>OV702284.1:412380596-413775732 GCA_916181665.1 Avena sativa | reverse complement strand
GTGTTTGAATCATACGGTCAGGGCTACTAGGTATCCAAGGATCTTCCCATATGTTGATCTTTTGTCCCGTTCCCACTCTCCAAATATGTCCTCTCTTGAAAGTTTGAAGACCCGCAACAATGCTTTGCCATGTGAATGAAGATCCATTCTTTGGTCCAGCCCTCAACATATCTCCATTTGGGTAGTAATTAGCTTTCAACACTTGAGCACAAAGTGAGTTGGGATTTGAGATTAATCTCCAGCTTTGCTTTGCAAGCATAGCCAAATTAAAAGCATGGAGATCCCTAAAGCCCATTCCACCATTCTTCTTAGGTATGCATAACTTCCACCACGCCATCCAGTGCATTCGGTTTTGATTTTCAGTATCTCCCCACCAGAACCCAGCAATAGCATCCGTCATTTGTTTACAAAGGGTTTTAGGAATTTTGAAAATGGACATTGCATATACTGGTATTGCTTGTATGATTGCCTTCAGCAGGATCTCCTTTCCACCCATTGATAGGAACTTATCCTTCCAGCCTTCTATTCTCTTAATTATCCTTTCTAGCAAATATAGAAAGCTCTCACTCCTGTCGACACCAACTAGGGAAGGCAGTCCCAAGTATTTATCCGATAGCGCTTCAGTCATAATATTCAACTCTGAGCAAATTTCTGCTTTCAAGTTAACCTCCACATTAGGGCTGAAATAGATGCTACATTTAGTCTCACTCACCAATTGTCCTGAACTTGCACAATATTGGTCAAGTACCTGTCTCAATGAGGTTGCATTAGTCATATCAGCTTTCATCAGTATCAGGGAATCATCAGCAAATAGCAAATGCGATACTGATGGAGCATTTCTGCAGACCCTAACACCGTCCATGCCACGAACCTCCTCTCTATGAGCCAAGAGACTTGAAAACCCTTCAGCACAAATTAAGAACAAATAGGGGGAGAGTGGGTCACCTTGACGCAGCCCCCTACTTGGAATAAAAGACTCAGTTTCTTGATTGTTATATCTAACTTGGTATTTAACTGACCGAACACAAGCCATCAAGAGATCAACTAAACTATTCTGAAAACCAAGCCTTTTCATCATGGCCTCCAGGAAATTCCACTCTACTCTATCATATGCCTTATGCATATCAAGTTTCACTGCACAATACCCCCATTTTCCTTTCTTCTTGTTCTTGATTTTATGTAAACTCTCATAGGCCAAAAGAACATTGTCAGTTATTAATCTGCCTGGAACAAAAGCACTCTGAACGGGGGAGATAATATCATCAAGCACATGCTTCAGTCTAAGGGCAATCATCTTAGAAATTATTTTGTATAGGACATTGCATAAACTAATGGGCTTGTACTGTGTAATCAGCTCAGGATTCTCAATTTTTGGAATAAGAACAATTACCGCATCATTCCATCCATCAAGAATTTGTTTGTTGTTGACCGCAGCAAGAACTTCAGCCGTTAATGCCTCTCCAAAGACATGCCAACATTTTTTGAAGAATATTGCATGCAATCTACACCCAGGGCTTTCATATCACCGATTGAAAACAACGCTTTTTTTACCTCTTTCGCAGAGTATTCCTTCACAAGCTTCTCATTCATTGCTTCAGATACCTTTGGTACAACCTTTGAGAGTATATCCGGGTCTGGCTCATCGACTTTAGTTGAAAATAAACCAGCGAAGTACTGTGAAATCATGGGATTGAGATCAGGACAACCCTCAACCCATGCTCCATTGTCATCCTTTAATTTCTTGATCATATTTCTCCTCCTCCGTTCACTTGCAAAGTTGTGAAAATAAGAAGTATTCTTATCCCCATATTGAAGCCGGTTGAGTCTACTCCGTTGTGCCCAATGGATTTCTTCTTGCTCCAACAAAGATTCAATTTCTTTTGCTAGCTCACGTTGCTGTATGATACTCTCATCCGAAAGAGGACCTGAAGCTACTGCCTCCAAATTCTTTTGTTAGTAGTATAGATAGATACCCTTTTAGTTTGGGAGAAAAGGAGAAACTTAGTGTGAGAACAATGTGTGGCCCACGTCTAGTTGGAACTTGGAAGCCGAAGCGGCCCCATCTCTCTTCAGAATATCAGAGCCCGGCCGTCGATAATCTGGGAATCTACACGAACTGCGCGAAGCGGCGCAATTAATTCAAACCGACTCTCCTTTTTTTTTAAATCAAACCGACTCGATCAGCCTTTACGCGCACATACCTAGATGGCTAGATCCGTCAAAATTGCCTCCTCTACCGCGCGCATCCATCTAGTCGATCATCGCACTATGGCCGCCGCCGCCGACCGTCTCTCCGCCCTCCCGGACAATCTCCTCCACCACATCCTCTCCTTCGCGCCGCTGAGGGAGGCCGCGACATCCGCCGTCCTCTCGCGCCGATGGCGTCCGCTGTGGCGCAGCACCACCATCCTCAACCTCGACAGCTGGCCCTACTACTACGCCAGGTTCATGGACCTCTTCTTCCGCGACGCCAAGGCCGCCCTCGCCGCCTTCCGCCACCGCCGCTCAACGCCGCTCAAGAGGCTCACGCTCTCCCTCACGGAAGACGCGTACCTCCCTGGCGTCCGCGGCATCTACGAGGACACGCTGTCCCGCGTGGAGCCGGAACAGGACCCCCGTGTCGCCGGCCTCCTCGCCGACCCCGCCGCGGCACAGCTGGAGGAACTCCTCGTCGCCGGCTTCGGTTCTTACGGAAACCCCTACTCCCCGCCTCTGGCCTCCCTGCCGTCCGCCGCGCTCCGGTCGCTCGATCTATACAGCTGCAACCTCGAGCCGTCACCCTCGGCGCGCTTGGCTTTTCCCCTCCTCACGGATCTGAGGCTGCGCTACTGCTTTTACGTGGAGGGGTCCCTCCAGGCCATGCTCGACGCCGCCCCGGCGCTCACCCGCCTCACACTGGTGGACGTCAGGAACAAGTCGCCGGAGCGCCAAGAGGAGCCCGACCCCTTGACGCAGTCTTTCAGCCTGCCCCTCCGCGTCCGCTGCCCGACGGTTACCGACTTGGTGCTCGTGATCGATATGCGCACGAAGGAGCGCGACGAATCCCGCGCCATCGGCATCCAGCTCGACATGCCGAGCCTACGCTCCTTCCGCTACAAGGGGTCCCCCGTCAAGCTCTCGCTGACGTCGCCCGCGCCGAGGCTAGCACGAGTCGTCTTCGACGCCAGAACCACCAAGAGCTACTTCTGGAAGTGCGAGTCTCCGGCGCGCATGCTCGCGAGCTTATCCAACACGAGGGCCCTCAAGTTGCACATCAATCTCATCGAGGACATGGTCGGCGAGGACGTGGAGGATGGCGAGGTCACCCTGCCCACCTTCCCGAACCTCAAGCTCCTCGATGTAGACGCAAATTTGCTGAAAGGCAGCATGGAGTTGGCAATGGCAACGTTGCTCCGCTCCTGCCCCGCAATGGCCGAACTGCGGCTCAAGCTGCACGGCTGGTCCGACGAATGGAATAACGACGGTCGAACCGGAGGCGCCTTTGCCGAATCCATGGAAAGATTCAACAGCCTCGCGTACATGGGCTCCGCGCATCGCGACATCGCGGAGCTCGGCGCGGTCTCGGAGCTCTCGGACGCCTTCGCCAGCAACTGCGATTTCACCTTCCTGCGGAAGGTGACGCTGCAGTTCAAGTCCAAGGAGGTCAACTGCTTCCAGGCGCAGCTGGCGAGGTTCATCGTGGAGAATGCCATGGTGCTCGAGGAGATGAACGTCAGTGATGGCAGCCAGTTCTGGCGGGACCACCTCTGCCATAAGGTTGTGAGATGGAGAGCCTCTGCGTTCCAGAGGAGGAACCTGCCGGACACGGCTAGCTTTCGGGTGTACCAGCTGCCTACTCCGGTTGTAGATTCTAACAAATAACCAGCTTATGGTTACCTCTAAGTAATTAGGCATTGCATTTCAGAATTGTGAAAGTCTTGCTAAGCATGCATTGGGTAAATAAGCCACGTACAAGCTTGTGCCTAAAGGCAAACTTCTACTTGTGGACTTGTATTTTACAACGTACATGTTCTTGTATCGCTTAAATGGTAAACATAATCAATGCCGTTCTACCGGCGTCAGCTTCCGCTGTGATCATGTTGGTGGGCTTTCGACGAATGTGCTGGGGAGTTACATCGAGAAGGACAAAAACTATAGTACATAGTACTCCGTCCGTTTCAAAATATAAAATGTTTTAGGTTTGTGAAAAAAATGTATCTAGATTTTTTTTAGTGTCTAGATTCATTTCAAATCTGAGTGAATCTATATAATAAAAATAGTCTAGATACATTTGCTTCACAAAGCTAAAACATCTTATATTTTGAAAAGGAGGGAGTACATGCCTAATTACAGGGAAGGTGCAAATGGTGAAAATTGAAAAAAAAAGAAACCATAACAACTGAGTCTAGGAATAAAAAAGGGCACCATTTCTCAAAAAAAAAAAACGTTGGTTTCTCCTCTAAGATTCGCATATAGCACTGATCCGTCGGCCATCACAAATTAATACACTCTCTAAGATGTTTTAGACTTTCGCTGAAGCGTGTGTATCTAACCGAATTTTAGTGTTTAGGTTTAGAACAAAATGAGTGAACATACGCATATCTACTCTATCTATTAGTACTCCCTTTGTCCGGAAATAATTGACTTGTATTTTTCTAAATTCACATGTATCTAGACAGGTAAATGTGAATTTAGACAATCTAGTAACTTTGGACCGAGAGACTAGATCATTTGGATGTTGCTTCTGTCAAGCACGAACGTTTTATAAAGAAAATTCACAGATATTTTATATGTATTTAAATAAATTTTAGTGTTTAGGTTCAAAATAAAATAAGTAAACATTCGCATGTCTACTATGTCTATTATTACTCCATTTGTCCGGAAATAATTAACTTGAATTTGTCTAGATTCGTATATATGTAGACACGTGTAAATGTGAATCTAGACAATCTAGTACTAACTTATTTTTGGATGGAGAGACTAGATCATCTGAATATTGCTTCTGTCAAGCATGAACGTTTTATAAAGAAAATTCGCAATATCTAATACTTCTTTCACTCCAAAATATAAGATGTTTTGTATGTATCTAAACGAATTTTAGAGTTTAAGTTCAGAACAAAATAAGTAAACATACGTATAATATCTATTAGTATTCCTTCTTTCACGTCGTCCCCTAGTGGGTACCTCGTTTGTGGGAAGATTCCCGGAGGTGCGACCGCACGATATGGTGTCCCACGGTGTTTGACCCCTCAAGCGCAACACCCGTATCTGCCTTGTCCCGGCTGCGGCGTTGCCCGCAGCGGCGCTCGCATGTTTGCCGTGCGTCAGCGCCATCAACCGAGATTGTCCTGATGTGGTGTTGATCCTCATGGAAAACAACATCACACTGTCCTATGCCGTGGTATATGGGGGTGCGGCTCCCGGCGAATTCAAAAGAAATATCCTTGTAAACTTTTCTAACCAGCAAGCTTGCAACGGTTTTATGTAAGGAGTGTCGGTATGTGTGCTAAAATATAAAAACAATACGGAAGACAAAAGAGGTTGCAGAAAGAATTGGTATTTTTCTATGTATCACTATAGACCATATGTCGTCTAACGTCTTGTTTAAAATTAGAAAAATTGTTTTATTTTTCATATAATTTTTTTGCTATCCCGTAGCAACGCGCGGCATTCAACTAGTATCTAGTAGTAATCCGTTCGTCCGGAAATAATTAAATTGAATTTAGTAGTAATCCGTTCGTCTAGACATCCAATCGCGTCCAAGATGACGCAATACAAAACCTCAAACCGACTCCACCTCCCATCCCGGATTCTGCCGTATCCGTTCCAACCCAAACCGACTCAATCGGCCACAACCCTAGCTAGATCCATAAATACGGGAGTACTCCGGCGCACGCAAACCTGTCATCCGTCCACTGGCGGCGTTCGCGTCGACGATGGCCACCACAGACGACCGTCTCTCCGTCCTCCCCCACGACGTGCTCCAGCGCGTCCTCTCCTTCGTGCCGGCGAGGGAGGCCGCTGCCAGCGCAATCCTCTCGCGTCGGTGGCGTTCGCTGTGGCGCCGCACGCCCGCCGTCATCCTCGACAGCAGGCCCTACAGCGAAGTAGAGCGCGAACTCTACAGCTACATCCGTCCGACGTTCCACGCCTTCTTCCGCGACGCTCACGCTGCCCTCGCCGCCTTCCGTCCTCGCCGCCATGGATGTCGCCCTCGCCGCCGCCGCGGAAGGGGACTCAAGAGGCTCACGCTCTTCTTGGAGGAAGGCACCTACCACATCAGCCGCGGGTACAACGACCCGGAACCGGAAAAGGACACCAGGGTCGCCGATCTCTTGGACGACCCCGCCGTGGCCCGACTGGAAGAGCTCGTCATCGTCTGCGTGGACAACTATCACAACTGGTACTCCCCGCCGCTGGACTCCCTGCCGTGCGTCGCCACGATCCGAGTGCTGGAGCTCACGGGCTGCAGGCTCGAGCAGCCGCCCCCGAGATGCCTGTCTTTCCCGCATCTGACGGATCTGACGCTGCGATGCTACTATTTCTTGGAGGGGTATCTCCAGGACATGATCGACGCCGCGCCGGCGCTCGCCGTCATAGCGCTGGAGAACGTCATACGAAGGGCGCCGGAGCCGGCTGGTTCCACCAAGAAGGACTTCTACCATTCAGACTACTTCATGCTGCCCCTTTGCTTCCGCTGCCCGACGGCCACCGCCGTAAGCTTGGTGGTGCCCGCCACTTATGATAACAAGAAGGAGCTCGAGGCGTACATCGACGACGGCCGCAGCATCGGCGTCGAACTCGACACGCCGAGCCTCCGATTCTTCCGCTACCACGGATTCCCAATCAAGATCTCGCTGACATCGCGGACGCCGGGCCTTGAGCGAGTTGATCTCGATGTCACTCCGCGTCATCAGCACCACTATGGCTTGAAGTACGAGCCGCCGTCACGCATGCTCGCAAGCTTCTCTAGCACGAGAGCTCTGAAGCTGCGCCTCAGCCTCATCGAGGACCTCGTCGTCACTGCCGCCGACGAGGACGAGGACGAAGAGGAGCACGACAGACACGTGCTGCCCAAGTTCCCCAACCTGAAGCTCCTGGAAATCGACGGAGATTACCAGTACATGAACCACAACACGGCCGTGGTAACAGCGATGCTGCTCCGCTCCTGCCCGGCGATGTCTGAGCTCCGGCTTAGGCTAGACATGCGGTGGGACTACCACCACGACCGCAAGTACAAGGATCATGCCGGAGGCTCCTTCGATGAGGCCATGGACCGTTTCGAGAGCCTCGGGTCCATGTCCTCTGCGCATCGCGACGCCGTGCAGATCGGCGGCATCTCGGAGCTCCCGGACGCCTTGACCAACAACGGCACCTTCATCTGCCTGCAGAAGAACCTGCGCAAGGTCACTCTGCAGTTCAAGGCCAAGGAGATGAACTGCTTCCAGGTTCAGCTCGCCAAGTTCCTCGTGGAGAACGCCATGGTGCTCGAGGAGATGCACGTGGATGATGGGAGCCGGTTCTGGCCGGACCATCTGTTCCACAAGGTTGGGAGATGGCGAGCCGATGCGTTCATGAAGAGGAACCTGCCGGACACGGCCGGCTTCAGGGTGTACCAGCTAGCTAACCGTGCAGTAGCAGGTTCTGAGAATAGCTAGATGTATCGGTTTTGTTTGAATTCTCGGCTTGCGAGTCATCGGCTCAAGTGAATGGGCTGGTCCTGTCATGGGAAATTACAAGTTTTTAAAAAGATATATTCCACTTTTTTCATCACAAAAATAAAATTGAGCCATGCTATTGAGCGAACATGAGGATTTTAGCTCCCCGGCGTACCGTACAAAGTTGTTGGGGCCTAGTTGTCATGATCCGGCAAGACTCGTGTCTGGTGGTTGGCGATCGGCACTTTCGCGGGTGGCGGTCTTGTCGGATTTCGTAGTTGTGTTTGTTGTCCTGTAGTTAGGCACATGGATGACGGAAGGTGGCAGCGTTCCTCTTCTTCGACTACATCGGATGAAGGTGACGACATCGGGATCTAGTGATCACGGGGAAGATCCCCGGTCGACGTGTCACACGGTCTCGGTCTCGTCGCTTGCGGCGGTCCGGTTCATCGGCTTAAAAGTATCCTTGCATACAAAGGTGCTCTTCCAGATCTTGGTATGGCGGCTTTTCGCCTCTTTTTCCGGTGTTGCCATGGTGGCGGCGGAGGACAGTGGTGGACGGCGGTTTGGCGAGGCACAAGTTTTTCTAAAGGTGAAATTGTAGTTTTACTTCTTGCGAGGTTCTTTGCGCAAAGTTGCTTGACAAGCGTGTTTTTCTCAAGTGCTTGGTTGGCTTGGGGCGTTACAAATGGTTCAAGTCCAGGTACACAGGTTTGTGCACGACCGATTCAAGATGGTGAACGCCGTATTCGCCAAGGTTAAGTTTGTTGAGATATGTCTACGAGTTATGCTATAGATGGACTTGTAATTAGCCGAAGTTTACATGTTGGATCTGAACACCTGAAATCTGGTCTAATATATAAAGACAACATGAGTAACCAAAATAGACTAGACGCGAGCTAGGTTAGACACAAAGTCAAAAATTTTACAAGACCGTCCGGCACGCGTGGCAGGGATGCTAGACTGGTGTGGCGTTGTAGATCTGATGTGTTTGTACACCCGTGGTGAAATATGCCCCGCAGATGTGTAGGCGTTATTCACTGAACTGCGGTACTACATCTTGGTGTGAATTGTCATGATTGCTTGTATAAGATCGATATGGCGTCTCCGAATGTATTTGTGACACATATTACTCTATTTATTCAAAATTCTACTGAAAAATCTTAAACGGGATTTTTTTTGATACGGTATTACCCTCAATGTAGCATTTTGCTATCTGTTTCATAAAACTTGTCGCCATCCTGATATTTTCGTGCATCGATCATAACACCTCGTGCAGCAGATATGCATTAGAAAAAGGGTCCAACGTTTTATAAAGTAGGAGTAAACTTTTTTTTGAGGGAAAAGTAGGAGTAATTTGTAACACAAATGTATAAACTATGGGGAAATAATAGAATTCACTATCAATATAATTGAGAAACGCATAATCTAACCCAATTTGAGCGTAAATAGTCTTGTATCGTGGTGGTATTCAAGAGCAAGATAATGTTAATGCTGTCCTGGCATGTCTGGACTTGTCTTGCAAGAATGTAAGAACTGCTTGTTTGCACAATTAATACACGACTCACTTTCGAAGAAAAAAATGTTGTTGAAAATATCACATCCGGGTCAACTCGTGACTGTGCAAAGAAAAAGTGAAAACCCCCAAAAGAACCTTGCGCGGTCAAACAGTCGAATCATCAGATGACACGTCGTCGTCGAGGAGGCCGGAGAAGAGGTCCACGCAGAGGTCACCGTAGAAGCGGCCGACGAGGCGGACGAAGACCGGGGAGCGGAGATTCTCCCAGCATCCGAGAAGCTCCTCGACGTCCATGAGATCCCCCACCTTGGCCTCCTCCACCAGCATCTCCATCAGCTGCCTCTCGAAGCCCCTGCACGCGTCCTCCACGTCTCCGTCGCCGCCGCAGGCCGCGGCCACGTCGCTGAGACGATGCACTGCCACGCTGTTCGGCTTCGTCGTCGGAGCCGCGAACACCGCGGCCGATCCGAGCCGCGCCTGCAGCGCGAGCACCCGCGCGGCCGTGCCCGCCTGCGCGTCGAGCGTCGCCGGCAGAGCGCGCGCGTCATTATCAGCCTTGGTGCCCGTCTTCACCGCCGGCGCCGTGGAAGCCGCGGCCTCGCCGAGCTGGGCCTGGATCGCGAGCACCCGCGCGGCCGTGGTGGTCGCGGCGGGCGTGTCGAGGGAGGGCGACGGCGCGCGCACCGCGGTGCCGCCGCTGTCGGCGGAGGAGCTCCGGGGCACGTCGCCGCGGTCGGCGTCCGACCCCATGGACATGAGCGGCCAGAAGACCGCGCGGACGGAGCTGAAGCTGCTGGCGCGGTGGCGGCGGCGTCGGCGGTTCGTGGTCATCCTGCCGAACGCGCGGCGGAGCAGCGTGGGCTTGGGCGGCTGCGACAGCTGCTGCGCCCTTGGCCGCCTCCTGAAGAGCGCGAGCATGCCGCTGCACGGGCTGCACTCCGAGCTAGACGTCGGCATGGTCGATCGATCGGTGAGCTTTACACCGTTTTTTGCTGCTGGCGAAGGCCCTCGATCGATCGAGGATCGAGGATAGATTGGATCGCTTGATTGCTGACTGAAATGTGGGACTCTTATGGGTGCGTGAGTGCGCGTCGATTGTTTGGTTGGGGATTCTTGGAGGTGGTGTTCACGTATGTATGGAGTAGCGAAGTGGGTGCACACGATCAGCTCAAAGTCCGGAAACTTACAGGTGTCGAAAGCTGCTGCAGAAAATACAGAAAAATGTGGGTTCACGATCTTCAGCGGGGTTTAATATGACTTAAACTGGTGAATGTACTGATTTTCTTTTTTAACGGGGAAATGAACCGATTAACAATGGCTGCAACAGTTGGTTGATAGCTAGCTGCAGCCTGCTTTGCAGATGGAGCTAGAGTAATCGGAGGAGGAGGCGTCCATTGGTACGTGCAAAGCATCAAACTTCTTTGCATAATAGTTTTCAAAGTTGTGAGCTCGCTTGACGCGCAAAATTAATAATTCCCTTGACTTGTTCTGTTTTGTTTCTGAGAGACTTTTTTTCACTTTGTTAGAACAAAATATATATTTGAAGTGTCTGAACTTTTTTTTTTGTTGAGAAACACGACTGAACTTTTTTGTTCTGCAGAGTTCGATATATCTGGGCGTCGATCCTTGGGTCCTGTACATACCGGGCTGTAGTTTTAGCACGAGTCCAAATCTAACTTTTATGGGCCGTGCGTCGTGTATTTGGGCGTGGGTGAGGTCTTACTGATCTGGCCTTTCAGCAGCAGCACCGACGTCCGGCGTGCTAAGAAGTACCAACAGGTTAACGACGTCATCCGGGCAGGCGAAAGAGCAACAATATTGCGGGACAGCGGAGAAATAACCAAACTAAGTGTGGGCGAGGAGGTTCATGTGTGGGAGAGGAGCAGGGGAAGCCTGTTGGAGCTTGGTAGAGAGATGTATGGCATGTTCAGAAATGGTCTCGCTTCAACAAATCCGTGGACCCTTCTTCTACGCGATTCCGACGGGGCGGTGCTATATGCCGCATGCTGCGGTGCACAGGGCAAACCCGATGGGCCGGCCCAATCGAGGAATTTTTTTTCCATTTTTATTCCTTTTTCCTTCTTTGTTTTTTTATGCTTCTTATTATGGTAAGACCTGACAATTTTTAAATATTATTTTTAAAAAAGTGAACCTATTTTGATAAATCATGAACATTTTGAAAAAGTGAACATATTTTATAAAAACCTTTTTGGACCGGCATTTTGCGAGCATCGTTGCCAACGAACTAAGTGTGCAGGCATGCATGATCGCGTAGCATAGAAGCATCGGTTTCGCGCGGTGGGACTACGTGGCAGGCACTTATTTCTCTCTCCCTTGTTTCCTCACCTATTCTCCGTTTTCCTTGGCTTTTTTTACACTCTCTAGATCGTCAGACTCAGACGCTGCTGTACTAGGCCTCTACAGGTCTGCAAGCAGGCGTTGCATACGCACATCATGATATTGCCCGTGACCATGCATGCATGATCGATACCATTCCGCAAAGATAAATCGAATGGGACGGCAACCGGACCACACATAATACCTACCGACCTTTTCCTGCCTTTGATCGCGAGTTTAACTAAGGGCGCGTACTTATAAGCGTTTTCTTATCAATGTCATGTTGGATATTTTTTAGTTGAAAAAGAGAGATAAATAATTATAAGGTTGTCTTTCCTTAGCTAAGAGATTATTTCTTAAAAATAATAGAAAATTAAATTCTTGGTTGTACCATATATCTTCTCTCAGCAAATCAATTTATTACTCCCTCCGACCCATATTAGATGACTTGGATTTGTTAAAATTTGGATGAACCTATATACTAAATAGTGTCTAGATATCCAAATCTAGACAAATATGAGTCAACTAATATGGGTCGAAGGGAGTACTAAAAATAGACAATTTTTATTAATTGGTAGAGATGACACTAAGAGATAATGCATTATACGACTTATCTCTAATAACTTCTTTAGATGATGTGGAGGGCTAAGAGAAGATATGCTCTCTCTAGCATGTACATGTCCTAAGGGCATGTACAATGTGATTACGGCAGTCTTCTTTTATAGTTGTCATGTCGGATTTTCGCTTAGATGGAGAAAAGAGAATTAAAAAAAAATTTGTTTTCCCTTAGCTAAGAGATGATCCCTTATAAAAATTAAAAAAAAAACTATTTTCTTTATCCTCTGTCTTTCCTTATCAACAATTTTTTTTACTATAATTAGTCAATTCACATTGAATTTTAGATTATCTATTGTACAATTTATTTTTATTGCTTTCTTTATATTATACATGGAAGGCTAAGAAAAGGCTTGCCTTCTCTAGTATTGTACATGTACGCGTCTCCTGTTCAAAAAAAAAACTAAGACGCGCCTGAACTGTAAGTCTGTAACCAGAGAACTTATCTGACGGCGGGAATATGTCAAACGAGCCTGAATCGGATCTCAGGTTCTCGGCCATGAGATCGGTGGATTGTCAGGTCGCGAGCCGTATCCGGTGCATGCGTCCCGTTGCCTGGCTAAAATCGCCGCGTTTCCCGCGGTCGGTGGGTCGGCGAGGAAAGCCGTGGCCCGTGTATCACGCGTGCATCGAACCGTCCATGTTAGAGATGGATGTCGCTGCGTCCGCCCAACACGTAGTACGCGCACATACGTAGCACCTGTACGTATAGGAAACCGAATTTGCCGGTGCTACAGATAATGAGATAAGGGATGAACGGAATCACGTCGCATTCGGGTCGCGGGCGCGAGAATGGCAGCTTTAAAGCCACAGGCGTGGTCCGGCACCGAATGGTCCGGCCGCCAACGGGCGCACGCCAAATGGACCGACCGGTCCCCGTCGGTCGCAAAACATTCTTCCTGTCCTTTTCCAGATCGATCCATCCAGTGATAATCCACCGTACATGCATGCATCCGCGCTCTCTGTGAACCCCCGATGTGCGTCGACCTCATGAGTGGAACGAGCGTGCTTAATTAGGTGCGTGTAGCGGTACACGTGCCGCTGAGATTATCAGGCATAATTTTTATAATTAATTTTTAAATATAAATCATAACAACTATGAACACGTGAAACTCTAACATACTACTACATGTGTTGATCAACGTGAACAGTAGAATTGCATACACAAGAACAGCTCCGCAATATAGCGTAGAACGCTTCTCAAAAATATTATTTGTCCTCTCCCGTATAAGATCGCAAATCCGAGTGGTTTCGAAGATCTGTGCCATTCGCCGGCATGCGGGATGGAGTAGACTATGATGACGACGCAAGCAGAGAAAGGTTGGCAAAACTCTAGATTAGTTTATGTATGTTGTGTGATAGAAGGCACGTATGCTTATATAGAGTGTCTCGGAAAGTCTCGTATGGGGCACACGCAGTGGCGGAGCTAGAACAAAGTGGATCATGGTGCACACTTGATGCCACAACAAGTAAAAACTTTTGTTCGAGTGTGCACACAAGGTGAAAATATGACATTTAGCAAAGAAAATATTTTTTTACCTGGGTCTTGTGCACCCCTGGTCCTAGAGGGATCCGCCCCTGGGCACACGTGGACCGAGGCTTCGTCTGTCTACTGTATTTACAATAGCCACGATTCGGGAGTGATCTGAACACTTCTAGTTGTTGACATGTCTGTCAAAACTGTAGCTATTTTTCTGAGAAGCGAAAAGATAAGCTCGATTCGAGACTTATTCCGCAAACTACGTGTCATCTCATGTTATGACGAGTGGACGGGCATCATCATCGGAGGAGCACGTGTGTAACATTTTTTTCTTACTCACTTATAAAGTGATAAAACACTCCATTTTATAGGGTGATGTAACTTTTGCCCAGCTTTCCATATGTGACTCTTTAGCTCTTACTCCTTTTGCCACACAAACATAAGTTTACGACCAAATTGAGCCAAATCACTTATAAACCTTCACACATATGGAATTTAAGATTTAGAGAAAATCTTACATTCAGGCCAAAAGATTTAGCCCGTGTACAGGTGTACTACATGAAGGCGCGAACGGAATGAACGTGGAGGGTTCGACGGGACGACCGTACGACGTGGGATGTTTAATCGGTCGACCCTACGCGCGCGTGCACACATACTGTGTCGCATCCTCCGTCTGCCAGCAACCTGCAACCAGGGGCGGAGTCAGGATTTGACATTGAGGGGGGCGAAGATAGTGATGATCATATATAAGATTTTTTTCTCATGAAGACAACAACTACCTATCATTTTGTGTTGGAAGAACTGTTTGGATAAAAACATAACAATATATCAAAGTATCGGTATAGAACTGATATTAATATGTAGCACTAAATCTTAGAGAATACAAAACAAAAGATTAGTTTATATTGGATCAACTTTATCTCTACGAGTATAAAGCCTGATAATTCCATTGCAGGTGACCTTCCTATTATTATTTCCTAATTATTATTCAATAAGTTATCGTCATCACTGAGCAACCATCAAACAAAAGACGCATATTTTTTGTAAATTAATCAATTAGACTATAGGTTATGCAATCTATCGACAAAATACTAACGATTTGGTACCTTCAGTAAGAGTGAGGAAGATTAATTCCTATACTCATGGTACAACATGCTTGTTGCTGGCATTCCAGCATGATTAACAAAGATAGAAACTGACAAGCAACATGGCTGGCTAGCATGGTGCCGTGACCACGGCATCGTGTGGCGTCTGGCTACTGAGTAGGAGTGAGCGATGGTGACAGTCATCCAGTCAGTTGATCTAAACGATTGCATATGGTACTAATAAAACAAATTCATAGGCTACATTTGGCTTTCAGTATAAAGAAGCATGACAAATCAATTAAATTTGGGCTTAGTGTTAATTAAACCTATAAGGCCATTAGTTTACTACTAAAATCTGCACCTATGTATTGAGGGGGGCCGATGATTAGGGGGGGTCTAGCCCCTGCTAGCCCCCCCCCCCCCCCTGCTCCGCCCCTGCCTGCAACCGTATTAAACCGTTGCATGCACAAGTAGCAGCTGTTTGGTTCCAGAGGATATGCCATGCTCCGCCGCAAAGGTGGACACAAATATTGTATTGTTCCACTTCCACACGTGTCAGGGAGACAAGATAGAAATATATAGATCCTGCAATGCATTTTGCTGCTTGCTTGCATGCGTACGTGGTTCCATGAACACGTACCAGATCATCAGAACAAAGCTGGAGGTACGCAGTTACAGCGGCGGAGGCAGGATTGCATCTTAAAGGGGGCAAATTTGATAATTTTTAATTAGGAGGGACAACTAAGCTAATTCTCTAAAAATTCTGTCTAATCTAACCCTAAGCAAGATTTTCCTTCGTGCTGCACAACGCCATAGGGGGGCAGACCCCTGCGGGTCCCCTAGCTCCACCACTGAATGTGTTAGAGCATCTCTAATGAAACTCTTAAACGCCCAGTATGTAAATCACGAGTATAGGCTATTGTACTCGTGATTTATAGGTTTGGGTTCATCTGCATAGATTGGAGCCAGTGAAACAATCCATAAATTTGAATTTTAATTACTCTGGCGACAAATTTAACATGCGAATGCACTAGTTCGTCGGCATACCGAGCAATTTATACAAAATATATCAAAATTATAAAAACATAAATAGGGGGAGAGCTCGCCAAGGACGCTGACGCGTCCACGTGTGGCCAAAATCAAGCTCTCCGTGAAGATCGGAGCTCCCGCGCCGGCCATCTAGTCGTCGAGGACGACGACCTCCATCCCGCGCCGGAGAAGGTTGGTCTGCGCGGTGGCGATGGGGATAGGGTTTGCTGTGCGGCGGCGACATACGGGTTGGAACTCGTATCCGCCCACACGCACACTACTTGTAGGGGCCATGGAGGGTAGTTCAAGAGGGGCCGTGAAATAAGAATACAGACCAGGGTCTTTACGGACTCGGTTAGTTCGATCTCTCGGCCCATAGCCCGAAATTTCACATGTTTCGCTTTTTTAAGGACTCCATTGAAGATGCTCTTAGTCCTCCAAGGCCACAAGCCCACAACAAGCACGATCGGCGCCCAAGCGTTGCAATGAGATATAGTATAATCGAAACTACTCAACTATACTAATTTCTCCGATCCATATTAATTGACTTTTAATTTTTTAAAATTTAGATAAACCCTATATACGAAGTAGTGTATAGATTCATTTAAATCTAAACAAATTTGAGTCAATTAATATGGGTCTGGAGAGTACTATGTACACTTTTCCCGTGGGCATAGTCGCGTCGTATCTCCTATGTCAGCATGTCGCATAGTACTAGTAGTATTAGATTACTCACTGCATGATTACCGCCACTAATGGTCTCACGACGGAAGCTTCCACACACATAAAATAAATAAGCTCGCCATCTCCGAATGATGGCACTCGAGCAAGATTTGCAAAGCCACAATCATGCATGGGTCTCACTAAATTCCCTTTGGTTTCTTGTTTATTCTCTCCAGTCGACCAGTCGTGCTCGTACCTAACATACACAAGTCGCCACCCTGCCTAGCTCTACCTCATCCGCAGTACTCCAGTACCGCACTACTGCAGTTCCCAGATAGAAGAAACCAAGTTCAGGGTCTTGTTTCGTTTCCATTTCTTTCCCGTTCCATGTGTTGGCAACTACTAGCTAGTAGTACTAGACCGGTGGTTGCTCGCTCGATCCCCGCAAATCTGGGACTGGTAATCGCCAATTCGTCATCGCTCGGGACGAGCTAGCTTGGTACCAGCAGCTAGCAGTCGCACCGGTGGATTGGATTGGATCGTTGCGCGTCTCTGTCTCGGTCGCGCGCTGAGACGAGATCGATACTAATCTCGTAGCCGCTAGTGTCCCCGCAACCACTGGCAGGCAGGAGGCGATCGGTCGTCCGGCAGTCAGAGCGCGAAATCATGAGCGCGATCATAGGTACTCCTACAGAGAATGATTCGTACCACTGGGTTTAAGCAGCTTTGTACCTGAGCTGGTCAAGTCAGAATTATATCAGTACCCCTACACCGTATCAGTATGTGGGAGAAGAAGAAGAAAAAAAATGTAATCTGAGCGAGCTGCTTGAAATTTGAAACCATGTTGCCGTAGGAAGAAGCTGGGCTGCCCTGCAGTAAAAATAGGACGGCCTGAGAAGAACTTGTGGCTGCTGCTGCTGCTGCACCGCGCAGACATATCTGAATATTCAAATCAGTACTACTTGCTCTTGGTCCGCGCCCGTATGTACACCTCGTTGAACTCCCGGGAGCGGCAACCACTGTAGAGCTCGCAGCTTTTGTAGCCTCGCCGTGCAGCCAAGAAACAAATGCACCGCAGAGGGAACCGTACCCCCCGTTGCTCATCCGTCTTACTGTTCCACATGTTCTCTTCTGGAAACCACAGACGACAAGGAGGGAGGGGGGGATCGAAAAGCATGGCGCGCCGTATAGCTTCTTCGTGCGACGCACGCTGGCTGCACGGTCAAATAAATCAGCACTCTGTAATTAAGCAAACCGCGGTTGCAACTGTCCAGAACACACTGCATTTGGTGCCCGGCCGCATGCACTAGCCATATATGTGAGAGCATCTCGCGAATCCAGGCCGAAAATCGGACTTTTTTGGCCGGACAAAACTAGTTTTCAGCCTGGGTATGTCCAGTTTTTTCCACTCGTGTACTCATGCCGAGTCTCAGATTCGGCTAAATTCAGTTAAACTCGGTGAAATATGGGTGAATATAGGCGGATTTCATTAAGTAGGGCAAGGGCACACATATTACATCGAATTTAATAACTAGAAAAAAGACCGTCGCCGCCGTGGTCGAAGCCGGACGCCGCAACAACAGGCCGAGGCGGGGGTTGTTGCCGGCCTGGATGTGCTCCATGACGTCGGCGAGAGTTCGCCCTGGAACGCTCCACCAGCGGCGGCGGAAAGCCACATTGTGACGCGGCGGCGACGGCGAGCCCAGCGGTCCGTCGTGTCGGGCGAGTTCCTCGAGGCGCCTGTCGGCGAAGAACTACCTCCAGAAGACCAGGTTGCCAGGATCCTCGGCGAGATCCGGGTCTTGCATGGCGGCAATAGCCACCTGGATCTCTCCGGCGAGGTCCTCGTCAGCCGGTACCGGCGGAACAGGGATCCCGCCGGCGCTGAGTTGCCAGCCGAAGGGGAGACGAGTGTCCGTCGGCGCCGTATAGCGCGCCTCGCGAAGCAGCCGGGCTTCCCACGGCAGCATCGTGCGTCAGCCAGGAAATCCCTCGGCCATGGCTTCTCGGCGGAGTTGAGGAGGAAGAAAGGTGCGAACGTCCGAAGTTCGCCGGAGTTGGGAGTGGTGTAAGAGACTGCGAAGAGAGACGGCGAGATATACGCCTTTTATAGGCGGAGTTCGGCGGCGAGGACGGGAGGGGTGTAGCGGCAAGGGCGGGAAAAGAAAAACGACGAGAAGAATGGCGACGACTCGGCTTCTGTCGCTAACAGGCTGGTCCATTGGGCAATTCACTGCATCCGACGTTCCGAGGGCTTACCCGAGATCTTGGGTTTGGCCTGGGTAGTCCGGACCAAAGTTGGCCCAAATCCAAACAAAAAGAGATCACTGGATACGTGACTGGGCCGATTTTCGGCGTCCGGACGTAATTTTGGCGTCCGAATCAGCCTCCTGGGTACGAGGGTGGAGATGCTCCGATCTGCGACATCGCGCGCATACGTAGCCAACTAAGGCCCAGTTCTTTTTGGGCTTCTCTGAGAAGCCGTCCTCCCCCAGCTTTCTGGAGAAACCGGTCTAAAAAATTTGTGTGACTTTCAAAATAGTTAAGTCTAAACAAATTTAGAAGTCTCGTATTTTTTTAAACCGGCTGTTCCAAAAAGTTAGGAATAGAACAGCTTTTAAGAGAAGCCATCAAATGAACTGGCTTAAGCCGCCCCGCGCTAGGACCAGAGCGAAACCACACGCCGTACTAGCTACACCGATGCGATGCGTACGTGGTGGACCAAAAAGCTTGGACCTTTGGAAGCGATCAATGTCCCCTGCAGGCAACGAATCATAGCTGCCTGCCTGCCTCACGAAACTACTAACTTGGTTCACACTCCTACCTACCTGCCTGCCCAACGAACGATCGATGCAACGCGAAGCCCAAATTGCACTGTCGCAGATGGTCCTCGGTTTTGAGCTGGATAGAGACAACAGTTAGTGCTGCCTGCAGGGCAGGCTTGTGGTGGAAAGATCGAGCTCCATGCCCCTGTGCTAGCTCAATCACTGTACGCGTGGTCTTGGATTCAGTCGTAGAGCGTGGGTGTCGAATTCAAACGTTTTGACTTGGTGGAACCTGTGGGTTGGACCATTGTGTATGCTACACATATAGTAGATGAATTTCAGTTGATGAACTAATCACACTTGAATTTTACACTTCACACTGTTGTCACAAGTTAATTAGAGCATCTTTAACAATAACTGTAAAGTCACGTACGTTTATAGGGCACGGAAAAAATGCTTTTACATTACAAAATTGATGGTCAAAAAATAAACCCCGTAAAAGAAAACTATATCTTAGGGGCCACCTAAAGGCCCATGTTTTTTCTCCGTGTATCATCTTCCTCCCGAGAAGAGCACACAACGCTCCGCAGCATCCGCCGCCGTGTGCGCTCGCCACCTCCCAGCGCTGCGCATAGCCCCGCCCCGCCACCTCCCATCCTCGCCCCGTGCGGGCTCACCGGTCTCGCCGTGGAGGTCGAGCCGACCCAATTCCGAGCAGCGGCGGCCACTTCTGGCGGTCGGCCGCCAATTTCAGCATCTTCGGACGTGTGACGGAGGATTCCGGCAAATTTCTGGCGAGTTCCATGGTGGAACGGTACCGGAGCGTCCTGAAATTACCGTTGCGCCAACTCAACTACCATATACAGGACAGGATCAGTTCGGTCGAGGAGCCTCTAGATGTGCAGACCGAATGGCAGTTTTTTGTGGAGACGGTAAACCAGCTTACACTTTCGTCACCTTATACGGGGATCGCTAGAGCGGCCGATTTTTACGCAAACGGCGAATTAGCGGTTATTTTACAGTCTTTACGGTCTTTGTTAGAGATGCTCTTAAGGAGGCTATAGCATGGTATTTTAGCGAGTGATCGGAGGTTGCATGATATACTGTCTTAGTGGGATACAATTTTAGCATGAGATTTAAGTGTTTTTAGGATATGTTAACCTATCTGGCTGCCCACAGAGAAACAGACACTAGATAGGTATGCCAGATTGTTATAAGATGCCGCTTACGCTTTTCCACCGCGGCCTGTGTCCACTGCCACCCGCGGCAAACTTTTGCGCGATAAAAAGTGCGCGCACGGCAGCTCACTCCCACATTCTCTCCCACAGCTAGCCTCCGCCCCCCACTGTCCTGCAAGTGCAACACAAAGCAGCGCGAGGAGCACAGTGCGGAACTTTCAGCTGTCCACGAGATGCCACTGCCTGGCTCCTGGTTCTACAAGCTGCGGCGCAAGAAAGGCGTCGCGAGAGGCCAAGCCGCCGACGACGACGACGACGACGGCGACGGCTACTACGACGACGCCGTGGCATGGGTTGCGAGCAAGCCGAGAGGCGATCGTGCTCTGGCGGAGCCCGCGGCGCTGGCGGCGCCGCCTTGCTCCCCGAACAGAGCGTCCTACTACGTCCCGAGCAGAGACCGCGTTCCCGCCAAGGGGAACCCCAAGCGCCTGGACACGCAGTTCCCGCGCAGCCCGCAGCCCAACGACATCGTCTTCGACGTGGTCACCGTCAGGCAGCAGCAGCCCACCGCCTGCGACGACGCCGGCCGGTTCGACGGCATCAGGGCGATGCCGGAGCTCAAGCTGCGGCCGATCCTCGCCAGGCCCGTGGGCGCCGCGAAGAAGACCGACGGGGAGGAGGCGTGCGGCAGCGACGACGGGAGCAGCGCGGCCGCGTCGCCGACGGCCAGGGTGCGGCGGCATCGGCAGCGGCTCCACGTGAAGCCGAGCGGCGGACAGAAGGGGCGGCTGGTTGACGCAAAGCTGCCGGCGGCGACAAGGCCGCGGAGCCGTCGCGCGAGGCGGCGGCGGTGGCTGCGGGAGAGCCTGGTGGTGGTGAAGGAGTCGGCCGAGCCGGAGGAGGGCTTCCTGGCGAGCATGGCGGAGATGATCGCGGCCAACGAGGACGTCCGGGCGTCGCCGCGGGGCCTCGAGGAGCTCCTCGCATGCTACCTCGCCCTCAACGCCGCTGAGCACCACCGCGCCATCGTCGGCGCCTTCGCGCGCGCCTGGCTCGCCCTCGACACGACGACCGGCAGCACCAAGCAGCACCGGCCGTTGCAGGGCTAGCTTCTCATCTCACCACGTACGTTTGCGTGGCCGGCCGTGTACAGTAACAACGACGCCGCAGCATCGATCTCCGCTGGCGCGCGTTTCCCCTCTGAAAATTCCGGTGGTGATCGAATTGACAGGCGCGGTTATTCCGGGAAAGTATTTTTGGACAGATCAGAAGAACTGTTTCCGTTTTGATCGATCGATCGGTTTGGTCGATCGCTGCCTGCAATTCTGAAAGGCTGCCCTGCTTTAATTCGGTTTCAGCCTTTCGGAAGGGAATCGATCGAGCGTGTGCGTGCTGTCTTTACAGATCGAAGTAGGCCTACCCTGCGTCAGATTTTGCTGTTGCTGGAAGAACTCTCGATCGTCTATCTTTTCTTGTTGCTGATCGATCCGTTGGTAGCTACTAGTAGGATACCAGACAAGCATCTGCGCATATTGTCATCCACATGGTACAAAATTCCGTTTTACCGATAGTACCGACCTGCAGTGCAGGCATTCGTCACAGGCTCGCAGCGTTCCATCTAACGTGTAATTCGTGGCCTGCACTTCATTTTTCTCCCGATGGTACCGACCTGCAGTTTCCAGGAGTTCGTCATGGGCTATTTTTGCCCTGGATGCAACAATTTTTTTGTGCAAGCGTTCAAATGCTATTAATGACTTTCCGCCAATCTAACTAGTTGTACACTTATTATCAGTGCCAAGAGTCAAATATTCATCAATTTTAAAATTTGTCGCTTTTTACCTGAAGCTAGTTATGCATCATGCCCTATATAGGATCTCCATTGGTAGCAGGATTGAAAAACGCAGAAGTTGTGATAGATTTGCCGGTGCAAACCAAGAATTGCAAAACATAAAATTGTTGTCTGACGGAATACATGAAAACACACATCATGGATGCTGAAGTTCCAATGGAAGGCGTATAATTTTTTTTCCAAAGGTCAAACCATGTAAGGTTTGACTATTCTTTTGAAACCATGTAAGGGAGATGGGTCCCACTTTTTTTTTTGATATTTTGACTATTTTTAACAGAGCTGACAGGTGGGGCCATTTCACGTCAGCAACTTATCTCCTTATATGTGGGTCCCGCTGTCAGAATCGGTGTCAATTCGCGATTAAACATGGATCAGTGCTTTTTGCGACAATTTTGTTCCGATCTGTTAGTTTTTTGCGATCGAAAGATCACCTGGTATTATTTAGAAAAATTTACATGTAAAGTGGTAGTTTTATGCTATCAACTCATCCTTATGGCTACTCACTAAAGCAGACTTTCAACACCTTGAAGACAAAGTTACCGGGAAAATTCCAACTTGGAATGGGAAATTAATTGCGATGTCCGGTAGAGCCATCCTCATCAAATCGGTCCTCGCCTCCCAATCCATCTACCACTTGATGCCACTCAATCTCCCTACCGTCACCTTTCATAAAATGAAGAAAATCGAGAGGGCCAGGTGGCCAATGCAAACTGAATTGGAAAACGATGTGTAAGGCCAAAAATTCATGGAGGCCTTGGCGTGCTCAATGCTGAGTTTCTTGCAAGAGGCATGCATTTGAGATGGCCATGGCTTGAATGGATGGACCCAGATAAGATTTGTATTGGATTAGGAAACCCTTGCAACGAGACGGATATGGATCTATTCTACACCGCAATCTCTTGGTCTCTCATCGAAAATGGGCAATACTCGGCAAATTCCGCTTATGTTTATCAAACTAAAATTTCTAGAGCAACTACTTCACCCACTAGCTCTTCAGTTTGGTAAAATTGGGCATGGGTGGCCAAATTGTGATGTATGCCCCTATGAAAGAGAGCCCCAGAGTCGGTGGAGCGCCTCTTGATGCATTTTAGATTCACCACTCGGCTATAGGGTCTCATAAAGACTTGGTTGGGGCTTCACTTCATCCATCCAACATCTTGGCCAAATCAACCTATCTCCTCATGGTAGTCAACATAACTAATCACCCTCCTCGTCTCTTGGGAGATTTGGGATGAGCTTAATACAAGAGTTTTCTAAAACAAGCACACCACACCCTCCATCATCTTCGAAAGATTAAGTGCGAGGCAAAACTTTGGGTTTTTGCGGGCGCAAAGAGCATAAGTAATATTATATCGGGAGAGTAGAACCTCTTTGTAATTTGGAACCTTTTTTCTTTCGCTTTGGTCTTGTTGTTGCACTCCTTCTCTTAATTCATAGATTAGGGCAAAGCTTTTGCCCGTGTTTCAAAAAATAATTATGGATAGTTTTGTCTAAGAGTTTGGTCAAACTTTATGTGGTTTGAATTTTAAGAAAAATTATATGCCTTGTGGTAGGAATCAACACCAATTTGGGTAGCATCATTCCTTTCGTGCAAAAGCAATCTATAGTTAAAGAAATCTTTGTATGAAATTTCTACAATCCAATGAGGTTGATAATCGTCTATGTATATCTATACCCGTCCAAGCATCTCATACCCATTTGTGACAACGTGATAGCTGACTCGAAAGAAAAAACAACACCAAATCACAAAAATCAAATTGAAAGTATTATCACTTAGTTTAACTATGAATTAGTGTCATTTGTTCATAAGTTTAATACCTTTTGCATTTTAATGATTGGGTTTGCATTTGTACTACTAAACATCGTGAACAACCTTAATACTTTTTGTAAAGGAAAATCCTTCAAATCGAAGTCATATATCTAGGAATTCTAACATTATATGTGTTGGGATTTTTTACAGAGATAAATGATTATAATTGAAATTTAATAATGTTTCTAAATTACTTTTAATTTAATATAAATTGGAACATCCATTTATAAGAAAACTAAAAAAATGTAGCATAGTGTATCTTATAATCCAAAAGTTGTTGGCACAAGTATCAATAAACTTCAAGTTGCCTGGTGGAAATATGGCCATGCAAAAATTTAAAAATTGTAATTAATGTGGAGGAATAGGCTAAATAAGCTAAAATAAAAATATTTTTGAATTGGCGGTCAAGTCAGTTCCATATGTTTACAAGTGGATATAATTAGTCTAATGAGGAGGAATAATCTAAAAATAAGGAACAATCTGCAATAGGATAAAATATGAGGAATGAGTGTGAAATGACAATTTATATAGAACGCTCGACGTGCTTTTCCTTCCCTTGGGTTAGCCTAGCCATTTTTCAATGAAAATTCAGGCGGGGAACTCGTTCTCCCCCGGTGACCATTGAAAAAAATAAAAAAATGTCAAACTGATCATGGTATTATATGACCATTCATGGTATTATAACTTAGAATCAAAATCATATTTCTGAGTTTATTAGACATTATGAAAAAGCCATGTTTATAAAGGACGGATTGCGACACACATGTGAATTTTGGCAGAACGATGTATTATTAGTTATGGTGTGTACTTTGTAACTTACATATACATTTCTTACACGATGTTACAGTCACTAACAACACGTTCGTGCACATTAAATTAACTCATTATTATTTCCTAAAACCTGAATATTATCACATTTCCTTACCAAATTCCACATGTATATGTGTTTATATACCTTTTAAATAATTGTTTTTATAACACTTTTTTTAAAACTTGTGGATATGATATACTCCCTTTGTTCCAACATATAAGATGTTTTAGTTTTTTTTTTCTAAAAAAAACATTGTACCTAGATGCATTTTACTGTGTACGGGCAGCAAAATAAGTGAACCTATATATTGAAAGACGTCTAGATATATGTGTTTTAGAAAAAAACTAAAATATTTTATATTTTAGAACGAAAGAATTAGTATATAATTTGGAGCAGAACATTCCGGTTTGAGCCTTTTTAAAGCTTTTTGTTTTGTTTTGACCAAGTGTCAAAGAGTAGAATGTGGAAATTAACTCTGAAGGAAAACATTCTATTTTTTGTGCAGTGGTGAAGTGATCAGGAACCACCAGCAGCAAAGATAAGGAGCAGGACTACACATCGTTCTCACGCTTCCTCACGTACAGGAGTGAAATGGACGGGTGTCCTCCTCTGCAACTGAGCCTTGGCCCTTCAGCCTCATCTACGTCTACCTAGCTCCAATTTCACCGTCCATTCCTCTTCATATATAGAGTAGATAGATCTGCGCCACAGCATACCTGCAAGCTGTTTATCGGTTCCGCCCGTGTACTGCTACACTCCATTCCGCAAGCATCCGCTTGCTTGGCTCGCCACTAGCTCCCCTGCTGCGCTCCCCAGGGTCACCAACTGAAGAAACAAACGCCCAGAAAAGCCCTCTTCCATCCTGCCAATCTGCCATGGATGTACACGATGTAAGATTGATGTGCCAGGATCTATCCCAGGGCTGCATGCATGGGCCGTCGCCTGACGCGGCTGACTTGCTGACGCGTGACGTGTGGAAAAGATGGATCCGCTGCAATATGCCGATGGCGATGGGCAGGACAGGATCACAGGAGTAGGACCTCCTCCTTTTTCTCGAGCCCCGGCCGGCCAGTGGCTGCAATGAGTAGCGCCGACTTTTAGGGAGATCCACTCATCAGAATGGATGACGGTCCTTCTGTTTCACCGTCCGGAGGAGGGCGGCAGCTACGGTGGCCAGAGATCGAGGGGCGATGGCCGGAGATCGAGTGGGTGGCGGTGTCCAACCATCCAACTCTAAGCGGCGGCGCTCTCACGAGAGAGAGGACGGGAGGCCGGCCGCGAGACTGCCTGAACACGCACACAACCCACACCCGACGCTCAGCACGCACGTGACACCTACCCTGCTGTCCCTGCACGAGATGCGGTCCCCAATCCCCATCGAGGCCCATCTTCCCCTGCCACCTCCTTCCTCCTCTAGACAGCCACCCGACAGGATCCCTGATTCCCCTGCAGCGCTGCCGCTTGCATAAGATTGCACATCGCCGCCAGATCCTCGCCTCCTGCGCCGCATCCTGGATCCCCTTCGCCCCGACGCCCATCTGCCCGAGCCGTGTGTCCTTTGTGACCTACGGCCCCGCCGCCTCTAGGTCTACGTCAGCCACCACGCATCACCTCGTCCGGGCATCCCCTTCCTCTTTCGCGAGCACGTCTCTCCCTGTCTCGCTACGGCCGTGCGTGACATCCAACCGCCATGCATGTCGCCCCTACCCTCCCTGCTCGAGCTCTAGCTTGAGTGGATTTGGGATTTGGGAGTTGAGGTTGGGTCAAACCTGAGTCTGTGCCTGTGGCCACAGTGAGGCATCACGGATGGGGCGCCATGAAGAGGACCATGCCTGATGCGGTCGGCACGCGCGGAGTAGGCTGGGCGTTGCGCTTGTGTTGCAGGGAGAACAGCGGGCGCGAGTGGAGTAGTACGGAGGCGCCGGTGGCGGCACTGCCTGCGGGGGAGGAGGCTCGGGCCAGCGTCGCGAGGCTTCGGGAGAGAGAGAAAAGTAGGTTGACCAACTTGGCGGTGGCAGAGCTTGTAATATGTCCGAAAAGACAGGGGTAAAAGTGTCTTTTCAAGGCAGACGGAAATTTTCTCGGGGGTGACCAACGGTCCCAATCTTTTTAATAGCAGATGGGGCGCCATGAAGAGGACCATGCCTAATGCGGTCGGCACGCACGGAGTAGGCTGGGCGTTGCGCTTGTGTTGCAGGGGAGAACGGCGGGTGCGCGTGGAGTAGGACGGAGGCGCCGGTGGCGGCACTGCCTGCGGGGAAGGGGGCTCGGGCCAGCGTCGCGAGGCTTCGGGAGAGAGAGAAAAGTAGGTTGACCAACTTGGCGGTGGCAGAGCTTGTAATATGTCCGAAAAGACAGGGGTAAAAGCGTCTTTTCAAGACAGACGGAAATTTTCTCGGGGGTGACCAACGGTCCCAATCTTTTTAATAGTATAGATACCGATTTGAAGACATACAAAATTCCCAGCAATGTGTGCTTGATTAGGTTTTTTATATTAATTTCGTTGTTCATACTGGAAAATAGGTGCTCTACATTAATATTGTCACTGCTCACTTTGATTACTTATCTTCAAACAGCCACGTGAATTTTTGAATTAAGTCAGCGTTACGAAGTTGTACCACACGTTTAACGTTTATCGAGTGAGTCATCCACACTTAATTAAAAAACCAGTTAGGTGGAGGAGCCATGCCCCCTACACCTCGGTTAATTTACACAATCATTTACTCAGCTTTAGTTCCTGTCTCTCCTGCACCGATTGCTCTTCTTTCCATCACAAGAAAAATGGAACTGTATTCCTAGAGTCAAATGCATCAAAAACATCTTAGGTTCAACACACGACCAAACCAGGATGTTTTTTTTTTGAAACCTCATATATTAGGCATGCAAGCCGCCTCATTAAAACCTTTCAGTCCCCTTAGGTACCCTGGTAAGGAAAAAGAGTGCGTCTGAAACTTGCAGCCCCTCAAAACAAAGTTACATCATTCATTACAAAGGGATAAAGAAAACTAGGTGGATCACCATCCCAAATAACAGGGGCATTCGAATTATAAGAGGCTCTAGCAAGGTTATGCGCCACCCCATTTGCATCACGCAGGCAATGTTGAACTGATATCATTCCAATCCTTCCAGCTATTTGAAAACATTCAGCAAGGATGGCAGAATACGGGCTCAAAATCTCAATCACTCCATTGTATGCTTCAACCAATTCAAGAGAGTCCGTTTCAATGACCACCGGAGAGCAACCCTTATTTTCCACAAACTGGAGTCCTTTTTGCAGAGCAATAGCTTCCGCTGTAGTTGAGTCCATCACATGATCAATAATACAACTAGATCCAGCTACAGCTTGTCCTTTCGAGTTGCGCAAGACAGCTCCTATAGCTCCCATGCCATTTGGAAAAAAGCAAGCATCAATGTTTAACTTATATGAGTTTGGGGGAGGCCTTGACCATCGCACTTCTTGTGGCTCACATTGAGTTGAAACACCTTTATAGTTCATAGCAATTGCTGTGATAGAGAAAGCCGTTTGACTCGTCGGAGCTACCTTCTCACCTTTCATGTGTTCACGTCTTTGCCACCAAATATACCAAGCGCCAACAATAATCAACTCCTTCAGACCAATATGTTTTAAATCGGCAAGATCATTTGGAATTTTAAAATCACCTCTCAAGAGTTCTTCAAGGACCACCGATCCGGACCTGTCAACTAATAAAGCAGAGTCAATTACATAAGGAATCCCAATTGAAGTCCATACCTTTCGAGCCCTTTCACACGTAAACATCAGGTGCCTCATATCCTCTGCCCCTTGTAAACATACTGGACATTGACCAGAGACAGGAATATGTCGATTTGCTAAAATTGCCAAGCCTGGGATGATTCCATGTAGTGCTCGCCATGCAAAAAAATTTAATCTTGCTTGGAACCTTGAGTTTCCATAGAATCTCCCATACCGGGTTACTCGTTGCTGGACCTTCCTCATTACCTTGTTGCAATCTACGTCCATGGGAATGATTCCATTCCAAGTAATAAGCCGAACGGACTGAGAAACAATAGGATTTGGTCATGTGCCATGCTACAAAATCCTCAGTGAGGTTTTCACTAAGAGGTATATTCAGAATTCTCCACACATCCAGCGGGTTAAAGAATTCCCGAATTAGGTCCTCATCCCACCTTAGAGTGATCGGGCTAATGAGTTCATCGACGGTTTTAAGAAGTATCTGGCCTTTTGGTGTTTGAATCATACGGTCAGGGCTACTAGGTATCCAAGGATCTTCCCATATGTTGATCTTTTGTCCCGTTCCCACTCTCCAAATATGTCCTCTCTTGAAAGTTTGAAGACCCGCAACAATGCTTTGCCATGTGAATGAAGATCCATTCTTTGGTCCAGCCCTCAACATATCTCCATTTGGGTAGTAATTAGCTTTCAACACTTGAGCACAAAGTGAGTTGGGATTTGAGATTAATCTCCAGCTTTGCTTTGCAAGCATAGCCAAATTAAAAGCATGGAGATCCCTAAAGCCCATTCCACCATTCTTCTTAGGTATGCATAACTTCCACCACGCCATCCAGTGCATTCGGTTTTGATTTTCAGTATCTCCCCACCAGAACCCAGCAATAGCATCCGTCATTTGTTTACAAAGGGTTTTAGGAATTTTGAAAATGGACATTGCATATACTGGTATTGCTTGTATGATTGCCTTCAGCAGGATCTCCTTTCCACCCATTGATAGGAACTTATCCTTCCAGCCTTCTATTCTCTTAATTATCCTTTCTAGCAAATATAGAAAGCTCTCACTCCTGTCGACACCAACTAGGGAAGGCAGTCCCAAGTATTTATCCGATAGCGCTTCAGTCATAATATTCAACTCTGAGCAAATTTCTGCTTTCAAGTTAACCTCCACATTAGGGCTGAAATAGATGCTACATTTAGTCTCACTCACCAATTGTCCTGAACTTGCACAATATTGGTCAAGTACCTGTCTCAATGAGGTTGCATTAGTCATATCAGCTTTCATCAGTATCAGGGAATCATCAGCAAATAGCAAATGCGATACTGATGGAGCATTTCTGCAGACCCTAACACCGTCCATGCCACGAACCTCCTCTCTATGAGCCAAGAGACTTGAAAACCCTTCAGCACAAATTAAGAACAAATAGGGGGAGAGTGGGTCACCTTGACGCAGCCCCCTACTTGGAATAAAAGACTCAGTTTCTTGATTGTTATATCTAACTTGGTATTTAACTGACCGAACACAAGCCATCAAGAGATCAACTAAACTATTCTGAAAACCAAGCCTTTTCATCATGGCCTCCAGGAAATTCCACTCTACTCTATCATATGCCTTATGCATATCAAGTTTCACTGCACAATACCCCCATTTTCCTTTCTTCTTGTTCTTGATTTTATGTAAACTCTCATAGGCCAAAAGAACATTGTCAGTTATTAATCTGCCTGGAACAAAAGCACTCTGAACGGGGGAGATAATATCATCAAGCACATGCTTCAGTCTAAGGGCAATCATCTTAGAAATTATTTTGTATAGGACATTGCATAAACTAATGGGCTTGTACTGTGTAATCAGCTCAGGATTCTCAATTTTTGGAATAAGAACAATTACCGCATCATTCCATCCATCAAGAATTTGTTTGTTGTTGACCGCAGCAAGAACTTCAGCCGTTAATGCCTCTCCAAAGACATGCCAACATTTTTTGAAGAATATTGCATGCAATCTACACCCAGGGCTTTCATATCACCGATTGAAAACAACGCTTTTTTTACCTCTTTCGCAGAGTATTCCTTCACAAGCTTCTCATTCATTGCTTCAGATACCTTTGGTACAACCTTTGAGAGTATATCCGGGTCTGGCTCATCGACTTTAGTTGAAAATAAACCAGCGAAGTACTGTGAAATCATGGGATTGAGATCAGGACAACCCTCAACCCATGCTCCATTGTCATCCTTTAATTTCTTGATCATATTTCTCCTCCTCCGTTCACTTGCAAAGTTGTGAAAATAAGAAGTATTCTTATCCCCATATTGAAGCCGGTTGAGTCTACTCCGTTGTGCCCAATGGATTTCTTCTTGCTCCAACAAAGATTCAATTTCTTTTGCTAGCTCACGTTGCTGTATGATACTCTCATCCGAAAGAGGACCTGAAGCTACTGCCTCCAAATTCTTTTGTTAGTAGTATAGATAGATACCCTTTTAGTTTGGGAGAAAAGGAGAAACTTAGTGTGAGAACAATGTGTGGCCCACGTCTAGTTGGAACTTGGAAGCCGAAGCGGCCCCATCTCTCTTCAGAATATCAGAGCCCGGCCGTCGATAATCTGGGAATCTACACGAACTGCGCGAAGCGGCGCAATTAATTCAAACCGACTCTCCTTTTTTTTTAAATCAAACCGACTCGATCAGCCTTTACGCGCACATACCTAGATGGCTAGATCCGTCAAAATTGCCTCCTCTACCGCGCGCATCCATCTAGTCGATCATCGCACTATGGCCGCCGCCGCCGACCGTCTCTCCGCCCTCCCGGACAATCTCCTCCACCACATCCTCTCCTTCGCGCCGCTGAGGGAGGCCGCGACATCCGCCGTCCTCTCGCGCCGATGGCGTCCGCTGTGGCGCAGCACCACCATCCTCAACCTCGACAGCTGGCCCTACTACTACGCCAGGTTCATGGACCTCTTCTTCCGCGACGCCAAGGCCGCCCTCGCCGCCTTCCGCCACCGCCGCTCAACGCCGCTCAAGAGGCTCACGCTCTCCCTCACGGAAGACGCGTACCTCCCTGGCGTCCGCGGCATCTACGAGGACACGCTGTCCCGCGTGGAGCCGGAACAGGACCCCCGTGTCGCCGGCCTCCTCGCCGACCCCGCCGCGGCACAGCTGGAGGAACTCCTCGTCGCCGGCTTCGGTTCTTACGGAAACCCCTACTCCCCGCCTCTGGCCTCCCTGCCGTCCGCCGCGCTCCGGTCGCTCGATCTATACAGCTGCAACCTCGAGCCGTCACCCTCGGCGCGCTTGGCTTTTCCCCTCCTCACGGATCTGAGGCTGCGCTACTGCTTTTACGTGGAGGGGTCCCTCCAGGCCATGCTCGACGCCGCCCCGGCGCTCACCCGCCTCACACTGGTGGACGTCAGGAACAAGTCGCCGGAGCGCCAAGAGGAGCCCGACCCCTTGACGCAGTCTTTCAGCCTGCCCCTCCGCGTCCGCTGCCCGACGGTTACCGACTTGGTGCTCGTGATCGATATGCGCACGAAGGAGCGCGACGAATCCCGCGCCATCGGCATCCAGCTCGACATGCCGAGCCTACGCTCCTTCCGCTACAAGGGGTCCCCCGTCAAGCTCTCGCTGACGTCGCCCGCGCCGAGGCTAGCACGAGTCGTCTTCGACGCCAGAACCACCAAGAGCTACTTCTGGAAGTGCGAGTCTCCGGCGCGCATGCTCGCGAGCTTATCCAACACGAGGGCCCTCAAGTTGCACATCAATCTCATCGAGGACATGGTCGGCGAGGACGTGGAGGATGGCGAGGTCACCCTGCCCACCTTCCCGAACCTCAAGCTCCTCGATGTAGACGCAAATTTGCTGAAAGGCAGCATGGAGTTGGCAATGGCAACGTTGCTCCGCTCCTGCCCCGCAATGGCCGAACTGCGGCTCAAGCTGCACGGCTGGTCCGACGAATGGAATAACGACGGTCGAACCGGAGGCGCCTTTGCCGAATCCATGGAAAGATTCAACAGCCTCGCGTACATGGGCTCCGCGCATCGCGACATCGCGGAGCTCGGCGCGGTCTCGGAGCTCTCGGACGCCTTCGCCAGCAACTGCGATTTCACCTTCCTGCGGAAGGTGACGCTGCAGTTCAAGTCCAAGGAGGTCAACTGCTTCCAGGCGCAGCTGGCGAGGTTCATCGTGGAGAATGCCATGGTGCTCGAGGAGATGAACGTCAGTGATGGCAGCCAGTTCTGGCGGGACCACCTCTGCCATAAGGTTGTGAGATGGAGAGCCTCTGCGTTCCAGAGGAGGAACCTGCCGGACACGGCTAGCTTTCGGGTGTACCAGCTGCCTACTCCGGTTGTAGATTCTAACAAATAACCAGCTTATGGTTACCTCTAAGTAATTAGGCATTGCATTTCAGAATTGTGAAAGTCTTGCTAAGCATGCATTGGGTAAATAAGCCACGTACAAGCTTGTGCCTAAAGGCAAACTTCTACTTGTGGACTTGTATTTTACAACGTACATGTTCTTGTATCGCTTAAATGGTAAACATAATCAATGCCGTTCTACCGGCGTCAGCTTCCGCTGTGATCATGTTGGTGGGCTTTCGACGAATGTGCTGGGGAGTTACATCGAGAAGGACAAAAACTATAGTACATAGTACTCCGTCCGTTTCAAAATATAAAATGTTTTAGGTTTGTGAAAAAAATGTATCTAGATTTTTTTTAGTGTCTAGATTCATTTCAAATCTGAGTGAATCTATATAATAAAAATAGTCTAGATACATTTGCTTCACAAAGCTAAAACATCTTATATTTTGAAAAGGAGGGAGTACATGCCTAATTACAGGGAAGGTGCAAATGGTGAAAATTGAAAAAAAAAGAAACCATAACAACTGAGTCTAGGAATAAAAAAGGGCACCATTTCTCAAAAAAAAAAAACGTTGGTTTCTCCTCTAAGATTCGCATATAGCACTGATCCGTCGGCCATCACAAATTAATACACTCTCTAAGATGTTTTAGACTTTCGCTGAAGCGTGTGTATCTAACCGAATTTTAGTGTTTAGGTTTAGAACAAAATGAGTGAACATACGCATATCTACTCTATCTATTAGTACTCCCTTTGTCCGGAAATAATTGACTTGTATTTTTCTAAATTCACATGTATCTAGACAGGTAAATGTGAATTTAGACAATCTAGTAACTTTGGACCGAGAGACTAGATCATTTGGATGTTGCTTCTGTCAAGCACGAACGTTTTATAAAGAAAATTCACAGATATTTTATATGTATTTAAATAAATTTTAGTGTTTAGGTTCAAAATAAAATAAGTAAACATTCGCATGTCTACTATGTCTATTATTACTCCATTTGTCCGGAAATAATTAACTTGAATTTGTCTAGATTCGTATATATGTAGACACGTGTAAATGTGAATCTAGACAATCTAGTACTAACTTATTTTTGGATGGAGAGACTAGATCATCTGAATATTGCTTCTGTCAAGCATGAACGTTTTATAAAGAAAATTCGCAATATCTAATACTTCTTTCACTCCAAAATATAAGATGTTTTGTATGTATCTAAACGAATTTTAGAGTTTAAGTTCAGAACAAAATAAGTAAACATACGTATAATATCTATTAGTATTCCTTCTTTCACGTCGTCCCCTAGTGGGTACCTCGTTTGTGGGAAGATTCCCGGAGGTGCGACCGCACGATATGGTGTCCCACGGTGTTTGACCCCTCAAGCGCAACACCCGTATCTGCCTTGTCCCGGCTGCGGCGTTGCCCGCAGCGGCGCTCGCATGTTTGCCGTGCGTCAGCGCCATCAACCGAGATTGTCCTGATGTGGTGTTGATCCTCATGGAAAACAACATCACACTGTCCTATGCCGTGGTATATGGGGGTGCGGCTCCCGGCGAATTCAAAAGAAATATCCTTGTAAACTTTTCTAACCAGCAAGCTTGCAACGGTTTTATGTAAGGAGTGTCGGTATGTGTGCTAAAATATAAAAACAATACGGAAGACAAAAGAGGTTGCAGAAAGAATTGGTATTTTTCTATGTATCACTATAGACCATATGTCGTCTAACGTCTTGTTTAAAATTAGAAAAATTGTTTTATTTTTCATATAATTTTTTTGCTATCCCGTAGCAACGCGCGGCATTCAACTAGTATCTAGTAGTAATCCGTTCGTCCGGAAATAATTAAATTGAATTTAGTAGTAATCCGTTCGTCTAGACATCCAATCGCGTCCAAGATGACGCAATACAAAACCTCAAACCGACTCCACCTCCCATCCCGGATTCTGCCGTATCCGTTCCAACCCAAACCGACTCAATCGGCCACAACCCTAGCTAGATCCATAAATACGGGAGTACTCCGGCGCACGCAAACCTGTCATCCGTCCACTGGCGGCGTTCGCGTCGACGATGGCCACCACAGACGACCGTCTCTCCGTCCTCCCCCACGACGTGCTCCAGCGCGTCCTCTCCTTCGTGCCGGCGAGGGAGGCCGCTGCCAGCGCAATCCTCTCGCGTCGGTGGCGTTCGCTGTGGCGCCGCACGCCCGCCGTCATCCTCGACAGCAGGCCCTACAGCGAAGTAGAGCGCGAACTCTACAGCTACATCCGTCCGACGTTCCACGCCTTCTTCCGCGACGCTCACGCTGCCCTCGCCGCCTTCCGTCCTCGCCGCCATGGATGTCGCCCTCGCCGCCGCCGCGGAAGGGGACTCAAGAGGCTCACGCTCTTCTTGGAGGAAGGCACCTACCACATCAGCCGCGGGTACAACGACCCGGAACCGGAAAAGGACACCAGGGTCGCCGATCTCTTGGACGACCCCGCCGTGGCCCGACTGGAAGAGCTCGTCATCGTCTGCGTGGACAACTATCACAACTGGTACTCCCCGCCGCTGGACTCCCTGCCGTGCGTCGCCACGATCCGAGTGCTGGAGCTCACGGGCTGCAGGCTCGAGCAGCCGCCCCCGAGATGCCTGTCTTTCCCGCATCTGACGGATCTGACGCTGCGATGCTACTATTTCTTGGAGGGGTATCTCCAGGACATGATCGACGCCGCGCCGGCGCTCGCCGTCATAGCGCTGGAGAACGTCATACGAAGGGCGCCGGAGCCGGCTGGTTCCACCAAGAAGGACTTCTACCATTCAGACTACTTCATGCTGCCCCTTTGCTTCCGCTGCCCGACGGCCACCGCCGTAAGCTTGGTGGTGCCCGCCACTTATGATAACAAGAAGGAGCTCGAGGCGTACATCGACGACGGCCGCAGCATCGGCGTCGAACTCGACACGCCGAGCCTCCGATTCTTCCGCTACCACGGATTCCCAATCAAGATCTCGCTGACATCGCGGACGCCGGGCCTTGAGCGAGTTGATCTCGATGTCACTCCGCGTCATCAGCACCACTATGGCTTGAAGTACGAGCCGCCGTCACGCATGCTCGCAAGCTTCTCTAGCACGAGAGCTCTGAAGCTGCGCCTCAGCCTCATCGAGGACCTCGTCGTCACTGCCGCCGACGAGGACGAGGACGAAGAGGAGCACGACAGACACGTGCTGCCCAAGTTCCCCAACCTGAAGCTCCTGGAAATCGACGGAGATTACCAGTACATGAACCACAACACGGCCGTGGTAACAGCGATGCTGCTCCGCTCCTGCCCGGCGATGTCTGAGCTCCGGCTTAGGCTAGACATGCGGTGGGACTACCACCACGACCGCAAGTACAAGGATCATGCCGGAGGCTCCTTCGATGAGGCCATGGACCGTTTCGAGAGCCTCGGGTCCATGTCCTCTGCGCATCGCGACGCCGTGCAGATCGGCGGCATCTCGGAGCTCCCGGACGCCTTGACCAACAACGGCACCTTCATCTGCCTGCAGAAGAACCTGCGCAAGGTCACTCTGCAGTTCAAGGCCAAGGAGATGAACTGCTTCCAGGTTCAGCTCGCCAAGTTCCTCGTGGAGAACGCCATGGTGCTCGAGGAGATGCACGTGGATGATGGGAGCCGGTTCTGGCCGGACCATCTGTTCCACAAGGTTGGGAGATGGCGAGCCGATGCGTTCATGAAGAGGAACCTGCCGGACACGGCCGGCTTCAGGGTGTACCAGCTAGCTAACCGTGCAGTAGCAGGTTCTGAGAATAGCTAGATGTATCGGTTTTGTTTGAATTCTCGGCTTGCGAGTCATCGGCTCAAGTGAATGGGCTGGTCCTGTCATGGGAAATTACAAGTTTTTAAAAAGATATATTCCACTTTTTTCATCACAAAAATAAAATTGAGCCATGCTATTGAGCGAACATGAGGATTTTAGCTCCCCGGCGTACCGTACAAAGTTGTTGGGGCCTAGTTGTCATGATCCGGCAAGACTCGTGTCTGGTGGTTGGCGATCGGCACTTTCGCGGGTGGCGGTCTTGTCGGATTTCGTAGTTGTGTTTGTTGTCCTGTAGTTAGGCACATGGATGACGGAAGGTGGCAGCGTTCCTCTTCTTCGACTACATCGGATGAAGGTGACGACATCGGGATCTAGTGATCACGGGGAAGATCCCCGGTCGACGTGTCACACGGTCTCGGTCTCGTCGCTTGCGGCGGTCCGGTTCATCGGCTTAAAAGTATCCTTGCATACAAAGGTGCTCTTCCAGATCTTGGTATGGCGGCTTTTCGCCTCTTTTTCCGGTGTTGCCATGGTGGCGGCGGAGGACAGTGGTGGACGGCGGTTTGGCGAGGCACAAGTTTTTCTAAAGGTGAAATTGTAGTTTTACTTCTTGCGAGGTTCTTTGCGCAAAGTTGCTTGACAAGCGTGTTTTTCTCAAGTGCTTGGTTGGCTTGGGGCGTTACAAATGGTTCAAGTCCAGGTACACAGGTTTGTGCACGACCGATTCAAGATGGTGAACGCCGTATTCGCCAAGGTTAAGTTTGTTGAGATATGTCTACGAGTTATGCTATAGATGGACTTGTAATTAGCCGAAGTTTACATGTTGGATCTGAACACCTGAAATCTGGTCTAATATATAAAGACAACATGAGTAACCAAAATAGACTAGACGCGAGCTAGGTTAGACACAAAGTCAAAAATTTTACAAGACCGTCCGGCACGCGTGGCAGGGATGCTAGACTGGTGTGGCGTTGTAGATCTGATGTGTTTGTACACCCGTGGTGAAATATGCCCCGCAGATGTGTAGGCGTTATTCACTGAACTGCGGTACTACATCTTGGTGTGAATTGTCATGATTGCTTGTATAAGATCGATATGGCGTCTCCGAATGTATTTGTGACACATATTACTCTATTTATTCAAAATTCTACTGAAAAATCTTAAACGGGATTTTTTTTGATACGGTATTACCCTCAATGTAGCATTTTGCTATCTGTTTCATAAAACTTGTCGCCATCCTGATATTTTCGTGCATCGATCATAACACCTCGTGCAGCAGATATGCATTAGAAAAAGGGTCCAACGTTTTATAAAGTAGGAGTAAACTTTTTTTTGAGGGAAAAGTAGGAGTAATTTGTAACACAAATGTATAAACTATGGGGAAATAATAGAATTCACTATCAATATAATTGAGAAACGCATAATCTAACCCAATTTGAGCGTAAATAGTCTTGTATCGTGGTGGTATTCAAGAGCAAGATAATGTTAATGCTGTCCTGGCATGTCTGGACTTGTCTTGCAAGAATGTAAGAACTGCTTGTTTGCACAATTAATACACGACTCACTTTCGAAGAAAAAAATGTTGTTGAAAATATCACATCCGGGTCAACTCGTGACTGTGCAAAGAAAAAGTGAAAACCCCCAAAAGAACCTTGCGCGGTCAAACAGTCGAATCATCAGATGACACGTCGTCGTCGAGGAGGCCGGAGAAGAGGTCCACGCAGAGGTCACCGTAGAAGCGGCCGACGAGGCGGACGAAGACCGGGGAGCGGAGATTCTCCCAGCATCCGAGAAGCTCCTCGACGTCCATGAGATCCCCCACCTTGGCCTCCTCCACCAGCATCTCCATCAGCTGCCTCTCGAAGCCCCTGCACGCGTCCTCCACGTCTCCGTCGCCGCCGCAGGCCGCGGCCACGTCGCTGAGACGATGCACTGCCACGCTGTTCGGCTTCGTCGTCGGAGCCGCGAACACCGCGGCCGATCCGAGCCGCGCCTGCAGCGCGAGCACCCGCGCGGCCGTGCCCGCCTGCGCGTCGAGCGTCGCCGGCAGAGCGCGCGCGTCATTATCAGCCTTGGTGCCCGTCTTCACCGCCGGCGCCGTGGAAGCCGCGGCCTCGCCGAGCTGGGCCTGGATCGCGAGCACCCGCGCGGCCGTGGTGGTCGCGGCGGGCGTGTCGAGGGAGGGCGACGGCGCGCGCACCGCGGTGCCGCCGCTGTCGGCGGAGGAGCTCCGGGGCACGTCGCCGCGGTCGGCGTCCGACCCCATGGACATGAGCGGCCAGAAGACCGCGCGGACGGAGCTGAAGCTGCTGGCGCGGTGGCGGCGGCGTCGGCGGTTCGTGGTCATCCTGCCGAACGCGCGGCGGAGCAGCGTGGGCTTGGGCGGCTGCGACAGCTGCTGCGCCCTTGGCCGCCTCCTGAAGAGCGCGAGCATGCCGCTGCACGGGCTGCACTCCGAGCTAGACGTCGGCATGGTCGATCGATCGGTGAGCTTTACACCGTTTTTTGCTGCTGGCGAAGGCCCTCGATCGATCGAGGATCGAGGATAGATTGGATCGCTTGATTGCTGACTGAAATGTGGGACTCTTATGGGTGCGTGAGTGCGCGTCGATTGTTTGGTTGGGGATTCTTGGAGGTGGTGTTCACGTATGTATGGAGTAGCGAAGTGGGTGCACACGATCAGCTCAAAGTCCGGAAACTTACAGGTGTCGAAAGCTGCTGCAGAAAATACAGAAAAATGTGGGTTCACGATCTTCAGCGGGGTTTAATATGACTTAAACTGGTGAATGTACTGATTTTCTTTTTTAACGGGGAAATGAACCGATTAACAATGGCTGCAACAGTTGGTTGATAGCTAGCTGCAGCCTGCTTTGCAGATGGAGCTAGAGTAATCGGAGGAGGAGGCGTCCATTGGTACGTGCAAAGCATCAAACTTCTTTGCATAATAGTTTTCAAAGTTGTGAGCTCGCTTGACGCGCAAAATTAATAATTCCCTTGACTTGTTCTGTTTTGTTTCTGAGAGACTTTTTTTCACTTTGTTAGAACAAAATATATATTTGAAGTGTCTGAACTTTTTTTTTTGTTGAGAAACACGACTGAACTTTTTTGTTCTGCAGAGTTCGATATATCTGGGCGTCGATCCTTGGGTCCTGTACATACCGGGCTGTAGTTTTAGCACGAGTCCAAATCTAACTTTTATGGGCCGTGCGTCGTGTATTTGGGCGTGGGTGAGGTCTTACTGATCTGGCCTTTCAGCAGCAGCACCGACGTCCGGCGTGCTAAGAAGTACCAACAGGTTAACGACGTCATCCGGGCAGGCGAAAGAGCAACAATATTGCGGGACAGCGGAGAAATAACCAAACTAAGTGTGGGCGAGGAGGTTCATGTGTGGGAGAGGAGCAGGGGAAGCCTGTTGGAGCTTGGTAGAGAGATGTATGGCATGTTCAGAAATGGTCTCGCTTCAACAAATCCGTGGACCCTTCTTCTACGCGATTCCGACGGGGCGGTGCTATATGCCGCATGCTGCGGTGCACAGGGCAAACCCGATGGGCCGGCCCAATCGAGGAATTTTTTTTCCATTTTTATTCCTTTTTCCTTCTTTGTTTTTTTATGCTTCTTATTATGGTAAGACCTGACAATTTTTAAATATTATTTTTAAAAAAGTGAACCTATTTTGATAAATCATGAACATTTTGAAAAAGTGAACATATTTTATAAAAACCTTTTTGGACCGGCATTTTGCGAGCATCGTTGCCAACGAACTAAGTGTGCAGGCATGCATGATCGCGTAGCATAGAAGCATCGGTTTCGCGCGGTGGGACTACGTGGCAGGCACTTATTTCTCTCTCCCTTGTTTCCTCACCTATTCTCCGTTTTCCTTGGCTTTTTTTACACTCTCTAGATCGTCAGACTCAGACGCTGCTGTACTAGGCCTCTACAGGTCTGCAAGCAGGCGTTGCATACGCACATCATGATATTGCCCGTGACCATGCATGCATGATCGATACCATTCCGCAAAGATAAATCGAATGGGACGGCAACCGGACCACACATAATACCTACCGACCTTTTCCTGCCTTTGATCGCGAGTTTAACTAAGGGCGCGTACTTATAAGCGTTTTCTTATCAATGTCATGTTGGATATTTTTTAGTTGAAAAAGAGAGATAAATAATTATAAGGTTGTCTTTCCTTAGCTAAGAGATTATTTCTTAAAAATAATAGAAAATTAAATTCTTGGTTGTACCATATATCTTCTCTCAGCAAATCAATTTATTACTCCCTCCGACCCATATTAGATGACTTGGATTTGTTAAAATTTGGATGAACCTATATACTAAATAGTGTCTAGATATCCAAATCTAGACAAATATGAGTCAACTAATATGGGTCGAAGGGAGTACTAAAAATAGACAATTTTTATTAATTGGTAGAGATGACACTAAGAGATAATGCATTATACGACTTATCTCTAATAACTTCTTTAGATGATGTGGAGGGCTAAGAGAAGATATGCTCTCTCTAGCATGTACATGTCCTAAGGGCATGTACAATGTGATTACGGCAGTCTTCTTTTATAGTTGTCATGTCGGATTTTCGCTTAGATGGAGAAAAGAGAATTAAAAAAAAATTTGTTTTCCCTTAGCTAAGAGATGATCCCTTATAAAAATTAAAAAAAAAACTATTTTCTTTATCCTCTGTCTTTCCTTATCAACAATTTTTTTTACTATAATTAGTCAATTCACATTGAATTTTAGATTATCTATTGTACAATTTATTTTTATTGCTTTCTTTATATTATACATGGAAGGCTAAGAAAAGGCTTGCCTTCTCTAGTATTGTACATGTACGCGTCTCCTGTTCAAAAAAAAAACTAAGACGCGCCTGAACTGTAAGTCTGTAACCAGAGAACTTATCTGACGGCGGGAATATGTCAAACGAGCCTGAATCGGATCTCAGGTTCTCGGCCATGAGATCGGTGGATTGTCAGGTCGCGAGCCGTATCCGGTGCATGCGTCCCGTTGCCTGGCTAAAATCGCCGCGTTTCCCGCGGTCGGTGGGTCGGCGAGGAAAGCCGTGGCCCGTGTATCACGCGTGCATCGAACCGTCCATGTTAGAGATGGATGTCGCTGCGTCCGCCCAACACGTAGTACGCGCACATACGTAGCACCTGTACGTATAGGAAACCGAATTTGCCGGTGCTACAGATAATGAGATAAGGGATGAACGGAATCACGTCGCATTCGGGTCGCGGGCGCGAGAATGGCAGCTTTAAAGCCACAGGCGTGGTCCGGCACCGAATGGTCCGGCCGCCAACGGGCGCACGCCAAATGGACCGACCGGTCCCCGTCGGTCGCAAAACATTCTTCCTGTCCTTTTCCAGATCGATCCATCCAGTGATAATCCACCGTACATGCATGCATCCGCGCTCTCTGTGAACCCCCGATGTGCGTCGACCTCATGAGTGGAACGAGCGTGCTTAATTAGGTGCGTGTAGCGGTACACGTGCCGCTGAGATTATCAGGCATAATTTTTATAATTAATTTTTAAATATAAATCATAACAACTATGAACACGTGAAACTCTAACATACTACTACATGTGTTGATCAACGTGAACAGTAGAATTGCATACACAAGAACAGCTCCGCAATATAGCGTAGAACGCTTCTCAAAAATATTATTTGTCCTCTCCCGTATAAGATCGCAAATCCGAGTGGTTTCGAAGATCTGTGCCATTCGCCGGCATGCGGGATGGAGTAGACTATGATGACGACGCAAGCAGAGAAAGGTTGGCAAAACTCTAGATTAGTTTATGTATGTTGTGTGATAGAAGGCACGTATGCTTATATAGAGTGTCTCGGAAAGTCTCGTATGGGGCACACGCAGTGGCGGAGCTAGAACAAAGTGGATCATGGTGCACACTTGATGCCACAACAAGTAAAAACTTTTGTTCGAGTGTGCACACAAGGTGAAAATATGACATTTAGCAAAGAAAATATTTTTTTACCTGGGTCTTGTGCACCCCTGGTCCTAGAGGGATCCGCCCCTGGGCACACGTGGACCGAGGCTTCGTCTGTCTACTGTATTTACAATAGCCACGATTCGGGAGTGATCTGAACACTTCTAGTTGTTGACATGTCTGTCAAAACTGTAGCTATTTTTCTGAGAAGCGAAAAGATAAGCTCGATTCGAGACTTATTCCGCAAACTACGTGTCATCTCATGTTATGACGAGTGGACGGGCATCATCATCGGAGGAGCACGTGTGTAACATTTTTTTCTTACTCACTTATAAAGTGATAAAACACTCCATTTTATAGGGTGATGTAACTTTTGCCCAGCTTTCCATATGTGACTCTTTAGCTCTTACTCCTTTTGCCACACAAACATAAGTTTACGACCAAATTGAGCCAAATCACTTATAAACCTTCACACATATGGAATTTAAGATTTAGAGAAAATCTTACATTCAGGCCAAAAGATTTAGCCCGTGTACAGGTGTACTACATGAAGGCGCGAACGGAATGAACGTGGAGGGTTCGACGGGACGACCGTACGACGTGGGATGTTTAATCGGTCGACCCTACGCGCGCGTGCACACATACTGTGTCGCATCCTCCGTCTGCCAGCAACCTGCAACCAGGGGCGGAGTCAGGATTTGACATTGAGGGGGGCGAAGATAGTGATGATCATATATAAGATTTTTTTCTCATGAAGACAACAACTACCTATCATTTTGTGTTGGAAGAACTGTTTGGATAAAAACATAACAATATATCAAAGTATCGGTATAGAACTGATATTAATATGTAGCACTAAATCTTAGAGAATACAAAACAAAAGATTAGTTTATATTGGATCAACTTTATCTCTACGAGTATAAAGCCTGATAATTCCATTGCAGGTGACCTTCCTATTATTATTTCCTAATTATTATTCAATAAGTTATCGTCATCACTGAGCAACCATCAAACAAAAGACGCATATTTTTTGTAAATTAATCAATTAGACTATAGGTTATGCAATCTATCGACAAAATACTAACGATTTGGTACCTTCAGTAAGAGTGAGGAAGATTAATTCCTATACTCATGGTACAACATGCTTGTTGCTGGCATTCCAGCATGATTAACAAAGATAGAAACTGACAAGCAACATGGCTGGCTAGCATGGTGCCGTGACCACGGCATCGTGTGGCGTCTGGCTACTGAGTAGGAGTGAGCGATGGTGACAGTCATCCAGTCAGTTGATCTAAACGATTGCATATGGTACTAATAAAACAAATTCATAGGCTACATTTGGCTTTCAGTATAAAGAAGCATGACAAATCAATTAAATTTGGGCTTAGTGTTAATTAAACCTATAAGGCCATTAGTTTACTACTAAAATCTGCACCTATGTATTGAGGGGGGCCGATGATTAGGGGGGGTCTAGCCCCTGCTAGCCCCCCCCCCCCCCCTGCTCCGCCCCTGCCTGCAACCGTATTAAACCGTTGCATGCACAAGTAGCAGCTGTTTGGTTCCAGAGGATATGCCATGCTCCGCCGCAAAGGTGGACACAAATATTGTATTGTTCCACTTCCACACGTGTCAGGGAGACAAGATAGAAATATATAGATCCTGCAATGCATTTTGCTGCTTGCTTGCATGCGTACGTGGTTCCATGAACACGTACCAGATCATCAGAACAAAGCTGGAGGTACGCAGTTACAGCGGCGGAGGCAGGATTGCATCTTAAAGGGGGCAAATTTGATAATTTTTAATTAGGAGGGACAACTAAGCTAATTCTCTAAAAATTCTGTCTAATCTAACCCTAAGCAAGATTTTCCTTCGTGCTGCACAACGCCATAGGGGGGCAGACCCCTGCGGGTCCCCTAGCTCCACCACTGAATGTGTTAGAGCATCTCTAATGAAACTCTTAAACGCCCAGTATGTAAATCACGAGTATAGGCTATTGTACTCGTGATTTATAGGTTTGGGTTCATCTGCATAGATTGGAGCCAGTGAAACAATCCATAAATTTGAATTTTAATTACTCTGGCGACAAATTTAACATGCGAATGCACTAGTTCGTCGGCATACCGAGCAATTTATACAAAATATATCAAAATTATAAAAACATAAATAGGGGGAGAGCTCGCCAAGGACGCTGACGCGTCCACGTGTGGCCAAAATCAAGCTCTCCGTGAAGATCGGAGCTCCCGCGCCGGCCATCTAGTCGTCGAGGACGACGACCTCCATCCCGCGCCGGAGAAGGTTGGTCTGCGCGGTGGCGATGGGGATAGGGTTTGCTGTGCGGCGGCGACATACGGGTTGGAACTCGTATCCGCCCACACGCACACTACTTGTAGGGGCCATGGAGGGTAGTTCAAGAGGGGCCGTGAAATAAGAATACAGACCAGGGTCTTTACGGACTCGGTTAGTTCGATCTCTCGGCCCATAGCCCGAAATTTCACATGTTTCGCTTTTTTAAGGACTCCATTGAAGATGCTCTTAGTCCTCCAAGGCCACAAGCCCACAACAAGCACGATCGGCGCCCAAGCGTTGCAATGAGATATAGTATAATCGAAACTACTCAACTATACTAATTTCTCCGATCCATATTAATTGACTTTTAATTTTTTAAAATTTAGATAAACCCTATATACGAAGTAGTGTATAGATTCATTTAAATCTAAACAAATTTGAGTCAATTAATATGGGTCTGGAGAGTACTATGTACACTTTTCCCGTGGGCATAGTCGCGTCGTATCTCCTATGTCAGCATGTCGCATAGTACTAGTAGTATTAGATTACTCACTGCATGATTACCGCCACTAATGGTCTCACGACGGAAGCTTCCACACACATAAAATAAATAAGCTCGCCATCTCCGAATGATGGCACTCGAGCAAGATTTGCAAAGCCACAATCATGCATGGGTCTCACTAAATTCCCTTTGGTTTCTTGTTTATTCTCTCCAGTCGACCAGTCGTGCTCGTACCTAACATACACAAGTCGCCACCCTGCCTAGCTCTACCTCATCCGCAGTACTCCAGTACCGCACTACTGCAGTTCCCAGATAGAAGAAACCAAGTTCAGGGTCTTGTTTCGTTTCCATTTCTTTCCCGTTCCATGTGTTGGCAACTACTAGCTAGTAGTACTAGACCGGTGGTTGCTCGCTCGATCCCCGCAAATCTGGGACTGGTAATCGCCAATTCGTCATCGCTCGGGACGAGCTAGCTTGGTACCAGCAGCTAGCAGTCGCACCGGTGGATTGGATTGGATCGTTGCGCGTCTCTGTCTCGGTCGCGCGCTGAGACGAGATCGATACTAATCTCGTAGCCGCTAGTGTCCCCGCAACCACTGGCAGGCAGGAGGCGATCGGTCGTCCGGCAGTCAGAGCGCGAAATCATGAGCGCGATCATAGGTACTCCTACAGAGAATGATTCGTACCACTGGGTTTAAGCAGCTTTGTACCTGAGCTGGTCAAGTCAGAATTATATCAGTACCCCTACACCGTATCAGTATGTGGGAGAAGAAGAAGAAAAAAAATGTAATCTGAGCGAGCTGCTTGAAATTTGAAACCATGTTGCCGTAGGAAGAAGCTGGGCTGCCCTGCAGTAAAAATAGGACGGCCTGAGAAGAACTTGTGGCTGCTGCTGCTGCTGCACCGCGCAGACATATCTGAATATTCAAATCAGTACTACTTGCTCTTGGTCCGCGCCCGTATGTACACCTCGTTGAACTCCCGGGAGCGGCAACCACTGTAGAGCTCGCAGCTTTTGTAGCCTCGCCGTGCAGCCAAGAAACAAATGCACCGCAGAGGGAACCGTACCCCCCGTTGCTCATCCGTCTTACTGTTCCACATGTTCTCTTCTGGAAACCACAGACGACAAGGAGGGAGGGGGGGATCGAAAAGCATGGCGCGCCGTATAGCTTCTTCGTGCGACGCACGCTGGCTGCACGGTCAAATAAATCAGCACTCTGTAATTAAGCAAACCGCGGTTGCAACTGTCCAGAACACACTGCATTTGGTGCCCGGCCGCATGCACTAGCCATATATGTGAGAGCATCTCGCGAATCCAGGCCGAAAATCGGACTTTTTTGGCCGGACAAAACTAGTTTTCAGCCTGGGTATGTCCAGTTTTTTCCACTCGTGTACTCATGCCGAGTCTCAGATTCGGCTAAATTCAGTTAAACTCGGTGAAATATGGGTGAATATAGGCGGATTTCATTAAGTAGGGCAAGGGCACACATATTACATCGAATTTAATAACTAGAAAAAAGACCGTCGCCGCCGTGGTCGAAGCCGGACGCCGCAACAACAGGCCGAGGCGGGGGTTGTTGCCGGCCTGGATGTGCTCCATGACGTCGGCGAGAGTTCGCCCTGGAACGCTCCACCAGCGGCGGCGGAAAGCCACATTGTGACGCGGCGGCGACGGCGAGCCCAGCGGTCCGTCGTGTCGGGCGAGTTCCTCGAGGCGCCTGTCGGCGAAGAACTACCTCCAGAAGACCAGGTTGCCAGGATCCTCGGCGAGATCCGGGTCTTGCATGGCGGCAATAGCCACCTGGATCTCTCCGGCGAGGTCCTCGTCAGCCGGTACCGGCGGAACAGGGATCCCGCCGGCGCTGAGTTGCCAGCCGAAGGGGAGACGAGTGTCCGTCGGCGCCGTATAGCGCGCCTCGCGAAGCAGCCGGGCTTCCCACGGCAGCATCGTGCGTCAGCCAGGAAATCCCTCGGCCATGGCTTCTCGGCGGAGTTGAGGAGGAAGAAAGGTGCGAACGTCCGAAGTTCGCCGGAGTTGGGAGTGGTGTAAGAGACTGCGAAGAGAGACGGCGAGATATACGCCTTTTATAGGCGGAGTTCGGCGGCGAGGACGGGAGGGGTGTAGCGGCAAGGGCGGGAAAAGAAAAACGACGAGAAGAATGGCGACGACTCGGCTTCTGTCGCTAACAGGCTGGTCCATTGGGCAATTCACTGCATCCGACGTTCCGAGGGCTTACCCGAGATCTTGGGTTTGGCCTGGGTAGTCCGGACCAAAGTTGGCCCAAATCCAAACAAAAAGAGATCACTGGATACGTGACTGGGCCGATTTTCGGCGTCCGGACGTAATTTTGGCGTCCGAATCAGCCTCCTGGGTACGAGGGTGGAGATGCTCCGATCTGCGACATCGCGCGCATACGTAGCCAACTAAGGCCCAGTTCTTTTTGGGCTTCTCTGAGAAGCCGTCCTCCCCCAGCTTTCTGGAGAAACCGGTCTAAAAAATTTGTGTGACTTTCAAAATAGTTAAGTCTAAACAAATTTAGAAGTCTCGTATTTTTTTAAACCGGCTGTTCCAAAAAGTTAGGAATAGAACAGCTTTTAAGAGAAGCCATCAAATGAACTGGCTTAAGCCGCCCCGCGCTAGGACCAGAGCGAAACCACACGCCGTACTAGCTACACCGATGCGATGCGTACGTGGTGGACCAAAAAGCTTGGACCTTTGGAAGCGATCAATGTCCCCTGCAGGCAACGAATCATAGCTGCCTGCCTGCCTCACGAAACTACTAACTTGGTTCACACTCCTACCTACCTGCCTGCCCAACGAACGATCGATGCAACGCGAAGCCCAAATTGCACTGTCGCAGATGGTCCTCGGTTTTGAGCTGGATAGAGACAACAGTTAGTGCTGCCTGCAGGGCAGGCTTGTGGTGGAAAGATCGAGCTCCATGCCCCTGTGCTAGCTCAATCACTGTACGCGTGGTCTTGGATTCAGTCGTAGAGCGTGGGTGTCGAATTCAAACGTTTTGACTTGGTGGAACCTGTGGGTTGGACCATTGTGTATGCTACACATATAGTAGATGAATTTCAGTTGATGAACTAATCACACTTGAATTTTACACTTCACACTGTTGTCACAAGTTAATTAGAGCATCTTTAACAATAACTGTAAAGTCACGTACGTTTATAGGGCACGGAAAAAATGCTTTTACATTACAAAATTGATGGTCAAAAAATAAACCCCGTAAAAGAAAACTATATCTTAGGGGCCACCTAAAGGCCCATGTTTTTTCTCCGTGTATCATCTTCCTCCCGAGAAGAGCACACAACGCTCCGCAGCATCCGCCGCCGTGTGCGCTCGCCACCTCCCAGCGCTGCGCATAGCCCCGCCCCGCCACCTCCCATCCTCGCCCCGTGCGGGCTCACCGGTCTCGCCGTGGAGGTCGAGCCGACCCAATTCCGAGCAGCGGCGGCCACTTCTGGCGGTCGGCCGCCAATTTCAGCATCTTCGGACGTGTGACGGAGGATTCCGGCAAATTTCTGGCGAGTTCCATGGTGGAACGGTACCGGAGCGTCCTGAAATTACCGTTGCGCCAACTCAACTACCATATACAGGACAGGATCAGTTCGGTCGAGGAGCCTCTAGATGTGCAGACCGAATGGCAGTTTTTTGTGGAGACGGTAAACCAGCTTACACTTTCGTCACCTTATACGGGGATCGCTAGAGCGGCCGATTTTTACGCAAACGGCGAATTAGCGGTTATTTTACAGTCTTTACGGTCTTTGTTAGAGATGCTCTTAAGGAGGCTATAGCATGGTATTTTAGCGAGTGATCGGAGGTTGCATGATATACTGTCTTAGTGGGATACAATTTTAGCATGAGATTTAAGTGTTTTTAGGATATGTTAACCTATCTGGCTGCCCACAGAGAAACAGACACTAGATAGGTATGCCAGATTGTTATAAGATGCCGCTTACGCTTTTCCACCGCGGCCTGTGTCCACTGCCACCCGCGGCAAACTTTTGCGCGATAAAAAGTGCGCGCACGGCAGCTCACTCCCACATTCTCTCCCACAGCTAGCCTCCGCCCCCCACTGTCCTGCAAGTGCAACACAAAGCAGCGCGAGGAGCACAGTGCGGAACTTTCAGCTGTCCACGAGATGCCACTGCCTGGCTCCTGGTTCTACAAGCTGCGGCGCAAGAAAGGCGTCGCGAGAGGCCAAGCCGCCGACGACGACGACGACGACGGCGACGGCTACTACGACGACGCCGTGGCATGGGTTGCGAGCAAGCCGAGAGGCGATCGTGCTCTGGCGGAGCCCGCGGCGCTGGCGGCGCCGCCTTGCTCCCCGAACAGAGCGTCCTACTACGTCCCGAGCAGAGACCGCGTTCCCGCCAAGGGGAACCCCAAGCGCCTGGACACGCAGTTCCCGCGCAGCCCGCAGCCCAACGACATCGTCTTCGACGTGGTCACCGTCAGGCAGCAGCAGCCCACCGCCTGCGACGACGCCGGCCGGTTCGACGGCATCAGGGCGATGCCGGAGCTCAAGCTGCGGCCGATCCTCGCCAGGCCCGTGGGCGCCGCGAAGAAGACCGACGGGGAGGAGGCGTGCGGCAGCGACGACGGGAGCAGCGCGGCCGCGTCGCCGACGGCCAGGGTGCGGCGGCATCGGCAGCGGCTCCACGTGAAGCCGAGCGGCGGACAGAAGGGGCGGCTGGTTGACGCAAAGCTGCCGGCGGCGACAAGGCCGCGGAGCCGTCGCGCGAGGCGGCGGCGGTGGCTGCGGGAGAGCCTGGTGGTGGTGAAGGAGTCGGCCGAGCCGGAGGAGGGCTTCCTGGCGAGCATGGCGGAGATGATCGCGGCCAACGAGGACGTCCGGGCGTCGCCGCGGGGCCTCGAGGAGCTCCTCGCATGCTACCTCGCCCTCAACGCCGCTGAGCACCACCGCGCCATCGTCGGCGCCTTCGCGCGCGCCTGGCTCGCCCTCGACACGACGACCGGCAGCACCAAGCAGCACCGGCCGTTGCAGGGCTAGCTTCTCATCTCACCACGTACGTTTGCGTGGCCGGCCGTGTACAGTAACAACGACGCCGCAGCATCGATCTCCGCTGGCGCGCGTTTCCCCTCTGAAAATTCCGGTGGTGATCGAATTGACAGGCGCGGTTATTCCGGGAAAGTATTTTTGGACAGATCAGAAGAACTGTTTCCGTTTTGATCGATCGATCGGTTTGGTCGATCGCTGCCTGCAATTCTGAAAGGCTGCCCTGCTTTAATTCGGTTTCAGCCTTTCGGAAGGGAATCGATCGAGCGTGTGCGTGCTGTCTTTACAGATCGAAGTAGGCCTACCCTGCGTCAGATTTTGCTGTTGCTGGAAGAACTCTCGATCGTCTATCTTTTCTTGTTGCTGATCGATCCGTTGGTAGCTACTAGTAGGATACCAGACAAGCATCTGCGCATATTGTCATCCACATGGTACAAAATTCCGTTTTACCGATAGTACCGACCTGCAGTGCAGGCATTCGTCACAGGCTCGCAGCGTTCCATCTAACGTGTAATTCGTGGCCTGCACTTCATTTTTCTCCCGATGGTACCGACCTGCAGTTTCCAGGAGTTCGTCATGGGCTATTTTTGCCCTGGATGCAACAATTTTTTTGTGCAAGCGTTCAAATGCTATTAATGACTTTCCGCCAATCTAACTAGTTGTACACTTATTATCAGTGCCAAGAGTCAAATATTCATCAATTTTAAAATTTGTCGCTTTTTACCTGAAGCTAGTTATGCATCATGCCCTATATAGGATCTCCATTGGTAGCAGGATTGAAAAACGCAGAAGTTGTGATAGATTTGCCGGTGCAAACCAAGAATTGCAAAACATAAAATTGTTGTCTGACGGAATACATGAAAACACACATCATGGATGCTGAAGTTCCAATGGAAGGCGTATAATTTTTTTTCCAAAGGTCAAACCATGTAAGGTTTGACTATTCTTTTGAAACCATGTAAGGGAGATGGGTCCCACTTTTTTTTTGATATTTTGACTATTTTTAACAGAGCTGACAGGTGGGGCCATTTCACGTCAGCAACTTATCTCCTTATATGTGGGTCCCGCTGTCAGAATCGGTGTCAATTCGCGATTAAACATGGATCAGTGCTTTTTGCGACAATTTTGTTCCGATCTGTTAGTTTTTTGCGATCGAAAGATCACCTGGTATTATTTAGAAAAATTTACATGTAAAGTGGTAGTTTTATGCTATCAACTCATCCTTATGGCTACTCACTAAAGCAGACTTTCAACACCTTGAAGACAAAGTTACCGGGAAAATTCCAACTTGGAATGGGAAATTAATTGCGATGTCCGGTAGAGCCATCCTCATCAAATCGGTCCTCGCCTCCCAATCCATCTACCACTTGATGCCACTCAATCTCCCTACCGTCACCTTTCATAAAATGAAGAAAATCGAGAGGGCCAGGTGGCCAATGCAAACTGAATTGGAAAACGATGTGTAAGGCCAAAAATTCATGGAGGCCTTGGCGTGCTCAATGCTGAGTTTCTTGCAAGAGGCATGCATTTGAGATGGCCATGGCTTGAATGGATGGACCCAGATAAGATTTGTATTGGATTAGGAAACCCTTGCAACGAGACGGATATGGATCTATTCTACACCGCAATCTCTTGGTCTCTCATCGAAAATGGGCAATACTCGGCAAATTCCGCTTATGTTTATCAAACTAAAATTTCTAGAGCAACTACTTCACCCACTAGCTCTTCAGTTTGGTAAAATTGGGCATGGGTGGCCAAATTGTGATGTATGCCCCTATGAAAGAGAGCCCCAGAGTCGGTGGAGCGCCTCTTGATGCATTTTAGATTCACCACTCGGCTATAGGGTCTCATAAAGACTTGGTTGGGGCTTCACTTCATCCATCCAACATCTTGGCCAAATCAACCTATCTCCTCATGGTAGTCAACATAACTAATCACCCTCCTCGTCTCTTGGGAGATTTGGGATGAGCTTAATACAAGAGTTTTCTAAAACAAGCACACCACACCCTCCATCATCTTCGAAAGATTAAGTGCGAGGCAAAACTTTGGGTTTTTGCGGGCGCAAAGAGCATAAGTAATATTATATCGGGAGAGTAGAACCTCTTTGTAATTTGGAACCTTTTTTCTTTCGCTTTGGTCTTGTTGTTGCACTCCTTCTCTTAATTCATAGATTAGGGCAAAGCTTTTGCCCGTGTTTCAAAAAATAATTATGGATAGTTTTGTCTAAGAGTTTGGTCAAACTTTATGTGGTTTGAATTTTAAGAAAAATTATATGCCTTGTGGTAGGAATCAACACCAATTTGGGTAGCATCATTCCTTTCGTGCAAAAGCAATCTATAGTTAAAGAAATCTTTGTATGAAATTTCTACAATCCAATGAGGTTGATAATCGTCTATGTATATCTATACCCGTCCAAGCATCTCATACCCATTTGTGACAACGTGATAGCTGACTCGAAAGAAAAAACAACACCAAATCACAAAAATCAAATTGAAAGTATTATCACTTAGTTTAACTATGAATTAGTGTCATTTGTTCATAAGTTTAATACCTTTTGCATTTTAATGATTGGGTTTGCATTTGTACTACTAAACATCGTGAACAACCTTAATACTTTTTGTAAAGGAAAATCCTTCAAATCGAAGTCATATATCTAGGAATTCTAACATTATATGTGTTGGGATTTTTTACAGAGATAAATGATTATAATTGAAATTTAATAATGTTTCTAAATTACTTTTAATTTAATATAAATTGGAACATCCATTTATAAGAAAACTAAAAAAATGTAGCATAGTGTATCTTATAATCCAAAAGTTGTTGGCACAAGTATCAATAAACTTCAAGTTGCCTGGTGGAAATATGGCCATGCAAAAATTTAAAAATTGTAATTAATGTGGAGGAATAGGCTAAATAAGCTAAAATAAAAATATTTTTGAATTGGCGGTCAAGTCAGTTCCATATGTTTACAAGTGGATATAATTAGTCTAATGAGGAGGAATAATCTAAAAATAAGGAACAATCTGCAATAGGATAAAATATGAGGAATGAGTGTGAAATGACAATTTATATAGAACGCTCGACGTGCTTTTCCTTCCCTTGGGTTAGCCTAGCCATTTTTCAATGAAAATTCAGGCGGGGAACTCGTTCTCCCCCGGTGACCATTGAAAAAAATAAAAAAATGTCAAACTGATCATGGTATTATATGACCATTCATGGTATTATAACTTAGAATCAAAATCATATTTCTGAGTTTATTAGACATTATGAAAAAGCCATGTTTATAAAGGACGGATTGCGACACACATGTGAATTTTGGCAGAACGATGTATTATTAGTTATGGTGTGTACTTTGTAACTTACATATACATTTCCTACACGATGTTACAGTCACTAACAACACGTTCGTGCACATTAAATTAACTCATTATTATTTCCTAAAACCTGAATATTATCACATTTCCTTACCAAATTCCACATGTATATGTGTTTATATACCTTTTAAATAATTGTTTTTATAACACTTTTTTTAAAACTTGTGGATATGATATACTCCCTTTGTTCCAACATATAAGATGTTTTAGTTTTTTTTTTCTAAAAAAAACATTGTACCTAGATGCATTTTACTGTGTACGGGCAGCAAAATAAGTGAACCTATATATTGAAAGACGTCTAGATATATGTGTTTTAGAAAAAAACTAAAATATTTTATATTTTAGAACGAAAGAATTAGTATATAATTTGGAGCAGAACATTCCGGTTTGAGCCTTTTTAAAGCTTTTTGTTTTGTTTTGACCAAGTGTCAAAGAGTAGAATGTGGAAATTAACTCTGAAGGAAAACATTCTATTTTTTGTGCAGTGGTGAAGTGATCAGGAACCACCAGCAGCAAAGATAAGGAGCAGGACTACACATCGTTCTCACGCTTCCTCACGTACAGGAGTGAAATGGACGGGTGTCCTCCTCTGCAACTGAGCCTTGGCCCTTCAGCCTCATCTACGTCTACCTAGCTCCAATTTCACCGTCCATTCCTCTTCATATATAGAGTAGATAGATCTGCGCCACAGCATACCTGCAAGCTGTTTATCGGTTCCGCCCGTGTACTGCTACACTCCATTCCGCAAGCATCCGCTTGCTTGGCTCGCCACTAGCTCCCCTGCTGCGCTCCCCAGGGTCACCAACTGAAGAAACAAACGCCCAGAAAAGCCCTCTTCCATCCTGCCAATCTGCCATGGATGTACACGATGTAAGATTGATGTGCCAGGATCTATCCCAGGGCTGCATGCATGGGCCGTCGCCTGACGCGGCTGACTTGCTGACGCGTGACGTGTGGAAAAGATGGATCCGCTGCAATATGCCGATGGCGATGGGCAGGACAGGATCACAGGAGTAGGACCTCCTCCTTTTTCTCGAGCCCCGGCCGGCCAGTGGCTGCAATGAGTAGCGCCGACTTTTAGGGAGATCCACTCATCAGAATGGATGATGGTCGATCGAGGGCATGGAGCATCGAGAGAGCAAGAAATAAAAATAAATAAATCGTTAACAATAGTGGGTGTTCTTCCTTCATCCGTCAGGAGTTGCAAGTGGCATCTCAGCCTCTCAAGTCTGATCAGGCCTCAATCGCGCGTGCACTGATGCACACCTGTTCGGGGAAGGCAACAAGCGCAATGGTACAAACGTTTCGCCATCGGAATCGCAGTCCGTGGCTTGATCCCATGCCCTGGGCTGCATCGGCGTGCGCGGCAGCGTGATCCACGGTAAGATCAGCACACGCACGCACACATGCGTGTTCTGCGGATAGCTGGGAATGGGGCCGGAGAGGCCAGGCGAGGCGAGGGCGTCCTACGCGACTGCGATCGGTGCAGGTGAAGCAGGGAGGTGCTAGCTACTAGCTAGCTAGCTAGCTGCTACATGAGGGAATTGTTGCAGACAGAGCAGGGCGTGGATGCCATTCCGTTGCCGCGACCATTGGCGGCATGGCGTGGTGGAATGGAAATGGATGGTGCTGCCGAGAATTCAACATCATGTTTCTCTGAATAGTGAAATGTGGAAAAGCAAGAAGACATTTTCGAGAAAAAAGATACTATGTGTAATGTAATGTGAGACCGTCATCTCTGTCTTATTTTTTTTAGCCGAACACCGAAGCTTTATTATTCCAAATTTAAAGAGTTTATTACAGGAATATTTAGACCAGGGAGTAAGAATACAGAACCACACATGCCTACCGTCATCTTTCGCTGGTGTCACACGCTTGACAAAATCGGGCAATTCTATCCTGCATGCTATATACTCTCTCAGTCCTAAAGCTTACGACTTTTTTAAACAAAATTAAACTATATAAAATTTGACCAAGTTTTTAGAGAAAAATTTCACTTCCTCCGTCCCAACAATAGATGGTTCAGATTTGTCAAAATTTAGATAAATCTAGACACTATTTAGTATATAGGTTCATCCAAATTTTGACGAATCTAAGACATTTATTTTGGGACGAAAGGAGTAATATTTATAATACAAAATTTATACCCTTTGATACATCATGATATTTTCACATGATACCTGTATAATATTATAGTTCTTAATATTTTTTTCTAAAAGTTTTATCAAATATTTTGTAGCTTGACTTTTTTAAAAATAATACAAGCGTTAAACTTTGGAACGGAGGCAGTAGCATACATGCTATCTACCAATTCATGGTAGAATTCTATTTCTCTAAATTTGACATGAAGCGGGCCAGCCAGCCCGTTTGCTCCTTTGGTGGAATGGGCTGGATCAGGCATTCAGGCCTTTGGTAATACCCCCTTCTCGAATTTACTGGGCAACCCATTTCTCGAATGGGCTGGATGATGCTAAATATTTGCTTCCAAGTGGACTTTAAATATTCTGTTCAACCTTTTTGGTTGCGAAATTAAATTAGGAGAAATGAACACCTTAATAACAGGGAAATGTTTCTTACAACGGAGATATAGAGGGATGCTGTGATGCGAAAGTTAGAACAAGAGATACTAGATGACTTAGGAAATCCTAATGCAACTTGTAGTTTTGGGAAGGATCGTCATATTTGTTTCTGAATAATCTTTTGGTTGGTGTGTGTTTCAGTCGGCTAAATTTAATATACTCCCTCTGATCTAAATTAATGGACTCGGATTTGTCTAGATTCAGATGTAGTGCTAGATATATCCGAATCTAGACAAATCTAAGTCCATTAATTTGGATCAGAGAGAATATTGTATTTAGTTAATCAATAAATTAAGATTATTTTGGTAGAAAAACACATTGGCCTCATCGATGTGATACATTGAGCAAACTACCATTTATACTTAAAAAGACATACCAAACAAATACATTTTGTTAGAAATATCTAGTATAAAGTAGACACACACACATGCACGTAATCGAAAGCAATGCATAAAAGATCAAAGTAGTGACCAAGTTTCAAAGTAGTCGCAAACCTCTTGTCATCAATCAAAAGGTCATTTTGCACTCGAAGAATAAATGCAATTTTTTGCAAAATACATAGCATCAAACCTAGAGTTTGATCTAAGTATGGAGTGATGATATTACTTTCTTTTATTACAGAAGGCTGAGAGTATAACTAATTTTGATCCTATATTTTCTTTTTCGCCAAGGTTTAATTCGAAAGTATCTGCTCAACGAAGAACTAAGCAGCGAAACAAACATGAGTGCGTGTGAGATACAAGGCAAACCAAGTTTAATAAGCATTTTCGCGAATACCAAAAGGCATATATGTTAACCGAGCTTGGGCCCTACAAGAAATTCCTGATAAAAGTAAATTACAAACAAGCTCAATAGGAATTTGTCATCATATTGAAACATGCACAAGCAGACGGCATGCCGTGATCCTAACTCGACGCTGCACCTGCTCCATATCACAAGATGCCAACATTTCGACGATCGAAAGCACATATCGTAGACCTCGATCGAGAATAAGGCAAAGATCAGACAGGAAGACCCAACCCCATATGAAATCGTTGTCACGATATCTTAGGAGACCACCGATACCAGCATGGTTAACGACTCTCCCCTACAACAAACAAATTATATGTGGGAAAACAATCCCATCACAAGCCACGTAGCAACAACGGAGCCATCACCATGCAATGGGTTTACACTACACCACGGTTGATTTTTAATGGCACAAGAAAGTTCCTTAAAAAAATATAAAAAGTGCCTCAAAAGATTTTTGAATGCATTAAAAATAGTTCCACATCAAATAGGGTAGGGAAAAATCACTTAAGACACTTTTCAAAATTGCCTTTAAAAATGGATTATTGGAGGCACTTTTCAAAATGCCTTTAAAATAGATTTTTTAAGGCACTTTGAAAACTGCCTTAGAATATAAGCGAAGGCAATATTGAGGAATGCCTCTAAAAATAATTTATGGCATTATGGGATAATGCCTTAAAAACAATTCTACGCATTATAAATAATGTGCCTCTAAAAACAATTGTAGGCATTATATAATAATGCCTCTAAAACAATTAATGACAATTTGTACAAATAACTTAGACAATTAAAGGAAAATTTCTAGGCTCTTTTAAACATGAATTGCAGACATATTTCATATAATGATGAACAACTTAAGGATTCTACATGAGACATAGCATTCAATTTAATCCATTCAAAACATTACTCAAGTTCCATCATTTGCAGTATTCACAATGATTATAGAACTACAAAATTATGTGAACTGTGGCAACTGGAACTATAGAATTTCATTTCCATTAATCTCATAAACTTGCACATGCTTCAGTTTAGCATCCAACAACACACATGTTTTACTTTAGCGAACTTGTACATGCTTCAGTACATCATTGTAGCCATGCTTCATCCTTTCCTCTTCACGTCCTGAAAACATAAAGCTAAAAGGTCAGTATGCCTAGTACTAGATTATACGCAATATACGATCCAATCACAACTGAATTCTCAACCCCATGCTCATGTTCATGGCTAATGAACTCTGGACACAATTTATCGGAAACAGAAATATCACTAATTTTATTTCTCGGCGAGTTTCAGATTACAAGCAGAAATATCACTAACCATTGCCGGCTACTATCACCAAACAGAGACACAAGTCAGACAACAAATAAAATAAATAGCATTGAATGATCAGCTTGCATATATACCAAGTACTTCATATTTCAGCCTATATACGTGAAGTAACTTATGACTGTGTAGCTTGTAAATTGGCCTTTCCATCATCGGTGTTCATGGCATCACTCGAGTTCTCTTTCTCTTTTTCTTCTTCTCGGAATCAAGAGCCACATTCTTAGCATAGCACTCAGGTCTCTCTCTCTCTCTTATGCAGATATCATGTTCTCTATATATCTCACAGTGGCGAAACGCTAACTTCGTGGTCTCATTGGTTGGCAGTACATTGTATGCATTAAATATGCAATATAGATGAATGAGTAGTATGAAAAGTAGATGCTACAGGTTGTAGTAGTCTTAAAAAAAATCCTAGGCCATGATTTTTAGTTAACTAAGCGGAACTCCATGAGTGAGTGCTAAAATCAAGTGGCGACGATAAGAATTATGTAGCGAATAGGTTTTTTTGCCAATGTAATATGGAGTACTTTCTTGTGTGAAGATTGGACAGCCTCATGATTCCTTATCTTACTCTCTCCGGTTCATATTAATGATCTTAATTTTATCTAAATTTGTATATATCTAACTAAATATTCAGACTATATACTTTCGTATCTAACCGAGAGGTGCGACTGATTACCGTTCAGTAGCCCACGTATATTTCGCGTACAGGCGTCTGCAACCCCCGAATATTTCAGAAGAGCCTAATGTTGTCCATTCTCGTGATGGTTAGCTAGGTTAGAAAACGAATATCCAACATCTAGGATATATGCTGGTAGACTAACCGCACGCACGTCACCTTCAGTCCTTCACAATGCCCCTCACGCGTCGCCCCGTCCTGAAGGACTCGGCTAAAAAGAAAGAAACCGAGAAATGTAAAGAGTAAAATCTATCCAAGGTAATTCAACTTGTGCCTCACGTGGTACGGTCATTGACCTTTGGAATACACTACTTATGGCATAATATAAATATATTTGGGTGTTTTATCTACGGTTACTGGCTTGGTGTATTCGCTAACATGGCGTGCTATGGAACCTGTCATGCATGGACTATTTTTAAGCAATAAAACCTATCAGGGATAAATTGCAAAGTTCACTAAGTCTTAGGCGGCATTCCTCTCCAGTCTCCACCCACATGGTTCCCCTCGAGGCGGTGGTCCAGTCTCCCCATGTCGCCATGTGTCCCACCGCTACCGCCGTCGCCCACTTTGGTGGCCCGCCATCGCCGATGCAGAGCGGAAGTTCACAGCCACGAGAGTCACTTCTATCCCTACCGGCACTCATCGCTTGTCGATGCAATCTAGGCCCATGAGAAAGCGGAGGAGCGCCTCCGACCAAGGAGGTGTTCTGTTGAGGCGAGCGGCACCCTTGGCCGTGTCGGAGGACTAGGAGATGGATATAGGGCATATGTTAAATAATTTTCAGGCCAAGGGCTTTTCCATAAAAATTGCTAGTCACTAGAGGCCGGTTAAAGCACACTCGAAAATTGCTAGTCACTAGAGGTCCATGGTTGTTGTTAGGATTTAATTAATTCTTTTAATTAAATGTATAAATCCCTGCTTGTAATTAACCACGGCAGTTGCTATTTGTGCAACTTGTATGTCGGTTTGTACGTGTCCTTCCGAACAGACAGGTCCGTTGTAAACGCCTGTTCAGGGTGCTATATATAGCCCTATCCATCATCAATGGAATAACAATTTTTACTCCTATCATTTGATTGCGTTCTCTCTCAATTATATCTCAATATTAACACGTTATCAGCACGCGCCCATCGCCTGAGCGATTTTGAGTAGAACTTGGAGGAACATCGATGGAAGGAAATTCTACAAGGAAAAGGCGGCACGCCATTCCTAATGTTCCCGGCGGTGGTGCGCCTCCCGGACGCGCCTCTTCCCGCGCAAGCCGGAGCCCGTGCCAAGGCAGGCACGCTCCCAACTCGACGCGGCGGCGCCCGTCCCGCGACCTCCCGACGCGGCTCCCTGTGCAGCCGGACCCCACAGCGTCGCCTTCAGCATGCGGCGGCCCTCTCCCTGCATCGTCGCGGCAACGCCCGTGGCCAGACCACCCGCGCAACCGCGGCACTTGGCTCAGACAGTCCCGGTGTCGACCCGCCCGATGGCGCGACGACGCCCTCCATACGCGTGGGCGTGCGACGGCTGGCGTCCTTGCGGTCGCATCTGCGGCCTCCGACGCGTCACTGCTCCAAGCGGCCGCCCCACGGGACGACGGCCGGCGCGGCGTTTCCCCCGAGGCGCCTCCACCGGAGGCAGCACGCGCGACCTCAACCTAAAGAGCAGAGAGTGGAGCCCTCCGGCACGCTCCCCCGTAGCGACGATCTCCACCGCGCGCCGTGTCCCTCGGCCTCGTTTCGACTGTTGCCGACGGAGGCGACGCCCAGTGCGCGCGGCGGCCTTCGGCCCCGCACAGCATGGCCACGCTTTGGCCGGTACTTCTCCCGGAGAATCTCCTCGGTATCTCTAGTTGCGGCCTCGTCTCCCTCGCCGGCGGAACCTCTAGGCGCGACTCACGCCGGCGGCCGGCTCCAGGCAACTGCAGCCTCCAGCGCGCGGCACCGATCTCGGCTCCATTGTCGCATCAGCCGGCGGAGGTGGTTACCATCTCGCTCAGCGGCCCTCGGCCCCGGCGTGGCGGCGTCCTGCACGGACATGCCGTCGGAGGCCAGTACCATGAGCGGCGGTCTATGACTATGCCTCACGATGGTAACCGTCCAGGAGAGAAGGTAAGGAATCTTAGAGTAAACTGCACCAGCGGTCATAATTCTTTTCGCGTGCCTTCAGTTTGGTCCCAGTTCTTCCAAAATGCATATCTAGGTCCTAAATCTTTCGTAAGTGATTCACGTGAGGTCCTAAATCGGTTTGACCTACGTTAACCGGTGCCACGTCGACATCAGACATGTGGTAGTTGGAAAAAATTACAGATGGCCCCTTATAAGATGTGAGGTTCTAATTCCTGAGCCCCTAGTTTTTCTCCATCTCTGCTCTTTGCCATCGATGTTCATGCGCAGGACCACCTCGTGCCGTCCGCTACGCCCGCGCTCACCGATGTCCTCGCCACCTACGACCTGGACCAGGAGAGCACGCCCCCTCGGCCCCGAGCAGGAACTCACCGCCATGCGGCATAAGTGGAGACAAGACATGAGTGTGACGTAAGCGGAGCCGTGACATGCACCTTGCCGCTGCACGCGCAGCAGAGAACGCCAGGTCCGACTCAATGACGCAACCTGCCTAGTTGCCGACATGGGAGCAGCGTGCAACCCGGCAAGGCAGGATCGCACCACACATTTGTTGGGATCTAGTGTTGCTTGTGTGGGCGCGATGGATGAGGCGGGTACATGGGTGAGCAAGGGGGCAAAACTCATGGGCTCCATCCTCACGGCAATCGCCTCACCGGAGCTGCGCCTCCACCGTCGGCCTACCGTGCAAAGATAGGAGATTTCAAGATGAAGAAATACAACCTTAGGGGTCTATTCGCAAATATAAAGGGTGGCTGGTACGCCACGTGGGCCTCACTTTTGACGTGGCACCGATCAACATGGGTCAAACCGATTTAGAACCTCGCGTGAATCACTTACGAAAGATTTAGGACCTAGATATGCATTTTGGAAGAATTAGGACCAAACTGAAGACACACGAAAAGAATTAGGACCGCCGATGCAGTTTACTCGGAATCTTATCCCTTTGCCCATTTTGCATCTTGGTCCCTAATTCTACAGGGATTAGCAAAATTAGGCTGAACAGTGTGTACACTACTGAAATAAATGAAACGAATCTGCTAGATGATCCGTACGTATTTGGTTTTCACAGATTAGTTAAGTACTACTTATTAGTATTTTTCAGATTATTTCAGTTGTACATTGTGTATCTGTTGAGTACTATGTATTCCAGAAAATATGTAATGTAATATATTTTCGTGTGTATACATGTTGAGATTGGTTACATCCGCTATTTGCAATTGAATTTTTTTTCTTGCAAATAAATCGATTCATCTTAATCGAATACGCAAAATTCTAAGTGACTACTTCAAGTTGATGTTTGGGATCAAAGGTAGTGCACAGATCTACTACATGAATTGCAGATTATCTCCATTACCATGATTACTTAATTATTAAGTGATCTCTCATATATTTTAGTTAAGTCATGACATAAGGTATTAGAAACATGAGTATCTACTGATTTCATCAGATTATACTCTCTAAGTACTGAGAGATGGACCCTGAAATTCTTTTTAGGGAGTATCTACAATGTGTCATACTTAACAATTTGAAGTCCACACTAATTGTTTCAAGCCCACTTCTTGAAATTACTATTAATTTTGCATAGTTCGTTACAACATAGCCATGATGGTGTGTGGTTTACCAAAGCGTAAATCAATAACCTCTAGTTTACCCAAGTAGGTAACTAATGGCTGGAAGAGAGTTCGATGTACTTGAACTCGACGGCCACAACTTGTGGCATCCCGCAAAACCACTACTAGAAAATCGCGTTGTTTTTGTGCATTGCATTTGAGCATCGTCATCATCATGCATTTGTTTTGCCTGAAACTATTTTCAACAAGCCTAATTTTTGTTTTCTAAAATTAACCTTCTTCTATTTCGAAACAAAGTTTAATAATTATCTGCTAAATTATTTAACTAAAAATTATTTGCTAAAAGATTTCAAACAAAACCAAACAAATAAGTATCTACAAAATAATAAACCTAAAACCCAAACCCTAATCTATTCCTACCTAAACCTAGTCTACCCACCAACCACAGCACGCCACCTCACCTTCCCTCCACCTCATCACACCCACCGCCACCTCACCAATCCACCAGCCCCTCCCACCTTCCCCAGGCCCACCTGGGCGCGTCCCCACACCCCTCTCTCTCTCTCACCTATCCCCCACCTAACCGCCTGCTCCCCCTCTCCCTTACACCCCGGCCCCACCTCCTGGATCGACCCCACCCGCAGCCCCACTCCCCACTCACCCCTGCCACACCCACACACACCGCACCCACCTCTCCCTCTCTCACCGTCCGCGGGCCCCGCTCCCCTCTGGCCCCACCACCCACGACCCACACCTGCCCGTCTCCCCACCCCAGCCCCGGCCCCACCCCCACCGACGCGACCCGCTCGCTCTCTCTCAGTCGCGTCCTCACCCCCGCTCGCCCCGCACCCTCCTCCCTCTCCCCTCCGCTCTGCTCTCAGCCGCCAGCGGCCTCGCCGCGCCGCCAGCGCCGGCCGCCGCCCCCGCCGTCGGCCCGAGCAGCGCCGGCCGTCGCCCTCTCCCCTCCCGCCTGCAGCCTCCTCTGCTTCGCCCCGACGCCGATGCGCCCCCCCCGTCGTCCTCCTCGCCGGCCGCCTCCGGCTCTCCTCCTCCGGCCGCTGTGCGTTGGGCGCGCCCGTGCTCGTCGCTGGTGCTCCCCCGCCTCCGGACTGCCGGGTCCCGCCTCCTCGCCTCCTCCGCTCCAGCGCGCCGTCCTCCTCCGGCCCGAGCTCGGCTCCCCGGAGCCCCGCCGACAAGCGTCGCCCGCGCGGCCGCGCCTCACCTCCTCTCTGCCTCGCGCCGCCCCCCTCGACCCAAGCCCGTCGCCCTCCTCCCCGGCCGCGCCCGACGCTCGCCCCCTCCGCCGCGGTCGCGTGACCCCGCTCCGACCTCGCCTCCTGCCGGCCCGCGCCTCCTTGAGCCCGCCGTCGCGCCTTGGCCCTCTCCTCCCTCGGCCCAACCCCGTCCGCAGCGCCTCCCAGGGCCCCGCCCTTCGGGCCCTGCTGCCTCCGCGTCGGTCTCCATCGCGCCGCCCCCTTCAAGCCGCCCAAGCCCGCCGTCGCTCTCCCGCTGCAGTTCATCGTCGGGCTCCCCGCGTGCTGCCAGCGCCCGTCTCCTCCTGCGTTCGGCCATAAGCCATGGCTGTTTTGTCCCTGCACGTGAGCGCCGACGGTGGCCAAGATCTACATCGCCCTACGATGGTCAAACCCGGAGACACCCGAAGGACCACAGACAAGAACCTCCCATGGAGAAGATCTGCCACAAGGAAACCCGATCCGTTGGGACGACAAGTTCACCATCCCGGAACACCGAGGCATCCGCATGGAACCCGAAGACCGCCAAGATCTACCGACACCGAAAACCCGAACGCCAAGAACGCCGATGCGAATACGCCAAGTTCGTCTACCCCGGACACCGTGCGACAAGATCTACTTCACGGATCCGAAGGCCCCGGTACCCGACCCACTCAAGTTCGCCATCGACGACAAGATCGGCACCGACCAGGGCGAATCCGATGTGACCCCGACGCCAACCAAGTCCCCCTTTTAGGATACGACAAGTTCGACTTCCCGTTGTCCGAGATCGACCTCGTCGAACCCTGAACCCTGAGACCGAATCCCGAACCCTCGGAACCCAAGATCGTCGAGACCCCTAATGTGTGATTCCCTTCCCGAGCCCTATTTTATAAAAATAAAATATAAACTTGTTGCATATTAAATTGCCATACTTGCATGCATATTTGTGTGGTTTGGGGGCACTATGCCGATTCACCTAAATTAAATATGGGGCCCATATGCGGGCAAATCTAGTCTTATATTGGCCTCATTTAAATTTGTGTAGCGAACCGGTAACTTATCTTGCCCTGTTATTACAACATTTAATTTGCGGGGTAGATAAATAACTTGAACCGTTTAATTAATTGTCGGGACCCCGGTTCCGCTTAATCTTGCCTAATTGCATCGCACCTTTGCCATGCCATGCATCATACATGCATCATGCTCGATTTTTTTGCCGTAGTACTAAATAGTGCATCCGGTGTTTGTTCTAGTGTTTGCTTCTTCGCGGATAAGGCCGTTGAGTTGATGCGAGTGTCGACCCGATCTTCGGTTGAACCTTCGGCAATGTTTTCAGGCGAGCACCTCCCCCTTTCTACCTATCTTACTTTTATAGTATTTATTCCACATTGAATGCCAGGAAATCAATTGGGACTACACGTTCCACCTTATATCCATGTATTCAAGAATTTGGACTACGTCTGAAATTCACATATTTGCAACATATTGCAAATAACCTGCCAGACTCATTTACTGATCTCAAAGGTGTTACAAAATCCTTTAGTCCAGCTAGAAATATGCCTGAAAGAGTGGAGGTACCAATAAAAACCACTCAACTCTCCGTACCCGAGAAGAGGGGGAGTAGTATGGCCTCTAACCAGGATCTAGCTTCCTGCAAGCAACAAAGGAAATCGAGGAGATATCCTCTAAATCAGTGAATGCAAGTCAATCTTGCGTTGATAAACACCTTATGGGTAGTATACACCCAGTGGAAGGAAAACTTCCACAACCCCAGCTTCAGCTTGCACACACTGGCTGGGACATCGGAACACCCGGACTCACGCGTATTGGGAAATCACGAAGAGTCATCATGGGTGCATGAGATTTCCTCCAACAATATTAATTATGGAGAATCATATAACCAAGACTACAATTGTCGACAAACATTCTCTTGTATGATTGCAGACATCCTTCAAATTATTCGGACCCAAAGACCATGGCCATGGAAGAGTGTAAACCACTCACTCGGACTGAAACAAACAAAGGATACAATCCAAGAAGAATTAGCCTCGCTCTTCCAAATGAATTCCCTATACATGGGATTCCATATGTTCTCTTCCAAAAACGGAATGAGAACAACAAGGTGGTGAGAATGCAAGGCTTGTAGCATAAGGTCGGGTTTTCGCAGAGATCCGAGACCTCTCCAGACATGATTGGAATCCTCAAAATTTTCCGATAATTATATCATTGGCAGTGCAAAATCATCTATCTATGCAGTTGATAGATGTAGTGATGACATTTCATGTGGATCACTAGATTTGGACATGTATGGTTCCCGATGGAATCTCTATCCGAATTGAAATGTAAATGCAACATGCATTGTGTAAAATCAATAAGTTATTACATGGCTTATTGTTGTCGGTATATTCTGGTACAACGGACATAGTGAGTTCCTTATACACAATGTTTACTCCTAGAATGATGATTACCCATGAGTGTTTGTCATGCACAAGGATTACTCCTGCAATGACGAAGCACATGATTATCTAAATGACGGAATTTGAGATAAAGGATTTGTGCTTATGAATAATACTCGTGCACCTTCACTCAAATATTACGGTACACCAAGTTAGCCGTGTCAGAAAATATTGGATAAACTTACTATGGACAAGTCATATCCATCTCCCATGCCGGTTGTTTAACCTCTAGACGTAGAGAAAGATTTACTCAAACCACGGGATGATGTAGAAGGGATGTTGGGACTTGAAGTTCCATATCTCAGTGCCATTGGACCCACCAACACAATTGGTTGGGAATCAAGAATATCTTTTAATTTCTCCAAGGCACCACACATTATTTGATATGTTCATGTAATTTCATAGAAATCTAAACTCCAATATCATCAGAATACATTGATGTTGGCTACTTGAATGATCCCCATAATGTGTACCTACATGGTAGAAGTGTCACTCCATTGGTGTCTTCGAAATAGACTTCGGTGACTACACCTACCAATCATTATGAAATACAAAGCCACATTGCCATGTGTAGCTTTACGGAATGATAAACCACATACATGAGTCATGTGGTATTGGTTCTCTTGAATCATCGACCATTATCTATACAGATAATATTGCTTGTGTTGCATAGATGCAAATAGGATACATCAAGAGCAATATTACTAGCATATTGCCTCTAAATTATTTTATCTCCATGAACTCCAGAAGATTCAGGAAATAAACGTCTTGCGAGTCAAATCATGCGACAATAACATCGCTGATCTATTCATGAAGTCTCTACCAACTTTAACATTCCAGAAATGTTTTCATGAAATTGGTATTCGACGGCTTTAGGATTTGCAAGAATTAGGGGGAGTATCACTCTGGACTACTCCTATTCAAAGCATCATATTACACTCTTTTTCCCTTTATGAGTTTACTATCCATGTTCTCATCAAGGTTTTTAATGAGGTAATATCAACACAAGATCGTATGTCATACTTTCTTTTTCCCTACCGTTTTTTTTTAGGAAAGTATACACGACATATATTTGTCCTCTAAACTCTATGGGTTTCCCCTTTTACAAGGTTTTTCTCATATGGAGTTAACACGGAAGCAATAATTATTATATGCTATATCATTTTCTTTTTATTTTCCTACTGGGTTTGAAGGAGTTTTAACAGCATATCCAACCATTATATGTTGCATCATTTTCTTCTTATTTTCCCACTGGGTTTAAGGAGTTTTAGCAACATATCAATCATACACACTACTCGCATTTTTCCCACAGGGTTTTTGGAGAAGACTATTTCAAGATGTTGAACACTCAAAAGGACAAGCATGGATTAGGGAAAGTGTTAGGATTTAATTAATTCTTTTAATTAAATGTATAAATCCCTGCTTGTAATTAACCACGGCAGTTGCTATTTGTGCAACTTGTATGTCGGTTTGTACGTGTCCTTCCGAACAGACACGTCCGTTGTAAACGCCTGTTCAGGGTGCTATATATAGCCCTATTCATCATCAATGAAATAACAATTTTTACTCCTATCATTTGATTGCGTTCTCTCTCAATTATATCTCAATATTAACAGTTGTATCGTGCGGGGTGTCAAGTTTTGTTACTCAAATGTAAATACACAAATAAACATCGAAAAATTTGGAAAAAAAATGACCGCACTAATCTACATCTACATGATGACGGGTCAACATCTATACTCTACTCTCCAACGATAGGTGGACGGTGCCATGTCACTGTCCGGGTATTTAGCATTGCCAATTAGGACGACCCGAGATATTTCCATTAGTGTCGATCACTCCAACACTCCACGCTTTGCAGCCGATCGAGATTAACGCACGTTACCTACCCCATCGCCATTAACAGCCGAGATTAACGCAAGATGGCGGTCGCCCTCCTCTGCCGGCATCGGATAACGCACGTGTCAGCGCTACGCGTGACACGTATGTTTACCTGTACTAATAAAGCGTTATCCCTATAGTGGGCCCGGCTTCTGCGCGCCTTGACTGATCTGTGGGGCCGTCATCTTGGGCCAAGTGTCCTTCTACACGTCTTCCACACCTAGGAGTCACCGGCCCGTCTCCCCTTCTCCCGCACCGCACCGCACCGCAAGCGCCGCACACCGGCTTCGAATTCGGAGGAAGGGGGCCAGTGTGCGCGAGAAGCATCGAGACAAGGCGGCAATGATGGGGGTCTCGCTCCGGGTCCTCCTGCTCCTCGCCGTAGTCCTCGCGCCGCCGGGGACGAGGTGGCCGGGCGCCTCGCGTGCGGCGGCGGCGGCGGCGGCGCGGCGCATCGCGCCGCTCCCCACCGCCGCGCTGCGCCGCCTCTACGACACCTCCAACTACGGCACGCTGCAGCTCAACAACGGCCTCGCCCTCACGCCCCAGATGGGGTAACTTCGCTCGCCCTCTCCCCCCGCTCACCGTCGCTCCTCCACAGCTTCCTCTTCTGCTGATGCTGTTTTGGCTCGAGTTTGCTTTCTCTGCTGGGGTTGTGATATCGAAATCTGAGTGACTAATCGCTGGGTCGGCACGGCGTGCAGGTGGAACAGCTGGAATTTCTTCGCCTGCGACATCAACGAGACGGTCATCCGCGAGACAGGTTCGGCCGCGTAAATAAATCCTTGTTAAATCTGCGACTCACCATCGCAATTTCCGATCTGGTTCAACCTTGTGTCTATACCGGCATTAAATGGTCCCTTTTTGGGCACACTTTTACTTCACCCACGCAATCCCAAACACATATGGATAGAACTGTCAAATATTGTCACACAGCAAGCGCATCGTCTCGTGTTTGTAGGATTTTCTGGCAATACGCGGCAAATGTATTCTATACGCACCATAGTTAAATTCCTCAGGCATGCGATTTATGGTTTCTTCGCCCTTTTCTGAAACAGCTGATGCATTGGTGTCGACGGGCCTGGCAGATTTGGGATATAACTATGTGAACATCGGTATGTCACTTAGCTTGACACTGGTATATATTGTTGGGATAAATGAAGTTTTCTGTGTGTTGTCTCAAGCTATGTTTGTCTTTCCTTTTCAGATGACTGTTGGTCCTATGTGAAGCGAGGAAATAAGGTAATACGATTTATTCTGCTACTTTATACCATGATTATCATAACGGAAAATTGTCCTTTTACGTTCTGATACTTGTCCCATACTCTGTTTGGGAGTATGATGCTAAAGCTTGAATAAAAGTGATCAAAATATTATATTTGTTTAATTTGCGTGCATCCATAGAAATCTAAGATTTTTCTTGTGTTGATGATTACTGGACACTGGTTGCACGTGGTCTGAAATTCTGAAGACCTTCAGCAGTACTCCAATCTATAATCATGTTTTGCAAATCGTATTTACCAGAATGGTGTTCTATGCTTGGTTCATCTTTTCAACATTTCGAAACTCCAGTCTTGTTTTCCTTTTGTTTCAAATAACTATGTTTTTTTCTAGAGCCCTGTTTCTGTGAAGTTGATTATTGTCTTGTGCTCTAGGGATCCATACAGCTATTAGTATAGTGATTCTTTTCATTAAATAAATAAATACGTTCTTTCCATTGTGAGGCATTATGATGGATCACTTTTGTTGTTTTTTCTCCAGTAAACCTATTTATGGCATTGCACTGATCTCATTTATGCTTATAAAATTGCGCACATCGTGAGTACATATGTACATTTTTAAACTGATCATTTCCTGGAACATATAGGATCAATTGCTACCTGATCCAAAAACTTTCCCTTCTGGAATCAAATCGCTTGCAGACTATGTGCATAGTAAAGGTCTAAAACTTGGTATCTATTCTGACGCTGGGTAAGTCAGTACTTCAGCTATAAATGATTTAAATTTCTACTCCCTCTGTCCCTAAATAGGTGGCATATAAACTTAGTCAAAAAGTCAATGTTTTCTAACTTTGACTAAATGTATTAAATAAAATATGAACAACTATAATATTAAATAAGTATATTATGAAAATATATCTTATGATGAGTCTACTGATATTGATTTGTTGTTACATATCTTCATATTTTTGTATATATTGTCAAACTTTGAAAACATTGACTTTTTGTTTGAGTTTATACGCCACCTTCTTTGGGACGGAGGGAGTAGCTTTTATGGTTTCTTGATGTATCAAAAAATCTAAGAATTTAAAGCTTTCAGGGCATTTACTTGTCAAGTTCGACCAGGATCACTCCGTCATGAAAGCGATGATGCTGCCCTTTTTGCTTCATGGGTATGAGCTAGAGTCAGTCATGACTATTGATGCATAAAAGAGTTTCTGTACAACCTTGCGATGAAACATTCTTCTCAGTGTTCCTATCACGTCTGTAGATAATTTCACTAACATAATCTGGATTTTTTTGTCCAGGGTGTTGACTATCTAAAGTACGACAACTGTTACAATTTGGGAATAAAGCCAAAGGAAAGGTTAGGTCACATGACTTTCCTTTGTCTCGGCCACAGGCTTACAGAACTGTTACCTCAATGTTTAGTGCTATTTTGTTTTCCAATGATGTAATATCTCAGGTATCCTCCGATGCGTGATGCTCTAAATTCAACTGGCCGGAAGATATTCTACTCTCTATGTGAATGGTATGCCAGTCAATTCTTTGGAAATAAATAGCAGTTCTACGTTGTGCTCAGTATCCAAATTTGTTGAATTTTAATATGTGTTTTCTCTAGGGGTGAGGATGATCCAGCTCTATGGGCTGGAAAAGTTGGAAACAGTTGGCGTACAACAGGTGATATAGAGGATACATGGAAGAGGTGATACATGCTCTTTCGTAAAACAAAACATATACCAGTATGCTGACATGCTGTGGAATTAACTCGTCTGTTTTATGTTAAAACAAGCATGACTGACATTGCTGATAAGAATAACAAGTGGGCATCATATGCTGGACCAGGCGGATGGAATGGTAACTATGTTAGAGAGGAGTATAGGCTTTCCTCATGCTGTAAGAGCCTCTAAAATAAATGATTACACTGTTACTCAACCAACTCATTTTTGCCAGACCCAGACATGCTGGAAGTTGGAAATGGTGGCATGACCTTATCAGAGTACCGTGCGCATTTCAGCATTTGGGCACTCATGAAGGTAAGAACTTGTTGAGCGTATCTGTAAACACTGAAATTATGCCAATGGCTTATGACCTCATTGCATCCATTCCCACTTACCTATAGTGCTTTCGGACAAACAAGCAAGCTAAAGAGTTATGTAGAAATAAAGGCTAATTTTCTTAAATATTTTGTGACATGTGGGTTTTGGTTACCTGGTGGTATTTCCGGTTACTGCCCAGTAACCGCTTTTCCCAGCACCACCCAGTAAAGGGGCTGATGAACCAAAAAAACACTGAGATACTTTGAAAAGTTTGAATATAAACTTTTAATGTATTGATAAATTGTTAATATGTCAATTCTCAATTGATCTCGTCACATGGTGTAGTGGTAATTTTGCATGGTATGAACCGAGATGGCATTGTACTGGTGTAATGATCTTACACTTTATGTTTTCAACTGAATATAATAGTGTAAACTCAAATTTTTTTTGGAAACCACTTCCAGTCTGGTATATTCCATAACGGTGGTAAATAAAGTTCGTCCGGGAGCCAAAACCTAGTGGCTCATAGCCTTCAAATCTATGATAGCGACACAGAGGAATGTGTAGAATGAGCATAATTTGTTCGATATCGGCAGGGAATCACAAATTTGTGTAGCATTAATAATTTGGCTGCACAGTTTCTAAACAAGTTAGTACTCATTACGGTAGTGTTGAATTATACGATCGTCTCATGAAATCCTACACAAGAAATTATACAATCTGTTTGTCCTTGCACAATGCATGTAAAACAAAGCTGATCAACGGATGCACATTATCTGCTGTTTTCATTTGTTGCGCTGACTAGCAAATGCCCTTCTTGGTCATGTTTCAGGCACCCCTTTTAATTGGATGCGATGTTAGAAATATGACTTCAGAAACAATGGAAATATTGAGCAACAAAGAAGTAATTCAAGTGAACCAAGGTATTGCTCAGAATCTTGTCTTTGTTCTCATGTTGAAACTTGAAAATAGTTTTTCTACTGTCATTTACACATGACAATGAAAGTGACCGTTCTTGGTGGTGCAAAACTTCCATGCACTGTTGTCATCTTTAGCTGGTCTTTCGAAGTCATTTTGAGCTAATCATGTAGGCATCTTCACATGAGTTGTTTGAACCACCGACAGTTTGAAAGAACTTTAGTCACTTTTCTGTTATCGTTTGTGTTTTTTTTTTTTTTTGACTCGTGAGCATTGAACTGGCCAGTCACCATCTCTCTATTCCTCTTGGAGACGTTATGTTGTCCTGAACCAACATCATGCCAACATCTGTTTATTTTTCGGGGGGATGTCAACATCTGTTTCCCAAGTAGCTGATCGTGTTTCTTCTACTTAAGATTTCTGACATATTGTTCGATTCACATAGTAGAACCATCTATCTATATGCTTTTGTTACGCAATCAGTTGAGTTAAGCATGTTTTTTTCCACAGATTCTCTTGGAATTCAAGGAAGAAAAGTTTTAAGTCAAGGAAAAGGTGGATGCCGTGAGGTGATTTAGCTGCTCCAGATGGAATAACTATACTATAAATAAATTCACCTATTCATAACGCTCCATGCATCAGTGCATCCCTGTGCCATTTCATAATATGTCAAAATTTTGCAGGTCTGGGCTGGACCCCTCTCTGGCAAGCGGTTGGCTGTTACTTTATGGAATCGTTGTTCAGAAACAGTTAATATCACGATGAGATTGCCAGATGTAGGCCTTGATGGTTCATATGCTTATTCTGTTAGAGACCTGTGGAAGGTAAGTTATATAGTTTTCATTAGTACTTTCTCTCGTTAACGATTTCTGTATTCTGTATTGACCACCTGCCGAATTGCATTTTCTCCAGCATGAAACACTATCGGGGAACGCTGTAGGAACTTTCGGAGCCCAAGTTGGTGTGCACGAGTGCAAGATGTACATTTTTACTCCTGCCGTCAGCGTATCTTCAATTTGACGAGAAAGGTCAAACCCACGCGGTGTATCAGCATGTTTTGAGAATAAACTCGTTCGATCATCCACACGGTAATACTATGGTGTATATATCACAGCATGTTCTCGATCAGTTATATATCCAGCATGGTGTGGAAAGTTAGCAATGTGTGTCATATCTCTTCGGGAAAGTTCATGTGAGTGGACTATGTCCAATAACTAATTATTACCATTACTGAAGGGAAACATAAAGCATCAGCTGTTTTCTCGTTGCACTTGCAGTTCAAGAGTATGCTGTCCTAAATTTACCACGTGGTTGTTCCTTATAGAGTCTAAAGCAGGACCGAGTGCTGGAACGTGACAGCCAGCATTGGACGGCCAAGAACTGGCAAAAGCGAAAAGCTTTTCCTATTTCTATGTTGCGGTTTGTGATTACTTCTTCAGCATTTGCATCCTATTGTTTTCCCTTTTGAAGAAGCGGTCATTGATTATCTGTACAAATATAATAAGAAATTGAATATTGGCAGAGAAATTTGACAAAATACACACTAGTACTTTTCTTTGCCAAAATGACACAGCCTTGCCTCACTAACATGTGGTCCAGACTTACCACAATCTTAGAAGTGTTGTCTAAAGCTGTCATTAACAAAGTGCAAAAAAAACTGTCATTTTTATCAAAGGTGTCGGAATAATAGTATTCCACAAAACTCATCACAATTTCAAACGCAATATGAACCACCAGGACTCAAGAATTAATTATCGAATGATGATTAAATAACAAGAGAGAAGAAGAAAAACAGTATAAGTGCATAACTTTCAGTTTTCCGTTAGCACGATGTTCATTCTATCCGAACGATTTTCCCGAATCTGCCACAGGGCTAGCAAGCTGGTACGCCCGGAAGCTAGCAGGCTGCAGGTTCCTCCTTTGGAACGCATCTGCTCGCCATCTCTCCACCTTGTCGAGGAGGTGATCCGGCAAGAACTGGCTCCCGTCGTCAATGTGCATCTCCTCAAGAACCATGGCGTTTTCCACGATGAACTTGGCGAGCTGGACCTGGAAGCAGTTGACCTCTTTGGCCGTGAACTGCAGCGTCACCTTCCTCAGGCTTTTCTGCAGGCATCTGAATGCGCCGCTCTTGGTGGTAAAGACGTCGGGGAGCTCCGAGACGCCGTCGAGCTGAATGGCGGCGCGCTGCGCGGAGGACTTGGACACGAGCCTCTCGAACCGTTGTACCGACTCTTCGAAGGGGCCTCCTCCGACCGGATCCGGGTAGCAGTAGTTCCTGTGCATGGCCAGCCTGAGCCGGAGCTCGGACATGGTCGGGCAGGAGCGGAGCAGCGCTGCCGTTGCCACGGCCGTGTTTGTGTTCCTATAGTCGTACTGGTACGCCGCGTCTATTTCTAGAAGCTCGAGGTTGGGGAAGGTGGGCAGCAGGACAACAACCCCGCGGTGCTGGTTGTTGTGTTCGTCGAAAAGGAGGTCCTCGATGTACCGAAGGCGCAGCTTCAGCGCCCTCGTGCTGGCGAAGGTTGCGAGCATGCTTGACGGCGGCTCGTACTTCATGTCCCAGTAGCCGACTGTATGGCGTTGGGCCACATCGAGGTCGACTCGCGTGAATCCAATTGATTTTTGTGAAATTTGGGGGGACAAGTATTTGAAAAAGAAAGGTATATGGTATGTTTAGTGCTCCAAACCAATGAACTTCCATTTGAATTTATTTCAAATTATACCGATTTGGGGGATTCAATCAGAATGTCTGTGAACAAGAGCAGAAACATTTATAAAATCAAAGTGATGTTTTCTCAAGACGTGCAATTACAAAACTTGTGACCCTAAAAACGTAACTACTCTCACGTATTTCATGAATCTACGGCAGTTTTGTTAGCTAGATGGCACACCCTTTAAGGGCATGTATATTGCAAGGCGTTTAAACAGACGCTTAAAAAGTCAAACTCGGATTGTGCGTAGCGTCTGGTGCTAGGGAAGGAATTTTCCATGTGTTTTCTAAGCGTCGGACGTCTAGTTTTACGTCGATGGCAAGGTAACGGCTGGAAATCTAACGGGAACTGCCAAAATCGATAGAATCTTTTTCATAGCGTCTCAGTTAAATGCCCCGCACTGTACGTGCCCTAAGCCGGCCGCGTCGTCACGCAGGTTCCTCCTCCGGAACGAGTCACGTCTCCATCTCTCGACCTTGTGGCAGAGGTGGTCCGACCAAAACTGGGACCCATCGTTCTCGACGAGCAACTTGGCGAGCTGGACCTGGAAGCAGTTGACCTCATTGCTGATCCAAATTTTGCGAGTAGCTAGTGTCCATGATAACAAACAGCACAACACAGCTTCAGATTACAGGGAGGGAGGATGATGTTCCGTCCTAATAAGCGGGTTTGGATCAGAGTGCACTTCAATTCCGGAGATCACATGCATTGAGGAAACTATACAAAGTATATATACTCGGAAAACAGGCAGCCTCCATCTTTTCTTGGCTGCCAGCAGACACCTGACTTCAGCGACGTTGTTTTCCGTGATGTCGCTGAATTTGTTCCACTAGTTGAAGTCAGGCTTCTCAGGGTAACGCTGGAGGGAAACCCACTGAGATAGGTAGGGGACGCCTCGAACAAAAGCACCACCTAGTAAAAAAAGATCAGGGTTGCTAGTCAGGAACCGGACAACAGCAAAATATTAGCTGAATCCCACTGTGTCCAAATTCCAAATCACACGGCTTGCTCCTCTAGTACTTTTCAGTGGCGACATGCATTTCACGCAATTGGGTCGGTTAGATTTTTCAAAAAGGAGGCAACGCCCCCAGCCTCTGCATCAGAATGATGCATACGGCTTGTTTATTTCATTATTGATTGGGTGGGTTAGATAACGCAACAACTAGTATGGGGAAGAGGAGTTGTATTTTTTATGCAACTCTACAGCTTATGGGCTATGACTGAAGATCTAGTGGGATTCCTTGTATAACTGAGACACCTGCATTGTACATTTGACCATCAATCAGTGTCGTTAACAAGCTGAGACAGACGTCCTTTTTTCAGTTACTGTGGGGTTTATAGTTTTTTAGCGTATGCCAACATTGGTTTGATAATGCACAACATTGTTTACTGATAGGATAGTAAATGTGCATGAAAATGAAAAGGTAGAAGATGGTCGGTAGGCATGCCAGTAAATACGACAGCTACCCGAGAATGGATCTCTAGTATTTAAGGACATGAATCATTTTTTAAGCAGGATCCTTATAACAGTGATTAGTTTTGAAGGAAAATACGAAGAAGTCAACGCATATTATCGATGTAAATTGACTGAGCTGAATTTTACATGAAGTTGCAATTGTTCACTATTCGGTGAATCAAAGTTACAGACGCAACATATTTGAATAAGCAAACAATTATTAGGGAAAAAACAGAACAAAATGATATAGATACTTTCAAACAAGCAGTTGCATACCACTGTACCAGAGGTTTCAATGACTAATATGCATAAAATTAAATATGTAAGCATACAAATAAATTATTATGTATCGAACTGAAGAGAACATATACCTTCCCATCCTCAGCAACAACCACTGGATCAGCACCTTGAGTGATCATAGCAATCCTCTTTTGTTTTCGCAAAGCAAGAAGCAGTTGTGATATCTTCAAAAAAAATTGCTTGACATTCCGAGTCTACAGATTTATGGATGTAACTGTTAGATGTATATATCTGTACATTGTATTTCCCCCATATGTTAGGGGGCTTCCTGCATATTTGCCCTGTACCTGTACTATATATTGTGGCCTTTAGCCCCCAGAGGAATACAAGTTGCTTATTCCTAACAGTAACTTGTCAGCAGCACAGTAGTAACCGTAGGAAAAATGTTGCAAGGGGAATTAGTAGTTACCTCCCACCCACAGACTTGAGAAAAGAACCTTGCCTCGGTTTCATTTTAGAAGATGTAGTCCACATACCTAAAGTGGTAATACACACAAAACACATCTTAAATAAATGAAAGGAAATCTCATGAACTAGCAGGCTTTAACAGGCTGAAATATTAGCATGCGGTAAAAACTGGAACATCTCTCGACATGAATGGACACTGGTTATGGAAGCATAAGAGTGGAGCAGGTAACACTTACGGAAGAACCTTCCCCTTGGCATCATATAGGAAAACTAACAGATAAATGGAGCAGAGTGGTCCATCGAGAAAACCTGGAAACAGAACGGACAGTTAAACACTAGCAACCACTTTTTATAAGCTTTTACCTTGTCATTTTCAGCAGCATGCTGAATAGAGTCAGGGGACACCATGAGGAGAAATCCAGCAATGTAGATGTATTTCTGCTGCTGGAAACATATCATTGCCTGAACCATCATTATTAGGAAGACGAGCGATCTGTAGACTGTACAGTACCGCTGCTCTTTCTCTTAACCAACTGAGAGAGAGAGGAAGCATCCGACAGAAGCATCACCTGATAAGAAACGGAATGTAGCTAGTCAAGCACAACAACAAAATTTTAACTGAATGAATCCCACTGTCCAAATTCCAAATCATCTGCTGTTCTTGTAGCACTATCAATGAATGTATCCACAAGACACGCGCCTGTTTCAGATTATCAGTTTTCAACTCCCAAAAAAAAAAGATTATCAGTTTTACACACTAACAACCTGAATTTCAGGCAATTGTGCGGGCTAGATACCGCAACCGTTAGTATTGAGAAGACTAATTGTATTTGTTCTGCAACTCTACAACTTATGAGATCTGACACAAAACCTAGTGGCATTCCTTGGACTACTGAAATGCCTCTATTATACATTTGATCATCAATAAGTGCTGTTAAAAACTGGTTCAGATGTCCCTTTTTCTGCTACTATGGGATTTATACTTTATCAGCGTATATGCCGATGATTTATACTTTATCAGCATATGCCGACACTGGTTGAATAATTCACAACATTGTTTAGTAAATAATATACTCCATAGTAAATTTACATGAAGAACAAAAAAGGAAGTAAATGGTTGGTAGGCATGCCAGAATTTTTTTTAGGATCACAGAGTATGTTTCACCTATTCTTAACATAATATTATGTAGGTTCCGCATATTATCGCAATGTTCATTATTCGCTGAATCAAAATTACAGACGCAACATATTTGAATAAGCAAACAATTATTAGGGAAACAGACCGTTTACCAGTTTACTTAAAAAAACAGACTTATTGTCAGAGGAAAGAATTAGCTTCCTTAAACAGGTGCAATCTTCCTATGTGTCATACAATGTATGGTTGGAAAAAACAGAACAAAAGTATTTCGATACTTTCAAACAAGCAGTCGCATATCACTATACCAGAGGTTTCAGTGACTAATATGCATAAAATTAAATATGTAAGCCTACAAATCAATTATTATGCATCAAACTGAAGAGAGCATATACCTTCCCATCCGGCAGCAACTATTGGATCTGCACCTTGAGTAAATCACAGCAATCCTCTTTTGTTTTCGCAAATCAAGAAGCAGTTGTGATATCTTCAAAAAAATCTCCTTGACATTCCCAGTCTACAAATTTGCAGATGTAACTTGTCAGCAGCACATTAGTAACCGTAGGAAAAATGTTGCAAGGGGAATGAGTAGTTACCTCCGACCCACCCACAGACTTCAGTGAAGAACCTTGCCTCGGTTTCATTTTAGAAGATGTAGTCCTCCACATACCTAAAGTGGTAATACACACAAAACACATCTTAAATAAATGAACGAAAATCTCATGAATGGATACTGGTTATGGAAGCATAAGAGTGGAGCAGGTAACACTTACGGAAGAACCTTCCCTTGGCATCATAGAAAAACTAGCAGGAAAATGGAGCACATCGAGAAAACCTGGAAACAGCACGGCCAGTTAAACACTAGCAACCACTTTTTATAAGCTTCTACCTTGTCATTTTCAGCAGCATACTGAATAGAATCAGGGGACACCATAAGGAGAAATCCAGCAATTGTAGATGTATTTGTGCTGCTGGAAACATATCATTGCCTGAACCATCATTATTAGGAAGACGAGCGATCTGTAGACTGTATAGTACCGCTGCAATTCATAAACAAGGCTAGTGCTGCTGGCTGCCACAGTTCTCACGCAGCATATATATCATGATCATGGAAAGAAAAAACACCGCAGAATCACAAGGACAAACAAGAGGCATATATATCCTAACTATTTTTTTTTATATAAAGCTAAATGGGTGAGCTACAAAGGGTAAGGTTTTTTTTAGCATTTTCTATTTTTCTATTTTTTTGGGTTATGTAAAAAGCTACAGAGGGTGCAAGCTATAGTGCTTGTACAGTTGCACTATATAGAGCAGCCCCTCTCTTGTACAGAGCTACGGACTACTGATAACAAGAGTAAGAAAAAGGCAGGAAATTATTAGAGTTTTTTACAACACAGACACACACAACATGCCATTACACGATGAATGGCCTCGATCAATCTGAACTGTTTTTATGCCGCCGGACGAAAATCCTGCTCGCTTCGAGCACAGTAAGGATTAGTTGCTCATCTCAACTCTACGATGAAGTGCTGCGGAGTGTCGTCAGCAGGCCGCAGCTCGGAGAGGAGGAGGGAAGTCAGCGTTTGTTCTTGCGGGTGCCAGCCTGGAGAGGAGGGAATTCAGCATCATCTTTCAGTCGATAAGACTCTTCATCAGGGCTGCAGAAATTCCATTGACAATGTTAGGCGCATTTATTCCTTAAAGGGTGATGCAAGAACATGAGCGTCATAGACCTGAAAGAAATGATGTACCTGGAGTATTGAGCCTCACTCTCACTTGGCTCAGGGCTCTGTGCTGCGGAGGCAGGGGCTTCTACGGGCCTGCTCTGGGTCACACTCACATCGGCCCTAGGGCTCTGCACTGCTGAACCTGAGGCTTCAGCAGGCCAGCTTTTGGAAGCACTGGCTGCACGCTTAGGTCTCTTCACAGGGGATGCTTGTACCGGTTTCTTGGTGCCAGCTAGAGGAGGGAAATCCTGGCTGAAGTTAGGTGCGAAAGTTCCAAACTCTAGTTTGGGTTGACTGTTAACTTCTTCGACAGCAGGTGTCACCATTGTGCCAGCAGGTGAAGAGGACTGGCCAGTACTGGGTACCCGAACATTTCCTTGGCCTCCGCCACCATAATATGGAACCGCTATCCTTGGAGGAGGTAGCCGCATCAGCGTGTCCCTCGATCCATTTTCATACCTGACAAGCACTTTATCAGTACAGTATGATTTTTTTTGTTGCCAATGGTTTCATGATTGAGAAGTATGGTATACCTCTGTTCACCGTTCTCTGTAGTCTCGCTGGTTGGCACCTGTTCGATTTCACCATTTGTCAATGCATTTTCAACGGCAGCATGCCCATTGCATGAGCTAACTCGATCTGGTCTCTCCTCTGGATAAACCTCATCTGATTGACTCTGTTTTTCCTTTTGTTTCCAAATTTCATGAGGCTGCAAGAATAAGTGAATAGCTAATACAGAAATGCATGTTTCAATTACTAGTACATGCTTTCATGTTTACATCAAAGGTGTATTCTGCTTCTGTAAGCCACACTATCAAGATTGAACCTAGACACTTCATATGTTAGTTTCTCTTGACCCTTAAATGAGAGGAAAAGCAAAACATATAGGCAGTGGACCATTTTCATTGGTGCATAAGGAGTAATCAACAGTTGAGTCAAATTACTGAAAATAGAACAATTTTTTTAAAAAATAGGGAACATAAGCGAACACGGCATATCTCAAGGCCTACCTGTTTAGGAATATATGTGCCAGTTCCATTTGTCTTAGTATCCCCTGGTATATAAGGCGAAGAAATTGGATAATTCTTATTATGAACTGGATAGAATGACGATCCATTGGATAGAGTATCCGTTCGAGGGGGCAATGAAAAATTCTGCGCATAGGAAAAAAAAAAAAGATTAAGTCACTTTATTGAAAAATAAACATAGAGCAGAAACATAAGAGATTGCGCCTACTACTGATCAGATGTCCTGGGGATATGTGTGAATGCATGAAATTTTCAGGTGGGCTAACCAGTTAATAACTTGACAAGAATGAGGTGATAGCGCATGGAACATTATCTTTTGAAATGTTTGGCTGCACGCCCCTCTGGCTTCACAGACCTCTGTAAAAGATCATTATTTATCTCCCCTTATGAAAAGCTGAGCGTAACTAGTATATTCTATGCACTGTAACTGTGCATGCTTTAAAAAAAATAGTTAAACACTTCTCTGTGTTCCATGAATTGTTATTCGGTATGGAATTGGTAATGGAAGATTCATCGTTGTCCATTCAGACTTGTTCTTGATCCCGGACTAAGGACGAGATCATGGGCTTAAATAATCTTTGTAATAGCATATCCAATACTAAACCAATTTTAATAAATCAAAAGCGAGATACTAGGAGAATCAGAAGATTTGGAACAGCAATTCAAAGTACATACAGTAGGACTAATCACTGGATATTCAAAAATAAGCAGGAGCAAACAAAGATCATAAGAAGACTTAATTAGCAGATAGAGTCATAAGTCTGAGGAGTATCCAATGTGTTTTGAAACAAAGATTGCTGTAAACAAAAAGGAACATGTGCGGAAGGTTCTTACCATGTTAGGAATGTACATGCTGGGTCCATAAGTCTGAGGAGTATCCTCTGTGTTTTGAAACCAAGGTTGATACTCAATAGGTGGATGCAGTGAAAATACGTTGGATGGAATATGTGTTCCAGACAACGGCTGATAAGGTGCACCAACTTCGGCGTCGGTGATTGATTGCTGATGAACATCTCTTGTGCCCTGAGAACACTTAGCGGTAGATAATTTCCTCCCATCAGTATGAGAGGAGCACAAAGTTTGGAAACGGTTCTCATCTAGCACACCAGCAAAAGATGCTTTCTGAATTGAATCAAGTAACTTATCAATCATAGCCTCGAGGTTGTACTGAACACTCCGAAAGCATTTGGAGGACAATCCTAGATCTCCTGAGAGATCCAAGAGATTAGATGGTGAAAATGGAGGAAGTTGCAACTTTTGTTGACGACCATCAGTCCCGTCATCCGAAGAACTCGCCTGGCTCGAGGAAGTCAATGTATGCTGAGAAATTGAGTCAATATATGTATTACCATTCTCTACGGAAGATGATCGGTGGCTCTTGCAATTGGTTAAACCTACAACAACAAATGATGAATGAATGGCTCCTTGTTCCATCTCATAATAATGATAGAAAAATCCCAAATTTTGTTTCAAATACGATCTTTAGCATCAAAAGGAAAATACCTAAGCTCTGGTGCGTATTTGCTTTCATACCTGATTCCTTGTCAATCAGCTGTCCAGGACTTGTATTTTCATCTTTTTTGGCGTAAGAATTTTTCAAACTAGACATATCTTCCCCGCGTCCATTTCCAGAATCAAGCATGGATTGGAAGAAGAAACATTCACCAAGGTCTGGTCGCTCTCCTCTTCCATGTCTATTAAGTGTGGTAGTGAAAAATCCATAAATTGCTTCAGGAATAACTTCAGACGGTAGCTTGAGAATTTTCCCAAGCTTTTGTGCATCAAACTTAAAAGCATCCCGTATGACACGCGAGTTACCTGCATAAATTAGCATATGTTTAGTTCAACAGAACTTAGAAAATATCCAGCCTTCCTTAAAAGATAAATCCTATGTGTGTTGTTAGGAAAACATGCATGTTTCACCGCATGCACAGCAGCACAACTCTTATTACATTATAGAAGAATGTACACACATGGTATGGTAACATAGCAAAAAAAAAAAACCTGACCCAAACAAACAGATGGATAGCTTGGTTATTCTTACTTGGGCTGATGCTATTGCCGAGATTATTGTCCCCTTTCAGGGGGTCAATTATGTTTAGAGGCCTCCGACAAAATTCTGTGTCAAGCCTATTAGAACCTATTGGAAGTACAATAAGTCTATCCAGTGAGCCCCTAAGGGACTCGTTGCTCAACAATAATCCATTATTCAAGGCAACGGGCTCAACTGCAAGTCACAAAAGATTACTGATTACACAAGTGAGTATATTTGAGGTGATTCCCCATAACAAAGGAAAATCATGCAGTAGAATGACTCACCGTTGTAGTTACACAAGGGTGGCATGGGCACCGGACCATTCAAAGTAAGGCAATGATTGTCCCAGTCAAACTTGCTGTAGTAGTCCAAAAACTTGTACAAGGCCTGTTAAACAAAGATCATGCATGCATGCAAATAATTAAAATTTGTGCATCTTGTAAAATTGACAGGATTGTTTTTCAAGGAATTACCTCCAAAGGGCCATGCAAGGACTCATGGAACATATTGAATATGTACAGGATTAGAATTTCCAATGCGTATGTAGATATTAGCCACTGACTTGATCCAAGTATTTTACGCTCATGGTAACACCAAGCCTTGATCAAAATGATGCTCTTTTTGAATAAATGATCTTTTCCAATTTCTCTATCAGCCTGAAGTATGAACATACATTAATTCAACTTACGGATTACTTACTTTATTTATTTATTGATTGATTCTAGTCATGGAGGATATTTGAATTGCAACGTATAGTTCAAAATACATCTACGTACCTTTTCAAGAAAAGAGCATGCGGACACCCCTCCAAGTTGGTTGAATGAGATGTCAACAACAACATTGTCAATAACACATTTGATCAGCTTAACCTGGGTGCACAAAACAACGGAAGAAGATTAGATACTAGATTGATTATGAGTAGCATGTGTATGACTATAGAAGTACATAGCAAGCAGCATATAGTTTAATCTCCTTTAGTTTCTAAAAAATATGTGGAGCATCAATATGGAAAGTAAATAAACTAAAAGACCATGCATGATGACATGTGAGAAATTAAGGAAAAGGTCAAAATATTGCCGACAAAAAAATGCACCTTAGCATTGATGATTCCAAATTTCTTTATTGTAAACTGAGCATCATCATCCTGCGCTTCTGAACAAAGTAAAAGGTACACATCATCGATGAAAGCACTGTCCACGGATGTGTTGGTAAGTACGGTTAAATCAACGTCTCCATCAGGGAGATAGGTTTTCAATGGGACCGATCCAAATGCAAACACCTGCATAACGAAAAAAAAAAAAAACACGGCGTTAGGAAACGTGTTGTATGCTAAATTGCTAATAGCATATTTAACCAAACTACACATCAAAAGCAACGAGCATCGTTGTTATTTTTAACAGGAAGAAAATATTTAGAAGAAAAGAGGGAACCAAGACACACTCAAAGATATGCTACTTGTTTTCCATCCCATATATAAATAAGAACTCGAACAATTGCTGACAAGTGCAACGAAGCAAGACATCCTCAAATGTGATGCATCAGTCTATATATCATGTGATGCATCTAATGCATATATGCCTTAAAAAATTCCTATGAAATTCTACTTCGAAACAGTAAAGAGGAGACAAGCAAGACAATAACTGTGGAGGACCACATTATTTCAAGATGTATGTATGGCTGGTGGGTATACTGTGTGAGGAAGAAACTTGTACAGTACCACAAATTAACACTATATATGAATGGTACTGCCTAACTCCTTTTAAATGATTGGACTGGAAGTTAAATGCAGCACATTCGAATGCAAGAATCTGAATCTTGTCCCTGCTGCTCTGTTGCACTCAAAAGGTTAACTGCTGGGAGAACATAGAAGATAGATATAGCCATGCAGAGATGATTGTGCACTGTGGCTGAAGCACGTGCTGGACGAATAATCCCAATTTGTTCATGGGATGTTGTTGGTGAGCCTGCCCACTCATGCATGCTCTATTACTACTAGCAGAAAAGGACCACTGCCTGAGCATAGCCGTATCATGCACTTTGCCTTGAGGATCTAGTCCAGTAGTACTAAAACAGGGACTGCACATGTGGATCATGCGACAGCGACAGAAGCAATTTTGCTGTTAAAAGGCTTCCAACTTTTGGAGTGTCTCTGATAAAAAAAATAATTAAGGTCCTAATCACAGTGCTTAAAAAAGGGTAAAGGCAACCTGTACTTAGAAAGGGTCAAAACTGAAGCTCCTGCGTTAGGAGTATATCTGACCGAGCTTTGACTTAACTAGACTGATGTCACTTTGCACAGCAATTGAGAAGTGACTTAAAAAAGACCATGGACAGCAATTGCAAGTGTACATACAGTGGTGGGACTAATCACTACTGGGAACTCGTAGAAAAAAATAAACAAAGACCAGGGTATGAAGAGGATAAGAATTAATTAGTGAGGTAGAGTCGTAGTACTATCCTGACCCTGACGACAGATGCCGGATTAGACTAATCGAAGAATTCCCCGATCGAGCAGCGAGGAAGGTGGACATGGGGGGATCCTGCTGCAGCTGAAAGCGACCGGGGGACGCGGCAGCACGAGGGGGAACTGTATGGATGGATGGATGCGGAGGGAGGACGGAAAGGAAGGAAGAAACGGGAAGACTCTTTTGGTTATTTGCGAGAGAGGGTTAGCTGCTACTTCAGGTAGGACGAGGACGAGGAGGAGGAGCACGTGAGACAGGAGGACACAGAGCGGAACAGACGCGCGAGGGTTTCGTGGGGGAGAGGGGAGGGGGATGTACCTCGCAGCCGAAGGTGGTGCCGATGAGGCGCTTGACGTAGCAGATGATCTCTTGGCGCCGCCGCTCCGCCGCCTCCGTGGGGTGCAGCCGCACCAGCACCTCGCCCGCGGCCGCCTCCGCCGCCCGCATCGCCTCCGGGAGGATCGGCGGGGGCCTGACTACGGGCACGTAGTGCCTGTTCGCGCCCCAGCCATAGCCGTGGCTACTCGACGGCCTCGCCGCCGCCGCCCCCAGCGGCTGGTACGCGCCCCGTCCCGGGCCGTAGCTGGGGCCGGCGCCTCGGCCGCAGGGGCGGTACCTGCTGCCGTCGCCGTAGCCGCCTCCGTAGCCGTAGCCGTACCCGTTGCTCCCTTGCCCGCCTCCGTAGCCGTACCCGCTGCTCCCTTGCCCTCCCGCGTAGCCGTACCCGTTGTTCCAGTGGCCATCCGCGTACGCGCCGTTGCCGTTGCCGTTGCCGTTGCCGTTGCCGTTGCAGTGGCCACCACCGTAGTAGCCGCCGTAGCCGTACCCGTTGGGCCCGTAGTAGGGCTTGGACCTGGGGCGGTACTCCATTGCAGCGAGAGAGAGAGAGAGAAAGGGGCCGCGCGCGACAGCGTCCGCGGCGGTGGCCGCGGGCGGGGGGAATAATCCGCTGCAGTAGGGGAGAGAAAGCGCCCGAAATCCACGGGGTTAAGCAAGGAAAAAATATTATATACGTACCAAAATCATTTTTAGTTATTTCCTCCCTTACCTTTCCTTTCCCTCTGTGTGCCGTGCACTTACACTCTGACGGCTGGGGCGCACGCAGATGCAAGCAGCAGCAGGGGGATTCGCTTCCTTCCTTTCCAGGTGGGGCTTGTCTCCCCTACTCCGCCATGCACTCTCAACTCTCCTGCTCTCTGAATGAATGGTGGTGTCGGGCTGAAACTTCGAAGGATCGAAGGGAGAAGCACACAAGCACACAAGTACACAACTGACTGCTGCTGCTCAGTGCTCAGTGCTGTGGGTGTGGGTCTGGGTCCTCCAGGGCCTGCCGTGGGGCCCCTTATATAGCGCAGGAGCCAGCCCCCACCGCGCAGCCCCCTGCCGCGGCTTATCTCCGGACTCAAATTTATTTCAGAGGTTTTTATGTGTCATTAATTGGTGCCAAGATATGGGCTGCCAAAACCAGGGGCATCATGATCTGACCACTTAATGTTGGTACGCATATCTTCGGGATGGATCTTAATGCAGGGGGCTAGCTATTACGGTATCCAAATATATTGCCTTGCTTGCTTAGTAATTGTCACCGCCAAGCGCCTCACTAACTTTTTTCTTGTCACCACATCGTGGACATGGATCTTTTGTGTATCTACCAGTATATCTAATAAGGTGGTTGGTGGGTAATAGTCCCACATGGTTACTTCTTAGCTAAAGGCTTTGGTTTAGAACGGCGATTATTCCTAAGGGCTAATAAGAGGCTAAACAAGGGGCTCATTATAATCATTAACCTTTTATTACATCTGTAATCTCTTTCTAATCAGCATCTTCAGCATGGCCAAAATGGCCTTGCCTTGTAAGTAACATTTGCAAATACCACCTTTTGTTCTATTTAAAAAACACTAGGAGACTCTCCTGCTATAAGTTTCTCAAAAAAAAAATTGGCCTAAACCTTGTAAGTAACATTTGCAAATATCACCTCTTGTTTTATTTAAAAAGTGGTAGGAGACCCGTAGTGCAACGAAAAGGCGGCGGGAACAAAAATCCACTCAACATGACGTTACGGTACTATCCAGTAGATTGTTTTGTCGTTACCGGGGTTGCGTCACTAGATTGGGCGACAAAAGGACATCTAGAAAGTATAATTATGAACCGTGACGTTACGGAATAGTCCAGTGAACCGTGTTGTCGTTATTGCCAGGGTTGCAAGAGTAGATTGGCCGACAAAAGGCGGTGGAGAGGAATGATCATTAGATGTGGCCTTACAGAAAGGTTTGTCGGATTTGATGGCGTCAGTGGCTCGAAAGTAGATCGAGCGGTCGCGACAAATAACGGAAGCTAGTTGGTCGAAGAGCTGATGCCACTCTTTCAGTAACCGACACGTTTGTTTTGTCGGATATGGAAATTCTGGATAGGCCATAATAACGGAAGCTAGTTGGTAAAAGAGCTGACGTGGCTCTTCCGGTAACTGACAATTACGTTGTTTTGTCGGATATCAATGAATTGAATATGAAAATTACAGATAAGTCGTGATATGTTTGGGATATCTAGAGACTTATCTCTTGAGGACTGAATGCCATTTCATATAGGTGTAACTCCGCTTAATTTTTATATTGATTAAGATGTGTTATAACCCAAGTACTTGTCATGTTGGTGTCTATTGTATTGCTATGTATAATGCCTAGATTTTGGTTGGACATTATTGTCATATGGAATTATTTATTGAAAAATATATTAGATAAAGCTAGATCAACCTAAAGGGGCAAGGTGATGGACCGCTACATGTAAAAATAGGTTCCTCCAAGAGATCTAGGGGCATTTTGCATATTGCTAATGATGATGAACATCGGCAAGTCGTATGGGTAATATATCACTACTACACATCCTCTTCATGATACCATAGTAAAAGGATTACAACAATTCTACAACATCTAGAATTTCTTATCCATCCTCCAAACATGGTATGAACTAGAGATTGAATAAGGTGAGAGCTACCGAAGTGGATTACCAAGGAAGGGAGTAATCATCACCGAAGAAATAGTTTACATGAAAAGGTTTTTGAGAATAAACAATTGTTGATTAGGGAATTATTGATTTATCGATGGGAAAAGTCCATCTTTTTTTTGCTACGAGAAAGTTTAGGTAGTTTTATGGTAAGCAACTGATGGTTCAAAAGAATAGATGGCATCAATGTATATATTAACAAAGTGCGGCGCTATTAAGCTATCCCAATAGTCATATAATTACAAGTAGAGTTGCAAAAGTTGATTGAGTGGCGTAAAACAGATATAAATGTATAATTGTTGAGTGTGACATTATAAAATAGTTTATAGGATGTATGTATTATTTGAGTTGAGGAATGGTTTTTGGCATTCCGAACAATTTTTGGAAGTTGTTAGGTTTGAGCTCTGACGTGTATCTCCTAACCGGGGTAAAAATGTGTTTTAGGCATGTATTAGTTATCCACATATGGATAGTGTGGATATTAATAAGTAGAATGCATAAATATCCAAGGTTTTGTTTTCACGAGGGAGGTAAACAACTTTTGTATATGTTAAGTTGTTCCATAGTGATGGTAGTTTTGTTTCTATTGGTATACAATTTGTATAAAATATAGATCATTTGGGAGGCCCTAATAGTGACATTTATAAACAAATATAACTCTTAGTAAATTATATATACGAGAAGGGACTCTTAATACGAAATAGAAACAACAGTTTCCAATAAAAATTTGTCCAAGATAAACAAGATGATAGTTAGACTCGAGGCTTATTCAATGTGAGTGCATCTCAAACTTGATCTTTAAGCATATTTTCAAGGATGTAAATCTAGGGTAGTTCTTTCAAATATATTTTGATTTGTTTTCTTCCAGATGCGCCATGCAACTTTGTGAAGATCTCAAAGAAGAAGGGATCATCGGAAATGGAGGTTGTTACAAGACTGCTAATGAGTGAAATTGTGGATCCAATAGGAAATTAGACATGAGAAGAACAGATGGTCATGACTCTCTAAGGTGTGATCCTAAAACAGAACATGGTCTAAGCTACTAGTGACAATTAAGTTAGTCCGTATAACTATGCCTTGGCGTGTGGGACGATCTTGAAGAAATAACAAGGTGAAAGCTTAAAACTTGAGAATTTACATTTGTGAATCCATTTGACAATGTAAGAGGCAGGTATATATGTAGCACTCATGTGCATGTTTCTTAGAATTAAGCAATTAGAGCCCAACAAAGGATAGTTTTCATGATCCCACAGAAATCTCACTTCCGAAGATTGTAAGAGAGTTTATTTGTTAGGCAAGGGCTCGAGTTAATAGGTTAGGATCAAAGATGATGGTGATGAAGTTCTCCCAAAATTTATTCATGGTGTGATTGTAAGGTGCATAAGATTACACGATGGATCCCATCAGGTTTATAGATGCACATGTCGAAAGTATATGAAGCTACGGTTTTAAACTATGGAGACTAGGGCTTTGACATTGGCAAGAATAGCTTGTCCTCCTCAGGTGAATGGTCTTGAGTATATATAGCCATCAATGTAGTAGCACGTTAGATATTCATCTTGCCTTACATGTTAAACTGATCTCATGATCTCCCTTCAATGTACATCTGGCCTTGGGGTCCTTGATGAAGTCCTCTTGTAGCATGACATGTCAAGTCGGTTGGGATCTTCTAGATAGAGGCCTTTAGGTCGCGAACATCGAGGCCCTCATGGTTTGGAAGTGGTACAATGGTCGTAATGTATGGGATATAGGTATTTTCTAATCCCACCTGTCTCCGACAGAGCCCAAACTATAGCTCCAAGAATCATTGGATCTTAAGTCACCGTGCAATATGAGGAGATGAATAAATACCTACAGATTATAGCAAGTCAAAATATTGTGTGGACATGGGAGAGTGAAAGATTTTCTTAATTGTAACCAACAATGTTGATCAATGCCATACATACAATATCATTGTTTTCAACCAAAAATATGCAATATGGAAAATAGAAATAAGGCCTTCACCAAACGAGTTGTCACATCAACAATTCCAAATATACACAGGCATCCTAAGAACAAAAAATTTATTTGAACTCATCATACAAGCTATGGACATGAGTACACCAGAGTGAGCCCTTTTTGCTGGGAAGTTGAAACAAAGCCATTGCAGTATTGCTGAATTAACTAAACCCAGGGAGTTTAGTTTATCATTAAACTAATGAAATAGTTTAAGCATAAGAGGTTAGAAACAACCAAACCCTCTTATCTTTAATTTTTCATGTCATGCTTCATATGACAACCGGTGTGATGTGATTAGTCAATTCATATTTCCTTTAGGGCCACAATGCACGACCTATAATTTCCTTGGTCACTTAAGGAATTTTGATTAGACATAAGTAGTATGTCGGGGAAGGGGCACTAAGAATGGTTATAACCTAGTTACAAATTTCCCCCCAATAGAAAGCAGGAAAAGAAGAAAGTGTATGTTCATTTTGTCCATCATAGGAGTGAAATTCTTGATGATGTGCAAGAAATAACGGGAGAGAAAGTTAAGTGAAGAGGTACATGCAATACATGGTAACCAAAAAGCTCATCTCTGAGATCTATTCGACTACCTTCTATGTTATTAGGAGGCATGCATGATTTCTTATATATGCAGTTAACCATAAGATAGGTGGATTAACCAAAAGGCTTCCAAAAGGACCTTAATATAGAGGAATTATATTTGAACTTGCATTTAAGGAAGGAAACATATTGGAAAACACTAGGAAAATACCTTTCTAAGTATGAACGGGGTAATGGATAAGACGCTAGTATAAAGTGATACTAGTATTACGACATCCAAATATATTGCATTGCATGCGGTTAATAATTTTGTGCTCACTAACTATTTTGTCATCATATTCTGGACATGGATCTTCTGTGTATATAGGAGCATAGGGTATCTAGATGGTTGGTGGATGATAGTTCCATGATTAGTTCTTAGCTAAAGGCTTGGCTTAGATTGGTGATTCCTAAGGGCTAAGAGGCTAAAGAGGTGCTCCTTAGAATCGTTCACCTTTTACATTTGTAATCTCTTTTTTGCTTAGCACCTTTGGCATGCCAAAAATGGTCTAAGCCTTGTAAACAACCTTTGTAAATATCATCTTTTGTTTGATTTAAAGAGCAGCAGGAGACTCTCCCGCTGTAAGTTCCTCAATAAAAAACGAGACTAACAGTACGCGCAACAAAAATACTACAGGAACGAAAATCCACTAAGAGTGGCATTAACTGTACTATCCAGTACATTGTTTTGTCGTTACTAGGGTTGCGTTAGTATATCAGGCGTCAAAATACATCGTGTAAAAGGTATAATTATGAATCGTGACGCTACAGAATAGTTCAACGAACCGTGTTGTCGGTACTAGGGTTGCATGAGTAGATTGGCCGAAAAAATGCGGTGGAAAGGAATAATCATTGGATGTAGCGTTACAGAAAGGTGTGTCAGATTTGGTGGCATTAGTAGCTTCGAGATTAGATCGAATGATTGCGACAAATAACTAAAGCTAGTTGGTCAAAGAGCTGACGCCACTCTTCTAGTAACTGACACGTTGTTTTGTCGGATATGGAAATTCTAGATAAGCCATAATAATGGAATAGTTGCTATAAGAGGCTCTTCCGGTAACTGGCAAATTACATTGTTTTCTCGGGTATCAATGAAATGAATACAAAATTATGGATAAGTCATAATAGGAGTTAAGGATATCTAGAGGCTTATTTCATGGGACTGAATGCCATTTTATAGTAGGTGTAACTCTGCTTAATTTTTTTCTTGATTAAGTTGTGTTATAACCCAAATACTTTTCTCATTGGTATCTATTGTGTTAATATAGTATAATGTCTATATTTTGGTTAGTCGTTATTATTATCAAATATCACATGCTACCCAAGTGGGTAGCTGCGCACCCACCCTCTAGACGACACATGTCCTGGCGGTCGTATTAGCCCAAACCAGCAACGCCCCACACGCTTAAGAGTTAATGTGTCGTCAGTGAGCAGATCTTTGAGGAAGATAGGCCCACTCCTGGCCTTATCCTCTCCACCTCTCAATGTTCCGATCCCCTTCCCCGAGCACTTCCCACCTCGCCTCCACCAGCGCCGTCGGGTACACCTGCCAAGCCCGCAAACACCTATGGAGCCACATCCCACCACTAACTCCTCCCCTCTATTCCTTCTCACACTCTATAACTCTCTATCCTTCCCTACAGCAACCAAATGCCACTGCCAGATTGGCTGGCCAAATTGATTCAACGACTTGCAATTCAGGTGAGATCTGAAGCTTGTTCTTGTTTTTGTTTGTTTTTTTGGTTTGAATCTGAGGACAGTGAATTTTCGTTGAAGCACCAGAGGCATCGACATTCGATTTGAGATGTGTCTGGGGCTATACGGGCAATCTATCTTCCTTCGATCGACATGACATTCGTCCTTGCTGGTTGCGGGCAAGGGCGACACGAGCTAGCGGAAGCCATCATGTAGATCTACATGGCGGCCTGAGAGATTCCATGGCTAGCGGGACGTGCCCTTGGTGGGATTCCACAACGATCCAATGGAGGTGACTCTAGGAGTTGCATTGGAGGCCTAGGAGCAGAGGACATCCACCGCATACGACGACCTTGCCATTTTTTGCAATACAATACCTCAATCTCGATTTTTTATTTTATTTTGTGTTATCTGATCTGGATTTTTTATCTTCTGAGTACATGAATATCCCGCATGTGAAGTTGGTAATAACAGTTTTTTATTCTCCACGATCGATTCATTGTGTTCCATATGAGCTTATGCATGGCTGTTGCTACTGCTGGCGCCAGGTCTTCATAGTCGATTAATTATTTTTCTTTGTCATGCTCAAGTAGATCCACAAGCTGTTGCTTCTCAAGAAAATCCATAGGCCGTTACTGCTGCTGGCGTCCTAGGTCGCTGGAGAATAGGCATCTTTGTAGGCCCTCCACGACACCACTGGTGGTGGCCTCTATGGCCAGCAATGCTACTCAAATCTACCGATGTGATATTTTTAAATTTCTATTCCTCTTTTACATGGATTTGAGATCTATTATCACTTTGCGCGTAATGAAAAAGTGGGCAAAGCGCTCAAACGGGTGCTAGCTTCGCGCCAGGAATCTAACAACACACGCCAAAAGTTAAGGGAAGGTGGTCTTCTGACATAACACGGGTTACGAGCTACCAACAAGATTCTGGTCAACATGCAAGCTAGCAAACAAACGGATCTTAAAGCACATCCAATGGCAGCCAGTGGGTGCACAGCTACCCACCTAGGTAGTGAATCCATACTTTTTATTATTATATGGAATGATTTACTGAATAATATACTAGTGAAGCTATATCAACCAAAAGGGTCTAAATGGTGGACTGCTACATGTACAAAAATCTAAAATAGGTCCCTCCAAGAGATATACGAGCATGTTGCATATTGCTAATGATGATGAACAACGACAAGTCATATGCGCGATTTATCACTACTTCATGTACTCTTTATGATACCATAGTAAAAGGATTACAGTCATTCTACAACATCTGGATTATCACATTCATCCTCCAAGCATGGTATTATATAGAGATTGAATAAGGTTACAGCTACAAAAGTGGATTACCATGGAAGGGAGTAATCGTCATCGATGAAATAGTTTACATGAAAAGGTTTTAGAGAAGTCCCTTATATTGGTTGTGTTCCACAACAATTGTTGCTTATGGAACATGGAGTTATTGATGGACAAAGTCCATTCTTTTGTTTGCTACAAGCAAGTTTAGTCAGTTTTATGGTATCTTGTATAAGTGCAAAAAATATATGACATGAATATATATAACTAGAAAGTGTGGCGCTATGAAGCTATCCAATAGTCACATAATTACAACTAGAGTTGCAAAAGTTGTTTGAGTGACATAAAGTAGACATGAATGTATAATTCGTAAGTGTTGCATTACAAAATACTTTGTAGTATGTATCGGTTTGAGTTGAGGAATGGTTTTAGCATTCCGAACAATTGTTGGAAGCTGATAGGTTCGAATTACGTTGTTTTGTGAGATATCAATGAATTATAAATATGAAAATTACATATGAGTATGATATCTAGAGGCTTGTCTCATGAGCACTGAATGCCATTTCATAGTAGGCTTAACTCCACTTAAATTGTTTCTTGATTATAAGCTGTCTTATAACCCAACTACTTGTCTTATTGATATCTTTCACATTCTTATAGTATAACGCCTAGATTTTTGTTAGACATTATTTTCATATGTAATGATTTATTGAACAATATACTAGATGAAGGTAGATCAACCAAAAGGGGTTAGGTGATGGACCGCTACATGTTCATAAATCTAAAATAGGTCCCTGCAAGAGATCTAGGAGCATGTTAGATTGCTAATGATGATGACACAACGACAAGTCTTATGCGTAATTTATCACTACCGCATGTACTCTTTATGATACCGCCAATAAAAGGATTCCAAATATTCTACAACATCTAAAATATCTCATCCGTCCTCAAAGCATGGTATGCGATAGAGATTTAATAAGGTGAGACCTACCAAAATGGATTGCCATGGAAGGGAGTAATCGTCACTGACAAAATAGTTTACAAAAGGTTTTAGAGAAGGCCCTCAGATTGATTGTGTTCTACAACCAATTGATACTTAGGGAACATGGAAACCATTGATTGATAGGTAAAGTCCATTCCTTTTTTGGATACAAGCAAGTTTAGGAAATTTACGTTAAGCAACTAACGGTGCAAAATAAGATGACATGAATGTATATAATAACAATAGTCATATAATTACAACTAGAGTTGGAAAAGTTGAGTGAGTGACATAAAGCAGATACGGATGTATAATTATTAAGTATCACAATATAAAATAGTTTGTAGGATGTATGTATCAGTTTGAGTGAGGAATGGTTTTTGAAATCCGAACAAATGTTGGAATCTGGTAGGTTCGAGATCTCACATGCATCTCCTAACGGGGGCAAAATTGTGTTTTATGGATGTATTAGTTATCCATATATGTATAGTGTGGATAATAATAAGTATAGTGTATAAATATCCAAAGTTTTATTTTCATGAGGGAGATAAACATTTTTTGTATATGTTAAGTTGTTCCATAGTGATAGTAGTTTCGTTTCTATTGGTATGAATTATATAAACTATAGACCATTGGTTGGCCCAACGACGACATTTATAAAGACAGAGAACTCTTAGTCAATTGTATACACAATAATGTCCTATTAAGACAACAATCGAAACAATAGTTTCCAATAAAATTAGTCCAAGATAAACAGTATGATAGTTAGACTCGAGGCTTATTCAATGTGAGTGCACTAGAAGCTTGATCTTTAAGCATATTTTGAACGATGTAGATCTAGGGTAGTTTTTCCAAATATATTTCCATTTATTTGCTTCCAAATGTTCCATGGAGCTTTGTGAATATTTGAAAAAGAAGGGCTCGGCAGAAATGGAGGTTGCTATAAGACCGTTAATGAGTAAAATTGTGAGTCCAACATGAATGTCTAAGAGGGCATGAGAAGAATAGCTGATCACGCGTCGCTAAGGTGTAATCTTAAAGAATATCATGGTTCAAGCTATTGACAACAATTAAGTTGGTTCACATAATTATGTCTTGGTGTGAGGCGATATTGAAGAAATAACAAGGTGAAATCTTTAAACATGAAAAATTACATTTTGAATCCATTTGAAAATGTTTGAAGTAGGTATATCTCTAGCACCCCTATGCACAAAGGCGGAGCCATGTTGAGTCGAGGGAGGCCTCCGCGGCCCTAGCCCATGAAAAAATGGCAAAGAACTAGTAGTATTTGGCCCATGTATTCCTAAAAATAGTAGTATTTTGTCCATTGCCCCTCCCCAATATTGATCCGACATGCCTATGTAGACCATTAGCCCCACTACCTCAGCCCAGTATCTACCGCTGCATGTGCATATTTGTTTTTGGAACTACAACTATTGGAGACCCAAATATATCTCCAGGAATCGTTGGATCTTAACTAACCGCACACTATTAGGAGATGAATAAAAACCTATAGGTTATAGCAATTCAAAATCTTGTGTCGACATGGGAGATTGAAAGAGTTCCTTAATTATATCCAGCTATGTTCATGAACGTTGGCATAAAGGCAATCTCATTATTTTTAGCCAAAAATAAGCAATATGGAAAATAGAAATAAGTTTGTCACCAAACGTGTTATCACACCAACAATTCCAATTAACAAGAGGCAGCATGGGAAGAAGTGATTTGTTTGAACTTATCATGTAGGCTACATACATTCCTCCACCATAGCAAACCATTTTTTGGCGGATGTTTAAACAAAACAATTGTTAGTATTGTTAAATTAAATGAACCCATGGTGTTAATTTTAATAATAATAAAATAGTTTGAGCATAAGAGCATCATTTCTAACACGATGTCAGAAACAACCAAACTCTCTTATCTTCTACTACCTCCATTCCTATGAGTAATGCACACACGCATTCCAAGACGAACTTTGATCGAAAAATTGACCAACAATGTCATGATTATTTTGAACACAATTACTATCATTGGATTTGTATTTACAAAAACTTTCAAATGATTTTAATTTATACGATAAACTTTATATATTTGAAGTAATTATTGGTCAAATAAAAAACACTAAAAAAAGGATGCCTTATTCACTGAAATGGAGGGAGTATTTTGCATGTCATATTTCATATGACAAGGACATGGATGTGAGTATGTGACTAATCAATTCATATTTCCCTTAGGGCCACAACACATGACCAATAATTTCCTTCGTGACTTAAGGAATTGATTAGACATAAGTAGTATGTTGGGGGAGACACACTAAATTTTCCCTCTAAGAGAAAGGAGGAAAATAAGAAAGTATGTGTTCATTTTTTTCATCATAGTAGTTAAATTATTGATGATGTGCAAGAAACAATAGGAGATAAAGTTAAGTAAAGAGGTGCACTTACACATGGCAACCAAAAAGCTTAGCTGTGAGATCCATTCGATTATTAGCTTCAATGTTATATATGTAGTTAACCTTAAGACATGTGGATTAACCAAAGACCTCCAACATGACCTTAAGGTAGAGGACATATTTGAACTTGCATTTAATTAAAGAGGGAAACATATTGGACAACATTTGGAAATTACCATTTTAAGTAAGAATTGGGTAATGGAAAAACCACCAGTACAAAGCTATAACAATGACATACCCGTCAAAACATCAATCACAAGGCCCACTACTAAAATTAAAAACACATGGCCAATGAGGCCTGTTAAAAATGGGCCCCCGCTAAGATACCTACATTGGATATAGAGATCTACATATCTCAATTGCCAATGTGGGTTTCCATGGGCCCATCAACATGGAAACAAATAAATATAGTCGTTGTTTCCGATGTGAAGTATATTGTCCATAGATGTATAGATTTACCAACCTTTTGAAGCCCACTAAACTTTCCTTCTTGGTCTATTTAAACATCCCCATCCTGGTTGCTCTCACACACTTCACTTCCAACCCTAGACGGCATACTCTAGTCGCTCTCACTTCATCAGTGACTATGCGGTGGGCCCAAGGCCGAAGGATCAAAGTGGTTTCCGTTTATGGTACTATGAAGCCAGCGTCGCCTTTTTTATAGTGCACACAAAAATGGGTGTTGCACTAGGTCATAAAAATGATATAACAAAAATGAGATGATGAAACCTTTGATCTAGCCCAGCAAGTCCTATCCAGGCCAAGGTAACATGTGATTTTTTTATGGTATCATGCCTAGTCGTGAAAAAGGATTCCTCAAAGTCAACTTCTAGGATGATAATGTTTCTTTGGATTGCTTGCATGACTAGATACACTCGAAGGTAGATTCTAGGAATTGCCTTCTTGATTGCTAACTAGGATTTTTTGATGACCTTAAAGCTAGTGTTTCGGGGGGTGGGGTGGGGGTGTGGGTTGGTTTTTGTGTCCACATTTACATTTTGAAACACTACAAACCCAATACTTGTATTTTGGATTTGTGATATATTTTTCAAACAAGTAAGTCTCGACTTTGTTTCAGCATTATTTCTTGCTTAGAATTCCTTGATAGCAATATGCTAGAAAAAATATTTTACACATTAACTTGTTTCTCAAAAGGATACCACACAACCTCTTTTCCGTACAACCCTTTCTCTCTCCCGACACATACATGGAAAGAAATCACAAATAAGTCTTCAAATAGCTAAGATATCACATTAGTCATTTTTATGGTTGGTGATGAAGTAGATGCACTCATACACAATTTTATGGTAGATGAAGAATTACTATCTACGATAATCACATATGTAATATGGAATCCATATGTATATATCGTAAGAGTTGGAGGTTAAAGAATGGTGGATATAATGCATGTAACTTGCCGATGACCAACAATGAAATCCCAACTTGTGAAGTGGTCAGAATGAGTATAAATAAGTGATTGGCCTCATGTGGGTGTTGTTATGTAACATTATCTTTGCTTTTTAAAATTTGGATGATTTACTCATTTTTGGAGTTGGAGAACATCTAAATATGACTCTTCTTTAATTGCTTTATGACAGTCGCAAACCGAAGTTGCCATAATTGACACTAGAGCTAGGATCTTCCTTTAGAGGCTAAGAAAGGGGAAATGAAGAAAAATTTGTGTGACCACATACCAAGATAATATAGGTCACTCACCACAGGAAATTCATGCATAAAACACACTTGTAATCCGCAAAGTTCTTATGACACACAAGTATAATTATAAAATTGGTCCTGTCTTTTGTTTTTCTGGGCTAGAGCCAAATTGCTTTTGAAATTGTGTTTTTAAATGATGGATGATAAAACTGTTCATTTTTATAGAATTTAATATGTTATTTTTGTATTTTAATAAGATATGTTTATTAAGATGGGATGCTTGAATATCCATACGTACCTGAAGTACAAATGATTGGAATAAGTCTCTCTACTTTTTCGTATAGGAGATGGGGAATGCTCTGATGCGCGGTTCTAGGCGTGGCGGGAGTGTTTCCTCTCTAGCGCATCTGCGCGACGCCAGGTGGTGGTCGACTTCGTCTTCCTCTGCTGCTCTTCTTCTTCCGACCAGCCATTGAGACGAGGGGAATAAGAAGTGATTGCGGTGGTGACCTACTAACTCCCTCTTCATCAAGCACGGCTGTCGACTTCGTCTTCCTCTCCTGCTCTTGTTCTTCCGACCAGCCATTGAGACGAGGGGAATAAGAAGTGATTGCGGTGGTTACCTACTAAATCCCTCTTCATCAAGCATGGCTATTGTCTTCCTGGTGAATCTCTTACCGCTCTAGTCGAACTGGACGGCAGTGGAGGCAAGGAGGTGGAGAAGGACATGAAGAAGGTTGCTGGGCATGTTTGGAGCCTTTGGGAGCATCTGGAGATTGTCCTCCCCGCGGCGTCTTCCAAGCAACGGCTAAGTTCCGCGTCCGTTGTTCAAGGCCAGATGGGTGGCCTTGCCATGCTTGGCACTGTGGGTTGCGCGTTTTCTTCTTCTTCACGAGGATCTTGCCCAGTCTCGAAGTGGCCTTCAGGCCTCGATGTTGTTCATCGCCGGCGGATTCCTAGGACTAACTTGCGTTTCTGCGATCTCTTTTTGGGTGCTCTCTGTAAAAGTCTGGGGCCTCGTTGTAATTTTATTTTTCTTTCTGGGCCTCCTTGTAATTGTTCACCCACCACCGGAATAAAGCTCTAGTCCTTGAGGGCCTTATCCGTTCAAAAACATAGCACATGTAAAATATCGTAAACATAAGGTAAGTTGGAGGCATGCATTAAGAAACAGATCTAGTGCTTTTATTATTTTTATACCAGGTTTTTGTTTATTTTTTCTAGGGACAGATTAGATATCTTATTATGTATGGTTTTATAAAAAAGCCATTTGAAAACAATATTTTATTTTACTGTTTATCAGGAAGCAAATGTATCTGGAAGGAACATTTCAGGGTGAAGTTACATCCGACCACAGGGAGAGCATGCTCGATGGATCTTGAAACAAAGAAGGGTCTACAAAACAACAAAATAGAAAATGCATGTACAACCAAAAATCGGTGCAGCCAGCACTGTATTATTTTCTAGAGAAACAATACGCATGTAGAACCAAACAATCGGTGCCGCCCGGCTGTGCCTAAATAAACGCAATATATCACACATTTATGGCTCGCTAATGCGCACGGCTGGCAAAAATATACACACTATGCAACAGAACAACAGATATAAGATATAGATAATTTGGATCTACCCGCAAAAAAAAGATACTTTGGATCTACCCTCTGTGAACAATTTCAGGTAATACGTACAATCCGGATGCATGCAGCAACGTCACATTGCACTGCATGTATTGTATCACACTGAACCGCACTCATCATATATCTTCGAGATAAGAAATAGGAAACGGGAGGCTTAAACCACAAATGGACACCAGCTCTAGCGCGAGTGACATCATATTGTGAAATGGGAATTAGCAATAATGCAATGTGCTATCTGAACAATGCTTAGAATGCATGCAACAACGTCATATATCTTCGAGATTTATCTTATTTATTCTATCTATCTATCTATCTATCTATCTATCTATCTATCTATCTATCTATCTATCTTCGAGATGCAACACACTGAACCGCACTGTCGCGCACTCATCATATATATCTTTGAGATAAGAAATAGGGAACGGAAGGCTTAAACCACAAACGGACACTAGCTCTAGCTCGAGTGACATCATATTATGTCCATTGGCTACGATCGGTGGCATCATTCACATCTGGTCAGTGCTGGGTTTCATGCATAAATTTCACCGGAGGTAAAGCAACCCTCCCTGATCCCGGTCGAAAAGCCTGAAATTGCAACTAACCGCCACCGTCCAGCCACAGACGGCGTAATTTTCTTCTCCTCTTTTCCCCCAAACGATGAGACGTTACCCGTTTGCCCGCCCCGCTGTAACTCGTCGTTTTCTGGCCGGGATCTGGCCTTCTCTTTGAACCCTCCTTGCTTTGGGTGGTCACTGAATTTACGGCCTCACGAAACTGTTCGCTGGGAGATGTTAATCAAGTTTTCTTTCGGAAACTGTTCCATAGTTGCATACATGTAGCCAAACTGACATTGTCTCACTGTCTAGCTGGCCGTGGCCGGACTCTATCCAGTTTTTGCTGAAACGTTTTTGGCGATGTAGCCACAGTGCCAGTTTTACCCAGGAATCATGTATGTTTTACATCAATAGCAACGTTCAGAGTTTGTGGAAACGTTTAGCTGCTCTTGCGCGTAAGTATGTCGTCTTGTCTCGGCTTCAATGATCTTTTCTGAAACAACGCTCCAGTGAAGATTCAGAACGCAAATGCGGGTATGCTCTGCAATAAAAACAATTAAGGGCAGCCACAGCGATGGTAGTTCCAAATCTGACATAAAGTTATATTTGGCAAGGGAGTAGAATTTGGCGATGACTCCACACCGTAGGTGTTCTCACTCCTCACCTCACATAGAACAGTCTCTTACGGTTGGTAACATGCAAAGATAGAATATTTTATTGGTTAAGGTGAATTTGGCACCGGAGCATATGCTCTTGCTCCGGTTTCCTCTTTATCTTCTTTTGGAACCACTCTCGCAATGGTAGGAACTAGTTACAAAAACCCAAAAGCAAATATAGAACTACTTTTGGCTACACACTGTGGATGCCCTAAATCCGTGGCAAACAACTGCATTGGCACATCTGCGGAGGACGATGAGCAAGATTGTGCGATGGTGCCGTTGGCAACTCTCTAGAAGCAAATGTGAGATTTACTGCAATGGACACGCCAGTGTGCACAATGAATTTCTTTTTAAATGAGGTATAAGGCCTGCCTTTTTAAACCAACTTATCTGTGGTGGACATCTAGAAAGTATAATTATAAACTGTGACGTTACGGAATAGTACAGCAAACTCCGTTGTCGTTTACCAGGGTTGCAAGAGTAGATTGGCCGACAAAAGGCGACGGAAAGGAATAATCATTGGATGCACGGCTACCGAAAGGTCCGCTAGTGGCTCGAAAGTAGATTGAGGAGTCGCGACAAATCACGGGAAGCTAGTTGGTCGAAGAGCTAACGCCACTCCTCCAGTCGACTCGTTGTTTTGTCGGATATGGAAATTATGGATAAGCCGTAATAACGAAAGCTAGTTGGTAGAAGAGTTGACGTGGCTCTTCCGGTAACTGGCAGATTACGTTGTTTTGTCGGATATCAATGAATTGAATATGGAAATTGCAGATAAGTCGTGATACGTTTGGGATATCTAGAGACTTATCTCATGAGGACTGAATGACATTTCATATAGGCGTAACTCCGCTTAACTTTTATCTTGATTAAGATGTGTTATAACCCAACTACTTGTCTTGTTAGTATCTATTGTATTCTTAGTATAATTCCCAAATTTTGGTTGGACATTATTGTCATATGGAATGATTTATTGAACAATATACTAGATAAAACTAGATCAACCTAAAGGGGCAAGGTGATGGACCTCTACATGTAAAAGTACGTCCCTCCAAGAGATCTAGGAGCATTTTGCATATTGCTAATGATGATAAACATCGACAAGTTGTATGGGCAATATATCACTACTACACATCACTTCATGATACCATAGTAAAAGGATTACAAATATTCTACAACATCTAGAATTTCTCATCCATCCTCCAAACATGGTATGAGCTAGAGATTGAATAAGGTGAGAGCTACCTAAGTGGATTACTAAGGAAGGGACTAATCGTCACCGACAAAATAGTTTACATGAAAAGGTTTTAGAGAACAACCAATTGTTGATTAGGGATCGTTGATTTATCGATGGAAAAAGTCCATCTTTTTTTTTGCTACGAGCAACTTTACGTAGTTTTATGGTAAACAACTAATGGTGCAAAAGAAGAGATGACATCAATGTATATATTAACAATGTGCTGCGCTATTAAGCTATCCCAATAGTCATATAGTTACAACTAGAGTTGCAAAAGTTGACTGAGTGACGTAAAACAGACATAAATGTATAATTGTTGAGTGTTACATTACAAAATAGTTTATAGAATGTATGTATTATTTGAGTTGAGGAATGGTTTTGGCATTCCGAACAATTGTTGGAAGCTAGTAGATTTGAGCTCTGACGTGTATCTCCTAATCGGGGTAAAAATGTGTTTTAGGCATGTATTAGTTATCCATATATAGATATTGTGGATATTAATAAGTACAATGTATAAATATCCAATATTTTGTTTTCACGAGGGAGGTAAACAACTTTTGTATATGTTAAGGTGTTCCATAGTGATGGTAGTTTTTTTCTATTGGTATACAATTTGTATAAAATATAGACCATTTGGAAGGCCCCAATAGTGACATTTATAAACAAATAGAACTCTTAGTCTATTATATAGACGAGAAGGGCATCTTAAATAGAAACAAAAGTTTCCAATAAAAATTAGTCCAAGATAAACAAGATGATAGTTAGACTCGAGGCTTATTCAATGTGAGTGCATCTCAAGCTTGATCTTTAAGCATATTTTCAAGGATGTAAATCTAGGGTAGTTCTTTCAGATATATTTTGATTTGTTTGCTTCCATATGCGCCATGCAACTTTGTGAAGATCTCAAAGAAGAAGGGATCATCGTAAATGGAGGTTGTTACAAGACTGCTAATGAGTGAAATTATGGATCCAATAGGAAATTAGACATGAGAAGAACGGATGGTCAGGACTCGCTAAGGCGTAATCCTGAAACAGAACATGGTCTAAGCTACTAGTGACAATTAAATTGGTCGGTATAACTATGCCTTGGCGTATGGGACGATCTTGAAGCAATAAAAAGGTGAAGGCTTAAAACTTGAGAATTTACATTTGTGAATGATACGTCCAAAACGTATCTACTTTTTTGAACACTTTTGCTATTGTTTCTCCTCTAAACTTGTGTGATCTGGATACAACTAACACGGACTGACGTTGTTTTCAGCAGTATTACCTTGGTGTCTTGTTTTTGTGCAGAAAATCAACTATCAGGAAAAATCCCGGAAAATATGCCAAGAATTATATTTCACCAGAAGAGCCACTGAGCCAGAAGACGAGACGGAGAAGGGGCCTAGGAGGCCCACACCTCTGCCTAGTGCGGGCCTACCACTGGCCGCGCCTAGGGGGGTGCAGCCACCCCAGGCACCCCCTAGGCCTCCCTCTGCGCCTATAAGTTGCCTCTCGAGCTAAAAACCGAGGGGGGTTCGATAGTTTTCCAGAAAGAGTTCCGCTCTGCCGCCGCCATCAAAAACCAAGATTCGGATCCAGAAACTCCGTTATGGCACCCTGCCAGGACGGGGAATTTGGAGAGGATCATCGCCATCGTCATCACCAACGCATCTCCATCAACCATCGATGTTTCCCTCATCCATGAATGAGTAATCCCCCGCTGTAGGCTTGTGAATGGTAGGGATTGGATGAGTTCTATCATGTAATCAAATAAGATCTGTTAGGGCATAGTGCTTAGTATCTCTATTAGTGCTATTTGACTTTGTTACAACTTGTTGTGCTTAATGCTTGTCACTAGGGCCCGAGTGCCATGATCTCATATTTGAACTTATTATTGAATCATTATGATAGTATTGTTTATGGTTTTATCTGCAAGTCATGTACACATATCATTGTCCCGATCCAAAGGCCCCGAAGTGACAATAATTGGGACAACCGGAGGGGATGGTTGTGGTGTGAGGATCACATGTGTTCATGGAGTGTTAATGCTTTGCTCCGGTGCTCTATTAAAAGGAGCACCTTAATTGCCAGTAGTTCCCTAGAGGCCCCGCTGCGACGAGCTGGCTAGATAGAAGATGTTGTGCAAGTTCTCATTGCGAGCACATATGACTATATTTGGAGCATATGCCTAGGATTGTTTAGTACTTCAATGCTTGTTATTATTTATCTGCAATGCCCTAGATCTTGAAGTTACATGGTTAGACTCGTCCATGCAACGCCCGCCCATCCATCCCTATGCCTACTGCACTCGAATCCTACTGTTACTGTTACTGTTACTATTGCTCCTGTTTCACTGTACTCAAAGCAACAACAACAGTAAAACAGGAGCAATAGTAACAATAACGGTAATAGTAGGATTCGAGTGCGGTAGGCATAGGGATGGATGGACGGGCGTTGCATGGACGAGTCTAAATATGTAACTTCAAGACCTAGGGCATTGCAGATAAATAATAACAAGCATCCAAGTACTAAAAAATCCTAGGCATGTGCTCCAAATATATTCATACGTGCTCGCAATGAGAACTTGCACAACATCTTCTGTCCAGCCAGCCCGTGGCAGCGGGGCCTCTAGGGAACTACTTGCAATTAAGGTGCTCCTTTTAATAGAGCACCGGAGCAAAGAATTAACACTCCATGAACACATGTGATCCTCACACCACAAGCATCCCCTCCGGTTGTCCAAATTATTGTCACTTTAGGGCCTTTGGATCCGGACAATGATATGTGTACACAACTTGCAGATAAGATCACAAACAATACTATCATAATGATTCAATAATAAGTTCAGATATGAGATCATGGCACTTGGGCCCTAGTGACAAGCATTAAGCACAACAAGTTGCAACAAAGTCAAATAGCACCAATAGAGATACTAGGCACTATGCCCCTAATAGATCTTATTCGATTACATGATAGAACTCATCCAATCCCTACCATCCCCAAGCCTACAGCAGGGATTACTCACTCATGGATGAGGGAAACATCGGTGGTTGATGGAGATGCGTTGGTGATGACGATGGTGATGATCCTCTCCAAATTCCCCGTCCCGGCAGGGTGCCATAACGAAGTTTCTAGATCCGAATCTTGGTTTCTGGTGGCGGCGGCGGAGCGGAACTCTTTCTGGAAAACTATCGACCCCCCTGAATTTGTAGGTCAGAAGGCAACTTATAGGCGCGGAGGGAGGCCGAGGAGCTGCCTGGGGTGGCCTCACCCCCTCCAAGCGCGGGGTCAGGTGGGCTCGCGCCTGGGGTGGGTCTGGGCCCCCTAGGCCCCCTCTCTGTCTCCCCTTCTGGCTGTGGATCTTCTGGTGAAAAATAGTTTTTGGCATATTTTCCGGGATTTTTCCTGATAGTTCATTTTCTGCATAAAAACAAGACACCAAGGTAATTCTACTGAAAACAGCGTCAGTCCGTGTTAGTTGTATCCAAATCACACAAGTTTAGAGGAGAAAAAATAGCAAAATGTTCGAGAAAGTAGATACATTTTGGACGTATCATACACCACCACCACATACTCATGCTACACACACTGCTACTACTGCTGAGTCTGAAACTGCTTTTGATGCTCATGATGTTACTTCTACTATGCTTGATGCGAGTGGTTCATTAGGTTCTTTCCTAGATGCTATTATGGCTAGTCTAGGAAATACCGAAACTCCTAGTGAAGACATTGTTACCTGTTATCTCACTTGAGTCTAGAGAGAGTTATGATATTAATGATGGTTACATTGAGTTCACTGATGAATTTGTTGAAGAGTGCCGAAACACACATGGTACTAGTGCTATTAAGAGTCTCCTTGCTAGACATACTATTATGCCTAAATTGTCCTCTGATCCTAAGTTTGCCACCTCTCCCATAGATATTAAAGATGAAGATTATGATTTCTCTATTGATTTATCCTATTTAGATATTGTTGAGAAAGAACCTTTTTGTGGGACTGAAAATGAGAATGTTGTGGCTCATATGAATGAGCTTTCTACTATGAGTGCTTTGTTCTCTGATAATTTTAAAATGCACAAGTACTTTGTTACTAAGATCTTGTAGGGTTCGCAGCATAGAAAACAAAAAATTTCCTATGATGGGAACATCTATGTACCAAGATCTATCTACTAGATACAAGCAACGGGTGGATATACATCCATAGAATACATACCCTCGAAGACCGAATAGCATTAACGAGGTTGTACTCGTGGATGATGTAGACGAACGCTTGCCGATCTCAAGATCGTGATGAAGTCCATCTGGTCCAGCCGGTCCAGCACGATCAAGTCCAGCACCTCAAAGCAGTGGTGCATCCATGATCGCACACACGTACGGGTACCCCGACAACCTCCGCGCCCTCGCTCCAGCGAAGCAGCGGAAGCAACAAATCCTTCCAGAAAAAGCCACCGGGAACATGTATCTCGCTGATCCGAGACCATGGGGAAATTATAAAGGGGGGAGAGAGATCCTTCGCGAGGAGGTGTACTTTGAGAGGAGGAGAGGGGGGCCTTTTATAGGGGAGAGGGGGGACCCAAGGAGCATGGCGCCCAGCCATGGGGGCTGCCCCCACCTCTTCCACATTCATGTGGGTGGATCTCCCACTCAAAATGAAAAGCCTCCACTCCCATTAAAAAGCCTCCACTCAAAAATCCACTCACATGCATTAAATTTCCACCAAATTTAATGCAAGCTCTCATTTAAATAAAACTCTTTTATTTATTTATTCAGAATTTTTGTTAATTACTTTAATTAACAAACATTCACATAAAACCCCTTGCTAGTATTCCATTTCACATGCAGAACCAGTTTCAGCAATTTCAATCGAAACAGTTCCGGTGTCTAGTGAAATAAATTCCTGTGCTTTCCTTTTCTTTTTCTGGCATATCATTTGCTCCGAATGGTGTCGGTATCCCTTAAGTGTGTCACCCTACGGTTCGCGAATAATGCGGACATGATCGAGACCCTTCTCTGATCAATAATCAGTAGCGGGACCTGGAGATCCATACTGACTCCCACACATTCAACGATGACTTCTGTGATCGTGTGAACCTTTTACGCTAGTATCTTAATCCCTTTGTTTCACGATATATTACATGTCCGAGATTCGATCATCGGTATCTCCATACCTAGTTTGATCTCGTTACCGACATGCACTCTTTTCTCGTTCCCGTGATATAACATTCTAGTGATCAAATCACTTGCTTGCAAGCTAATCAATGTGATATCACCGAGAGGGCCCAGAGCATATCTATCCGTCATCGGTATGAACAAATTCCACTCTCGATCCATGGGTCTCAACATAACACTTTAGTAGTTCTGAAGCCATCTTTATAATCACCCAGTTACGGTGTGACGTTTGATGTCATCGAGAAACTCTTCCGGTGTTAGTGATTGACATGATCTCATGGTCTAAGGATTAGGATCACTTCGTAAGTTGTTATAGCAATATAAACTCAATGACTTTGATCGTAATGCTATACTTCGGATGAATGTTCATCACATCATTACACTAATGTTGTGACCTCGTTATTAACAACATCCAATGTCCATGATCAGGAAACTTTGATCATCTTGTTAATCAATGAGCTAGTTTATAAGAGAGGCATAACTAGGAACTTCCTTTTTGTTTATTAAACACACATATTAATGTTTCCGTATTAATACAATTATAGCATGCAAAATAAACATTTATCATAAATAAGGAATACGATAATAACCACTTTATTATTGCCTCTCGGGCATATTCCCTTCAGTCTCCCACTTGCACTAGAGACAATAATCTAGTTTGAAAACTTTGCGTATTGAACACCTATGGCTTTCTGGTGTTCCATATACGCAACTGCAAGTGGTTAACATAATCTACGGATCTGACATTTTCAGGTACGTGTGTATTTGCATGTCTTTGCGTCTCCACGCATCACTCATTCTCCAATGAGATGGCATTGTATAAATTTGGTCTTTTGGTGAGACCGTTAGTTCCTTGGGGTTAAAACACGTCGATACTATTGTCATACAATATATCTTTAGTGTTAGACCATTGCAAACCACACCTTAGTTTGATAACAAACTACTTGACACAAATTCCCTCCTTTGCTGCTACTATAGCAGTCATATACTTAGCCTTTTGTTGTAGTATCCGTCACAATGTCTTAACTTTGGAATTCATCCAAATCCATCATGGAAACTTTCTTTCCATTTCATTGTGCCACCCATAGTTTAAATTGAGATAAACTTAATTTGTATCTTGTGATAAAACTAGTATCAATGTAACTCTTTACAATGAACTATTTGTAATTGTTTGTCACCTCTACACAAATATATTCTTAGTTCTTCCAAAAGATCATAAGAATATCCTTACTATCGTCCAATGATCATTTTATGATTCATTCTGGTATATGCTCATAACACTTAGAGCATAGGACATATCTGGATGTGTACATATCATGGTATGATTGATCAAAACATTCTCGTGATTTCACTCATCAAGTGTCAAAGCACTTGAATCTTGTTTCACTTATCAAGTGTCGATACACTTGAATCTTGATTCAATTCTTTCCATGCGACAAGAACCGTTTCTAGTCGTTTCTATATTGAACTCCTTCAATATCTCATATATGTACGTTTGGCACAACCATATTAGCGTCACGGTCTATCCACTATAGACATTCATGATAAATATTCGGGTTTTGCCTAAGTCTTTCATCGAAATGAAATTCTTAACCTTTGTCAATAAAAGATACATCATTTCTAATCAACAAGATGTCCTCCACATAATGTATTAGAAATATGTCTTAGCGCTCCCACTTAATTTCTTCCAAATGCAAGCATCTTCATCGTCTCCTGATGAAAAACTCCTTTTTCATTATGGTGAAGATTCCAACTTCGTGATGCTTACTTCAACCATTGAAGTTTGCATGCCCTTTTAGCATCCTTTGAATTTTAACAAAACCCTTTGGACCGTGTCATGTACACGTCCTAGATAACCATTCTATTAGAAGAATTTTGTTTTGTTTATTCATCTACCATATACCAAATTATATGTAGTGGTTGCTACTTTAATCCGTCTAGACTAAATATCGCTATGAAAGATCAAATCTTGTCATAGTCAACTTCTTGAACATTGTCATGAAATACTTTACGACATGTCGACTATTTCATACATGTGAAACATCCATGTCTGTTTCTTTATAGATCCAAATATGACCGATAGGTTTTTACACCTTTCCGGAGGGTCTTCCAAGTTCAAAACTTGATTCATCGTGTATGGACTTATCACGGATTTTATGGCTTCAAGCCATTTGACGGAGTCAGGGCCCATCATCGCTTTTTTGCATATAGTCGGTTCATCATTGTCAAACAATAATGATTTACTCTGATATGAACATTTGATTGTTTATTCGACCGACTTGGTTCAATAAGAACTTAGATCTCCGTGACCACAAACTTTGAGGCACATAATCTATGAGCATTATGGCAGCCTCCGGAACGATTTCCGGCGTTGCGCAACTCAGCACATTTAGCTAAGGTTCGTTAACCTTATCAAAGTTCTATTGTCCTCCCACTTAACATTTATGAAAAATTTCTTCTTCAAGGAACTTCACGTTTCAAGTGACAAACCCTTTTGTCCATGGTGTTATGGAGGAATAACCAATTGTTATTCGAAATAACCTACAAAGACATGCTCATCCGACTTCGGTTGTAAACATCTTTCTTATGTTTAGCATACCAAAATTTAAGAAATGACAACTTGGGTTTTACCCCAAACCATAAATTCCATGGTGTCATTTCAACGGATCAAGATGGAGCTCTTTTCAGTGTAAAAGCGGAAGTCTCTAAAGCTTTAATCTTTTAAAACATAATGGCAGTTTTATAAATAACACCTTTGATCCAACCATGTCAAACAAGGTTTCATTACAAATCTCAAACACTCCATATTCCTATGGTGTTTCGGGAGATGTAAATCTAGGTGTTTTGCTAAACTTGTAACTCAAATAAATCCCTTTTATGATAAAATCATAATTCATTTATTTTTCTTGTTACACTTGTAACTCAAATAAATCCCTTATGATAAAATCATAAACCATTTATTTTCTTGTTACAATGATTTTCACTTCATCTTGAAAGTCTTTGAAACGTTTTTCAAATATTTCATACTTCTTTCTCATTAAGTGAACATTCACTCAAATTTCCGGAGAAAGTATATGAAGTTGAAACCCATCGCTTACGACTACACATAATGGACTACATACATCGATATGTATAAATTCCAATATTTTAGTCGATCGTTCTTCTTTGGCCTTTAAACGAAGTTTTAATTATCCCTAGGAAAGTCTCACAAGCGTCACTTGATCAAATCAAAGACACCAAAATTCCATAAAAATGGAGTTTCTTCATGTTTTCTTTCCAATATAATTTAAACGGCGATGTCACTTCGTAAGTGATCTTTCAATCATTTGTCTTGCGACATTTTAGCATTAGGTTTTATGGATGTGATCTCTCCAACTAGATTTGTAAATCATCCATCTAATATGGAATATGGTAATTATTTGAACAACCTTTGTTCTCATAATACCTGATTTAAATAACAATTATTAAAACAAATCTTGAAGTCAAGCTTTGATGTCAACGAGAAATACAAACAACGGTTTGTTTGTTTTCGATGAACATCATCACATATTCTCTTGCTAGTTACTTAGGCCATTGTGGTTCATGAATTGCGTCGTTCCGTATGAAATTTCATACCAACCAATTCGGTATCCAATACTCAAGAACCACATTGTTTAACAAGCAAAGAATACAACCATAACCTGTATATCATCTATATACCTAAATTGGATATTTCCAATCTTTTATTTTCTGCCAAATATATTTTATAGATTCTCTTTCAGCATTTCCTTTTCCTTTTTTTTAAAAGAATCTATCAATATCAAAAGTGGCGCCATATACATGACACATAGTCCAAAGCGTGTATATTCAAATAATAATACCTTTGGACTTGCACTTTGAAGTAGATCACCATCATCAAATGATCGGTATTCTTTCAAAATCCATTCTTTAGTAATCTTTTAGTGTAGTAAACACTTTACATACATCTTCTATTCATCCTTATCATGACGACTTTCATGATAAAGCTACTGTAGCTTATAAAGGTGAATCATGAGTATAACATTACTTTCCAAAACCCTTTTGGATGATTAGGATGTCTAGCATCTCCAACCTTCATGAATTCTAATCCAATATGAGAACATATATTATACTCTATCATATTGCAACCAAAACATTGTTTCAGATATCGTTATATCTGCCACACGTGATGGTTTCTGAAACAATTCTTTCAGCTCCTAGATAAACTTGATATTAAAACAATCAAGAATCGTGCAGGCAAACATGATACTTAAGATACTAACACTGGAGTTGTTACTCTCGATTTAATACCAACTATTAAATTCCACGGAGTAAATAGAGTTTGCTGAAAGTTTGCAATAGGACTTTAAACTTTAGATTGACACTCAACACAATACGATACCAGTTCGTAAAGTATATATCCAGAATTCTATAGTTCTATTATCTCAATTACAACTATGCATAAGGTGGTGAACGAATGCCAATGACTACAACAAATTATGCAAATTCACTTTGATTTAATTTATGATAAATTGAGTTCTACTAATCCAAATTAGAAATGAACTCCCACTCAAAAACGACATCCCTCGTGCCTTTTTGGTGATTACATGAACCAAATCCACTACACCAAGTCCGATCATCACGTGAGTCGGCGTAGCTTCAAAGGCGAGCATCCATATGGTCATCATATCAAAACATATGACTCATGCTTAACCTTTCGATCCGTGTTCCGAGGCCATGTCTGTACATGCTAGGCTCGCCAAGTAAGAACCTTAGTATTCGCGTGTGTAACTGTCTTACACCCGAGATATGCTCGTGGATTCAAGTACACCCGATCATCACGTGATGTCTTGAAGCGACGAAACATTGTCGGTGCATACTTAAGGAAGAACACATTTTTATCTTGATATCTAAATGAGGGATCATCTTATTATGCTAATAAAACGCCAAACAAGCAATATAAGATGCTATCAAACATCACATGTTTATTAGTGGAATGATATGGTTCCCGCATATGATCTCTATCATGTGCACCGTGGTATGATCTCTATCATACCTTTATGTGTAAGGACAAGGTCTATGAAACTTACACGCTATGTGTGTTGTAAGAGTATCGTCTCATATTTCTACTTACAACATCACCATATCATAACACTAGCCCAGCAACAATCTAAACAAGATGCCTCTAATTTATCCATTGCAAGTTTTACGTGGCTTAGGGCTTTCGAAGATAGAACCGTTCTTACCTACGAACATGAACCACAACGAGGATAACCAAATTGTTGACAACTCGTTTCAAATTAGATATTGACTATAGTAGGAGAGACAGACACCCGCTAGCCACTTATGCAAAACTAGTTGCATGTCAAGCGTGGAACATGTCTCGTGTGCGAGGACATGTAAAGTTTGTCCGGGCCACTTCATCCCACTATGCCACCAATATACAAAGTACAACTAAGAAGCAATAAAATGATAATCATCGCCCACATACTCATATGTGTACTACCCGTGCAAAGTATCTACGCATAGATCCGGCTCTGATACCACTGTAGGGTTTGCAGCATAGAAAACAAAAATTTTCCTACGATGGGAACATCTATGTACCAAGATCTATCTACTAGATACAAGCAACGGGTGGATATACATCCATAGAATACATACCCTCGAAGACCGAATAGCATTAACGAGGTTGTACTCGTGGATGATGTAGACGAACGCTTGCCGATCTCAAGATCGTGATGAAGTCCATCTGATCCAGCCGGTCCAGCACGATCAAGTCCAGCACCTCAAAGCAGTGGTGCATCCGTGATCGCACACATGTACGGGTACCCCGACAACCTCCGCGCCCTCGCTCCAGCGAAGCAGCGGAAGCAACAAATCCTTCCAGAAAAAGCCACCGGGAACATGTATCTCGCTGATCCGAGACCATGGGGAAATTCTAAAGGGGGGAGAGAGATCCTTCGCGAGGAGGTGTACTTTGAGAGGAGGAGAGGGGGGGCACCCAAGGGGCATGGCGCGCAGCCATGGGGGCTGCCCCCACCTCTTCCACATTCATGTGGGTGGAGCTCCCACTCAAAATGAAAAGCCTCCACTCCCATTAAAAAGCCTCCACTCAAAAATCCACTCACATGCATTAAATTTCCACCAAATATAATGCAAGCTCTCATTTAAATAAAACTCTTTTATTTATTTATTCAGAATTTTTGTTAATTACTTTAATTAATAAACATTCACATAAAACCCCTTGCTAGTATTCCATTTCACATGCAGAACCAGTTTCAGCAATTTCAACCGAAACAGTTCCGGTGTCTAGTGAAATAAATTCCTGCGCTTTCCTTTTCTTTTTCTGGCATATCATTTGCTCCGAATGGTGTCGGTATCCCTTAAGTGTGTCACCCTACGGTTCGCGAATAATGCGGACATGATCGAGACCCTTCTCTGATCAATAATCAGTAGCGGGACCTGGAGATCCATACTGACTCCCACACATTCAACGATGACTTCTGTGATCGTGTGAACCTTTTACGCTAGTATCTTAATCCCTTTGTTTCACGATATATTACATGTACGAGATTCGATCATCGGTATCTCCATACCTAGTTTGATCTTGTTACCGACATGCACTCTTTTCTCGTTCCTGTGATATAACATTCTAGTGATCAAATCACTTGCTTGCAAGCTAATCAATGTGATATCACCGAGAGGGCCCAGAGCATATCTATCCGTCATCGGGATGAACAAATTCCACTCTCGATCCATGGGTCTCAACATAACACTTTAGTAGTTCTGAAGCCATCTTTATAATCACCCAGTTACGGTGTGACGTTTGATGTCATCGAGAAACTCTTCCGGTGTTAGTGATTGACATGATCTCATGGTCTAAGGATTAGGATCACTTCGTAAGTTGTTATAGCAATATAAACTCAATGACTTTGATCGTAATTCTATACTTCGGATGAATGTTCATCACATCATTACACTAATGTTGTGACCTCGTTATTAACAACATCCAATGTCCATGATCAGGAAACTTTGATCATCTTGTTAATCAACGAGCTAGTTTATAAGAGAGGCATAACTAGGAACTTCCTTTTTGTTTATTAAACACACATGTATTAACGTTTCCATATTAATACAATTATAGCATGCAAAATAAATATTTATCATAAATAAGGAATACGATAATAACCACTTTATTATTGCCTCTCGGGCATATTCCCTTCAGTCTCCCACTTGCACTAGAGACAATAATCTAGTTTGAAAACTTTGCGTATTGAACACCTATGGCTTTCTGGTGTTCCATATACACAACTGCAAGTGGTTAACATAATCTACGGATCTGACATTTTCAGGTCCGTGTGTATTTGCATGTCTTTGCGTCTCCACGCATCACTCATTCTCCAATGAGATGGCATTGTATAAATTTGGTCTTTTGGTGAGACCTTTAGTTCCTTGGGGTTAAAACACGTCGATACTATTTTCATACAATATATATTTAGTGTTAGCCCGTTGCAAACCACACCTTAGTTTGATAACAAACTACTTGACACAAATTCCCTCCTTTGCTGCTACTATAGCAGTCATATATTTAGCCTTTTGTTGTAGTATCCGTCACAATGTCTTAACTTTGGAATTCATCCAAATCCATCATGGAAACTTTCTTTCCATTTCATTGTGCCACCCATAGTTTAAATTGAGATAAACTTAATTTGTATCTTGTGACAAAACTAGTATCAATGTAACTCTTTACAATGAACTATTTGTAATTCTTTGTCACCTCTACACAAATATATTCTTAGTTCTTCCAAAAGATCATAAGAATATCCTTACTATCGTCCAATGATCATTTTATGATTCATTCTGGTATATGCTCATAACACTTAGAGCATAGGACATATCTGGATGTGTACATATCATGGTATGATTGATCAAAACATTCTCGTGATTTCACTCATCAAGTGTCAAAGCACTTGAATCTTGTTTCACTTATCAAGTGTCGATACACTAGAATCTTGATTCAATTCTTTCCATGCGACAAGAACCGTTTCTAGTCGTTTCTATATTGAACTTCTTCAATATCTCATATATGTACGTTTGGCACAACCATATTAGCGTCACAGTCTATCCACTATAGACATTCATGCTAAATATTCGGGTTTTGCCTAAGTCTTTCATCGAAATGAAATTCTTAACCTTTTTCAATAAAAGATACATCATTTCTAATCAACAAGATGTCCTCCACATAATGTATTAGAAATATGTCTTAGCGCTCCCACTTAATTTCTTGCAAATGCAAGCATCTTCATCGTCTCCTGATGAAAAACTCCTTTTTCATTATGGTGAAGATTCCAACTCCGCGATGCTTACTCCGCGATGCTTACTTCAACCATTGAAGTGCTAGACATGCTGCTTTGCAGGGACTTTTTGATTTTAAATAGGGAGAAGAAGAGAAATTGCCTGAGTCATGGACAAGGTTCCGTGCCTTGATTCATGCACATCCGGGATGTCAATTACCTAAGAATGAACTTATTGATATTGATTATAATGGACTAACTGATGATTCTAAGACCTACCTAGATAGCTTTGCTGATTGTGTTTTCAGAAAAAGAACTCCTACAAATGCTGAAGGATTAATGGCTATGATAAGAAAGAATTATGATGATTGGACAAAGAATTATGATGATTGGACTTCAACTGAGCTAAATACACCTGAACCAGTTCCAACACCAACACCAAAAAAGAGGGGAGTTGTTGCATTAAATGATGAAGTGATGAAGGAAGCCAAGATATGTCTAATGGAGAAAGGTATCAGAGCTGAAGATGTGAAGAATCTACCTCCTATAGAAGAATTATGTAAGCCAATTCCCCACTCATCTACTATTGAGGTACACTCTCTCCAACACTCTGATGAAGGTGATATTCCTTATGGTAAGCCTCCCGCTCAATGCTTAGAGGAACTTGACATTTTTATTGTTTAACAAGGTAATTTTAATAAACAAGTTCATCATCATTTATTGGAAAACTCTAGAGCTATCCATGAGTTGAAAGATGTTGTGGAAAGAACTTCTAATGATATTAAAATGCTTTGTAAACACTTTCAAATGGTTCAAACCCAACTTGATCAACTTGCTAAGGTACAAAAGGATATGCTAGTTAATGCCTCAGGAGATAAACATGCTTATGGAATTAGAACTAGGAGTGGTATAGCTACTCATATCCTTTATATCCTGAAGGACACCCTAAAAGAATTGAGCAGGATTCTCAACAAGGTGAGAATAGTGGTAGTCCTCATAAGAGAAAGAAAAAGAAACATAAAATAGTTGAGGAACCACTTGAACCTGCTATAGATCCTAATAGTATATCTGTCTCTGATGCTGAAACTAAGAGTGGTAATGATAAAAATGATGCTCCTGATAAGGAGGAAGGTGAGGAAGAACCTGAGAAGCACACTAAGAACACTAGGTACACTAAGGAAGATTTTATTGCTAATAAACATGGTAAAGAGAGAGAACCTTGGGTGCAGAAACCTATACCTTTTCTAGGTAAGAAACACAAGTCAAAGGAGGAAGGACACTACAGCAAGTTTTATGAGTGGATGAAACCTTTATTTTTGCAAATTCCTTTGACTGATGCTTTTAAATTGCCTCCTTATTCAAAGTATATGAAGGATATTGTCTCTAATAAAAGGAAGATTCCTAATGAGGATATTTCTACTTTGCTTGCTAATTATTCCTTCAATGGTAAGGTTCCAAAGAAACTTGGTGATCCAGGTATACCAACTATTCGTTTCTCTATTAAGAACAATTATGTTAGAACTGCTTTATGTGATTTGGGAGCTGGGGTTAGTGTTATGCCTTTTTCTCTCTACAAGAGGCTACAGCTAGAAAAGTTGATACCAACTGATATATCTTTGCAAATGGCTAATAAGTCAACTACTATTCCTGTTGGTATATGTGAGGATGTTCCTGTTCAAGTGGCTCATAATTGCTTGGTTTTGACTGATTTTGTTGTGCTTGAAATGCCTGAAGATGATAATATGTCTATTATTCTTGGTAGACCTTTTCTGCAGGTGCTGTCATTAATTGTAATCAAGGAAAAGTAACATTCAATATTAATGACAAAGAGCATACTGTCTATTTCCCCAAGAAAGTTGCTAAAAGCTATTGCCTGAATTCCATTGAAAATATTGAGAGCGTCAAGGTTGGACAAATATATTGTCCCATTCCACAAGAAAATTTTGAAACTATTATGATTGGGACCATTGCTATCAAGTATGAGGTAACATAATCACCTTGTGGAATGCAAAGTTTTGTTTCATATAAGATTGTTTTGGTAACAAGACTTGATCAACCTTGTTAACAAAAGTATTTTAATGAACAAAATAATGTTTCCACTGTGGTTATACTTGCTTTCTTTTACTTTTCTCCTTCCTAGTCTTTGCCTTTCTTTTGCTAGTTTTGGTTTTGTTAGTTGTTTGCTTGTTAGTTTGTCTTAGAGCTCCTGTAGTTTGGCTTTTGGTTTGCTTTTGCTTCTTCTAAAAAAAAAACTGTTTCTGCGAGAAAATCAATTTTCATACCCTGAAAATTGGCCAAAAATAAAGTTTGACGAAAAATTCCAGAAAATTCAAAATAAAATTTTCCTCGAAAAAAGGGGCAGAGGGACACCTTAAGTGACCCAGGGGGCCACCCCAGGCCACCACACCCATGGTAGGCGCGACCTACCTGTGGGTGGCGCCTAGGGGGGGGTCTGGCCCACCCGGGACCCTTCAAGGTGCCTCCTCACAGCCATTTTCTTTCTCTCTCCCGAAAAACACCAGAAAACTTTCTCAAGCTCGAGTTCTTGTTGTTCTTGCTCGCGATTTTCGACCTCCTTGCTCAGCCCATCTTTGCTGCTGATTTTTGGAGAGATTGCTCCTTGGTATGTGCCTCCTCCACTTGTGCAATTAGATTTGTGATTGGTAGATTGTATCTTGAGTATTTTGCTGCTATAGGTGTTAGGTTGTTTGATCTTGCATGCTTGTTCTATGCTTAGAAATTTTATTTTGATGCATGTGTAGGCCTCTAGCAAGTTCCTATAGTAGTTGCTCATCATTTATCAACTTAGAAATCACTTGGTTTGATGCTTGTCTAAAATTTCAGAAAATAGAGGTCATGGACCACCACACATTTGGTGTAATATTTGAGGGTGATGCACCTAGAAGGGCAAGGATTCCAAGATCATCCACCAGTGTCAGGACCTCATACAATGAGGATCTCATCACTCCGCGATTTGGTGACGAGGGAGATGAGGGGGATGCGCATCCCTCCACCTTTCCTTGCCAGACCTTCTTGCGCACTGCTGGGATTCTTGGTGATTTTATGACCTTGGTTCAGAGGGCTGGTCTAACAAGTATTATGCAGGATGAGAGGCCCAATATGCTACGCTCACTAAAACATTTGTGGAGAGCTTCTCCTTTACTAACACCTTGTTCTATCCAGATGTTTCTTTCAAAGTTTATGTCAGGTCTTACCATATGACATTGAAGAAATTTTGTGAAGCTCTAGGACTTGGTATAGCTGGGTCAGCAAAGAATATTCCAGCTCAACCAGATGATTTGTTGGAGCTCTATCGCGGAATAACCAATGATGATAACCGTAGAGCTCAACGGGGAAAGATAAGAAACATTCAGCTTCTAGCCATCAGGTACTTTGCTTACTATCTTGCCACTAGTGTTCTTGGTAGGGAGAACACTAGTAATATCTCCAGCTATCATTTAGCTTTCTTAGCTGCTGCGCTCAACAATGATACCAAGTATAATCTTGGTTCTCTCATTGCTCATCGCTTAACAGCTAAGGGACCCATTTATGGGGGAATTATTGCTACACGTGTTGCTGCTGCCTTGGACATTGTTGTTGATACAAATGATACAGTATTGGCTCCTGAGAGGCTTGATCTTGCTGCCATGAAGGCGCATCACTTTGTCACCACTAGCTCTACCCTTGAGAACTTGGTTTATAGAATGCTGTTTATTGATGAGGAAGAGAGAGAGATCCCTCTGATACGTTGGAAACGTATCTATAATTTTTGATGCTCCATGCTTGTTTTGAATCTACTTTGCTTTGCTTGTCTACACTTTGAGGTGCTTTTTACATGTTTTCTGGTACTAACCTATTAACAAGTTGCAACAGTGCCAGATGCCTGTTTTCTGCTATTTTTGGTTTCAGAAAAGTTAGTAAAGAAATATTCTCGGAATTAGACGGGACAAACGTCAAAGTCAATTACTTTCCGTGGGGAACAAGAAGTCTAGAGGGGAGCCGGAGGGGCCAGCCAGGGGGCCAGACCCACCCCAGGCGCGGGTGGGCCCAGCCCCGCGCCTGGCTAGGGTTTGGTGAGCCTGGCCGCCTCCTCGGTCTCCCCCTTCTCCTATAAGAAGCCCCCGATACAGAAACCCTGAGTGCCCGATAAAATATCCATGAAATCGTCTATAGCCGCCGCCACCATCGTCCCTAGATCGGGGGGGGGGGGGACTGAAGTTCTTCCCGGCACCCTGCTAGAGGGGAGATCATCCCAGAGGCCTTCTCTCCGGTATGATGCGTGAGTAGTTCCACCTTGGACTATGGGTCCATGTAGTAGCTAGATGGTTGTATCTCCTCCTTTGTGCTTTCATGTATAGATCTTGTGAGATCCGTTCATGATCAAGATCTAATCTATTTGTAATCATGCATGTTGTGTTTGCGGGTATCCGATGGATATTGAGATTATTATGTTGGTTTGATTAATGATTTTGTCTTTATGATTCTATCATGTCTATGTTGTTTGTGATCTTGCATGCTCTCCGTTGTTAGTAGCTATCTTGGCCAAGTAGTTGCTAGTGACTCCAAGAGGGAGTATTTATGCTCGATAGTGGGTTCATGCCTCTAGTTTCCAAGGGAAGTGACAGAAATCTCTTCGGTTGTAGATGTGTTGTTGCTACTAGGGAGAAAACAACGGTCTCTTGTTCATGGAACATGTGGACTGTTTACCTTACACACTTTGCTTAAAGCAATTGTCTGTCACTTGCAACTTAATACTGGAGGGGGTTTGGATGATAACCTGAAGGTGGACTTATAGTCATAGATGCAGTTGGATGGCGGTATATGTATCTTGTTGTATTGCCCAATTGAATCTCATAGGATCTTTCTGACTAGTAATTGCATTGTAATACTTTGCTCAGTTCCTGTCAATTTCCGTGCTGTAATTTGTTTACCCTTCATGCCATGTTGTTTATCTAAGGAGAGCACCTCTAGTGAACTATGGACCCCGGTCCAATCTTTACCGTTGATACATCTTCCACTGTTACTTGTTTACTTGCTACAAACCATTACCTTCCACACCATACGTTTAATCCTTTGTTACAGCAAACCAGTGTCACTGTTCGTTGGGGCAAAGTCTTGAGTTTGTGTTGTGCAGGTCTCCGCGTTGCTTGCAACATCTGTGTGACATTTCCTTCCTCCTTCTGGTTGGATAACCTCGATCTCAACTGAGGGAAAACTTGTTGCTTGCTGCTTCACACCTTGCTCTTGGGGTTCCCAACAGGCTGTGCGTAGACAGTCGTCACCCTCTCCCCCAAACCACTTTGTTCAGTATTTCTCAGGGACCTTTGTCATGCTCCAAGGAGGAGATGGATGAGATGTTGCGCTCTCTTGCCTTCCATGGGAACTATCAGGAGGAAGCACCCTCTTACGACCCCGCGGTACACTACACAGGGGAATCCTCGAGCTCGTACCAGGACGAGGGAGCCTCCTCGTCATACTACGGAGGTGCACCTACTTGGGCACCATGGGATTGAGCCCCACTTAGGCCAAAAGCCTAATCTTGGGGGGAGGTATACCGACATCACACTCATCTATATATCATGTTCGGTCGGTTCTTTGTATATCTATTGTTTCGCTTTCTTTTTGGTTCTTGTTGCTTCTTTCTCAAAAACACAAAAATACCAAAAATATTTTCGTTGTTTCTCTTGGTTTGTTTCTTTGTTTCTTTGCTTTGATTTGCCTTAAAAGAAAAAATCCAAAAAGATTTTTGCTTTGTTTGGTTTGCTTTGTTTTTGTTTGGTTTTTCTTTGTTTGCTTGTTTCTAAAAAAATCGAAAACACCAAAAATATTTGTTGTTTTTCTTTGGTTTTGTGAGTTCTTTGCAGGGTTCAGCCGTCCTCAGTGGATTTTGGTTTCATGTTATTATTCAAGTCACACAAGTGAATGGCAATAATGAAGATTAAGACAATTTGAGGACTGGTAAGAGGCAGGTAACAAACTCTATTTGTTTTCATTTTTGTACATATACTCATCATTGTGAGCATGCTTAGCCTGTTTGTGTAAGGTGTATGTCATTATGGATGCTTAGTAGTTCTTGCTTGTCTATGATTAGCTTCAGCTTGCTAATAGTTTGTAGCATGTCATATGAATGTTTGCTTGCATTGTTTTATTCATATTTTGGTATGATATTGTGGTATCCTCCTCTGACTGTTCACGTGAATTGACTTGGCACATGCTCACGCATGCATATGACTAATCAATAGAAAGTAAGCCTTGATGATTTATTTTGACTCAGAGTTCACTTTCATGCCATAATTAGTCATGTTTTATTGCAAGCATGATTATGACAATTATTGCTCTCTCGTTTGTCGCTCCCTCTCTATTGCTATCCTTCACTTGCACTGAGTATGAGCTCTACCTGTGTTTCCAACTCCCCAAAACCAATACTGCCAACTGTGTCCACCATACCTACCTATTAGCATCACTTTCTATTTCAGTACATATTCTATATGACTTGTTTTCTTCCAAATACAATGTTTGTCTGTTTTGAGAAAGTTAGTTAGTAAATCTCTCACGAACTTGATGGCACACTTTATTCCTTGCACTTAATAATCCTGAACCATTGTGACTTGTCCATGAAAGTTATATGCTTCCAAATTATATGCTGGGAGTTAGCAGAACCGTGCTGTCACGGGGAACACTTTCAACACTTTTTGGATATCCTATCCAGTTGATACTTTGCTCTTTTGTTTACGGATGTCGACGATGTGAAATAAAAGGGGAGCAAGTGATTTCATGGAGTCTATACATTGTGTTAGAGAAACGCCTAGGCCGCTAGCCTAAGCCATGCCTAATCATGGTGGAAACTTGCAGCATCACCATAATGAGAATTCTATGAAGCATCCTCAATAAAAAGCTATGCATATAGTAAATAAAAATATCGCTGAGATGCTCATTGTCTGCTTACCTTGTCATTTTGATCATGGGATAGCTCCTGTATCATCTGCAAGGGGTACCCCGTTGGCGGTTCTCTATGATATGCATGTATTTATGATGACAAGAACTTGCAGGTAACCACAGTTGAGTAGCATGCGGTGCGGACCTTGTACTCAAGGGACTTGGGATTTCCAGTCTATGGTCTGTCAAGCATATAACTCAGATTGGACATCACTTTCACCTTAACCATATGAAGATGCCTTTGATAGGGGAAATGAGATCTCAAAGCTAATGAGTACCCTTCTTTCAGCATTTGGAAGCCTTTCAAACTTTTCAAAACCATTTTCACTCCCTTGCTGAGTCACCATTTATTCTATGAGCACCTTATTGAGAGCATAGTTGTCATCCTTGTGTTTGTTCCAAAACTTGGTTAATTATGTCATGACTTTGATGCTTGTATCTCTGATATCTTTACTTCTAGTCTTCACTTGAACTTTAGAGGTGCCTTGGCATTTATATTGTGCTCTACAAACAAAGTCAAGCGAGATACCACTCTATCTTACCTTACTATGAGCATTGCAATGTTGCTTATGTTTATGTTTCATGCTACTTATTATTATTGAGTTGGTTTCTCTTCATAGCTTGCAATGACTATCGAGTAGACTTAGTTGCATACTTCTTATTATGAATGGTTTAAGCATCTACTCCTGTGCTGAGAATATATACATCATATGAAGCAAATGTGTTCGCGAAAGTTCTTTTATCGCACTCAATTTTCAACTGAATTGCTTGAGAACAAGCAATAAGCTAAGTTTGGGGGGAGTTGATACGTCCAAAACGTATCTACTTTTCTGAACACTTTTGCTATTGTTTCTCCTCTAAACTTATGTGATTTGGATACAACTAACATGGACTGACGCTGTTTTCAATATAATTACCTTGATGTCTTGTTTTTGTGCAGAAAATCAACTATCAGGAAAAATCCCGGAAAATATGCCAAAAATTATATTTCACCAGAAGCCCCACGGAGCCAGAAGACGAGACGGAGAAGGGGCCTGGGGGCCCACACACCTGCTAGGCGCGGGCCCACCACTGGCCACGCCTAGGGGGGTGCAGCCACCCCAGGCACCCCCTCGGCCTCCCTCTGCGCCTATAAGTTGCCTCTCGACCTAAAAACCGAGAGGGGTTCGATAGTTTTCTAGAAAGAGTTCCGCTCCACCGCCGCCATCAGAAACCAAGATTCAGATCCAGAAACTCCATTCTGGCACCCTGCCGGGACGGGGAATTTGGAGACGATCATCGCCATCGTCATCACCAACGCATCTCCATCAACCATCGATGTTTCCCTCATCCATGAGTGAGTAATCCCCCATTGTAGGCTTGGAGATGGTAGGGATTGGATGAGTTCTATCATGTAATCGAATAAGATCTGTTAGGGCATAGTGCCTAGTATCTCTATTAGTACTATTTGACTTTGTTGCAACTTGTTGTGCTTAATTCTTGTCACTAGGGCCTGAGTGCCATGATCTCAGATCTGAACTTATTATTGAATCATTATGATAGTATTGTTTGTGGTCTTATCTACAAGTTGTGCACACATATCATTGTCCGGATCCAAAGGCCCCGAAGTGACGATAATTGGGACAACCGGAGGGGATGGCTGTGGTGTGAGGATCACATGTGTTCACGGAGTGTTAATGCTTTGCTCCGGTGCTCTATTAAAAGGAGCACCTTAATTTCCAGTAGTTCCCTAGAGGCCCCGCGGCCACGGGCTGGCTAGACAGAAGATGTTGTGCAAATTCTCATTGCAAGCACGTATGACTATATTTGGAGCACATGCCTAGGATTGTTTAGTACTTGGATGCTTGTTATTATTTATCTGCAATGCCCTAGATATTCATGTTTAGTCTCGTCCATGCAACGCCCGTTCATCCATCCTTATGCCTACCGTACTCGAATCCTACTGTTACCGTTACTATTACTATTGCTCATGTTTTACTGTTGCTTTTGCTTTGCTATTGCTACTACCAAACTGTTGTTACTGATAAACTTCTGTGAGCAAGAACTATTTCCAGGTGCAGCTGAATTGACAACTCAGTTGTTAAGGCTTGCAAGTATTCTTTGGCTCCCCTTGTGTTGAATCAATAAATTGGGTAATACTACCCGCGAAGACTGTTGCGATCCCCTACACTTGTGGGTCATTAGTGAATCCATTTGACAATGTAAGAGGTAGGTATATATGTAGCACTAACGTGCATGTTTTTTTTTGGAATTAAGCAATTGGAGCCTAATAAAGGATAGTTTTCATGATCCCATGGAAATCTCACTTCCGAACACTGGAAGAGAGTTTATTTGTTAGGCAAGGGGTCGAGTCAACAGGTTAGGATCAAAGATGGTGGTGATGAAGTTCCCCCAGAATTTATTCATGGTATGATTTTAAGGTGCATAAGATTACACAATGGATCCCATCAGGTTTATAGATGCACCTGTCTAAAGTATATGAAGCTATTGTTTTAGACTATGGAGACTAGGACTTTGACATTGGCAAGAATAGCGTGTCCTCTTCATGTGAATGGTCTTGAGTATATATAGCCATCAATGTAGTAGCACGTTAGATCTTCATCTTGCCTTGCATGTTAAACTGATCTCGTGATTTCCCTTCAATGTACATCTGGCCTTGGGATCCTTGATGAAGTCCTCTTGTAGCATGCCATGTCAGGTCGGTTGGAAGCTTCTAGATAGAGGCCTTTAGGTCGCGGATATCGAGGCCCTCATGGGATGGAAGTGGTACAAGGGTCGTATTGTATGGGATATAGGTCTTGTCTGATCCCACCTGTCTCTAACAAATCCCAAAATATAGCTCTAGGAATCATTAGATCTTAAGTCACCATGCAATATGAGGATATGAATAAGTACCTACAGATTATAGCAAGTCAAAATCTTGTGTGGACATGGGAGAGTGAAAGAGTTTCTTAATTGTAACCAACAATGTTAATGAATGTTCATACATACAATATCATTGTTTTCAACCAAAAATATGAAATATGGAAAATAGAAATAAGGCCTTCACCAAATGAGTTATCACATCAACAATTCCAAATATCCACAGGCATCCTAAGAATAAATGATTTATTTGAACTCATCATAGAGGCTATGGACATGAGTACACCAGAGTGAGCCCTTTTTGCTGGGAAGTTGAGACAAAGCCATTGTAGTATTGCTGAGTTAACTAAACCCAGGGAGTTTAGTTTATTATAAAACTAATGAAATAGTTTCAGCATAAGGGGACAGAAACAACCAAACCCTCTTATCTTCAATTTTTCATGCCATGCTTCATATGAAAACCGGTGATGTGATTAGTCAATTCATATTTCCTTTAGGTCCACAATGCACGACCTATAATTTCTTTGGCCACTTATGGAATTTTGATTAGACATAAGTAGCATGTCGGGGAAGGGGAACTAAGAATGGTTATACCCTAGTTATACATTCCCCCCCAACAAAAAGCAGGAAAATAAGAAAGTGTATGTTCATTTTGTCCATTATAGGAGTGAAATTCTTGATATTTTGCAAGAAACAATGTAACATATCAACTTTTGTGTAATATTAATAAAGACATGTTTGAGCATTGTATGCATGCATTATACTTGCACTTCGATTTAACCAAAGAAGAACAAATAAAACCCTAATAGTTTCCCTCTCTCTATTTGAAATCAATTCAAATGGCTTTTGAATTTTGAAAACCTCAAAATATTTGGAGCCCAAATGGTTATAAGGGTTCCTTAGTGTTTATAGATATTTTACAAATCCTCTTGTATTTTGGAAATATTTAAAACAGATTACAAATGAAATATGAAAAAGCAATCAGAAAAACAGAAATAGAAAAAGAAATCTACAAATAAAAAAACTACTCCTAATTCTACTGGGTCGAGCCCACCTCTCCCCTTTCTCTCTGCCGCCCATCGCAGCGTGCGGCAACCCCGCATAGGCCCACCCGGAGCCTAGCCTGGCCCGTACCGTTTCATCGCCTCTATCGTCGTCGTCCATCTCTCGCCGCGCCCGAAGCAGCTCGCTGTCGCCTCGCCGCCGGCTGCCGTCCCCGAGCGTCTACAAGTACCACTGGCCACCATCGACGAACCCTAGCGCCCTCCCACTTCTCCTCTTCCTCTCTCTCTCACGGCAGCACCATGGCCGAACCCTAGTTCGTCGGCACCCGCTCGTCCCCGCCGTCTTCGGCTACCCCAGCCTTAGCCGACGCCACCACTGGAACCGCCGTGCTCGACTCTCTCTTCCTAGCCACTTTCCCCCTCACGCGTGACCTCAATCGCATGGATCGGAAGCTCCGGCCGCCGTCTGTCTCCGTCGATTCCGGCGTCTCCCGAGCTCGCCCGGCCTCGCCACCACCTCTGTTGTGTTCCTGGTGAGCTGATGATCCTCACATTGCCCTCCGTTCTCTCCCTCTCTTTCTGTACCGCTCTCCCCGCGGGTGCCCGATGTCGCCGCCGCTGGAGCTCGTCGGAGGCGACACTCCGATGACCAAGAAGGAGCGGCGCCGCCACTATCCTGCTCCCCGTATCGCCCTCTCTCTAACGCGCCCATCCGCGCATCCAGGCATGCTCTGGATCGATGGATCCTTGCTCGATCTGAGGATGAGCTCCATTGCTGATGTCATGCTGACATCAACATGATGCAATAATTCATTTTCTGTTATTTTATTTATTCTATATTTATTTCTATAAATGAAAATCCCTGACAGGTGGGCCATACCTGTAAGAGTTTTAATCTTTTTTGTAAATGTTTTCTGAAATTAATAAAAGTCTGACATGTGGGCCCAACTTGGAAAATATTTTAAATATTCCAAAAATGATTTATAAATGGATTAAAATTTGAGAAATTTATAACTAATTCATTTTAAATCAGAAAAATACAAATAATATACCAAAATGTTCAGAAAAATGAAACCTATCTAACTAAGCTATAACCATACATTGTTAAACAACTTTTATGGCAAGTTTAATTAGAAGAACCAATTGAACCCCATGGGTGATTCCGAGGATCCCCTTGTTCTAGGGTTTGGACCTCTCGGACCCCCTTTAAAGTGACCAAGCATGCTCTAGGGTTTATTTCAACACTATTTAACTTGTCATATCATCCATATTGTATGAGCATTGCACATGCCATGTGTTGAGTGTTGCTTTCTCTTTTCTGGTGATTGGTTCTTGCGAATAGGAACCGAACCCGAAACTGAAGTCAACGCCACTGAAGAGCAGTATTAGTCCAATAACGGACAAGGCAAGAGAATCCACTCATACATATGAATCCTATGATTACAAATTATTTCATTCTCGTCATATGCATTCGGTTCAACAGTCTTTTATCAGTAGATAGAGTGATCCTATCTGATGCATGTTTTTCCCTTGTGAACTAAATACCTGATCCACTGCTCCTAGCATAACTAGGATTTGGCTTATGAGCATCGCTAGTGCCACAGTTCAGTCAAGCTTAGCCATGCTTAGTGGTCCGATGCTGATCATTCAGGTGATGCACCGGAGATGCGAATGAATCTAGTATGGTAGGATATGGTGATGTGATCAAAGATGAATACTAAACATGCTAAGGCTTGTATGAGAGGCCACGTGGGTTGTGGTTTTTGTAGTCCCATACTTGCCACCCTTAGGAACTGATGTTCTCGCCTCTTGAACCAAGACGAGCGTACAACCACACGGGGGGCCTGGAAACCCCCTCGACTCACTAACTTGCCTAGTAGATTCCATGAGTCACATAGTTTGGGCTTTCCATTCGACATACGCATCTTGGTCGTTCTTGAATGGAGGTGAAGGAGGTGCATTCATAACAGGTAGGTAAGCATGGCCGGGAACAAGAGATGCCCGTCATCCGTAATCTTGAACCTTGCACATCATTAGGGACCGGCTTCGGGACTTGACCCGTTATAGCGGCATCTCCCTAGTGCGTGACTCATGGTCTCGGCGAAAGCAAGGTAAAGGTCGTGTCCAACCACTCTCAGCCGGCCTTCCAAGAAAGAGGGCTAATAACGTTTGGCATTAAGAATCGGTTGGTACGTGTGGGTAAATTTGTACACCCTTGCGGGGTTATTAATCTTTTTGAAAAGTTGTGTCCACGGTTATGGAAGACTTGGGAACGGATTCTATGATCGTAGAAAACTATAACCGAATGCTAAAACTTGTCAACTAAAGTGAGATCTGGAATACTTCCTCGGGGTTGTTTGAGGGGGTAGTCCGGGAATATAGGTTCAGTTGATGATGATACTTGGTGGATATCAAAGATGATTCAAAGAGCTAGAGTTGTAGTCTTCTTATCCCCTTTTGAAAATGATCTGACTAGACGAGTTTCTTCTCCCTCTTGTTTTGAAAACAAAAGATGGCTTTATGCAAAATAACTCCACTAGCCATAAGTCTTGCGGAGTACACCCTGTACTCATCCTTGCTTCGTTGATGTTTTCTCTACAGATGAAGCTACTCCAACTGAAGGTGGTTTCTACGTCGAAGTCGACGAGTAGTTGGGGTTCCCGGGCACCAGCCTAGGATCTATGGAAGGGTCGCTACTTCTGTTTATGGCCTCTTAGGCCCTTTGCTAAAGCTTGTTGTTTGGAACAACTTGTTTGCTTCCATTGTTTGTTGTAATGATGGGTCTATGACCCCTGGCTTGTATGACTGGTTTGTAACTCTCTTAAGAGTTTACCTTATTAATGTATGGTTTGTATGTTCTGTAATGTTACCGATCTTTCCCTGCGCGCTTTGGAATTTAGGATAGGCTTATATCGCATAAGGATCTGGTATTTCTCTAGCCCTGATCCCGGGTCATGACAGATTTTGGTATCAGAGCAGGACTGCCCGTAGGAAACCCTTCTAGCTGGTCGATGTTCAGTCTAGAGTTTGAGAAAACGATTTGATAGCTAAAGACTACTTGCAAAACTCTGAATAGGACTCTTTTTACTCCTCATCAAGGTTGTTCTATTGTTGAGTTATCTTACCTCGTTTGCTTTCCAAAGTTTTCACTTCTCGTCTATCATTTCAAACTTTTAGGATATATGGGTTTGGGTTGTTTTCCCTAGTACTCCATACTTGGTTGCACGGCTCAGAGTTTCCAAAATATATCTGTGCACCTGAGCATCGTTTTCAACTTTGCTAAGGATGCCTCTAATCCTGCTCCCTACTCCTCTGTGACTTGTTGGTATCATATCATGCTTGCATTCCATTGTCATAGTTTGTATATAAGTTGGTAGCGTATACGTTTCATATGCTTGTTCTAGTGCCATACTTAATGCATTGATATAATCTTTATCCACATAATCACCTCTGCCATGATCTTTTGATATGGTTTTTGCCATTCTTTGATGTACCCTTTTTGGTGAATCCATTCTCATGGTTTCTGTTTTCTCCTCAGGATGTCGTCTGGTACTCGTGGTTCTGTTGGCCGTCGAGCAAACAACAACGCTGAACAGGAACTTTCGCCACCTCCCACAATGGCCGAGGTTCTCAACAACATTGAGACCAACCGTCTGAGGAATGAACGCCTTCTGGAGCATGTGGCGCAGAACACTGAACGTCGTCCTGACAAATATGTCACACTTGGAGATTTCATCTGCTCTTTTCCTCCAATCTTCACCCACTCCAAGGAGCCCCTTGAAGCTGATGATTGGCTTCGCACCATAGAGCGCAAGTTCAGTGCTCTCCGTGTCCGTCCCGCTGACCGTGTCAACTTCGCCACCTATCAACTGGAAGGTGAGGCTGATGTTTGGTGGGAAGGTTTTCTGAATATGCAAGCTCAGGGACATGTTGTTACTTGGGAAGAGTTTGTTGCAACATTCCGTGCCTCTTATATCCCTAAGCCCGTCATGGATCTCAAAAGGAGGGAGTTTTTGGATCTTACTCAGGGGCGCAAGGATATTGAAACCTATGGGCGTGAGTTTACTCGCCTGGCTCGTTATGCAACCAGGGATGTGACCAATGATGAAGATAAGCAAGAGTTGTTCCATAAGGGACTTAACCCTGCACTTTGCTATGAGTTGCTGCCCTTCAAGTTCCAGTCTTTCTAGGACTTGCACAACCAGGCTCTTACTCTGGAGCATGGAAGGAAGGATATGGAAGTCTCTCAGAAGCGTGAAGAAGGAAATTATCGTGCTTCTTCCTCTGGTAACAAGAAGCGCCATGTATTTGTTCCATACAGTGCTCTGCCTCGTGCTCCTTATGCACCCAAGTCCTCTGGCAACAATTCTCTTCAGCCACAGTCAAATACTGGTGGAGCAAATTATCATTCTCCTGCTGGTTCTCACACTGGAGTTACCTACTACTCTCGTGGTCAGCCTGGTCACTACTCAAGGGAGTGTTCTCAAAGGGCTGTCGGACGCAATGATCAGCAGGCAAAGAAAAATGATAAATCTCAAGGTGCTGGACGTGGTCGTCTGACCCATGTCACTGTTGAGGAAGCTCAGGAAGATCCACGCGTCATTCTAGGTACGCTCCGTGTCAATTCAATTCTCGCAACAGTCTTGTTTGATTCTGGAGCATCGCATACATTCATATCACAAGAGTTTGCACGGGAGCATGGTATACCTTTTGAAGCAATGTCTTCCCCTCTAGAGATTAGTACTCCTGGGTCTCGTTGGCAGACCATCTGGGTTACTCATGGGGTTGAGATAGATATAGCATATCAGAAGTTTCCCACTTCCCTCATTGCACTCAAGTCAACTGACATAGATGTCATTCTGGTCATGGACTGGTTAACCAAGTATCAAGCCATCATTGACTGTGCACTTAGAATAGTTTATGTGACCTCTCCTGCTGGCATAACTGTCAAGTATTGGACTGATGGTTCAAAGTCTCCGCCAGCAGTCCTTAAACCTTTCTTAGAGTTGTATGCCATGGATGTCCTACCTACTCTCGAGGTGCAAGATGTCCATGTAGTCTGTGATTCCCCGGATGTCTTTCCTGAAGAGTTTCCTGGCATGCCACCTGATCGAAGTGTGGAGTTTTTCATAGAGCTAGTTCCTGGAGCTGTTCCTATCTCCAAAAGACCTTACCGCATGCCTCCTCATGAGTTGGTTGAGTTGAAGAAGCAACTTGAAGAGTTAAAGGGTCTAGGATACATCGAACCTAGCACATCCTCTTGGGGTTGCCCTACCATCTTTGTTAAGAAGCGGGATACAAATATTCCAAGATTGGTGGTTGATTACCGTCCACTCAACGCGGTGACAATCAAGAATAAGTACCCACTTCCCCGGATAAATGACCTCTTTGATCAATTAAGTGGTGCCACTGTCTTCTCCAAAATGGACTTAAGATCAGGGTATCATCAAATCAAGATCAGAAAGGAAGATATCCCAAAGACAACATTTACAACTCGTTATGGTCTTTACGAGTATACAGTAATGTCCTTCGGGTTAACCAATGCCCCTGACACATTTATGAGGCTCATGAACTCCGTCTTCATGGAATATATCGACAAGTTCATCGTGGTCTACATTGATGACATTCTAATCCACTCCAAGACCGAAGAAGAGCATGCTGAACATCTACGTTTAGTGCTGACTAAACTTCGTGAACATCGTCTCTATGCCAAGTTCTCCAAATGTGAGTTCTAGTTACAAGAGCTCGTCTTCCTTGGCCATGTTGTGTCTACAAGTGGTGTTGTTGTCATACTGGATAAGGTTCAAACTATTCTGAAATGGAAGTCACCTACTCCAGTCAAGGAAGTTCGAAGTTTTCTTGGAATGGCTGGATATTACCGCTGATTCATCGAGAACTTCTCCAAGACAGCCAAGCCTATGACTGATCTTCTTAAGAAAGATAAGAAGTTTGAATGGTCAGAAAAGGCAGAAGAAAGCTTCCAAGCTTTGAAAACTAAGCTAACCACCGCCCCTGTGCTTGTCCTTCCGGACACAAGCAAGGACTTCGTCATCTATTGTGACACCTCTCTCCAAGGGCTCGACTGTGTGTTGATGAAAGATGGTCATGTAGTGGCCTATGCTTCTCGGCAGTTGAAGCCACATGAGAATAATTATCCAACCCATGATCTCGAACTCGATGCTGTTGTTCATGCTCTTAAGCAATGGCGACATTACCTCATCGATAACCGCTGCGAACTTTACTCAGATCATCAAAGCCTGAAATACCTTTTCACCCAGCCAGATCTGAATCTCAGGCAAAGACGATGGTTGGAACTCATCAAAGATTATGATTTGGGTCTCAATTATCAACCTGGCAAAGCCAATGTCATTGCTGATGCGCTAAGTCGGAAGTCTTATTGCAATAATCTGATGATTTCACAATCCCAACCTGCTCTCTATGAGGAAATCAAGCGTCTTAACCTTGAAGTGGTTCCTTGTGGATCCCTTGCTAACCTTGAAATAAAATCTTCTCTCGAGGATCAAATCAAGGAAGCTCAACAGAAAAATGATGAAGTTACCAAGATCAAAGAACATGTTGCAAGCGGTGAAGCTAAATGTTTCTCCGTCAATGATCAAGGTATCCTATACTTCAGTAACTGGCTTGTGGTTCGAAACAGTCGGAAAATCAAAGATCTAATCCTACTAGAAGCTCATGAATCCCCTCTGTCTATCCATCCTGGTGGTACCAAGATGTACCGAGATCTCCGTCAAAGATTCTGGTGGAGCGGAATGAAACCAGAAATCGCTCTCTTTGTTGTAGAGTGCGACGTTTGCCATCGTGTGAAGGCTGAACACCAAAGGCATGCTGGACTCCTGCAGCCATTGAAAATTCCTGAGTGGAAATGGGATGAAATTGGTATGGATTTTATCACTGAACTTGTCGTGGGAATGACCACGACAGACGCTGCAATTGGCAGCGAGTAGTAGAACGAAGGGCAAGGGCGGCCAGCCATCTGCGGTGCGAGATGAGGGCGGAGACATAGGGTTTTACCCAGGTTCGGCCCCCCGGAGGGTAAAGACCTACTCCTGCTAGATTGTATTATGATGGAAGTACAATGGGGCGAGCTCGACAGCTAGGCGGCGAGTCGCTTGGGTGGATGATGGAACGTATCCTCTACACGCCCTGTAGGGAGGTTTATATAGACTCACCCCCCTAGGGTTTACATATCTCAACCGAATCAGTTAATGTTTCGGCACTCGTTTAACCTAATCCGACTGGGCCTATCTACTCTCCTGGGCCTTCAGCTTCCAGTCGCTTGGATCCACGCCAGGTCTTGATCCAGTCGCCGTCCTGCAGGCCCACTCGCCAGTTCCTGGGCCAGACGGAAACGTCCTGCTGGGTATACCCCGGTAGGCATATCCCCATCAGTAGTCCCCGAGGCCGTCGTCGATTGGGCGCGGGTGTTCGTTGGCAGTCGGAGTATACGGGTCCAAAGCGGACGCCCAGTCGAATCGGTGGCAGGCTCCTGAATAAAGGAAAAAACTAATTACTCTGGTCACAATGACAATGGTTAATCGGGTCGCAGCTCGGCGAACGGGTCGGCAAAATATCTGGTCACAGTTGTAGTGATTGGGTCGGCGAGTCGAATGGATGAAGTTGGACCGTCAGACGTAGTCAAAACTAGCCGTTGGGGCAATCCAACGGTAACTTTGGCGTAATCACCGCGTGGTAACGGCTCCCTGATTTGGCGGGTAACAACCGCTATATAAAGGAAATGGTAGGCAATCGGGGAACCATTCCTTCGCCATTTCCTCCGATTTCGCCCATCTCTGTTCTCCTCCGCATCGCGATCCAACCGATCCAAAATCCCCCGACCTCCACGAACCTTTCCGCCAATGGCCCCCTCCACCGAACCATGGGGCAGGTCCAAGTGCACAAGAGCGGTACTGGCATCCTTCGAGGAGGCCGGGATCCTGCGCGCTGGCAGGTGGCGCATCCCCGTGGCCGGAGAGGTGACTCCGAATCCGCGCGAGGGAGAATTCGTTTGCTTCACCAGCCATCTGGAACGGGGGCTGGGGTTCCCCACGTCTCTCTTCTTCCGGCGCTTCTGCGTGTTCTATGGGATCCAGCCGTCGGACCTGGGCCCGCACAGCAGCGAGCAGCTCTCCATTTTCGTGGCGTTCTGCGAGTGCTACCTGGGCTGCAGGCCCTACTTCCCCCTATGGCAAGATCTGTTCCACGAGAGGATCAGTCGCCAAGAAACAGGCGGCCCAATGCTTGCTGAAGAGGGTGGCCTGGCGTTTCAGTTGAAGTCAAAGGCCTCCTTTTTTTGACCTGATGCTACCTGCCAAGGCGGCGAGCGAGTGGAAGAAGTCCCGGTTTTACGTCACCGAGGCGACTCCAGACGGCGAGGTGGCGATCCCAAGGTACTCCGCCGACCGGCCCGAACCGCGCCGACTCCAAGTCGGCAAGCTCCCAGTAGACCAGCGAATGGTCGTGGATGAGATGCTCCAAACCATCCGCGGCCTAAAGAAGAAGGGTCTTCAGACCATCAATTTGTACAACTGTTGGCTCGGACGGCGACTCGTTCCCCTAGCCCGCCGTGACCATTACATGTACGAGTACACGGGCCAGGAAGACTCGACGAAATCTTGCCTCGCCGAGTGGAAACTCGAGGACTACGTCCTGGCGTTGAAGAAGATCACCCAGGCAGCGTACCTGGACGCGAAGGCTGGGGTAGGCCCCTACACCGCGAAGCATCCAGCCCCGACGGTAAGTCACTGTCTACCATTCGCAGTCGCAGTTGATGCTGTCGCGGTTATACTGATATTGTCTCATGCCTACTACAGTCATTTCAAATGGTGGAAGGGTGGATTCCACCCGCGGACGACGAGAACTCGAGCTCGTCCGTCCAGGACGGGGGTGAATCTCCTCCCGCCAAGGGCGGCGTCAAGAGCGACAGGAGCGACGATGACGACGAGCCCGAAGAAGAGGCCGCCCCACGGGTTCGCAAAACTCGCGGGCAGCGTCAGCGCGAACTTGAGGCGAGTAGAAGACTTGAACGCCATGACGATGACGACGACGAGCTTCCCGAACACACCTCGCACCGCGAGGCCACTCCGTCGAAAAATAAGAAGAAGAAGGAAGTGAAGGCCCCACCGAAGAGGAAGACGAAACCGGCGAGACAGGCATCTCCGCCTCGTTCGGCGAGTAGTTCCAACGCCACCAGCCTGGCCAGGGATGAAGCGCCGCAGATGACAGCAGCACCGGATGCCACTGCTGCCCTGAGTGAGGTACCTCTGGCCTCGCTTCCTCCCCCATTCGCCCCAGTCTCTAGGTCGGGGGCTGCTCCAGCCGCGGCAGCTTCGCCTCCTAGGAGAGCTCCAGCCGAAATCATTTCGGAGGCTCCTGTCGCGGCCTCATCAACAAAGAGGCCTTCTGTATCTTGGGCGCATGATGTTTTTGAGAAGGACCTCAGTCGGAAACTGGGCCTCGAACTGGAGAAGCCGGCCAGCATCCGCACGGGGCTTCGGTTAATACCAGTCGCCAAGTGAGTTTTGTTCACCCGCCTTACTTTTCGTCGTACTCGGACCATTTTGCTTATGTAACCAATTCGCATGACTGGAGTTAAAAAGATAGGCCACCCGTCCGTGGCCAAAGTGCCGCCAGTCGTTGCCGAGGAGGACCCCTCTTGGAAGAGGAAGGCTGATGAGGTCGCTGCCCCCGCAGATAGTGCCAAGAAGGCCAAGGGAGACGACGTCGTCATGGTGTCTGACGACACGACGATTGCTCCGATTGGTCCTGCGACAGAGGCGGTCTTGACGATCAAGGATGGTGCTTCCTCGCCTGGGGTGGCCGAGCCGGCTTCTTTTGGTGTCGGCGCGTCCACCGCGACCTTCCCCCGCTTCATGGCCAGAGCGGCTACGGCGAGTGGTACCACGCCATCGAGCCGCGTACCTGGGGTCACCGACACAGAGATCGAGCAGCGTCGCGGGCACACTCTGGCTCTTCTCGCATCCGTGGACACGCTACAACTCCATGGCATGCTTGGCGCAGCCATCCAGGTATGTCTAGTCCCCGAGGATCGGGCCACTGAATTGCAGTGGCAGATTCTTTTGGTGTTTTGTTTTTATTTCTCGCGCCCAGTCCCCGAGTGCGCAATCACTGAATTTCAACGGGTGGGCACTTAGGATTTTTGATCTCCAGTCCCCGAGTGTACAGTCGCTGAATTTCAGCGGGTGGACACTTAGGATTTTTGATATCCAGTCCCCGAGTGTCCAGTCGCTGAATTTCAGCGGGTGGGCACTTAGGATTCCGTTGTTGTTAACTGTTTGACTTGTGCACAGGGTTTGCAGCGTGAATCAGCCGACCGGCTCGCTGCGAAGTGTCGCGCGGAGAAGGAACTTGTTGCCGTCCAAGAGTTGAACAAGGCACTCCAGGCGACTGCTGCGAAGGCAGAGGAGGTCCGCCAGGGCCTTGTCCCGGCGAGTGACCTGACGGCGGCTCAATCTGCGTTGAGTTCGGCTGAGAAGCGGATCGCCGACCTTGAGCGCGAGCTTAAGGAAGCGAAGGAGGAGGCGAGTTCAGCGAATGGGCGAGCCAAGGCTGCTGTTACGGCCGCCGCTTAAGAGCGTAAGGTCTCTGACGCCCTCGTTGCTGGGCTACAAGATGACTACTCCTCACTTCAAAGCTTCATCATGGGTCTCTGCCGTCCTTTGATTGGTAAGTGTGCCTGCCTCTGCCTGTAGTAGCTGCATTGCGTGATCTTTGTTGTACTCACTTCCACCCTCTGTCCACAGGTCGGATCATCGACAGCTCGGAAGAGGCGCAGTCATACGACGCACGGCAGTGTGTGGCCACTCTGGTCGACTTGGCCACGTTGTCCGCGGCTTGCATTCGGGCGTATCTTCAGGAGATGTCGCCCACGGAAGTGATTCCCAGCGACCTCGTCGAAGTGTGGCGGTATCTGGAGAAGGCACCGTCAGTCGTCGAGTTCATGGCGCGGTCGGCGTTCCGGCGCGGGGCGGCGACGACGCTTAGCCTTGGGCTCGCCCACTTCCCGGAGGATTTAGATCTGGACGACGTGACGAGTGGCTACCCGTTGTCGACGGGCTCGGTGGAGATTGCCGAGGTGCTGAAGCTGACGGACCGTGCCGCGGTATACTCCGATCGTGTCTGGGCGATGGGCGACCTCCTTCCTTATCAGGAGACGATCATCGCGCCCAACGATCCCGAGCCACCGCACCGGGACTTCAAGATCGAGCAGCCCTTCCGTGCGGCGATGGCGGGTGAGCTGACGACGTACCCATCTAACCCGTACACTCCCTTCATTCGCAACCGCAAGGGTGGCGGCGAGTCGACATCGAAGCCTGCGGAATAAAACATTGTGCCCTGGGGAGTTAGTAGCAGTTCGGCCATTGGGCGCAACTTGTATTTTGTAACAACTTTGGTCTGCTATAATGGGATTTCACGTTATTTTGTGAATTGTCTTGCGATTGTGATTGATGATTGAACGAGTCCCCGAGCGCGTCCGCCCTTTTTATGGGGTTTACCTCGTTTGTTATGTGTTTGTGTTTTCGAGCGTTTTGTCGGTTGTTTTGTTATTGAGGTAGACTCGCCCGAGCTTGGAAAGCCAGTCGCAGGGCGACTCCCATGAGTGCTCTGTACTTCACCGTTTTCCCTTGCGCGAACGATGTCGGGTGGCCGAGTCCCCGTGCGTGGTACTTGGTGGTTCTAATGGCAGCTCTAGGGTGGATGAGGACTGGGCGCGTCAGAGTGAGCGCATCACTCCTGCCTGGCCCGTCGGGTCAGTCGCATGGCGAGTCCTGGGCACGCTCTCGTACTTGGCGTTTTTCCCTAGCCGCTCGTGCTTGACTGGTCGTCAGTCCCCGAGCGTGGTATTTGGCCGTTCGAGTCGCTGTGTCGAGGATGCGGAGGACCGTGGTCGCTGTGAGGAGCGAAGGCAGTTGTCTTGGCTCGTTAAGCCAGTCGAGCTAGGCGACTCCAATGGGGCTCCGGGTAGGCGTTTTTCGTGGACGTAGCGAGTCCTGGGATAACCCAGTGCCCTCGTGACACACTACTTGGCCGTGTCGGTCGCTGTACCAGAGGTTGACTTCTGCAGTTAGCTTGACGCTGTTATTACGAGTGCGAGTGGCACAAGACACGGAGAGTAGACGCAATTTGCGGTAACCGATATATTTTATTTCATAGCTAGTGGGGGGTACATGTATGGAGGTCTAGGAGTAGAACTTCCGTAGGAGGTTTACATTCCACGGTCGCTTGACGTCGAGTTTCCCGTCTCCGCGAACGTCGGTGAGGTAGTAGGCGTCGTTGCCGAGTACTCGCCCGATGGCGAATGGCCCCTCCCATGGGAGGAGAGCTTGTGCATGCCCTTCTTGTCCTGGATGAGGCGTAGTACCAGGTTGCCTTCCTGGAAGGTGCGAGTCCTCACCCGCCGGCTATGGTAGCGGTGGAGTCCTTGTTGGTAGATGGCAGTGCGGGAGCGAGCTAGGTCACGTGCCTCGTCGAGTTGATCGACTCCATCCTGGCGTGCGAGTTCATTCGCAGCCTCCGTGTAGTGGACGACCCTTGGCGAGTCATGCTCTAGGTCGGTGGGCATGACTGCCTCGGCGCCATACACCATGAAGAAGGGGGTGAACCCTGTCGATCTGTTGACTGAGGTGTGGATGCCCCAGATGAAGGAGGGTAGCTCCTCGACCCAGCACCCGGCGGTACGCTCGAGTGGTACTTGGAGCCGCGGTTTTAGGCCATGGAGGATGCTCTGGTTGGCCCATTCCGCCTGGCTGTTAGACTCCGGGTGGGCGACTGAGGCAAGGTCGAGTCGGATGTGATGTTCCTCGCAGAACTCGGCCATGGATCCTTTGGCGAAGTTGGTGTCGTTGTCCGTGATGATGCTGTTTGGGAACCTGTAGCGATATATGAGCTCGCGTAGGAACTTGGTGGCGGTCTTCCCGTCACATTTCCGGACTGGCTTGGCCTCCACCCACTTTGTGAATTTGTCGACCGCGACCAGGAGGTGGGTGAAGCCGGAGGGGGACTTTTTGAAAGGGCCTACCATGTCTAGACCCCACACGGCGAATGGCTAGGTGATGGGGATTGTCTTGAGAGCTGAGCTCGGCACGTGTTTCTGGTTGGCGTACTTCTGGCACCCGGCGCACCACTGGACAATGTCGACGGCGTCTGCGTGTGCGGTGGGCCAGTAGAAGCCGTGCCGCATAGCCTTTGCGACCAGAGAGCGGGCGCCGGCGTGGTGGCCGCAGTCGCTGGAGTGGATGTCGTGAAGGATTTTGCGTCCTTCAGCGGGTTGGACGCAGCGTTGGAACATGCCGGTCACGCTGCGCTTGTGGAGCTCGCCATCGATGATGACGAAGGGTTTGCAGCGTCGCGCTATCATCCGGGCGTCTGTTTCGTCTTCTGGCAAGGTGCCTCCCTCCAGGTAGGCGATGTACGGCCTAGTCCAGTCTTCTGGCTCGGCGATGAGTGCAACCAGGGCTGCCTCTGGTTGCAGCGGAACTCCGATGTCGATCTCCCTTGGGGGAGAGACGGACGGCTTGGTGATCGTGTCGAGGAAGACGCCGGCGGGTGGTGCGAGTCGAGCCGAACCGATGCAAGAGAGTGCGTCGGCCTCCTCGTTCTTCCGCCAGTGAATCCACTCGACGGAGTAGCCTGCGAAGTGTCCACCCAGCTTGTCCACTGCTTGGCGGTATGCCGCCATGGTAGGAGAGACTGCGTCGCAGGTGCCAGCAACTTGCCCAGCGACGAGGTCGGAGTCTCCGTAGCAGCGTAGGCGGTTGAAATTCATCTCCTTGGCAGCTCGCATGCCGTGGAGTAGTGCCTCGTACTCGGCCATGTTGTTGGTGCAGGGGGTGAAGTCGAGGCAGAGGATGTAGCGGAGCTTGTCGCCCTTCGGGGAAGTCAACACGATCCCTGCTCCTGCACCGTCTGCATTCTTGGAGCCGTCAAAGTGCAGGCTCCAGTAGTGGAGGTACGACAGCTTTTCTGGCTGCTGGGCCTCTTCCCAGTCGGCGATGAAGTCCGCGAGAGCCTGCGACTTGATCGCTTTGCGTGGCTCGTACTTGATGTTGTGGACGCCGATTTCGACGGCCCACTTGGCGACTCGCCCGGTCGCCTCACGGTTGTGGATGATGTCCTGCAACGGTGCTGAGGAGACGACCGTGATCGGGTGCTCCTAGAAGTAGTGCGGCAGTCGCCGCTATGCTCTGAAGACCGCGTATACCAGTTTCTGGTATTCCGGGTACCGCTGGCGCGACTCAGTGAGGACCTCGCTGATATAGTACACCGGTCGCTGTACCGGGCGCTCCTTTCCTTCCTCTGGCCGCTCGACGACCATGACGACGCTGACGACGCGCTCGGAAGCCGCGACGTAGACCAGCATGGGTTCTTTGTCGACGGGGGCGGCGAGTAGCGGTGCTGCGAGTAGCACCTTCTTGAGGTCGCGGAGCACGTCGTCCGCCTCCTTGTCCCACTGGAAGGTGGGTTTCTTGCGCATCAGGCGGTATAGGGGCATCGCCTTTTCGCCCAATCGGGGGATGAAGCGACGGAGAGCCGCGACTCGCCCGGCCAGCTTCTGGACGTCGCGCAGGCACTCGGGTTTGCCGAGTCGGGTGATCGTGTCGATCTTGGTGGGGCTCGCCTCGATCCCGCGCTTGGAGACGACGTAGCCCAGTAGTTGCCCTGCTGGTACACCGAAGGTGCATTTGCCTGGGTTTAGCTTTATCTTCTATTTCCGCAGTTTGGCAAATTTTTCCGCCAGGTCTGCGAGTAGGTCGCCCTGGCGAGCGGACTTCACTACCACGTCATCGATGTAAACATGGATATTGCGGCCAATTTGGCTCGCAAGGCATTCCTGCATGCACCGCTGGTAGGTCGCCCCGGCGTTCTTGAGGCCGAAGGTCATGGCGGTGTAGCAGAAGGCTCCGAATGGTGTGATGAACGCCGTCTTTTCCTCGTCCTCGACAACCATTTTGATCTGGTTGTACCCAGAGTAGGCGTCGAGGAAACACAGCGACTCCAAACCCGCGGTGGAATCGATTATTTGGTCGATCCGCGGGAGGACGAATTGCTCCTTCGGGCAGGCGCTGTTTAAGTTTGTGTAGTCGATACACATCCTCCAGGTCCCATTTTTCTTCTCGACCAGGACTGGGTTTGCCAGCCACTTGGAGTATTTTATTGGCCGGATGAAGCCTGCAGCGACTAGACGCTGCACCTCCTCGGCGATGGCTCGGCGGCGCTCTTCATTGAAGGGCCGCAGCGACTGCTTGACGGGTTGCACTTTGGGGTCGGTGTTGAGTTTGTGCTCAGCGAGTTCCCTAAGGACACCAGGCATGTCAGAGGGCTTCCATGCGAAGATGTCCCTGTTCTCACGGAGGAACTCGATGAGCGCGCCTTCCTATGCTGGGCTCATGCCCGTCCCGATCGTCACAGTCTGGCTGGAGTCGCCTGGGACCAGCTCGACGGTGCGGGTGTGCGTCGTTGCCTCGAAGGCTGAGGTGTTGCCGCCCTCCGAATTAGGCTTCTTGAGTATGGTGGGGTCGTCGTTGTTGACCCTGCTCGCGTACTTGGCGAGCTCGTCGGCGTGGTTGGTCTCTGCCGTGATGACGGCGTCGGCGAGTTCGGCTCCTTTGGCCTCGCACTCGGCGGCCATGTCGGGGTCATCGTTGATTGTGATGACGCCGCGCGGCCCGGGAGCTTCATCGCGTTGTACGCGTAGTGGGGCGCTGCGATGAACTTGGCGAACGCCTGGCGCCCCAGGACGCAGTGGTAGGGGCTGTCGAAGGGTACCAGCTCGAAGACGATCCGCTCGGTGCGGAAGTTCGCTGGTGTGCCGAAGGTGACTGGCAGCGTGACCTTGCCGATCGGGTACGCCTTCCGACCGGGGACGATGCCGTGGAACGTGGTGTAGGTCGTCTCTACCATCGACTGCGGGAGCCGCAGTCGCCTGAAGGTGTCCAGGTACAGGATGTTGATGGAGCCGCCGCCGTCCATCAATTTCTTGGGGAGCCAGTAGTCTCCCACCTTTGGCTTGACCACCAGGGCGACTCGGCCCGGGTACTCGATGCGTGGCGAGTGGTCCTGGCGGCTCCAGGTGATGGGCTGCTTCGACTAGTTGAGGAACTAGGGAACGTCCACCTAGGCCACCGCGTTGACGGCGACGGCGCGGGCGATGACCTTCTTCTCGCGCTTCGTGTTGAATCCTGTAAAGGTGTGGAGCGAGCCGGCCACACTGCCGAATTTTCCGCCGTTTGGCGGGTTGTTGTCGGGGTCCTCCCGCGCTCGCCGTGCCTTCTCAATCTCCTTTAGAGAGTGGCAGTCGGCGGTCGTGTGCGTGGCGGGCTTCCCTTCCCTGCTGTGAAATGCACAAGGCTGGTTAAGGAGGGCCGCAGGGTCGGACCTTGGTTTTGCCTTGTAATTGCCTCCATCGTGGCGTTGCCCTCCGTCGCGGCGGAAGCTCTTGGGCACGCGCTGCGCGTGCCCAGCGTTGGCGACGAAGTCGACTCGCCCGTCACTACGGCGCTTGCCGGTGAGGCGAGTGTTGCTGTAGCGTAAGTCGGACCGTCGTCCGTTGTCGTTGCCGTTTGTGCGGCGTTGACCACCCGACTCATCGTCGGTTTCCTGGTTTGGGTCTTCCTCTGCGTATCTTTTGGCGATCTCAAGGAGCTCCGGTATGCTGTCGAGTGTGCGGTATGCTCGTTTGAGCTTGGCGACGAAGGGCTCGTAGCGGCACGAGGTCTTGAAGCAGTGGATCGCGGTGTCCGGGTGGATGCCGGCCGCGTTGTACCATAGTTCTTGCCACCGTTGGACCCAGCTTCGAGTCGAATCGCGGGGTCCCTGGACGCATCGTTCCAGGTCCTCGATGGTGGTGGAGCGGGTGTAGGAACCCTCGAAGTGCCTGACGAAGGCGTCGCGCATGTCTTCCCAGGAATCGATGCTATCTGGGGGGAGAGTGTTGATCCACTGCCTACACACTCCCTCCATCATCAGGGGAAGGTAGCGGGCGGCTAGCAGGTCGGTGTGGCCAGCGATCGATCATGAGGTAGGTGTCCAGCCACACGGAGGGGTCGTACGAAGGGTCGTACTTCTCTATTTCCTTCGGCGCTTTGAAGTTCGCCGGGTATTTTTCTCCTCAGATCATCGGTCTGAAGCATCGGGGGCCGAGTTGGCTTAGCGACCCCATCGGCTCGCCGTCGTGGCGATTGGTTAGAGTGTGTCGTAGGTCGTCGGGCTGGCGGGCGCGCCAACTTTGGTTGTTGATGATGTGGGTGCGGGCGTCGACGGGCTGACCGTTGGCGGCGACGAAGTTGGTCGCTGGCCTGGGGTCATTGGTGGAGAGTGCCGCATTCGTGGGTCGGTGTTGGAGCTGCAGTGGTTCGGGTGGCGGGCAGTTGAGGGTGTTTGCCGCCAATGGACGGCCGCTTGAGGCCGCTCTGCTGCCCGATGAACGCGAGTACATCCGACCCTGTGAGTCGACGCCTGCATTTTGTTGCTCGACCGCCTTTGCGAGCAGGGCCTTGACGTACTGGATATGTAGGGCGCCGTCACCGGTGGCCGTGATGTTGCCGGCCGCTGCTCGGCCCGCCACGAGGTTGTCCATCGGGGTGGAGAACAGTGGTAGGCCGTTCGCGTCTCGCTCCCGTGAGGAGACCACGATCCGCAGCTGGTCCCTGGGGGGGTGCGCGGTTGGGTGGAGGTGGGGCGCCGTTCGCCGTCGACCCTGGCGGGGGCCGGGAGCTTCCCCCGGGTGGCACGTTCTCGCAAATCGCGTGCTCGGCCACGCGGGTCGGGTCGTTCTCGTCGTCGAAGTTCAGGGCGTGCCCCTGGACGGTGGGGTTCAGGCGCGACCTGATTCGCTGCTGGTGGTAACGTGACAGCTCCTGCACCGTCACCTGCTCGAGGCGAAATTTTTCGCGCTCGGCTTGCTCCTTGCGTACTGCCTCCTCCAGGTTCAGGCGGAGTTCCTCGACCTCCGTTGCCGTTGCGTTAGGAGGGATCGGGGTGGAGAAGGGATCCTCCGGCGGGTCGGTGCCAGTCGCCATGTAGGTCGCGGCGTGGCGACCGGTCCCGTCGCGGAGATCGGCGGAGTTTTCCCACCTGGAGTCGAAGTCGAAGATCCCAAGGATGGAGGGATCCTCGAAGTCTCCCACATTGGAGACCTGGGTGATGGAGCCCGCGGGCGAAGCCGCGATGATGGATCTGGCGAGTGACGCCGGAGTCGCCGAGTCGGCGTCGTCGTTGAGGGCCGCGTCCTCCGCGGCCGCGGTGGTTTCGGCCACGTCGTTGTGGGCCGAGTTGTACTCGGAGGCGAGGCGGTGGATCGTGCGGACCTGGCTATCGGAGAGCCGGTCGCATGGCGGCGACTCGCGGATGCGAGCCGAGTCCTCCGAGACGATGGCGTCGGTGAGGCCGACGAAGAGGCTGATCGTGCCGACTGGCAAGATCATGCTGTGCGTGACGGGTCGCGCCGCCGGGACATAGCTGCTCGGCAAGATCTGGAGCATCTCGCTGATCGCTATCATGCGGCCGGTGGCGACCGTCTCGTTGATGGGCAGATTGGATCTCGCCGCAGAACACCGGCCAGGCCCCACGGTGGGCGCCACTGTCGTGGGAATGACCACGGCAGACGCTGCAATCGGCAGCGAGTAGTAGAACGAAGGGCAAGGGCGGCCAGCCATCTGTGGTGCGAGATGAGGGCGGAGACACAGGGTTTTACCCAGGTTCGGCCCCCCGGAGGGTAAAGACCTAGTCCTGCTAGATTGTATTATGATGGAAGTACAATGCGGTGAGCTCGACAGCTAGGCGGCGAGCCGCTTGGGTGGATGATGGAACGTATCCTCTACACGCCCTGTAGGGAGGTTTATATAGACTCAACCCCCCTAGGGTTTACATATCTCAACTGAATCAGTTAATGTTTCGGCACTCGTTTAACCTAATCCGACTGGGCCTATCTACTCTCCTGGGCCTTCAGCTTCCAGTCGCTTGGATCCACGCCAGGTCTTGATCCAGTCGCCGTCCTGCAGGCCCACTCGCCAGTTCCTAGGCCAGTCGGAAACGTCCTGCTGGGTATACCCCGGTAGGCATATCCCCATCAGGACTCCCAAGGACACAAGCAGGAAATGTGCCATATGGGTAGTAGTTGATCGACTATCCAAAGTCGCTCACTTCCTTGCAGTTCGGGAAAGCATTACTGCAAGACAGTTTGCAAAGCTATACATATCCCAGATAGTCGTTATCCATGGTGTTCCCAAAAAGATCGTATCTGATCGTGGAAGCTTGTTCACTTCCAAATTCTGGGCTAGTATCCAACAAGCAATGGGAACTCAAGTCTCCTTCAGCACAGCTTATCATCCTAAAACCGGTGGTCAAACTGAAAGAGTGAATCAAATTCTTGAAGACATGCTCAGAGCGTGTGTCATATCCTTTGGAAAGAACTGGGAGAAATGTCTTCCTTTTGCGGAGTTATCCTATAACAACAGTTTTCAATCCAGTTTGGGCATGGAACCTTTCCAATTCCTATATGGGAGAACATGTCGAACACTGCTGAACTGGACAGAAACTGGTGAAAGACAATTCTTTGGTCCGGGCATGATCCAAGAAGCAGAAGATCAAGTTCGCATAATTCGAGAGCGTCAGAAGGCCGCTCAATCCCGTCAGAAGGCCAACTATGATCGTCATCACCTTGATGTTCATTATGAAATTGGTGATCAAGTTTACCTCCGGGTCACTCCTCTGAAGGGTGTCCCTCGATTCGGTATCAAAGGCAAATTGGCTCCTCGCTACGTTGGTCCCTTTCACATTCTCTCCAAACGGGGTGAGCTTGCCTACAAACTGGATCTACCTTCAACTTTTCCAGAGGTTCATGATGTTTCCATGTATCTCAACTCAAGCGTTGCTTCAAAGATCCCATTCGTGGTGTGGATCATGAAACTTTGGATCTCCAAGAAGATCTAACTTACCGAGAATACCCCGTTCGTATTCTTGATGAAACCGAGTGCAAGACTCGTCGCCAAACCATCAAGTTCCTGAAAGTTCAATGGTCTCATCACTCTGAGTCAGGAGCAACCTGGGAACGCGAAGACCGTCTTCGATCTGAGTACCTACCTTCTTTTCTAAAACCTAGGAATCTCGGGTCGAGATTCTTGTAACTGGGGTAGAGCTGTAACATACCACCTTTTGTGCAATATTAATAAAGACATGTTTGAGCATTGCATGCATGCATTATACTTGCACTTCGATTTAACGAAAGAAGAACAAATAAAACCCTAATAGTTTCCCTCTCTATATTTGAAATCAATTCAAATGGCTTTTGAATTTTGAAAACCTCAAAATATTTGGAGCCCAAATGGTTATAAGGGTTCCTTAGTGTTTATAGATATTTTACAAATCCTCTTGTATTTTGGAAATATTTAAAACAGATTACAAATGAAATATGCAAAAGAAAAAAAACAGAAATAGAAAAAGAAATCTGCAAATAAAAAAACTACTCCTAATTCTACTGGGCTGAGCCCACCTCTCCCCTTTCTCTATTCCGCCCATCGTAGCGTGCAGCAACCCCGCAGAGGCCCACCCGGGGCCCAGCCTGGCCCGTACCGTTTCGTTGCCTCTATCGTCGTCGTCCACCTCTTGCCGCGCCCGAAGCAGCTCGCTGTCGCCTCGCCGCCGGCCGCCGCGCGCCAAGATCCGTGTCGCCGCCCCCGAGCGTCTACAAGTACCACTTGCCACCATCGACGAACCCTAGCGTCCTCCCACTTCTCCTCTTCCTCTCTCTCTCACGGCAGCGCCATGGCCGAACCCTAGTTCGTCGGCACCCGCTCGTCCCCGCCATCTCCGGCCACCCCAGCCTTAGCCGACGCCACCACTGGAACCGCCGTGCTCGACTCTCTCTTCCTAGCCACTTTCCCCCCCTCGTGCGTGACCTCAATCGCCTGGATCGGAAGCTCCGGCCACCGTCTGTCTTCGTCGATTTCGGCGTCTCCCGAGCTCGCCGGCCTCGCCACCACCTCTGTCGTGTTCCTGGTGAGCTGATGATCCTCATGTTGCCCTCCGTTCTCTCCCTCTCCTTCTGTACCGCTCTCCCCGCGTGTGCCCGATGCCGCCGCCGCTGGATCTCGTCAGAGGAGACGCTGCGGTGACCAAGAAGGAGCGACGCCGCCACTATCCTGTTGCCCGTATCGCCCTCTCTCTAACGCGCCCATCTGCGCATCCAGGCATGCTCTGGATCGATGGATCCTTGCTCGATCTGAGGATGAGCTCCATTGCTGATGTCATGCTGACATCAGCATGATCCAATAATTCCTTTTCTGTTATTTTATTTATTCTGTAGTTATTTCTATAAATGAAAATCCCTGACAGGTGGGCCATACCTGTAAGAGTTTTAATCTTTTTTGTAAATGTTTTCTGAAATTAATAAAAGTCTGACATGTGGGCCCAACTTGGAAAATATTTTAAATATTCCAAAAATGATTTATAAATGGATTAAAATTTAAGAAATTCATAACTAATTCATTTTAAATCAGAAAAATTCAAATAATATACCAAAATGTTCAGAAAAATGAAACCTATCTAACTAAGCTATAACCATACATTGTTAAACAACTTTTATGGCAAGCTTAATTAAAAGAACCAATTGAATCCCACGGGTGATTCCGAGGATCCCCTTGTTCTAGGGTTTGGACCTCTCGGACCCCCTTTAAAGTGACCAAGCATGCTCTAGGGTTTATTTCAACACTATTTAACTTGTCATATCATCCATATTGTATGAGCATTGCACATGCCATGTGTTGAGTGTTGCTTTCTCTTTTCTGGTGATTGGTTCTTGCGAATAGGAACCGAACCCAAAGCTGAAGTCAACGCCACTGAAGAGCAGTATTAGTCCATCAACGGACAAGGCAAGATAATCCACTGATACATATGAATCCTATGATTACAATGTATTTCATTCTCGTCATATGCATTCGGTTCAACATTCTTCTATCAGTAGATAGAGTGATCCTATCTGATGCATGTTTTTCCCTTGTGAACTAAATACCTGATCCACTGCTCCTAGCATAACTAGGATTTGGCTTATGAGCATCGCTAGTGCCACAGTTCAGTCAAGCTTAGCCATGCTTAGTGGTCCGATGCTGATCATTCAGGTGATGCACCAGAGATGCGAATGAATCTAGTATGGTAGGATGTGGTGATGTGATGAGAGATGAATACTAAACATGCTAAGGCTTGTATGGGAGGCCACGTGGGTTGTGGTTTTTGTAGTCCCATACTTGCCACCCTTAGGAACTGATGTTCTCGCCTCTTGAACCAAGACGAGCGTACAACCACACGGGGGCCTGGAAACCCCCTCGACTCACTAACTTGCCTAGTAGATTCCATGAGTCACATAGTTCGGGCTTTCCATTCGACATACGCATATTGGTCGTTCTTGAATGGAGGTGAAGGAGGTGCATTCATAACAGGTAGGTAAGCGTGGCCGGGAACAAGAGATGCCCGGCATCCTTAATCTTGAACCCTGCATACATCATTAGGGACCGGCTTCGGGAATTGACCCGTTACAGCGGCATCTCCCTACTGCGTGACTCATGGTCTCGGCGAAAGCAAGGTAAAGGTCGTGTCCAACCATTCTCTGTCGGCCTTCCAAGGAAGAGGGCTAATAACGTTTGGCATTAAGAATCGGTTGGTACGTGTGGGTAAATTTGTACACCCCTACAGGGTTATTAGTATTTTCGAAAAGCCGTGTCCACGGTTATGGACGACTTGGGAACGAATTCTGTGATCATAGAAAACTATAACCAAATGCTAAAACTTGTCAACTAAAGTGAGATCTGGAATACTTCCTCGGGGTTGTTTGAGGGGGTAGTCCGGGAAGAGAGGTTCAGTTGATGATGATACTTGGTGGATATTAAAGATGATTCGAAGAGCTAGAGTTGTAGTCTTCTTATCCCCTTTATAAAATGATCTGACTAGACGAGTTTCTTCGCCCTCTTGTTTTGAAAACAAAAGATGGCTTTATGCAAAATAACTCCACTAGCCATAAGTCTTGCGGATTACACCCTGTACTCAGCCTTGCTTCGTTGATGTTTTCTCTACAGATGAAGCTACTCCAACTGAAGGTGGTTTCTACGTCGAATTCGACGAGTATTTGGGGTTCCCGGGCAGCGGCCTAGGATCTATGGAAGGGTCGCTACTTCTGTTTATGGCCTCTTAGGCCCTTTGCTAAAGTTTGTTGTATGGAACAACTTGTTTGCTTCCATTGTTTGTTGTAATGATGGGTATGTGACCCCTGACTTGTATGACTGGTTTGTAACTCTCTTAAGAGTTTACCTTATTAATGTATGTTTTGTATGTTCTGTAATGTTACCGATCTTTCCCTGCGCGCTTCAGAATTTAGGATAGGATTATATCGGATAAGGATCTGGTATTTGTCTAGCCCTGATCCCGGGTCGTGACAAACAATGGGAGAGAAAGTTAAGTGAAGAGGTAATAACGATACATGGTAACCAAAAATCTCATCTCTCAGATCCATTCGACTACCTTCTATGTTATTAGGAGGCATGCATGTTTTCTTATATGTGCAGTTAACCATAAGATATGTGGATTAACCAAAGGCTTCCAGAAGGACCTTAATGTAGAGGAATTATATTTGAACTTGCATTTAAGAAAGGAAACATATTGGAAAACATGAGGAAAATACCTTTCTAAGTATGAATGGGGTAATGGTTAAGACACTAGTATAAAGTGATACTTGTATTACGGCATCCAAATATATTGCATTGCATGCAGTTAATAATTTTGCGCTCACTAACTATTTTGTCATCACATTCTGGACATGTATCTTCTGTGTATATAGGAGCATAGGGTATCTAGATGGTTGGTGGATGGTAGTTCCATGGTTAGTTCTTAGCTAAAGGCTTGGCTTAGATCGGTGATTCCTAAGGGCTATGAGGCTAAAGAGGTGCTCCTTAGAATCGTTAACCTTTTACATTTGTAATCTCTTTTTTTCTTAGCACCTTCGACATGACAAAAATGGTATAAGCCTTGTAAAAACCTTTGTAAATATCACCTTTTGTTTGATTTAAAGAGCAGCAGGAAACTCTCCCGCTATAATTTTCTCAATAAAAAAAATAAGACTAATAGTACACGCAACAAAAATATTGTGGGAACGAAAATCCACTAAGAGTGGCATTGACTGTACTATCTAGTACATTGTTTTGTTGTTACTAAGGTTGCCTTAGTAGAGCAGGCGTCAAAATACATCATATAGAAAATATAATTATGAATCGTGAGGTTACAAAATAGTCCAGCGAACAGTGTTGTTAGTACTAGGGTTGCATGAGTAGATTGGCCGGAAAAAGGCGGTGAAAAGGAATAATCATTGGATGTAGCGTTACAGAAAGGTCTGTCGGATTTGATGGTATTAGTAGCTTCGAACGATTGCGACAAATAACGGAAGCTAGTTGGTCGAAGAGCTGACGCCACTCTTCCAGTAACTGACACGTTGTTTTGTCGAATATGAAAATTCTAGATAAGCCATAAAAACGGAAGCTAGTTGGTATAAGAGCTGGTGTGGCTCTTCCAGTAACTGACGAATTACGTTGTTTTCTCAGATATCAATGAAATGAATACGGAAATTATCTAGAGGCTTATTTCATGGGACTAAATGCCATTTTATAGTAGGTGTAACTCCGCTTAATTTTTTTCTTGATTACGTTGTGTTATAACCTAAATACTTTTCTCATTGGTATCTATTGTATTAATATAATATAATGTCTATATTTTGGTTAGACATTATTATTATCAAATATCACTTGCTATCCAGGTGTAGTTGTGCACCCACCCCTGGACGACACGTGTCCTGGCGGTCATATTAGCCCAAACCAGCAACACCCCCCACACACTTAAGAGTTAATGTGTCGTCGGTGAGCGGATCTTTGAGGAATCTAGACCCACTCCTGGCCTTATCCTCTCCACCTCTCAATTTCCAATCCCCTTCCCCAAGCGCCTCCCACCCCGCCTCCACCAGCGCCACCGGGTACACCTGCCAAGGCCGTCTGCACCTATGGAGCCACATCCCACCACTAACTCCTCCCCTCTATGCCTTCTCACACTCTCTAACTCTCTATCCTTTCCAACAGCAACCAAATGCCACCATAGATTGGCTGGCCAAATTGATTCAACGACTTGTAATTTAGGTGAGATCTAGAGCTTGTTCTTCTTTTTGTTTATTATTTTAGTTCGAATCCAAGGACAGTGAATTTTCGTTGCAGCACCGGAGGCATCAACCTTTAATTTGGGATGTGTCTGGGGCTATACGGCCAATCCGTCTTCCTTCGATCGACATGACATTCGTCCTTGATGCTGGTTGCGGGCTAGGGGCAACACGAGCCAGCGCAAGCCATCATGCAGATCTACAGGGCGGCCTGAGCGATTCCATGGCTGGCGGGACGGGAACTTGGTGGGATTCCACTACGATCCAATGGAAGTGACTCTAGGAGTTGCATTGGAGGCCTAGGAGCAGAGGACATCCACCGTATCTGATGACCTTGCCATTTTCTGCAATACAAGACCTCAATCTCGATTTTTCATTTTATTTTGTTCTGTCTGATCTGATTTTTTTAATCTTTTGAGAACATGAACAACCCGCATGTGAGGTTGCTAATAATAGTTTATTCTCTGCGATCGATTTGTTATGTTCCATATGAGCTGATGTGTTGCTATTGCTGCTGCTGGCGCCGGGTCTTCACGGTCGATTACTTGTTTTTCTTCATCGCGCTCAAGAAAATCCACATGTTGTTTGCTTCTCAAGAAAATCCATAGGCCGTTGCTGGTGCTGGTGCCCGAGGTCGCTGGAGAAGAGGCATCCTGGTAGGCCCTCCACGACACCGTTGGCGGTGGCCTCCATGGCTAGCAATGCTAGCTCGATGCTACTCAAATCTGCCAATGTGATATTTTTAAATTTGTATTCCTCTTTTACATGTATTTCAGATCTATTATTACTTTGCGCATAATGAAAAAGTGGGCAAAGAGATCAAACGGGTGCTAGCTTCACGCCAGGAATCTAACAACATGCGCCAAAAGTTAAGGGAAGGTGGTGTTCTGACATAACACGGGTTACGAGCTGCCAACAAGATTCTAGTCAACATGCCAGCTAGCAAACAAATGAAACTTAAAGCACATCCAATGGCAGGCAGTGAGTGCACAGCTACCCACCTAGGTAGTGAATCCACACTCTTTATTATTATATGGAATGATTTATTGAATAAGATACTAGATGTAGCTATATCAACCAAAAGGGGTAAGTGGTGGACTGCTACTTGTATATAAATATAAAATAGGTCCCTCCAAGAGATATACGAGCATGTTGCATATTGCTAATGATGATGAACATCGACACGTCATATGAGAGATTTATCACTACTGCATGTACTCCTTATGATAACACAGTAAAAGGATTACAACCATTCTACAACATCTGGAATATCGCATTCGTCCTCCAAACATGATATGAGATAGAGATTGAATAAGGTTAGAGCTACAAAAGTGGATTACCGTGGAAGGGAGTAATCGTCATCGACGAAATAGTTTACATGAAAAGGTTTTAGAGAAGGCCTTAGATTGATTGTGTTCCACAACAATTGTTGCTTATGGAACATGGATTTATTGATGGACAAAGTCAATTCTTTTGTTTGCTACAAGCAAGTTTAGTCAGTTTTATGGTAAGAACTAATAGTGCAAAAAAGATATGACATGAATATATATAACTAGAAAGTGTGACACTATGAAGCTATCCAATAGTCACATAATTACAACTAGAGTTGCAAAAGTTGTTTGAATGACATACAGTAGACATGAATATATAATTCCGTAAGTGTTGCATTACAAAATACTTTGTAGGTATGTATCAGTTTGAGTTGAGGTATGGTTTTGGAATTCCGAACAATTGTTGGAAGCTGATAGGTTCGAATTATGTTGTTTTGTCAAATATCAATGAATTTAATATGGAAATTACATATGAGTCTGATATCTAGAGGCTTGTCTCATGAGCACTGAATGCCATTTCATAGTAGTCATAACTCCACTTAAATTGTTTCTTGATTATAATATGTGTTATAACCCAACTACTTGTCTTATTGATATCTTTCACATTCTTTTATTATAACGCCTATATTTTTGTTGGACATTATTTTCATATGTAATGATTTATTGAACAATATATTAGATGAAGGTAGATCAACCAAAAGGGGCTAGGTGATGGACCAATACATGTTCATAAATCTAAAATAGGTCCCTCCAAGAGATCTAGGAGCATGTTTGATTGCTAATGATGATGATACACCGACAAGTCTCATGCGTAATTTATCACTACTACATGTACTATTTATGATACCGCAATAAAAGGATTCCAAAGATTCTACAACATCTGAAATATCTCATCCATCCTCAAAGCATGGTATGATATAGAGATTGAATAAGGTGATACCTACCAAAATGGATTGCCATGGAAGGGAGTAATCGTCACTGATGAAATAGTTTACACAAGGTTTTAGAGAAGGCCCTCAGATTAATTGTGTTCTACAACCAATTGATACTTAGGGAGCATGGGAACCATTTATTTATTGATAGGTAAAGTCCATTCCTTTTTTGGATACAAGCAATTTTAGGAAATTTATGTTAAGAAACAAATGGTGCAAAAAAAGATGACATGAATGTATATAATAACAGTAGTCATATAGTTACAACTAGAGTTGGAAATGTTGAGTGAGTGACATAAAGCAGATATGAATGTATAATTATTAAGTATTACAATATCAAATAGTTTGTAAGATGTATGTATCAGTTTGAGTGAGGAATGGTTTTGGCAATCCGAACAAATGTTGGAAGATGGTAGGTTCGAGATCTGACATGCATCTCCTAACGGGGGGATTGTGTTTTATGGATGTATTAGTTATCCATATATGTATAGTGTGGATAATAATAAGTATAGTGTATAAATATCCAAAGTTTTGTTTTCACGAGGGAGATAAACAATTTTTGTATATGTTAAGTTGTTCCATAGTGATGGTAGTTTTGTTTCTGTTGGTATGAATTATATAAACTATAGACCATTTGGGAGGCCCAACGACGACATTTATAAATATAGAGAACTCTTAGTCAATTCTATACACAATAATGGCCTATTAAGACAACAATTGAAATAATAGTTTCCAATAAAATTAGTCTAAGATAAACAAGATGATAGTTAGACTCAAGGCTTATTCAATGTGAGTGCACTAGAAGCTTGATCTTTAAGCATATTTTGAAGGATGTAAATCTAGGGTAGTTTTTCCAAATATAGTTCCATTTATTTGCTTCCAAATGTTCCATGGAGCTTTGTGAATATCTCAAAAAATAAGGGCTCGACAGAAATGGAGGTTGCTAGAAGACCGCTAATGAATAAAATTGTGAGTCCAACAGGAATGTGAAAGAGGGCATGAGAAGAATAGATGATCAAGCGTCGCTAAGGCGTAATCCTAAAAAATAACATGTTCCAGCTATTGACGACAATTAAGTTGGTTCACATAATTATCTCTTGGTGTGTGGAGATATTGAAGAAACAACAAGGTGAAATTTTAAATCTTGGAAAATTACATTTTTGAATCCATTTGACAATGTTTGAAGTAGGTATAACTCTAGCACCCCTATGCACAAAGGCAGAGCTATGTTGAGTCCACAGACGCCTTCGCGGCCCCAGCCCATGAAAAAAATAGCAAAGAACTAGTAGTATTTGGCCCATGTACTCCTAAAAATAGTAGTATTTTGTCCATTGCCCCTCCCCAATATTGATCCGACATGCCTATGTAGCCCATTACCCCACTACCTCTACCCAATATCTACCTCTGCATGTGCATATTTGTTTTTGAAACTACAGCTATTAGAGACCCAAATATATCTCCAGGAATCGTTGGATCTTAAGTCACCACGCACTACGAGGAGATGAATAAATACCTATAGGTTATAGAAATTCGAAATCTTGTGTCGACATGGGAGATTGAAAGAGTTCCTTAATTATATCCAACTATGTTCATGAACATTGGCATAAAGACGACCTCATTATTTTTAGCCAAAAATAAGCAATATGGAAAATAGAAATAAGTTTGTCACCAAAAGAGTTATCACACCCATAATTCCAAATAACAAGAGGCAGCATGGGAAGAAGTGATTTGTTTGAACTTATCATGTAGGTTACATACATTCTTCCACCATAGCAAACCATTTTTTGGCGGAAGTTGAAACAAAACAATTGTTAGTATTGTTAATTAAATAAATCCATGGTGTTAATTTTAATAATAATTAAATAGTTTGAGCATAAGAGCATCATTTCTAACACGAGATCAGAAACAACCAAAATTTCTTATCTTCTACTACCTCCATTCCTATGAGTAATGCACACATGTATTCCAAGACGAACTTTGATCGAAAAATTGACCAACAATATCATGATTATTTTGAAAACAATTATTATCATTGGATTTATATTTACAAAAACTTTCCAATGATGTTAATTTATATGATAAACTTTATACTTGAAGTAATTATTGGTCAAGGAAAAACACGAAATAAGGACGCCTTATTCACTGAAATGGAGGGAGTATTTTGCATGTCATATTTCATACGATAAGGACATGTATGTGACTAATCAATTCATATTTCCCTTAGGGCCACAACACACGGCCAATAATTTCCTTGGTGACTTAAGGAATTGATTAGACATAAGTAGTATGTTGGGGGAGACACACTAAATTTTCCCTCTAAGAGAAAGGAGGAAAATAAGAAAGTATGTGTTAATTTTTTTCATCATAGGAGTGAAATTATTGATGACGTGCAAGAAACAACAGGAGATAAAGTTAAGTAAAGAGGTGCACTCACACATGGCAACCAAAAAGCTTAGCTGTGAGATCAATTCGATTATTAGCTTCAATGTTATATATGTAGTTAACCTTAAGACATGTGGATTAACCAAAGACCTCCAAAAGGACCTTAAGGTAGAGGACATATTTGAACTTGCATTTAATTAAGGAGGGAAACATATTGGAAAACATTTGGAACTTACCATTTTAAGTAAGAATTGGGTAATGGAAAAAACCACTAGTACAAAGCGATAACAAGGACATACCCGTCAAAAACATAAATCACAAGGCCCACGACTAAAATTAAAAACACATGGCCAATGAGGCCTGTTAAAAATGGGCCCCTGCTAAGATACCAACATTGTATATAGAGATCTACATATCTCAATTGCCAATGTGTTGGGTTTCAATGGGCCCATCAACATGGCAACAAATAAATATAGTCGTTGTTTCCGATGTGAAGTATATTGTCCATAGATTTATAGATTTACCAACCTTTTGAAGCCCACTAACCTTTCCTTCTTGGTCTATTTAACCACCCCTCGCCGGTTGCTCTCACACACTCCACTTCCAACCCTATATGGCATACTTTAGTTGCTTTCACTCCATCAGTGAGTATGCGATGGTCCCAATGCCGAAGGATCGAAGTGGTTTCCGTTTATGGTATTATGAAGCCAGCGTCGCCTATTTTTACAGTGCACACAAAAATGGGTGTTGCACTAGGTCATGAAAATGATGTAACAAAAATGAGATGAGGAAGTCTTTGATCTATCCTAGCAAGTGCTATCCAAGCCAAGGTAACATGTGATTTTTTATGGTATCATGCCTAGTCGTGAAAAAGGATTCCTCGAAGTCAACTTCTAGGATGATAATGTTTCTTTGGATTGCTTGCATGGCTAGCTACACTCGAAGGTAGATTCTAGGAATTGCCTTCTTGATTGCTAACTAGGATTTTTTGATGACCTTAAGGCTAGTGTTTCGAGGGGTGGGGTGGGGGTGTGGGTTGGTTTTTGTGTCCACGTTTACATTTTGAAATACTACAAACCCAATACTTATATTTTGGATTTGTGATATATTTTTTAAACAAGTCTCGACTTTGTTTCAGCAATATTTCTTGCTTAGCATTTCTTGATAGCAATATGCTACCAAAAATATTTTACACATCCACACGACCTCTTTTTCATACACCCCTTTCTCTCTTCCGACACATCATGGAAAGAAATCATAAATAAGTCTTCAAATAGCTAAGATATCACATTAGTCATTTCTATGGTTGGTGATGAATTCGATGCACTCATACACAATATTATGGTAAATGAAGAATTACTATCTACAATAATCACATGTGTAATATGGAATCCATATGCATATATCGTAGGATTTTGAGGTTAAATAATGGTGGAGATAATGCATGTAACTTGCCATGCTCATGACCAACAATGAAATTCCAACTTATGAAGTGGTCAGAATGAGTATAAATAAGTGATTGGCCTCATATGGGTGTTGTTATGTAACATTATGTTTTGTTTTTAAAATTTGGATGATTTACTCATTTTTGGAGTTGGAGAACATGTACATATGACTCTTCTTTAATTGCTTTATGACAGTCGTAAACCAAAGTTGCCATAATTGATATGGAGCTAGGATCTTCCTTTAGAGGCTAAGAAAGGGGAAATGAAGAAAAAGTTGTGTGACCACATACCAAGATAATATAGGTCACTCACCATGGGAAATTCACGCATAAAACACACTTGTATTCCGCAAAGTTCTTATGACACTTGTCTTCGTCTGCTGCTCTTCTTCTTCCTACCAGCCATGGCGATGAAGGGAATAAGAAGTGATTGCGATGGTGACCTACCAACTCCCTCTTCATCAAGCACAACTATCGTCTTCCTGGTGAATCTCTTACCGCTCTAGTCCAACTGGCCGGCTGTGGAGGCGAGGAGGTGGAGAAGGACAGGAAGAAGGTTGTTGGGCATGTTTGGAGCCTTTGGGAGCATCTGGAGGTTTTCCTCCCCACGGCGTCTTCGAAGCAACGACTAAGTTCGACGACCACTATTCAAGGCAAGATGGGTGGCCTCGCCGTGCTTGGCACTGTGGGTTGCGCGTTTTCTTCCTCGTCAGGACGATCTTGCCCAGTCTCAAAGTGGCCTTTAGCCCCCCTCCCCCGCTCCGACGCTCAAACAACTGATTTAATTTAGTCCCCGGTTTGAGCTCGATGTTGTTCATCGCCGGCAGATTCCTAGGGCTCGATTGCGTTTTGCAATCTCCTTTTGGGTGCTCTATGTAAAAGTGTGGGGCCTTGTTGTAATTTTCTTTTTCTTTTTGGGCCTCCTTGTAATTGTTGACCCACCACTGGAATAAAGCTCTGGTCCTTCGGGGTCTTATCCGTTCAAAAACATAGCACATGTAAAATATCGTAAATATAAGGTAAGTTGGAGGCATGTATTAAGAAACAGATCTAGTGCTTTTATTATTTTTTATACCATGTTTTTGTTTATTTTTCCTAGGGACAGATTAGATATCTTATTATGTATAGTTTAAAAAAAACAGCCATTTGAAAAAAAATATTTTACTGTTTATCAGGAAGCAAATGTGTCTGGAAGGAACATTTGAGGGTGAAGTTAGATCTGACCACAGGGGGAGAATGCTCGATGGATCTTGAAACAAAGGAGGGTCTGCAAAACAACAAAATAGAAAATGCATGCACAACAAAAAATCGGTGCAGCCAGCACTGTATTATTTTCAAGAGAAACAATACACGTGTAGAACCAAACAATCGGTGCCGTCCGGCTGTGCCTAAATAAACGTAATATACACATTTATGGCTCGCTGATGCGCACGGCTGGCAAAAATATACACAGTATGCAACACAACAATAGATATATGATATGGATACTTAGGATCTACCCTCTATGGTCCATGCTTACGTTTGATTTTTGTTTCTCTTCCTTGGAAACGACGTCTATGACGGCATGCGGCTGCCACTGGATATAGCGACAGCGAGTGTTCTCTGAATTTTTCTGTTCTATTCTCAGGGTCTGGTCCATGACCAAAAAGTCAGAAGAAAGGCAGTACATTCTTTTGGTTAAAGTTCAAGAGTGAACACCGGAACATAAGTACAAGAACAATATGGTTCTGATCGAGTTCGTGCTCGTACGTGGTGACAGTGACAGTCTCTTAGAGAACCATCCTGCTCAATCTTTTCAGACCGGGAGCAGAAAATCAGTTGGTTATTAGCATCGAGTTTTGTAGGAATCGGTTCAGCTCAATGTCAAATGGAAATTAGCAATGCAAATGTGTTATCTGAACAATGCTTGGGTAATACATACTTCAATCGGGATGCATGCAACAACGTCATATATCTTCGAGATTTATCTCATATATATCTTTGAGATTTATCTCATTTATCTTATATATCTTCGAGATTTATCTCATTTATCTTATATATCTTCGAGAAGCAACACACTGAACCGCGCTGTCGCGCACTCATCATATATATCTCCGAGATAAGAAATAGGAAACGGAAGGCTTAAACCACAAATGGACACTATCTCTAGCTCGAGTGACATGTCCATTGGCACTATCGGTGGACACTATCTCTACGATCGGTAACCACAAATGGACACTATCTCTACGATCGGTGGCATCATTCGCATCTGGTCAATGCTGGGTTTGATAAAAAGTCTTTCCTCAGATGAACTGTCCCGGTAGCCCAGGGAAACGTCAGAATGGCAGTTAATTTCACTGGCCGTAAGCAGGAGCCCTTGATCTCGGTCTAAAAGCCTGAAATTGCACTTAACCGCCACCGTCCAGCCACAGTCTGCGTTAGTTTCTTCTGCCCCTTTCTCCCCCAAAATGATGAGACGTTACCCGTTTACCCGCCCTGCTGTAACTCCTGTCTTTGGGTGGCTCCGGGCAATGCTCTGGACTGTTCACCGGGAGGAAGGAGGGAGGAGATGCAACGTTTTGCAAACGTTTCAAGTTTTGGGGGAACTGTTCCGTACTTAGTCACATGCAGCCAAACTGACATTGCCTCACTGTCTAGCTGGCCATGGCCGGACGACCCAGAGATCCAGTTTTTGCTGAAACGTTTTTGGCGATGTAGAAACTGTGTCATTTTTTTACCTGGAAATAATGTCCGTTGCCAATCAATAGCAACGTTCAGAGATTCTGGAAACGTTTAGCTGGTCTTGCGTGTCTGACGTCTTGTCTTGGCGTCAGTGATCTTTTTTTCGAAACAATGGTTCAGTGCAAATTCAGAACCCGAATGCGGGTATATATGCTCTGCGGTAACTACAATTAAATCTGCGATAATTTTACCGGCTCCATTGGCACATCTGCGGGCGGTGAGCAGAAAATATAAAGCTTTACATGGCCGGAGCCAACCCTTTCCGATAGCAGGGGAGAGCGGCTAGCGTGCACAGTGAACTGTTGTGCCCATTGTAAGTAACTGATATTTTGTAGAATGTGCAGTCAATTTTACAACCAACGAAAGGAAATGGGTCGGTTCAAAGTTACAGTGAGGAGCAGTTATTCGTGTGTTGCAAAATAATTTTACAAGTGTAAGCAATCTGAAAATGTTTATGCATATTCAAGTCCATGCTCCATTTGCACATGGAATGTATCATAAATGCAAGGTAAGTTTGGAGGTATGTGTTAAGAAACAAATCTAGTGCTTTTATTACTTTCACTACAGGAACGGCACGCTACCCCGAGGGAAAAAAGCCGTCGGCGTAGGCCAAAATGCCCTCGGCATATGCTACGACGACGGCTGTCCTCGACGTAGCCTCCTCGGCGAAGGTCTCCCTCGGCGGAGGAACTTTTGCCCGTCGGCGTACATACGCCGACGGCTTTGCTCTCGGCATAGCCCCGTCGGCATAATAACGGCAGGTTGAATTTTTTCTCAACTTTTTAAAATCTTTGAATTGTTTGAATCATTAATCTCTCACCTAGAAATTTTTTAACACTAATTACATGTAATCTTTGATCAAATTGCAGTTTTTATCAGTTTCCACGAAGCAATTTGTACCTAGTTGTCAATACTATGATATCAATCCTATTAACTCTTATATCATTATGTAACATGTTTTTATTTTTTGAAACTACAAACACTTATTTAAGTAATCAACAATGAATAAGTAAAAATATTACTGATTCAAATAAAAATAAAATATAATAATTTTACTTTTTTATATTTTTTTATTTAATATGGAATAATTAATATCTTTAAATCCGTAAATCGGAATTTGATAAATAATGTCTAAATTGATCAAAAAATGAAAGGAATCTAAATATGATATCCATATCAACTAATCACAACCCCCCCTTTTTTGAATTAGCTATTTGGTGGCTGCTTTACAAAATCCTCCTTTTTTTGCGCTCGAAAAATGGAAAATGGCTATTTGGTGCGACAAAAAGGAAAACTTCCTCCTACAATATTGTTCGACATCCCATGATGCACATGTATGCACAATATAGACACATTATCATAAACTATGTCTTGATTCTAGCCATAATATTGGTCATTTGACCCGAAAGCCAACAAACCTTTAATGAGATAGGTCATTTTATCAAGGTTTTTTTCAGACATAGTCAATATAGCAGGTTTGATATTTTCTCTTGTAACTATGTCACATATTATGACACCAAGCGAAGGTTTCGCATTGTTTCGATCATTTTTAAAAAAATTATGCTTGTTTTAAACTATCATCAAACTTTATCAAACGGTGGGCATGAAGATTCTTAGCTCGGGGCCGAGCATCGCTAAGCTTGCATTGGATCTTTGATAAAATATCATATCGTGAACCTAAAAATGATTTTTGTAAACAAAATGAGCATCGGATCATGTACCTGTAGTTCATATCTGACCCACTTCCTACCGATTCGGCAAGAATTTATCTTTTTCACCAAGGGTGGACGGAAAGGTTTAAGATCCCCTGTTGGTACATTGTACATATAAGGTGGTCTAGTATTTTTGTAAAATGTGGCATTCTTTTATTACTTGAACATTATTTCTATAAGTAAACCCATATTTTTCTATATATTCTGAAAGGTATGATCAAATGTGATTTTTGAGAGTTGGAATCAACTCAAAAGCTATTATGGTTAAAATTTGAAAAATGTTTGAATGCAGAAAAGCTTTTGCCTTGTTATTTTTTCCAAGGGTGATCTACAGATCCAAATGACTTGAATCCAACGGGCTTGGATTAAGCATTTCAGTACCTTTCTAACAAAATTGGTTTCATGCAATTTGGTTCACTGAATCGAGTTGGGTTGATTTTTGAAACTAGGTACAGAACTGAGTTTGAATTAAAATAGAAAAATCTAAATTCAAACGGTTGGGCTGCGCGGGAGATGCTAATGGGCCGGCCCAGTGTCACTCTGCAGCGCGGGGCTCAGCTGACAGGGGGGTTCCACCAGTCAGTGGCTCATAACACGCGAAGCGGTACGGGGTGATGTGGTTCGTTGGATTAGAAGGGCGATCAACGGCTGAGGATCGTCGTCGACGATGAACATGTCACCGGCGAGCTCGAACCCTAGCGGCTCAGTGGGGGTCGTGGGAGGCTCACCGGGGCTCAGGCGAGGGTCGGCGATGGGGGCGAACGACGAAGTCGACGACGGCGATTCTCCTGGCACCGGCAGCTCCTCCTGGGGCAGCTCCAATCGACGGCGCCTCTCCTCCTCTGCAGCGGTGAACTCCGGTGAAATTCCGGCCACCTGGTGCTCGCCTTGCTCCGGGGAAGGGTGTGGGATGTTTCTGAGAGACAGGGGAATGAACTGGTGTGAAGAAATCGAGCGGGGGTGGCCTCTATTTATAGTGGCGGGAGGGGACCGACAGGCGCGAGCTGAGCTCGTCGTGGTCGACGGCACATGCAGCTCCCTGGCGAAGCTCAACGGCATGGTGGCGATGCGTCGGGCGGTGCTGATTGGTCGGAACGCTTCGACGCTCTAAGCGGGTCCGACGGAGGTTTTGATGGTGCACAATGCGCATGGTCCGCGCGGCGGCGAACGGGCGTGTCTGCGGGGTTGCTGGGGTGGTGGTGATCACGCGTGCACGCGGCGAGGGAGGCGCGCGGTCTGTGGGCGTGTGTCGAGGGTGGCGCTCTGGCGCGCTCTCGGCATGCTCTCAGAGAAGTTTGGCATGGCTTGGGCGTGTGGTCCAGTGGCTGGCAGAGTTCAAGCGCTAGACAGGGGGTGGCGGTGGACGGTGGTGTGCGTCCTAGACATGGTGTTTAGGCTTGGTGCTTGCTCTGGCTAGCTAGCCATGGTCGGCTGGCAAGGGTTCCTTCGGGTTGGCATGGCATGGTGCGATGGGTAGGGGCTAGGGGTGGTCAAGGCACTGGTTGGCACTGGGGGAGACAAGTGTGATCAATGGTGAACAATGCTTAGCCAAATTACTGCTCCAAACAGTGAAGTTTGGCCAATTTGATTTTCTGTCTCCAAGTGTTTGATGAAATGGCCGCAAGAAATTTATTTTTGAATTTTGAAAAGATTTTTGGTGGGTGTGCTAGGCATGTGTTGAGGATTCTGTGGGTGCTTGGGTTTTGAAAATTGAGCTTGTTTGAGTGGTTTTTGAAATAGTGGGATCTTCCCATATGAGATAGATTCAATTTTAAACTGTCATCTAAACTAAGCATTTGAATGTTTTTGGATGATCACAAAGTGGGCCTTGGTACCTTATTATGAGTACTAACAAGGGGTGCAAAGATCCATACATGTTTCTGTTGACTTTTGAAAATTAGAGATAGCCAAAGTAGGCATGAGAGTTAATTTGGCCAAAGTGACCATTCACTTCATGTGTTTATTTTGAGTTGTTTGTCTTTGGGAAAAGTTTGGGGATTGTTTAGATGATGTTTATTTCACCTAAGAATCCTTTTACAAGCAAAGAAACACAGAACCATGGAAATTCAAAAGAATCCAATTTTTGAATATACACACGTATGAATGCTTTCTTATTTTTAGTTGGGAAAGTTTTTGTTAACCCTAATTTTTGATAATTAGAGTTTGATGATCCAAGTTTAATATTTTTGTGATGTTACAAACCTTCCCCCCATAAACAAAATCTCGTCCTGAGATTTGAAAAAGGACGAAAAAAGATTACCTAGGATTTGAAGAGATCGGGAAACTCCGTCCTGATGTGATCTTCACGCTCCCGGGTAGCTTCTTCTTCTGTGTGGTTGCTCCATTGAATCTTGAGAAACTTGATTCTTCGGGTTCTGGTAGTTCTGAAAGCTTCTTCCAAAATACGGATGGGTACTTCGGGATAGGTCAGGTCATCGCTGATCTCTATGGTCCGGTGATCAATGTTCTTGAACACTTCCGTCTTCTCCGGAACTTCGAGGCACTTGCGAAGTAATGAGATATGGAACACATTGTGCACTGCTGACATCTCTTTGGGTAGTTCCAGTTGATACGACACTTCTCCTCGACGGTTCAGAATCTTGAAGGGGCCGATATATCTGGGGGCTAACTTTCCTTTCAGTTGGAAACGCTGCATTCCCTTCAATGGCGATACTTTCAGATACACAAAATCTCCTATGTTGAAGGCGAGGTCTCGACGTCTCTTGTCGGCGTAACTCTTCTGTCTGGACTGGGCGGTCTTGAGGTGCTCACGAATCTTGTGAACCTTCTCTTCTGCTTCTCGTAGGATGTCGGGTCCGAAAATCTGACTCTCTCCTACTTCCGACCAGTTCAAAGGGGTGCGACACTTCCTTCCATACATGAATTCAAATGCGCCCATTTGCAAACTAGCTTGATAACTGTTGTTGTATGAAAATTCTACAAACGGCAGACTGTCTTCCCATTTAGATCCATACTCTAACACACATGCTCTCAACATGTCTTCGAGTATTTGATTTACTCGCTCCGTTTGTCCGTCGGTCTAAGGGTGATAAGCTGTGCTAAAATCTAGTCGGGTTCCTAAACCTTCTTAGACTTTCTTCCAGAATCTCGAGGTAAACTGAGTTCCTCGATCCGATACGATGTTCTTGGGGACTCCATGCAAACTGCCGATTCTAGCGATGTATAACTCCGCTAGCTTCGAACTCTGATATGTGGTTTTGACTGGTAAGAAATGGGCGACTTTGGACAATCTGTCCACTATGACCCAGATAGAGTCATTTCCCCTACTAGAAGTAGGCAATCCGTTGACAAAGTCCATTCCAACGGAATCCCATTTCCATTCTGGAATCTGCAGGGGTTGCAACAATCCTGCGGGTCTTTGATGTCCCTCCTTGACTCGCTGACATATCACACTTGGCGATATAGCTTCTGATTTCTCTCTTCATCTTATGCCACCAAAATTGTTCTTTCAAATCTTGATACATCTTCGTTCCTCCGGGGTGGATAGAATAAAGAGTATCATGAGCTTCCTTCAGAATAACTTCTTTCAACTCAGAATCTGCTGGTACACAAAGGCGTCCTTTGTACCACAGAACTCCTTCTTAGTCTTCGGTGAATCCGGGTACTTTGCCTGTACCGATACGACACTTGATTCCGTCGATACTAGCATTTCCTTTCTGCGCCTCCTTGATCTGGCTGATCAAAGTGGGTTGAAGTTCTATGCTAGCCAAAAATCCTTCACTCACTAATTCCATTCAGAAATCTTCCATCTCCTTGTGCAAGCTTGGTTGCTCCTTCAAAATCATGGAGTTCAAGCGGCACGGTAATCTGCTAAGGGCATCTGCTACCACATTGGCTTTACCGGGGTGATAGTGAATGTCCAAGTCATAATCCTTGATTATCTCAATCCATCTTCTCTGTCTCATATTCAGCTCCTTCTGAGTGAATATATACTTCAAGCTCTTGTGATCCGAATAAATCTCACAACGGTTTCCCATCAGGTAATGCCTCCATGTCTTCAGGGCTAGAACTACGGCTGCGAGCTCGAGGTCATGGGTTGGGTAATTCTGCTCATGTTGTTTCAGTTGTCGGGATAGATAAGATATAACTTTGCCTTCTTGCATTAGCACACATCCGAGACCGATCTTGGATACATCACAATACACGTCAAAGGGCTTCGTGATATCCGGCATGATTAAGATTGGGGATGAAATCAATCTTCTCTTGAGTTCTTGAAAACTCGCTTCACATTTGTCCGTCCATTCAAACTTCTTATCCTTCTTTAGCAATTGAGTCATGGGTCTAGCGATACTCGAGAATCCTTCTACGAACTTGCGGTAGTATCCCGCCAATCCGAGAAATGCACGAACTTGGGTTTGAGTGGTTGGGGCTTGCCAATCTTCGACATCTTTCACCTTTGCAGGGTCAACGGAAATTCCTCCGGCTGATACAATGTGGCCGAGGAATCCTACCTCATGTAACTAGAATTCACATTTGCTAAACTTGGCATACAACTGATGCTCTCTAAGGGTTTCAAGAATGGTCCTTAGGTGTAGCTCATGTTCTTCTTCTGATTTAGAATAAATCAGAATGTCATCGATGAAAACAACGACAAACTTATCCAGGAAGTCCATAAAAATCTTATTCATGAGATTCATGAAATAAGCGGGGGCATTGGTTAATCCAAAAGACATGACAGTATACTCGTATAATCCATATCTGGTGGTAAAGGCAGTATTGGGAATATCCTCTGCGCGAATCTTGAGTTGATGATAGCCTGTTCTAAGATCAATCTTAGAAAACACTCTGACACCAGTCAACTGATCAAACAAATCTTCTATCTTGGGAAATGGGTACTTGTTCTTGATAGTGACATCATTCAACTTCCGATAATCCGTACACAAACGGTTACCTCGATCCTTCTTGTCCACAAACAAGACAGGTGATCTCCATGGTGACGCACTTGGTTGAATCAATCCAATTTCCAACATGGCATCCAGTTGCTTCTTCAGTTCTGCTAGTTCAGACGGGTTCATACTATATGGTCTCTGGGCTATGGGTCCTATTCCGGGGATTAGTTCAATGATAAACTCAATATCCCGATCTAGGGGCATACCGGGCAAAACATCTAGAAATACATCAGGGTATTCGCAGACTATCCGGACTTGGTCAATGGTAGGTTGGGCTATACTCTTGTTGCACTTGAATTGACGAGGTAAGGTTTCAGATACATGCTCGACTGATATTCCGGCTGTACTGGTCATGGTTATGGCTTTCTTGGCACAGTCAATTAATCCTTTATGTTTGGACATCCAATCCATTCCTAGTACTACTTCCAAACCTTTAGTTCCGAGTACTATCAGATTAGCATAAAAATCTATGGCATGGATTCGGATAGGGACGGCTTTGCAGATTTGCCTAGCTTTGGTGGTTGAACCGGGGATTTGAACAATCATAACATGCTTCAGTTTGGTTGGTTGAATCTTACTAGTGCATGCAAATTCTTCGGTGACAAATGAGTGTGATGCGCTAGAATCAAACAACACTCTAGCAAGTACTGAATTAACAGAAAATATACCCAACACGACGTATGGCGCTTCCTGGGCTTCTTCAGCATGCATGAAAAAAAGACGGCCGTTGCGGTTGAGCGCATTCCCTGGGGCAAACCTTCTTCCAGGGTGAACACGACGCTGCTGCTGAGCTAGGGCATTTGCATTGGGGGCTGCGGCATTTTTTTTGGGGCACTCATTGGAGTAGTGAACCTTATTTCCACAGTCATAACAAGTCACTTGCGACTTATCCTTTGCTGCAACAGGCACAACATTGCTTCCAGTCCTCGGGGAAGTGTTGGTGTTGGCGGCAGCATTGTTGTTGTTGAACTTGGGTGGTGCACAGTTGAAATTGCCAGAGTTGCCGGGGTTGTTGTGATTTCCTCCGGGCCTTGGGTTTCCACGGTTGGGATAGGTCGGACGGTTCATCGGGGGTCTGTTGTTTCTCGGGGCAAATCCTGGAGATGGGTTAGGGCGATACTTTGGGGTATGATGGGTTCCTGGCTGATGCATCATGCGACGCTTGCGGTTCTCATTGGCTTGGTTGATCTTTCCTTCCATCTGGATGGCAGAGTCGACAAGGGCTTCAATATCAGCAAAGGGGATATTGACCAACACCGTCTGCATCTCATCGTGCAGACCATTCAAAAATCTTTCTTTCTTCTTGGCTTCAGTGTCGATCTCATCCGGGGCATACCTAGCTAATGACAAGAATTTGTCATGGTATTCCACTACGGTCATCCTTCCTTGCTTCAGTTCTCTGAATTCATCTCTCATTCTCTTGATCAAACCCGGTGGCACGTGGGTTCTACTAAACTTGACCTTGAATTCCTCCCAGGTCATCATCTGTCCTCCGGTCATTGCACGAACGCTGTTCCACCATGCTCTTGCATCTCCGGCTAGATAGTGGGTGGCAAACAGAACTTTCTCGTTAGCTTCCACTCCGGCGACTTCCAGGTTGTTTTCCATGGTTTGCAGCCAATCATCTACGTCTAAGGGCTCTTCCGACTTAGTGAAAACATGTGGGTTGGTGTTCTGGAAATTCTTGATCTTAGATCCATGGTTGTCCTGATTTCCTTGGCCTTGATTGTTGTGGGCCAGATGAGCTATCTGCTGAAGGGTGGCTAGGTTGGCTTGACGTTCCGCTCTTTCAGCTTCGCGGTCAGAAACCAACATTTGCAGGATCTGCAACATCGGGTCCGGGGATGAACCACTTCCTCCGCAAGGCATCTGAATATTGAGATAGATCATGAGAAAAGAGGGAAATTTCTAAGGTTCAGGGACTTTGAAAAGTTTTTAAAGTTTGACTCAGATTTTCTAGCATCTTGCTTTTCATTCATTCATTCATAGCACACGATACAACACACACCACAACAAAGGAAAAACAGATGGTTTTAAGAACCATTCTGGAAACTACGATATAGTGGAACTGAATACAACTCACTACGCTAGTGCTCAAGTGCTACTACTCCTCGGAGTTGGTGTAATCGTCATCCTCATCATCGTCATCGATGAAGGAGAAATCATCCTCATCGGTGAAGAAGTCCATGGCCTGATCCTCTAGAAAATCATCATCATCGCTGAGATAGGAGTAGGGGTCTCCACGAAGATCTTCTCTGGCATTCTCCCTTTCCTCCAGCTTCGTGGATGGTCTCCTCCAAATCCGTGATACGGTGGCGAAGACGGGCAATGATGTGCTCCTTCTTGTCGAGCTGGCGGCGACGAGACTTGCGGTCCTTCGCTAGCATGGCGATGGTCTGATCCTTCGTCTTGATGATGGCGGACTTGTGGTTGGAGTAGTCACGGGCATTGTCCAACTCCTGCTGATGATCATACATCATGAAGCTAAGGTGGTCTAACTGAGTCTTCAGCTCGTGATGGTATGGGGCTTCCAGTGGTTGTCCCATAGCATCATGCCTTGGAAAGAACTCAAAGTGGGTACCCTTGATCTGGTTGATACTCTGCCCACACAGACGGGCAAGAGCTTCCTGCATGGCCCTGGCAAGTCCATCGAGCCAGTTGTTTTCTCTTAAGGTGAACTGAATTCCCTTGGCAATGGGAGGTCCAATCTTTCCTCGGAGACTTGCAACAATTAGCCACTGCAGATGTTCTCCTCCTAGATCATTGAGTTGAGCTCCGAAGAACTCGGGGTGTGGACGCTCCAGAAGTTCCGAAAGCTGGTCCAAATCCCACTCAAAGATGAGGTCTCCTCCATTCCCCAGTTGATAAAACTTGCTGTACTTCACGTCCATCTATAAGAGTATAGGATGAGTAAGTTAGTAGAGTGTTCAAGTGTGTCAAATATTATGTATTTTGCAAGAGTTTTTGAGAAACATGAATTTTCATGAAAGAATCAAAGTGATAAGAATGGGAATAAGTTTTTGTAAATATTTGTTTCCTTTGGTTTTGAAACTAAGTTTTTGATTCAAACGTCCAGTCTAACTAGGGTCTCCTATGGTCAGGATGGCTCTGATACCAACTTGTCAACACCCGGATTTTTAATCCCAGATGCCTGTTATGCCATACATCGTAATCCTAGGATTACCATTTTTGCGAGACATAACAGATTTGGATATCACAGTACATCATCCATTATAAACCATACATAAGGTCTTACACAAATAAGGATCTCATGATCTAGTTCTTAATACAACTCAAGCAACGGAATAACGTAATAATAAAGGTGTTGGAATTATGCCCTAGAGGCAATAATAAAGATGTTATTATTATTTTTCTTGTTCATGACAATGTTTATATTCCATGCTAGAATTGTATTAAGAGGAAACTTTAATACTTGTGTGGTTTGTGAACAACACCGTGTGCCTAGTACGCCTCTATGGACTAGATCATTGATCAATGATGGTTAAGGTTTCCTAACCATAGACATGAGTTGTCAATTGATAATGAGATCATATCATTGGAGAATGATATGATGGACAGTCCCAAACTAAGCGAAGCAATTAGATCGTATCGTCGTGTTCATCTTTGCGAAGCTTTTCCTATGTCAAATATTGTATTCCTTAGACCATGAGATAATACAACTCCCTGGTATCGGAAGAAATCTTTGAGGTCATCAAACGTCATCCTATGAGAGGGTGATCATAAAGGTGTCTCTCAGGTGATCGGAAAGTATCTGTTGGGTTGTATGTATCGAGATGGAATTTGTCCCTCCCAAGTCGGAGAGATATACTTCGGGCCCACTCGGTAATCGATATCAACACCGCTTGCAAGCATGTGGTTAAGGAGTTAATCACAAAGTGATATCGGATTACGGAACGAGTAAAGTACTTGCTGTGAACGAGATTGAACTAGGTATGACGGTACCGACGATCGAATCTCGGGCAAGTAAAATATCGTGAGACGAAGGGAATATATATATATATGGGATTGTTTGAATCCTGACATCGTGGTTCATCCGATATGATCATCGATGAATGTGTGGGAGTCAATATGGGTGCCCAGACCCCGCTGTTGATTATTGATAAAAGATCATGTCTGCATATTCTCGAACCCGCAGGGTCACACACTTAACGTATCTCGACGCTAGGATAGACTGGATAAATGGTTTATGAATTTTTGTTCGGAGTCTCGGATGGGATCCGGGATATCACGAGAGGTTTCGGAATGGTCCGGAGAATAAGATTCATATAAGGCAGTGCAGTTTTTGGAGTTCGGAATTGTTCCAGGTTAATCGGTATTGTACCGGAAGCTTCTAGAACCTTCCGGAAGGGGACCAACGTGGCCCCACCTTCCGGGAGGGGGCATGGGCCTATGAGGGAGTGTCCTGGCTGCATTGGGCCAGGGGCACAAGGCCCCATAGGGCCCAGCCGATCCTATAGGGTTTAAATCATTTGAACTAGAGATAGGGTTTCTAGAAGAGGGGAGAGTCCTTGCCCCCCACTCCTCCCTCCCTTGGCCGCCGGCCCAAGGCTTGGAGGAGGGGCAAGGGCTGGCCGCCCCCCCCCTCTATATATAGAGGGCTGGTGCGCCCCCTCCAACACACACCTTGCCTCCAACCCTAGTTGCCTTGCTACCCTCCTCTCTCCCTCCCGACTGTTTGTAGGCGAAGCCCTGCTGCAGAAAGTCTCCACCATATACACCACGCCGTCGTGCTGTAGATCCAATCTATCTCTCCACCATACTTGCTGGTCCGAGGAAGGAGGAGACGTCGAGGTGCTGCACGTGTGCATATCACGGAGGCACCGCCACTTGTGGTGCTAGATCGGATCGGATCGCGAGGAGGAGAAGCGAGTACGACTACATCACCCACGTTCCGACGAACGTTCCGCTGTGCGAATCTTCAAGGGTATGAAGATCTAATCCAATCTCTCGCGTTGATTGCATCTCCTAGATTAGATCTTGGCTTTCCCTCTGTTCGCATCCGTAGAAAATTTTGATTTACTATGCCGCGAAACCCTTCAGTGGTATCAGAGCTAGATCTATGCGTAGATGTGTTTCACGAGTAGAACGCAACATGGTTGTTACGGGCGTTGATGTTTTCTGTTGCAAGCCTCTTGTTTGTGTTCTTCTTATGACGCGGGATAGTGAGATTGAAGCGGTCCAGGCCAACCTTACGCGACGTCGTTCGCGAGACCGGCTCCGCACTTGACGTGTGGCTAGTTCCACACATGCGGCTGGTGGATGTCAGTTTCTCTCACTATAGTAGTCATGGGATTAACACCGGAGTTTGGCAACCATAATATCACCGTTGTGGCTTTCCGTAGGTAAGAATCGTTCTTAGCATCTACTCCCATAAGCCACGTAAAACATGCAACAACAAAGTAGAGGCGTCTAACTTGTTTTTGCAGGGAGTGTTTTCTGTGATATGGTATGGCCCAAGATGTGATGTGTATATTGTATGCGATGATCATGTTTTGTAATGTTTCACGACTTGCATGTCGATGAGTACACAACCGGCAGGAGCCATATGGTTGTCTTTATAACTGTGTATGACCTGCGAGTCAACTTCTTATACGCCATGTAATAGCTTTACTTTATCGCTAAGTAGTTAGCAATAGTTGTAGTTGCTATTCGTGGTGGAGGCAATCATGGTGGAGTGATGGAGATCATGCCGGAACGCACAAGATGGAGATCATTGCGCGAGGATTGGCTATACCATGTCACATAAAGTTATATGCATGCGATGTTTATCCCTTTATGTATCTTATTATGCTTAGATTGCGACGGTAGCATTATAAGATGATTCCTCACTTAAAGATCAAGATAAAAACTTTGTTCTCCCCAAGTATGCACCGTTGCGAAAGTTCGTCGTGTCCAAGCATCACGTGATGATCGGGTGCTATAGACTCTACGCTCACATACAACGGGTGCAAGCAAGTTTTGCACACGCAGAAATACTTGGGTCTAGCTTGACGAGCCTAGCATGTACAGACATGGCCTCGGAACACAAGAACCGAAAGGTTAAGCATGAGTCATATGAATGATATGATCGACACTTTGTTGTCCACCATTGAAACCACATCTCTTCTCGTGATGATCGGATTAGGTGTGGTGAATTTGGATCGTGTTCACTAAACAACTTGAGGGATGTTGAATTTAGTGGGAGTTCATCTAGTAATTTGATTAAGTTGAACTATTTATCATGAACATAGTCTAAATTGTACTTGCCAATACTGTAGATCACATGGCCAAGTCCAACTTCAACGTTTTTGCTGAGAAGGAAAAGCTTAGAAACAATGGGTCTAACTTCACCAATTGGTTCCGCAATCTAAGAATCATTCTGTCTGGCGGACAAAAGGACTATGTCCTTGGAAAAGCGTTAGGTGACCCCCCTGCTGCAACTGCGCCGGCTGATGAGAAAGCTGTCTATCAGTCGCGCAAAGATGATTATGGTGTGATTAAGAGCACCATGTTGTTTGCTATGGAACCGGAGCTTCAAAATCGTTTTGAAGAGTATCCCGGGCCCTTTGAGATTCTCGAGGAGCTGAAAACCATGTTTCAGACTCAGGCCCGTTCTGAGAGATATGAGATCTCCGAGAAGTTCTTTAACTGCAAGATGGAGGAAGGGAGTTCCGTTAGTGAGCACGCCATAAAGATGACGGGCAACACTCAACGCCTTGAGCAACTGGAATGCACGATTCCAGAGGAGCTCAAGATTGACAGGGTTCTGCAATCACTCCCTCCCAGCTACAAAAGTTTTGTAGTGACTCATAATCAGATTGGTTCCACTGATACGATCACCGAGCTCTTCGCAAAGCTGAAGGCTGCGGAAGTGGACATCAAGAAGGATAATCATGTGTTGATGGTCAACAAGCCCTCCTTTAAGAAAGGTAAGGGAGCAAAGAAGCCCTTCAAGAAGGGCGGCGGCAAGCGCAATGCTCCTGCTGAGAAGAAGCTCAAGTCTGGTCCTAAGCCGGACACTGAGTGCTTCTATTGCAAGGACAAGGGTCACTGGAAGCGCAACTGTCCGAAGTACTTAGCGGACAAGAAGGCTGGCACCATCAAAGGTATATTTGATATACATGTTATTGATGTTTTCCTTACTAGCCCTCGTTGTAGTGCCTGGGTATTTGATACCGGTTCAGTTGCTAATATTTGTAACTCGAAACAGGAGCTACGGAATAGACGGCGGCTTGCGAGGGATGAGGTGACGATGCGCGTTGGCAACGGATCAAGAGTTGATGTGATGGCCGTCGGCACGCTCTCCTTAGTTTTACCTTCGGGATTAGTTTTAAACCTTAATAAGTGTTATTATGTGCCTGCGTTGAGCATGAACATTATTTCTGGATCGTGTTTATTGCAAGACGGTTATAATGGTTGTTCTATTTATATGAGTAACATATTTTATGGTCATGCACCTCTTGTGAATGGTTTATTTCTTCTAAATCTTGAAAGGGATGAAACACACATCCATAACATTGAGGCTAAGAGATGCAAAGTAGATAGTGATAATACTACTTATTTGTGGCACTGTCGTCTAGGTCATATTGGTGTAAAGCGCATGAAGAAACTCCATTCTGATGGACTTTTGGAGTCTCTTGATTTTGAATCATTTGACACATGCGAACCATGCCTCATGGGCAAGATGATCAAAACCCCGTTCTCCGATATGATGGAGTGAGCAACAGACTTGTTGGAAATCATACATACCGATGTATGCGGACCGATGAGTGTTTCGACGCGCGGTGGATATCGCTATTTCCTCACTTTTACCGATGACTTAAGTAGATATGGGTATATCTATTTAATGAAACATTAATCTGAAACATTTGAAAAGTTCAAGGAATTTCAGAATGAAGTGGAGAACCATCGTAACAGAAAGATTAAGTTTCTACGATCCGATCGTGGAGGTGAATATTTGAGTTATGATTTTCTCACGCATCTTAAAGCAAGTGGAATCGTTTCACAACTCACGCCACCCGGAACACCACAGCGCAATGGTGTGTCTGAACGCCGGAATCGAACCCTATTAGATATGGTCCGATCAATGATGTCTCTTACTGATTTGCCGTTATCATTTTGGGGTTATGCATTAGAAACCGCTGCATTCACTTTAAATAGGGCTCCATCTAAATCCGTTGAGACGACACCGTATGAACTGTGGTTTGGTGCTAAACCTAAGTTGTCGTTTCTTAAAGTTTGGGGATGCGAAGCTTACGTCAAGAACTTGATGCCGGACAAGCTCGAACCCAAAGCGGAGAAATGCGTCTTCATAGGATACCCTAAGGAAACTATTGGGTATACCTTCTATCACAGAACCGAAGGCAAAGTGTTTGTCGCAAAGAACGGTTCCTTTCTTGAGAAGGAGTTTCTCTCGAAAGAAGTGAGTGGGAGGAAAGTAGAGCTAGACGAGGTTATTGAACCTTCTCTTGAATTGGAGAGTAGCGCAGCACCTGAAATTGTTCCAGTGCCGCCTACACCAACAATAGAGGAAGCTAATGACAAGGATCATGAAGCTTCGGACGATGCTGCTACTGAACGTCGCAGGTCGACAAGGTCATGTGCCCCTCCTGAGTGGTACGGCAACCCTGTCTTGACTGTCTTGTTAGTAGAAGACAGTGAACCTACGAACTATGAGGAAGCGATGATGAGCCCAGACTTCTGGCACCCGGCGCACCACTGGACAATGTCGACGGCGTCTGCGTGTGCGGTGGGCCAGTAGAAGCCGTGCCGCATAGCCTTTGCGACCAGAGAGCGGGCGCCGGCGTGGTGGCCGCAGTCGCCGGAGTGGATGTCGTGAAGGATTTTGCGTCCTTCAGCGGGTTGGACGCAGCGTTGGAACATGCCGGTCATGCTGCGCTTGTGGAGCTCGCCGTCGATGATGACGAAGGGTTTGCAGCGTCGCGCTATCATCCGGGCGTCTGTTTCGTCTTCCGGCAAGGTGCCTCCCTCCAGGTAGGCGATGTACGGCCTAGTCCAGTCTTCTGGCTCGGCGATGAGTGCAACCAGGGCTGCCTCTGGTTGCAGCGGAACTCCGATGTCGATCTCCCTTGGGGGAGAGACGGACGGCTTGGTGATCGTGTCGAGGAAGACGCCGGCGGGTGGTGCGAGTCGAGCCGAACCGATGCAAGAGAGTGTGTCGGCCTCCTCGTTCTTCCACCAGTGAATCCACTCGACGGAGTAGCCTGCGAAGTGTCCACCCAGCTTGTCCACTGCTTGGCGGTATGCCGCCATGGTAGGAGAGACTGCGTCGCAGGTGCCAGCGACTTGCCCAGCGACGAGGTCGGAGTCTCCGTAGCAGCGTAGGCGGTTGAAATTCATCTCCTTGGCAGCTCGCATGCCGTGGAGTAGTGCCTCGTACTCGGCCATGTTGTTGGTGCAGGGGGTGAAGTCGAGGCAGAGGACGTAGCGGAGCTTGTCGCCCTTCGGGGAAGTCAACACGATCCCTGCTCCTGCACCGTCTGCATTCTTGGAGCCGTCAAAGTGCAGGCTCCAGTAGTGGAGGTACGACAGCTTTTCTGGCTGCTGGCCTCTTCCCAGTCGGCGATGAAGTCCGCGAGAGCCTGCGACTTGATCGCTTTGCGTGGCTCGTACTTGATGTTATGGACGCCGATTTCGACGGCCCACTTGGCGACTCGCCCGGTCGCCTCACGGTTGTGGATGATGTCCTGCAACGGTGCTGAGGAGACGACCGTGATCGGGTGCTCCTGGAAGTAGTGCGGCAGTCGCCGCTATGCTCTGAAGACCGCGTATACCAGTTTCTGGTATTGCGGGTACCGCTGGCGCGACTCAGTGAGGACCTCGCTGATATAGTACACCGGTCGCTGTACCGGGCGCTCCTTTCCTTCCTCTGGCCGCTCGACGACCATGACGACGCTGACGACGCGCTCGGAAGCCGCAACGTAGACCAGCATGGGTTCTTTGTCGACGGGGGCGGCGAGTAGCGGTGCTGCGAGTAGCACCTTCTTGAGGTCGCGGAGCGCGTCGTCCGCCTCCTTGTCCCACTGGAAGGTGGGTTTCTTGCGCATCAGGCGGTATAGGGGCATCGCCTTTTCGCCCAATCGGGGGATGAAGCGACGGAGAGCCGCGACTCGCCCGGCCAGCTTCTGGACGTCGCGCAGGCACTCGGGTTTGCCGAGTCGGGTGATCGTGTCGATCTTGGTGGGGCTCGCCTCGATCCCACGCTTGGAGACGACGTAGCCCAGTAGTTGCCCTGCTGGTACACCGAAGGTGCATTTGCCTGGGTTTAGCTTTATCTTCTATTTCCGCAGTTTGGCAAATTTTTCCGCCAGGTCTGCGAGTAGGTCGCCCTGGCGAGCGGACTTCACTACCACTTCGTCGATGTAAACATGGATATTGCGGCCAATTTGGCTCGCAAGGCATTCCTGCATGCACCGCTGGTAGGTCGCCCCGGCGTTCTTGAGGCCGAAGGTCATGGTGGTGTAGCAGAAGGCTCCGAATGGTGTGATGAACGCCGTCTTTTCCTCGTCCTCGACAACCATTTTGATCTGGTTGTACCCAGAGTAGGTGTCGAGGAAACACAGCGACTCCAAACCCGCGGTGGAATCGATTATTTGGTCGATCCGCGGGAGGACGAATTGCTCCTTCGGGCAGGCGCTGTTTAAGTTTGTGTAGTCGATACACATCCTCCAGGTCCCATTTTTCTTCTCGACCAGGACTGGGTTTGCCAGCCACTTGGAGTATTTTATTGGCCGGATGAAGCCTGCAGCGACTAGACGCTGCACCTCCTCGGCGATGGCTCGGCGGCGCTCTTGATTGAAGGGCCGCAGCGACTGCTTGACGGGTCGCACTTTGGGGTCGGCATTGAGTTTGTGCTCAGCGAGTTCCCTAGGGACACCAGGCATGTCAGAGGGCTTCCATGCGAAGATGTCCCTGTTCTCACGGAGGAACTCGATGAGCGCGCCTTCCTATGCTGGGCTCATGCCCGTCCCGATCGTCACCGTCTGGCTGGAGTCGCCTAGGACCAGCTCGACGGTGCGGGTGTGCGTCGTTGCCTCGAAGGCTGAGGTGTTGCCGCCCTCCGAATTGGGCTTCTTGAGTATGGTGGGGTCATCGTTGTTGACCCCGCTCGCGTACTTGGCGAGCTCGTCGGCGTGGTTGGTCTCTGCCGTGATGACGGCGTCGGCGAGTTCGGCTCCTTTGGCCTCGCACTCGGCGGCCATGTCGGGGTCATCGTTGATTGTGATGACGCCGCGCGGCCCGGGGAGCTTCATCGCGTTGTACGCGTAGTGGGGCGCTGGCATGAACTTGGCGAACGCCTGGCGCCCCAGGACGCAGTGGTAGGGGCTGTCGAAGGGTACCAGCTCGAAGACGATCCGCTCGGTGCGGAAGTTCGCTGGTGTGCCGAAGGTGACTGGCAGCGTGACCTTGCCGATCGGGTACGCCTTCCGACCGGGGACGATGCCGTGGAACGTGGTGTAGGTCGTCTCTACCATCGACTGCGGGAGCCGCAGTCGCCTGAAGGTGTCCAGGTACAGGATGTTGATGGAGCCGCCGCCGTCCATCAATTTCTTGGGGAGCCAGTAGTCTCCCACCTTTGGCTTGACCACCAGGGCGACTCGGCCCGGGTACTCGATGCGTGGCGAGTGGTCCTGGCGGCTCCAGGTGATGGGCTGCTTCGACCAGTTGAGGAACTAGGGAACGTCCACCTAGGCCACCGCGTTGACGGCGACGACGCGAGCGATGACCTTCTTCTCGCGCTTCGTGTTGAATCCTGTGAAGGTGTGGAGCGAGCCGGCCACACTGCCGAATCTTCTGCCGTTTGGCGGGTTGTTGTCGGGGTCCTCCCGCGCTCTCCGTGCCTTCTCAATCTCCTTTAGAGAGTGGCAGTCGGCGGTCGTGTGCGTGGCGGGCTTCCCTTCCCTGCTGTGAAACGCACAAGGCTGGTTAAGGAGGGTCGCAGGGTTGAACCTTGGTTTTGCCTTGTAATTGCCTCCATCGTGGCGTTGCCCTCCGTCGCGGCGGAAGCTCTTGGGCACGCGCTGCGCGTGCCCAGCGTTGGCGACGAAGTCGACTCGCCCGTCACTACGGCGCTTGCCGGTGAGGCGAGTGTTGCTGTAGCGTAAGTCGGACCGTCATCCGTTGTCGTTGCCGTTTGTGCGGCGTTGACCACCCGACTCATCATCGGTTTCCTGGTTTGGGTCTTCCTCCGCGTATCTTTTGGCGATCTCAAGGAGCTCCGGTATGCTGTCGAGTGTGCGGTATGCTCGTTTGAGCTTGGCGACGAAGGGCTCGTAGCGGCACGAGGTCTTGAAGCAGTGGATCGCGGTGTCCGGGTGGATGCCGGCCGCGTTGTACCATAGTTCTTGCCACCGTTGGACCCAGCTTCGGGTCGCATCGCGGGGTCCCTGGACGCATCGTTCCAGGTCCTCGATGGTGGTGGAGCGGGTGTAGGAACCCTCGAAGTGCCTGACGAAGGCGTCGCGCATCTCTTCCCAGGAATTGATGCTATCTGGGGGGAGAGTGTTGATCCACTGCCTGCACACTCCCTCCATCATCAGGGGGAGGTAGCGGGCGGCTAGCAGGTCGGTGTGGCCAGCGATCCCCATCGCCATGAGGTAGGTGTCCAGCCACACGGAGGGGTCGTACGAAGGGTCGTACTTCTCTATTTCCTTCGGCGCTTTGAAGTTCGCCGGGTATTTTTCGCCTCAGATCATCGGTCTGAAGCATCGGGGGCCGAGTTGGCTTAGCGACCCCATCGGCTCGCCGTCGTGGCGATTGGTTAGAGTGTGTCGTAGGTCGTCGGGCTGGCGGGCGCGCCAGCTTTGGTTGTTGATGATGTGGGTGCGGGCGTCGACGGGCTGACCGTTGGCGGCGACGAAGTTGGTCGCTGGCCTGGGGTCATTGGTGGAGAGTGCCGCATTCGTGGGTCGGTGTTGGAGCTGCAGTGGTTCGGGTGGCGGGCAGTTGAGGGTGTTTGCCGCCAATGGACGGCCGCTTGAGGCCGCTCTGCTGCCCGATGAACGCGAGTACATCCGACCCTGTGAGTCGACGCCTGCATTTTGTTGCTCGACCGCCTTTGCGAGCAGGGCCTTGACGTACTGGATATGTAGGGCGCCGTCACCGGTGGCCGTGATGTTGTCGGCCGCTGCTCGGACCGCCACGAGGTTGTCCATCGGTGTGGAGAACAGTGGCAGGCCGTTCGCGTCTCGCTCCCGTGAGGAGACCACGATCCGCGGCTGGTCCCTGGGGGGGTGCGCGGTTGGGTGGAGGTGGGGCGCCGTTCGCCGTCGACCCTGGCGGGGGCCGGGAGCTTCCCCCGGGGGGCACGTTCTCGCAAATCGCGTGCTCGGCCACGCGGGTCGGGTCATTCTCGTCGTCGAAGTTCAGGGCGTGCCCCTAGACGGTGGGGTTCAGGCGCGACCTGATTCGCTGCTGGTGGTAACGTGACAGCTCCTACACCATCACCTGCTCGAGGCGAAATTTTTCGCGCTCGGCTTGCTCCTTGCGTACTGCCTCCTCCAGGTTCAGGCGGAGTTCCTCGACCTCCGTTGCCGTTGCGTTAGGAGGGATCGGGGTGGAGAAGGGATCCTCCGGCGGGTCGGTGCCAGTCGCCATGTAGGTCGCGGCGTGGCGACCGGTCCTGTCGCGGAGATCGGCGGAGTTTTCCCACCCGGAGTCGAAGTCAAAGATCCCAAGGATGGAGGGATCCTCGAAGTCTCCCACATTGGAGACCTGGGTGATGGAGCCCGCGGGCGAAGCCGCGATGATGGATCTGGCGAGTGACGCCGGAGTCGCCGAGTCGGCGTCGTCGTTGAGGGCCGCGTCCTCCGCGGCCGCGGTGGTTTCGGCCACGTCGTTGTGGGCCGAGTTGTACTCGGAGGCGAGGCGGTGGATCGTGCGGACCTGGCTGTCGGAGAGCCGGTCGCATGGCGGCGACTCGCGGATGCGAGCCGAGTCCTCCGAGACGATGGCGTCGATGAGGCCGACGAAGAGGCTGATCGTGCCGACTGGCAAGATCATGCTGTGCGTGACGGGTCGCGCCGCCGGGACGTAGCTGCTCGGCAAGATCTGGAGCATCTCGCTGATCGCTATCATGCGGCCGGTGGCGACCGTCTCGTTGATGGGCAGATTGGATCTCGCCGCAGAACACCGGCCAGGCCCCACGGTGGGCGCCACTGTCGTGGGAATGACCACGGCAGACGCTGCAATCGGCAGCGAGTAGTAGAACGAAGGGCAAGGGCGGCCAGCCATCTGTGGTGCGAGATGAGGGCGGAGACACAGGGTTTTACCCAGGTTCGGCCCCCCGGAGGGTAAAGACCTAGTCCTGCTAGATTGTATTATGATGGAAGTACAATGCAGTGAGCTCGACAGCTAGGCGGCGAGTCGCTTGGGTGGATGATGGAACGTATCCTCTACACGCCCTGTAGGGAGGTTTATATAGACTCAACCCCCCTAGGGTTTACATATCTCAACTGAATCAGTTAATGTTTCGGCACTCGTTTAACCTAATCCGACTGCGCCTATCTACTCTCCTGGGCCTTCAGCTTCCAGTCGCTTGGATCCACGCCAGGTCTTGATCCAGTCGCCGTCCTGCAGGCCCACTCGCCAGTTCCTGGGCCAGTCGGAAACGTCCTGCTGGGTATACCCCGGTAGGCATATCCCCATCAGGACTCCCAAGGACACAAGCAGGAAATGATGCCATATGGGTAGTAGTTGATCGACTATCCAAAGTCGCTCACTTCCTTGCAGTTCGGGAAAGCATTACTGCAAGATAGTTTGCAAAGCTATACATATCCCAGATAGTCGTTATCCATGGTGTTCCCAAAAAGATCGTATCTGATCGTGGAAGCTTGTTCACTTCCAAATTCTAGGCTAGTATCCAACAAGCAATGGGAACTCAAGTCTCCTTCAGCACATCTTATCATCCTAAAACCGGTGGTCAAACTGAAAGAGTGAATCAAATTCTTGAAGACATGCTCAGAGCGTGTGTCATATCCTTTGGAAAGAACTGGGAGAAATGTCTTCCTTTTGCGGAGTTATCCTATAACAACAGTTTTCAATCCAGTTTGGGCATGGAACCTTTCCAGTTCCTATATGGGAGAACATGTCGAACACCGCTGAACTGGACATAAACCGGTGAAAGACAATTCTTTGGTCCGGGCATGATCCAAGAAGCAGAAGATCAAGTTCGCATAATTCGAGAGCGTCAGAAGGCCGCTCAATCCCGTCAGAAGGCCAACTATGATCGTCATCACCTTGATGTTCATTATGAAATTGGTGATCAAGTTTACCTCCGGGTCACTCCTCTGAAGGGTGTCCCTCGATTCGGTATCAAAGGCAAATTGGCTCCTCGCTACGTTGGTCCCTTTCACATTCTCTCCAAACGGGGTGAGCTTGCCTACAAACTGGATCTACCTTCAACTTTTCCAGAGGTTCATGATGTTTCCATGTATCTCAACTCAAGCGTTGCTTCAAAGATCCCATTCGTGGTGTGGATCATGAAACTTTGGATCTCCAAGAAGACCTAACTTACCGAGAATACCCCGTTCGTATTCTTGATGAAACCGAGTGCAAGACTCGTCGCCAAACCATCAAGTTCCTGAAAGTTCAATGGTCTCATCACTCTGAGTCAGGAGCAACCTGGGAACGCGAAGACCGTCTTCGATCTGAGTACCTACCTTCTTTTCTAAAACCTAGGAATCTCGGGTCGAGATTCTTGTAAGTGGGGTAGAGCTGTAACATACCACCTTTTGTGCAATATTAATAAAGACATGTTTGAGCATTGCATGCATGCATTATACTTGCACTTCGATTTAACGAAAGAAGAACAAATAAAACCCTAATAGTTTCCCTCTCTATATTTGAAATCAATTCAAATGGCTTTTGAATTTTGAAAACCTCAAAATATTTGGAGCCCAAATGGTTATAAGGGTTCCTTAGTGTTTATAGATATTTTACAAATCCTCTTGTATTTTGGAAATATTTAAAACAGATTACAAATGAAATATGCAAAAGAAAAAAAACAGAAATAGAAAAAGAAATATGCAAATAAAAAAACTACTCCTAATTCTACTGGGCTGAGCCCACCTCTCCCCTTTCTCTATGCCGCCCATCGTAGCGTGCAGCAACCCCTCAGAGGCCCACCCGGGGCCCAGCCTGGCCCGTACCGTTTCGTTGCCTCTATCGTCGTCGTCCACCTCTTGTCGCGCCCGAAGCAGCTCGCTGTCGCCTCGCCGCCGGCCGCCGCGCGCCAAGATCCGTGTCGCCGCCCCTGAGCGTCTACAAGTACCACTTGCCACCATCGACGAACCCTAGCGTCCTCCCACTTCTCCTCTTCCTCTCTCTCTCTCACGGCAGCGCCATGGCCGAACCCTAGTTCGTCGGCACCCGCTCGTCCCCGCCATCTCCGGCCACCCCAGCCTTAGCCGACGCCACCACTGGAACCGCCGTGCTCGACTCTCTCTTCCTAGCCACTTTCCCCCCTCGCGCGTGACCTCAATCGCCTGGATCGGAAGCTCCGGCCACCGTCTGTCTTCGTCGATTTCGGCGTCTCCCGAGCTCGCCGGCCTCGCCACCACCTCTGTCGTGTTCCTGGTGAGCTGATGATCCTCATGTTGCCCTCCGTTCTCTCCCTCTCCTTCTGTACCGCTCTCCCCGCGTGTGCCCGATGCCGCCGCCGCTGGATCTCGTCAGAGGAGACGCTGCGGTGACCAAGAAGGAGCGACGCCGCCACTATCCTGTTGCCCGTATCGCCCTCTCTCTAACGCGCCCATCCGCGCATCCAGGCATGCTCTGGATCGATGGATCCTTGCTCGATCTGAGGATGAGCTCCATTGCTGATGTCATGCTGACATCAGCATGATGCAATAATTCCTTTTCTGTTATTTTATTTATTCTGTAGTTATTTCTATAAATGAAAATCCCTGACAGGTGGGCCATACCTGTAAGAGTTTTAATATTTTTTGTAAATGTTTTCTGAAATTAATAAAAGTCTGACATGTGGGCCCAACTTGGAAAATATTTTAAATATTCCAAAAATGATTTATAAATTGATTAAAATTTAAGAAATTCATAACTAATTCATTTTAAATCAGAAAAATTCAAATAATATACCAAAATGTTCAGAAAAATGAAACCTATCTAACTAAGCTATAACCATACATTGTTAAACAACTTTTATGGCAAGCTTAATTAAAAGAACCAATTGAATCCCACGGGTGATTCCGAGGATCCCCTTGTTCTAGGGTTTGGACCTCTCGGACCCCCTTTAAAGTGACCAAGCATGCTCTAGGGTTTATTTCAACACTATTTAACTTGTCATATCATCCATATTGTATGAGCATTGCACATGCCATGTGTTGAGTGTTGCTTTCTCTTTTCTGGTGATTGGTTCTTGCGAATAGGAACCGAACCCAAAGCTAAAGTCAACGCCACTGAAGAGCAGTATTAGTCCATCAACGGACAAGGCAAGATAATCCACTGATACATATGAATCCTATGATTACAATGTATTTCATTCTCGTCATATGCATTCGGTTCAACATTCTTCTATCAGTAGATAGAGTGATCCTATCTGATGCATGTTTTTCCCTTGTGAACTAAATACCTGATCCACTGCTCCTAGCATAACTAGGATTTGGCTTATGAGCATCGCTAGTGCCACAGTTCAGTCAAGCTTAGCCATGCTTAGTGGTCCGATGCTGATCATTCAGGTGATGCACCAGAGATGCGAATGAATCTAGTATGGTAGGATGTGGTGATGTGATGAGAGATGAATACTAAACATGCTAAGGCTTGTATGGGAGGCCACGTGGGTTGTGGTTTTTGTAGTCCCATACTTGCCACCCTTAGGAACTGATGTTCTTGCCTCTTGAACCAAGACGAGCGTACAACCACACGGGGGCCTGGAAACCCCCTCGACTCACTAACTTGCCTAGTAGATTCCATGAGTCACATAGTTCGGGCTTTCCATTTGACATACGCATCTTGGTCGTTCTTGAATGGAGGTGAAGGAGGTGCATTCATAACAGGTAGGTAAGCGTGGCCGGGAACAAGAGATGCCCGGCATCCTTAATCTTGAACCCTGCGCACATCATTAGGGACCGGCTTCGGGAATTGACCCGTTACAGCGACATCTCCCTACTGCGTGACTCATGGTCTCGGCGAAAGCAAGGTAAAGGTCGTGTCCAACCATTCTCTGTCGGCCTTCCAAGGAAGAGGGCTAATAACGTTTGGCATTAAGAATCGGTTGGTACGTGTGGGTAAATTTGTACACCCCTACAGGGTTATTAGTATTTTCGAAAAGCCGTGTCCACGGTTATGGACGACTTGGGAACGAATTCTGTGATCATAGAAAACTATAACCAAATGCTAAAACTTGTCAACTAAAGTGAGATCTGGAATACTTCCTCGGGGTTGTTTGAGGGGGTAGTACGGGAAGAGAAGTTCAGTTGATGATGATACTTGGTGGATATTAAAGATGATTCGAAGAGCTAGAGTTGTAGTCTTCTTATCCCCTTTATAAAATGATCTGACTAGACGAGTTTCTTCGCCCTCTTGTTTTGAAAACAAAAGATGGCTTTATGCAAAATAACTCCACTAGCCATAAGTCTTGCGGATTACACCCTGTACTCAGCCTTGCTTCGTTGATGTTTTCTCTACAGATGAAGCTACTCCAACTGAAGGTGGTTTCTACGTCGAATTCGACGAGTATTTGGGGTTCCCGGGCAGCGGCCTAGGATCTATGGAAGGGTCGCTACTTCTGTTTATGGCCTCTTAGGCCCTTTGCTAAAGTTTGTTGTATGGAACAACTTGTTTGCTTCCATTGTTTGTTGTAATGATGGGTATGTGACCCCTGACTTGTATGACTGGTTTGTAACTCTCTTAAGAGTTTACCTTATTAATGTATGTTTTGTATGTTCTGTAATGTTACCGATCTTTCCCTGCGCGCTTCAGAATTTAGGATAGGATTATATCGGATAAGGATCTGGTATTTGTCTAGCCCTGATCCCGGGTCGTGACAAACAATGGGAGAGAAAGTTAAGTGAAGAGGTAATAACGATACATGGTAACCAAAAATCTCATCTCTCAGATCCATTCGACTACCTTCTATGTTATTAGGAGGCATGCATGTTTTCTTATATGTGCAGTTAACCATAAGATATGTGGATTAACCAAAGGCTTCCAGAAGGACCTTAATGTAGAGGAATTATATTTGAACTTGCATTTAAGAAAGGAAACATATTGGAAAACATGAGGAAAATACCTTTCTAAGTATGAATGGGGTAATGGTTAAGACACTAGTATAAAGTGATACTTGTATTACGGCATCCAAATATATTGCATTGCATGCAGTTAATAATTTTGCGCTCACTAACTATTTTGTCATCACATTCTGGACATGTATCTTCTGTGTATATAGGAGCATAGGGTATCTAGATGGTTGGTGGATGGTAGTTCCATGGTTAGTTCTTAGCTAAAGGCTTGGCTTAGATCGGTGATTCCTAAGGGCTATGAGGCTAAAGAGGTGCTCCTTAGAATCGTTAACCTTTTACATTTGTAATCTCTTTTTTTCTTAGCACCTTCGACATGACAAAAATGGTATAAGCCTTGTAAAAACCTTTGTAAATATCACCTTTTGTTTGATTTAAAGAGCAGCAGGAAACTCTCCCGCTATAATTTTCTCAATAAAAAAAATAAGACTAATAGTACACGCAACAAAAATATTGTGGGAACGAAAATCCACTAAGAGTGGCATTGACTGTACTATCTAGTACATTGTTTTGTTGTTACTAAGGTTGCCTTAGTAGAGCAGGCGTCAAAATACATCATATAGAAAATATAATTATGAATCGTGAGGTTACAAAATAGTCCAGCGAACAGTGTTGTTAGTACTAGGGTTGCATGAGTAGATTGGCCGGAAAAAGGCGGTGAAAAGGAATAATCATTGGATGTAGCGTTACAGAAAGGTCTGTCGGATTTGATGGTATTAGTAGCTTCGAAATTAGATCGAACAATTGCGACAAATAACGGAAGCTAGTTGGTCGAAGAGCTGACGCCACTCTTCCAGTAACTGACACGTTGTTTTGTCGAATATGAAAATTCTGGATAAGCCATAAAAACGGAAGCTAGTTGGTATAAGAGCTGGTGTGGCTCTTCCAGTAACTGACGAATTACGTTGTTTTCTCAGATATCAATGAAATGAATACGGAAATTATCTAGAGGCTTATTTCATGGGACTAAATGCCATTTTATAGTAGGTGTAACTCCGCTTAATTTTTTTCTTGATTACGTTGTGTTATAACCTAAATACTTTTCTCATTGGTATCTATTGTATTAATATAATATAATGTCTATATTTTGGTTAGACATTATTATTATCAAATATCACTTGCTATCCAGGTGTAGTTGTGCACCCACCCCCTGGACGACACGTGTCCTGGCGGTCATATTAGCCCAAACCAGCAACACCCCCCACACACTTAAGAGTTAATGTGTCGTCGGTGAGCGGATCTTTGAGGAATCTAGACCCACTCCTGGCCTTATCCTCTCCACCTCTCAATTTCCAATCCCCTTCCCCAAGCGCCTCCCACCCCGCCTCCACCAGCGCCACCGGGTACACCTGCCAAGGCCGTCTGCACCTATGGAGCCACATCCCACCACTAACTCCTCCCCTCTATGCCTTCTCACACTCTCTAACTCTCTATCCTTTCCAACAGCAACCAAATGCCACCATAGATTGGCTGGCCAAATTGATTCAACGACTTGTAATTTAGGTGAGATCTAGAGCTTGTTCTTCTTTTTGTTTATTATTTTAGTTCAAATCCGAGGACAGTGAATTTTCGTTGCAGCACCGGAGGCATCAACCTTTAATTTGGGATGTGTCTGGGGCTATACGGCCAATCCGTCTTCCTTCGATCGACATGACATTCGTCCTTGATGCTGGTTGCGGGCTAGGGGCAACACGAGCCAGCGCAAGCCATCATGCAGATCTACAGGGCGGCCTGAGCGATTCCATGGCTGGCGGGACGGGAACTTGGTGGGATTCCACTACGATCCAATGGAAGTGACTCTAGGAGTTGCATTGGAGGCCTAGGAGCAGAGGACATCCACCGTATCCGATGACCTTGCCATTTTCTGCAATACAAGACCTCAATCTCGATTTTTCATTTTATTTTGTTCTGTCTGATCTGATTTTTTTAATCTTTTGAGAACATGAACAACCCGCATGTGAGGTTGCTAATAATAGTTTTTATTCTCTGCGATCGATTTGTTATGTTCCATATGAGCTGATGTGTTGCTATTGCTGCTGCTGGCGCCGGGTCTTCACGGTCGATTACTTGTTTTTCTTCATCGCGCTCAAGAAAATCCACATGTTGTTTGCTTCTCAAGAAAATCCATAGGCCGTTGCTGGTGCTGGTGCCCGAGGTCGCTGGAGAAGAGGCATCCTGGTAGGCCCTCCACGACACCGTTGGCGGTGGCCTCCATGGCTAGCAATGCTAGCTCGATGCTACTCAAATCTGCCAATGTGATATTTTTAAATTTGTATTCCTCTTTTACATGTATTTCAGATCTATTATTACTTTGCGCATAATGAAAAAGTGGGCAAAGAGATCAAACGGGTGCTAGCTTCACGCCAGGAATCTAACAACATGCGCCAAAAGTTAAGGGAAGGTGGTGTTCTGACATAACACGGGTTACGAGCTGCCAACAAGATTCTAGTCAACATGCCAGCTAGCAAACAAATGAAACTTAAAGCACATCCAATGGCAGGCAGTGAGTGCACAGCTACCCACCTAGGTAGTGAATCCACACTCTTTATTATTATATGGAATGATTTATTGAATAAGATACTAGATGTAGCTATATCAACCAAAAGGGGTAAGTGGTGGACTGCTACTTGTATATAAATATAAAATAGGTCCCTCCAAGAGATATACGAGCATGTTGCATATTGCTAATGATGATGAACATCGACACGTCATATGAGAGATTTATCACTACTGCATGTACTCCTTATGATAACACAGTAAAAGGATTACAACCATTCTACAACATCTGGAATATCGCATTCGTCCTCCAAACATGATATGAGATAGAGATTGAATAAGGTTAGAGCTACAAAAGTGGATTACCGTGGAAGGGAGTAATCGTCATCGACGAAATAGTTTACATGAAAAGGTTTTAGAGAAGGCCTTAGATTGATTGTGTTCCACAACAATTGTTGCTTATGGAACATGGATTTATTGATGGACAAAGTCAATTCTTTTGTTTGCTACAAGCAAGTTTAGTCAGTTTTATGGTAAGAACTAATAGTGCAAAAAAGATATGACATGAATATATATAACTAGAAAGTGTGACACTATGAAGCTATCCAATAGTCACATAATTACAACTAGAGTTGCAAAAGTTGTTTGAATGACATACAGTAGACATGAATATATAATTCCGTAAGTGTTGCATTACAAAATACTTTGTAGGTATGTATCAGTTTGAGTTGAGGTATGGTTTTGGAATTCCGAACAATTGTTGGAAGCTGATAGGTTCGAATTATGTTGTTTTGTCAAATATCAATGAATTTAATATGGAAATTACATATGAGTCTGATATCTAGAGGCTTGTCTCATGAGCACTGAATGCCATTTCATAGTAGTCATAACTCCACTTAAATTGTTTCTTGATTATAATATGTGTTATAACCCAACTACTTGTCTTATTGATATCTTTCACATTCTTTTATTATAACGCCTATATTTTTGTTGGACATTATTTTCATATGTAATGATTTATTGAACAATATATTAGATGAAGGTAGATCAACCAAAAGGGGCTAGGTGATGGACCAATACATGTTCATAAATCTAAAATAGGTCCCTCCAAGAGATCTAGGAGCATGTTTGATTGCTAATGATGATGATACACCGACAAGTCTCATGCGTAATTTATCACTACTACATGTACTATTTATGATACCGCAATAAAAGGATTCCAAAGATTCTACAACATCTGAAATATCTCATCCATCCTCAAAGCATGGTATGATATAGAGATTGAATAAGGTGATACCTACCAAAATGGATTGCCATGGAAGGGAGTAATCGTCACTGATGAAATAGTTTACACAAGGTTTTAGAGAAGGCCCTCAGATTAATTGTGTTCTACAACCAATTGATACTTAGGGAGCATGGGAACCATTTATTTATTGATAGGTAAAGTCCATTCCTTTTTTGGATACAAGCAATTTTAGGAAATTTATGTTAAGAAACAAATGGTGCAAAAAAAGATGACATGAATGTATATAATAACAGTAGTCATATAGTTACAACTAGAGTTGGAAAGGTTGAGTGAGTGACATAAAGCAGATATGAATGTATAATTATTAAGTATTACAATATCAAATAGTTTGTAAGATGTATGTATCAGTTTGAGTGAGGAATGGTTTTGGCAATCCGAACAAATGTTGGAAGATGGTAGGTTCGAGATCTGACATGCATCTCCTAACGGGGGGATTGTGTTTTATGGATGTATTAGTTATCCATATATGTATAGTGTGGATAATAATAAGTATAGTGTATAAATATCCAAAGTTTTGTTTTCATGAGGGAGATAAACAATTTTTGTATATGTTAAGTTGTTCCATAGTGATGGTAGTTTTGTTTCTGTTGGTATGAATTATATAAACTATAGACCATTTGGGAGGCCCAACGACGACATTTATAAATATAGAGAACTCTTAGTCAATTCTATACACAATAATGGCCTATTAAGACAACAATTGAAATAATAGTTTCCAATAAAATTAGTCTAAGATAAACAAGATGATAGTTAGACTCAAGGCTTATTCAATGTGAGTGCACTAGAAGCTTGATCTTTAAGCATATTTTGAAGGATGTAAATCTAGGGTAGTTTTTCCAAATATAGTTCCATTTATTTGCTTCCAAATGTTCCATGGAGCTTTGTGAATATCTCAAAAAATAAGGGCTCGACAGAAATGGAGGTTGCTAGAAGACCGCTAATGAATAAAATTGTGAGTCCAACAGGAATGTGAAAGAGGGTATGAGAAGAATAGATGATCAAGCGTCGCTAAGGCGTAATCCTAAAAAATAACATGTTCCAGCTATTGACGACAATTAAGTTGGTTCACATAATTATCTCTTGGTGTGTGGAGATATTGAAGAAACAACAAGGTGAAATTTTAAATCTTGGAAAATTACATTTTTGAATCCATTTGACAATGTTTGAAGTAGGTATAACTCTAGCACCCCTATGCACAAAGGCAGAGCTATGTTGAGTCCACAGACGCCTTCGCGGCCCCAGCCCATGAAAAAAATAGCAAAGAACTAGTAGTATTTGGCCCATGTACTCCTAAAAATAGTAGTATTTTGTCCATTGCCCCTCCCCAATATTGATCCGACATGCCTATGTAGCCCATTACCCCACTACCTCTACCCAATATCTACCTCTGCATGTGCATATTTGTTTTTGAAACTACAGCTATTAGAGACCCAAATATATCTCCAGGAATCGTTGGATCTTAAGTCACCACGCACTACGAGGAGATGAATAAATACCTATAGGTTATAGAAATTCGAAATCTTGTGTCGACATGGGAGATTGAAAGAGTTCCTTAATTATATCCAACTATGTTCATGAACATTGGCATAAAGACGACCTCATTATTTTTAGCCAAAAATAAGCAATATGGAAAATAGAAATAAGTTTGTCACCAAAAGAGTTATCACACCCATAATTCCAAATAACAAGAGGCAGCATGGGAAGAAGTGATTTGTTTGAACTTATCATGTAGGTTACATACATTCTTCCACCATAGCAAACCATTTTTTGGCGGAAGTTGAAACAAAACAATTGTTAGTATTGTTAATTAAATAAATCCATGGTGTTAATTTTAATAATAATTAAATAGTTTGAGCATAAGAGCATCATTTCTAACACGAGATCAGAAACAACCAAAATTTCTTATCTTCTACTACCTCCATTCCTATGAGTAATGCACACATGTATTCCAAGACGAACTTTGATCGAAAAATTGACCAACAATATCATGATTATTTTGAAAACAATTATTATCATTGGATTTATATTTACAAAAACTTTCCAATGATGTTAATTTATATGATAAACTTTATACTTGAAGTAATTATTGGTCAAGGAAAAACACGAAATAAGGACGCCTTATTCACTGAAATGGAGGGAGTATTTTGCATGTCATATTTCATACGATAAGGACATGTATGTGACTAATCAATTCATATTTCCCTTAGGGCCACAACACACGGCCAATAATTTCCTTGGTGACTTAAGGAATTGATTAGACATAAGTAGTATGTTGGGGGAGACACACTAAATTTTCCCTCTAAGAGAAAGGAGGAAAATAAGAAAGTATGTGTTAATTTTTTTCATCATAGGAGTGAAATTATTGATGACGTGCAAGAAACAACAGGAGATAAAGTTAAGTAAAGAGGTGCACTCACACATGGCAACCAAAAAGCTTAGCTGTGAGATCAATTCGATTATTAGCTTCAATGTTATATATGTAGTTAACCTTAAGACATGTGGATTAACCAAAGACCTCCAAAAGGACCTTAAGGTAGAGGACATATTTGAACTTGCATTTAATTAAGGAGGGAAACATATTGGAAAACATTTGGAACTTACCATTTTAAGTAAGAATTGGGTAATGGAAAAAACCACTAGTACAAAGCGATAACAAGGACATACCCGTCAAAAACATAAATCACAAGGCCCACGACTAAAATTAAAAACACATGGCCAATGAGGCCTGTTAAAAATGGGCCCCTGCTAAGATACCAACATTGTATATAGAGATCTACATATCTCAATTGCCAATGTGTTGGGTTTCAATGGGCCCATCAACATGGCAACAAATAAATATAGTCGTTGTTTCCGATGTGAAGTATATTGTCCATAGATTTATAGATTTACCAACCTTTTGAAGCCCACTAACCTTTCCTTCTTGGTCTATTTAACCACCCCTCGCCGGTTGCTCTCACACACTCCACTTCCAACCCTATATGGCATACTTTAGTTGCTTTCACTCCATCAGTGAGTATGCGATGGTCCCAATGCCGAAGGATCGAAGTGGTTTCCGTTTATGGTATTATGAAGCCAGCGTCGCCTATTTTTACAGTGCACACAAAAATGGGTGTTGCACTAGGTCATGAAAATGATGTAACAAAAATGAGATGAGGAAGTCTTTGATCTATCCTAGCAAGTGCTATCCAAGCCAAGGTAACATGTGATTTTTTATGGTATCATGCCTAGTCGTGAAAAAGGATTCCTCGAAGTCAACTTCTAGGATGATAATGTTTCTTTGGATTGCTTGCATGGCTAGCTACACTCGAAGGTAGATTCTAGGAATTGCCTTCTTGATTGCTAACTAGGATTTTTTGATGACCTTAAGGCTAGTGTTTCGAGGGGTGGGGTGGGGGTGTGGGTTGGTTTTTGTGTCCACGTTTACATTTTGAAATACTACAAACCCAATACTTATATTTTGGATTTGTGATATATTTTTTAAACAAGTCTCGACTTTGTTTCAGCAATATTTCTTGCTTAGCATTTCTTGATAGCAATATGCTACCAAAAATATTTTACACATCCACACGACCTCTTTTTCATACACCCCTTTCTCTCTTCCGACACATCATGGAAAGAAATCATAAATAAGTCTTCAAATAGCTAAGATATCACATTAGTCATTTCTATGGTTGGTGATGAATTCGATGCACTCATACACAATATTATGGTAAATGAAGAATTACTATCTACAATAATCACATGTGTAATATGGAATCCATATGCATATATCGTAGGATTTTGAGGTTAAATAATGGTGGAGATAATGCATGTAACTTGCCATGCTCATGACCAACAATGAAATTCCAACTTATGAAGTGGTCAGAATGAGTATAAATAAGTGATTGGCCTCATATGGGTGTTGTTATGTAACATTATGTTTTGTTTTTAAAATTTGGATGATTTACTCATTTTTGGAGTTGGAGAACATGTACATATGACTCTTCTTTAATTGCTTTATGACAGTCGTAAACCAAAGTTGCCATAATTGATATGGAGCTAGGATCTTCCTTTAGAGGCTAAGAAAGGGGAAATGAAGAAAAAGTTGTGTGACCACATACCAAGATAATATAGGTCACTCACCATGGGAAATTCACGCATAAAACACACTTGTATTCCGCAAAGTTCTTATGACACTTGTCTTCGTCTGCTGCTCTTCTTCTTCCTACCAGCCATGGCGATGAAGGGAATAAGAAGTGATTGCGATGGTGACCTACCAACTCCCTCTTCATCAAGCACAACTATCGTCTTCCTGGTGAATCTCTTACCGCTCTAGTCCAACTGGCCGGCTGTGGAGGCGAGGAGGTGGAGAAGGACAGGAAGAAGGTTGTTGGGCATGTTTGGAGCCTTTGGGAGCATCTGGAGGTTTTCCTCCCCACGGCGTCTTCGAAGCAACGACTAAGTTCGACGACCACTATTCAAGGCAAGATGGGTGGCCTCGCCGTGCTTGGCACTGTGGGTTGCGCGTTTTCTTCCTCGTCAGGACGATCTTGCCCAGTCTCAAAGTGGCCTTTAGCCCCCCTCCCCCGCTCCGACGCTCAAACAACTGATTTAATTTAGTCCCCGGTTTGAGCTCGATGTTGTTCATCGCCGGCAGATTCCTAGGGCTCGATTGCGTTTTGCAATCTCCTTTTGGGTGCTCTATGTAAAAGTGTGGGGCCTTGTTGTAATTTTCTTTTTCTTTTTGGGCCTCCTTGTAATTGTTGACCCACCACTGGAATAAAGCTCTGGTCCTTCGGGGTCTTATCCGTTCAAAAACATAGCACATGTAAAATATCGTAAATATAAGGTAAGTTGGAGGCATGTATTAAGAAACAGATCTAGTGCTTTTATTATTTTTTATACCATGTTTTTGTTTATTTTTCCTAGGGACAGATTAGATATCTTATTATGTATAGTTTAAAAAAAACAGCCATTTGAAAAAAAATATTTTACTGTTTATCAGGAAGCAAATGTGTCTGGAAGGAACATTTGAGGGTGAAGTTAGATCTGACCACAGGGGGAGAATGCTCGATGGATCTTGAAACAAAGGAGGGTCTGCAAAACAACAAAATAGAAAATGCATGCACAACAAAAAATCGGTGCAGCCAGCACTGTATTATTTTCAAGAGAAACAATACACGTGTAGAACCAAACAATCGGTGCCGTCCGGCTGTGCCTAAATAAACGTAATATACACATTTATGGCTCGCTGATGCGCACGGCTGGCAAAAATATACACAGTATGCAACACAACAATAGATATATGATATGGATACTTAGGATCTACCCTCTATGGTCCATGCTTACGTTTGATTTTTGTTTCTCTTCCTTGGAAACGACGTCTATGACGGCATGCGGCTGCCACTGGATATAGCGACAGCGAGTGTTCTCTGAATTTTTCTGTTCTATTCTCAGGGTCTGGTCCATGACCAAAAAGTCAGAAGAAAGGCAGTACATTCTTTTGGTTAAAGTTCAAGAGTGAACACCGGAACATAAGTACAAGAACAATATGGTTCTGATCGAGTTCGTGCTCGTACGCGGTGACAGTGACAGTCTCTTAGAGAACCATCCTGCTCAATCTTTTCAGACCGGGAGCAGAAAATCAGTTGGTTATTAGCATCGAGTTTTGTAGGAATCGGTTCAGCTCAATGTCAAATGGAAATTAGCAATGCAAATGTGTTATCTGAACAATGCTTGGGTAATACATACTTCAATCGGGATGCATGCAACAACGTCATATATCTTCGAGATTTATCTCATATATATCTTTGAGATTTATCTCATTTATCTTATATATCTTCGAGATTTATCTCATTTATCTTATATATCTTCGAGAAGCAACACACTGAACCGCGCTGTCGCGCACTCATCATATATATCTCCGAGATAAGAAATAGGAAACGGAAGGCTTAAACCACAAATGGACACTATCTCTAGCTCGAGTGACATGTCCATTGGCACTATCGGTGGACACTATCTCTACGATCGGTAACCACAAATGGACACTATCTCTACGATCGGTGGCATCATTCGCATCTGGTCAATGCTGGGTTTGATAAAAAGTCTTTCCTCAGATGAACTGTCCCGGTAGCCCAGGGAAACGTCAGAATGGCAGTTAATTTCACTGGCCGTAAGCAGGAGCCCTTGATCTCGGTCTAAAAGCCTGAAATTGCACTTAACCGCCACCGTCCAGCCACAGTCTGCGTTAGTTTCTTCTGCCCCTTTCTCCCCCAAAATGATGAGACGTTACCCGTTTACCCGCCCTGCTGTAACTCCTGTCTTTGGGTGGCTCCGGGCAATGCTCTGGACTGTTCACCGGGAGGAAGGAGGGAGGAGATGCAACGTTTTGCAAACGTTTCAAGTTTTGGGGGAACTGTTCCGTACTTAGTCACATGCAGCCAAACTGACATTGCCTCACTGTCTAGCTGGCCATGGCCGGACGACCCAGAGATCCAGTTTTTGCTGAAACGTTTTTGGCGATGTAGAAACTGTGTCATTTTTTTACCTGGAAATAATGTCCGTTGCCAATCAATAGCAACGTTCAGAGATTCTGGAAACGTTTAGCTGGTCTTGCGTGTCTGACGTCTTGTCTTGGCGTCAGTGATCTTTTTTTCGAAACAATGGTTCAGTGCAAATTCAGAACCCGAATGCGGGTATATATGCTCTGCGGTAACTACAATTAAATCTGCGATAATTTTACCGGCTCCATTGGCACATCTGCGGGCGGTGAGCAGAAAATATAAAGCTTTACATGGCCGGAGCCAACCCTTTCCGATAGCAGGGGAGAGCGGCTAGCGTGCACAGTGAACTGTTGTGCCCATTGTAAGTAACTGATATTTTGTAGAATGTGCAGTCAATTTTACAACCAACGAAAGGAAATGGGTCGGTTCAAAGTTACAGTGAGGAGCAGTTATTCGTGTGTTGCAAAATAATTTTACAAGTGTAAGCAATCTGAAAATGTTTATGCATATTCAAGTCCATGCTCCATTTGCACATGGAATGTATCATAAATGCAAGGTAAGTTTGGAGGTATGTGTTAAGAAACAAATCTAGTGCTTTTATTACTTTCACTACAGGAACGGCACGCTACCCCGAGGGAAAAAAGCCGTCGGCGTAGGCCAAAATGCCCTCGGCATATGCTACGACGACGGCTGTCCTCGACGTAGCCTCCTCGGCGAAGGTCTCCCTCGGCGGAGGAACTTTTGCCCGTCGGCGTACATACGCCGACGGCTTTGCTCTCGGCATAGCCCCGTCGGCATAATAACGGCAGGTTGAATTTTTTCTCAACTTTTTAAAATCTTTGAATTGTTTGAATCATTAATCTCTCACCTAGAAATTTTTTAACACTAATTACATGTAATCTTTGATCAAATTGCAGTTTTTATCAGTTTCCATGAAGCAATTTGTACCTAGTTGTCAATACTATGATATCAATCCTATTAACTCTTATATCATTATGTAACATGTTTTTATTTTTTGAAACTACAAACACTTATTTAAGTAATCAACAATGAATAAGTAAAAATATTACTGATTCAAATAAAAATAAAATATAATAATTTTACTTTTTTATATTTTTTTATTTAATATGGAATAATTAATATCTTTAAATCCGTAAATCGGAATTTGATAAATAATGTCTAAATTGATCAAAAAATGAAAGGAATCTAAATATGATATCCATATCAACTAATCACAAACCCCCCTTTTTTGAATTAGCTATTTGGTGGCTGCTTTACAAAACCCTCCTTTTTTTGCGCTCGAAAAATGGAAAATGGCTATTTGGTGCGACAAAAAGGAAAACTTCCTCCTACAATATTGTTCGACATCCCATGATGCACATGTATGCACAATATAGACACATTATCATAAACTATGTCTTGATTCTAGCCATAATATTGGTCATTTGACCCGAAAGCCAACAAACCTTTAATGAGATAGGTCATTTTATCAAGGTTTTTTTCAGACATAGTCAATATAGCAGGTTTGATATTTTCTCTTGTAACTATGTCACATATTATGACACCAAGCGAAGGTTTCGCATTGTTTCGATCATTTTTAAAAAAATTATGCTTGTTTTAAACTATCATCAAACTTTATCAAACGGTGGGCATGAAGATTCTTAGCTCGGGGCCGAGCATCGCTAAGCTTGCATTGGATCTTTGATAAAATATCATATCGTGAACCTAAAAATGATTTTTGTAAACAAAATGAGCATCGGATCATGTACCTGTAGTTCATATCTGACCCACTTCCTACCGATTCGGCAAGAATTTATCTTTTTCACCAAGGGTGGACGGAAAGGTTTAAGATCCCCTGTTGGTACATTGTACATATAAGGTGGTCTAGTATTTTTGTAAAATGTGGCATTCTTTTATTACTTGAACATTATTTCTATAAGTAAACCCATATTTTTCTATATATTCTGAAAGGTATGATCAAATGTGATTTTTGAGAGTTGGAATCAACTCAAAAGCTATTATGGTTAAAATTTGAAAAATGTTTGAATGCAGAAAAGCTTTTGCCTTGTTATTTTTTCCAAGGGTGATCTACAGATCCAAATGACTTGAATCCAACGGGCTTGGATTAAGCATTTCAGTACCTTTCTAACAAAATTGGTTTCATGCAATTTGGTTCACTGAATCGAGTTGGGTTGATTTTTGAAACTAGGTACAGAACTGAGTTTGAATTAAAATAGAAAAATCTAAATTCAAACGGTTGGGCTGCGCGGGAGATGCTAATGGGCCGGCCCAGTGTCACTCTGCAGCGCGGGGCTCAGCTGACAGGGGGGTTCCACCAGTCAGTGGCTCATAACACGCGAAGCGGTACGGGGTGATGTGGTTCGTTGGATTAGAAGGGCGATCAACGGCTGAGGATCGTCGTCGACGATGAACATGTCACCGGCGAGCTCGAACCCTAGCGGCTCAGTGGGGGTCGTGGGAGGCTCACCGGGGCTCAGGCGAGGGTCGGCGATGGGGGCGAACGACGAAGTCGACGACGGCGATTCTCCTGGCACCGGCAGCTCCTCCTGGGGCAGCTCCAATCGATGGCGCCTCTCCTCCTCTGCAGCGGTGAACTCCGGTGAAATTCCGGCCACCTGGTGCTCGCCTTGCTCCGGGGAAGGGTGTGGGATGTTTCTGAGAGACAGGGGAATGAACTGGTGTGAAGAAATCGAGCGGGGGTGGCCTCTATTTATAGTGGCGGGAGGGGACCGACAGGCGCGAGCTGAGCTCGTCGTGGTCGACGGCACATGCAGCTCCCTGGCGAAGCTCAACGGCATGGTGGCGATGCGTCGGGCGGTGCTGATTGGTCGGAACGCTTCGACGCTCTAAGCGGGTCCGACGGAGGTTTTGATGGTGCACAATGCGCATGGTCCGCGCGGCGGCGAACGGGCGTGTCTGCGGGGTTGCTGGGGTGGTGGTGATCACGCGTGCACGCGGCGAGGGAGGCGCGCGGTCTGTGGGCGTGTGTCGAGGGTGGCGCTCTGGCGCGCTCTCGGCATGCTCTCAGAGAAGTTTGGCATGGCTTGGGCGTGTGGTCCAGTGGCTGGCAGAGTTCAAGCGCTAGACAGGGGGTGGCGGTGGACGGTGGTGTGCGTCCTAGACATGGTGTTTAGGCTTGGTGCTTGCTCTGGCTAGCTAGCCATGGTCGGCTGGCAAGGGTTCCTTCGGGTTGGCATGGCATGGTGCGATGGGTAGGGGCTAGGGGTGGTCAAGGCACTGGTTGGCACTGGGGCAGACAAGTGTGATCAATGGTGAACAATGCTTAGCCAAATTACTGCTCCAAACAGTGAAGTTTGGCCAATTTGATTTTCTGTCTCCAAGTGTTTGATGAAATGGCCGCAAGAAATTTATTTTTGAATTTTGAAAAGATTTTTGGTGGGTGTGCTAGGCATGTGTTGAGGATTCTGTGGGTGCTTGGGTTTTGAAAATTGAGCTTGTTTGAGTGGTTTTTGAAATAGTGGGATCTTCCCATATGAGATAGATTCAATTTTAAACTGTCATCTAAACTAAGCATTTGAATGTTTTTGGATGATCACAAAGTGGGCCTTGGTACCTTATTATGAGTACTAACAAGGGGTGCAAAGATCCATACATGTTTCTGTTGACTTTTGAAAATTAGAGATAGCCAAAGTAGGCATGAGAGTTAATTTGGCCAAAGTGACCATTCACTTCTTGTGTTTATTTTGAGTTGTTTGTCTTTGGGAAAAGTTTGGGGATTGTTTAGGTGATGTTTATTTCACCTAAGAATCCTTTTACAAGCAAAGAAACACAGAACCATGGAAATTCAAAAGAATCCAATTTTTGAATATACACACATATGAATGCTTTCTTATTTTTAGTTGGGAAAGTTTTTGTTAACCCTAATTTTTGATAATTAGAGTTTGATGATCCAAGTTTAATATTTTTGTGATGTTACAAACCTTCCCCCCATAAACAAAATCTCGTCCTGAGATTTGAAAAAGGACGAAAAAAGATTACCTAGGATTTGAAGAGATCGGGAAACTCCGTCCTGATGTGATCTTCACGCTCCCGGGTAGCTTCTTCTTCTGTGTGGTTGCTCCATTGAATCTTGAGAAACTTGATTCTTCGGGTTCTGGTAGTTCTGAAAGCTTCTTCCAAAATACGGATGGGTACTTCGGGATAGGTCAGGTCATCGCTGATCTCTATGGTCCGGTGATCAATGTTCTTGAACACTTCCGTCTTCTCCGGAACTTCAAGGCACTTGCGAAGTAATGAGATATGGAACACATTGTGCACTGCTGACATCTCTTTGGGTAGTTCCAGTTGATACGACACTTCTCCTCGACGGTTCAGAATCTTGAAGGGGCCGATATATCTGGGGGCTAACTTTCCTTTCAGTTGGAAACGCTGCATTCCCTTCAATGGTGATACTTTCAGATACACAAAATCTCCTATGTTGAAGGCGAGGTCTCGACGTCTCTTGTCGGCGTAACTCTTCTGTCTGGACTGGGCGGTCTTGAGGTGCTCACGAATCTTCTGAACCTTCTCTTCTGCTTCTCGTAGGATGTCGGGTCCGAAAATCTGACTCTCTCCTACTTCCGACCAGTTCAAAGGGGTGCGACACTTCCTTCCATACATGAATTCAAATGCGCCCATTTGCAAACTAGCTTGATAACTGTTGTTGTATGAAAATTCTGCAAACGGCAGACTGTCTTCCCATTTAGATCCATACTCTAACACACATGCTCTCAACATGTCTTCGAGTATTTGATTTACTCGCTCCGTTTGTCCGTCGGTCTAAGGGTGATAAGCTGTGCTAAAATCTAGTCGGGTTCCTAAACCTTCTTAGACTTTCTTCCAGAATCTCGAGGTAAACTGAGTTCCTCGATCCGATACGATGTTCTTGGGGACTCCATGCAAACTTCCGATTCTAGCGATGTATAACTCCGCTAGCTTCGAACTCTGATATGTGGTTTTGACTGGTAAGAAATGGGCGACTTTGGACAATCTGTCCACTATGACCCAGATAGAGTCATTTCCCCTACTAGAAGTAGGCAATCCGTTGACAAAGTCCATTCCAACGGAATCCCATTTCCATTCTGGAATCTGCAGGGGTTGCAACAATCCTGCGGGTCTTTGATGTCCCTCCTTGACTCGCTGACATATCACACTTGGCGATATAGCTTCTGATTTCTCTCTTCATCTTATGCCACCAAAATTGTTCTTTCAAATCTTGATACATCTTCGTTCCTCCGGGGTGGATAGAATAAAGAGTATCATGAGCTTCCTTCAGAATAACTTCTTTCAACTCAGAATCTGCTGGTACACAAAGGCGTCCTTTGTACCACAGAACTCCTTCTTCGTCTTCGGTGAATCCGGGTACTTTGCCTGTACCGATACGACACTTGATTCCGTCGATACTAGCATTTCCTTTCTGCGCCTCCTTGATCTGGCTGATCAAAGTGGGTTGAAGTTCTATGCTAGCCAAAAATCCTTCACTCACTAATTCCATTCAGAAATCTTCCATCTCCTTGTGCAAGCTTGGTTGCTCCTTCAAAATCATGGAGTTCAAGCGGCACGGTAATCTGCTAAGGGCATCTGCTACCACATTGGCTTTACCGGGGTGATAGTGAATGTCCAAGTCATAATCCTTGATTATCTCAATCCATCTTCTCTGTCTCATATTCAGCTCCTTCTGAGTGAATATATACTTCAAGCTCTTGTGATCCGAATAAATCTCACAACGGTTTCCCATCAGGTAATGCCTCCATGTCTTCAGGGCTAGAACTACGGCTGCGAGCTCGAGGTCATGGGTTGGGTAATTCTGCTCATGTTGTTTCAGTTGTCGGGATAGATAAGATATAACTTTGCCTTCTTGCATTAGCACACATCCGAGACCGATCTTGGATACATCACAATACACGTCAAAGGGCTTCGTGATATCCGGCATGATTAAGATTGGGGATGAAATCAATCTTCTCTTGAGTTCTTGAAAACTCGCTTCATATTTGTCCGTCCATTCAAACTTCTTATCCTTCTTTAGCAATTGAGTCATGGGTCTAGCGATACTCGAGAATCCTTCTACGAACTTGCGGTAGTATCCCGCCAATCCGAGAAATGCACGAACTTGGGTTTGAGTGGTTGGGGCTTGCCAATCTTCGACATCTTTCACCTTTGCAGGGTCAACGGAAATTCCTCCGGCTGATACAATGTGGCCGAGGAATCCTACCTCATGTAACTAGAATTCACATTTGCTAAACTTGGCATACAACTGATGCTCTCTAAGGGTTTCAAGAATGGTCCTTAGGTGTAGCTCATGTTCTTCTTCTGATTTAGAATAAATCAGAATGTCATCGATGAAAACAACGACAAACTTATCCAGGAAGTCCATAAAAATCTTATTCATGAGATTCATGAAATAAGCGGGGGCATTGGTTAATCCAAAAGACATGACAGTATACTCGTATAATCCATATCTGGTGGTAAAGGCAGTATTGGGAATATCCTCTGCGCGAATCTTGAGTTGATGATAGCCTGTTCTAAGATCAATCTTAGAAAACACTCTGACACCAGTCAACTGATCAAACAAATCTTCTATCTTGGGAAATGGGTACTTGTTCTTGATAGTGACATCATTCAACTTCCGATAATCCGTACACAAACGGTTACCTCGATCCTTCTTGTCCACAAACAAGACAGGTGATCTCCATGGTGACGCACTTGGTTGAATCAATCCAATTTCCAACATGGCATCCAGTTGCTTCTTCAGTTCTGCTAGTTCAGACGGGTTCATACTATATGGTCTCTGGGCTATGGGTCCTATTCCGGGGATTAGTTCAATGATAAACTCAATATCCCGATCTAGGGGCATACCGGGCAAAACATCTAGAAATACATCAGGGTATTCGCAGACTATCCGGACTTGGTCAATGGTAGGTTGGGCTATACTCTTGTTGCACTTGAATTGACGAGGTAAGGTTTCAGATACATGCTCGACTGATATTCCGGCTGTACTGGTCATGGTTATGGCTTTCTTGGCACAGTCAATTAATCCTTTATGTTTGGACATCCAATCCATTCCTAGTACTACTTCCAAACCTTTAGTTCCGAGTACTATAAGATTAGCATAAAAATCTATGGCATGGATTCGGATAGGGACGGCTTTGCAGATTTGCCTAGCTTTGGTGGTTGAACCGGGGATTTGAACAATCATAACATGCTTCAGTTTGGTTGGTTGAATCTTACTAGTGCATGCAAATTCTTCGGTGACAAATGAGTGTGATGCGCTAGAATCAAACAACACTCTAGCAAGTACTGAATTAACAGAAAATATACCCAACACGACGTATGGCGCTTCCTGGGCTTCTTCAGCATGCATGAAAAAAAGACGGCCGTTGCGGTTGAGCGCATTCCCTGGGGCAAACCTTCTTCCAGGGTGAACACGACGCTGCTGCTGAGCTAGGGCATTTGCATTGGGGGCTGCGGCATTTTTTTGGGGGCACTCATTGGAGTAGTGAACCTTATTTCCACAGTCATAACAAGTCACTTGCGACTTATCCTTTGCTGCAACAGGCACAACATTGCTTCCAGTCCTCGGGGCAGTGTTGGTGTTGGCGGCAGCATTGTTGTTGTTGAACTTGGGTGGTGCACGGTTGAAATTGCCAGAGTTGCCGGGGTTGTTGTGATTTCCTCCGGGCCTTGGGTTTCCACGGTTGGGATAGGTCGGACGGTTCATCGGGGGTCTGTTGTTTCTCGGGGCAAATCCTGGAGATGGGTTAGGGCGATACTTTGGGGTATGATGGGTTCCTGGCTGATGCATCATGCAACGCTTGCGGTTCTCATTGGCTTGGTTGATCTTTCCTTCCATCTGGATGGCAGAGTCGACAAGGGCTTCAATATCAGCAAAGGGGATATTGACCAACACCGTCTGCATCTCATCGTGCAGACCATTCAAAAATCTTTCTTTCTTCTTGGCTTCAGTGTCGATCTCATCCGGGGCATACCTAGCTAATGACAAGAATTTGTCATGGTATTCCACTACGGTCATCCTTCCTTGCTTCAGTTCTCTGAATTCATCTCTCATTCTCTTGATCAAACCCGGTGGCACGTGGGTTCTACTAAACTTGACCTTGAATTCCTCCCAGGTCATCATCTGTCCTCCGGTCATTGCACGAACGCTGTTCCACCATGCTCTTGCATCTCCGGCTAGATAGTGGGTGGCAAACAGAACTTTCTCGTTAGCTTCCACTCCGGCGACTTCCAGGTTGTTTTCCATGGTTTGCAGCCAATCATCTACGTCTAAGGGCTCTTCCGACTTAGTGAAAACATGTGGGTTGGTGTTCTGGAAATTCTTGATCTTAGATCCATGGTTGTCCTGATTTCCTTGGCCTTGATTGTTGTGGGCCAGATGAGCTATCTGCTGAAGGGTGGCTAGGTTGGCTTGACGTTCCGCTCTTTCAGCTTCGCGGTCAGAAACCAACATTTGCAGGATCTGCAACATCGGGTCCGGGGATGAACCACTTCCTCCGCAAGGCATCTGAATATTGAGATAGATCATGAGAAAAGAGGGAAATTTCTAAGGTTCAGGGACTTTGAAAAGTTTTTAAAGTTTGACTCAGATTTTCTAGCAACTTGCTTTTCATTCATTCATTCATAGCACACGATACAACACACACCACAACAAAGGAAAAACAGATGGTTTTAAGAACCATTCTGGAAACTACGATATAGTGGAACTGAATACAACTCACTACGCTAGTGCTCAAGTGCTACTACTCCTCGGAGTTGGTGTAATCGTCATCCTCATCATCGTCATCGATGAAGGAGAAATCATCCTCATCGGTGAAGAAGTCCATGGCCTAATCCTCTAGAAAATCATCATCATCGCTGAGATAGGAGTAGGGGTCTCCACGAAGATCTTCTTTGGCATTCTCCCTTTCCTCCAGCTTCGTGGATGGTCTCCTCCAAATCCGTGATACGGTGGCGAAGACGGGCAATGATGTGCTCCTTCTTGTCGAGCTGGCGGCGACGAGACTTGCGGTCCTTCGCTAGCATGGCGATGGTCTGATCCTTCGTCTTGATGATGGCGGACTTGTGGTTGGAGTAGTCACGGGCATTGTCCAACTCCTGCTGATGATCATACATCATGAATCTAAGGTGGTCTAACTGAGTCTTCAGCTCGTGATGGTATGGGGCTTCCAGTGGTTGTCCCATAGCATCATGCCTTGGAAAGAACTCAAAGCGGGTACCCTTGATCTGGTTGATACTCTGCCCACACAGACGGGCAAGAGCTTCCTGCATGGCCCTGGCAAGTCCATCGAGCCAGTTGTTTTCTCTTAAGGTGAACTGAATTCCCTTGGCAATGGGAGGTTCAATCTTTCCTCGGAGACTTGCAACAATTAGCCACTGCAGATGTTCTCCTCCTAGATCATTGAGCTGAGCTCCGAAGAACTCAGGGTGTGGACGCTCCAGAAGTTCCGAAAGCTGGTCCAAATCCCACTCAAAGATGAGGTCTCCTCCATTCCCCAGTTGATAAAACTTGCTGTACTTCACGTCCATCTATAAGAGTATAGGATGAGTAAGTTAGTAGAGTGTTCAAGTGTGTCAAATATTATGTATTTTGCAAGAGTTTTTGAGGAACATGAATTTTCATGAAAGAATCAAAGTGATAAGAATGGGAATAAGTTTTTGTAAATATTTGTTTCCTTTGGTTTTGAAACTAAGTTTTTGATTCAAACGTCCAGTCTAACTAGGGTCTCCTATGGTCAGGATGGCTCTGATACCAACTTGTCAACACCCGGATTTTTAATCCCAGATGCCTGTTATGCCATACATCGTAATCCTAGGATTACCATTTTTGCGAGACATAACAGATTTGGATATCACAGTACATCATCCATTATAAACCATACATAAGGTCTTACACAAATAAGGATCTCATGATCTAGTTCTTAATACAACTCAAGCAACGGAATAACGTAATAATAAAGGTGTTGGAATTATGCCCTAGAGGCAATAATAAAGATGTTATTATTATTTTTCTTGTTCATGACAATGTTTATATTCCATGCTAGAATTGTATTAAGAGGAAACTTTAATACTTGTGTGGTTTGTGAACAACACCGTGTGCCTAGTACGCCTCTATGGACTAGATCATTGATCAATGATGGTTAAGGTTTCCTAACCATAGACATGAGTTGTCAATTGATAATGAGATCATATCATTGGAGAATGATATGATGGACAGACCCAAACTAAGCGAAGCAATTAGATCGTATCGTCGTGTTCATCTTTGCGAAGCTTTTCCTATGTCAAATATTGTATTCCTTAGACCATGAGATAATACAACTCCCTGGTATCGGAAGAAATCTTTGAGGTCATCAAACGTCATCCTATGAGAGGGTGATCATAAAGGTGTCTCTCAGGTGATCGGAAAGTATCTGTTGGGTTGTATGCATCGAGATGGAATTTGTCCCTCCCAAGTCGGAGAGATATACTTCGGGCCCACTCGGTAATCGATATCAACACCGATTGCAAGCATGTGGTTAAGGAGTTAATCACAAAGTGATATCGGATTACGGAACGAGTAAAGTACTTGCTGTGAACGAGATTGAACTAGGTATGACGGTACCGACGATCGAATCTCGGGCAAGTAAAATATCGCGAGACGAAGGGAATATATATATATATGGGATTGTTTGAATCCTGACATCGTGGTTCATCCGATATGATCATCGATGAATGTGTGGGAGTCAATATGGGTGCCCAGACCCCGCTGTTGATTATTGATAAAAGATCATGTCTGCATATTCTCGAACCCGCAGGGTCACACACTTAACGTATCTCGACGCTAGGATAGACTGGATAAATGGTTTATGAATTTTTGTTCGGAGTCTCGGATGGGATCCGGGATATCACGAGAGGTTTCGGAATGGTCCGGAGAATAAGATTCATATAAGGCAGTGCAGTTTTTGGAGTTCGGAATTGTTCCGGGTTAATCGGTATTGTACCGGAAGCTTCTAGAACCTTCCGGAAGGGGACCAACGTGGCCCCACCTTCCGGGAGGGGGCATGGGCCTATGAGGGAGTGTCCTGGCTGCATTGGGCCAGGGGCACAAGGCCCCATAGGGCCCAGCCGATCCTATAGGGTTTAAATCGTTTGAACTAGAGATAGGGTTTCTAGAAGAGGGGAGAGTCCTTGCCCCCCACTCCTCCCTCCCTTGGCCGCCGGCCCAAGGCTTGGAGGAGGGGCAAGGGCTGGCCGCCCCCCCCTCTATATATAGAGGGCTGGTGCGCCCCCTCCAACACACACCTTGCCTCCAACCCTAGTTGCCTTGCTACCCTCCTCTCTCCCTCCCGACTGTTTGTAGGCGAAGCCCTGCTGCAGAAATTCTCCACCATATACACCACGCCGTCGTGCTGTAGATCCAATCTATCTCTCCACCATACTTGCTGGTCCGAGGAAGGAGGAGACGTCGAGGTGCTGCACGTGTGCATATCACGGAGGCACCGCCACTTGTGGTGCTAGATCGGATCGGATCGCGAGGAGGAGAAGCGAGTACGACTACATCACCCACGTTCCGACGAACGTTCCGCTGTGCGAATCTTCAAGGGTATGAAGATCTAATCCAATCTCTCGCGTTGATTGCATCTCCTAGATTAGATCTTGGCTTTCCCTCTGTTCGCATCCGTAGAAAATTTTGATTTACTATGCCGCGAAACCCTTCAGTGGTATCAGAGCTAGATCTATGCGTAGATGTGTTTCACGAGTAGAACGCAACATGGTTGTTGCGGGCGTTGATGTTTTCTGTTGCAAGCCTCTTGTTTGTGTTCTTCTTATGACGCGGGATAGTGAGATTGAAGCGGTCCAGGCCAACCTTACGCGACGTCGTTCGCGAGACCGGCTCCGCACTTGACGTGTGGCTAGTTCCACACATGCGGCTGGTGGATGTCAGTTTCTCTCACTATAGTAGTCATGGGATTAACACCGGAGTTTGGCAACCATAATATCACCGTTGTGGCTTTCCGTAGGTAAGAATCGTTCTTAGCATCTACTCCCATAAGCCACGTAAAACATGCAACAACAAAGTAGAGGCGTCTAACTTGTTTTTGCAGGGAGTGTTTTCTGTGATATGGTATGGCCCAAGATGTGATGTGTATATTGTATGCGATGATCATGTTTTGTAATGTTTCACGACTTGCATGTCGATGAGTACACAACCGGCAGGAGCCATATGGTTGTCTTTATAACTGTGTATGACCTGCGAGTCAACTTCTTATACGCCATGTAATAGCTTTACTTTATCGCTAAGTAGTTAGCAATAGTTGTAGTTGCTATTCGTGGTGGAGGCAATCATGGTGGAGTGATGGAGATCATGCCGGAACGCACAAGATGGAGATCATTGCGCGAGGATTGGCTATACCATGTCACATAAAGTTATATGCATGCGATGTTTATCCCTTTATGTATCTTATTATGCTTAGATTGCGACGGTAGCATTATAAGATGATTCCTCACTTAAAGATCAAGATAAAAACTGTGTTCTCCCCAAGTATGCACCGTTGCGAAAGTTCGTCGTGTCCAAGCATCACGTGATGATCGGGTGCTATAGACTCTACGCTCACATACAACGGGTGCAAGCAAGTTTTGCACACGCAGAAATACTTGGGTCTAGCTTGACGAGCCTAGCATGTACAGACATGGCCTCGGAACACAAGAACCGAAAGGTTAAGCATGAGTCATATGGATGATATGATCGACACTTTGTTGTCCACCATTGAAACCACATCTCTTCTCGTGATGATCGGATTAGGTGTGGTGAATTTGGATCGTGTTCACTAAACAACTTGAGGGATGTTGAATTTAGTGGGAGTTCATCTAGTAATTTGATTAAGTTGAACTATTTATCATGAACATAGTCTAAATTGTACTTGCCAATACTGTAGATCACATGGCCAAGTCCAACTTCAACTTCAACGTTTTTGCTGAGAAGGAAAAGCTTAGAAACAATGGGTCTAACTTCACCAATTGGTTCCGCAATCTAAGAATCATTCTGTCTGGCGGACAAAAGGACTATGTCCTTGGAAAAGCGTTAGGTGACCCCCCTGCTGCAACTGCGCCGGCTGATGAGAAAGCTGTCTATCAGTCGCGCAAAGATGATTATGGTGTGATTAAGAGCACCATGTTGTTTGCTATGGAACCGGAGCTTCAAAATCGTTTTGAAGAGTATCCCGGGCCCTTTGAGATTCTCGAGGAGCTGAAAACCATGTTTCAGACTCAGGCCCGTTCTGAGAGATATGAGATCTCCGAGAAGTTCTTTAACTGCAAGATGGAGGAAGGGAGTTCCGTTAGTGAGCACGCCATAAAGATGACGGGCAACACTCAACGCCTTGAGCAACTGGAATGCACGATTCTAGAGGAGCTCAAGATTGACAGGGTTCTGCAATCACTCCTTCCCAGCTACAAAAGTTTTGTAGTGACTCATAATCAGATTGGTTCCACTGATACGATCACCGAGCTCTTTGCAAAGCTGAAGGCTGCGGAAGTGGACATCAAGAAGGATAATCATGTGTTGATGGTCAACAAGCCCTCCTTTAAGAAAGGTAAGGGAGCAAAGAAGCCCTTCAAGAAGGGCGGCGGCAAGCGTAATGCTCCTGCTGAGAAGAAGCTCAAGTCTGGTCCTAAGCCGGACACTGAGTGCTTCTATTGCAAGGACAAGGGTCACTGGAAGCGCAACTGTCCGAAGTACTTAGCGGACAAGAAGGCTGGCACCATCAAAGGTATATTTGATATACATGTTATTGATGTTTTCCTTACTAGCCCTCGTTGTAGTGCCTGGGTATTTGATACCGGTTCAGTTGCTAATATTTGTAACTCGAAACAGGAGCTACGGAATAGACGGCGGCTTGCGAGGGATGAGGTGACGATGCGCGTTGGCAACGGATCAAGAGTTGATGTGATGGCCGTCGGCACGCTCTCCTTAGTTTTACCTTCGGGGTTAGTTTTAAACCTTAATAAGTGTTATTATGTGCCTGCGTTGAGCATGAACATTATTTCTGGATCGTGTTTATTGCAAGACGGTTATAATGGTTGTTCTATTTATATGAGTAACATCTTTTATGGTCATGCACCTCTTGTGAATGGTTTATTTCTTCTAAATCTCGAAAGGGATGAAACACACATCCATAACATTGAGGCTAAGAGATGCAAAGTAGATAGTGATAATACTACTTATTTGTGGCACTGTCGTCTAGGTCATATTGGTGTAAAGCGCATGAAGAAACTCCATTCTGATGGACTTTTGGAGTCTCTTGATTTTGAATCATTTGACACATGCGAACCATGCCTCATGGGCAAGATGATCAAAACCCCGTTCTCCGGTATGATGGAGCGAGCAACAGACTTGTTGGAAATCATACATACCGATGTATGCGGACCGATGAGTGTTTCGACGCGCGGTGGATATCGCTATTTCCTCACTTTTACCGATGACTTAAGTAGATATGGGTATATCTATTTAATGAAACATTAATCTGAAACATTTGAAAAGTTCAAGGAATTTCAGAATGAAGTGGAGAACCATCGTAACAGAAAGATTAAGTTTCTACGATCCGATCGTGGAGGTGAATATTTGAGTTATGATTTTCTCACGCATCTTAAAGCAAGTGGAATCGTTTCACAACTCACGCCACCCGGAACACCACAGCGCAATGGTGTGTCTGAACGCCGGAATCGAACCCTATTAGATATGGTCCGATCAATGATGTCTCTTACTGATTTGCCGTTATCATTTTGGGGTTATGCATTAGAAACCGCTGCATTCACTTTAAATAGGGCTCCATCTAAATCCGTTGAGACGACACCGTATGAACTGTGGTTTGGTGCTAAACCTAAGTTGTCGTTTCTTAAAGTTTGGGGATGCGAAGCTTACGTCAAGAAGTTGATGCCGGACAAGCTCGAACCCAAAGCGGAGAAATGCGTCTTCATAGGATACCCTAAGGAAACTATTGGGTATACCTTCTATCACAGAACCGAAGGCAAAGTGTTTGTCGCAAAGAACGGTTCCTTTCTTGAGAAGGAGTTTCTCTCGAAAGAAGTGAGTGGGAGGAAAGTAGAGCTAGACGAGGTTATTGAACCTTCTCTTGAATTGGAGAGTAGCGCAGCACCTGAAATTGTTCCAGTGCCGCCTACACCAACAATAGAGGAAGCTAATGACAAGGATCATGAAGCTTCGGACGATGCTGCTACTGAACGTCGCAGGTCGACAAGGTCACGTGCCCCTCCTGAGTGGTACGGCAACCCTGTCTTGACTGTCTTGTTAGTAGAAGACAGTGAACCTACGAACTATGAGGAAGCGATGATGAGCCCAGACTTCTGGCACCCGGCGCACCACTGGACAATGTCGACGGCGTCTGCGTGTGCGGTGGGCCAGTAGAAGCCGTGCCGCATAGCCTTTGCGACCAGAGAGCGGGCGCCGGCGTGGTGGCCGCAGTCACCGGAGTGGATGTCGTGAAGGATTTTGCGTCCTTCAGCGGGTTGGACGCAGCGTTGGAACATGCCGGTCACGCTGCGCTTGTGGAGCTCGCCGTCGATGATGACGAAGGGTTTGCAGCGTCGCGCTATCATCCGGGCGTCTGTTTCGTCTTCCGGCAAGGTGCCTCCCTCCAGGTAGGCGATGTACGGCCTAGTCCAGTCTTCTGGCTCGGCGATGAGTGCAACCAGGGCTGCCTCTGGTTGCAGCAGAACTCCGATGTCGATCTCCCTTGGGGGAGAGACGGACGGCTTGGTGATCGTGTCGAGGAAGACGCCGACGGGTGGTGCGAGTCGAGCCGAACCGATGCAAGAGAGTGTGTCGGCCTCCTCGTTCTTCCACCAGTGAATCCACTCGACGGAGTAGCCTGCGAAGTGTCCACCCAGCTTGTCCACTGCTTGGCGGTATGCCGCCATGGTAGGAGAGACTGCGTCGCAGGTGCCAGCGACTTGCCCAGCGACGAGGTCGGAGTCTCCGTAGCAGCGTAGGCGGTTGAAATTCATCTCCTTGGCAGCTCGCATGCCGTGGAGTAGTGCCTCGTACTCGGCCATGTTGTTGGTGCAGGGGGTGAAGTCGAGGCAGAGGACGTAGCGGAGCTTGTCGCCCTTCGGGGAAGTCAACACGATCCCTGCTCCTGCACCGTCTGCATTCTTGGAGCCGTCAAAGTGCAGGCTCCAGTAGTGGAGGTACGACAGCTTTTCTGGCTGCTGGCCTCTTCCCAGTCGGCGATGAAGTCCGCGAGAGCCTGCGACTTGATCGCTTTGCGTGGCTCGTACTTGATGTTATGGACGCCGATTTCGACGGCCCACTTGGCGACTCGCCCGGTCGCCTCATGGTTGTGGATGATGTCCTGCAACGGTGCTGAGGAGACGACCGTGATCGGGTGCTCCTGGAAGTAGTGCGGCAGTCGCCGCTATGCTCTGAAGACCGCGTATACCAGTTTCTGGTATTGCGGGTACCGCTGGCGCGACTCAGTGAGGACCTCGCTGATATAGTACACCGGTCGCTGTACCGGGCGCTCCTTTCCTTCCTCTGGCCGCTCGACGACCATGACGACGCTGACGACGCGCTCGGAAGCCGCAACGTAGACCAGCATGGGTTCTTTGTCGACGGGGGCGGCGAGTAGCGGTGCTGCGAGTAGCACCTTCTTGAGGTCGCGGAGCGCGTCGTCCGCCTCCTTGTCCCACTGGAAGGTGGGTTTCTTGCGCATCAGGCGGTATAGGGGCATCGCCTTTTCGCCCAATCGGGGGATGAAGCGACGGAGAGCCGCGACTCGCCCGGCCAGCTTCTGGATGTCGCGCAGGCACTCGGGTTTGCCGAGTCGGGTGATCGTGTCGATCTTGGTGGGGCTCGCCTCGATCCCACGCTTGGAGACGACGTAGCCCAGTAGTTGCCCTGCTGGTACACCGAAGGTGCATTTGCCTGGGTTTAGCTTTATCTTCTATTTCCGCAGTTTGGCAAATTTTTCCGCCAGGTCTGCGAGTAGGTCGCCCTGGCGAGCGGACTTCACTACCACGTCGTCGATGTAAACATGGATATTGCGGCCAATTTGGCTCGCAAGGCATTCCTGCATGCACCGCTGGTAGGTCGCCCCGGCGTTCTTGAGGCCGAAGGTCATGGCGGTGTAGCAGAAGGCTCCGAATGGTGTGATGAACGCCGTCTTTTCCTCGTCCTCGACAACCATTTTGATCTGGTTGTACCCAGAGTAGGCGTCGAGGAAACACAGCGACTCCAAACCCGCGGTGGAATCGATTATTTGGTCGATCCGCGGGAGGACGAATTGCTCCTTCGGGCAGGCGCTGTTTAAGTTTGTGTAGTCGATACACATCCTCCAGGTCCCATTTTTCTTCTCGACCAGGACTGGGTTTGCCAGCCACTTGGAGTATTTTATTGGCCGGATGAAGCCTGCAGCGACTAGACGCTGCACCTCCTCGGCGATGGCTCGGCGGCGCTCTTGATTGAAGGGCCGCAGCGACTGCTTGACGGGTCGCACTTTGGGGTCGGCATTGAGTTTGTGCTCAGCGAGTTCCCTAGGGACACCAGGCATGTCAGAGGGCTTCCATGCGAAGATGTCCCTGTTCTCACGGAGGAACTCGATGAGCGCGCCTTCCTATGCTGGGCTCATGCCCGTCCCGATCGTCACCGTCTGGCTGGAGTCGCCTGGGACCAGCTCGACGGTGCGGGTGTGCGTCGTTGCCTCGAAGGCTGAGGTGTTGCCGCCCTCCGAATTGGGCTTCTTGAGTATGGTGGGGTCATCGTTGTTGACCCCGCTCGCGTACTTGGCGAGCTCGTCGGCGTGGTTGGTCTCTGCCGTGATGACGGCGTCGGCGAGTTCGGCTCCTTTGGCCTCGCACTCGGCGGCCATGTCGGGGTCATCGTTGATTGTGATGACGCCGCGTGGCCCGGGGAGCTTCATCGCGTTGTACGCGTAGTGGGGCGCTGGCATGAACTTGGCGAACGCCTGGCGCCCCAGGACGCAGTGGTAGGGGCTGTCGAAGGGTACCAGCTCGAAGACGATCCGCTCGGTGCGGAAGTTCGCTGGTGTGCCGAAGGTGACTGGCAGCGTGACCTTGCCGATCGGGTACGCCTTCCGACCGGGGACGATGCCGTGGAACGTGGTGTAGGTCGTCTCTACCATCGACTGCGGGAGCCGCAGTCGCCTGAAGGTGTCCAGGTACAGGATGTTGATGGAGCCGCCGCCGTCCATCAATTTCTTGGGGAGCCAGTAGTCTCCCACCTTTGGCTTGACCACCAGGGCGACTCGGCCCGGGTACTCGATGCGTGGCGAGTGGTCCTGGCGGCTCCAGGTGATGGGCTGCTTCGACCAGTTGAGGAACTAGGGAACGTCCACCTAGGCCACCGCGTTGACGGCGACGGCGCGAGCGATGACCTTCTTCTCGCGCTTCGTGTTGAATCCTGTGAAGGTGTGGAGCGAGCCGGCCACACTGCCGAATTTTCTGCCGTTTGGCGGGTTGTTGTCGGGGTCCTCCCGCGCTCGCCGTGCCTTCTCAATCTCCTTTAGAGAGTGGCAGTCGGCGGTCGTGTGCGTGGCGGGCTTCCCTTCCCTGCTGTGAAACGCACAAGGCTGGTTAAGGAGGGTCGCAGGGTCGAACCTTGGTTTTGCCTTGTAATTGCCTCCATCGTGGCGTTGCCCTCCGTCGCGGCGGAAGCTCTTGGGCACGCGCTGCGCGTGCCCAGCGTTGGCGACGAAGTCGACTCGCCCGTCACTACGGCGCTTGCCGGTGAGGCGAGTGTTGCTGTAGCGTAAGTCGGACCGTCGTCCGTTGTCGTTGCCGTTTGTGCGGCGTTGACCACCCGACTCATCGTCGGTTTCCTGGTTTGGGTCTTCCTCCGCGTATCTTTTGGCGATCTCAAGGAGCTCCGGTATGCTGTCGAGTGTGCGGTATGCTCGTTTGAGCTTGGCGACGAAGGGCTCGTAGCGGCACGAGGTCTTGAAGCAGTGGATCGCGGTGTCCGGGTGGATGCCGGCCGCGTTGTACCATAGTTCTTGCCACCGTTGGACCCAGCTTCGGGTCGCATCGCGGGGTCCCTGGACGCATCGTTCCAGGTCCTCGATGGTGGTGGAGCGGGTGTAGGAACCCTCGAAGTGCCTGACGAAGGCGTCGCGCATCTCTTCCCAGGAATCGATGCTATCTGGGGGGAGAGTGTTGATCCACTGCCTGCACACTCCCTCCATCATCAGGGGGAGGTAGCGGGCGGCTAGCAGGTCGGTGTGGCCAGCGATCCCCATCGCCATGAGGTAGGTGTCCAGCCACACGGAGGGGTCGTACGAAGGGTCGTACTTCTCTATTTCCTTCGGCGCTTTGAAGTTCGCCGGGTATTTTTCGCCTCAGATCATCGGTCTGAAGCATCGGGGGCCGAGTTGGCTTAGCGACCCCATCGGCTCGCCGTCGTGGCGATTGGTTAGAGTGTGTCGTAGGTCGTCGGGCTGGCGGGCGCGCCAGCTTTGGTTGTTGATGATGTGGGTGCGGGCGTCGACGGGCTGACCGTTGGCGGCGACGAAGTTGGTCGCTGGCCTGGGGTCATTGGTGGAGAGTGCCGCATTCGTGGGTCGGTGTTGGAGCTGCAGTGGTTCGGGTGGCGGGCAGTTGAGGGTGTTTGCCGCCAATGGACGGCCTCTTGAGGCCGCTCTGCTGCCCGATGAACGCGAGTACATCCGACCCTGTGAGTCGACGCCTGCATTTTGTTGCTCGACCGCCTTTGCGAGCAGGGCCTTGACGTACTGGATATGTAGGGCGCCGTCACCGGTGGCCGTGATGTTGTCGGCCGCTGCTCGGCCCGCCACGAGGTTGTCCATCGGTGTGGAGAACAGTGGCAGGCCGTTCGCGTCTCGCTCCCGTGAGGAGACCACGATCCGCGGCTGGTCCCTAGGGGGTGCGCGGTTGGGTGGAGGTGGGGCGCCGTTCGCCGTCGACCCTGGCGGGGGCCGGGAGCTTCCCCCGGGGGGCACGTTCTCGCAAATCGCGTGCTCGGCCACGCGGGTCGGGTCATTCTTGTCGTCGAAGTTCAGGGCGTGCCCCTGGACGGTGGGGTTTAGGCGCGACCTGATTCGCTGCTGGTGGTAACGTGACAGCTCCTACACCATCACCTGCTCGAGGCGAAATTTTTCGCGCTCGGCTTGCTCCTTGCGTACTGCCTCCTCCAGGTTCAGGCGGAGTTCCTCGACCTCCGTTGCCGTTGCGTTAGGAGGGATCGGGGTGGAGAAGGGATCCTCCGGCGGGTCGGTGCCAGTCGCCATGTAGGTCGCGGCGTGGCGACCGGTCCCGTCGCGGAGATCGGCGGAGTTTTCCCACCCGGAGTCGAAGTCAAAGATCCCAAGGATGGAGGGATCCTCGAAGTCTCCCACATTGGAGACCTGGGTGATGGAGCCCGCGGGCGAAGCCGCGATGATGGATCTGGCGAGTGACGCCGGAGTCGCCGAGTCGGCGTCGTCGTTTAGGGCCGTGTCCTCCGCGGCCGCGGTGGTTTCGGCCACGTCGTTGTGGGCCGAGTTGTACTCGGAGGCGAGGCGGTGGATCGTGCGGACCTGGCTGTCGGAGAGCCGGTCGCATGGCGGCGACTCGCGGATGCGAGCCGAGTCCTCCGAGACGATGGCGTCGGTGAGGCCGACGAAGAGGCTGATCGTGCCGACTGGCAAGATCATGCTGTGCGTGACGGGTCGCGCCGCCGGGACGTAGCTGCTCGGCAAGATCTGGAGCATCTCGCTGATCGCTATCATGCGGCCGGTGGCGACCGTCTCGTTGATGGGCAGATTGGATCTCGCTGCAGAACACCGGCCAGGCCCCACGGTGGGCGCCACTGTCGTGGGAATGACCACGACAGACGCTGCAATCGGCAGCGAGTAGTAGAACGAAGGGCAAGGGCGGCCAGCCATCTGTGGTGCGAGATGAGGGCGGAGACACAGGGTTTTACCCAGGTTCGGCCCCCCGGAGGGTAAAGACCTAGTCCTGCTAGATTGTATTATGATGGAAGTACAATGCGGTGAGCTCGACAGCTAGGCGGCGAGTCGCTTGGGTGGATGATGGAACGTATCCTCTACACGCCCTGTAGGGAGGTTTATATAGACTCAACCCCCCTAGGGTTTACATATCTCAACTGAATCAGTTAATGTTTCGGCACTCGTTTAACCTAATCCGACTGGGCCTATCTACTCTCCTGGGCCTTCAGCTTCCAGTCGCTTGGATCCACGCCAGGTCTTGATCCAGTCGCCGTCCTGCAGGCCCACTCGCCAGTTCCTGGGCCAGTCGGAAACGTCCTGCTGGGTATACCCCGGTAGGCATATCCCCATCAGGACTCCCAAGGACACAAGCAGGAAATGATGCCATATGGGTAGTAGTTGATCGACTATCCAAAGTCGCTCACTTCCTTGCAGTTCGGGAAAGCATTACTGCAAGACAGTTTGCAAAGCTATACATATCCCAGATAGTCGTTATCCATGGTGTTCCCAAAAAGATCGTATCTGATCGTGGAAGCTTGTTCACTTCCAAATTCTAGGCTAGTATCCAACAAGCAATGGGAACTCAAGTCTCCTTCAGCACATCTTATCATCCTAAAACCGGTGGTCAAACTGAAAGAGTGAATCAAATTCTTGAAGACATGCTCAGAGCGTGTGTCATATCCTTTGGAAAGAACTGGGAGAAATGTCTTCCTTTTGCGGAGTTATCCTATAACAACAGTTTTCAATCCAGTTTGGGCATGGAACCTTTCCAGTTCCTATATGGGAGAACATGTCGAACACCGCTGAACTGGACATAAACCGGTGAAAGACAATTCTTTGGTCCGGGCATGATCCAAGAAGCAAAAGATCAAGTTCGCATAATTCGAGAGCGTCAGAAGGCCGCTCAATCCCGTCAGAAGGCCAACTATGATCGTCATCACCTTGATGTTCATTATGAAATTGGTGATCAAGTTTACCTCCGGGTCACTCCTCTGAAGGGTGTCCCTCGATTCGGTATCAAAGGCAAATTGGCTCCTCGCTACGTTGGTCCCTTTCACATTCTCTCCAAATGGGGTGAGCTTGCCTACAAACTGGATCTACCTTCAACTTTTCCAGAGGTTCATGATGTTTCCATGTATCTCAACTCAAGCGTTGCTTCAAAGATCCCATTCGTGGTGTGGATCATGAAACTTTGGATCTCCAAGAAGACCTAACTTACCGAGAATACCCCGTTCGTATTCTTGATGAAACCGAGTGCAAGACTCGTCGCCAAACCATCAAGTTCCTGAAAGTTCAATGGTCTCATCACTCTGAGTCAGGAGCAACCTGGGAACGCGAAGACCGTCTTCGATCTGAGTACCTACCTTCTTTTCTAAAACCTAGGAATCTCGGGTCGAGATTCTTGTAAGTGGGGTAGAGCTGTAACATACCACCTTTTGTGCAATATTAATAAAGACATGTTTGAGCATTGCATGCATGCATTATACTTGCACTTCGATTTAACGAAAGAAGAACAAATAAAACCCTAATAGTTTCCCTCTCTATATTTGAAATCAATTCAAATGGCTTTTGAATTTTGAAAACCTCAAAATATTTGGAGCCCAAATGGTTATAAGGGTTCCTTAGTGTTTATAGATATTTTACAAATCCTCTTGTATTTTGGAAATATTTAAAACAGATTACAAATGAAATATGCAAAAGAAAAAAAACAGAAATAGAAAAAGAAATCTGCAAATAAAAAAACTACTCCTAATTCTACTGGGCTGAGCCCACCTCTCCCCTTTCTCTATGCCGCCCATCGTAGCGTGCAGCAACCCCTCAGAGGCCCACCCGGGGCCCAGCCTGGCCCGTACCGTTTCGTTGCCTCTATCGTCGTCGTCCACCTCTTGTCGCGCCCGAAGCAGCTCGCTGTCGCCTCGCCGCCGGCCGCCGCGCGCCAAGATCCGTGTCGCCGCCCCTGAGCGTCTACAAGTACCACTTGCCACCATCGACGAACCCTAGCGTCCTCCCACTTCTCCTCTTCCTCTCTCCCTCTCACGGCAGCGCCATGGCCGAACCCTAGTTCGTCAGCACCCGCTCGTCCCCGCCATCTCCGGCCACCCCAGCCTTAGCCGACGCCACCACTGGAACCGCCGTGCTCGACTCTCTCTTCCTAGCCACTTTCCCCCCTCGCGCGTGACCTCAATCGCCTGGATCGGAAGCTCCGGCCACCGTCTGTCTTCGTCGATTTCGGCGTCTCCCGAGCTCGCCGGCCTCGCCACCACCTCTGTCGTGTTCCTGGTGAGCTGATGATCCTCATGTTGCCCTCCGTTCTCTCCCTCTCCTTCTGTACCGCTCTCCCCGCGTGTGCCCGATGCCGCCGCCGCTGGATCTCGTCAGAGGAGACGCTGCGGTGACCAAGAAGGAGCGACGCCACCACTATCCTGTTGCCCGTATCGCCCTCTCTCTAACGCGCCCATCCGCGCATCCAGGCATGCTCTGGATCGATGGATCCTTGCTCGATCTGAGGATGAGCTCCATTGCTGATGTCATGCTGACATCAGCATGATGCAATAATTCCTTTTCTGTTATTTTATTTATTCTGTAGTTATTTCTATAAATGAAAATCCCTGACAGGTGGGCCATACCTGTAAGAGTTTTAATATTTTTTGTAAATGTTTTCTGAAATTAATAAAAGTCTGACATGTGGGCCCAACTTGGAAAATATTTTAAATATTCCAAAAATGATTTATAAATTGATTAAAATTTAAGAAATTCATAACTAATTCATTTTAAATCAGAAAAATTCAAATAATATACCAAAATGTTCAGAAAAATGAAACCTATCTAACTAAGCTATAACCATACATTGTTAAACAACTTTTATGGCAAGCTTAATTAAAAGAACCAATTGAATCCCACGGGTGATTCCGAGGATCCCCTTGTTCTAGGGTTTGGACCTCTCGGACCCCCTTTAAAGTGACCAAGCATGCTCTAGGGTTTATTTCAACACTATTTAACTTGTCATATCATCCATATTGTATGAGCATTGCACATGCCATGTGTTGAGTGTTGCTTTCTCTTTTCTGGTGATTGGTTCTTGCGAATAGGAACCGAACCCAAAGCTGAAGTCAACGCCACTGAAGAGCAGTATTAGTCCATCAACGGACAAGGCAAGATAATCCACTGATACATATGAATCCTATGATTACAATGTATTTCATTCTCGTCATATGCATTCGGTTCAACATTCTTCTATCAGTAGATAGAGTGATCCTATCTGATGCATGTTTTTCCCTTGTGAACTAAATACCTGATCCACTGCTCCTAGCATAACTAGGATTTGGCTTATGAGCATCGCTAGTGCCACAGTTCAGTCAAGCTTAGCCATGCTTAGTGGTCCGATGCTGATCATTCAGGTGATGCACCAGAGATGCGAATGAATCTAGTATGGTAGGATGTGGTGATGTGATGAGAGATGAATACTAAACATGCTAAGGCTTGTATGGGAGGCCACGTGGGTAGTGGTTTTTGTAGTCCCATACTTGCCACCCTTAGGAACTGATGTTCTCGCCTCTTGAACCAAGACGAGCGTACAACCACACGGGGGCCTGGAAACCCCCTCGACTCACTAACTTGCCTAGTAGATTCCATGAGTCACATAGTTCGGGCTTTCCATTTGACATACGCATCTTGGTCGTTCTTGAATGGAGGTGAAGGAGGTGCATTCATAACAGGTAGGTAAGCGTGGCCGGGAACAAGAGATGCCCGGCATCCTTAATCTTGAACCCTGCGCACATCATTAGGGACCGGCTTCGGGAATTGACCCGTTACAGCGACATCTCCCTACTGCGTGACTCATGGTCTCGGCGAAAGCAAGGTAAAGGTCGTGTCCAACCATTCTCTGTCGGCCTTCCAAGGAAGAGGGCTAATAACGTTTGGCATTAAGAATCGGTTGGTACGTGTGGGTAAATTTGTACACCCCTACAGGGTTATTAGTATTTTCGAAAAGCCGTGTCCACGGTTATGGACGACTTGGGAACGAATTCTGTGATCATAGAAAACTATAACCAAATGCTAAAACTTGTCAACTAAAGTGAGATCTGGAATACTTCCTCGGGGTTGTTTGAGGGGGTAGTCCGGGAAGAGAGGTTCAGTTGATGATGATACTTGGTGGATATTAAAGATGATTCGAAGAGCTAGAGTTGTAGTCTTCTTATCCCCTTTATAAAATGATCTGACTAGACGAGTTTCTTCGCCCTCTTGTTTTGAAAACAAAAGATGGCTTTATGCAAAATAACTCCACTAGCCATAAGTCTTGCGGATTACACCCTGTACTCAGCCTTGCTTCGTTGATGTTTTCCCTACAGATGAAGCTACTCCAACTGAAGGTGGTTTCTACGGCGAATTCGACGAGTATTTGGGGTTCCCGGGCAGCGGCCTAGGATCTATGGAAGGGTCGCTACTTCTGTTTATGGCCTCTTAGGCCCTTTGCTAAAGTTTGTTGTATGGAACAACTTGTTTGCTTCCATTGTTTGTTGTAATGATGGGTATGTGACCCCTGACTTGTATGACTGGTTTGTAACTCTCTTAAGAGTTTACCTTATTAATGTATGTTTTGTATGTTCTGTAATGTTACCGATCTTTCCCTGCGCGCTTCAGAATTTAGGATAGGATTATATCGGATAAGGATCTGGTATTTGTCTAGCCCTGATCCCGGGTCGTGACAAACAATGGGAGAGAAAGTTAAGTGAAGAGGTAATAACGATACATGGTAACCAAAAATCTCATCTCTCAGATCCATTCGACTACCTTCTATGTTATTAGGAGGCATGCATGTTTTCTTATATGTGCAGTTAACCATAAGATATGTGGATTAACCAAAGGCTTCCAGAAGGACCTTAATGTAGAGGAATTATATTTGAACTTGCATTTAAGAAAGGAAACATATTGGAAAACATGAGGAAAATACCTTTCTAAGTATGAATGGGGTAATGGTTAAGACACTAGTATAAAGTGATACTTGTATTACGGCATCCAAATATATTGCATTGCATGCAGTTAATAATTTTGCGCTCACTAACTATTTTGTCATCACATTCTGGACATGTATCTTCTGTGTATATAGGAGCATAGGGTATCTAGATGGTTGGTGGATGGTAGTTCCATGGTTAGTTCTTAGCTAAAGGCTTGGCTTAGATCGGTGATTCCTAAGGGCTATGAGGCTAAAGAGGTGCTCCTTAGAATCGTTAACCTTTTACATTTGTAATCTCTTTTTTTCTTAGCACCTTCGACATGACAAAAATGGTATAAGCCTTGTAAAAACCTTTGTAAATATCACCTTTTGTTTGATTTAAAGAGCAGCAGGAAACTCTCCCGCTATAATTTTCTCAATAAAAAAAATAAGACTAATAGTACACGCAACAAAAATATTGTGGGAACGAAAATCCACTAAGAGTGGCATTGACTGTACTATCTAGTACATTGTTTTGTTGTTACTAAGGTTGCCTTAGTAGAGCAGGCGTCAAAATACATCATATAGAAAATATAATTATGAATCGTGAGGTTACAAAATAGTCCAGCGAACAGTGTTGTTAGTACTAGGGTTGCATGAGTAGATTGGCCGGAAAAAGGCGGTGAAAAGGAATAATCATTGGATGTAGCGTTACAGAAAGGTCTGTCGGATTTGATGGTATTAGTAGCTTCGAAATTAGATCGAACAATTGCGACAAATAACGGAAGCTAGTTGGTCGAAGAGCTGACGCCACTCTTCCAGTAACTGACACGTTGTTTTGTCGAATATGAAAATTCTGGATAAGCCATAAAAACGGAAGCTAGTTGGTATAAGAGCTGGTGTGGCTCTTCCAGTAACTGACGAATTACGTTGTTTTCTCAGATATCAATGAAATGAATACGGAAATTATCTAGAGGCTTATTTCATGGGACTAAATGCCATTTTATAGTAGGTGTAACTCCGCTTAATTTTTTTCTTGATTACGTTGTGTTATAACCTAAATACTTTTCTCATTGGTATCTATTGTATTAATATAATATAATGTCTATATTTTGGTTAGACATTATTATTATCAAATATCACTTGCTATCCAGGTGTAGTTGTGCACCCACCCCCTGGACGACACGTGTCCTGGTGGTCATATTAGCCCAAACCAGCAACACCCCCCACACACTTAAGAGTTAATGTGTTGTCGGTGAGCGGATCTTTGAGGAATCTAGACCCACTCCTGGCCTTATCCTCTCCACCTCTCAATTTCCAATCCCCTTCCCCAAGCGCCTCCCACCCCGCCTCCACCAGCGCCACCGGGTACACCTACCAAGGCCGTCTGCACCTATGGAGCCACATCCCACCACTAACTCCTCCCCTCTATGCCTTCTCACACTCTCTAACTCTCTATCCTTTCCAACAGCAACCAAATGCCACCATAGATTGGCTGGCCAAATTGATTCAACGACTTGTAATTTAGGTGAGATCTAGAGCTTGTTCTTCTTTTTGTTTATTATTTTAGTTCGAATCCGAGGATAGTGAATTTTCGTTGCAGCACCGGAGGCATCAACCTTTAATTTGGGATGTGTCTGGGGCTATACGGCCAATCCGTCTTCCTTCGATCGACATGACATTCGTCCTTGATGCTGGTTGCGGGCTAGGGGCAACACGAGCCAGCGCAAGCCATCATGCAGATCTACAGGGCGGCCTGAGCGATTCCATGGCTGGCGGGACGGGAACTTGGTGGGATTCCACTACGATCCAATGGAAGTGACTCTAGGAGTTGCATTGGAGGCCTAGGAGCAGAGGACATCCACCGTATCCGATGACCTTGCCATTTTCTGCAATACAAGACCTCAATCTCGATTTTTCATTTTATTTTGTTCTGTCTGATCTGATTTTTTTAATCTTTTGAGAACATGAACAACCCGCATGTGAGGTTGCTAATAATAGTTTTTATTCTCTGCGATCGATTTGTTATGTTCCATATGAGCTGATGTGTTGCTATTGCTGCTGCTGGCGCCTGGTCTTCACGGTCGATTACTTGTTTTTCTTCATCGCGCTCAAGAAAATCCACATGTTGTTTGCTTCTCAAGAAAATCCATAGGCCGTTGCTGGTGCTGGTGCCCGAGGTCGCTGGAGAAGAGGCATCCTGGTAGGCCCTCCACGACACCGTTGGCGGTGGCCTCCATGGCTAGCAATGCTAGCTCGATGCTACTCAAATCTGCCAATGTGATATTTTTAAATTTGTATTCCTCTTTTACATGTATTTCAGATCTATTATTACTTTGCGTATAATGAAAAAGTGGGCAAAGAGATCAAACGGGTGCTAGCTTCACGCCAGGAATCTAACAACATGCGCCAAAAGTTAAGGGAAGGTGGTGTTCTGACATAACACGGGTTACGAGCTGCCAACAAGATTCTAGTCAACATGCCAGCTAGCAAACAAATGAAACTTAAAGCACATCCAATGGCAGCCAGTGAGTGCACAGCTACCCACCTAGGTAGTGAATCCACACTCTTTATTATTATATGGAATGATTTATTGAATAAGATACTAGATGTAGCTATATCAACCAAAAGGGGTAAGTGGTGGACTGCTACTTGTATATAAATATAAAATAGGTCCCTCCAAGAGATATACGAGCATGTTGCATATTGCTAATGATGATGAACATCGACACGTCATATGAGAGATTTATCACTAATGCATGTACTCCTTATGATAACACAGTAAAAGGATTACAACCATTCTACAACATCTGGAATATCGCATTCGTCCTCCAAACATGGTATGAGATAGAGATTGAATAAGGTTAGAGCTACAAAAGTGGATTACCGTGGAAGGGAGTAATCGTCATCGACGAAATAGTTTACATGAAAAGGTTTTAGAGAAGGCCTTAGATTGATTGTGTTCCACAACAATTGTTGCTTATGGAACATGGATTTATTGATGGACAAAGTCAATTCTTTTGTTTGCTACAAGCAAGTTTAGTCAGTTTTATGGTAAGAACTAATAGTGCAAAAAAGATATGACATGAATATATATAACTAGAAAGTGTGACACTATGAAGCTATCCAATAGTCACATAATTACAACTAGAGTTGCAAAAGTTGTTTGAGTGACATACAGTAGACATGAATATATAATTCCGTAAGTGTTGCATTACAAAATACTTTGTAGGTATGTATCAGTTTGAGTTGAGGTATGGTTTTGGAATTCTGAACAATTGTTGGAAGCTGATAGGTTCGAATTATGTTGTTTTGTCAAATATCAATGAATTTAATATGGAAATTACATATGAGTCTGATATCTAGAGGCTTGTCTCATGAGCACTGAATGCCATTTCATAGTAGTCATAACTCCACTTAAATTGTTTCTTGATTATAATATGTGTTATAACCCAACTACTTGTCTTATTGATATCTTTCACATTCTTTTATTATAACGCCTATATTTTTGTTGGACATTATTTTCATATGTAATGATTTATTGAACAATATATTAGATGAAGGTAGATCAACCAAAAGGGGCTAGGTGATGGACCAATACATGTTCATAAATCTAAAATAGGTCCCTCCAAGAGATCTAGGAGCATGTTTGATTGCTAATGATGATGATACACCGACAAGTCTCATGCGAAATTTATCACTACTACATGTACTATTTATGATACCGCAATAAAAGGATTCCAAAGATTCTACAACATCTGAAATATCTCATCCATCCTCAAAGCATGGTATGATATAGAGATTGAATAAGGTGATACCTACCAAAATGGATTGCCATGGAAGGGAGTAATCGTCACTGATGAAATAGTTTACACAAGGTTTTAGAGAAGGCCCTCAGATTAATTGTGTTCTACAACCAATTGATACTTAGGGAGCATGGGAACCATTTATTTATTGATAGGTAAAGTCCATTCCTTTTTTGGATACAAGCAATTTTAGGAAATTTATGTTAAGAAACAAATGGTGCAAAAAAGATGACATGAATGTATATAATAACAGTAGTCATATAGTTACAACTAGAGTTGGAAAGGTTGAGTGAGTGACATAAAGCAGATATGAATGTATAATTATTAAGTATTACAATATCAAATAGTTTGTAAGATGTATGTATCAGTTTGAGTGAGGAATGGTTTTGGCAATCCGAACAAATGTTGGAAGATGGTAGGTTCGAGATCTGACATGCATCTCCTAACGGGGGGATTGTGTTTTATGGATGTATTAGTTATCCATATATGTATAGTGTGGATAATAATAAGTATAGTGTATAAATATCCAAAGTTTTGTTTTCACGAGGGAGATAAACAATTTTTGTATATGTTAAGTTGTTCCATAGTGATGGTAGTTTTGTTTCTGTTGGTATGAATTATATAAACTATAGACCATTTGGGAGGCCCAACGACGACATTTATAAATATAGAGAACTCTTAGTCAATTCTATACACAATAATGGCCTATTAAGACAACAATTGAAATAATAGTTTCCAATAAAATTAGTCTAAGATAAACAAGATGATAGTTAGACTCAAGGCTTATTCAATGTGAGTGCACTAGAAGCTTGATCTTTAAGCATATTTTGAAGGATGTAAATCTAGGGTAGTTTTTCCAAATATAGTTCCATTTATTTGCTTCCAAATGTTCCATGGAGCTTTGTGAATATCTCAAAAAATAAGGGCTCGACAGAAATGGAGGTTGCTAGAAGACCGCTAATGAATAAAATTGTGAGTCCAACAGGAATGTGAAAGAGGGCATGAGAAGAATAGATGATCAAGCGTCGCTAAGGCGTAATCCTAAAAAATAACATGGTTCCAGCTATTGACGACAATTAAGTTGGTTCACATAATTATCTCTTGGTGTGTGGAGATATTGAAGAAACAACAAGGTGAAATTTTAAATCTTGGAAAATTACATTTTTGAATCCATTTGACAATGTTTGAAGTAGGTATAACTCTAGCACCCCTATGCACAAAGGCGGAGCTATGTTGAGTCCACAGACGCCTTCGCGGCCCCAGCCCATGAAAAAAATAGCAAAGAACTAGTAGTATTTGGCCCATGTACTCCTAAAAATAGTAGTATTTTGTCCATTGCCCCTCCCCAATATTGATCCGACATGCCTATGTAGCCCATTACCCCACTACCTCTACCCAATATCTACCTCTGCATGTGCATATTTGTTTTTGAAACTACAACTATTAGAGACCCAAATATACCTCCAGGAATCGTTGGATCTTAAGTCACCACGCACTACGAGGAGATGAATAAATACCTATAGGTTATAGAAATTCGAAAACTTGTGTCGACATGGGAGATTGAAAGAGTTCCTTAATTATATCCAACTATGTTCATGAACATTGGCATAAAGACGATCTCATTATTTTTAGCCAAAAATAAGCAATATGGAAAATAGAAATAAGTTTGTCACCAAAAGAGTTATCACACCCATAATTCCAAATAACAAGAGGCAGCATGGGAAGAAGTGATTTGTTTGAACTTATCATGTAGGTTACATACATTCTTCCACCATAGCAAACCATTTTTTGGCGGAAGTTGAAACAAAACAATTGTTAGTATTGTTAATTAAATAAATCCATGGTGTTAATTTTAATAATAATTAAATAGTTTGAGCATAAGAGCATCATTTCTAACACGAATCAGAACAACCAAACTTTCTTATCTTCTACTACCTCCATTCCTATGAGTAATGCACACATGTATTCCAAGACGAACTTTGATCGAAAAATTGACCAACAATATCATGATTATTTTGAAAACAATTATTATCATTGGATTTATATTTACAAAAACTTTCCAATGATGTTAATTTATATGATAAACTTTATACTTGAAGTAATTATTGGTCAAGGAAAAACACGAAATAAGGACGCCTTATTCACTGAAATGGAGGGAGTATTTTGCATGTCATATTTCATATGATAAGGACATGTATGTGACTAATCAATTCATATTTCCCTTAGGGCCACAACACACGGCCAATAATTTCCTTGGTGACTTAAGGAATTGATTAGACATAAGTAGTATGTTGGGGGAGACACACTAAATTTTCCCTCTAAGAGAAAGGAGGAAAATAAGAAAGTATGTGTTAATTTTTTTCATCATAGGAGTGAAATTATTGATGACGTGCAAGAAACAACAGGAGATAAAGTTAAGTAAAGAGGTGCACTCACACATGGCAACCAAAAAGCTTAGCTGTGAGATCAATTCGATTATTAGCTTCAATGTTATATATGTAGTTAACCTTAAGACATGTGGATTAACCAAAGACCTCCAAAAGGACCTTAAGGTAGAGGACATATTTGAACTTGCATTTAATTAAGGAGGGAAACATATTGGAAAACATTTGGAACTTACCATTTTAAGTAAGAATTGGGTAATGGAAAAAACCACTAGTACAAAGCGATAACAAGGACATACCCGTCAAAAACATAAATCACAAGGCCCACGACTAAAATTAAAAACACATGGCCAATGAGGCCTGTTAAAAATGGGCCCCTGCTAAGATACCAACATTGTATATAGAGATCTACATATCTCAATTGCCAATTTGTTGGGTTTCAATGGGCCCATCAACATGGAAACAAATAAATATAGTCGTTGTTTCCGATGTGAAGTATATTGTCCATAGATTTATAGATTTACCAACCTTTTGAAGCCCACTAACCTTTCCTTCTTGGTCTATTTAACCACCCCTCGCCGGTTGCTCTCACACACTCCACTTCCAACCCTATATGGCATACTTTAGTTGCTTTCACTCCATCAGTGAGTATGCGATGGTCCCAATGCCGAAGGATCGAAGTGGTTTCCGTTTATGGTATTATGAAGCCAGCGTCGCCTATTTTTACAGTGCACACAAAAATGGGTGTTGCACTAGGTCATAAAAATGATGTAACAAAAATGAGATGAGGAAGTCTTTGATCTATCCTAGCAAGTGCTATCCAAGCCAAGGTAACATGTGATTTTTTATGGTATCATGCCTAGTCGTGAAAAAGGATTCCTCGAAGTCAACTTCTAGGATGATAATGTTTCTTTGGATTGCTTGCATGGCTAGCTACACTCGAAGGTAGATTCTAGGAATTGCCTTCTTGATTGCTAACTAGGATTTTTTGATGACCTTAAGGCTAGTGTTTCGAGGGGTGGGGTGGGGGTGTGGGTTGGTTTTTGTGTCCATCGTTTACATTTTGAAATACTACAAACCCAATACTTATATTTTGGATTTGTGATATATTTTTTAAACAAGTCTCGACTTTGTTTCAGCAATATTTCTTGCTTAGCATTTCTTGATAGCAATATGCTACCAAAAATATTTTACACATCCACACGACCTCTTTTTCATACACCCCTTTCTCTCTTCCGACACATCATGGAAAGAAATCATAAATAAGTCTTCAAATAGCTAAGATATCACATTAGTCATTTCTATGGTTGGTGATGAATTCGATGCACTCATACACAATATTATGGTAAATGAAGAATTACTATCTACAATAATCACATGTGTAATATGGAATCCATATGCATATATCGTAGGAGTTTGAGGTTAAATAATGGTGGATATAATGCATGTAACTTGCCATGCTCATGACCAACAATGAAATTCCAACTTATGAAGTGGTCAGAATGAGTATAAATAAGTGATTGGCCTCATATGGGTGTTGTTATGTAACATTATGTTTTGTTTTTAAAATTTGGATGATTTACTCATTTTTGGAGTTGGAGAACATGTACATATGACTCTTCTTTAATTGCTTTATGACAGTCGTAAACCAAAGTTGCCATAATTGATATGGAGCTAGGATCTTCCTTTAGAGGCTAAGAAAGGGGAAATGAAGAAAAAGTTGTGTGACCACATACCAAGATAATATAGGTCACTCACCATGGGAAATTCACGCATAAAACACACTTGTATTCCGCAAAGTTCTTATGACACTTGTCTTCGTCTGCTGCTCTTCTTCTTCCTACCAGCCATGGCGATGAAGGGAATAAGAAGTGATTGCGATGGTGACCTACCAACTCCCTCTTCATCAAGCACAACTATCGTCTTCCTGGTGAATCTCTTACCGCTCTAGTCCAACTGGCCGGCTGTGGAGGCGAGGAGGTGGAGAAGGACAGGAAGAAGGTTGTTGGGCATGTTTGGAGCCTTTGGGAGCATCTGGAGGTTTTCCTCCCCACGGCGTCTTCGAAGCAACGACTAAGTTCGACGACCACTATTCAAGGCAAGATGGGTGGCCTCGCCGTGCTTGGCACTGTGGGTTGCGCGTTTTCTTCCTCGTCAGGACGATCTTGCCCAGTCTCAAAGTGGCCTTTAGCCCCCCTCCCCCGCTCCGACGCTCAAACAACTGATTTAATTTAGTCCCCGGTTTGAGCTCGATGTTGTTCATCGCCGGCAGATTCCTAGGGCTCGATTGCGTTTTGCAATCTCCTTTTGGGTGCTCTATGTAAAAGTGTGGGGCCTTGTTGTAATTTTCTTTTTCTTTTTGGGCCTCCTTGTAATTGTTGACCCACCACTGGAATAAAGCTCTGGTCCTTCGGGGTCTTATCCGTTCAAAAACATAGCACATGTAAAATATCGTAAATATAAGGTAAGTTGGAGGCATGTATTAAGAAACAGATCTAGTGCTTTTATTATTTTTTATACCATGTTTTTGTTTATTTTTCCTAGGGACAGATTAGATATCTTATTATGTATAGTTTAAAAAAAACAGCCATTTGAAAAAAAAAAATTACTGTTTATCAGGAAGCAAATGTGTCTGGAAGGAACATTTGAGGGTGAAGTTAGATCTGACCACAGGGAGAGAATGCTCGATGGATCTTGAAACAAAGGAGGGTCTGCAAAACAACAAAATAGAAAATGCATGCACAACAAAAAATCGGTGCAGCCAGCACTGTATTATTTCAAGAGAAACAATACACGTGTAGAACCAAACAATCGGTGCCGTCCGGCTGTGCCTAAATAAACGTAATATACACATTTATGGCTCTCTGATGCGCACGGCTGGCAAAAATATACACAGTATGCAACACAACAATAGATATAAGATATGGATACTTAGGATCTACCCTCTATGGTCCATGCTTACGTTTGATTTTTTTTTCTCTTCCTTGGAAACGACGTCTATGACGGCATGCGGCTGCCACTGGATATAGCGACAGCGAGTGTTCTCTGAATTTTTCTGTTCTATTCTCAGGGTCTGGTCCATGACCAAAAAGTCAGAAGAAAGGCAGTACATTCTTTTGGTTAAAGTTCAAGAGTGAACACCGGAACATAAGTACAAGAACAATATGGTTCTGATCGAGTTCGTGCTTGTACGTGGTGACAGTGACAGTCTCTTAGAGAACCATCCTGCTCAATCTTTTCAGACCGGGAGCAGAAAATCAGTTGGTTATTAGCATCGAGTTTTGTAGGAATCGGTTCAGCTCAATGTCAAATGGAAATTAGCAATGCAAATGTGTTATCTGAACAATGCTTGGGTAATACATACTACAATCGGGATGCATGCAACAACGTCATATATCTTCGAGATTTATCTCATATATATCTTTGAGATTTATCTCATTTATCTTATATATCTTCGAGATTTATCTCATTTATCTTATATATCTTCGAGAAGCAACACACTGAACCGCGCTGTCGCGCACTCATCATATATATCTCCGAGATAAGAAATAGGAAACGGAAGGCTTAAACCACAAATGGACACTATCTCTAGCTCGAGTGACATGTCCATTGGCACTATCGGTGGACACTATCTCTACGATCGGTAACCACAAATGGACACTATCTCTACGATCGGTGGCATCATTCGCATCTGGTCAATGCTGGGTTTGATAAAAAGTCTTTCCTCAGATGAACTGTCCCGGTAGCCCAGGGAAACGTCAGAATGGCAGTTAATTTCACTGGCCGTAAGCAGGAGCCCTTGATCTCGGTCTAAAAGCCTGAAATTGCACTTAACCGCCACCGTCCAGCCACAGTCTGCGTTAGTTTCTTCTGCCCCTTTCTCCCCCAAAATGATGAGACGTTACCCGTTTACCCGCCCTGCTGTAACTCCTGTCTTTGGGTGGCTCCGGGCAATGCTCTGGACTGTTCACCGGGAGGAAGGAGGGAGGAGATGCAACGTTTTGCAAACGTTTCAAGTTTTGGGGGAACTGTTCCGTACTTAGTCACATGCAGCCAAACTGACATTGCCTCACTGTCTAGCTGGCCATGGCCGGACGACCCAGAGATCCAGTTTTTGCTGAAACGTTTTTGGCGATGTAGAAACTGTGTCATTTTTTTACCTGGAAATAATGTCCGTTGCCAATCAATAGCAACGTTCAGAGATTCTGGAAACGTTTAGCTGGTCTTGCGTGTCTGACGTCTTGTCTTGGCGTCAGTGATCTTTTTTTCGAAACAATGGTTCAGTGCAAATTCAGAACCCGAATGCGGGTATATATGCTCCGCGGTAACTACAATTAAATCTGCGATAATTTTACCGGCTCCATTGGCACATCTGCGGGCGGTGAGCAGAAAATATAAAGCTTTACATGGCCGGAGCCAACCCTTTCCGATAGCAGGGGAGAGCGGCTAGCGTGCACAGTGAACTGTTGTGCCCATTGTAAGTAACTGATATTTTGTAGAATGTGCAGTCAATTTTACAACCAACGAAAGGAAATGGGTCGGTTCAAAGTTACAGTGAGGAGCAGTTATTCGTGTGTTGCAAAATAATTTTACAAGTGTAAGCAATCTGAAAATGTTTATGCATATTCAAGTCCATGCTCCATTTGCACATGGAATGTATCATAAATGCAAGGTAAGTTTGGAGGTATGTGTTAAGAAACAAATCTAGTGCTTTTATTACTTTCACTACAGGAACGGCACGCTACCCCGAGGGAAAAAAGCCGTCGGCGTAGGCCAAAATGCCCTCGGCATATGCTACGACGACGGCTGTCCTCGACGTAGCCTCCTTGGCGAAGGTCTCCCTCGGCGGAGGAACTTTTGCCCGTCGGCGTACATACGCCGACGGCTTTGCTCTCGGCATAGCCCCGTCGGCATAATAACGGCAGGTTGAATTTTTTCTCAACTTTTTAAAATCTTTGAATTGTTTGAATCATTAATCTCTCACCTAGAAATTTTTTAACACTAATTACATGTAATCTTTGATCAAATTGCAGTTTTTATCAGTTTCCACGAAGCAATTTGTACCTAGTTGTCAATACTATGATATCAATCCTATTAACTCTTATATCATTATGTAACATGTTTTTATTTTTTGAAACTACAAACACTTATTTAAGTAATCAACAATGAATAAGTAAAAATATTACTGATTCAAATAAAAATAAAATATAATAATTTTACTTTTTTATATTTTTTTATTTAATATGGAATAATTAATATCTTTAAATCCGTAAATCGGAATTTGATAAATAATGTCTAAATTGATCAAAAAAATGAAAGGAATCTAAATATGATATCCATATCAACTAATCACAAACCCCCCTTTTTTGAATTAGCTATTTGGTGGCTGCTTTACAAAATCCTCCTTTTTTTGCGCTCGGAAAATGGAAAATGGCTATTTGGTGCGACAAAAAGGAAAACTTCCTCCTAGAATATTGTTCGACATCCCATGATGCACATGTATGCACAATATAGACACATTATCATAAACTATGTCTTGATTCTAGCCATAATATTGGTCATTTGACCCGAAAGCCAACAAACCTTTAATGAGATAGGTCATTTTATCAAGGTTTTTTTCAGACATAGTCAATATAGCAGGTTTGATATTTTCTCTTGTAACTATGTCACATATTATGACACCAAGCGAAGGTTTCGCATTGTTTCGATCATTTTTAAAAAAATTATGCTTGTTTTAAACTATCGTCAAACTTTATCAAACGGTGGGCATGAAGATTCTTAGCTCGGGGCCGAGCATCGCTAAACTTGCATTGGATCTTTGATAAAATATCATATCGTGAACCTAAAAATGATTTTTGTAAAAAAAATGAGCATCGGATCATGTACCTGTAGTTCATATCTGACCCACTTCCTACCGATTCGGCAAGAATTTATCTTTTTCACCAAGGGTGGACGGAAAGGTTTAAGAACCCCTGTTGGTACATTGTACATATAAGGTGGTCTAGTATTTTTGTAAAATGTGGCATTCTTTTATTACTTGAACATTATTTCTATAAGTAAACCCATATTTTTCTATATATTCTGAAAGGTATGATCAAATGTGATTTTTGAGAGTTGGAATCAACTCAAAAGCTATTATGGTTAAAATTTGAAAAATGTTTGAATGCAGAAAAGCTTTTTCCTTGTTATTTTTTCCAAGGGTGATCTACAGATCCAAATGACTTGAATCCAACGGGCTTGGATTAAGCATTTCAGTACCTTTCTAACAAAATTGGTTTCATGCAATTTGGTTCACTGAATCGACTTGGGTTGATTTTTGAAACTAGGTACAGAACTGAGTTTGAATTAAAATAAAAAAATCTAAATTCAAACGGTTGGGCTGCGCGGGAGATGCTAATGGGCCGGCCCAGTGTCACTCTGCAGCGCGGGGCTCAGCTGACAGGGGCGTTCCACCAGTCAGTGGCTCATAACACGCGAAGCGGTACGGGGTGATGTGGTTCGTTGGATTAGAAGGGCGATCAACGGCTGAGGATCGTCGTCGACGATGAACATGTCACCGGCGAGCTCGAACCCTAGCGGCTCAGTGGGGGTCGTGGGAGGCTCACCGGGGCTCAGGCGAGGGTCGGCGATGGGGGCGAACGAGGAAGTCGACGACGGCGATTCTCCTGGCACCGGCAGCTCCTCCTGGGGCAGCTCCAATCGACGGCGCCTCTCCTCCTTTGCAGCGGTGAACTCCGGTGAAATTCCGGCCACCTGGTGCTCGCCTTGCTCCGGGGAAGGGTGTGGGATGTTTCTGAGAGACAGGGGAATGAACTGGTGTGAAGAAATCGAGCGGGGGTGGCCTCTATTTATAGTGGCGGGAGGGGACCGACAGGCGCGAGCTGAGCTCGTCGTGGTCGACGGCACATGCAGCTCCCTGGCGAAGCTCAACGGCATGGTGGCGAGGCGTCGGGCGGTGCTGATTGGTCGGAACGCTTCGACGCTCTAAGCGGGTCCGACGGAGGTTTTGATGGCGCACAATGTGCATGGTCCGCGCGGCGGCGAACGGGCGTGTCTGCGGGGTTGCTGGGGTGGTGGTGATCACGCGTGCACGCGGCGAGGGAGGCGCGCGGTCTGTGGGCGTGTGTCGAGGGTGGCACTCTGGCGCGCTCTCGGCATGCTCTCAGAGAAGTTTGGCATGGCTTGGGCGTGTGGTCCAGTGGCTGGCAGGGTTCAAGCGCTAGACAGGGGGTGGCGGTGGACGGTGGTGTGCGTCCTAGACATGGTGTTTAGGCTTGGTGCTTGCTCTGGCTAGCTAGCCATGGTCGGCTGGCAAGGGTTCCTTCGCGTTGGCATGACATGGTGCGATGGGTAGGGGCTAGGGGTGGTCAAGGCACTGGGGGAGACAAGTATGATCAATGGTGAACAATGCTTAGCCAAATTACTGCTCAAAACAGTGAAGTTTGGCCAATTTGATTTTCTGTCTCCAAGTGTTTGATGAAATGGCCGCAAGAAATTTATTTTTGAATTTTGAAAAGATTTTTGGTGGGTGTGCTAGGCATGTGTTGAGGATTCTGTGGGTGCTTGGGTTTTGAAAATTGAGCTTGTTTGAGTGGTTTTTGAAATAGTGGGATCTTCCCATATGAGATAGATTCAATTTTAAACTGTCATCTAAACTAAGCATTTGAATGTTTTTGGATGATCACAAAGTGGGCCTTGGTACCTTATTATGAGTACTAACAAGGGGTGCAAAGATCCATACATGTTTCTGTTGACTTTTGAAAATTAGAGATAGCCAAAGTAGGCATGAGAGTTAATTTGGCCAAAGTGACCATTCACTTCATGTGTTTATTTTGAGTTGTTTGTCTTTGGGAAAAGTTTGGGGATTGTTTAGATGATGTTTATTTCACCTAAGAATCCTTTTACAAGCAAAGAAACACAGAACCATGGAAATTCAAAAGAATCCAATTTTTGAATATACACACATATGAATGCTTTCTTATTTTTAGTTGGGAAAGTTTTTGTTAACCCTAATTTTTGATAATTAGAGTTTGATGATCCAAGTTTAATATTTTTGTGATGTTACAAACCTTCCCCCCATAAACAAAATCTCGTCCTGAGATTTGAAAAAGGACGAAAAAAGATTACCTAGGATTTGAAGAGATCGGGAAACTCCGTCCTGATGTGATCTTCACGCTCCCGGGTAGCTTCTTCTTCTGTGTGGTTGCTCCATTGAATCTTGAGAAACTTGATTCTTCGGGTTCTGGTAGTTCTGAAAGCTTCTTCCAAAATACGGATGGGTACTTCGGGATAGGTCAGGTCATCGCTGATCTCTATGGTCCGGTGATCAATGTTCTTGAACACTTCCGTCTTCTCCGGAACTTCGAGGCACTTGCGAAGTAATGAGATATGGAACACATTGTGCACTGCTGACATCTCTTTGGGTAGTTCCAGTTGATACGACACTTCTCCTCGACGGTTCAGAATCTTGAAGGGGCCGATATATCTGGGGGCTAACTTTCCTTTCAGTTGGAAACGCTGCATTCCCTTCAATGGCGATACTTTCAGATACACAAAATCTCCTATGTTGAAGGCGAGGTCTCGACGTCTCTTGTCGGCGTAACTCTTCTGTCTAGACTGGGCGGTCTTGAGGTGCTCACGAATCTTGTGAACCTTCTCTTCTGCTTCTCGTAGGATGTCGGGTCCGAAAATCTGACTCTCTCCTACTTCCGACCAGTTCAAAGGGGTGCGACACTTCCTTCCATACATGAATTCAAATGCGCCCATTTGCAAACTAGCTTGATAACTGTTGTTGTATGAAAATTCTGCAAACGGCAGACTGTCTTCCCATTTAGATCCATACTCTAACACACATGCTCTCAACATGTCTTCGAGTATTTGATTTACTCGCTCCGTTTGTCCGTCGGTCTGAGGGTGATAAGCTGTGCTAAAATCTAGTCGGGTTCCTAAACCTTCTTAGACTTTCTTCCAGAATCTCGAGGTAAACTGAGTTCCTCGATCCGATACGATGTTCTTGGGGACTCCATGCAAACTGCCGATTCTAGCGATGTATAACTCCGCTAGCTTCGAACTCTGATATGTGGTTTTGACTGGTAAGAAATGGGCGACTTTGGACAATCTGTCCACTATGACCCAGATAGAGTCATTTCCCCTACTAGAAGTAGGCAATCCGTTGACAAAGTCCATTCCAACGGAATCCCATTTCCATTCTGGAATCTGCAGGGGTTGCAACAATCCTGCGGGTCTTTGATGTCCCTCCTTGACTCGCTGACATATCACACTTGGCGATATAGCTTCTGATTTCTCTCTTCATCTTATGCCACCAAAATTGTTCTTTCAAATCTTGATACATCTTCGTTCCTCCGGGGTGGATAGAATAAAGAGTATCATGAGCTTCCTTCAGAATAACTTCTTTCAACTCAGAATCTGCTGGTACACAAAGGCGTCCTTTGTACCACAGAACTCCTTCTTCGTCTTCGGTGAATCCGGGTACTTTGCCTGTACCGATACGACACTTGATTCCGTCGATACTAGCATTTCCTTTCTGCGCCTCCTTGATCTGGCTGATCAAAGTGGGTTGAAGTTCTATGCTAGCCAAAAATCCTTCACTCACTAATTCCATTCAGAAATCTTCCATCTCCTTGTGCAAGCTTGGTTGCTCCTTCAAAATCATGGAGTTCAAGCGGCACGGTAATCTGCTAAGGGCATCTGCTACCACATTGGCTTTACCGGGGTGATAGTGAATGTCCAAGTCATAATCCTTGATTATCTCAATCCATCTTCTCTGTCTCATATTCAGCTCCTTCTGAGTGAATATATACTTCAAGCTCTTGTGATCCGAATAAATCTCACAACGGTTTCCCATCAGGTAATGCCTCCATGTCTTCAGGGCTAGAACTACGGCTGCGAGCTCGAGGTCATGGGTTGGGTAATTCTGCTCATGTTGTTTCAGTTGTCGGGATAGATAAGATATAACTTTGCCTTCTTGCATTAGCACACATCCGAGACCGATCTTGGATACATCACAATACACGTCAAAGGGCTTCGTGATATCCGGCATGATTAAGATTGGGGATGAAATCAATCTTCTCTTGAGTTCTTGAAAACTCGCTTCACATTTGTCCGTCCATTCAAACTTCTTATCCTTCTTTAGCAATTGAGTCATGGGTCTAGCGATACTCGAGAATCCTTCTACGAACTTGCGGTAGTATCCCGCCAATCCGAGAAATGCACGAACTTGGGTTTGAGTGGTTGGGGCTTGCCAATCTTCGACATCTTTCACCTTTGCAGGGTCAACGGAAATTCCTCCGGCTGATACAATGTGGCCGAGGAATCCTACCTCATGTAACTAGAATTCACATTTGCTAAACTTGGCATACAACTGATGCTCTCTAAGGGTTTCAAGAATGGTCCTTAGGTGTAGCTCATGTTCTTCTTCTGATTTAGAATAAATCAGAATGTCATCGATGAAAACAACGACAAACTTATCCAGGAAGTCCATAAAAATCTTATTCATGAGATTCATGAAATAAGCGGGGGCATTGGTTAATCCAAAAGACATGACAGTATACTCGTATAATCCATATCTGGTGGTAAAGGCAGTATTGGGAATATCCTCTGCGCGAATCTTGAGTTGATGATAGCCTGTTCTAAGATCAATCTTAGAAAACACTCTGACACCAGTCAACTGATCAAACAAATCTTCTATCTTGGGAAATGGGTACTTGTTCTTGATAGTGACATCATTCAACTTCCGATAATCCGTACACAAACGGTTACCTCGATCCTTCTTGTCCACAAACAAGACAGGTGATCTCCATGGTGACGCACTTGGTTGAATCAATCCAATTTCCAACATGGCATCCAGTTGCTTCTTCAATTCTGCTAGTTCAGACGGGTTCATACTATATGGTCTCTGGGCTATGGGTCCTATTCCGGGGATTAGTTCAATGATAAACTCAATATCCCGATCTAGGGGCATACCGGGCAAAACATCTAGAAATACATCAAGGTATTCGCAGACTATCCGGACTTGGTCAATGGTAGGTTGGGCTATACTCTTGTTGCACTTGAATTGACGAGGTAAGGTTTCAGATACATGCTCGACTGATATTCCGGCTGTACTGGTCATGGTTATGGCTTTCTTGGCACAGTCAATTAATCCTTTATGTTTGGACATCCAATCCATTCCTAGTACTACTTCCAAACCTTTAGTTCCGAGTACTATCAGATTAGCATAAAAATCTATGGCATGGATTCGGATAGGGACGGCTTTGCAGATTTGCCTAGCTTTGGTGGTTGAACCGGGGATTTGAACAATCATAACATGCTTCAGTTTGGTTGGTTGAATCTTACTAGTGCATGCAAATTCTTCGGTGACAAATGAGTGCGATGCGCCAGAATCAAACAACACTCTAGCAAGTACTGAATTAACAGAAAATATACCCAACACGACGTATGGCGCTTCCTGGGCTTCTTCAGCATGCATGAAAAAAAGACGGCCGTTGCGGTTGAGCGCATTCCCTGGGGCAAACCTTCTTCCAGGGTGAACACGACGCTGCTGCTGAGCTAGGGCATTTGCATTGGGGGCTGCGGCATTTTTTTTGGGGCACTCATTGGAGTAGTGAACCTTATTTCCACAGTCATAACAAGTCACTTGCGACTTATCCTTTGCTGCAACAGGCACAACATTGCTTCCAGTCCTCGGGGCAGTGTTGGTGTTGGCGGCAGCATTGTTGTTGTTGAACTTGGGTGGTGCACGGTTGAAATTGCCAGAGTTGCCGGGGTTGTTGTGATTTCCTCCGGGCCTTGGGTTTCCACGGTTGGGATAGGTCGGACGGTTCATCGGGGGTCTGTTGTTTCTCGGGGCAAATCCTGGAGATGGGTTAGGGCGATACTTTGGGGTATGATGGGTTCCTGGCTGATGCATCATGCGACGCTTGCGGTTCTCATTGGCTTGGTTGATCTTTCCTTCCATCTGGATGGCAGAGTCAACAAGGGCTTCAATATCAGCAAAGGGGATATTGACCAACACCGTCTGCATCTCATCGTGCAGACCATTCAAAAATCTTTCTTTCTTCTTGGCTTCAGTGTCGATCTCATCCGGGGCATACCTAGCTAATGACAAGAATTTGTCATGGTATTCCACTACGGTCATCCTTCCTTGCTTCAGTTCTCTGAATTCATCTCTCATTCTCTTGATCAAACCCGGTGGCACGTGGGTTCTACTAAACTTGACCTTGAATTCCTCCCAGGTCATCATCTGTCCTCCGGTCATTGCACGAACGCTGTTCCACCATGCTCTTGCATCTCCGGCTAGATAGTGGGTGGCAAACAGAACTTTCTCGTTAGCTTCCACTCCGGCGACTTCCAGGTTGTTTTCCATGGTTTGCAGCCAATCATCTACGTCTAAGGGCTCTTCCGACTTAGTGAAAACATGTGGGTTGGTGTTCTGGAAATTCTTGATATTAGATCCATGGTTGTCCTGATTTCCTTGGCCTTGATTGTTGTGGGCCAGATGAGCTATCTGCTGAAGGGTGGCTAGGTTGGCTTGACGTTCCGCTCTTTCAGCTTCGCGGTCAGAAACCAACATTTGCAGGATCTGCAACATCGGGTCCGGGGATGAACCACTTCCTCCGCAAGGCATCTGAATATTGAGATAGATCATGAGAAAAGAGGGAAATTTCTAAGGTTCAGGGACTTCGAAAAGTTTTTAAAGTTTGACTCAGATTTTCTAGCAACTTGCTTTTCATTCATTCATTCATAGCACACGATACAACACACACCACAACAAAGGAAAAACAGATGGTTTTAAGAACCATTCTGGAAACTACGATATAGTGGAACTGAATACAACTCACTACGCTAGTGCTCAAGTGCTACTACTCCTCGGAGTTGGTGTAATCGTCATCCTCATCATCGTCATCGATGAAGGAGAAATCATCCTCATCGGTGAAGAAGTCCATGGCCTGATCCTCTAGAAAATCATCATCATCGCTGAGATAGGAGTAGGGGTCTCCACGAAGATCTTCTCTGGCATTCTCCCTTTCCTCCAGCTTCGTGGATGGTCTCCTCCAAATCCGTGATACGGTGGCGAAGACGGGCAATGATGTGCTCCTTCTTGTCGAGCTGGCGGCGACGAGACTTGCGGTCCTTCGCTAGCATGGCGATGGTCTGATCCTTCGTCTTGATGATGGCGGACTTGTGGTTGGAGTAGTCACGGGCATTGTCCAACTCCTGCTGATGATCATACATCATGAAGCTAAGGTGGTCTAACTGAGTCTTCATCTCGTGATGGTATGGGGCTTCCAGTGGTTGTCCCATAGCATCATGCCTTGGAAAGAACTCAAAGCGGGTACCCTTGATCTGGTTGATACTCTGCCCACACAGACGGGCAAGAGCTTCCTGCATGGCCCTGGCAAGTCCATCGAGCCAGTTGTTTTCTCTTAAGGTGAACTGAATTCCCTTGGCAATGGGAGGTTCAATCTTTCCTCGGAGACTTGCAACAATTAGCCACTGCAGATCTTCTCCTCCTTGATCATTGAGCTGAGCTCCGAAGAACTCGGAGTGTGGACGCTCCAGAAGTTCCGAAAGCTGGTCCAAATCCCGCTCAAAGATGAGGTCTCCTCCATTCCCCAGTTGATAAAACTTGCTGTACTTCACGTCCATCTATAAGAGTATAGGATGAGTAAGTTAGTAGAGTGTTCAAGTGTGTCAAATATTATGTATTTTGCAAGAGTTTTTGAGGAACATGAATTTTCATGAAAGAATCAAAGTGATAAGAATGGGAATAAGTTTTTGTAAATATTTGTTTCCTTTGGTTTTGAAACTAAGTTTTTGATTCAAACGTCCAGTCTAACTAGGGTCTCCTATGGTCAGGATGGCTCTGATACCAACTTGTCAACACCCGGATTTTTAATCCCAGATGCCTGTTATGCCATACATCGTAATCCTAGGATTACCATTTTTGCGAGACATAACAGATTTGGATATCACAGTACATCATCCATTATAAACCATACATAAGGTCTTACACAAATAAGGATCCCATGATCTAGTTCTTAATACAACTCAAGCAACGGAATAACGTAATAATAAAGGTGTTGGAATTTTGCCCTAGAGGCAATAATAAAGATGTTATTATTATTTTTCTTGTTCATGACAATGTTTATATTCCATGCTAGAATTGTATTAAGAGGAAACTTTAATACTTGTGTGGTTTGTGAACAACACCGTGTCCCTAGTACGCCTCTATGGACTAGATCATTGATCAATGATGGTTAAGGTTTCCTAACCATAGACATGAGTTGTCAATTGATAATGAGATCATATCATTGGAGAATGATATGATGGACAGACCCAAACTAAGCGAAGCAATTAGATCGTATCATCGTGTTCATCTTTGCGAAGCTTTTCCTATGTCAAATATTGTATTCCTTAGACCATGAGATAATACAACTCCCTGGTATCGGAAGAAAGCTTTGAGGTCATCAAACGTCATCCTATGAGAGGGTGATCATAAAGGTGTCTCTCAGGTGATCGGAAAGTATCTGTTGGGTTGTATGTATCGAGATGGAATTTGTCCCTCCCAAGTCGGAGAGATATACTTCGGGCCCACTCGGTAATCGATATCAACACCGCTTGCAAGCATGTGGTTAAGGAGTTAATCACAAAGTGATATCGGATTACGGAACGAGTAAAGTACTTGCTGTGAACGAGATTGAACTAGGTATGACGGTACCGACGATCGAATCTCGGGCAAGTAAAATATCGCGAGACGAAGGGAATATATATATGGGATTGTTTGAATCCTGACATCGTGGTTCATCCGATATGATCATCGATGAATGTGTGGGAGTCAATATGGGTGCCCAGACCCCGCTGTTGATTATTGATAAAAGATCATGTCTGCATATTCTCGAACCCGCAGGGTCACACACTTAACGTATCTCGACGCTAGGATAGATTGGATAAATGGTTTATTGTTCGGAGTCTCGGATGGGATCCGGGATATCACGAGAGGTTTCGGAATGGTCTGGAGAATAAGATTCATATAAGGCAGTGCAGTTTTTGGAGTTCGAAATTGTTCCGGGTTAATCGGTATTGTACCGGAAGATTCTAGAACCTTCCGAAAGGGGACCAACGTGGCCCCACCTTCCGGGAGGGGGCATGGGCCTATGAGGGAGTGTCCTGGCTGCATTGGGCCAGGGGCACAAGGCCCCATAGGGCCCAGCCGATCCTATAGGGTTTAAATCGTTTGAACTAGAGATAGGGTTTCTAGAAGAGGGGAGAGTCCTTGCCCCCCACTCCTCCCTCCCTTGGCCGCCGGCCCAAGGCTTGGAGGAGGGGCAAGGGCTGGCCGCCCCCCCTCTATATATAGAGGGCTGGTGCGCCCCCTCCAACACACACCTTGCCTCCAACCCTAGTTGCCTTGATACCCTCCTCTCTCCCTCCCGACTGTTTGTAGGCGAAGCCCTCCTGCAGAAATTATCCACCATATACACCACGCCGTCGTGCTGTAGATCCAATCTATATCTCCACCATACTTGCTGGTCCGAGGAAGGAGGAGACGTCGAGGTGCTGCACGTGTGCATATCACGGAGGCACCGCCACTTGTGGTGCTAGATCGGATCGGATCGCGAGGAGGAGAAGCGAGTACGACTACATCACCCACGTTCCGACGAACGTTCCGCTGTGCGAATCTTCAAGGGTATGAAGATCTAATCCAATCTCTCTCGTTGATTGCATCTCCTAGATTAGATCTTGGCTTTCCCTCTGTTCGCATCCGTAGAAAATTTTGATTTAGTATGCCGCGAAACCCTTCAGTGGTATCAGAGCTAGATCTATGTGTAGATGTGTTTCACGAGTAGAACGCAACATGGTTGTTGCGGGCGTTGATGTTTTCTGTTGCAAGCCTCTTGTTTGTGTTCTTCTTATGACGCGGGATAGTGAGATTGAAGCAGTCCAGGCCAACCTTACGCGACGTCGTTCGCGAGACCGGCTCCGCACTTGACGTGTGGCTAGTTCCACACATGCGGCTGGTGGATGTCAGTTTCTCTCACTATAGTAGTCATGGGATTAACACCGGAGTTTGGCAACCATAATATCACCGTTGTGGCTTTCCGTAGGTAAGAATCGTTCTTAGCATCTACTCCCATAAGCCACATAAAACATGCAACAACAAAGTAGAGGCGTCTAACTTGTTTTTGCAGGGAGTGTTTTCTGTGATATGGTATGGCCCAAGATGTGATGTGTATATTGTATGCGATGATCATGTTTTGTAATGTTTCACGACTTGCATGTCGATGAGTACACAACCGGCAGGAGCCATATGGTTGTCTTTATAACTGTGTATGACCTGCGAGTCAACTTCTTATACGCCATGTAATAGCTTTACTTTATCGCTAAGTAGTTAGCAATAGTTGTAGTTGCTATTCGTGGTGGAGGCAATCATGGTGGAGTGATGGAGATCATGCCGGAACGCACAAGATGGAGATCATTGCGCGAGGATTGGCTATACCATGTCACATAAAGTTTTATGCATGCAATGTTTATCCCTTTATGTATCTTATTATGCTTAGATCGCGACGGTAGCATTATAAGATGATTCCTCACTTAAAGATCAAGATAACAACTGTGTTCTCCCCAAGTATGCACCGTTGCGAAAGTTCGTCGTGTCCAAGCATCACGTGATGATCGGGTGCTATAGACTCTACGCTCACATACAACGGGTGCAAGCAAGTTTTGCACACGCAGAAATACTTGGGTCTAGCTTGACGAGCCTAGCATGTACAGACATGGCCTCGGAACACAAGAACCGAAAGGTTAAGCATGAGTCATATGAATGATATGATCGACACTTTGTTGTCCACCATTGAAACCACATCTCTTCTCGTGATGATCGGATTAGGTGTGGTGAATTTGGATCGTGTTCACTTAACAACTTGAGGGATGTTGAATTTAGTGGGAGTTCATCTAGTAATTTGATTAAGTTGAACTATTTATCATGAACATAGTCTAAATTGTACTTGCCAATACTGTAGATCACATGGCCAAGTCCAACTTCAACTTCAACGTTTTTGCTGAGAAGGAAAAGCTTAGAAACAATGGGTCTAACTTCACCAATTGGTTCCGCAATCTAAGAATCATTCTGTCTGGCGGACAAAAGGACTATGTCCTTGGAAAAGCGTTAGGTGACCCCCCTGCTGCAACTGCGCCGGCTGATGAGAAAGCTGTCTATCAGTCGTGCAAAGATGATTATGGTGTGATTAAGAGCACCATGTTGTTTGCTATGGAACCGGAGCTTCAAAATCGTTTTGAAGAGTATCCCGGGCCCTTTGAGATTCTCGAGGAGCTGAAAACCATGTTTCAGACTCAGGCCCGTTCTGAGAGATATGAGATCTCCGAGAAGTTCTTTAACTGCAAGATGGAGGAAGGGAGTTCCGTTAGTGAGCACGCCATAAAGATGACGGGCTACACTCAACGCCTTGAGCAACTGGAATGCACGATTCCAGAGGAGCTCAAGATTGACAGGGTTCTGCAATCACTCCCTCCCAGCAACAAAAGTTTTGTAGTGACTCATAATCAGATTGGTTCCACTGATACGATCACCGAGCTCTTCGCAAAGCTGAAGGCTGCGGAAGTGGACATCAAGAAGGATAATCATGTGTTGATGGTCAACAAGCCCTCCTTTAAGAAAGGTAAGGGAGCAAAGAAGCCCTTCAAGAAGGGCGGCGGCAAGCGCAATGCTCCTGCTGAGAAGAAGCTCAAGTCTGGTCCTAAGCCGGACACTGAGTGCTTCTATTGCAAGGACAAGGGTCACTGGAAGCGCAACTGTCCGAAGTACTTAGAGGACAAGAAGGCTGGCACCATCAAAGGTATATTTGATATACATGTTATTGATGTTTTCCTTACTAGCCCTCGTTGTAGTGCCTGGGTATTTGATACCGGTTCAGTTGCTAATATTTGTAACTCGAAACAGGAGCTACGGAATAGACGGCGGCTTGCGAGGGATGAGGTGACGATGCGCGTTGGCAACGGATCAAGAGTTGATGTGATGGCCGTCGGCACGCTCTCCTTAGTTTTACCTTCGGGATTAGTTTTAAACCTTAATAAGTGTTATTATGTGCCTGCGTTGAGCATGAACATTATTTCTGGATCGTGTTTATTGCAAGACGGTTATAATGGTTGTTCTATTTATATGAGTAACATCTTTTATGGTCATGCACCTCTTGTGAATGGTTTATTTCTTCTAAATCTCGAAAGGGATGAAACACACATCCATAACATTGAGGCTAAGAGATGCAAAGTAGATAGTGATAATACTACTTATTTGTGGCACTGTCGTCTAGGTCATATTGGTGTAAAGCGCATGAAGAAACTCCATTCTGATGGACTTTTGGAGTCTCTTGATTTTGAATCATTTGACACATGCGAACCATGCCTCATGGGCAAGATGATCAAAACCCCGTTCTCCGGTATGATGGAGCGAGCAACGGACTTGTTGGAAATCATACATACCGATGTATGCGGACCGATGAGTGTTTCGACGCGCGGTGGATATCGCTATTTCCTCACTTTTACCGATGACTTAAGTAGATATGGGTATATCTATTTAATGAAACATTAATCTGAAACATTTGAAAAGTTCAAGGAATTTCAGAATGAAGTGGAGAACCATCGTAACAGAAAGATTAAGTTTCTACGATCCGATCGTAGAGGTGAATATTTGAGTTATGATTTTCTCACGCATCTTAAAGCAAGTGGAATCGTTTCACAACTCACGCCACCCGGAACACCACAGCGCAATGGTGTGTCTGAACGCCGGAATCGAACCCTATTAGATATGGTCCGATCAATGATGTCTCTTACTGATTTGCCGTTATCATTTTGGGGTTATGCATTAGAAACCGCTGCATTCACTTTAAATAGGGCTCCATCTAAATCTGTTGAGACGACACCGTATGAACTGTGGTTTGGTGCTAAACCTAAGTTGTCGTTTCTTAAAGTTTGGGGATGCGAAGCTTACGTCAAGAAGTTGATGCCGGACAAGCTCGAACCCAAAGCGGAGAAATGCGTCTTCATAGGATACCCTAAGGAAACTATTGGGTATACCTTCTATCACAGAACCGAAGGCAAAGTGTTTGTCGCAAAGAACGGTTCCTTTCTTGAGAAGGAGTTTCTCTCGAAAGAAGTGAGTGGGAGGAAAGTAGAGCTAGACGAGGTTATTGAACCTTCTCTTGAATTGGAGAGTAACGCAGCACCTGAAATTGTTCCAGTGCCGCCTGCACCAACAATAGAGAAAGCTAATGACAAGGATCATGAAGCTTCGGACGATGCTTCTACTGAACGTCGCAGGTCGACAAGGTCGCGTGCCCCTCCTGAGTGGTACGGCAACCCTGGCTTGACTGTCTTGTTAGTAGAAGACAGTGAACCTACGAACTATGAGGAAGCGATGATGAGCCCAGACTCTGAGAAATGGCTAGAAGCCATGAAATCCGAATTGGGATCCATGAGCGAAAACCAAGTATGGACTTTGGTGGACCCTCCTAGCGACCGAAAGGCCGTTGAGTGCAAATGGATCTTCAAGAAGAAAACGGACGCGGATGGTAATGTTACCGTCTATAAAGCACGGCTTGTCGCGAAAGGTTTTCGACAAGTTCAAGGTGTTGACTACGATGAGACTTTCTCTCCCGTAGCGATGTTTAAGTCCATTCGGATTTTATTAGCCATTGCCGCGTTTCATGATTATGAAATATGGCAGATGGATGTCAAGACTGCGTTCCTCAATGGCAACATTGATGAAGAGTTGTATATGATGCAACCCGAAGGTTTTGTCGATCCTAAGGATGCTAGTAAAGTATGCAAACTTCAGCTTTCCATTTATGGACTGAAGCAAGCATCTCGGAGTTGGAACCTTCGTTTTGATCAAGTGATCAAGAGCTTTGGATTTGTTCCAAATTGCTACGAAGCTTGCATCTACAAGAAAGTGAGTGGGAGCTCGGTGACGTTTCTGGTACTATATGTGGATGACATATTGATTATCGGAAATGACATCAACATGCTTAACGATGTGAAGAGTTATTTGAACAAGTGTTTTTCAATGAAAGACCTAGGTGAAGCTGCTTATATATTGGGCATCAAAATCTATAGAGATAGACAAAGACGCCTGATAGCTTTAAGCCAGAGTACATACCTAGACAAAGTTCTGAAAAGGTTCAGAATGGATAAGGCAAAGAAAGGTTCAGTGCCTATGTTGTCAGGTAAGATATTGAGCAAGGATCAGTGTCCAGCTATGGTAAATGATAGGGAAGCTATGAGCAAAGTGCCTTATGCCTCGGCCATAGGTTCCATCATGTATGCCATGCTGTGTACTAGACCGGATGTGTCCAATGCTCTTAGTTTGACGAGCAGATATCAAAGTGATCCAGGAGTGGAACACTGGACAGCCGTGAAGAACATCCTAAAGTACCTAAATAGGACTAAAGAAATGTTCTTAGTCTATGGGGGTGATGAACAGCTTGTCGTAAAAGGTTACGTCGATGCTAGTTTTGACACCGACAAGGATGATTCCAAATCTCAGACAGGATACGTTTATATTTTGAATGGAGGAGCTGTGAGCTGGAGAAGCTGCAAGCAAAGCGTGATCGCGGGATCTACAGTGGAAGCGGAATACATGGCTGCTGTAGAAGCGTCAAGTGAAGGAGTTTGGATCAGAAACTTCATCACTGAGCTTGGCGTGGTTCCAAGTGCATTGGACCCACTGGAGATATTGTGTGACAACACTGGCGCCATAGCACTCGCTAAGGAACCAAGATATCATCCAAAGACCAAGCATATCAACCGCAAGTTTCATATAATCCGAGATTATATTGCAGATGGAGATCTGAAGATTAGCAAAGTACATACAGATCTGAATGTCGCAGATCCATTGACTAAACCTCTTCCACGTGTAAAACATGATCAGCACCTCAGTGCCATGGGTGTGAGATTGTTGCCAAATGTAAACTAGATTATTGACTCTAGTGCAAGTGGGAGACTGTTGGAATTATGCCCTAGAGGCAATAATAAAGATGTTATTATTATAATTTTTGTTCATGACAATGTTTATATTCCATGCTAGAATTGTATTAAGAGGAAACTTTAATACTTGTGTGGTTTGTGAACAACACCGTGTCCCTAGTACGCCTCTATGGACTAGCTCATTGATCAATGATGGTTAAGGTTTCCTAACCATAGACATGAGTTGTCAATTTATAATGAGATCATATCATTGGAGAATGATATGATGGACAGACCCAAACTAAGCGAAGCAATTAGATCGTATCATCGTGTTCATCTTTGCGAAGCTTTTCCTATGTCAAATATTGTATTCCTTAGACCATGAGATAATACAACTCCCTGGTATCGGAAGAAAGCTTTGAGGTCATCAAACGTCATCCTATGAGAGGGTGATCATAAAGGTGTCTCTCGGGTGATCGGAAAGTATCTGTTGGGTTGTATGTATCGAGATGGAATTTGTCCCTCCCAAGTCGGAGAGATATACTTCGGGCCCACTCGGTAATCGATATCAACACCGCTTGCAAGCATGTGGTTAAGGAGTTAATCACAAAGTGATATCGGATTACGGAACGAGTAAAGTACTTGCTGTGAACGAGATTGAACTAGGTATGACGGTACCGACGATCGAATCTCGGGCAAGTAAAATATCGCGAGACGAAGGGAATATATATATATATGGGATTGTTTGAATCCTGACATCGTGGTTCATCCGATATGATCATCGATGAATGTGTGGGAGTCAATATGGGTGCCCAGACCCCGCTGTTGATTATTGATAAAAGATCATGTCTACATATTCTCGAACCCGCAGGGTCACACACTTAACGTATCTCGACGCTAGGATAGATTGGATAAATGGTTTATGAATTTTTTTTTGGAGTCTCGGATGGGATCCGGGATATCACGAGAGGTTCCGTAATGGTCCGGAGAATAAGATTCATATAAGGCAGTGCAGTTTTTGGAGTTCGGAATTGTTCCGGGTTAATCGGTATTGTACCGGAAGCTTCTAGAACCTTCCGGAAGGGGACCAACGTGGCCCCACCTTCCGGGAGGGGGCATGGGCCTATGAGGGAGTGTCCTGGCCGCATTGGGCCAGGGGCACAAGGCCCCATAGGGCCCAGCCGATCCTATAGGGTTTAAATCGTTTGAACTAGAGATAGGGTTTCTAGAAGAGGGGAGAGTCCTTGCCCCCCACTCCTCCCTCCCTTGGCCGCCGGCCCAAGGCTTGGAGGAGGGGAAAGGGTTGGCCGCCCCCCCTCTATATATAGAGGGCTGGTGCGCCCCCTCCAACACACACCTTGCCTCCAACCCTAGTTGCCTTGCTACCCTCCTCTCTCCCTCCCGACTGTTTGTAGGCGAAGCCCTGCTGCAGAAATTCTCCACCATATACACCACGCCGTCGTGCTGTAGATCCAATCTATCTCTCCACCATACTTGCTGGTCCGAGGAAGGAGGAGACGTCGAGGTGCTGCACGTGTGCATCTCACGGAGGCACCGCCACTTGTGGTGCTAGATCGGATCGGATCGCGAGGAGGAGAAGCGAGTACGACTACATCACCCACGTTCCGACGAACGTTCCGCTGTGCGAATCTTCAAGGGTATGAAGATCTAATCCAATCTCTCTCGTTGATTGCATCTCCTAGATTAGATCTTGGTTTTCCCTCTGTTCGCATCCGTAGAAAATTTTGATTTACTATGCCGCGAAACCCTTCAAAAGGTAGCGTAGGCGAAGCTCCATCTTCGGGGTCACAGGCAATGCTGACGATGGGAGATGATCCTTATTGTCGTAACCTTCCTGCGGTCCATCCTCCTGGTACTCTTCTTCATAGTCTGGCCACGGGAATAGCCACGGACAAATCCATGAGTACTCTTTAAGTACTCGCAAACTAATACTAACAAGTTATGGGGGTTTTTGTAGTAGGACACTAAGCTCTAGGGTTATTTTGAAAAAAGCCAGATTTACCTCTACTAAGTTCAGAAGCAAGGAAAGCTAGTTGAAATTTTATAACACCTAAGTGGGAACTTGAATTTCATATCACAACTCTGTTGTGGTCAATTCAAAATCTCCATTCATTTCACAAGTCATTTTGAAAACATCTGACGGGGGAACAGTATGGCCACTCCAACTGTCCATAACCGCGGACGCGGCTATTCGAATAGTTTGACACTCCATAGAGATTGTACACTTTCACCACAACATTTGATACATCCGTCAGGAACAAATCCTGATTTCACCATACTCGGTATGCGGATAATCAATCCTAACCTTTCCATTACACGCCCTAGTATAGGCACCTCTCCTGTGAGTTTGGCCTCCCAACCATGACCAACTGTCATCTTGGGTACTTCACATGTGGACAATCTTCACAAGGTAGCCTCAGCTCAGACCTTGGCCATGAGGGAACCCATACTAAGGTATATAAGTTTCCAGTCAAGCCCTACCCAATTTTCAGGTATTGTGGTTTGTACGGTAAAATTGGAATGGTATCGCATTCAGACAACCATCAGTTTTATAAAGGGCTAAGGCTCATGCCTTAACATTTTCATCATCAAAATCATCTGGTGTTCGGAAACACATGTCAAAACATTTTAGTAGAATGACTCATCATTCCAAGGTTTTCATAACCATTTTCACCAAGTGTTCCCATCTAAAGTTGATCAAATTTTTATGCTTAGCACTAGCATCTACAAGTGGTGTAAGTACTAATGAGGGGTGGTAAACAAGTGGAGTTTAACTAAGTTCAATCTCATGCCTTAGGATGACATCAAGATTTTCTAGCTTAGGCCAAATTTAATGCTCTTTATGCAACCTTCAATGATCTTTCTAGTATCTACAAGTCACTTAAGTAAACTCTAAGAGAAAGCTTTGATAAAGTAATAAAGTATAAAGCTTGCAAGTAAAACTAGGATTGGGTATCCTCAAATGTGTTCAACCAAGCATGCTTAGTGCATTGCATAGGTTATCTAACTTTCATAATTGCAAGTGTTAGCTTGCAAGGTTTCAACTATTGGCTTGCATAAGTATCAGTATAAGCTTCCTAAGTTAATAGCTTGCCAGTATTGGCTTGCATAGGTCAACTTGGTTAGTAAGGCTTGCCTTGTGCAGAGCAGTGGTTGAAGTTCTCCTCGGCTTCTTCCTCGTAGTATCCTCCTTCTTCCTCGTATCCTTGGTCGGTACTAGCGTCTATAAATAAATACGAGGTACACAATCACCAAACAATACTTAACTATTTTCAATCATCACACAAAGGTGCACTATATATGATCTAGCATCATCACTAACATTACAAGATTAAAGCTTTTGTCTTATTTATTTGAATTTGAGAAAAGTAATTTCTACTCATTGAAAAACTATTTAAGATTTAATATTCTCCAACTCAAACATGGGATCATGTTGACACATGTCATCACCACATATTTTAGTACATGGGAATGTGATTTAAAGTGGTGTCACAATTTAATAAGGTTTAACCTTTTATTTTAAATAAATAAAGTGACTAGAAATGCCTATGTGGCATTCTTTTATTACTTGAACATTATTTCTGTAAGTAAACCCATATTTTTCTATATATTCTGAAAGGTATGATCAAATGTGATTTCTGAGAGTTGGAATCAACTCAAAAGCTATTACGGTTCAAATTTGAAAAATGTTTGAATACAGAAAAGCTTTTGCCTTGTTATTTTTACCAAGGGTGATCTACAGATCCAAATGACTTGAATCCAAGGGGCTTGGATTAAGCATTTTAGTACCTTTCTAACAAAATTGGTTTCATGCAATTTGGTTCACTGAATCGAGCTGGGTTGATTTTTGAAACTAGGTATAGAACTAAGTTTGAATTAAAATAGAAAAATCTAAATTCAAACGATTGGGCTGCACGGGAGATGCTAATGGGCCGGTCCAGTGTCACTCCACAGCGCGGGGCTCAGCTTACAGGGGGTTCCACCAGTCAGTGGCTCATAACACGCGAAGCGGTACGGGGCGATGTGGTTCGTTGGATTAGAAGGGCGATCAACGACTGGGGGTCTAGGACGACGATGAACATGTCACCGGCGAGCTCGAACCCTAGCGGCTCAGTTGGGGTCGTGGGAGGCTCACCGGGTCTCAGGTGAGGGTCGGCGATGGGGGCGAACGACAAAGTCGACGACGGCGATTCTCCTGGCACCGGCAGCTCCTCCTAGGGCGGCTCTAATCGACAGCGCCTCTCCTCCTCTGCAGCGGCGAACTCCGATGAAATTCCGGCCACCTGGTGCTCGCCTTGCTCCGGGGAAGGGTGTGGGATGTTTCTGAGAGAGAGGGGAACGAACTGGTGTGAAGAAATCGAGCGGGGGTGGCCTCTATTTATAGTGGCAAGAGGAGACCGACGGGCGCGGGCTGAGCTCGTCGTGGTCGACGGCACAGGCAGGTATCGGCGTGGGCAACGGTAGGGGGCGGTGCTGTGCTCCCTGGCGAAGCTCAACGGCGTGGGGCGGTGCTGATCGGTCGGAACGCTTCGACGCTCTGAGCGGGTCCGATGGAGGTTTTGATGGCGCACAACGCGCGTGGTCCGCGCGGTGGCGAACGGGCGTGTCTGCGGGGTTGCTTGGGTGGTGGTGATCACGCGTGCACGCGGCAAGGGCGGCACGCGGTCTGTGGGCGTGTGTCGAGGGTGGCGCTCTGGCGCGCTCTCGGCATGCTCTCAGAGAAGTTTGGCATGGCTTGGGCGTGTGGTCCAGTGGCTGGCAGGGTTCAAGCGCTAGACAGGGGGTGGCGATGGACGGTGGTGTGCATCCTAGACATGGTGTTTAGGCTTGGTGCTTGCTCTGGCTAGCTAGCCATGGTCGGCTGGCAAGGGTTCCTTCGCGTTGGCATGGCATGGTGCGATGGGTAGGGGCTAGGGGTGGTCAAGGCACTGGTTGGCACTGGGGGAGACAAGTGTGATCAATGGTGAACAATGCTTAGCCAAAATTACTGCTCAAAACAGTGAAATTTGGCCAATTTGATTTTCTGTCTCCAAGTGTTTGATGAAATGGCCACAAGAAATTTATTTTTGAATTTTGAAAAAAAAATTGGTGGGTGTGCTAGGCATGTGTTGAGGATTCTGTGGGTGCTTGGGTTTTGAAAAATGAGCTTGTTTGAGTGGTTTTTGAAATAGTGGGATCTTTCCATATGAGATAGATTCAATTTTAAACTGTCATTTAAACTAAGTATTTGAATGTTTTTGGATGATCACAAAGTGGGCCTTGGTACCTTATTATGAGTACTAACAAGGGGTGCAAAGATCCATACATGTTTATGTTGAGTTTTGAAAATTAGAGATAGCCAAAGTAGGCATGAGAGTTAATATGGCCAAAGTGACCATTCACTTCATGTGTTTATTTTGAGTTGTTTGTCTTTGGGAAAAGTTTGGGGATTGTTTAGATGATGTTTATTTCACCTAAGAATCCTTTTACAAGCAAAGAAACACAGAACCATGGCAATTCAAAAGAATCCAATTTTTTAATATACACACATATGAATGCTTTCTTATTTTTAGTTGGGAAAGTTTTTGTTAACCCTATTTTTTGATGATTAGAGTTTGATGATCCAGGTTTAATATTTTTGAGATGTTACATCTAAGGATTAGGATCACTTCGTAAGTTGTTATAGCAATATAAACTCAATGACTTTGATTGTAATGCTATACTTCGGATGAATGTTCATCACATCATTACACTAATGTTGTGACCTCGTTATTAACAACATCCAATATCTATGATCAGGAATCCTTGATCATCTTGTTAATCAACGAGCTAGTTTATGAGAGAGGCATAACTAGGAACTTTATGTTTGTTTATTAAACACACATGTATTAACATTTTCATATTAATACAATTATAGCATGCAAAATAAACATATATCATATACTTGGAATACACTCTCAGGACATATTCCCTTCACCTGAAGTACAAATAATTGGAATAAGTCTCTCTACTTTTTCGCACTATACTTTTTCGCATAGGAGATGGGGAATGCTATGATGTGCGGTTCTGGGCGTGGCAGTAGTGTTTCCTCTTTAGCGCGTGTGCGCAACATCAGGTGGTGGCCGACTTCGTCTTCGTCTACTGCTCTTCTTCTTTCGACTAGCCATGGCGACGAGGGGAATAAGAAGTGATTGCGCCGGTGACCAACCAATTCCCTCTTCATCAAGCACAACTATCATCTTCCTGGTGAATCCCTTACTGCTCTAGTCCAACTAGCCGGCTGTGGAGGCGAGGAGGTGGAGAAGGACAGGAACGTTGTTGGGCATGTTTGGAGCCTTTGCGAGCAAATGGAGGTTGTCCTCCCTGCGGCGTCTTCCAAGCAACAGCTAAGTTCCGCGGCCGCTATTCAAGGGCAGATGGGTGGCATCGCCGTGCTTGGCACTATGGGTTGCGCGTTTTCTTCCTCGTCACGACGATCTTGCCTAGTCTCTAAGTGGACTTCAGCCCCCCCCCCCGGCTCAACCAAGTGATTTAGTCCCCGGTTTGAGCTCGATGTTGTTCATCACCGGCAGATTCCTAGGACTCGATTGCGTTTTTGCAATCTCTTTTTGGGTGCTCTATGTAAAAGTGTGGGTCCTCGTTGTAATTTTATTTTTCTTTCTGGGCCTCCTTGTAATTGTTCACCCACCACTGGAATAAAGCTCTAGTCCTTCGGGGCCTTATCCGTTCAAAAAAATAGCACATGTAAAATATTGTAAACATAAGGTAAGTTGGAGGCTTGTATTAAGAAACAGATATAGTGCTTTTATTATTTTTTATACCAGGTTTTTGTTTATTTTTCCTAGGGATAGATTAGATATCTTATTATGTATAGTTTTTAAAAAACAGCCATTTGAAAACAATTTTTTATTTTACTATTTATCAGGAAGCAAATATGTTTGGAAGGAACATTTCAGGGTGAAGTTACATCCGACCACAGGAAGAGCATGCTCGATGGATCTTGAAACAAAGGAGGGTCTGCAAAACAACAAAATAGAAAATGCATGCACAATGAAAAATCGGTGCAGCCAGCACTGTATTATTTTCAAGAGAAACAATACACGTGTAGAACCAAACAATCGGTGCCGTCCGGCTGTGCCTAAATAAACGTAATATACACATTTATGGCTCGCTGATGCGCACGGCTGGCAAAAATATACACAGTATGCAACACAACAATAGATATAAGATATGGATACTTTGGATCTACCCTCTATGGTCCATGCTTACGTTTGATTTTTTTTTTCTCTTCCTTGGAAACGACGTCTATGACGGCATGCGGCTGCCACTGGATATAGCGACAGCGAGTGTTCTCTGAACTTTTCTGTTCTATTCTCAGGGTCTGGTCCATGACCAAAAAGTCAGAAGAAAGGCAGTACATTCTTTTGGTTAAAGTTCAAGAGTGAACACCGGAACATAAGTACAAGAACAATATGGTTCTGATCGAGTTCGTGCTCGTACGTGGTGACAGTGACAGTCTCTTAGAGAACCATCCTGCTCAATCTTTTCAGACCGGGAGCAGAAAATCAGTTGGTTATTAGCATCGAGTTTTGTAGGAATCGGTTCAGCTCAATGTCAAATGGAAATTAGCAATGCAAATGTGTTATCTGAACAATGCTTGGGTAATACATACTACAATCGGGATGCATGCAACAACGTCATATATCTTCGAGATTTATCTCATATATATCTTTGAGATTATCTCATTTATCTTATATATCTTCGAGATTTATCTCATTTATCTTATATATCTTCGAGAAGCAACACACTGAACCGCGCTGTCGCGCACTCATCATATATATCTCCGAGATAAGAAATAGGAAACGGAAGGCTTAAACCACAAATGGACACTATCTCTAGCTCGAGTGACATGTCCATTGGCACTATCGGTGGACACTATCTCTACGATCGGTAACCACAAATGGACACTATCTCTACGATCGGTGGCATCATTCGCATCTGGTCAATGCTGGGTTTGATAAAAAGTCTTTCCTCAGATGAACTGTCCCGGTAGCCCAGGGAAACGTCAGAATGGCAGTTAATTTCACTGGCCGTAAGCAGGAGCCCTTGATCTCGGTCTAAAAGCCTGAAATTGCACTTAACCGCCACCGTCCAGCCACAGTCTGCGTTAGTTTCTTCTGCCCCTTTCTCCCCCAAAATGATGAGACGTTACCCGTTTACCCGCCCTGCTGTAACTCCTGTCTTTGGGTGGCTCCGGGCAATGCTCTGGACTGTTCACCGGGAGGAAGGAGGGAGGAGATGCAACGTTTTGCAAACGTTTCAAGTTTTGGGGAAACTGTTCCGTACTTAGTCACATGTAGCCAAACTGACATTGCCTCACTATGTAGCTGGCCGTGGCCGGACGATCCAGTTTTTGCTGAAACGTTTTTGGCGATGTAGAAACTGTGCCATTTTTTACCTGGGAATCATGTCTGTTGCTAATCAATAACAACGTTCAGAGATCCTGGAAACGTTTAGCTGGTCTTGCGTGTCTGACGTCTTGTCTCGGCGTCAGTGATCTTTTTTTTTCGAAACAATGGTTCAGTGCAAATTCAGAACCCGAATGCGGGTATATATGCTCTGCGGTAACTACAATTGAATCTGTGATAAATTCACAGGCTGCATTGGCACATCTGCGGACGGCGAGCAAGATTGCGCGCGATGGTGTTCCGATAGCAGGGAACAGAAGCTAGCGTGCACAATGAACTGTTGTGCCCAAACTGTTCCATAGTTACATACATGTAGCCAAACTGACATTGTCTCACTGTCTAGCTGGCCGTGGCCGGACGATCCAGTTTTTGCTGAAACGTTTTTGGCGATGTAAAAACTGTGCCACTTTTACCTGGCAATCATGTCTGTTGCCAATCAATAGCGACGTTCAGAGATCGTGGAAACGTTTAGCTGGTCTTGCACGTTTGACGTCTTGTCTCGGCGTCAGTGATCTTTTTTTTCGAAACAATGGTTCGGTGCAAATTCAGAACCCGAATGCGGGTATATATGCTCTGCGGTAACTATAATTAAATCTGTGATAAATTTATCGGCTGCATTGGCACATATGCGGACAGTGAGTAAGATTGCGCGGTGGTGTCGCTGGCAACTCTGTCTGTAAAGGAAATGTGAGATTTACTGCAATATGCGGGTGTTTGCGAGTATTTCTTTGCTTTGAGGTGGACACGCAAAAGTGCACAATGCATTAACTGTTTTTCTTAAACGAGGAATAAGGCTTTTCATTGATCACGAGATAGGAGCAGAAAAAAATGAAGCTTTTCATGGCCGAAGCCAACCCTTTCCGATAGCAGGGAACATCAGCTAGCGTGCACAATGAACTGTTGTGCCCATTGTAAACAACTGATATTTTGTAGAATGTGCATTCAATTTTACAACCAAAGGAAAGGATGGGCCGGTTCAAAGTTACGGTGAGGAGCATTTATTCGTGTGTTTCAAAATAATGTTACAAGTGTAAGCAATCTGAAAATGTTTAGGCATATTCAAGTCCATGCTCCATTTGCACATGGAAAGTATCATAAATACAAGGTAAGTTTGGAGGCATGTGTTAAGAAACAAATCTAGTGCTTTTATTACTTTTTCAGATACCTGGTTTTTGTTTATTTTTCCTAGGGACACATTAGATATCTTTTCTTCGCGAAAAAAACTTTTCAAGCACATAGAAGACACAAATATAAACCTAAAAAACAGCCTTTTCAGACTTTCAGTTTTTTTTTACTACTCATCAGGAAGCAAATGTGCCCATGAGCAAAAACGGCATGGTGGAAGTACAATGTCTTCCATATTTTCCACATAGTTGCAAACTATCTTTTAGGATTGTATCTGAAAGTAACATTTCACGCTGAAGTTACATCTAACCACACGGAGCTTGCTCGATCGTTCTTAAAACAAAGGAGGGTGTGCAAAATAACAAAAATATGAAATGCATGTACAACGAAATATTGTTGTAGCACCGTATTATTTTCAAGAGAAGCAATGCGCAAGAAGTGAGCCTATCTCACTTGGTTAGGAGAGTGGATGTACGACCTAGCCACCCAGGTAAATTGGGTTCTTATTATTTCAAACATCAAACTTGTTGTGGGGGTTTCCCCCACCGTTTTCCTTAAAAAAAAGCAATACACATGTAGAGCCAAAAGTCGGTGCCGTCCGGCTGTGTCTAAATAAATGTAATATAACGCATTTATAGCTCTCTGATAAGAAATGCATGTACAACAAAATGCTCACGGCTGGCAAAAATATACACAGTATGCAACACAACAACAGCTAAAAGATATCGATACTTTGGATCTACCCTCCATGGTCCATGCTTACGTTTGGTTTTTTTCTTTCTTAGAGACGTCTATGACGGCATGCCGCTGCCACTGGATAGCGGCAGCGAGTGTTCTCTGAATTTCTCTGTCCTCAGGGTCAGGTCCATGGCCAAAAAGTCAGAAGACAGGAGGTACAACTTTTTTAATATTCCACAGCGCACACGGGAATACAGAAGCGCATGCAAGAACAATATAGTTCTGATCTAGTTACATCCATTTCAGTGAAAGTAATATGGATCGGAGGGGTAAGAAAAATAGTTGGTAATATGAGGCAGTGATGGAAACTAGCGACTCTTGCAGTGCAAATGTGCTCTATGAACAATGCTCAGGTAACACATACATACAGTTCGGATGCATGCAATGCAACAACGTCACCACCCACCCTGAACCGCGCTGTGGAGCACTAGGTCTTCGAAATAAGAAAAGGAAACAGAAGGCTTAAACCACAAACGGACACTAGCTCTAGCCAGAGTGACATCATACTATTTCCACTGTGGAGCACTAGCTCTAGCCACAAACGATCCGTGGCATCATCCACCACAGTTGGTCAATGCTGATAAAGGTTCTTTCCTCACATGAACTGTCCCGGCTTTCACAGCCCACTGATCGCCGGCCGGTAGCCCGGGGCAACGCCGGAGAGACGTCGGAATGGCAGTTTCCTCCATAAATTTCACCGGCGGTAAGCACAGGCCCCCCCTTGATCTCGGTCCAAAAGCCTGAAATTGCATCTCTAACCGCCACCGTCCTGCCACAGTCGGCGTTAGCTTCTTCCCCCCTTAAAACGGTGAGACGTTACCAGTTTACCCGCCTCGCTGTAACTCGTCGCTTTCTGACCGGGATCTGGCCTTGCTTTGGGTGGCTCTCCGGGCAATGCTCTGAAACTGTCCACCGGAGTTAATCAAAAGTTTTGCAGTCGTCCGGGAACTGTTCCGTACTTACTTACATGTAGCCAAACTGACATTGTCTCACTGTGTAGCTGGCCGTGGCCGGACGATCCAGAGTTCCAGTTTTTGCTGAAACGTTTTTGGCGATGTAGAAACTGTGCCAGTTTTACCCGGCCGGGAATCATGTCTGTTGCATATCAGTAGCAACGTTCAGAGTTTGCGGAAACGTTTAGCTGCTCTCGCGCGTAAGTATCCCGTCTTGTATCGGCTTCAGTGATCATTTTCGAAACAACGCGCTTCAGTCAAAATTCAGAACCCGAATGTGGGCAGGTTCTGCGGTAACCACAATTACATCCATGGTTAACCAGCTGCATTGGCACATCTGCGGATGGTGAGAAAGCTTCCGCCATGGTGTCGCTGGCAAGAGTGCACAATCAAACTTTTCTAAAACGATACATAAGGCTTGCAGTCGGCCAGACGTCATATTTTCGTGGCTGCTCGTTATTGCTGATTTCTCAAGTCCTTTTTCAGATCAACATTCGGAGCCCGTCTTGCATTTGATGTAACTACTACTCCCTCCATCTTAAAATAGATGTCACGGATTTGCCAAAAAAATTATAAATCTAGACACTATTTAGTATATAGATTAATCGAAATTTTAACAAATCTGCGACATCTATATTTTTTACTCCCGTCCACTGCCGCTAAACGCAGGCAAAGTACAAACACGTTAGAGACTATGCTGTCTCCCTTGCATTATTTTGACTGCCGGTTAGCCGGTACCGTTTGCCGTGCATCACGTCCACAGCCGGTAAAAAAAGTACTACACTACTGCCACCGTCCAGCCTCAACTTTTCCCTGAAAATATACCGCGATACTTGGCTACTTTCCCTCGAAAGAATGCAAAATTTAATGTCTACTGTCGATCTCATAACTCATGCAGTGCCTGAATGACGATCAGTCGGAGCCTAAAGAACACAGAAAGCAGTGTACTACTGGGTATAATGCAGCCCAGCAACATTGCCTGCCCAAGGCCCAACCTATATCGTCTTCTTTTCTTCCCGCTCAATATACAGGTCGGCTCCTACTGCACGCCGCACACCCTGTGCGTGGTATGGGACCGCCAAGTTCGGCTTTCTTTTTTCTTTATCTTTTCTGTTTCTTTTTAGTTCAAATTTTTTTAAATTCGAAAGAGTTTAAATTCGGAAATGTTCAGATTCAAAAAATATTCAGATTTTGAAGAATATTTAAATCTAAAAAAATATTAAGATTTGAAAAGTGTTCATGTTTGAAAAATGTTCAGATTTTAAAAATTGTCCAAGGCAAAAAAATCCCCGGACAGAAAACCACTGGCGCTGAATGGGCCAGGCCAAGGGACAAAAGGATGTGCGGCAGGTCGGTGTATAGAAGCCCCTGTGTCACCATGTAGCTCAGCCGTTGTAGCCAGTTTTAATGGGCGAATGCTATTTATCGCCCGCATGCGCGTTGGGCCGGCCCAATTATCGTTCTTCCTTTTTCCTGTTCCTTTTTTATGTGTTTCTTTTTTTCTTGGTTTTTCTTTTCTAGTTCTTTTGCTTTTCTCTGTTTTCTGAATATTTTTAAAATACGAACATTTTTTAGATGTGAATAATTTTTAAATTGGAACGCTTTTCGAATTTGAACACTTTTTGAATTAGAATAATTTTTAAATTTGAACAATTTTTGAAATTAAAACACTTTTTAAGTATGAACAAATTTTGAATCTGGAAAGTTTTTGAATATGAACAGTTTTGGAATTTGAAAATTTTGAATAGCTGCGAAAACTGCTAAAATTCCAAAACCGTTTAAACTTGAAAACTATTCAAATTTGGGAAAACTAAAAATCGCATCCTTGTTTGTTTTGGTCACTTTGGGGGCGGCCCACGAGAAGAAGGCTGCATGCGGGGCGATGGTTTCACACGCGTCAGGCGGGAAATAGCAGCTCCGTTTTAGTGATTAGAACGGTGTGTCTTTACTGGGACTATGTCTTTTGCATATACATGGATATTTCACAAATTTTCGAAGAGGAACATAACATAGAGGGGTAGGTTGGCAGCGTTTGGCTGCTCTTGCTAGGAACACATAAAGGTGTATGGATTACAGATGGCACCCGCTGCTGCTGCTGGGTACGGGTGGAGCTTAACCAAACTCACACCCGTAATCTTAGATCTTTCCCGCAACCCGCACCGGCACCCGTACATGGATATAGATTTTATTACATACTCGAGGATAAAAAAGACCGACGGATAATACCCACCCATCAATAATTATCAATAGTAGTGCCACAACCTAAGTCCTAGCCGGGACTATTGACCCTTTTTCCACCGGTGCCACAACCTAAGTCCTAGTTAGAGAATGTGAGCACCCCACCACACCCTTATACATTTATTTCTCCTTGGATCCACGACCACAGTATTTTTGGAATGGACACGTAAAAAGAGTGGTAGGACCTTATCGAACCCAAAGCAGTTGAGGGGATAGCAGAGATAGTGAGAATACAAAAAATTAATTAGTGTCTCTAACAAAAAATTATAGTGTTGTTAATCTGATAGCCTAGACAAACAATGCTAGATGGGAAGCTAAGTTGTTCCAGCTAACTCTGAACCAGCATGCATAAACTGTTGGGTTGCCACGATTATGTGCATACTACATCGCCGGTCTGGGTTAAAGTTTCTCTCCTTTTTTGTAGGTACATGATCGATGGCACCATCCATAACCTAGATCCTTGCAAGAGAAGCCGAGTGCCGTCATACCACCCCGCTATGTTTCGTACCCTTGGATCAACGACCATCATGTCTTCCAACCTTCGCCACCGACTTTCAACCATGCCTTGTCGTCTACTGTCCACGGAATGGACACCATAAAAAGAGTGGTGGGATGCGATCGGGTCCTAAACAATTGCGGCGATAGGAGGGAGAAGGAGAATACAAAGTCATAACTCTAAGTCTATTCATGTGTTGATTTTCTGCGTCACACGTTAAAGGGGATGTTGATGTGTATATGTGGATTTCACTAGCCATTTTCATCAGTTCAGATAATTTACTATGTTGGCTAGTGCATGAAGCTTGGCATGGTATCAGGTTTCGAATTCGAGTCCTGACATTCACATTTTATTGAAAAGTTTCTCATCACCCCTCCGTCCATGTATAGGCCTCTTGAGTCATCCTTTTGAGACTTCATGCACGTGTTGGCCTCCTCGAGTCATACATGAAAGGACGTGTTTGAGAGGGGGTGTTGATGAAGGGAATATGCCCGAGAGGCAATAATAAAGTGGTCATTATCGTATTCCTTGTTTATGATAAATGTTTATTTTACATGCTATAATTGTATTAATACGGAAACGTTAATACATGTGTGTTTAATAAACAAAAAGGAAGTTCCTAGTTATGCCTCTCTGATAAACTAGCTCGTTGATTAACAAGATGATCAAAGTTTCCTGATCATGGACATTGGATGTTGTTAATAACGAGGTCACAACATTAGTGTAATGGTGTGATGAACATTCATCCGAAGTATAGCATTACGATCAAAGTCATTGAGTATATATTGCTATAACAACTTACGAAGTGATCCTAATCCTTAGACCATGAGATCATGTCAATCACTAACACCGGAAGAGTTTCTCGATGACATCAAACGTCACACCGTAACTGGGTGATTATAAAGATGGCTTCAGAACTACAAAAGTGTTATGTTGAGACCCATGGATCTAGAGTGGAATTTGTTCATCCCGATGACGGATAGATATGCTCTGGGCCCTCTCGGTGATATCACATTGATTAGCTTGCAAGCAAGTGATTTGATCACTAGAATGTTATATCACGGGAACGAGAAAAGAGTGCATGTCGGTAACGAGATCAAACTAGGTATGGAGACACCGATGATCGAATCTCGGACATGTAATATATCGTGAAACAAAGGGATTAAGATACTAGCGTAAAAGGTTCACACGATCACAGAAGTCATCGTTGAATTTGTGGGAGTCAGTATGGATCTCCAGGTCCCTCTACTGATTATTGATCGGAGAAGGGTCTCGATCATGTCCGCATTATTCGCGAACCGTAGGGTGACACACTTAAGGGATGCCGACACCATTTGGAGCAAATGATATGCCAGAAAAAGAAAAGGAAAGCGCAGGAATTTATTTCACTAGACACCGGAACTGTTTCGGTTGAAATTGCTGAAACTGGTTCTGCATGTGAAATAGAATACTAGCAAGGTGTTTTATGTGAATGTTTGTTAATTAAAGTAATTAACAAAATTCTGAATAAATAAATAAAAGAGTTTTATTTAAATGAGAGCTTGCATTAATTTTGGTGGAAAATTAATGCATGTGAGTGGAATTGTGAGTGGAGAGGTTTTTATGTGAGTGGAGCTTCCACCACATGAATGAGGGAGAGGTGGGGGCACCCACCATGGCCGGCGGCCATGCCCCCTTGGGCTGCCCCCCTCCTCTATAAAAGGACCCCCTCCTCTCACTTGTCTCTCACACCTCCTCGCGAAGGATCTCTCTCCCCCCATTAGAATTTCCCCATGGTCTCGGATCAGTGAGATACATGTTCCTAGTGGCTTTTTCTGGAAGGATTTGTTGCTTCCGCTGCTTCGCTGGAGCGAGGGCGCGGAGGTTGTCGGGGTACCCGTACGTGTGTGCGATCACGAATGCACCACTGCTTTGAGGTGCTGGACTTGATCGTGCTGGACCGGCTGGACCAAATGGACTTCATCACGATCTTGAGATCGGCAAGCGTTCGTCTATATCATCCACGAGTACAACCTCTTTAACGCTATTCGGTCTTCGAGGGTATGTATTCTATGGATGTATATCCACCCGTTGCTTGTATCTAGTAGATAGATCTTGGTACATAGATGTTCCCATCGTAGGAAAAATTTTGTTTTCTATGCTGCGAACCCTACAGTGGTATCAGAGCCGGATCTATGCGTAGATACTTTGCACGGGTAGTACACATATGAGTATGTGGGCGATGATGATCATTTTATTGCTTCTTGGTTGTACTTTGGATATTGGTGGCATAGTGGGATGAAGCGGCCCGGACAAACTTTACATGTCCTCGCACATGAGACCTGTTCCACGCTTGACATGCAACTAGTTTGCATAAGTGGCTAGCGGGTGTCTGTCTCTCCTACTATAGTCAATATCTAATTTGCAACGAGTTGTCAACAATTTGGTTATCCTCGTTGTGGTCCATGTTCGTAGGTAAGAACGGTTCTATCTTCGAAAGCTCTAAGCCACGTAAAACTTGCAATGGATAAATTAGAGGCGTCTAGTTTAGATTGTTGCTGGGCTAGTGTTATGATATGGTGATGTTGTAAGTAGAAGTAGGAGATGATACTCTTACAACACACATAGCGTGTAAGTTCCATAGACCTTGGCCTTACACATAAAGGTTTGATAGAGATCATACCACGGTGCACATGATGGAGATCATATGCGGGAACCATATCATTTCACTTATAAACATGTGATGTTTGATAGCATCTTATATTGCTTGTTTGGCGTTTTATTAGCATAATAAGATGATCCCTCATTTAGATATCAAGATAAAAATGTGTTCTTCCTTAAGTATGCACCGACAATGTTTCGTCGCTTCAAGGCATCACGTGATGATCGGGTGTACTTGAATCCACGAGCATATCTCGGGTGTAAGACAGTTACACACGCGAATACTAAGGTTCTTACTTGGCGAGCCTAGCATGTACAGACATAGCCTCGGAACACGGACCGAAAGGTTAAGCATGAGTCATATGTTTTGATATGATGACCATATGGATGCTCGCCTTTGAAGATACACCGACTCACGTGATGATCGGACTTGGTGTAGTGGATTTGGTTCATGTAATCACCAAAAAGACACGAGGGATGTCGTTTTTGAGTGAGAGTTCATTTCTAATTTGGATTAGTAGAACTCAATTTATCATAAATTAAATCAAAGTGAATTTGCACAATTTGCTGTAGTCATTGGCATTCGTTCACCATCTTATGCATAGTTGTAATTGAGATAATAGAACTATAGAATTTTGGATATATACTTTACAAACTGGTATCGTATTGTGTTGAGTGTCAATCTAAAGTTTAAAGTCCTATTGCAAACTTTCAGCAAAATTCTATTTACTCCGTGAAATTTAATAATTGGTATTAAATCGAGAGTAACAATTCCAGTGTTAGTATCTTAAGTATCATGTTTGCCTCCATGATTCTTGATTGTTTTAAATATCAAGGTTGTCTAGGAGCTGAAAGAATTGTTTCAGAAACCATCATGTGTGGAAGATATAACGATATCTGAAACAATGTTTTGGTTGAAATATGATAGAGTATAATATATGATCTCATATTGGATGAGAATTTACGAAGGTTGGAGATGCTAGACATCCTAATCATCCAAAAGGGTTTTGGAAAGTAATGTTATACTCACAATTCGTCCTTATAAGCTACAATAGCTTGATCATGAAAGTCGTCATGATAAGGATGAATAGAGGATGTATGTAAAGTGTTTACTATACTAAAAGATTACTAAAGAATGGATTTTGAAAGAACGTCGATCATTTTTGATGATGGTGCTCTACTTCAAAGTGCAGGTCCAAAGGTATTATTATTTGAATATACACGCTTTAGACTATGTGTCATGTATATGGCTCCACTTTTGATGTTGATAGATTCTTTTAAAAAAGGAAAAAGAAATGCTGAAAGAGAATCTATAAAATATATTTGGCAGAAAAGAAAAGATTGGAAATATCCAATTTAGGTATATGGATGATATACATGTTATGGTTGTATTCTTTGCTTGTTAAGCAATGTGGTTCTTGGGTATTGGATACCGAATTGGTTGGTATAAAATTTCATACGAAACGACGCAATTCATAAACCACAATGGCCTAAGTAACTAGCAAGAGAATATGTGATGATGTTCATCGAAAACAAACAAACCGTTGTTTGTATTTCTCGTTGACATCAAGGCTTGACTTCAAGATTTGTTTTAATAATTGTTATTTAAATCAGGTATTATGAGAACAAAGGTTGTTCAAATAATTACCGTATTCCATATAAGATGGATGATTTATAAATCTAGTTGGAGAAATCACATCCATAAAACCTAATGCTAAAATGTCGCAAGGCAAATGATTGAAAGATCACTTACGAAGTGACATCACTGTTTAAATTATATTGGAAAGAAAACATGAAGAATCTCCATTTTCATGGATTTTTGGAGTCTTTGATTTGATCAAGTGACGCTTGTGAGACTTTCCTCGGGATAATTAAAACTTCGTTCAAAGGCCAAAGAAGAACAAACGACTAAATTATTGGAATTTATACATATCGATGTATGTATTCCATTATGTGTAGTCGTAAGCGATGGGTTTCAACTTCATATACTTTCTCCGGAAATTTGAGTGAATATTCACTTAATGAGAAAGAAGTGTGAAATATTTGAAAATGTTCAAAGACTTTCAAGATGAAGTGAAAATCATTGTGACAAGAAAATAAATGCTTTATGATTTTATCATAAGGGATTTATTTGAGTTACAAGTGTAACAAGAAAATAAATGAATTATGATTTTATCATAAAGGGAATTATTTGAGTTGCAAGTTTGGCAAAACACCTAGATTTACATATCCCGAAACACCATAGGAGTATGGAGTGTTTGAGATTTGTAATGAAACCTTGTTTGACATGGTTGGATCAAAGGTGTTATTGATAAAACTGCCATTATGTTTTAAAAAGATTAAAGCTTTAGAGACTTCCGCTTTTTACACTGAAAAGAGCTCCATCTTGATCCGTTGAAATGACACCATATGAGTTATGGTTTGGGGTAAAACCCAAGTTGTCATTTCTTAAATTTTGGTATGCTAAACATAAGTAAGATGTTTACAACCAAAGTCGGATGAGCATGTCTTTGTAGGTTATTTCGAATAACAATTGGTTATTCCTCCATAACACCGAGGACAAAAGGGTTTGTCGCTTGAAATGTAAAGTTTCTTGAAGAAGGAATTTTTTATAAATGTTAAGTGGGAGGACAATAGAACTTTGATAAGGTTAACGAACCTTAGCTAAATGTGCTGAGTTGCACAGTGCCGGAAATGGTTCTGGAGGCTGCCATAATGCTCATAGCTTATGTGCCTCAAAGGTTGTGGTCACGGAGATCTAAGTTCCTATTGAACTAAGTAGGTCGGTTAAACAATCAAATGCTAAGTTTGAGAGTAAATCATTATTGTTTGACAATGATGAACCGAATACATACAAAGAAGCGATGATGGGCCCTGACTCCGTCAAATGGCTTGAAGCCATACAATCCGTGATAAGTCCATACACGATAAATCAAGTTTTGAACTTGGAAGACCCTCCGGAAAGGTGTAAAAACCTATCGGTCGTATTTGGATCTATAAAGAAACAAACATGGATATTTTACATCTATGAAATAGTCAACATATCGGTAAAGTATTTTACGACAATGTTCAAGGAGTTGACTATGACAAGATTTGATCTTTCATAGCGATATTTAGTCTGGACGGATTAAAGTAGCAACTGTTGGAGATATGCCCTAGAGGTAATAATAAATGTAGTTATTATTATATATCTTTGTGTTTATGATAAATGTTTACATTCATGCTATAATAGTATTAACAAGGAAACCATTAATACTTGTGTGATTTGTAAACTTAATTTGAAGTCCCTAGTATAGCCTCTATACTTCACTAGCTTGTTGGTTGATTGATGATGTGGTTTCTTTGTCATGAACATTGAGATGTTATCAACAACAAGATCATATCGTTAGGAGAATGATATGGTGGACATACTCCTATAGACAAGCGTAGCATAAAGATCAAGTCATTTCAATAGTTCAATTGCTATATGCTTTCTGATACATAGTAACCTAATTCCTTCGACCATGAGATCATGCATATCACCTTTACTGGATGGATGCTTTGATGTCATCAAACACCACACCGTAACAGGGTGGCTATAAAGGTGGCATTGAGTGTTCGGAAAGTATTGGTTGAAACACATGGATCAAGAGTGGGATTTGTCCATCCACATGACGGATAGATATTCTCTGGGCCCTCTCGGTGAAATGTCATCCAATTAGCTTGCAAGCATGTGACTTGGTCACAAGGGATCACATATCACGGGAACGAGAAAAGAGTACTTATCAGTAACGAGGATGAACTAGGTATGCAGAGATACCGACGATCATAACCTCGGATAAGTAACATATCGTGAGACAAAGGGAAATTGGTATCGTATGTAAGTGGTTCATTCGATCGCAAAGTAATCGTAGAAATATGTGGGAGCCATATGAATTTCCAGATTCCTCTATTGGTTATTGTTCGAAGAAGTGTCTCGATCATGTCCGCATAATTCACGAACCGTAGGGAGACACACTTAAGGATTCGACGTTGTTTGAGTAGTTATGGTATTATGAGAAAGAGACCGAATGTTGTTCGGAGTCTCGGATGGGATCCGGGATATCACGAGGTGATCCGGAATGGTCCGGAGAATAAGATTCATATAAGGAAAGACCCGTTTCGGAGTTCGGGAATGATTCCGGTGTTTTCATCGGGGATATTCTAGAAGGTTCCGGATTGTCCGGCACTCCGGGGGGGGGAGGGGTACATGAATGTGTCATTACATATTGGAATGATTGCATCATGTACTAAGTGTTCTTGCTGTCCCAAATATAGGATTAAATTGAATCCTAAAACAGAAAAGTCAAATGTCCAGTTTGAAAGTCAAACTGCCAAAAACAAGAAACTGTGGGAAACAAGCAAGAGGAGTTGGAGTCGACTTGGAGGAGGAGTTTCTCTCCTCCAAGCCGGCGGCCAGCCTAGGCCGAGTTGGGGAGGGACTCCCTCCCTCCCCTGGCGCGCCACCCCCTCCCACCTATATAAGGAGGGGCAGGGCTCCCCTCCTACACACAAGTTTCCTATCCTCTAAACTAAACCCTAGATCTAGACCCCGGTTTAGAGCTATTCGGTTTAGAGCCTTCTAATTGGTTTAGAGCCCTCTAATTGGTGTGTCTAATTACTAGACCACTAATAGCCTCTCTCATAAGCTCCACCATACTCGCACCGGCTTAAGGCGAAGCCCTGCGGGATCTCCCCTCTACCTCCGGTACCACGCCGTTGTGCTGCCGGAATCGCGAGGAGAGTGCTACAACCTCCGCTGCCTGCTGGAACAAGGGAGAGGAAGGTCTTCGTCGAGTACCGAACGTGTGACCGACTGCGGGAGCGCTGCGGGAACGCGGCACCGGAAGGATCGTCTACGCGATCTTGAGATCGGAAAGAGTACGACTACATCACCCACGAGAATCTGCTCTCGTTAAACACTTTGGAATCTTCGAGGGTGAGTTATTCCATCGACTCGTTGCTACAATCTAATAGATAGATCTTGGCTTGTTTGTTTGTATGCGATAGAAAATTTTTGTTTTCCATGCTACGAACCCCTACAGTGGTATCAGAGCCGTGTCTATATGTAGATCTGTTGCACGAGTAGAACACAATGGTCATTGTGGGCATTGATGCTTTTATTGTAGATTGCTTTTTGTGTACTTTGCATCTTGCGGTATGTTGGGATGAAGCGGCCCGGGCTAACCTTACATGACATCGTTCATGAGACTTGCTCCACGCTTGACATGCAACTCGTTTTGCATAAGTGGCTTTGCGGGTGCCTGTTTCTCCTAGCATAGTAAAGATCCAATTTACAACGGGTGATCAACAATGCTAGTATCAATGTTGTGGTTATTGTTCGTAAGTTAGAACGACACTTATGGAAAGCCCCAAACCACGTAAAATATGCAAAGAAAGTAGAAGCGTCTAACTTTGTTTTGCAGGGGTGTGCAGTGATGTGATATGGCCATGATTGTGATTATATTTGATGTATGCAATGTTCCTTATTGTAAGTTGGCAACCGGCAGGAGCCATATGGTTGTCTTTAATTTCTGTTAAGACCTGCGTGTCTATTCAAAATAGTTGTAATAGTTGAAGCTGGTGGACGACAACCATGGAGAAGCGTCATTGACCTTGATGCTATGCCGGTGATGATGGAGATCATATTCGTGCTTGAAGATGGAGATCGGAAGCACAAAGAAGAAAGGCCATATCATATCACATATTATGAAGTGCATGTGATGTTAATCCTTTATGCATCTTGTATTTCTTAGTAGACGACGGTAGCATTATAAGATGATCCCTCATGCACATAAATTTCAAGTTCTAAAGTGTTCACCCTTAGTATGCACCGTTGCCAAAGCTTGCTGCTTCGAAGCACCACGTGATGATCGGGTGTCTTTGATTCCGCGGGTGAATACAACGTAAGCAAGCCAGATTTGCTTATGCGGAAGCTAAGGTTTGATCTTGACGAGCCTAGCATGTACAGACATGGCCTCAGGAACACGGATCGCCGAAAGGCAAAGCATGAATCATATAGTAGATATGATGAACATGATGATTGTTCGCCATTAAAACTATATCAGCTCTCGTGATGATCGGTGTTGATGTAGTGGATTTGGTTCATGTGATCACTAAAACAATGTGAGGGATGTTGTTTTGAGTGGGAGTTCACCTAGTTTAATTTCATTAATTAATTTGAACTCAATTTGTCATAAACTTAGTCTAAACTATTGCAAATATGTTGTAGATCAATGGCAGCCCCTACCATCAATTTTAATGCGTTCCTAGAGAAAGAAAAGTTGAAAAACAATGGAAGCAACTTCGCGGATTGGTTCCGCAATTTGAGGATTGTCCTCACAGCTGGTAATTTGACCTATGTGCTGGATGCACCGCTAGGTGACCCACCTGCAGCTGATGCTACCGATGAAGTAAAGAATGTTTACCTTGCTCGGAAGAATCAGTACTCCATAGTTCAGTGTGCTATCTTGTATGGTTTAGAATCGGAGCTTCAGAAAAGGTTTGAAGAGTCAGATCCATATGATATTGTCGAGGATCTCAAATTAATCTTTGAGACTCATGCGGCAATTGAAAGTTATGAAGCTTCTGAAAAGTTCTTTAACTGCAAGATGAAAGAGGGTAGCTCCGTCAGTGAGCATGTGCTTAAGATGTCTGGGCACGCAAATAAACTTCAAAGTTTGGGTATAGTGATTCCTAATACTTTGGGAGTTTACCGCATCCTCCAATCACTACCACCAAGTTACAAGAACTTTGTGATGAACTACAACATGCAGAACATGAACAAAGAGTTGCCAGAACTATTTGCTATGTTAAAATCTGCAGAAGTGGAGATCAAGAAAGAGCACCAAGTGTTGATGGTCAGTAAGACCACCAAATTCAAGAAAGGCAAGTCTAAGCAAAAGGGACACTTCAAGAAGGGTGGTAAGAAAGTTACCACGCCGACGAAGAAGACCAAGGCTGGACCTAAACCTGAAACTGAGTGCTTTTACTGCAAGGGAGAAGGTCACTGGAAGCGGAATTGCCCAAGGTACTTGGCGGATTTGAAGAACGGCAACATCAAGAAGAAAGGTATATCTGATATACATGTTATTGATGTGTATCTCACTAGTACTCGTAGTAGTGCCTGGGTATTTGATACTGGTTCGGTTGCTCATATTTGTAACTCGAAACAGGAGCTGCAGAATAAACGGAAGCTAGTGAAGAACGAGGTGACGATGCGCGTAGGAAACGGATCAAAGGTTGATGTGATCGCGGTCGGCACGCTACCTCTTCATCTACCATCGGGATTAGTTTTATACTTAAATAATTGTTATTTGGTGCCTGCATTAAGCATGAACATTATATCAGGATCTTGTTTATTGCGAGACAGTTACTTGTTTAAATCCGAGAATAATGGTTGTTCGATTTATATGAGTAATGTGTTTTATGCACATGCACCTTTGATAGATGGTCTATTCATATTGAATCTCGATAGTAGAAATACACATATTAATAACATTGAGGCTAAACGTTTGAAATCAAGCGATAATTTGACCTATATGTGGCACTGTCGTCTTGGTCACATTGGAGTGAAGCGTATGAAGAAACTCCATTCCGATGGACTTCTTGAATCACTTGATTTTGAATCACTTGAAAGATGCGAAGCATGTCTGATGGGTAAAATGACTAAGACTCCATTTTCTGGTATAATGGAGCGAGCTACAGACTTATTGGAAATCATACATACCGATGTGTGTGGTCCAATGAGTGTAGCATCGCGCAGTGGTTATCGTTATGTTCTTACCTTCACGGATGACTTGAGTAGATATGGGTATATCTATTTCATGAAACATAAGTCCGAAACTTTCGAGAAGTTTAAGGAGTTTCAAAGTGAGGTAGAGAATCAACGTAACAAGAAGATTAAATTTCTACGTTCTGATCGTGGAGGTGAATATCTAAGTTACGAGTTTGGCGAGCATTTAAAGAAGTGCGGAATACTTTCACAATTGACACCGCCGGGAACACCACAGCGTAATGGTGTGTCTGAACGTCGTAATCGAACTCTCTTAGATATGGTTCGTTCTATGATGTCACTTACAGATTTACCGCTATCATTTTGGGGTTATGCATTAGAAACAGCCGCATTCACTTTAAATAGGGCACCATCTAAATCCGTTGAAACGACACCGTATGAATTATGGTTTGGGAAGAAACCTAAATTGTCGTTCCTTAAAGTTTGGGGATGCGAAGCCTATGTAAAGAAGTTACAGCCGGACAAGCTTGAACCCAAAGCGGAAAAATGCGTCTTCATAGGATACCCGAAGGAAACTATTGGGTATACCTTCTATCATAGATCCGAAGGCAAAATCTTTGTTGCCAAGAATGGATCCTTTCTAGAGAAGGAATTTCTCTCGAAAGAAGTGACTGGAAGGAAAGTAGAACTCGACGAGGTTGTCGAACCTTCTCTCGAAATTGCGAGTAGCGCAGCACCGGAAGAAATTCCTGTGGTGCCTGCACCAATAAGAAAGGAAGCTAATGATGGTGATCATGAAACTTCGGTTGAAGTTACTACAGAGCCTCGAAGGTCAACGAGAACTCGTACCACTCCAGATTGGTATGATTCCGTTATAAATGTCATGTTGGTGGACAACACCGATGACCCCGAGACATATGAGGAAGCGATGATGAGCCCAGATTCCAATAAATGGCAAGAAGCCATGAAATCCGAGATTGGATCCATGTACGAAAACCAAGTATGGACTTTGGTGGACTTACCGGATGGCCGGAAGGCTGTCGAGAACAAATGGATTTTCAAGAAGAAAACAGATGCTGATGGTAATGTTACTGTCTATAAAGCTCGACTTGTCGCAAAAGGGTTTCGACAAATTCAAGGAGTTGACTACGATGAGACTTTCTCACCGGTAGCGAAGCTAAAGTCTGTGAGGATTATGTTAGCAATCGCTGCATATTATGATTATGAGATATGGCAGATGGATGTCAAAACAGCATTCCTCAATGGAGACATTGATGAAGAGTTGTATATGATACAACCCAAAGGTTTTGTCGATTCTAAAGATGCTAACAAGGTATGCAAACTTCAACGGTCCATCTATGGATTGAAGCAAGCATCCCGAAGTTGGAATCAACGTTTTGATAAGGTAATCAAAAGTTTTGGTTTTGTACAAACTTATGGAGAAGCTTGTATTTACAAGAAAGTGAGTGGGAGCTCTGTAGCATTCTTAATACTGTATGTGGATGACATATTGTTGATTGGGAATGATGTAGACCTTCTTAATAGTGTCAAAGAGTATTTGAATAATAGTTTTTCAATGAAGGATCTTGGCGAAGCAGCTTACATATTAGGCATAAAGATTTATAGAGATAGATCGAAACGCCAAATATCATTGTCACAAAGTACATATTTGGACAAAGTTCTAAAGAGGTTTGGAATGGAAGAAAGCAAGAAAGGGTTCTTGCCCATGTTGCCCAATACGACCTTGAGTAAAACTCAATGTCCGACATCGGCAGAAGATAGAGAAAGAATGAGTAAGACTCCCTATGCCTCAGCCATAGGATCTCTAATGTATGCCATGCTATGTACTAGACCCGACATTGCATATGCTGTTAGTTTAACTAGCAGATATCAAAGTGATCCAGGAGTGGATCATTGGACAGCGGTCAAAAACATCCTTAAGTACTTGAGAAGAACTAAGGATATGGTTCTTTCTTATGGAGGTGATGAACAGCTCGTTGTTAATGGTTACACCGATGCTAGTTGGAACACCGATCCGGATGATTCTAAATCACAATCTGGATACGTATTTATTTTGAATGGTGCAGCAGTTAGCTGGAGGAGTGCAAAGCAAAGCGTTGTGGCGAGATCTTCAACTGAATCGGAATACATGGCTGCTTCGGAGGCTTCACAAGAAGCGATATGGATGAAAGAGTTCATTACAGAGCTGGGTGTGGTTCCTAGTGCGTTGGACCCAATGTCTATCTACTGTGATAACATGGGCGCCATAGCCAATGCGCAAGAACCAAGGTCACACAAGAAGCTGAAGCATATCAAGCTGCGTTTTCACGCTATTCGAGAACATATCCAGGATGGGGATATAAAGATTTGCAAAGTACACACAGATCTGAATGTGGCGGATCCGTTGACTAAACCTCTCCCGAGGGCAAAACATGACCAACACCAAACTGCCATGGGTGTTCGGTATATTACCATGTAATCTAGATTAGATGACTCTAGTGCAAGTGGGAGACTGTTGGAGATATGCCCTAGAGGTAATAATAAATGTAGTTATTATTATATATCTTTGTGTTTATGATAAATGTTTACATTCATGCTATAATAGTATTAACAAGGAAACCATTAATACTTGTGTGATTTGTAAACTTAATTTGAAGTCCCTAGTATAGCCTCTATACTTCACTAGCTTGTTGGTTGATTGATGATGTGGTTTCTTTGTCATGAACATTGAGATGTTATCAACAACAAGATCATATCGTTAGGAGAATGATATGGTGGACATACTCCTATAGACAAGCGTAGCATAAAGATCAAGTCATTTCAATAGTTCAATTGCTATATGCTTTCTGATACATAGTAACCTAATTCCTTCGACCATGAGATCATGCATATCACCTTTACTGGATGGATGCTTTGATGTCATCAAACACCACACCGTAACAGGGTGGCTATAAAGGTGGCATTGAGTGTTCGGAAAGTATTGGTTGAAACACATGGATCAAGAGTGGGATTTGTCCATCCACATGACGGATAGATATTCTCTGGGCCCTCTCGGTGAAATGTCATCCAATTAGCTTGCAAGCATGTGACTTGGTCACAAGGGATCACATATCACGGGAACGAGAAAAGAGTACTTATCAGTAACGAGGATGAACTAGGTATGCAGAGATACCGACGATCATAACCTCGGATAAGTAACATATCGTGAGACAAAGGGAAATTGGTATCGTATGTAAGTGGTTCATTCGATCGCAAAGTAATCGTAGAAATATGTGGGAGCCATATGAATTTCCAGATTCCTCTATTGGTTATTGTTCGAAGAAGTGTCTCGATCATGTCCGCATAATTCACGAACCGTAGGGAGACACACTTAAGGATTCGACGTTGTTTGAGTAGTTATGGTATTATGAGAAAGAGACCGAATGTTGTTCGGAGTCTCGGATGGGATCCGGGATATCACGAGGTGATCCGGAATGGTCCGGAGAATAAGATTCATATAAGGAAAGACCCGTTTCGGAGTTCGGGAATGATTCCGGTGTTTTCATCGGGGATATTCTAGAAGGTTCCGGATTGTCCGGCACTCCGGGGGGGGAGGGGTACATGAATGTGTCATTACATATTGGAATGATTGCATCATGTACTAAGTGTTCTTGCTGTCCCAAATATAGGATTAAATTGAATCCTAAAACAGAAAAGTCAAATGTCCAGTTTGAAAGTCAAACTGCCAAAAACAAGAAACTGTGGGAAACAAGCAAGAGGAGTTGGAGTCGACTTGGAGGAGGAGTTTCTCTCCTCCAAGCCGGCGGCCAGCCTAGGCCGAGTTGGGGAGGGACTCCCTCCCTCCCCTGGCGCGCCACCCCCTCCCACCTATATAAGGAGGGGCAGGGCTCCCCTCCTACACACAAGTTTCCTATCCTCTAAACTAAACCCTAGATCTAGACCCCGGTTTAGAGCTATTCGGTTTAGAGCCTTCTAATTGGTTTAGAGCCCTCTAATTGGTGTGTCTAATTACTAGACCACTAATAGCCTCTCTCATAAGCTCCACCATACTCGCACCGGCTTAAGGCGAAGCCCTGCGGGATCTCCCCTCTACCTCCGGTACCACGCCGTTGTGCTGCCGGAATCGCGAGGAGAGTGCTACAACCTCCGCTGCCTGCTGGAACAAGGGAGAGGAAGGTCTTCGTCGAGTACCGAACGTGTGACCGACTGCGGGAGCGCTGCGGGAACGCGGCACCGGAAGGATCGTCTACGCGATCTTGAGATCGGAAAGAGTACGACTACATCACCCACGAGAATCTGCTCTCGTTAAACACTTTGGAATCTTCGAGGGTGAGTTATTCCATCGACTCGTTGCTACAATCTAATAGATAGATCTTGGCTTGTTTGTTTGTATGCGATAGAAAATTTTTGTTTTCCATGCTACGAACCCCTACAGACTACATATAATTTGTTATATGGTAGATGAATAAACAAAACAAAGTTCTTCTAATAGAATGGTTACCTAGGACGTGTGCATGACACAATCCAAAGGGTTTTGTTAATTCAAAGGATACTAAAAAGGGCATGCAAACTTCAATGGTTGAAGTAAACATCGAGAAGTTGGAATCTTCACCGTGATGAAAAAGAGTTTTCATCAGGAGACGATGAAGATGCTTGCATTTGCAAGAAATTAAGTGGGAGCGCTAAGACATATTTCTAATACATTTGTGGAGGACATCTTGTTGATTAGAAATGATGTATCTTTTATTGACAAAGGTTAAGAATTTCATTTCGATGAAATACTTAGGCAAAACCCGAATATTTAGCATGAATGTCTATAGTGGATAGACTGTGACGCCAATATGGTTGTGCCAAACATACATATGTGAGATATTGAAGGAGTTCAATATAGAAACGACAAGAAATGTTTCTTGTCGCATGGAAAGGAATTGAATCAAGATTCAAGTGTATCGACACTTGATAAGTGAAACAAGATTCAAGTACTTTGACACTTGATGAGTGAAATCACGAGAATGTTTTGATCAATCATACCATGATATGTACACATCCAGATATGTCCTATGCTCTAAGTGTTATGAGCATATACCAGAATGAATCATAAAATGATCATTGGACGATAGTAAGGATATTCTTATGATCTTTTGGAAGAACTAAGAATATATTTGTATAGAGGTGACAAACAATTACAAATAGTTCATTGTAAAGCGTTACATTGATACTAGTTTTGTTGCAAGATACAAATTAAGTTTATCTCAATTTAAACTATGAGTGGCACAATGAAATGGAAAGGAGTTTTCATGATGGATTTGGATGTATTCCAAAGTTAAGAAATTGTGACGAATACTACAACAAAAAAGGCTAAGTATATGACTGCTATAGTAGCAGCAAAGGAGGGAATTTGTGTCAAGTAGTTTGTTATCAAACTAAGGTGTTGTTCGCAACGGGCTAACACTAAAGATATATTGTACGACAATAGTATCTACGTGTTTTAACCGCAAGGAACTAAAGGTCTCACCGAAAGACCAAATTTATTCAATGTCATCTCATTGGAGAATGAGTGATGCGTGAAGACGCAAAGACATGCAAATACACACAGACCTGAAAGTGTCAGATCCGTAGATTATGTTAACCACTTGCAATTGCGTATTTGGAACACCAGAAAGCCATATGTGTTCAATACACAAAGTTTTCAAACTAGATTATTGTCTCTAGTGCAAGTGGAAGACTGAAGGGAATATGCCCGAGAGGCAATACTAAAGTGGTTATTATCGTATTCCTTGTTTATGATAAATGTTTATTTTACATGCTATAATTGTATTAATATGGAAACGTTAATACATGTGTGTTTAATAAACAAAAAGGAAGTTCCTAGTTATGCCTCTCTTATAAACTAGCTCGTTGATTAACAAGATGATCAAAGTTTCCTGATCATGGACATTTGATGTTGTTAATAACGAGGTCACAACATTAGTGTAATGGTGTGATGAACATTCATCCGAAGTATAGCATTACGATCAAAGTCATTGAGTTTATATTGCTATAACAACTTACGAAGTGATCCTAATCCTTAGACCATGAGATCATGTCAATCACTAACACCGGAAGAGTTTCTCGATGACATCAAATGTCACACCGTAACTGGGTGATTATAAAGATGGCTTCAGAACTACAAAAGTGTTATGTTGAGACCCATGGATCGAGAGTGGAATTTGTTCATCCCGATGACGGATAGATATGCTCTGGGCCCTCTCGGTGGTATCACATTGATTAGCTTGCAAGCAAGTGATTTGATCACTAGAATGTTATATCACGGGAACGAGAAAAGAGTGCATGTCGGTAACAAGATCAAACTAGGTATGGAGATACCGATGATCGAATCTCGGACATGTAATATATCGTGAAACAAAGGGATTAAGATACTAGCGTAAAAGGTTCACACGATCACAGAAGTCATCGTTGAATGTGTGGGAGTCAGTATGGATCTCCAGGTCCCGCTACTGATTATTGATCAGAGAAGGGTCTCGATCATGTCCGCATTATTCGCGAACCATAGGGTGACACACTTAAGGGATGCCGACACCATTCGGAGCAAATGATATGCCAGAAAAAGAAAAGGAAAGCGCAGGAATTTATTTCACTAGACACCGGAACTGTTTCGGTTGAAATTGCTGAAACTGGTTCTGCATGTGAAATGGAATACTAGCAAGGAGTTATATGTGAATGTTTGTTAATTAAAGTAATTAACAAAATTCTGAATAAATAAATAAAAGAGTTTTATTTAAATGAGCGCTTGCATTAATTTTGGTGGAAAATTAATGCATGTGAGTGGAGAGGTTTTTATGTGAGTGGAGCTTCCACCACATGATTGAGGGAGAGGTGGGGGCACCCTCCATGGCCGGCGGCCATGCCCCCTTGGGCTGCCCCCCTCCCCTATAAAAGGACCCCCTCCTCTCACTTGTCTCTCACACCTCCTCGCGAAGGATCTCTCTCCCCCCTTTAGAATTTCCCTATGGTCTCGGATCAGCGAGATACATGTTCCCGGTGGCTTTTTATGGAAGGATTTGTTGCTTCCGCTGCTTCGCTGGAGCGAGGACGCGAAGGTTATCGGGGTACCCGTACGTGTGTGTGATCACGGATGCACCACTGCTTTGAGGTGCTGGACTTGATCGTGCTGGACCGGCTGGACCAGATGGACTTCATCACGATCTTGAGATCGGCAAGCGTTCGTCTACATCATCCATGAGTACAACCTCGTTAACGCTATTCGGTCTTCGAGGGTATGTATTCTTGGATGTATATCCACCCGTTGCTTGTATCTAGTAGATAGATCTTGGTATATAGATGTTCCCATCGTAGGAAATTTTTTGTTTTCTATGCTGCGAACCCTACAGTTGAAGTATATATGTGAATTGCATAGACCTTTCCATCAGTTCGGACTTTTTTTTGTATTGGCTACTGCATGAAGCTTGACATGGTATCATAACATAAGGTTTCGATTTCGGGTACTGACTTTTGCAATTTATCCAAAAAATTCTCTTGCCCCCTTTGAGTCCACTATAGGCCTATGAGTCTATTCATGTGTTGATTTCCTGCGGCACACGTGAGAGCGGGGTTTAAAGTGTATATGTCGATTTCACTAGACATTTCCGTAACTTCGGACTTTTGATTGCATTGGGTAGTGCATGAAGCTTGAAACATCATATAATTTAAAGCATGCACACATGCGTATACATTGCCAACTTCAACTTTTTAGTTTGGATAATGTAGACCATAACAAAAGAGTTGTAAAATTTGTACCATAGACTTAATGCACGACATTGTGTCCATTAATCAGATTAAAAGTAACAAGACAACATAACATCAATGATAGAAGTACAAAAGTTCCAGATATTAGAGATTCTTCTGCTCGCAAACATGGATATCGATCACCATGTACTTGTTGATGATGGTTCCCATCATCTTCCATATTGAGTGAATAGACATCACACATGAAAGATACCTCCCCCTCCCCCTCGCCCCTGGTCCTCCTTCTCCTCTAAGCCTTGAGAGTCGGCACTCGTTCCCGAGCTCTCCTCCGTACTCGCTCCGGCGGCGTTGCCGCTTGGAGTCGGGGAGTGATACGTCGGAAACGTATCTATAATTTTTGATGCTTCATGCTTGTTTTGTATCTACTTTGTTTTGTTTTGTCTATACTTTGAGGTATTTTTATACACTTTCTAGAACTAACCTATTAACAAGTTGCCACAGTGTCAGTTGCCTGTTTTCTTCTATTTTTGGTTCCAGAAAGGCAGAAAATCAATATTCCCGAAATTGGACGGGACAAAAGCCAAAGTCAATAACTTTCCGTGAGAGACATGAATCCAGAAGGAGGGACGGAGAGGCACCAGAGGGTGACCAGACCCCCTGGGCGCGGCCAAGCCTGGCCCGCGCCTGGGGAGGGTGTGGGCCCTCTGGCCGCCTCCTCGGCCTCCCCCTTCGCCTATAAGAAGCCTCCGACCCAAGAACCCTAGATGATCCAGAAGAAATCCACGAAAACCTTTGTAGCGCCGCCGCCACCGAAGGGGAGATTCGGGGGACAGAAAGTCTCTGTTCCGGCACCCTGCCGGGACGGGAAGTGCCCCGGAGCCATCTCCATCAATCTCCATCGCCATCTTCATCACCATTACTGATTCCCATGATGAGGAGGGAGTAGTTCTTCCTCAGGGCTAAGGGCTCTATCGGTAGCTATGTGTTCATCTCTCTCTCTATGCATGATCTTGTGGCCATGAGCTTTATAATCAAGTAGATCTACCTTGCTACTCAAGTGCTTCATTAGATCTCTGCTCTCCCCATGTGTGTGAAAGTGACAGTGTGCATGCCATGGTGGCACTTAGGCTTGAGTCTACATAAATACTCTTTGTGCTTTAATAGATCTATGATTTTCCCCACGTGTGTGAAAGTGACAGCGGGCATACCGTGTGTGGCACTTTGTCTAGATTGAATATTTTTTATGAGTTATATTTGGAGTTGGATGTCTCTATGAAATTGTGGTGTTTGTTGGAACCATATAGCACTCAAGGTGACAGTGTGGGGTTATCTAGATTGGCAAATACGGACTTTGAGGTGTGCTATTATAGCCCTACCATGGATTAGAGTGTCCAACCGGAGAGTAGTTAAGAGTAGTATCATGAAGAGAGAATATTTATATGAGAGAGTGTTCACTAGTGAAAGTATGATACCTAGGCCTTGTTTCTAAACATTGAGACGCCGTTTGCATCTAGATTTGTTGCATGTTTGCTTGCTTTAGTCTTTATCTCACTGTCAAGCTATTTTCTAGCACCGTTACCACTTGTATTTCACTATCTCTTCGCCAAACTAGTGTACATATACACCTGACAAGTGTATTGGGTGTGTTGGGGACACAAGAGACTTCTTGTATCTTGATTGCAGGGTTGCTTGAGAGGGAATACCTTTGACCACTTCCTCCCTGAGTTCGATAAACCTTGGGTGATCCACTTAAGGGAAACTTGCTGCTGTTCTACAAACCTCTGCACTTGGAGGCCCAACAACTGTCTACAATAATAGAAGTGCGTAGACATCAGGGAGGAGGAGGATCTCAGCTTGTAGAGTGTAGAAGTAGGTGTAGGGTTGTTGGCCTTGTGCTTGTAGTTTGGAGCAGGGTGAAGGATCTGAGCCACAGGATCTAGATCCATTTAGGGTTCTTCTTCCTTGTCTTGTTGTGTTATCTGGCCGGCCATGGTGGCGAGGGGAGAGCAAAGCTGAAGACGCTGGAGAAGACCACCGTCTCCGCAAATAATCAAGTTGCGTTTGTCCACTTCTCGTGGTGGTGTGGTGGTTCTTTGCAGGGTGCTCCGTCCGGCCGTGGAGGTGAGGGGAGTGGCTTCTGCGGGGCACCGTCGGCTCCCCCTCGTGGGTGGGGAGAACTCCTGCCGCCGATTCGATCTAATCACATGGTGACCGTCATCGTCGCCATGATCTGGGGCCGGAAGGGCGGCCCGATTCGACTCCATGGAAGTGTCTCTTCAACCCCCAGAGTGGAGGCCCTCCTTGGAGCCTTGCGTCGGAGTTCCCCGCCATCTCCCCGCCAAGTGGTGCATCCTCGGCGGCGTCATGGCGGCCAGCAGCCGAGGTTCAACGACGGTGGAGAAGATAAAGGACCTGATTGTGTTTTCTGTCCTAGTTTTAGGGCCCTCTTTGCATCAATGTAATTTTACTTGTTCTTTGTCCTGTTGTACTTTGTACCCACCATGGAATATGAAATTGCAGACTCGGGGTCCTTCGAGACCCCTTCTCTTGTGCAAAAAAAACATCATCTTCCATTAGTCAAGGTTCGTTATTTGGATCCAGAAGTGGGAGGGCATTCCTCTACTGCTTGCACATTACACAGATCCCGAACACATCGTTCAATGCCCCTAGGTACACGATATGTTGGATCACTCTAGATGGCAAAGCTTACCAGTTACGCCTTCAATTGAAACTTATAAAACAAGACCGAACATACAAATAAGCTAACCTGCAAGAAATATTCTTGTCAACTGGTAACATACTAAATGGACCTACGCGCTTCGCTGCGCCATCCACTATAATAGCGTTTAAATTTTATGGCAAGAGTGTTTGTATGATGGTGAATTTATGGATTGTTTCGTCGAAACACATTAGCAACAAACCAACCAGAACCATGAGCAATAAAAACGCAAGCACACACAGGACGACCCCAGTCGACGTGCCTCACGATGCAAGAGAATCACCATTGGATATCACGGATACCACATAACACAACTCACAAGCATCAATATAACAACAAACAAGATATGTGGAGAAAAAAAATAACAAAGCCAAGCAAAATTGAAAGAGTGAAAAATAAACTACAGACACGCTTCCAACTGCGGCAGCCTCGTGCCAGCTGCCTGACATCCATCCAAGGAAGCAACAAACAAACGAACCTAGCCACACCCGCTCCAAACCTGTCGTTCCAAGAACACCGGTGGAATTTAGAGCACACCCATACAACCAACAACGAGACGCCGCACTCGCCGAAGCACTAACGAAATATGCACACCACACTCACAACAACATGAACCGACCAGCCATACGAACCACAAATAATCGATCCAAGTAGTTAACGCCCCATGCAGCCTAACCACACATGCGCCGCCAAAAAAAGCACTAGCAAACCAATCATCATAGAAATCGAATAAAATAGCCCATGAGATACACCCCACCACACCCCCAAATCCAGAGGAACCGCACACCACATCCACACACTGCACCAACTACCAGCCAATGGCTGCACCGACGACCAACACATATCCACGACACAAACAAACCGATACATTGAAACGCCATGCCACTGGAGCCAACCCCCACAATACGGAAGAAAAGTGTGGAGCAAAGAAAAAGAACGCAAGCGGGCGTGGCATCCTTGAGTAGAGCCTGCCCGGACCGATGAAGCAAAGGAGGCGAGGAAACAGGAGGTCGCCCCAACACAAAAGGAAACCACTGACATAGAGAGAAGAGTAGAAGAAATACCGACACGATGATCGAAGCGTCTGTGAAGTGATCCCACACCCCGCGCTTCCCTTCCACATAGAACACATGCGCCCACGGATGACCTGTCGCACCCAAATAATAAACCCTAGCTCCACCCATGGGCGGCGCGCAACTATGGTTGGGTGTTGGACGCGACAAAAAAAGATATGTGAGTGAGTTGTCAACTAGAAGAAGAGAGATGAGTGCATAATTAAAATTTAAAAATAAGCTGTCAGTTGGACCAGAAAAACCGGAACCAACAACTCAGATAGTTTGTTCGGCGCAACGAATATCCTGCCGCTAGAATGAGATAAGATGTACGAACCAAACATTGCTAGGGACAAATCGGGCGGTAAATTGGAGCGGTCAAACTGGATAACAAAACTCTCGGACAAGAAAAAATTATGCACAGGATTCTGAACCCACGTATAACAGAAGCTCAAATTACAGCCAATAATTAATCCACCTCTACTATGTCCTTGCCAACTCAAAGTATCTCAAACTATTGTACCTACTCTCTACATTCTAAAATAAGTAACTTGCATTTGTATAATTCACATGTATCTATATACGACAAATCTAAGTTACTTATTTGGAGACGAAAATAGTATATTTTTTGTTTATATTAGTCCATGATCTTATTTTCTAAGTTATTCACCGGTCTAGCCTTCAAAACTATATATGGATAGATGGGTCCGTATATATGTGTGGTGTCGCCATTTTGTTGGAGGACCTTAGGAGCAAGAGAGGCCATGTATCACCATTTGGTTGGAGGACCTTAGGAGCAAGGAGAGGCCACTAATTCTAAGGTGCTTAGTACTTGTAAGGATGTGTGGGTGAACAATAAAAGCATGAGAGAGTATGTACGAGCTAGGGTTGTCGCGGAGGAGGACCATCGGTCGGGTGCAAAATGTAAAGGTGAGGAGCTAAGGTTTGGCTCTACTCTGCTATGCTCTCATGTTTTCTATCCTCCGCGTGTATATATGGTGTGTCCTATGAATCGAATGGATTGTATACTATGATAAAAGAAGGAAAATAGTACACTTTTCTGGGGCTGGCTTGCCTATGCCTTCCCGTACCTAGAGTTCTAGACACCTTTACATGCCAAATGCTAAACGCCGCTCAGTGTGGTGTGGCGTGTGGCGATCGTGCCGCCTCAAGCCAGTGCATCTTGGGCCCGGCCCTTTTTTGTCTTTAGTTTTGTATTTCGGTTCTGTTTCTTTCTTTTCTATTTTTTCCTTTTCTATTTTCTTTTTCATGTTTCATAGTTTAATACTTGATGAACTTTTCATGATTTTTAAAATATTCATGTTTTTGAAAAATATGTTCATGCTTTTTCAAAAATTGTTTACATTTTTTAAAGTGTTCATGTTTTTGAAATTGGTTCATGATTTGAATTTTTCTTTATGATTTTTGAAATTTTTCTCCTTTTTATAAACTTGTTCATGATGTTCAAAATTGGTTCATGATTTTTCAAAATTGTTTCACGATTTACAAAAAATGTTTATTAAAAATGTTCATTTTTTTAAAAAATTGTTCATGGTTTCAAATTTGGTTCATGATTTTTCGAAATATTTTCACCATTAAAAATCATTTAAAAAAATATATTTTAGATGTAAAAATTATTTAGACTTTAAAATTATTTAGATTTGAAATTTGTTCATATATCAAAATATACAGATTTAATTTTTGAGAGTCCAAAAATATAGAGTTGAAAAAACTCAAACAAGGAAAAAAACAATGTACATACACTGCAGCGAAGGGTCCTAGAAAAATGGACCAGCCCACAATGGGCTCGCTGCAGGCGGCAAGAGCCGAACGTGCCGCGTGAAGCGGCCTATAGAATCTCTTACATAGGGGAGGTGTCTCCCTATACAGTCTCGGCCCTGCATTAATTTTCTGATCCGAAATTAATTATGAATTTTATATGTCATTAACTGGTGCCAAGATATGGATTGCCAAAAGATATGAGGAGTTAACGTTGGAAATTAATGGATGCCATTTTTAGGCAGATGGATTGAATTGAGGGGTATACGTTGTGGTCGAAGTAGTGAATTTTGATATCACAAAGATATTGCGGTTAATAATTGTAATTGGTATGAACCAACTATTTTGACCTCACACTGTAAACAAAGATCTCCTTTGATTTTGTATGAGGTACATAGATGGTTGGTGCACACAATGACACCGTTACCTCTTGGGGGAAGGCCTAGATTTACGATTTTTCTCGTGTAATAAGAAAACCGCACATCGAAATGGTGGAGGAAACATAATTAATTAAGCTTAGCGTTACATAGGAGTCTAGCAAATTGTGTCGCACTAGTATAGAGTGACCATATAAACATGGTCGAAAAATGTCATCACAACAAAGAAAAGATCTGTAAATAAAATCATGTCAAAGATATGGAGGACCAATCAACAACTAAAATAGGCAATTTCCTTTGAGGCCATCAAGGCAAAAACACATACACACATTTCCAATTATGAATGTGAAATCACATTAGAAATCGGCAACAGTGAAGCAATGTTTCCTCTGTAGCCATATAAGCATCATATTTGTTGCTTTCACTGTTTAAATGAGGATTTCATGTTTATTAACCAAAGATTTCTTTCCTACCACATCTACATATTTCATAGCACAAGCACTAGACTGACACCATAAATTTCATACAAAATATAGACACCACCATATACACAATGTCATCTTTACACGCCATGTCGCCAAGGAGAAAATATCATGTATACTGCCCTTAATAATTTAAACAGTGTCCGTAACAAACAAATAATAAATTTCAAATATATCGGTGGAAAAATTTAAACAGTGTTCGTAACAAACAAACAATATCATGTATACGCCATGTCGACAAGGAGAATATGTCGGTAGAATAATTCAAACTTGCAAATGAAAACAAACAATAAATTTCTTGGTTACCTCATCGCCTTAGCAACAAAGTCCGTAACGAATTAATGACATTGCCTTCCAAAGACCCATAAGACTAATTTTTAGAATAATTTATCCTGAACTAAATGTAAACCAGTAGAAGAAATTCTTTTGCTTACCTACATGAAAGTAATGATCTTAGGACAGAAGATGAGCAAAGGTTGGATGGAAAGTAACAGCACATACATACATTTGACTCACAACACCACATGGCTAGGAACAGAGGCAATTCAAAGTAATGTGACACCATGAAGGTGATATCTGTTGTGCGTGTTTCCAGGACGGCATACCCATCGCTGCCTCATGTCCGCCACCTCAGGACTGCAAGCGAAGCAATGATGACACTTAGCTTCCCGCACACATAACTGGTCAGTACAAAAGAAACATTAAGCACCAATCTGATTATGCAATTGTAGCTCTACAGTCAAATGAGTCCATATCAGAAACACTCAAATAGAGTTTGAGGTTCAGAAAACCAACGTATTATATCTCAAAAAATTCCAAGCAAATATCATTTCATGAAAAACTGAAGCAAATTCCTGCCTGCAGGTGTATGTTTTAGTTTATCTGCTCAACCAAAAATTGTACATGGTGAAGCGCCTGTATTCAGAGTGTATCTCAGTATCTCACATGCAGACTAAACAACCAGAACCTAGGCTCGAAAAACTAATGCTGTCTGCTTCACTATGAACGCCAATGTACCGAAGAAACAACATACCGGAAGGGGTGAAACATGTGATACCCGTTGCACGTGATTAAACTCAGAAGAAATTTGCTCGCAGTCCTCCTCTCCCCTTAGTTTCATCACACGGTTCTGGTTTAGACTTGTCCATGAGAGGGTTGTTAAGAGAGACGAGATCCTCTTAGCATCATCTCCCTTTGCTCGTTACTTCGATTCATAAGTATTGTAAATGGTTGCTTGTAGATAATAACTAAATTTTAAATGGTTATACATGAACGTCATACAAAAAAATTATCAAGACATGAAATTCATAATCTATAAATCAATAATAAATCAAACGTAATTCTTTAATCCCTGTATCCTACCTTCTTAAATCCTAATGGTAAATAATCATATCTAACTGCCAACCATACCCAAAAAAAGAATGCATACGGCCTACCAGCATAAAATGAGGTATCATAAGCAAACGATGGAAGCAGTACTTGTTAAATTAACTCCGAGGGACACCCACAAATCCCACTAGGTCAAGACATGAATAACAACAGTATGAGCTTGGAAGTAGGAAGCAAATCTATCTTTCAAGAACGTAACGAATCAAAAAGATACTAACCATCTTTAATAATTGGTTGGTAAACATGTTCCATGATACAATTAGCTTGTAAGCAATAAGCTAAAACCAATCAGCAATATATTTATCGACAAATAATCAGGAAATGATAAAAACAGTGTGTTGATAAAGTACATATAATACGTATTGGTATGTGACAATACCGGCTTGGATCTGGATCACGTTGGCCCAAAGAATCTTAATCATGATGAAAATCCAATTAATATAGAAAGACCAAGTTACCCTTTCAAGTTTTGAAAGGGAGGAGCATTGAAGCAGGCCTCTGTGACACCATGAAGGTGATATCTGTTGTGCGTCTTTCCAGGATGGCATACCCATCGCTGCCTCATGTCCACCACCTCAGGACTATACAAGCGAAGCAATGGTGACACTTAGCTTCCCGCACACATAACTGGTCAGTACAAAAGAAACATTAAGCACTATTCTGATTATGCAATTGTACCTCTATAGTCAAATGAATCCATATCAGAAACACTCAAATAGAGTTTGAAGTTCAGAACAACAACGTATTATATCTCAAAAAATTCCAAGAAAATATCGTTTCACGAAAAACTGAAGCAAAATTCTTGCCTGTAGGTGTATGTTTTGGTTTATCTGCTCAACCAAAAATAGTACAGTGTGAAGGCTCCTAGGCTCCTGTATCCAAAGTGTATCTCACATGCAGAAAACCAGAACCTAGGCTCGGAAAACTAATGTTGCCTGCTTCATTATGAATGCTAAGTACCGAAGCAACAACATACCAGAAGGGGCGAAACATGTGATACCCGTTGCACGTGATTAAACTCTAAGGAATTTTGCTCGCAGTCCTCCTCTCCCCTGAGTTCATCACACAGTTCTGGTTTACACTTGTCCATGAGAGGGTTGTTAAGAGAGAAGGGATCCTCTTAGCATCATCTCTCTTTGCTCGTTACTTCGATTCATAAGTATTGTAAATGGTTACTTGTAGATAATAACTAAATTTTAAATGTTTATACATGAACATCATACAAAAAATTATCAAGACATGAAATCCATAATATATAAATCTATAATAAACCAAACATAATTCGTTAATCCCCAGATCCTACCTTCTTATTTCCTAATGGTAAATAATCATATCTAACTGCATACCATAGCAAAAAAACTACTGCCTACCAGCATAAAATGAGGTATCACAAGCAAACGATCGAAGCGGTACTTATTAAATTAACTCCGAGGGACACCCACAAATCCCACTAGATCAAGACATGAATAACAATAGTATGAGCTTTGACGTAGGAAACAAATCTATCGCTCAAGAAAGTAATGAATCAAAAAGATACTAACCATCTTTAATAATTGGTTGGTAATATAAACATGTTCCATGATACCATTAGCTTGTAAACAATAAGATAAACCAATCAGCAATATATTTACCGACAAATAATCAGGAAATGATAAAAGCAATGCGTTGATATTAGATTTTGAACTGCATATAGCAGAGTTCATGATTCCAACTAAATTATTATAAACTGAAATCCATTAGTTAAAGAAGATCTACCGTCTTAGATTTGATCTAGCAAATTTAGTGTCATGCATGAGCATGATCTCAAGTATATGCACTAACTGCTATTAGAAAAATTATGCTAGAACATCTCATGGCAGACCAACACCATCCATAAATACCACTACCACATGATTGTTTCACTTTAAAGTAAACACAAACTTGAAACGTTAGTGGTACATGCTAAAATATGCAAGACAATCATGCTAAGATGAATTTCAGTTCAATTTTTTTGCATCGTCAAACCTAAACCTCCTATTACTAATGTTACATGAGAAATAGATACAAATGGGAAAAGATGTAAATTATAAAACCCAAATTAGAAGTTCCATGTAATCAAGATCTCAATGAGAGATGAATGGATCTATGTATAAGCATTGAGCAAATGAGCAGGTCGACACTGCTACTCGAATTGCACAGGAACAATGACTATATGGAAGGAACAACAACTGGATTTGCGTGTGAAAATTGCAGCTTACTAAAGGAAGCTGTAGCAGGAGGAAGCTGGCTGCAGCTCCGTGGCAATACAGAGCATTATTTTGTGCAATCTTTCTGATCGGACATGTGTTCAAACAGTTTGTGTGCACACCTGAGACCTGCAATATGAAAGCTAAAATAGAGATGCAACCAATAAAGAAAACATTCCTGCAGTTACCTATTCGACCGTGATTTCTGCAGTGGAACCAAATTGGAGAAAAACATGTGTAGGTGGGTGTTGTTGTCGGCGAACACCCTCCGTAATTTCCACAAACCTTACAGAAAGAGCATATCAGAAATGCTAGGCTTAGAGCATGTCTAGCAGACCCCTTAAATTTCTGTCCCGTAAAACGCGAGTAGAGGGCCCTGTATTCGATTTTCATCGGCCGAAAACCCGTGCGAGCTAGCAGACCCCGTATCCCCACCCCTTAAAACAGAATCTCGCGAGAGATTCTGTTTTACGGGGTGGAGATACGAGGTTTTCGGCCCCTCAAAACAGGGTTTTGGACAACACATTCAAATGAAACATAGCACATCCAAAATATGTGATGAATGATTCATAGTTTTTACATCACAACGCGATCATAGCGATGACAGTCAATGTTCAAGCCACCAGCAACACATCAATGCGATCATTCAAAGATTCAATGTGATGTATCATTCATAGTTCTAGCATCACAACGCGATCGACGCGATCACGAGCCACTCGCCGGAGACTCACCTTGAGGAGTCGACGCACTTGCAGCACGAGCTTGACGCGCGAGCATCTTCCTCGCCACGATGTCCGCCTTGGTCTCCTTCCACCACAGCAGCTGATCCTCGTCCATGTCGTCGGGGCGCATCATCATGATCTCCCTCTCCTCGGCCAAGAGCTCCTTCATGGCCTTGGCTTCTTTCAGTGCGAGCATCCTCAAGTTTAGCTCGGCCTTCACCTTGGCATCTTCCCGCCTTGCTAGCTGCTTCGCAAGCTTCACCTCATGCTTCTTCTCGGTGATGATGAGCTTGGCCTCCAACGTCTTCATCATCAAAACCTCCTTGGATTTCATGAGTTGATCCAACTTCTCCTTGAAGCTAGCTGCTTCGCCTTCTACCTTCACTCTCTCCTTGACTTTCTTGTTGCCCTCGGGCTTGCCGGAGTTTCTCCCACTCATGTCCGGAGTTTCATAATCCATGTTGACAAGTGATTCCTTATTGCACTTTGGTTCATTATCCCTCAACTTCCACTTAGGAAGATGTTGAAGAAGGGCAAAACAATGTTGGAACTGAAATTCCTTGTTCTTGGAGCCGGCCATGTCTTTGTACCTCTTTTGAGCATACTTGGGGTAGTCCTCCGGCACACATCCACTAGGGGGGTTGTCGGCCACTTGGTCCATGGCAGCACTCCAACGAGAACACGCTGGTTTGATCACGTTCCACCGGCCTTCAAGAGAGCGGTAGGTTCTGTCGGCCATGCTCTTGGTGCGAGGCTTCAACTGGTGGTACAGATCCTCGATGCGCTGCCAGTAGCGCATCGAGCCTTGGTCCACTCCGGTGCACGCATCCATCCCCACTCTACTCCGAGCACGAACCAAGGTCGTGTCTTCAATCTCGGTGTAGTTGCTAGTGCGCTTCATCGGCGCCACCTCGACCACCTCGTCGTCGTCGACCTCTTCCTCCACCTCCACATCATCCTCCACATCGAACGCATCGATGCCGACGTCCAAGTTCACCGCGGATTCGGTGAGCATGTCCATGTACGATGTGGTGGACTCAACGTCGAACACCTTGTCTGCGTCGATGTCTGGTGGCGACGGTGAGGGCGTCGACGCGGCCAGAACGGAGGAAGGAGGGTCCACGGCCTTGGATGGCCGTGGCGGCGCGAGGCCGACGCAGCTGAGTGCCTTTGTCTTCTAGGCCGGCGGGACACCCCTCTTGGCGTCCTTCGTCTTCAACCTGGCCCCGCCCCCCTTCTTGGCAGCTGCAGCCGGCGGAGCAGCGGCCGGTGGAGCAGCGGCCGACGGAGCAGCGGCCGGTGGAGCTGCGGCCGGTGCGCCGGCTTCGAAGATCTGCTTCGGGATCCTCTTCCTCTTCATCGGGATGGTGGCGGAGATCATGGCCGACACGTCGGCGTTTGGCTCGACATCAGCCACCGCGGTCGTCGGTGGTGCACCGCCGGCGGTCAGCGGGCCTTCCTGACTACCCATGGCAGCGAGATCCGGCCGAGTTTTGGCCGGGGAGGGCGAGTCGGAGGAGATCGGGCGGCGGCGGCGGCGGTTGGGCTTCGCTGAAATTGTTCGCGCGTAGTGGAAGGAAGAATGCGGGGTTCGCCCTGTATTCCCCTCCCCACCCCGTAGAGATAGTGGGCGGAGGGCCGCCCCGTATCCAAAACCGGAAAAAATCAATGCGGGGGCCGTTTTTACGGGGCGTGCTAGACAGCCGGGTAGCGCCCAACCCCGTATTTCGGCGGTTATTTTACGGTGTTGGGCCTTTTACGGGGTCTGCTAGACATGCTCTTACACGATCAAGAATATGTAGTGGCGCCGAGAATAATTGGTTGTAAGAAGATAGAACAACATTTGTCTAACTGAAAGGTTAGGAAGGAATCCAAAGGCTTAAGTTTGACCGATGATTAGGAAATAGAATATATATTTTTTCGAAAAAGGGTAAAACAACAGTTCGGTATCCAAAGTCAACAATTCATATACATGGGCTATGTAGAATATATATATGGGCTATGTAGGAGGCATAAAGAAACGAAAAACCTGAATCTAACGATATCACTCTTCTGATAGATAGCACTCATATGCATCAATGCATGCATATCGTTGGTCGATCTAGATCTTAATCAAATTTTAGTATTTGAACATGTAGGCACCAACATATATTTCACAGAGAGTATGTATTGCTGATAATCAAAACAACCATGTTTTCCGATCAGAATATTCAAGGTATACACATGCATAAATATATAACTTTTATAAGAAGAAGATGCAACAACATTCATCTAAGATCTAACTAAAGTGGACAGGACAGGTTTCAAGAATAAGTTTGACCAATGATGGCGAAATAGAATCCAACACGAGAAATATATATTTGAGAAATGTTTGTATAACGAATATAATGATATCACTTCTGTCTCATATAACCGAGATAGATATAACACTTAGTCTAACAGTCGGCCACACAAACTTAAATCTTCCAATAAGGCGTAGGCACAGGCACCACGCGTACATTATTTCTGCAGATATATAATCAAATTTCTGCAGCCTGCTGGATCATCGGCCCACCAGGGAACACCACCTGAGACCTGCTATTGCGCCCGTTCCAAGCCACATAAGATGTAAGATTATCAATGAAACTGCCCTTCTCAGCTTCAGTCAGCAGCCAAGTTTCGTCGTCGGACACCCGGCGCACATAGAACTCGTTGTGCTCGTCGTGCTGGAAGTAGATGGTGTTGTGCACGATACCTGCTTTGGCCGGGACGACTATCCCGCCGCCGTAATCGCCGACGAACACAGCACGCTCCCCGAGGTCCGTCACGGGGCGCAGCACCCCGGCGTCCGCGTCCAGCCGGAAGATCTCGAACTCCACCATGTAGTCGTCGGTCCACGTCGGGAAACGAGCGTAGTTGGTCACCACGATGAGCTCGCCGGACCAGTCCGCCATGTGGACGAACGTGATCTCCGTCGGTGGCCACTTGGCAGCGAGCACCAGATTCGGCGGCGCCGCCTCGGCCTCCGCGTCCACTACCATGAGCCCGTCCCCGTTGGCGAAGTAGGTCTTGCCGTAGAATGGGAAGGCCGAGTAGAGCAGCGAGCCTTCGCTGATGATCTCCCAACGGTCGCCGCCGATATTGGCGGAGACGAGCTTGCGGTCGTACCCGAAATGGAGCACCACCGTGGAGTTGCCGGCGAAGCCCGCCCCCGTGACGTTGCAGAGGCCCGAAAACGCCTTGGCAAGGCCCAGGCGTCCCTCGTTGCGGCGGCTCAGCACGGGAGCGACGGATGGGAGGTCGATGGAGTGCCCCGTAAGAGGGTTCAGCAGCCGGACCACGAGGCTTTGCTCGTCTATGAGGACGAGGATGCCGCCGGGGGAGCCACCGGTCCCGGCGGCGACGGCGTGGTCCACGAGTTGAGGCAGCTCCACGGCGATCTTCGTCCCGTGGGAAAGGTTCAGCATGCGGCGCCAACCGCGGCTGTCCTCGTCGCCGCTGCTCTCCTTGGGCAGCAGGATCCAGCGGCGCGGGTGGAGGCGCTGGTCGAGGAAGCCGTGATTCTTGGGGTCCTCGGTGCAGTCCCTCCATGGAGCGTACGCCGCGCGGAAGTTGAGGTAGTCGGCGACGTCATTGTCCAGGGCGTGCTTGGCGATCTTGGACGCGATGCTCTTGGAGACGTCTGCCCAGTTCCTCCTAATGTACAGAATTACACACGCGCACGTACAGAATTACTACTACTTCATTTCGATCGGCGAGCTAGAACTAGAAGCGTGAGGGAGAGAGAGAAGGAGACGTACCAGTTGGGGTTGGGGTTGCGGGCGAGCGGCCCAACGACGGAGGTCGTTGATGGTCGGCGGCGAAGGTTGGAGGACATGGTGGCCATGGGTGCAAGGGGGGAGGAGGAAACGTAGAGGGGGTGGGGTGGCGGCGCTCGGCTGCTCTTGTTGGGATCTAGCTAGGGTGGGGATGATGGAGCCATCGATCTGGGGAGTATATAAGCAGGATCTGGAGAGCGAAAGAAGAACGAAACACAACGTGGTAAAATTCGTATCTATGCAAAATGGAAGGTAGGCTGTTCCAGGTAATTCTCTATTCATTACCCATGAATTATCCAGCCGGGACGACCGTTGAGTCACCACTTACTCACTTCCTTATCAAGCACATGCGTGATATTTTGCCAGATAAACCATCAATTAATGGGGTAAGACACACATTCTCAATATTGGTAAATTAGAAGCAATTTCTAGACTACTAATTTATTCACATTCACATATCCACACACAATCACACAATATTTCTAGACTACTAATTTATTCCCATGTTTTACTATGGGAAGGTACTTTCCTTCCAGGAAAAGATACTCTATGAGAATTTCCATTGACGTCTAATGATGAACAAAATTAAAGCAATATATGTATTTCAACAATTTTCGAGTGAGCCCTCTCGAAAAGAACCAACCCCAGTACCCCAAGCGCCGCTTCCCCGCCCTCCTTCCTCCAGCGACCCCTCTCCCTTCCCTTCAGCCGCCGCCGTCGGGTGTTGCCTGTGTGGGGCCGATGGTGGAAGTGTCTGCACTACCCGTGCGCAGTGATGGGCCAACATAGCTCCGGGTGAGGAAAAAAATAGCTCTGGGTGAGGAGGAGGCGACGGCGCGGCTGATGTGTGCCAAATGGATCGGAACATGACAAAGTTTGTTTTTGCCGTATGTAAACCAGAAAGCACACGACAAAGTATGCGAACACGACAAATTTCTGAAAAGGAACACGGCAAAAAAATATACACGGTAAAGACACATAAAGGAACACGACAAAGAAAACACACTCGGCAAAGTCGACAGCGGCACACGGCATAGGTGTCATCACGGCAACGAGGTGGGACCCACGACACATAGGTCCACTTGACGGGAGGAGCTAACGGCTGCAGACGGTGGCCTCTTTGCCGTGTGCCTTCGCTGGCCCTTTCCCGTGTGTATTCTGATTTATATACAACAAAGGGCCTTTGTTGTGTGTATTCTGCAGTATACACAACAAAGTCATTTTTTTCCTTTTATTACATTACTCTTAGGAAAATCATAAAAAATCATTTTAGTTCAGAAAAATGCAAATAATATATCAAAATTTGCAAAAATAAAAAATAAGATCTATCTATCTACACTCAAATATTAGATATTTATGTTGAATAATAATCTTCATGCTCGCCGTTTTGACCATAATTTAAAATGGGCATAAAAATTAAAAATGATCGAAACAATGCGAAACCTTCGCGTGGTGTCACATTATGTGCTATAGTTAGAAGAAAAAATATCAAACTTGGTATATTGATTATGTTTCAAAAAACCTTCATAAAATGGCTTATCTCATTCGAGGTTTCCTAGCTTTCGGGTCAAATGACCAATGTTATGGTTAGAATCAAGGCATAGTTTATGATAATGTGCCTATATTGTGCATGCATGTGCATCATGGGATGAAACATAATATTACATGAGGAAGTTTTCCTTTTCGTCGCACCAAAAAGCCATTTTCCATTTTCCGAGCGCAAAAAGCGAGAGGTTTTGTGAAGCAACCACCAAATGGCTAATTCAAAATACTAGACCACCTTACATGGACAATGTCCTAAAATAGAGAACTCAAACCTTTCCGTCCACCTCAGGTGAAAAAGAAAAATTCTTGCCAAATCGGTAGGAAGTGGATCAGATATGAACTACATGTACATGATTTGATGCTTATGATTTTTTATAAAAATCATTTTTAGGTTCAAAATATGATATTTCATCGGAGATATAATGCAAGTTTAGCGATGCTCAGCCCGAGCTAAGAATCTTCTTGCCCGTCGTTCGACAAAGTTTGACGATAGTTTAAAACAAGCATAAAAAAATAAAAAATGATCAAAACAATGTGTAACCTTCGTGCGGTGTCATATTATGTGATATAGTTGGAAAGAAAATATCAAAGTTGGTATATTGACCATGTCTCAAAAAAACCTTCACATAATGACCTATCTCATTCGAGGTTTCCTAACTTTTGGGTCAAATAACCAACGTTATGGCTAGAATCAAGGCATAGTTTATGCTAATATGCCCATATTATGCATGCATGTGCATCATGGGATGGCGAACAATGTTGCAGAAGGAAGTTTTCCTTTTCGTCGCACCAAAAAGCCATTTTTTATTTTCCGAGCGCAAAAAAGAGAGATTTTGTGAAGCAACCACCAAATGGCTAATTCAAAATACTACCATCCCATTTTTCAAAAATACTAGACCACCTTACATTGACAATGTCCCAAAAGGGGATCTCAAACCTTTCCATACATCCCAGGTGAAAAGGACAAATTCCTGTCGAATCGGTAGGAAATGGGTCAGATATGAACTACAGGTACATGATCCGATGCTCATGATTAAAAAAATCATTTTTAGGTTCATAATATGATATTTCATCAGAGATCCAATGCAATTTTAGCGAGGCTCAGCCCCGAGCTAAGAATCTTCTTGCCCGCCGGTTGACAAAGTTTGACGATATTTAAAACGGGCATAAATTTTTTAAAAACGATTGAAACAATGAGAAACCTTCGCGTGGTGTCATATTACGTGACATAGTTGGAAGGAAAAATATCAAACTTGGTATATTGATTATGTCTCAAAAAAACCTTAACAAAATGACCTATCTCATTCGATGTTTCCTAACTTTCGGGTCAAATGACCAATGTTATGGCTATAATCAAGGTATAGTTTGTGATAATGTGTCTATATTATACATGCATGTGCATTATGGGATGGCGAACAATGTTGTAGGAGGAAGTTTTTCTTTTTGTCGCACCAAAAATCCATTTTCCATTTTCCGAACACAAAAAACGAGAGGTTTTGTGAAGCAACCACCAAATGGCTATTTTCAAAATGCTACCACCCTATTTTTATAAGATTATATGGATATAATATTTGGATTCCTCACATTTTTCTTATTGATTTAGACTTTTATTTGTTGAATTCCGATTTACGAATTTAAATATATGAATTATTCCATATTAAATAGAAAAAGGAAAAAATAAAATTATTTTATTTTTATTTGGATTCAAGATTATTATTACTTATTCATTATAGTCTACTTAAATATTTGTTTAGAATCTAAAATTGAGATATGTTACATCATAGTCCAAGAGTTAATAGGATTGATATGAAAGTATTATCGATAAGGTACGGTTTCTTTCTCGGATGCTCATTCGGAAGGAACGAAAAAAATTAAGCGTGCTAGGGCTAGAGTAGTGTTAGGATAGGTGACCGAAGGGAATGTTTGATTATGAGTGTAATTTGACCTAATATTAAGCATACTAAGGGTTAAAATATCCTATATGAGATTAACGAGTAAAAAATATTCAAAAAAGATTAAAAAACAATTGAATTTTGTTTTCATTTTTTTTGAAAAGACAACATCTTTGCCATGTAATTTTTCACGAGACACACGGCAAAGGAAGCCTCTTTGCCGTTTACTTTTTTAGGAGACACATGGCAAAGAATAGATGCCGTCATATCCACGGGAACTATCATCTCACTTTACTTTGTTGTGTCTATGCGTAAGACACACGGCAAAGACTTTCTCGTAGCAAACGTTACCATGTGGCATTTGCCGTGTGTTTTTTAGAAAGAAGCATATATTAATATCAGAGGATAACAATTACACTCAGCCTCTGCAATATACATTGCCTTAGCGGCCATACGGATACACACAGCCAAAAAAAAGAACTACAAAAAAGAAAAATCCCGCTATAGTGACTCATTCATTGAAATATCAGTACTACCACCACTAAGACAGCACCAGAAGTCTAGCTTCTCTAAAAACGACGCCTCCAAGAAGGAAACAGTGCACAAGCACCGTCATCGCCCCCACTTGCATGCCACTGCTATAAGTCACGAGTCACCAAGCCAATTTTTCATCACCACCCAGACTCAAACCACCATTCTTAGTCCTCAAATCTCAGTCTCCATGACTTTCTCCGTCGGCACCATGGAACGAGAACATGCCCAATGATAATAACAACCAACAGAGTTTCAAAGCGCACCCTCTGAAACCAAACGGTCAGAGTAAAACATGGCTGCACACGACCGAATCCCATTTGATCCAGCAATCTCTCGGCATGAGCGCACTATGGAGTTCGCTGGCGGAGCCTTCCGGAACACGACACAGAAACCAGATCAATGGAGACAAACATCAGGAAGATCTTCATATTTGCTTGAGAGGGATCTAGGACCACCACCTTTATTGAAACCGAGCCAGTAGCCCCCACACCATCCGCCAGAAACTAGCAGGATCCACCGCTGAACGGCAAGACCACCCAGCCGACCACTCCAACGGAGAAGAAGGTCACCACCACCATGCGGGGGGCAGAAGCCCCAAGCGCCCTAGTGTCGCGAACATGGCCCGGGGTTCCAGGGCGCCGTCGTCGGGCGACAAACGGATCAGATCTTGGCCTGTAGGCCCGGATCCCTATAGCCGCTTGCAGCCATCTGGACCAAGGATCTCCGGCCGCTGCCAGCCACGACGCCGCCGTCGAACCATCGCGGGCACGGACGCCGCCGCTATTCCCCGCCAGATCGTCGCTAGGGTCACCGCCGCTGCCGCCACGCCACCAGATCTTTGCCCGGTGACGCTCCGGGCGGCGGCGGCGGGCAGGGGGATCGCGAGAGGGAGGTCGGCCGGGGAGGAGCGGGGACCGGCTGGCATGACGGAGTCAGCCACAACCTCGGCAGCGCACAAAGTCTGGCTGGCTTTGTGGGGTGCTCCAGTGCCGGGCAAGATAAAAAAAATCATGTGTGGAGGCTTATGAAGAATGGCCCGGCAGTAGGTTCACAGCTACATAGAGAAGAATTAAGCCGGGAGTGCTCTGCATTGTATGTGGTCGTGAGAAGACTGCAATACACAGATTTTGGCAGTGCACTTACTCCATGCATTTCTTGGGGTTGGTTCGGCGTCTGGTAGAAAATCTGTTGCTTGATCCGCCTGCTGATACGTGTTCCCAATGTGAGTTAACACAATGGCTAATGCAGTGGTTGGGTTTGGATACGGTGAAGGAAGAAGAGATGGACACTACAATGATGGTGTTGTATCTTCTATGGCTGTCTAGGAGTGATGCCAGGGACACGACAATCATGGAGAACCCGGAGCTTGTAGCGAAGCGTGCTGTACATATTACAGAGGAGCGCCGCTCGTGTCTCCCAGTTGCCCCTGGCCAGGAGCACTCCCATTGGGCTGTCACCACTGTTGGAATTTGCCCACAGATTAACTACATCAAACTAGACAAACAAATACGTTTGAAAAAATCTTAAGGGCACGTGTCGTATCTGTTCTTTTCTTTTTTTCTTCTCAACTCACACAGTACACAACTCAGGTACACCGGCGTGTATATATACACGGCCAACTAAACGGATGTCCTATACCTACTCGTACTAGGACACACCCAATATAGTAGTACATACTAGACGACCAAGACTCGCACTAGGACTCATATGGCATGCAAAGCAAACCCACTAGAACTAGACTAGAAAATACCTAATTAAGAAACCTAATTAGACTCAAACTTGGTGTATACGGCTGCCACACACAAAAACTCAAGACCAAAACTTTCCTAATCAAAATTAATGCTAACAATCTCCCTCTAATTTTGAATTTCAGTCTCCTCGCGCTCCCCCTGATCTTGACTCCTTGCAGCTTCACGATATCTTGACTCAACTCAACGTATGATCCAGACTTCCAGTCACGCTGCCAAGCAGACACCATCGTCCACCCCTAACGCAATATATGCCAACGATGATCACCACATTTCATCACATGTAGAGACATGTCCTTATTGAAGAGACCCCCCTTCACTGGTCATTGTCCCACTATACGCTTGAGCATCATCCTCCCTGTCGAGACCCTTGGTCGCACCTAGCATCAGACAGCAACACGACGTGACACGCTTCAACTGCAACAGATCCTCACAGAGACATGCACTTGGACACCACAGCGACTCACGAACACGACGCCGACTCAACGTGCTAACCCGCACGACCATGACTCCGTGAATCATACTCTCCCGGACGACGATCTTGACGAGACTCCCGGCACCGCACCTCAGCACCTCCTCTCCCATCAACGATCATCCACCTCCACCGCTTTTTCGACAACAGCGCCCTGTTGCCTCCCTCGTGTTGCTCCGCCGACCACCACCGCCCGCCATCTTCCTCCTTGTCGCTCCGTCGAGCGACAATATCGCCCGCCCCGAGGAGCTAGTTGGGTCGCCTCCCCGGGGCAAGCTTCAAATCTTCTACCTCGCTCTGATACCAATTGTTGGAATTTGCCCACAGATCGACTATATCAAACTAGACAAACAAGTACGCTCGAAAAAATCTTATGGCCAAGGGCACGTGTCGTGTCCGTTCTTTTCTTATTTTCTTCTCAACTCACACAGTACACAACTCAGATACACCAGCGTGTATATATACACGGCCAACTAACCGGATGTCCTATACCTGCTCGTACTAGGACACACCCAATATAGTAGTACATACTACACGACCAAGACTCACACTAGGACTCACGTATATGGCATGCAAGCCAAACCGACTAGAACTAAACTAGAAAATACCTAATTAAGAAACCTAATTAGACTCAAACTTGGTGTATAAAAACTCAAGACCAACACTTTCCTAATTAAAATTAATGCTAACAACCATCACCGCAGCACACAAGGTGGCAACGTCCTCCAGCACCTCCGCCGGCACCTCCCGCCGCACCCCCACACGCACATCCACCAGGTCCTTCCGTTGGGCCAGCTCGCACCGTTCGGCGGCGGCCTTGGACAGGACGCTGCCTAAGGCCGCGGTCTGCGCCGTCTCCTGCGCGTCCTGCCGCTGCCCCTCCCCCTCTATCATGGCTTTGGCGGCAAGCCGTGCGGTCTCCTCGACCGCCAGCGATTGCTGCGCTTCCCGCTCGTCGCGGTCCTCGATGGCCACCTCCGCCTCTCTCGCCATCTCCTCAGCCTCCAGCCGAAGCCGCTCGACGGGTTGCCGGCCGACATCCTCCCTAGCCTTGAAGGCCGTGTACAGCTCGTGGACGTACTTCTCTAGGACATAGTGTGCGGCATCGACGTTGTCGACTTCGCCCTCCGCCGCCTCCGCCTCGGCCTGCGCCACCAACTCCGCCTCGCTCGGCACCAACTCTCCCATGTCCATATTCCCCTCCGACGATTCACCGGATCTCGGCGGGCAGGGAAAGGAGGGAGAAGGGGGATACGTGGCAAGGGCGAACTTGCTGAGGTCGGCCCAGGTTATAGGGAGGTTGTCCATGGCGAGGGAGGGAGGGAACGACGAGAGGTTGGAGCTGGCGGCTGGCCCTTATTTATATTCGTGGGGCTCGGCTGGAATGGCGAGCGGGAAATGGTGCGGCAAAGGCGGGAAAGGCCGGAGCAGTGGGCGTGAACTGGAGTTCTGGCGGGACAATCGCCGGCCGCCATTAGCGTTGATCCTCTGTTCATCTCGAGCTTGATGGATCCGGGTGGACAACGGGGGAGGGGGGGGGTGGGGGGCGCATACGGGGTAGCCGGTTGGGGGTACAGGCCACCGCAACTGGGCTAAACCCGGACGGCCTGTCCTCCACCCCGCAAACGGACCGATTCAGACCAAACTGTTGTACAAATTGCGAGGGCCGTTGGGATGGCCTTAAAGGCTTGCCTCGATTGGTTGATGACCACTCGGTCAAATGGGTGAGAGGAGTTATGTGAACCACGCTGCCCACAAGTTGGCAAAGGAAGGATGCATTTCGGAATCTTGTAGAATTTGGTTTCATTTACCTCCTGTTTATATTTTGAACCTGTTGGCTACGGATTTGTACGAGCAGTAACAAAAGGCAGTCATTTTCTATAAAAGGGAATTTGTTAAAAACCGTAAAATTGCATGCAACAAAATTTTATTGATAAGAATCTCAAAAATACACTGCAATTTTCTTTTTCTTCACCCAAGCATGCATATATATAGCACTAAACTTAATCCCAACAACATCATCATGACTCAATATAGAAGTAAGGGAACAATTACATGAACTTGACCCCATCGATCTCAAGGCATGGACGATGGTTCACACACTGTAAGCACAAGTGACGTACGTAGCCAGGTATTTGGCGAGCGTACCCACCACATCACGGTAGACAGGATACGGTTTCCCCATATGGTGCTCGCCAAACAACTGTGACCGGCCGAACTTGAAGTAGACGGCGTTGGACTCGACGCAGGGCCAGTGTCGGGCGCTAGGAAGCAGCACCGCGCCGAGATCACCCGCGAACACGGCTTGTCCGGCCAGGTCATGGACCGGCATCACCGTCCCTTCCTCTAGATCCACCTTGTATACGAGGATCACGTTCTTGTAACAGAACTCCCTGCTATCCCACGGCATGCGACGACACTGCACCATGAGGTTCTTCCCGGAGTTGTCAAGCAGGTTGACGCTGTAGAGCCTGGTGTTCATGGCGACGGCGACCACCAGCCGTGGGAACACTCCTGCCATGTCCAGCACCAGTAGGTTCTGGTGGTCGATGCAGTAGAACCGGCGTTGGAACGTGATAGTGGTCAGAATCGGAGACCCGAGGCCCCGGACAGGCGTCCAACGCGCGTCTCCGGGCTTGGCCACGGCCATTCGGTTGACCTCTCCGAAGTAGATCACGACGCTGTTGCCGCCGGCGAATCCCGCGGCCGTCACCTTGTGCTCCGCCCGGAACTTGCTGGAGACAGGGCCCCTGCGGCGGCCACGCCGCAGTGTCTTCACCGACGGGAGATCGATGACATGGCCAGTCAGAGGGTTGAGAATACGGATGACGAGGCTGGCCTCGTCACGCAGAACGAGCATGCCCTCTGGCGCCGCTGCAGATCCGGCCACCACAGCGTGGTTGCCGAGTGCTTCGAGATCCATCTCGATCGTCTTCCTTGTGATGACGTTGAGGAACATGCACGATGTGCTGTTGTCTTCTGACCTTGGGAGCAGGATCCACCGGCGAGGGTGGTAGCGGTGGTCGAGGAGTGCATTGGCCTCTAGTTTGACGGTGTCCTTCCATGGCTTGCACACGAGGCGGAAGCAAATCAGATCGGCTACATCGTTGTCCAGTAACAAGTTCGCCACGTCCTCCACTAGATCAGATGGTAGAGCGGCCCAGTCACGCCTTCAAAACCAACAACAAATTACTTAGATTCAACACAACACACAAGCCACTTTCAGATCTTGTCAATAATATAGTACCAACTTTGGCGAGAATATTAGATCCGACGATCCAACACAACAAACAAGCTGTTTTGTAATCTAGATAAATACTGCATCCCTTTTTCAATCATCAAAGAAATAAAAGTAAATAGCATTGCATATCATGGGATCAGAGTGCATGCTCGTTTGCTAAAACAAATAGTGTATGTGTGCATTAGAAACAACGAGTGCATACTCTTTCTCGGCCACACGGTTGGCGATTGTCTGCGACTTCCGGTTCCGGGTAGCCATTCTTGCACGGGAATAGTTTTGTGTTTCCTAGTTGCACACTAGATAGATCTGTGGTAATTGTGAGTCTCCCACTCCACTTCTCTTTATAGACACATGAATCTTGGGATGTATGGCTAGTCATTTTTAATGTTAGGATAAGTACAATCTTATCATCCTAGTCGCCGGACAATATTATTCTAGTCCTTGTTGTTAAATGCTTCCTACCAATTAATAAGGCACTAATAAAGCAATTAATGATTACCTATTTTATTCATATAATAAATTTATACCTTGTTTATCATAACTATCCTTCTATTATGCATCAAAATTCATAAAACACCTTATTGACCTTTGAAGTGCATGCGATGGTGGTGATATGGATTGTCAAAAGATATGAGGAGTCAATGGTGGAAATAAATGCCCGTCTTTGAGGGGTATACGCTATATATTCATAGTATAAATAGCATATCCAAAATATATTGCGTTTAATAATTGTTAATGATATTATGTCCTCACATATATTATACACATGGATCTTTTGCATATCTATTATGAGGTAGGTAGTAAATTGTTGGTGGCAAAGGTACCGGTGTTAGTACTTGGCTGAAGGCCTAGATTAGCAATTTCTCGGGGATACCAAAACTAACGGTGAACCCAAAAAAAATGGTGAATCTCAATTCTTTATGGGTGGTAATTATATTGTCGGTTGTTGTTACTAGGGTTATGGTGGTAGATTGGGCCAAATCACATCTAGTAAGTATAATTATTAAGATTGGCATTGCGCAAAATAGTATATTGCATTGTCCTTACTAGGGTACACAATTGGATTGGCCAAAAAAGGCAGCGAATAGGTATAAGTTGGTTGGCTTTGGTGACACGAGTGGCTAGCTTGAATATAGATTCAAAGCCTACAACAAGAATTCAAATTTGGTTGGTTGAAGACTTGGCATGGCTCTACTGTAACTAGCGAATTGCGGTTTTCTATCGGATATCAACAATTTTGATGTGGTTGAGGAAGATAACAACCATAAAGAGCAACTAGTGTTAGATATAGTTGATAACTTATGTCAATATGTTTTGAAAGAGCGCCAGCTGTGAAACAGGGGACCCTGGTTTTCCAAGTCAACCCGCATAAACCTTAGTTGCATTTTTACCAATAATTGACCGCTAGAGATTTCTAAAAAACTAAGGTTGCCTTTATGGGACACGAAACTTAAAAAATATATTAATCAATAAGATAGATGTAGTTCGTACTTGAAGTCTCGAAGTTGACAATCATCGCCGGATGTCCCACACGACTTCTCTCCTATCATGTGTGTCTCTCAACCTATAGTTCCTTCATCACTAGCAGGGACAGAGACAAGGGGGGACGAGCAGGGGCGACGCCCCCCCTATGCTCATGGTTTTCTTAAGAATAGTAGCCATGGCAGATTGTTCTTTGTGCTAGTTTAGCAAGCTCAGCCCCCCCTCAAACAAATAACATGCACACTTTGTCCCCCTTAAGCTCACACTCTGGCTCCGCCCCTGATCACTAGGCAAGACGGTTGTCCTTGATCACGTGCTCTTTAGTTGCCCCATCAATCATGTGAGCCACCAACTCAGCTGCAGCCAATCTTGATGAACTTTGCCACCAAATGCTCATTCGACTAGAATTGATGTAGCTTATGCATCATAAAATTGATGCCATTGGATACTCACATTAACAAAACTTATCAATGTTCGTGATTTTGTACAACACAAAGCATATATTCATATTGTAATTGTTGGTATATCTATCATATACTCCTAATTAGTATCCAATATTAATGCATATGCAATCGCCAATCTATAATTTGGAACAGTGTAACAATGAGTAGAAGATCTATGTATTCTTAGCAGCTATTATACTTTTTTGAGTGAATTCCACTTTTTACCCTCTATTTGTGCATTTCAGACACTAATTAGCCCATTTAGTAGAAGTTGTATCTGAATGTCCTATTTAAGAAAATTCTAAGCATGATTTTATCCCGTTTTAGCATTCAACACGCGTTCTTGGATAAGGCTGACATGTTAGGACGATGTGTCGCCACAAAATATGTCAATATCGGAGGACGTCGCCGTCGATCATATTTACCCTTCTCTGCACCAAATGTTCTATTTTTTGTTGTCATCTCGATAATTTCGAAGTTCAATCATCACCTTACACCTTGCCCAATAGATATGCATTAGAAAATGAGGGTTTAAAATTTCCAAACATGGTAATTAGATGAATTTTCACTACATAGGGTAATTAGTATCACAAATGCACAAGTAGAGGGTAAAAAGTGGAGTTCACTCTACTTTTTTATTAAAGCATGCTATACATGATCGAAGCAGCTACTACCTAGTATATTTGATTAGAAGCGTGTTACATAACATATTACTAGCTAGCCTACATATATCTATTTTAAATTTTAGTATTGTAGATGCATGGATATGCATAATGCATGTGTGTGATCCCTTTGTTAATATTTATAACAGGGAATTCTATCTATAGTTTTTATAAATAAAATACAATATAAAAATGCCAGACAAAGTCTTACTTGGTTGATAAAGAATGATCCTTTTATACATAAAGATACTCCATATGGAATCCATAATTAGACAAATTTTAGAGTAAATATCATATATATATATATATTATTAACGTCCACTTAGGCTATCCCAGCACTCGGCCCATGTTCTGGACGTTCATGCGCTCACGTCCCAACATTCAGCAGACAGCCCACTCCATCTCAAAAGCCTAGACTAGTGAGAGGAAGAAATCTCCCCTTATAAGCTTGGTGTGGCCTCCTCCTGTAGGCCAGGTGGAACTAAACACTCAGCAACCTCCACCGGTCAACAGAATCCTAACATCCCATCCCCCTAAGAAGCCCCTCCGGAAAGCATGGCGATGCTGGCATAGATACCAAATGTTAGCGTCTACTTAGGCTAGCCCAGCACTCGTCCCATGTTCTGGATGTTCATGCGCTCACAACCTAACATTCAACAGAGAGCTCACTCCATCTCAAAATCCTAGACTAGTGAGAGGAAGAAATTTCCCCTTTATAAGCTAGGTGTGGCCTCCTCCCGTAGGCGAGGTGGGACTAAACACTAAGAAGCCTCCACCGATCAACAGGCTCATAACATCCCATCCCCTGAGAAGCCCCTCGGAAAAGCATGGCGATGCTGGCTCTGATATCGGATGTTAGCATCCACTTGGCCAGCCTAGTGCTCAGCCTACGTTCTGGATGTTTATACATAAACAACCCAACAATAAGAAGAATGTCAAAAGCCCGAACTGAAGGAGGAAGAAATCTCCCTTATAAGCTGGGTGTGGCTTCCTCCCGTAGGCAAGGTGGATCTAAACCAAGCAGCCTCCACCGGTCAACAGAGGGGTCCTAACATCTAATCCCCCCTGAGAAGGCATGACAATACTGGCTCTGATACCAGATGTTAGCATCCACTTAGGCTAGCCTAGACTCGACACATGTTCTGGACGTTCATGCGCTCACAACCCAACTTTGAGCAGAGAGTCCACTCCATCTCAAAAGCCTAGACTAGTGAGAGGAAGAAATCTCCCCCTTATAAGCTGGGCGTGGACTCCTCCCGTAGGCGAGGTGGGACTAAACACTAAGCAGGCTCCACCGGTCAACATGCTCCTAACATATATATTAACGGTTGAATTCACACACAAAAAACTCATTAATCTAGTATATATAATAAAATTAATTTAGTTTGTGTTTCTATTCTATAGGCCCTATGATATACTATGTAGTTATGGAGGACCAAGGTGAAACATGATCGGCATACATTAGTTCTTAGATATATTACATACATGGGCTCAAGATTGTTCAAACTAATGTCGACACCAAACATCCACTAGGGGAGGACTGCATGAGTTAATGCTGACCTGCAATGCAATGTACCCTACGTGTGCAAGTGAACTCATCATACAAATTAAGGAAGCATAATGTTTTAGTGGACAGACCACTAAAAGTTTGAAACAACACATGATGTGATGCACATAATGATTCGCTTAAGTTATGCAAAAATAATATATGTCGATAAAGAAGTGAGTGCCCATAAGATAGGACAAGCTTTGCCATGATTAAGAGATTATTTCCTCTACAATTTCAATCAATTATATATTGAGAAATTTTAATAATTTGGACATGTGACATTGGAAATTAGGATAGGATGGACATGTGACATAGTAAATTAGAATAAGATGGATGTGGAATCACATATAGACATGATACCGCACTAATAAAAAATATAGCTGTAATATGGCCAATAATGAGTTCAGTAGGTAAGATAACACTAGTTAAGTCTGGACCATCGGTCTATGGAAAGATACTTGCATAGAAAGGAAAAGATATACTATGATAATTTCCCATGAGGTCTAATGATGAATAATTTATATATATATATATATATATATATATATATATATATATATATTTCAAGTTTTCAACACTTGCATCCCATATATGCTATATGTATTTATGGGAAATGTTTTGCTTGGTGGAGTTATTTGTTGAACTGTGGTCTCCAAACATGTACGCCCTTGGTCCGTAAATAACTGCAGTTCTAGCTTTTGTCCAAAGTCAACAAAAAATGAAATTAGTATCACCGGGCCCATTTTGAAATGTAGTTTCATAATATAATTCTTTGTGATATATGCTGATAATTCCTATTTGCAAACTTGGTCAAATTTTAAAAGTTTGACCTAAGAAAAACTAGAACTACACTTATTTGTTAACGGACGAAGTAGCTATCATGAAAATAAAATAAGACATAAAATATATAACCCTGTATTTTGTGCAACCTTAATTGTAGAACATTCATACTGCTAGACATGCACATATATTATTTTTGCAACTACGGCATTCAAAAAGTGCAAACTTGCACGTGAAAATTAAAATGACAATGAAAAAACACAAGAAATTTTGGTGTTCTATATAAACCTCAAAATTATGAAAACATAAATCACTTCCACATTCTTGTCACTTGGGTCGCACCCCTATATTATTTGTTCAACTAAATTCCTAAATGTGCAACTTACACCTAAAGTCAAAACAATATAAAAATAGAAGTAAACTAAAAACCGATCAATTAACATGTTCAAATGTAAAGCTATGTAAAAAATGGGCAAGAATTAATATGTGTACACACTAAGCACACATAAAACATTAGAGGGTATTAAAACTGAAATAAAATACTTACAAGCATTTGTGTCATCTCATAGACAACTATGATATCTACATTTTGTAGTTAATAATTAAATTTATCAATAAATAGGATAACCATATTCAGACGGTATGATTATCCAAACTTAAAATATGACCATATATCGTCGTATATTATTATCACCACCTTATCCTGTCAACCGGTCTAGGGTCCAGACTGGATTGTGTTGGGATGTCAAAAGGTCTTACCATTTCTTGTACCATCGAATTTAGTACGGTTTTTGTCATAATTTATCCTAACCACATTCAACCTACGGAAAGGTACATTATTTCTAAACAAGTTTATTTTTACCATACCCTCTAGTATTTCTTGAACTGGCATTTTACTAGGTGGAAATGGAGTAGACACCGATGATTCTATTACTTTCAATAAAAGTGGGAGCACAACCGGATGGTAGAATCTTTAAGTGAAAAATAGAATGATTTGTTGAAGAAGTTGAGAACCATAAAGAACAACTGGATTTAGTAGTTCATAATTTGTGTAAATATCTTTTGGAAGAGTGCCTGGGGGATTCAGAGATGACTCTGATATTTTTCCAACATAATCCTCGAAAAACTTAGGTGCATTTCACCAATAATTCATCACTATGGATTTCATCAATTCTAAGGTTTCCTTTGTCTGCTCGTGAACTTAAAAACTATGTTAATAGAGGCATATTTTGGAACTACAGAGCATTGTAGACTTAGCTACACAATATCACATTTAGGATTAGTAAAAGAACAAAAAACTTGATTAGAATGGTTATAGAAACTCAAATAGGAATTTCCATACACACACACACACACACACAAATTACATGTCGTTACTCCCTCCATACGGGTTTATTGAGCTAACACGGAGCCAAAGAAATATGTTTGACTACAAATTTAACCAATAAAATATGAATCATATGTCATAAAAAGTATATCATTGGAAAGAGCTTTTAAATATCAATCCAATGGTATAATTTTTGTGACATATAACTCATATTTTATTGATAAATTTTATGGTCAAACTTTTTTCTTTAACTCCGTGTTAGCCCAATAAACCCGTATGGAGGGAGTATTTCCCTTTCAGTCGAGCCAGGAGGCATCCTTTTTGGGTGTTGACTTTACAAATTTGACCGGCAGGATTTACTTGGGGAACTTTTGTGTGAAGTACCAACAATAAAACAAAGCAGATGGGGTTCAATGGGGGTAGTCACAGTTCATGAGGCGGCACAACTGAGTTCAAAATAGAATACTAGATGCTTTGATTCATTTGGTATGGTGTTCTATATAGAGATCCTCCCTTACTTACATGATGGTGACTCTTGTATCATCTGACGCGAAGGATGTAAGAATAATGATATTTTAACCTCTTTTACATGTTGTCATTGCTATATTATATTTATGTGAGTTTGATTTAACCGAAAGACAATATACCTCGGCGAACTCATTTGATGAACCCACCTTCGAAAAGTGGGTATCTTTTATTTACCTTTTATTAAGGACTAGTAACGTAAGTCTATTCTAGTCTTAGTTTAGGCTTGGAGAGAATTCTAATAGTAGACCTTTGCTCATGGATGTTGGTATGCCTTCCCACACCAACAACCAACGTCTTTTAAATTTGATGTAGCTAGGCTAAAACGCTATTGTTTTTGCGTCTGGACTCTAGGATCCAGTAATAGGAGCAGCGACAGTCTACTAACATTGAGCGCTGGCAATTAAAGATCCGAACCCTTAGGCGTTTTTACTCTGAAAAATAAAATAATTCACAATGTGAAAACACCGCAAGTTCAAGATTCAAACTACATGGGTTAACTGTGTAAAAAACAATCCACTATTTGAATCTCTGCAGTTCACTGTATGAAAAAAGCTAATGAAGGCTATCTACCTTTTCCCTTAAAAATTGTATGAAAAAGCAGAAGTGCATTAAGCTGTGTACTAATACTGACTTTTGCCGATGGAAAATCAAGCAGTTACGCCGTATGTACTTGCAGTCTCGAAATTTCACTTCCATCGACGGCAGACCCGCATCGCATCCCGCCTCTCCCGCCAACTCCACCGCGGCCAAGAGAGACGAACTTGGCCTCAACATGCTCATTTGGTACATAATTGGTTCAGCTTATGTAGCTTAAACTTTCGTGACTTGTATAGCAGAAACCATATAATAATGTTGTAACGGTTGGTATATATATCACATACTAGGGAACTTTGGCGCGGCGACACGCCGCGCCCTTGGCGTTATCTTGTTGGTATGGGTGCTAGTTTTAGTTCCTCTTTGATGGTATGGAGGGTGGTGTTGGAAAGGAGACATTATGTAGGCATTGGGTGAAGGTGATATAATCTGGATAGTAAAATTAGTAATGCTGTGAAAACTGCTTCATATTTGGAGTGTATATTAGTTAATAGTTCTTTTTTCTAGGCTACACTACATTATCACTGCCATACATAGTTGGTAATGCGATTGCACATTGGTTGGTGTCGCCAATAGATACTTCTATTACATGGTGGATGGATCTTCACAATGGAAGTAATAAGTTGGCCGGAGGTAGTAAGCTATACTACTCACATACTCCTTACTAATTTTTGTACTTCAGGTAGATCTTCACAATGGAGTACACTACTATATTAACATAGATATCCGGTAGCATGGTGAAGTAATTGTTGTGCCTATTTCTTTATTTTGGACCGTTAGTAGTTTGGAGAAAACATGATTTCACAACTTCTCATTAACAGTAATGGTAGACATGCGACCTACCTTTCGTTGTTAATGTCAAATCAGCATAACCACATCTGCAAGTAACACAAATACATTAGTGATCATATATGAATTTTCTATGAACATATGCCGAATCACATAACTTAAACTCCGGAACTAACATAGACAACAAATCTAGAAAATGAGATGGGGATGGCACCAGCAATGCTTTGCACTCGTAAGCAGACTTGGGGTGCATTCCAGTATCTCATTGCAAGCAAATTATACCAGGCGACACCGCAGTACCCATCTCGCTGGCAAGCTCCCCATGTCGTCTTCTTTCCATTTGCTTCTGATCCCATATGTTCGCCTCTTCCAAGCCGCTGGCGCCAAACCCGCAGGCCAACTCGGCTAGGATGTTGCACCTGATGGACGGAAGGAAGATGTGAGCGAGAGCAAGGAGGTAGTAGAGGTATGTCGTTCAGTTAAATTGTGATATAGGAGCCAATAAAAGAACATTGCATAAATCTCAAGAATAAATTTCCTATCACATAATTCAGTATAGATTATGGTCGACAAAACCATGTTTGAGAAAGCTGATATTTAATACAGTATACACGTGAAGAAATATATGAGAACGGTCACCTGATTCCAATAATAATCTTTTGGAAGGCACCAATCAGTTGACCTACACACCGACAATAGGTTTTTTAGACCAAATCAAAGCTTGGGCATTAAGCTGTTGTTGCCATCCTTTAACCTGATTGCATACAGACAATTTCAAACCAATTAACCCGAAGATAAGAAAAATATATTGCATTCGACTCGTCCGAATATGAACGCGCAAAACATGCGAAGGGAAAGATATCATTATGTATGCGTAATAAGGCAAACAATGGTGCCAATATGTATTGCATTGATAGCTTTATGGTTTTGGAGGAACCTGCAAGGACCATCAAGCAGTCATTTGAATGAAGTGCTAGATATACTCATATACAAATGAGTACAACAGTAGCGATCTCATTTTGCAGCCTAAATCTACTGAATGATTATCAAATTTTCCACTGAAATTGTGTAAGAATGGGTGAAAGTCGAACCATTATTCACTTATTACAACTCCTGCGAATATTTCTCCACAGCAACATTCTGTCATTTGGAGGAAACCTTTCTGAAACAGCTGTCAAAGAGTCAACACGGATTGATGAAGTGATGAATATGTATGTCAAGGAAAAGTACACAATAATAGCTCCACGCTATGCTGCAAACTTGGGTCAGTGTAATGGAAAAACTGGAGTACGTGTCATGTCTTTCCTTATTAGGTAATCGTGGAAATCCTTTTGTATATATATTTTTTAGAGCAACAGGGGTTCCCCCAGTTCCATTATATTTCAAATGAAACCGCAAAAACAGCCCTTGTCACTGGTTACATCCGCATTGCATTCAGCGTTAAGACTACAGATAGGAGTGAGAACACGTGCCTTTGGTTATCTAGAGTTAAGATCTAAGCAGAACAGGCAGGCTCGATAATTTTATGTAGCAAAGAAAAGAAAGGCACACATGTCCTAGATATGGAAAATTTATATTGTTTGGAGTCGCTGTGCTTCTTGACCAATCCACAAAAAACGACCATTGATGATATGGGCTGATGCAAGAGACAAACGCCTGATCTTATAGACAACTCGTGTTTGGAGGAGTATTTTCCAAATAAGGAATAATACAGAAATTAATGCTAGAATTATAATCTTCCATCATCTAGGCCTGCATATCATTCTGCAAAATTGAAACGGAAGTAGAAGATGAGAAATAAAACTACCATAACAAAAAATGCTATAAGAATCTTCTATTAATTTACTCCATGACCCATGGATCATCACACGTATTTGCTATCTCCATATTCTGTATTTAGTGAAGGCATATACAGCGAGCCATCAAGGATGCCACAAATTATTCTAAAAGATTATTCAGTGTGAACACTTGTTAATTAACATAAGAAATAACTAAACCTGATGGAGAACACATACATCAAAGGCAAATAGCAGGCCTTGTTCTCACGCAAAACGTTGTGTTCGTACCTGATAAGGACAAATCGTGTACAACTGGTTAGTAAGTTTAGAGTGCTTCTGCAAGAACAGCTACTCAGGCTTGCTGCACAATGTGACCAGCCGGCTCGTAGAATTTCTAACCTTCCATCAGAAAATTAAACATAATAGGAACCAATGAATCAGCTGAAGTACGTACCGTGTTACAGTGATGGTTACTCGCCTGGGTTTTGCATTGGAGATAGAGAGCAGGCTCGGCCTCAGCAGCCATTGCCGCCACCGTGGCCCACAATATGCGTGCCGCAAAGAGAGCAAGGACATGAAGAAAAAACTGCTGCATTCACCGCGCCGCCGACCATCCTCTGTTCGCCGGAGCCGAACACGGCTGCTCCACCTTCAACATCAGCGCCGCCGTGGCTGCGGTCTGGGTGGCCGCGCTCTCCACGGAGGACGTCAGGCGCGGCATAGAGGACCTCAGCTGCCTTCGTTCCTCGTCTTGTCCATCCGCGCCGGGTCCTCTCCCGTGCCCCTCGCCACCATCCCAGCGCGCTATGCCGCCGCCCAGCGCATCCACGTCTCATCGCTGCTGCCTCCTCCTGCACCGCAGGCACACACACGACTGCCAGGGAAAGATCAGGAGGGCGCCGGCCTTGGGAAGGAAGAGGAGCTGGAGCGGCGCGGTGCGACCACTGATTTGGTTGCCGTTGGTTGCTCCAGGTGAGGAAACGCGAAAAGTTAATTAGGAAACAGAAGAGGACACGGGACTCTTCCAGAAAGACACACGATAGGGAGTGCGGAAGAATACGTGGCAACAGCCGGACTCGGCATAACTGAATCCCGCGATGACCGGAAACTAAGCATAGAGGAAACCAAAGCGCAGCACTGTAGAAGTTGCAAACTTCTGCTTCTACAGTATCCTAGATGACGTGGACGCACAGATTTGTAGCTGAGGTGCATAGCTTTCATATATCTGACTGATGTAAGTTGCATATACAAGTCCATAGCTCCAAATCAAACTCCAATTTAGTGACTTTGAAGAAAGTGAAATACTAAAGATTAAGACTATATTTAAATTAAAACCTTGCAGAGAGAGAGAGAGAGAGGGAGAGAGAGAGAGAGAGAGAGAGAGAGAGAGAGAGAGAGAGTTCTCTGATCGATGTATGCCGACATTATCAGATGTAATGTAAACCTCTAGCTAGTGTAAATATCATGACTCAAGTATGTTTGTACAAGAATTTCATTCATGACAATTAAGATAGATTTGAAGACGAAGGTACTAGGACGCGCATGGTATATGTGCTCCTTGATTTTTTTCTCATCTGTACATGTTACAAAAAATAAATCTTAAATGACTTGTTCATGCAAATTCATCTAATAATGAACTGAATGTAGTAATTTTCTCTCTATCATATATTTATACTTCATGCTCCAAGGAAAAAAGCATAGTAGAATTTTTTTGCACACACCCATCTCTTCCTTTTTCTTTCAGAACGAAACATATATTCTCTCCGCTCATAGATCATTCCTAGAAAGTATGGAGTCAAGATTTCCTAGCTTTGACTAATAGTTTACATGTTTCAGATAAAAATTATGTTCGGAACATGTCGAGAGGCACATAAAAAATTTAGGCGCCATGATATTGCCCTAAAAGTTAGGGCCACATTTTGAAGCCTTCAAAGTCCTGTACGTCGGCTGGCGCTGGAGCGAGCTCCTGGTACATGTGCCATGTGGTGGCCGAGGCCGACCTCCTGACATGGAGCAGCGACAGCGGAGAGAATCTTGAGAGGCGCGTGTCGGCGAAATCCGTGGAGCACGGCCACGGTGCAGCGCCGGAACGAGTTGGGCGAGGTGGGTCGGTGATGGAAGCGCTCGGGTTGGGGTCGTCGAGGTCGACGTACGAGAACGGTCTGCGGGATCCGGATCGGAGACGAGAGAGGATGCGGTGGCTTGGAGGGTTTCGCTGGACCTCTTGGAACTTGTAGTGGCCACTATAGGCGCAGGGCCGGTCCTAAGGTTTTAGGGGCCCCGGCAAAACTAAACTCAGAGGCCCTATAGGCATAAATAAATGTGAAGTGTTACAATAAAATTTTAAAGTGTGCATGAAAGCAACATTTTTGTGGGTTAAAGCAACATTTGATGTCCAATAATATGTATCATTTTGAAATTTTCTTCTAACATTATTAGCTGTGAAGTCATTGATAATGGTATGTTATTATTATGTCGATTATGTCTTGAACAGTATCATCGTTAAGGGTATGGATGCATTGCAGTCTCTTGTCGATGACTCGGCTTCTTGCCTCTCAACGTGGCTGCCTGAGTGCTGACGAACTATCGTCTCCGGCTACTGTTCAGCATCGCTTTATGTAAGCACAGTCAGAGCGGTATCTGTCATGGGCTTGCACTTTTAGGACTATAAGAGAAATCAACTTGCAACAGAAAAAAAGTTATTTTCTGTCTAAGAAAAAATGAGTCGACCGTGTGCTTTTCTGAGGGAGTCCACCCTGTGCTAATACTCCCTCCGTCCTACATTAGCTATCGTAACTTTTTCAAAATAAGCAAACCTATATACGCATTCCGTTTTAAAAAAGGATGTTGCAGATTTGTATAAATTGAGATGTATCTATATATACATTATATAGTGCCTAGATAGATCCAGATTTATATAACTTTGAGTCATCTTTTTTAAGACGGAGAGAGTGCTAAAATATATCTACATACATATGCATCTACACTAAACTTGGTTAAAATAAGTAATATGAGACGGAGAGAGTAGTAGATTTTTGAATCGTTACCACCGGACTCACCTGATTTTTTTATCAAGCGGAGACAACTAACTCCACACTCTTTTTTAGCAAACGACACATGCAGCTCCACTTTTTTTAGATGAGACACAGATCCACTTAATCACTTCATACCTAATTAATGAAAAAAATTCCAAACAAATCAAAAGGGAAGGCCCGAATTAACCAAACGGGAGGCCCAAAAGTTCCAGTTGCACAAAGCATAACGCTTTGTCTTTCTATAGAAGCTTGCAACCTGTTCTAATGGTGCTGTCAAATAATCTTCGCCTCCGTTGACTATGCCTTAGCTAGTTCGGATTTTGGGGCCCCTTGGTTTCGAGGGCCCGGGGCGGCTGCCCCTACAGATCCCCCTCAGGGGTGACCCTGGGCGAGAGAGGAGAGGGGGGTTGCAGAGGGACATGAGCGGAGATTGGGTGGTTGCTTCAGGTGTCGAGAAAGAGCGACGAGGGAGGTTGTTGTACCAACTAAAACTTTGTTTTTTTACAATCAATACCATATATATTTATATCATAACAAATAATACATGGCAAAGGTACATGATCTGTCTTCATCAATTACAAAACAAATCCTAAAAGAAACTAGCAAAACATCAAGGACTCCAAACGTCTTCTTCTCCTATGGCACAATCTTGTAGTTTTCCGAAAGCAGCCACACAAAAAAGACAACAAACGATAGACCTCTAAATACCACTGGGAGTTCTCCCATAATTTTTTGAGCCGTAGTGCCCATACTTCACGTGGGCAGACACTAGAGTAATCAACCAACATCAAAAAAAGGACCAACACCAGTATTGCACGGAAGATGAACCGACCAGTTTGGTCGATGTCGCTGGGAAGTCGAGAGCATGAGTCAACATTATCAAGGACGTAGCAGTCGGGATAGATTTTACAAAGAAAAACCTCCTCGCGACAACCATAAAATATCATCCAAGATCGATCCGGCCAAGCAAAATCTGAAAGACCATATCTAAAGAATTTTGATCTTCCAACACTAACATTGACGCTAGGAAGGAACCCACATCATCGAAGGGGTGAAGAACCCTTATTAAAAAAGTTGTCATCTTCATCAACGCGAAGGCCAAGAAGACAACCACCAAATTCGACACTAAACTGCTGAAAACTAATTTTATTGAAGGACTCCATCATTAGATCAGGTTTCCCGCCCCTCATGACGCCTTGCAAGGCTGGCTGGAGGAGGAGGAACAGATCGGACGGAGGTACTGTAGGAGACAGCAGCTAGGATTCGAGACGACAGGTTTTGTACCAACCAAAACTTTGTGTGTCCCGTGACACTGTTTTTCGCTGACGTTCCCTAGTAGATACAAAAGGAGCTATATTTCGAAAAAAAATATTACTAGTTAGTTCTTAACAAGTGATCAAAATATTGACGGAGGCAACATAACATCAAAATATTGACCGAGGCATCATAACATATTTTATTCATAGAAGTACTGATCGAAGCAACATAACATCAAAGATACAGATACTTTAGCTAGCAAGCTTAGCTCCCGAAGCATGGATATAATCGACCATCAGGTTACATATTGGTGACGGTGTACACCATGTTGCAGTAGTCAAGGTTGGGAATCCGGGTGTGGGAGGGCATTCCTCCACTGCCTGCACACCGCGCGGTACCGGATCAGATCGTTGCTTGTCCCTAGGTACACGAGATGCTGGATCACTTCGGGTGGTAAAGCCGACCAGTTAGGCCTTCATTTGCAACATGAAAGACAAGATTGAACATAGAATATATGTTTAACTTAAAAGAAATCTTTTTGTTAACTAGTTATACGTGCACGTAAGCCATGAAAAGCATGAAGGGAGAGAGCATGTACGTACGAGACAGGATCGTCACGGGTGAATGGCTGCTGCACGATAGGGAACGTCATGGTGACCATCGATCGGTCCGGAGAGGGGCAATAAGGTATCGGGTGTATGATACGAATAGGATGAGTTGCATATGGCCTCCATGGCCTGGGCACATTTATATAGGGTAGGTGGTCCCAATTTAATTAATGGGTTTTTATATGTCATTAATTAATTGTTGCAAAGATATGGATTGTCAAAAGATACAAGGAGTTAATGGTGGAAATAAATGCCCGTGTTTAGTAGTAAATAGCATATCCAAAATATATTGTGGTTAATAATTGTTAATGACATTATGTCCTTCCTTATATTGTATACATGGATCTTTTGTATATCTATTATGAGGTAGGTAGTAAATTGTTGGTGGCAGAAGTCTCAGTGTTAGTTTTTTTTTTGCGGGAAAGATCAAGTGATACAAACCAGAGCCCTTACAGAACAGTCCACAAGAAAAAGAAAAATAGCTGAAGGCCCAGATTAGCAATTTCTCGGGGATAAAAAAACTAACGGTGAACCGAAAACATGGTGAATCGCAAGTATTTATGGGTGGTAATTATATTGTCGGTTGTTGTTACTAGGGTTATGGTGGTAGATTGAGTGACAAATCACATCTAGTAAGTACAATTATTCAGATTGACATTGCGCAAAAGAGCATATTGCATTGTCCTTACTAGGGCTACACGATCAGATTGGCCAAAAAAGGCAGCTAATAGGTATAAATTGGTCGGATTTGGTGGCATGAGTGGCTAGCTTGAATATAGATTGAAAGAGTACAGCAAGAACTCAAAGTTGCTTGGTAGAAGACTTGGCATGGATCTACTGTAACTAACGGATTGTGGTTTTCTGTCGGATATCAACAATTTTGATGTGGCTAAAGAAGATAATAACCATAAAGAGCAACTAGTGTCAGATATAGTTGATAACTTGTGTCAATATGTTTTGAAAGAGCGGCATCAGTAAAATAGGGGACCCTGATATTCCAACTCAACCCGCAGAACCTTAGTTGCATTTTACCAATAATTGATCGCTAGACTAAGGCTGCCTTTGTGGGACACATAACTTAAAAAATATATTAATCAATAAGATGTAGTTCATACTTGCAGTCTCGAAGGTCACAATCATCGACGGATGCCCCACACAACTTCCCTCCTCTCATGTGTGTCTCTCGACCTCTAGTTCCTTCGTCACTAGGCGAAACGGTTGTCCTTGATCACGTGCTCCTCAGTTGCCCCACCAATCATGTGAGCCACCAACTCAGCTGCAGGCAAGCTTGATGAACTTTGCCACCACATGCTCATCCGATTAGAATTGATGTAGCTTATGCACCATAAAATTGATGTCATTGGATACTCATGTTAACAAAACTTATCAATGTTCGTGATTTTGTATAGCAGAAAGCATATGTTAATAATGTAATTGTTGGTCTATCTATCATATACTCCCAATTAGTATCCAATATTAATGTTTGTGCAAAAAGTCAAATACTAAAAAATTAAGATTATATTAAAATGAAAATATTAAGGGCTAAGCTCTGTTGAATAAAAGAGCAATTTACCAAGAGAATTAACCATGATAGACGCTAGATAAAACATGAATAGAATAATAGAAAATAAACTAATCATGTGAATTAGCAGATACAAATTAAGGCAGATAACCAAGATGGTTGCAAGGCATAGAGCTTGAGATAAGATCAGAACAAGGTCTACAGCAAACCAAAAGGAACGACAAACTATCTGACTAAGATAAACAAGATTAAGGAAGATGATGTACATCACAGCAGAGGAACCGCCATTGTTGGCGTTGGCACCGTCATCAGCCATGCCATCGAGGAAGATGTTGTTGATGTCGGGAAATAAGTCATCATTGGTAAGGACATCGGGGTTGCCGCTATCCGTGAATGAGTCCGTGATGAAACCAGTAGTCGCGCCAATAGTGCTCCCTAAAAACCTTATCGCCCTTCTCCTGCACAGGACTCGAAGCAGCGGGGTCTCGGAGGACTACTGTCCTGGCTCGCGGTGCACACCCCAAGGCGAGATGGGAAAGTTCTAGGTAGCACAGTGCTCTGGAACTGGAGGCGCAAATGGGTGTGCAATCGTGTACCTAAGAGGAGGCACAATCTCTCTCTCTCTTTTATAGGCACAAAGGGAAGGCAGACAGGCTGCGCAGGAGATGAAACAAAGAGGCAGAAGCTGAAGCGAACAGGCGACAGACAAAAACGGATAGACTCCACTTAGTTTGCATTAATTTCCACTTAGTTCGTATTAAAAATCCACTCAAGCAAAACGTTTTAGCTTATGTACAACTGTTCATATACCATTCATGCGTGGCAAAATAAAGCTCGGCTCGACGAGATTCTTGTAACCCGCGGAGCGCGCATCGTGTCGTGACGTCACATCGTGTGGCGTGGCATGGCGAGCGAGAAGGAGGAGGAGGAGTGATACCTTCGATCCGGATTACGAATGTAGTATAGCTCTTTTTTCCTAGTAGACCTAGGTTTATCAAATCCTCAGGAAGCATAAAGCAAAGTGAGATTACTTAAACGGATCTTCGAGAGTGTTAGAATTCCTATTGCGTTTTCACCGGACTAAGAGTTTTCGATCTTTGTTGTTGTTGACGATGGAGAGAGAGAGGGTCCAGGGTCTTCGGTTTTCACCAGTAGCTGTGCAAAACATCGGATAAGAATAATAGATAATAATAAAGTATGCATGTAATTGTTAGAGAAAGATAATTATGTGTGGGCAGTGCATCCATAAATGTTATCGCCTCCGCAACTGCTTATAGCAATAACCTACTAGTCTCATCCATAGAAGAAAGAGAACTAATGATATACATCGTGATGTCACCATTAGTCCTAAGTAAATTCCTCACATACAGCCGTACTACCCCTTTTGTCACTGGGGCTCCCATCCTGCAGATCAGTCATTACTCACACCCCCTTTACCTGGATCAATCCTCAAGGTCTTGGGTACCTAAAAAGTCCTTAGATTGAGGCAAGAGAGGGTACTACAATCATCATGTCATACAAATTAATACATGATCCCATCTATAATAAATAACATGCACAAAAGCTACATGGCTAGGCTGAAGCCCGTAGCCCAAGGAGAATTACTCACGCATAGAGATGAAATCGACAATCATAAACAATATAATAGAGATCATAAGGTTGATAGCAAATAGTCTTACAATGTCACAAATTGGAGAAGAGGTCTACTATTACAAGTGGTGGAAGATGGCTATGGTGGTGGAGAAGGGTTTAGAGGTTTAGATCTAGATCTATTCCTCCGGCATGGCGGCTTCTGGTAGCAGGGAGAGTTGAGGTCGAAAAGAAGCAGATGTTTCCTGTTGCCCGAAGCCTATTTATATAGGGGTCCCTTCACGAAAGTTGTTCTGTTTAACCTAATGAGTTCGATGCCAACTATACGGACGGAACTATATGGCCGGAATAAAATTCCCACCGTATAGTTGGTCGTTAAAGCTTTAGCATTAACTTTACGGCTCCTGGTTTCTTTGACGTGTTGAAAATCTCGTATCTTTGGCATTTATGTAGTGATTCCCATCATCATACGTCATTATTTGCGCAAGGAAAAATAGCACGAAAGTATTGCATACCCCTTTGATCATTAGGCATTAGTGGCAGGTTTTAGAGAGATATTTCATCAAATATATGAATAATATCTTGTTTAAATATGGATGTGGATGGCTATATTTCACAGCCATCAAGGTGCGCGCGTGTATATGTCTTCTCTTCTCAAGCTCGTACAAGTGATGGAAGAGCTCTCCTTATAAGTTGGTCCAACTTCCACTCAACTAGTAATGTGGTACTAAAATTTTGTCCCACCTCTTGCCTTGCATGAATTGTCAAAGTGGGCCTATAGTATTTTAGGAATTTATTGGCATGTAATAAATAGGATGGGCCTATTTAGGCAAAAAAATAACAATCCCCCATCAGATCCAAGAGGCACATGAAGTTTTCATTTGGTTTCGAAACATTTTTTATATAACGGTACTATAGTGGATACTGTTAAGTTGAAATTACACCTAGAGCTTTATGGTATACTAAGATACAACTTGTATAATGGACTATGCCTTGAACTGCAAGTTTGCTACAAACCTAGCTTCACACAAAGTCTTGACCAATACTAGGCTACCGTGGGACTTTCCCGCGGGTGGAGCTTGTGCGCCATACTCCATGGTCTTTCATGAGTTTATTAAAGATCACCCTACTCTCATAGACTGTGACGTTTAACCGTCAGAATCATATAAGTATGTTATTTAAAAGATGTTCAGCAGGACAACATCTCTGCTTAAGATAAGCCACTTAGAACACATTAATATAATAAAATCATCCTATCGTGTAGAATAGGAAAGTATTGCATCTTCATGGAGTGGTGTTTATTAAAGTAGGATACTTTTCTATTAGCTAACCAACAGCTTGTCTCCCAATTCTAATTCGTGGGGTCTCCGATCACATAGAGTGGTTTACCACTGTGGAAAACTCATATTAGGGTCTTATACCCATCTTTTTATGCATTTTATATCATGTTGCATGATTGACCCTTTGTGAAGGGATCTACCAAGTTTTTAGATGTTTGGATATAATCCAATGCAATAACTCTGGAGTTTCTCATTTTCCTGACAGATTTTAGTCTCCTCTTCACATGTCTTGATGACTTCATATTATCATTAGAACTGTTTACTTTGAAAATCATAGTTTGATTATCGCAGTCCATAAGGATTGCGGGTATTGGTTTTTCAACCATAGGAAAGTTCATCAAGAGTTCACGAAGCCACTCTGCGTCAACAATGGTTGTGTCTAATGCTGTGAGTTATGATTCCATAGTTGACCTCGTTAAGATGGTCTGCTTGCAAGACTTCCAAGAAACAGTGTGATGAGTGCATATCTGCATCATGTTTTACATTGTTATTTTGCATTTTAGGCATAGGATTTTGGTATTTTACGGCGTTCGCACGCACTTTTTATGTTTATTTTTACCAGGATCAGATTAGATGATGGATCTAGAGGAGACAATTCTTGGAGCAGTTTAGTCTCCTGAGCATCTATGATCATTTAGTTTTTGACTTATGATATCACTTTATGCTTTAATTAATAATGTTTTGTCGCTTTGCATGATTATGGCCATTATTGCTCTCTTAGTTGGTCGCTCCTAGTCTTTTGCTAGCCTCCACCTGTACTAGTATGAGCTCTACTCGTGCATCCAACTCCCAAGAAACCAAGTTATTCCGAAGAGTCCACTATAAACTCCTATGCATGGTGTGTTACACCATTCCAAGTATATTTATGTGTTTATCTATCTTCCAAATTAAAAAAAATTTATATGAAAATTAGTGATTAAAGCTCTCACGAACTTGATGACACACTTTATATTCTTGCACTTAATAAACTTGAATCATTGTGCCCATCTATGTTGCTTATATGCTTGCAAATTATAAGTTGGGAGTTAGCAGAACCATGCTGTCATGAGGAACGCTTTCAACACGTGTACATATATATCTAGTTGATATCATGATCTTTTGTTTATGGATGTCGGCGGTGTGAAATAAAAGGGGAGCTTGTAAGTCCATGGAGTATTGTATATGTGTTAGAGAAACGCCTGGGCGGCTAGCCTACGCCATGCCTAATCATGGTGGAAACTTGCAGCATAACCATAGTGAACAATCTATGAAGAATCTTCAAAAAAATATAGAAAAAAGCACCATGCTCATGGTAAATAAAAAGATCGCTGAGATGCTTTGTCTATTGCCTTGTCATTTTGATATGGGATAGCTCCTGTGTCATGGGGAAAGGGGTATCCCATTGGCGGTTCTCTATGATACATGTATACTTACAATGACAAGAATTTGCTTGTGACTAAAGTTGAGTAGCATGAGGAACGGCCCTCGTACTCAAGGGACATGAGATTTTCAACTTATGATCTGTCAATCATATACCTCATATTTGTCTCACTTTAACCTTAATCACCCCAAGATGCTTATGATAGGGCAATGAGAACTCAAAGCTAATAAGTACCATAATTTTTGGAAGCTCTTTATGAAACTTGAAATCCCTACTTCCCTCTGCGAAGGGCCTTTCTTTTTTTACTTTTATGTTGAGTCTCCTTCTTCTATCTTTATGCACCAATTAAGAGAGCATAGTTGTCATTCTTAGTTCAATGTGCATTGTCCCAAAACTTGTTGGTTGATTCATAACTATGATATTGCTTGTTCTTAAATTATTTGTATCTAGTCACCCTTATGAACTTTGAACATTTCCTATGCATTTATGTTTTGCTATTCATGAAGGACAAGCTGAATACCACTCTTGCTATGTTTTCTATATGTGAAACAAACAAACGTCTTTCAAAGCATTATTCATGATCTTTTGTTTGTGTTGCCTTTCATGTTACAACATAGTCGCTATGTCTTATTGTTAGAAATATATCTTTCATGCTCATGTTTAGACTACTATGATCCCAGCTATCAATGCTTTACAATACCTTGATCAAGATTGTGATGGTGCATGTCACCTAAAAAAAAATTCTTTTTATCACTTACCTACTCAAGGATGAGCAGGAGTTAAGCTTGGGGATGCTTGATACATCGTAAACGTATCTATAATCTTTGATGATCCATGCTTGTTTTGTGCCAACTAGCTTATGTTTGTCTACACTTTGAGGCATTTTTATACATCTTATGAAACTAACCTATTGACAAGATGCCGCAGTGTCGGTTGCCTGTTTTCTGTTATTTTTTGTTTCAGAAAAGCCAGTAAAGAAATATTCTCGGAATTGGACGGAACAAAAGCCAAAGTCAATATTTTTTCCTAACACGACACGGAGACCGAAGGGGAGACGAAGGGGAGCCATGAGGCGGCCACACCATAGGGTGGCGCGGGCCCACCCTAGGCCACACCAACCCATGGTGTGGGCCCCTCGAGACTCCACCGACCTTGCCCTTTCTCCTATATATATGTCTCCTCGAGACGTAAACCCTAACCAGATCAGATCTCCATGAAAAGTTCCGCAGCGCCGCCGCCACCGAAGAGGAGATTCGGGGGACAGAAGTCTCTGTTCCGGCACCCTGCCGGGACGGGGAATTGCCCCGGAGCCATCTCCATCGACTCCACCACCATATCCATCGCCATTGCTTACTCCCATGATGAGGAGGAAGTAGTTATCCCTCGAGTCTAAGGGCTCTACCGGTAGCTATGTGTTCATCTCTCTCTCCCTATGCGTGATCTTACTGTGATCATGAGCTTTGTAATCTAGTTGAATAAGTAGATCTACTCTACTACTCAAGTGCTTTAATTAATGTAATCTCCGCTTATCCCCACGTGTGTGAAGTTGACAGTGTGCACACCGTGTGGCAATTAGGCTAAAGGTTACATAAATACTTATCATGAGTTATAATTTGAGTTGGATGTCTCTATGAAATTGTGGTGTTTGTTGGAACCATCTAGCGCTCAAGGTGACAGTGTGGGGTTACCTAGATGGGGCATGCGAACTTTAAGGATAGCTTTTGTAGCCCTACCATGGATTGCAGTTATCCAACCGGAGAGTAGTTTAGAGTAGCATTATGAAGAGAAGATATTTATGTGTTTATTGAGAGTGTCCACTAGTGAAAGTAGGATCCCTAGGCCTTGTTTCTAAGCATTGAAACACCATTTACGACCAGTCTTGTTACATGTTTGCTTGCTGCCATTTTTATTTTAGATTGCAATTACCACTTATAATCATCCATATTACTTGTATTTCACTATCTCTTCGCCAAACTAGTGCACCTATACACCTGACAAGTGTATTGGGTGTGTTGGGGACACAAGAGACTTCTTGTATCGTAAATGTAGGGTTGCTTGAGAGGTATACCTTTGACCTCTTCCTCCCTGAGTTCGATAAACCTTGGGTGATCCACTTAAGAGAAACTTGCTGCTGTTCTACAAACCTCTGCACTTGGAGGCCCAACACTGTCTACAAGAATAGAAGCGTGCGTAGACATAAACCACCATCATCTTCATCCATCCCATCTAGATCTTGTTGTAATTCTTGCACTAGTTGTGGATTTATACAAGTACTATTCATCAATGATTGCTTCTATTACCATTACTATGATACTGTCTGCCTCCATGTCTGAGTAGATCATTAGTTCTTAGGGAGATGGAGAAACCCTAGTATGAGATTGGAATAAGATAAAGTTTATTATGATATTCATTGTTGTGACCATGTGTTAGACTGTCTACATCTTGATGTTGGAAGAAGTCGACCTCTCCAATATTTGCCTCTTGTGGGGACTTGATGTAGGGAACTACTTGTTGGTATACGGAGGGATGTTAGCACTTATAGTGACTATAAAGATATTGGCACCCCTTACGTAACAACTTGGGAATCGAGGAAACTCACAAAACACTATCCATGCCATGGGATACGTCCTGCGGGATTATGTCCCTTAATAGCACGGTAATTCAATTGATGTTGATTGTTGTCTGATGTGGTTGTGAGGATGATTTGAACAGTGGTTGCTGCCTCTTTGTCCAAATATGGAGTTCCTCCCACACATACATAGTTGAGAATGTTCATGATAATAATCTTTACTTTAGACCTGTATAATGCTAGTGGTGTATCCGCCAATCCCTAAGAACGATTTCTCCCACTGAAGTTTTAAATCTCTTTTACATATGCGATACTTATTTTATGTATTTATTTTTATTTACTTCACGTATTGTTCTCTTATACCAAAAACCCAAAAACACATTTTCACACATTACTCGCATTTTATCTTGTCACTTAGAACTTTATTTAGAAATTCTATTTTCAGTATTTATTTCAAGAATTCTTAGACTTCAGACTCCTGCTCCCTATGGGATTGATATCTTTATTTCAAAACTAGCTACATCCGATTTGTGCACTTGCAGTCATCAAGCTATTTTCTAGCACCGTTGTCGGAGAGCTAAGCGTTGTAGGTCTTTTAGTTTTTTGTTATTTACTTTGGTTTTGTTAAGTTTTGTTTTGAGTTACAGGTTACCACCAACATGATGGAGTTTGAGCATATGACTAGTGCTAACCCACTCAACCGTTTTGGGAAGCCCTATGATATTTATAAAAGAGACAACTCCAACGAGAATACAAGGGGGTTTGAAATAAATCCTCTACTACTTGGTATTTTACACAAGAAGCAATTTACTGAAGATGAAAAAGATCCTCATCCATATGAGCATATTTCATGTTTCAAAGATATATGTGGTAAGTTGCAATTAACGGGGTATACCTCCGATGAGGTAAGGGTTAAACTTTTTAGTCAAACTTTGACAAGTATAACTCTCTCATGGTATAGATCTCTACCCTTAGAAGCCACTACTACTTGGGATGATTTAGCTTTCGAATTTTTATCTAAATATGACCCATTATCAAAATATTTTGGAATTAGGCGTCTTATAATGACTTGGAAGAACCGTCCCAATAAAGGACTAGTAAGAGCTTATATAAGATTTAAAGATTTGCTTAGACAATGTCCTCAACATGATTTACCTGAATGGTATTTACTGCATATCTTTTATGGTGGTTTGATTGAACCTAATAGAATTGAATTAGACTCTTACGTGAGAGGAGCCTTTATGGATTTACCTATAACTAAATCTTGGGCTTTACTTAATAGAATTCGCGATCATATAGTTTCATGGAATTTTGGTCTAGGAAGTGAAGGAGGCACGAAAATATATCATGAATGTATTCACGAATATAATAAAAAGGCCATGTTAATGAATTATCTAAAGAGCTTTATTTAGATTCATATCTTGTATTGCAAGTTGTTAAAGCCTTTATAGAGCACATCGAAGCTCCAAAGGTGGGTCTGGTCAAGTTTGATCCACCACTTGAACCTGAAAAGAAAAGAGAATTTAAAGTGACTGTAGCCTCCCTAGAACCAATGAATGAGATACCTTTTCCTAACACTGCACAAAAAAGCATATTTTGGAGTATGAACAGGTCAAAGCAGTACAGGAGGAGAAAGAAGAGGGAAGTGTGCCAATAATTGAAAAACATCTAGATGAAACCAAAGATGAAGAGGTAACCAAGGAAGCAATCATGGCTATGTATGCACATTGTAACATAGTTGAACTTGATGAAGAGACTTCCATATTGGTTGAAGATAACATTAAGGTAAAATATGTGGGTAAGCCTATTCTTCCCTGCATATTTAAAGAAACCCCGCATTACGGTTTATGTGATCTTGGCACTGAAGTTAATGTTATATCTTATGATTTTTATCTATAAATAAAAGAAGAAATAGCACCGGCTACAATAGAAAATACTGATATGACAATCATGTTAGCCAATAAAAATCTTAGAATTCCAATGGGAGTAGTTGAAGATGCAGTTATCACAACTAACAATAAAAGATTTCTTATTGACTTTGTAGTTGTTGATATGCCAATTGACACTCTTTTCCCAATTATATTTGGAAGAAACTTTTTGAGTGATATAGGTTCCACAGTTGACTTCAGAAAGGAGGTTGTATCCCTTAAGCTTGGGGAAGTGGAAAAAGAATTCCATTTTTCCAAATTTAAAGACAAACCTCTAATCATACAAGAAGAAGAGAAGGAGAAAACTATTGAAGAAATGGCAGCTCTTTTCTTAAATAATCAAGATGAAGAAATAAATGAAGATCGAAATTGTGGAGAAATAATGATGGAGGATAAAACTCTAGAAGAATTTGAAGAACCTCCAACTGATGAAGATTTTGAAGAACCAGAAAAGAGAGGGGATGAAGAATTACCACCCCTGGAATTAAAAAACTCTACCAGATAATCTTAAGTATAGATTCCTAGATGATACTAATAAATTACCTATTATTATTACTGCTAAACTTTCAGGGGAAGAAGAAGAACTTATGAAGATACTAAAGGAGCACTGCAAGGCCTTTGGAGTACTCAATGGATGACTTGAAGGGTATAAGTCCCATGATAGCCTCCCATCGGATATTCATGGAGGAAGGTGCCAAACCAGTTGCGAAATTTAACAGAAGACTAAAGCTTGAAACGAAGGAAGTGGTAAGAAAATAAATAGTACGCCTACTTGATGCAGGTATAATTTATCCCATAAAATAAAGTGAATGGGTAAGTCATGTTCATTGTGTTCCTAAGAAAGGTGGCTTTATATTTCTTCCTAATGAAAACAATTAATTGATACCTACTAGAACTGTTGTTGGGCATAGGATGTGCATAGATTTTAGAAAATTAAATAAGGAGACTAGGAAAGATCACTATCCTTTACAATTCATAGATCAAACTTTAGAGAGGTTAGCAAACCACACTCATTTTTGTTACTTGGATGGATATTCTGGTTTTTCTCAAATAGTTGTTCATCCTGAAGACCAACTTAAAACAACTTTCATTAGTCCTTACGGTTTACATGCTTACCGACGTATGCCTTTTGGTCTATGTAATGCTCTAGCTACTTTTCAAAGATGCATGACTTCTATATTTTCATATTTTATAGAACTTATAATGGAAGTATTTATGGATGATTTTTCTGTCTATGGAACTTCATTTACTAGTTGTTTGGAAAATCTCAATAGAATTTTGCAGCGTTGTGAAGAGACTAATCTTGTCTTGAATTGGGAGGAGTGCCATTTATGGTCAAAGAAGGCATAGTTCTTGGACACAAAGTATCAGGTAAGGGTATTGAAGTAGATAGGGATAAAGTTGAAGCAATAGAGAGAATGCCACAACCAAGGGATGTAAAAGGTATAAGAAGTCTTCTTGGTCATGTAGGCTTTTATAAAAGGTTCATTAGAAATTTTTCTTGAATTTCCAAACCTTTCACTAATTTGTTGCAAAATTGAGTAAGATTTAATTTTGATGATAAATGCCTTATTTCCTTTGATAAACTTAAATATGCTTTGTCTCGAGCTCCCATCATTAAACCACCTATATGGGATATGACTTTTGATTTAATATGTGAGGCTAGTGATGATGCTGTATGAGTTACTCTGGGACAACATATAGGTCGCAGATTTAATATTATACATCATGCTAGTATAACCCTCAATAGTGCTCAAAAGAATTATCCTAAGGAAGAAAAGGAACTCTTTGCTATATTTTTTCTTTTGATAAGTTACGTTCTTACATTTTTGATGCAAAAGTAAGAGTCCATATGGATCGTGATAGTTTAAAAGAACTCCTTGAGAGGAAGTTTCATGAGTCAAGACTGATCTGTTGGATCCATTTACTTCAAGAATTTGAGTTGCAGATTATACAGAGACAAGAAGCAAAGATAGTGGATGCATCATCTATATTCACCCAGCAAGACATCGATCTTATTGAGAGGAGTTTTAGTCTTGATGATTTTTTGCTTTCAAGAATTATTATATGAGATAAAGCCAAATCCTTCCAAAAAGAAGAAGTCCTTGTTGTTGAAGGAGCTTGTCACTCCCGACTAAATAAACGGTAAGTGTAAGGTAAGTTTTCTAACTCTAATAAGTGCTTTGTTTTTATAGTTCCTACTATTAATTTTTTTCCTTCGAATTCCTCTTGTTTTTCTAAAAAAATTGAGGGGTTTCTGCAACTATACGGCCAGAGAAAATTCTCCCGCCGTATAGTTGGTCGTCAAACATTTTGTACTCCCTTTGCAAAATAATTTTCAGGAGCTGTAACTATACGGGCGCAACTATACGGACGGAGAAAATTGTCCCGCCGTATAGTTGGTCATTAAAAATTCGGTAGTCTTTTACAAAAATAATTTTCGAGGTACGGTATCTATACGGCCGGAGAAAATTCTTCTGTCGTATAGTTGGTCGTCAAAGATTCAGTACCCTCGACCAGTTTTCGTTATTTTTCTAATAAAAAACATTTTTGTATGTTCTTAGTAGGTAATCTAACCGACCTAGGCTTGAAAATTTTGGAAGTTTCCGCCCAGAACCAACTATACGACCGCAACTATACGGGTCGCGACCGTATAGTTGGTCGTTACGGCTCAGGACTCCTCCAAATCCGTGATTTATTTTTCTAGTCGGTTTGGATTGTTTTCTTGGACAACAATTTGGTGTTTCTCGTGAGTTTTATCGACCTCTGACCGCTCTTATATACTGTCCTTATGTCTCTCTCTAATCACAAATCACCAGGAATAAATCTACTTCTTGTTCATACAAGAGGACATACAACATAGAGCCACCAAGATCCAAGCGGCCAAGGAGAGGAGTTCTTATGGAGATCGGAAGCAAAAGCGAGCAAGGCAAGGAGATCAAGATCACCCCCTTTGAGTTCTTAGACAATGACAAGGAGCGTCGGAAGGAGCTGAAGGCCCTCGAGCTGGAGATTGAAGAAATGAACAAGGAGGCGCCGGGGACACCTACGCATCTTTGGTGGATGCGTGTTTATCTTGATAAACTCGATGAAGATATCAAGAAGACCATTGAAGCAGGTTTTACTATGAGTCTCAAGGCGATACAAACCCTCCAAAGAAACAATGAGATCATCAAAGAACAAGTGAAAGTGATGGGGAAGAATAACCTTCTCTACAAACTGCGCATTAAAGAGCTGGAGGCTATTAATCAATCCCTCCATCTCAGGCTGGCTCATGAGGAGAAGATACCACGTGCCATGGCACCACAGTGACCTTCAATAAAATACGGTATCAAATAATTGCAAGGGATTATTTGATCCCGCCTGGCTTGATTCCAAGCTTGGGGAGATCTTTAAGACCTTGTAATCTATCTTACAAGTTTTTATTCTAGTTTTGCATTAGTTTGAAATTATAAATAAAGTTTGCATCATTAGATTTCCTTTAGGAATAGTCAATCCCTATAATATATGGAGTATTATTGAGTTTGAGTTTGTCCTACTAGATATATGAATGACTTGGGTATGATTTTACTTGCACTTGATGATAGCAATAGAAGTCTTCCACACCATTGGTATTAATGGAAGATATAAAGATAGTTTGATTAATATGTTGTAGGTAATTGTTTGATTTACAAAAAATAGAAAATATATAATTAATTAAGATGAAAAAGAAAAACCTTTAACAAAGGAGAAAATATAAGTGCTATCAAAAAGAGTGAGAACAAGTTTGAAGTAGAATACTCAAGTTATAAAGATGCTTCATATATATTTGGAATTTGATAATTGAGATTGTTAAACTTTGAAATTCCTACATGAAGTGGATTATATGGCTAGCTTCTTTGCACAATACTTAAACAAAAGTGTGCGCACAAGTATATATAGAAAAATAAGAAAAAGAAAGATGAAGAAAAAGAGCGAATGTGCAAAGAGCAAATAGGCATATACCATTATATTGTAGTAATACAAAGAGATGTTTGCGATTTTGAATCCCAAGTGAATATGTTAATCCTAAAAACACCTGGGACTACCTCACTAACTCATTCGGTTGAACCGAATACTTTTACATCATGTTGAGAATAATATTTTATGAACTATTAATTGCTAAGGTGTGGAATCCTGCTAATATTATTCATATGGTTCGAGTAACGTACTATTCATGAACATATTTATATGTATCCTTTATGATAAACACATGCTGCAACTGCTTCATTTATTTTATCGACTTAGCTTCATGAATATAAGGATCACATCCATTAAGCTAAACTTTCTCGGCACGAGCAAGGGTCTAAGCTTGGGGAAGTTGATGAGTGCATATTTGCATGATGTTTTACATTGTTATTTTGCATCGTAGACATAGGATTTTGGTATTTTATGGTGTTCGCACACACTTTTTATGTTTATTTTCACCAAACTCAGATCAGATGATGGATCCAGAGGACACAATTCTTGGAGCAGTTGTACTGGAGAGAAAAAGGAGCCAAAAACTATGCAAATCTCTTATTTGGCGAATATTAATAATACTAGAAGAAAACTCGAAGCGAGAAGCGGAGAAAGAAGAGTTGACGACCAACTATACGGCGGGCCGCCATATAGTTGGCGCCGCCTCCGCCTCCTCAAATAGGTTCACCCTGTGCAACTGGTTCGGAGAGACAGCATACAGAACACCCAGAAATCGCCAAAACCTAACCTTCGGAAGGCATCTGGAGGGGGAACTACCCCTAGGGATCCATCTTCGCCCTACGCAGATCTAGGAGGCCAAGGCATCGATCTCCATCTTCATCAACCGCTGCATCTTCATCACCACCACCATCATCTTCATCCATCCCATCTAGATCTTGTTGTAATTCTTGCAGTAGTTGTGGATTTATAGAAGTACTATTCGTCAATGATTGCTTCCATTACCATTACTATGATGATGTCTGCCTCCTTGTCTGAGTAGATCATTAGTTCTTGGGGAGATGGAGAAAACCTAGTATGAGATTGGAATAAGATAAAGTTTATTATGATATTCATTGTTGTGACCATGTGTTAGATTGTCTACATCTTGATGTTGGGAGAAGTCGACCTCTCCAATATTTGCCTCTTGTGGGGACTTGATGTAGGGAACTACTTGTTGGTAGACGGAGGGATGTTAGCACTTACAGTGACTATAAAGCTGTTGGCACCCCTTATGTATCAACTTGGGTATCGAGGAAAATCACAAAACACTATCCATTCCATGGGATACGTCTTGTGGGATTATGTCCCTTAATAGCGCGGTAATTCAATTAATGTTGATTGCTGTCTGATATGGTTATGAGGATGATTTGAACAGTGGTTGCTACCTCTTTGTCCAAATAGGGAGTTCCTCCCACACATACATAGTTGAGAATGTTCATGGCAATAATCTTTACTTTAGCCCTTTATAATGCTAGTGGTGTATCCGCCAATCCCTGAGAACGCTGTCTCCCACTGAAGTTTCAAATCTCTTTACATACGCGATACTTATTTTTTGTATTCAGTTTTATTTACTTTACGTATTGTTCTCTTATACCAAAAACCCAAAAACACCTTTTTACACAATACTCACATTTTATCTTGTCACTTAGAACTTTATTTAGCAATTCCGTTTTCAGTATTTATTTCAAGAATTCTTAGACTTCAGACTCCTACTCCCTGTGGGATTGATATGTTTATTTCGAAACTATCTACATCTGATCTGTTCACTTGCAGTCATCATAGCGCCACCACCAAGTGTGAATACATATCCACTCGTGGCCTTTATCTCGTCAGCATCAGATATCCAATTTGAATCACTATAACCCTCTAGTACCCTCGGATACCCGGTATAGTGAATGTCGTAGCTCGTAGTGCCTTTTAGATAGCGCATAACTCTCTCAAGAGCATGACAGTGCTCATCTCCTGGATTAGAAACAAATTGACTGAGTTTTCTTATACCAAAAGCGATGTCAGGCCTCGTGGCGCTAGCTAAGTATATAGGCGAGCCAATAATTTGAGAGTATCTTAGTTGGTCTCTAGAATTTTGGCGATTCTTTCGAAGCAACACACTAGGATCATACGGTGTAGGATAAGACTTGTAGTCTCTATACCTGAAATGACTCAAGACCTTTTCCACATAGTGAGACTGAAGCAACATAATACCACCATCATCATTAGGGTGTCAGGTGGGATCCCGCCTAAATCCCATTTCTAGTTCATTTCTTAAAATCTAGTGTAAATTTTTGCTCAAAATTTACACTAGAATTTGACAAATGAACTAAAAGTGGGATTTAGGTGGGATCCCACTTGACACCCTAATCATCATCATCTCTCAATAGCTTTATGTTCAGGATAACATCAGCTACTCCTAGATCCTTCATCTCAAAAGAATGAGATAAGAAATTCTTGACCTCCTTAATTGCGTTAAGGTTGGTTCTGAAAATCACTATGTCATCAACATACAAACAAAGGATGACTCCCTCACCCCCACCATGGCAATGGTACACACATTTGTCAGCTTCATCGTAACACCCTCAGAATCGGCCCTATGCAAGTTTTGGCGCTTCCCGCCAAACCCGCATAGAAACGATTCAAAGGTGCCCACCAGGCACTTATGTGCGGGTGGAAAACGAAGTAATATCATTACACAATAGTCCTCTATAGAACCCACAAAACATATATACAATAGCGACTCAATGAGTCAAGAATATAGATATATAGTACAAAGATTCAAATCACCTTGAAAACGATACAGCGTCCGAGTACGGACAAGATGCAAATTGGGCTAAGAGCCCTGAAGAATAACCAATGGCATCCACAACCCTACCCAGGCCAAACCGGAAGGGTAACCCTGCTAACGACGTCGATCTCAAAACCTGCTAAACAAAATGGGTGCCGGCAAAGGGCAAAGGAAAAACAGAGCGGTCAGTACTGAGGCCAGTACACGGCGAGACTAGAATTCGGCGGTCCTCGCCTACATAGGTATGGTGGACTGAAGCGGCAGCGCAGCATGCACTAAACAACCTATAGAGACTCAATACAACTGGCGGCTATTAGATAGGGATGAGAAAGACCTATTTGGATCCAACCTGAAACTATCACCAAGCATACTCATCCTGGCGTTTCCCCCTCGAGACCAAACGAGGAAGTCAACCGAGGAACTCACATAGTTGGCAGTTTTAGTCATTCCGTTATAGTTGCGGCAATTACTAGTCAGATATAGATAGCATGATTCATCCTGAGGTAATAAGCAGTGGGCACTTTTAGTTAACCATTCCGTTGTAGTTGTAATACTTACTAGTCAGATACATATAGCATGAGGCATTCCAAAACCCAGCAGTTGTTGGTACTTTTATTTAGCCATTCTGTTGTAGTTGCAATACTTACTATTCAGATACAATTGTAATAGGTGACAACCCAAACCAGCAATAGTTGGCACTTTTATTTATCCATTCCATTATAGTGAAGCTGATTACTAGTCATTATAAATTCAAATTTATAGCACTACTTTAGTTATAGTTGTCTATGATCGAGATACTATGCTCCAAATCGTCCATAACCGCGGACACGGCTTTCAGAAAGTTTTACCCTGCAGGGGGCACAAATAGCAACACACGCACGATCAACCTCGAGAAAAACCAAATGAAAACCCAACGAGGCATCACGACAGAGCAATTGCAAGATTCATATAAATTTCAGGGGCCACCCCACCAAGCTACCCGCTACAAAGTTGGCCGGCTCCGAGACGTACCCAGAGGTTTGTGACGATGGCTGTAAACGACTGGGAACCCGAAAGTGTGACTGGGCTTGTCGATACCGCGAAAACGTGGCTCGGGGTTCCAAAACAGTACAGGCGCTCCACGCGCAATCATAAATAAAGCAGTAAAGCATGGCATAAGTACATGATAGTAATAAAGCCCCAAACTACTTGTGGCCCCAAGAAATAAGATATAACTCAAGCTCTAGCTAGGGGGATTCATGGTCCCACATGCGGATAGTGCAAATATTCAAAGAACATGTATCAAGTACTCGGGGTCCTACGGGACACAAGTGGACGGTTAAAAACCAAATAACATCTATTACCCACATGTGCCTCTGCATTATTTACCTACTTCAATTTTAGTTATTAAACGATAATTAAAGCCATGATCATCTCCAACATTAAACATGCGGCATTACTCCAACAACTGTGGTACTTGACGACACACAACCGCACTTGAGAAAGCGACTACGACACGCAAGTCCAACTATCTACCAAACAACAGGTAATAGGATGTGTCTAAGGCAATATAGGGTTGCAAAGTATATCACGGGTACAAAAACTAGAGCATCGCAACACAGATAGCAATAGATCAACAGGAGGAAATAAAGACTATAGAGTAAAATAGGTAGAAAGAGGGAGAATGCTCGCCTGAAATCATTACCGAAGGTTCATTCGAAGATCGGGTCGACACTCGCATCAACTCATTGGCCTAATCCGCGAAGAAGCAAAGCACTAGAAGAAACACCGGATGCACTATTTAATACTATAGCAAAAGTTCGGCATGATGCATGTAGGATATATGACATGGCAGAGATGCGATGCAATTAGGCCACATTAAGCGGAACCGGGGTCCCGACAATTAATTAATAGGTTCTTATTGTTTAGATACCCCGCAATTTAAATGTTGTATTAACATGGCAAAACATAGCATCAGTTCGCTACACAAATTTAAATGAAGCCTATATTAGACTAAATTCGCCCGCATATGGTCTCCATATTTAATTTAGGTGAATCGTCGAAACACCCCAAACACCCACAATATGTATGCAAGCATGAATAATTTAATATGCACAAGATATATATCCTATTATAAAAATATGGGGCTCGGAAAGGGGTCACACATTGGTCGGCGATCTTGGGTGTTCCGAGGGTTCGACGGGTTTCGGCTCGAGGATAGGGTGTCTTGGCGAAAAGGTCTTCGAGTCGGGGGTCCCGGTGTCCATGAATAAGACCATGGCGTTCCTTGACGTAGATCTTGACATCAGATGGTTCTTGTCAGTTTTCCTTCGGGTACACCTGCTCTAGACAGTCTTGGGTCGTCATTAGGCGGAACTTGACATCGTACGTCTTCGAAGATCTTGGATGAGAACTCTCGGCACGAAGATCTTGATGTTCCGTGATTATACACAAAATCTCCATGGGAGCCGCTCGGGTTTATAGACACATACACGCGGGTAGAGTCTTGGTGATGGCCCGGTTTGAAGAAAAGGTCCTCCAGACAATAGTGGGTTCCATCGTGCCCACGAGCGCTACCAACAAGGACCTGCAGAACAACAAGCACAGCGACAGGCTTGAACGCAACCAGGGCGACGGTGGGGCCCGAAGTGGAAGGAAGGGCTCGGCGACGTGATGTCGGCGGCGAGCACTAGCAGCCGGAGGAGGCGGGGCACTCCGGTGGAGGGGAGTTGCAGAGACGAATCGAGGGCACGGGACCATCGCCGGGGAGCCCCTGGCTCGTACGGGCGGCCGAAGGCAGACGAGGGCGATGCCGAGCTGGGGCACGAGCTCGTCAGCAAGGAGGCGGCGGAGCTCCAGGACAACAAGGGGCGAGGTGCAGAGGCGGGGCTGGGGCTTCGGCGGAGGATCTCGAGAGGTTGGCGATGTCGCAGGCCAGTGAACGGCGGCAAGGGGAGCGGCTCGATGACGAGACCTGACGACAGAGGGCGGCAGCGGCGCTCTAGCGGCTGGGCCTTTTCCACGCGGTTGAGTGGGGCCTGTGGCCAGGAGGATTCGCAGGAGGGGAGGGAGGAGCAAGGCGGCGGCGGCCAGAAGGCAGAGGGCGAGCGAGGAGAAGGAAACGCGAGATGGGGGATCGCGATGGGGTGGGCCAACGGGGTGTGGGACCAGGCGATGCAGGGTGGTGGGTGTCGGCGTGTGTGCGTGTGTGCCTGGCGGCGGCAGGGTGGGGAGTGGTGTGGGGGTAGGGTAGGCTAGGGTTTGACTAGTTGGGTAGATGGGCTAGGGTTTGGTCTAGGCTAGAATGGAGGTGGCCGGCTGGGCCAAATTTGGCCTGGTTTGGCTGCCCCCATAAAATAAAATATATAATTTCTTGTTATTGTTTTATTTTAAAAACATTTTGAAAAATACTCTTTGAACAAATAATTTGATCAGGATAACAAAGTTTTTATATGAAAGAATTGAGGGAAGTAATTTAGAAATAGAGATAGGGTTTTAATGAAAATACTTTTAGGCACAAAAACATGCATGATGACATGATGATGCAAAGACAGAATTATTAGGCGATTTCTAGTAGTGGTTTTACCCGCGGTGCTACAATTCGACATCACTAACAATGGATCTCGCCCTTGAGATCCGCCTCATGGTACGGGGAAGAAGGCCGGCGATCTAAATCTTCTCGCTTCGTGTAGATCCTAGCGACACCACTAACAAGGATTCTTTATCCATCTTGAAATCGGCGACACCACCAACAAGGGGTTATGGCTCTCGTTCGTCGAGAGAACACTCTGGAGAACAAAGGATGAAGGTAAAGGTATCAAAAGATAAGGCCACCTCTAACTTCTATGGAATAAGTCAAATTGCTTGATCCACCGATTCGATGTACAAGAGCGAATGATAAGGGTAGTCGGATGGTGATCAGTCCATCGCGCACCCAAAGCATTACTCTGCACATGAATAAGAGAATTATGCAACCAACTCTTAGAATTTAGACCGAAGATCTCGACAATTGATGTACGGAAACAAATGAGGGATGGAGATTCTCATCAGATATGATGTAGATGACTCCGTCGTATTGGAAAACACTGAAGGATAGAAAGAAATTTTTTAGTGAATTTTCGGTCCACTGAAAGGTACAACAGATGAAAGATTCATCAGATAGCATGAATGCCGGATGTTGAAGCACCGCTACAAGAGGATGGAAGAGAAACCCTGAAGGTACGACGGAAACCCAACCACGAGAAATCTTGGACTCGAAGAAAAGATAAGAGAGCAGATTCAAAACACGTCGAGATAAGAGGAGAATAGCAGAGGGGCAAGAAGTAAACGCAGACCTAATCAGATCTATCCAACCGATTTTTCCAAAATAGTTTTGACACTCTACAACGTCCGTTAGCTAGGTTATCCTACAGGCTGGACCAGTGGGGTATCGTAACTGCTGAGCTCTGATACCACTCTGTAACACCCTCAGAATCGGCCCTATGCAAGTTTTAGCGCTTCCCGCCAAACCCGCATAGAAACGATTCAAAGGTGCCCACCAGGCACTTGTGTGCGGGTGGAAAACGAAGTAATATCATTACACAATAGTCCTCGATGGAACCCACAAAACATATATACAACAACGACTCAATGAGTCAAGAATACAGATATACAGTACAAAGATTCAAATCACCTTGAAAACGATACAGCGTTCGAGTACGGACAAGATGCAAATTGGTCTAAGAGCCCTGAAGAATAACCAATGGCGTCCACAACCCTGCCCAGGTCAAGCCGGAAGGGTAACCCTGCTAACGACGTCGATCTCAAAACCTGCTAAACAAAAGGGGTGCCGGCAAAGGGCAAAGTAAAAAGAGAGCGGTTAGTACTGAGGCCAGTACACGACGAGACTAGAATTCGGCGGTCCTCACCTACATAGGTATGGTGGACTGAAGAGGCAGCGCCGCATGCACTAAACAACCTATAGAGAATCAATACAACTGGCGGCTATTAGATAGGGATGAGAAAGACCTATTTGGATCCAACCTGAAACTATCACCAAGCATACCCATCCTGGGGTTTCCCCCTTGACACCAAACGAGGAAGTCAACCGAGGAACTCACATAGTTGGCAGTTTTATTCATTCTGTTATAGTTGCGGCAATTACTAGTCAGATATAGATAGCATGAGTCATCCCGAGGTAATAAGCAGTGGGCACTTTTAGTTAACCATTCCGTTGTAGTTGTAATACTTACTAGTCAGATACATATAGCATGAGGCATTCCAAAACCCAGTAGTTGTTGGTACTTTTATTTAGCCATTCCATTGTAGTTGCAATACTTACTAGTCAGATACAATGGTAATAGGTGACAACTCAAACCAGCAATTGTTGGCACTTTTATTTAGCCATTCCATTATAGTGAAGTTGATTACTAGTCATTATAAAGTCAAATTTATAGCACTACTTTAGTTATAGTTGTCTATGATCGAGATACTGTGCTCCAAGTCGTCCCTAACCGTGGACACGGCTTTCAGAAAGTTTTACCTTGCATGGGGCACAAATAGCAACACACGCATGATCAACCTCGAGAAAAACCAAATGAAAACCCAACGAGGCATCACGACAGAGCAATTGCAAGATTCATATAAATTTCAGGGGGCCACCCCACCAAGCTACCCGCTACGAAGTTGGCCGGCTCCGAGACGGACCCAGAGGTTTGTGACGACGGCTGTAAACGACTGGGAACCCGAAAGTGTGACTAGGCTTGTCGATACTGCGAAAACTTGGCACGGGGTTCCAAAACAGTACAGGCGCTCCACGCGCAATCATAAATAAAGTAGTAAAGCATGGCATAAGTACAGGATAGTAATAAAGCCCCAAACTACTTGTGGCCCCAAGAAATAAGATATGACTTAAGCTCTGGCTAGGGGGATTCATGGTCCCACATGCGGATAGTGCGAATATTCAAAGAACAGGTATCAAGTACTCGGGGTCCTACGGGACACAAGTGGACGGTTAAAAACCAAATAACATCTATTGCCCACGTGTGCCTCTGCATTATTTACCTACTTCAATTTTAGTTATTAAGCGATAATTAAAGCCATGATCATCTCCAACATTAAACATGCGGCATTACTCCAACAACTGTGGTACTTAACGACACGCAACCGCACTTGAGCAAGAGACTACGACACGCAAGTCCAACTATCTACCAAACAACAGGTAATAGGATGTGTCCAAGGCAATATAGGGCTGCAAAGGATATCACGGGTACGAAAACTAGAGCATCGCAACACAGATAGCAATAGATCAACAGGAGGAAATAAAGACTATAGAGTAAAAAAGTAGAAAGGGGGAGAATGCTCGCCTGAAATCATTGCCGAAGGTTCATCCGAAGATCGGGTCGACACTCGCATCAACTCATCGGCCTAATCCGCGAAGAAGCAGAGCACTAGAAGAAACACCGGATGCACTATTTAATACTACGGCAAAAGTTCGGGCATGATGCATGTAGGATGTATGACATGGCAGAGATGCGATGCAATTAGGCCACATTAAGCGGAACCGGGGTCCCGACAATTAATTAATAGGTTCTTATTGTTTAGATACCCCGCAATTTAAATGTTGTATTAACATGGCAAAACATAACATTAGTACGCTACACAAATTTAAATGGAGCCTATATTAGACTAAATTCGCCTGCATATGGTCTCCATATTTAATTTAGGTGAATCGTCGAAACACCCCAAACACCCACAATATGTATGCAAGCATTAATAATTTAATATGCACAAGATATATATCCTATTAGAAAAATATGGGGCTCGGAAAGGGGTCACACATTGGTCGGTGATCTTGGGTGTTCTGAGGGTTCGACGGGTTTCGGCTCGAGGATCGGGTGTCTTGGCGAAAAGGTCTTCGAGTCGGGGGTCCTGGTGTCCATGAAGAAGACCATGGCGTTCCTTGACGTAGATCTTGACATCAGATGGTTCTTGTCAGTTTTCCTTCAGGTACACCTGCTCTAGATAGTCTTGGGTCGTCATTAGGCGGAACTTGACATCGTACGTCTTCGAAGATCTTGGATGAGAACTATCGGCACGAAGATCTTGATGTTCCGTGATTATACACAAAATCTCCATGGGAGCCGCTCGGGTTTATAGACACATACACGCAGGTAGCGTCTTGGTGATGGCCCGGTTTGAAGAAAAGGTCCTCCAGACAATAGTGGGTTCCATCGTGCCCATGAGCGCTACCAACAAGGACCTGCAGAACAACAAGCACAGCGATAGGCTTGAACGCAACCAGGGCGACGGTGGGGCCCGAAGTTGAAGGAAGGGCTCGGCGACGTGATGTCAGCGGCGAGCACTAGCAGCCGGAGGAGGCGGGGCACTCCGGTGGAGGGGAGTTGCAGAGACGAAGCCGGGGCGCGGGACCATCGCCGGGGAGCCCCTGGCTCGTACGGGCGGCCGAAGGCAGACGAGGGCGATGCCGAGCTGGGGCACGAGCTCGTCAGCAAGGAGGCGACGGAGCTCCAGGACAACGAGGGGCGAGGTGCAGAGGCGGGGTCGGGGCTCCGGCGGAGGAGCTCGAGAGGTTGGCGATGCCACAGGCCAGAGAACGGCGACGAGGGGAGCGGCTCGACGACGAGACCTGACGACAGATGGCGGCAACGGCGCTCTAGCGGCGGGGCCTTTTCCACGCGGTCGAGTGGGGCCTGTGGCCAGGAGGATTCGCAGGAGGGGAGGGAGGAGCAAGGCGGCAGCCAAAAGGCAGCGGGCGAGCGAGGAGAAGGAAACGCGAGGTGGGGGATCGCGATGGGGTGGGCCAACGGGGTGTGGGTCCAGGCGATTCGGGGTGGTAGGTGTCGGCGTGTGTGCGTGTGTGCCTAGTGGCGGCAGGGTGGGGAGTGGTGTGGGGATAGGGTAGGCTAGGGTTTGACTAGTTGGGTAGATGGGCTAGGGTTTGGTCTAGGCTAGAATGGAGGTGGCCGGCTGGGCCAAATTTGGCCTGGTTTGGCTGCCCCCATAAAATAAAATATATAATTTCTTGTTATTTTTTTATTTTAAAAACATTTTGAAAAATACTCTTTGAACAAATAATTTGATCAGGATAACAAAGTTTTTATATGAAAGAATTGAGGGAAGTAATTTTTAAATAGAGATAGGGTTTTAATGAAAATACTTTTAGGCACAAAAACATGCATGATGACATGATGATGCAAATACAGAATTATTAGGCGATTTCTAGTAGTGGTTTTACCCAGGGTGCGACATTCATTTACAATAAATCATGCAGAAGTTAAAGTTCTTTCAAACTTCTCATGCCACTTCTTAGGGGCTTGTTTTAGGCCATATAAAGACTTCAACAACTTGCACGCATTTACTTCTTGACCACTTACCACAAAACCATCTGGCTGATCCATGTAAATTTCCTCATCGAACTCTCCATTTAGGAAAGATATCTTAACATCCATTTGATGAACGAGAAGACCATGAGAGTCAGCCAATGAAAGTATTACTCGAATGGTGGTCAATCTGGCAACAGGTGAATAAGTGTCAAAGAAGTCTTCACCTTATTTTTGAGTATAACCTTTGGCCACAAGCCATGCCTTGTAGTTTTCAATGGTACCATAAGGCCTAAGCTTTTTCTTAAAGACCCACATGCATCCTATAGGTTTGCACCCATAAGGGCGATCAGTGATCTCCCATGTTCCATTAGATAAGATGGAATCCGTCTTACTACGGACGACATCCTTGTTGGGTTCATAGCATATAAAACAAAAAAAATTCCTACGATATGAACAACTGAGCACCAAGATCTATCTATCTAGATACAAGCAATGGGTGGATATACATCCATAGAGAACTTACCCTTGAAGACCGACAAAGCGTTACGAGATTGGTTCTCGTGGATGATGTAGTCATTCACTTGCCGATCTTAAGATCATGATGAAGTCCAGCGGGTTCAGCACCAGCAAGTCCAGCACCACAAAGAAGTGGTGCGTCCGTGATCGCACACATGTCTGATACCCCGACAAATCCGAGTCCTCGCTCCAGCAAAGCAGCGGAAGCAGCAAATTCTTGCTCTAGAAAAAGCCACCGGGAACATGTATCTCGCTAAGCTAAGACCATGGGGAATATTCAAGAGGGGGAGAGATATCCTTCATGAGGAGGTGTGAGATTAGAGGAGGAGTGGGGGCATTTTATAGGGAGAGGGGAGGCAGCCAAGGGCCATGGCGTGGTGGCCATGGTGGTTGCCCCCACATCTTCCTCATTCATGTGGGTGGAGCTCCTAATCACATAAAAAATCCTCCACTCACATAAACATGCCTCCACTCAAAATTCCACTCATCTCCATTAAATTTCCACCAAATTTAATGCAATCTCTCATTTAATAAAACTCTTTTATTTATTTTATTCAGAATTTTGTTAATTACATTAATTAAAACATTCACATAAAATCCCTTACAACATTTCAGATTCACATGCAGAACCAATTTCAACAATTTCACCCAAAACAATTCTGGTGCTAAAATAATTCTAGTGCTTTCATATTATTTCTCTGGAATCTTACTTGCTCCAAATGGTGTCGGTATCCCTTAAGTGTGTCACCCTACTATTCACGAATAATGCAGACATGATCGAGACCCCTCTCCGATCAATAATCAGCAGCGGGACATGGAGATCCGTACCGACTCCTACATATTCAAAGATGACTTCTTGTGATCGTGTGAACCTTTAACGTTATAACTAAATCCCTTTGTCTCGCAATATTTTACATGTACGAGATTCGATCATCGGTATATCCATACCTAGTTTAATCTTGTTACCGACATGTACTATTTTCTTGTTCCCGTGATATAACATTCTAGTGATCCCCATCACTTGCTTGCAAGCTATGTAAATGTGATATCACCGAGAGGGCACAGAATATATATCTCTGTCATCATCGGTATGGACAAATCCCACTCTTGATCGATGAGCCTCTACATAAAACTATCGGAGTATGTGAACCCACCTTTATAGTCACCATGTTACGGTGTGATATTTGATGTTATCAAGCTTCTTTTCCGGTGTTAGTGATTGACATGATCTCATGGTCTAAGGACTAAAGTTACTTTGTAATGATGTTATAGTAATTTAAACATAATGCTTCGGATGAATGTCCATCACATTCATTCCACCAATGTTGTGACCTCGTTATTAACAACATCCAATGTCCATGATCGGGAAACCTTGATCATCTTGTTAATTAATGAGCTAGTTTATATGCGAGGCATAACTAGGAACTCTTATTTGTTTATTAAACACACATGTATTAACGTTTCAAATTAATACAATTATAGCATGAGAAATAAACATTTATCATAAACAAGGAATAAGATAATAACAATTTTATTATTGCCTCTCGGGCATATTTCCTTCATTCTCCCACTTGCACTAGAGTCAATAATCTAGTTTGAAAAACTTGCACATTCGACACCTATGGCTTTCTGGTGTTGTATATAAGCGTTTGCTAGTGGTAAACATAATCTCTAGATCTGACACTTTCAGATCCGTGTGTATTTGCATGTATCATTCTCTAATGAGATGGCATTTTATAAATTTTTCCTTTCGTGAGGCCTTTAGTTCCTTGGGGTTAAATCATGTTGATACTATTGTCGTACAATATATCTTCATATTATTAGCCCACTATGTACCACACCTAGTTTGATAACAAACTACTTGACACAAATGCCCTCTTTTGCTGCTACTATAACAGTTATATACTTAGCCTTTTGTTGTAGTATCCATCACAATGTCTTAACTTTGGAACTCATCCAAATCCATCATGGAACTTCCTTTCCATAACATTGTGCCACCCATCGTATAAATTGAGATAAACTTAATTTTTTGACAAAACTAGTACCAATGTAACACTTTAAAATGAATTGTTTGTCTAGTACCAATATAACACTTTACAATGAACTATCTGTCTCTTCTACAAATACAACATATTCTTAGTTCTTCCAAAGATCATAAGAATATCCTTACTATCGTCCAATGATCATCTTATGAATCATTCTAGTATATGCTCATAACATTTAGAGCATAGGACATATATGTATGTGTACATATCATAGTATGATTGATCAAAATATTCATGTGATTTCACTCATCAAGTGTTAAAACACTTGAATATCGTTTCACTTGCCAAGTGTTAATACACTTGAATCTTGATTCAATCCTTTCCATGAGACAGGAACCTTTCTCATCGTTTCCATATTGAACTCATTTAATATCTCATCTATGTACATTTGGCACAACCATATTAGCATCTCAATCTATCCATATAGACATTGATGCCTAATATTCCGGTTTTGCCTAAGTCTTTCATTGAAATAAAATTTTAATGAAATTCTTAACTTGTGTCAATAAAAGATACATCATTCCTAATCAACAAGATGTCTTCTACATAGTTTATTAGAAATATGACTCAGTGCTCCCACTTAATTTCTTGCAAATGCAAGCATCTTCATCGTCTCTGATGAAATTAAAACTTTTAACAGTTTCATCATGGCGAAGATTCTAACTCCGCAATGCTTACTTCAACAATTGAAGTTGGCATGCCCTTTTAGCATTCTTTGAATTAAAAAAATCCTTTGGATCGTGTCATGTACATGTCCTAGGTAACCATTCTATTAGAAGAACTTTGTTTTGTTTGTTCAATTACCATATACCAAAATTATATGTAGTGGTTGCTACAATAATCCGTCCAGACTAAATATCGCTATGAAAGATCAAATCTTGTCATAGTCAACTCCTTGAACATTGTTGTAAACTCTTTCCTGACATGTCGACTATTTCATATATGTGAAACATCCATGTATGTTTCTTTATAGATCCAAATATGACTGGTAGGCTTTACACCTTTCCTGAGGGTCTTCCAAGTTCAAAAACTTGATTTCTCGTGTATGGAAACTATCATGGATTCTTTATAACTTCTAGTCATTTGATGGAGTTAGGGCCCATCATTGCTTCTTTGCATGTAGTCGGTTGATCTTTATCAAAACAATAACTACTTGTTCTTCAAACTTACTATTTGATTGTCACCTGACCTACACGGTTCAATAGGAACTCAAATATCCAAGATCACAACCTTTGTAACCACAAGAACCATGAGCGTTGTGGCCGCCTCCAAAAACTTTCCAGCACTGTGCTACTTAGCACATGTTGCTTAGTTTCATCAACCTAATAAAATTTCTATTGTCCTCCCACTTAACTATTCAAGAAAAAAAATCCTACTCAAGAAAATTGACGTTCCAAGTGACAAACTCTTTTGTCCTTGGTGTTATGGAGAAATGCCCAAAAAATTCTTTGGGATAACCTACAAAGACATGCTTATCCGACTTTGGTTATAAACATTTTACTTATGCCTAGCATACCAAAATTTAATAAAATACAACTTGGGTTTTATCCCAAACCATAACTCATATGGTGTCATTTCAACGGATCACGATGGTGCTCTTTTCAGTGTAAAAGCGGTCGTCACTAAAGCTTTAATATTTTAAAATATAATGGCAGTTTTATAAATGACACATTTGATCTTACCATGTCAAACAAGGTTTCATTACATATCTCGAACACTCCATACTCCTACGGTGTTTCGGGAAATATGAATCCATGGAACGATTCCTCAAATATTAGGTGTTTTGCTAAACTTGTAACTCAAATATCTTCCTTTATGATCAAATCATAAATTTTTTACTTTCTTGTTATAATGATTTTCCACTTCATCTTGAAAGTCTTTGAACATTTCAAATTATTTCACACTTCTGCCTCATTAAGTAAATATACACATATATTAACTTAAATTTCCGGATGAAGCATATGAAGCTGAAAGATCCACCACTCATGGCTACACATAATGGACTATATACATCAACATGCACAATTTCCAATAAGTTAGTCATCCATTCCTATATGGCCTATGAACGGAGTTTCAATTATCTCTAGTAAAGTCTCACAAGCGTCAGTTGATCAAAATCAAAGACTCCAAAATTCCATCAACATGGAGTTTCTACATGTTTTATTTCTAATATAATTTAAACGGTGGTGTCACTTCGTAAATGATCTTTTAATCATTGATCTAACGACATTTTTAGCATTAGTTTTATGGACGTGATTTCTCCAACTAGACTTGTAAATCATCCATCTTCTATGGAATACGGTAATTATTTGAACAAGCTTTGTTCTCATAATACCTGGACAAAATAACAATTATTAAAACAAATCTTGAAGGCAAGCTTTGATTTCAACGACAAACAAAACAACCCTTTATTTGTTTTCGATAAACATCATCACATATTCTCTTGCTAGTTACTTAGGCCATTGCAGTTCATGAATTGTGTTGTTCTGTATGACACTTCACACCAACAAATTTGGTATCCAATACCCAAGAATCACATTGTTTAATAAGCAAAGAATACATCCATAACATGTATATCATCTATATACTTAAGTGGACATTTCCAGTCTTTTATTTTCTGCCAAATTTTTCTGAGATTCTCTTTCAGCATTTCCTTTCCCTTTTAAAAGAATGTATCAACATCAATAGTGGCGCCATACACATGACACATAGTCCAAAGTGTGTATAGTCAGATACTAATACCTTTGGACTTGCACTTTGAAGTAGATCACCATCATCAAATGATTAGCATTCTTTCAAAATCCATTCTTTAGTATTCTTTTAGTTTAGTAAATATTTTACCTACATCTTCTATTCATACTTATCATGACAACTTTCATGATCAAGCTACTATAGCTTATAAAGGCGAATCGCGAGTATAACGTTATTTTCCAAAACCTTTTTGGTGGATTAGGATGCCTAGCATCTCCAACCTTCGCAAATTCTCAAACAATATGAGAACATGTATTTTTATATGTTTTACTCTATCATATTGCAACCAAAACATTGTTTCGGATATCGCAATATCTTCCACACATGATGGTTTCAATCCTTTCATCTCCTAGATAACCTTGATACTAAAATATCTTTTGAATATCAAGAATCATGGAGGCAAACATGATACTTTAGATACTAACAATGGAATTGTTACTCTTGATTTAATACTACTTATTAAACTTTATGGAGTAAATGGAGTTTGCTGAAAGTTTGCAATAAGACTTCTAAACTTTAGATTGACACTAAAACAATACGATACCAATTCGTAAAGTAAATATCCAGAATTCTATAGTTCTATTATCTCAATTATAACTAAGCATAAGGTAGTAAACGGATGCCAATGACTACAACAAATTATGAAAATTCACTTTGATTTAAGTTATGATAAATTGAGTTCAACTTTAATCATATTACTATTTGAACTCCCACTCAAACCGACATCCCTCAAGTTATTTTGGTGATTACATGAACCAGATCCACTACAACAAGACCGATCATCACGTGAATTGTTGTAGCTTCAAAGGCGAGCATCTAGATGGTCATCATATCAACCATATGACTCATGCTTTACCTTTTGGTTTATGTTTCGAGGCGATGTATGTACATGCTAGGCTCTCCAAGTAAGAACCTTAGTAACTGTGTGTGTAAAACTGTCTTAGACCCATTGTATGAACGTTGAGTCTATCACACCCGATCATCACGTGTTGTCTTGAAATACCGAACTTTCTCAATGGTGCATACTAAAGGAAGAACACATAGTTGTCTTGATATTTAAATGAGGGATCATCTTATAATGCTACTAAAGCACCAAACGAGCAATATAAGATGCAAACAAACATCATATGCTAAAAGTGATATGATTTGGTTCTTGCACTTGATCACTATCTTGTGCATCGTGGTATGATCTTTATCATTCATATATGTATAAGGCCAAGGTCTATGAAACTTACACTTGGGCATATTATAATTTCCAATAGTATCAATTCATACTACAAATTATAATACTACCATATCATAATACTTGCTCGGCAAAACCAAAAAACTAGATGTCTCTAATTTATATTTTGCATGTTTTTATGTGGATGAGGGCTTTCGGAGATACAACCATTCTTATCTACGAACATGGAACCACAACGATGATAATAAAATTATTGGCAACTCGTTGTAAATCAGATATTTATTATAGTAGGATATACAAACACCCGCAAGCCACTTATGCAAAACTAGTTCCATGTCAAGCGTGGAACATGTCTCATGTGCGAGGACATGTAAAATTTGTCTGGGCCACTTCATCCCACTATGCCACCAATATCCAAAATACACATAAGAAGCAATAACGTGACCATCAGTGCCCACATAACCATATGTGTACTACCCATGCAAAGAATCTACACATAGATCCGACTCTGATACCACTGTTGGGTTCACAGCATAGAAAACAATAAATTTCCTATGATATGAACAAATGAGCACCAAAGTCTATCTATCTAGATACAAGCAACATGTAGATATACATCCATAGAGAACTTACCCTTGAAGACCGACAAAGCATTACGAGATTGGTTCTCGTGGATGATGTAGTCGTTCACTTGCCGATCTCAAGATCGTGATGAAGTCCAGCGGGTTCAGCACCAACAAGTCCAGCACCACAAAGCAGTGGTGCATCCGTGATTGCACACATTTCCGATACCCCGACAACTTCTGAGTCCTCGCTCTAGCAAAGTAGCGGAAGCAGCAAATCCTTGCTCCAGAAAAATCCACCGGGAACATGTATCTCGCTAAGCCGAGACCATGGGGAATATTCTATAGGGGGAGAGGGGTCCTTCATGAGGAGGTGTGAGATGAGAGGAGGAGAGGGGGGCCTTTTATAGGGAAAGAGGAGGCAGCCAAGGGCCATGGCATGGTGGCCATGGTGGCTGCCCCCACCTCTTCCTCATTCATGTGGGTGGAGCTCCCACTCACATGAAAAATCCTCCATTCACATAAACATGCCTCCACTCAAAATTCCACTCACCTCCATTAAACTTCCACCAAATTTAATGCAATCTCACATTTAATAAAACTCTTTTATTTATTTTATTCATATTTTTTTAATTACATTAATTGACAAACATTCACATAAAACCCCTTGCAACATTTCAATTTCACATGCAGAACCAATTTTAGCAATTTCACCTGAAACAATTTCGGTGTCAATTGAAATAATTATAGCGCTTTCATATTCTTTCTCTGGCATCTTATTTGCTCCAAATGGTGTTGGTATCCCTTAAGTGTGTCACCCTACGGTGCGCGAATAATGCAGACATGATAGAGACCCCTCTCTGATTAATAATTAATAACGGGACCTGGAGATCTGTACTGACTCCTACATATTAAACGATGACTTCTTGTGATCGTGTGAACCTTAAACCTTGTAAATAAATCCCTTTGTCTCGTGATATTTTACATTTTTGAGATTCGATCATCGGTATCTCCATACCTAGTTAAACTTGTTACCGACGTGTACTCTTTTCTAGTTCCCGTGATATAACATTCTAGTGATCCCCATCACTTGCTTGCAAGCTATGTCAATATGATATCACCGAGAGGGCCTAGAGTATATCTCTCCGTCATCGGGATGGACAAATCCCACTCTTGATCCATGAGCCTCTAAATAACACTATCGGAGTATCTGAACTCACCTTTATAGTTACCCTGTTACGGTGTGACGTTTGATGTGATCAAGCTACTCTTTCGGTGTTAGTGGTTTACATGATCTCATGGTTTAAGGACTAAAGTTACTCTGTAATGATGTTATAGTAATTTAAACATAATGACTTTAATCGTATTACTATACTTCAGATGAATTTTCATCTCATCATTCTACCGATGTTGTGACCTCGTTAACAACATCCAATGTCCATAATCGGGAAACCTTGATCATCTTGTTAATCAACGAGCTAGTTTATATGAGAGACGTAACTAGGAACTCTTATTTGTTTATTAAACACACATGTATTAACGTTTCCAATTAATATAGCATGAGAAATAAACATTTATCATAAACAAGGAATAAGATAATAACCACTTTATTATTGCCTCTCGGGCATATCATTTCATTCCTTCCAGTAGTCAGCATCAGGAGATGCATAGGCTTCTGAAATGGAAGTGGGAGTGTCATCCACAAGTTACACAATGAAATTTTCACCAAAGGACTTTGTAGTCCTCTATCTCATACTCCTTTTAGAAATTTCGTTATCATCCTCCTTAGGACTTTTAGAGTGTTTAGTTGGAATGGTAGGTTCAGAAATTGTAGTAAATTCCTGACTAGATGAACTAGGTATCCCCGGATTTGATGAGTTAGGTTTATCTTTCATCGGAAAGATATCCTCAAAGAAAGTCGTATCAGTAGACTCCATGATTGTACCAACATGTATGTCAGGTACTTCAGATTTTACTATCAAGAATCTATAACCAATGCTATGGAAAGCATAGCCCAGAAAAACACAATCAATGGTTTTTGGTCCAAACTTGCGCTTCTTGGGGATTGGTACATTAACCTTTGTCAAACAACCCCAATTACGTAAGTAAGAGAGTTTTAATATTTTCTTCTCCCATTCTTCGAATGGAGTAATTTATTTGTTTTTTGTGGGAACTCAGTTTAGGACATGACATGCATTAAATAGTGTCTCTCCCCACCATTCCTTGGAGAGACCCAATGTGTCTAACATGGCGTTAACCAAATCTGTTAGAGTACGGTTCTTTCTTTCGGATACTCCATTTGACTAAGGTGACTAGGGAGGCGTCCGCTCATGAATTATGCCATGTATCGCATAAAAGGAATCAAACTCGTTGGAAAAATACTCTCCACCACGATCAAACCTAAGCCTCTTAATCTTTCGATCAAGTTTATTTTCTGCTTCAGCTTTACAGATTTTGAAGAAACTCAAAAGCCTCATATTTTGATTTCATAAGATACACATCATAGTATCTCATAGAGTCATCGATCAAAATCATGAAATATTTATTTCCACCTTGACATGGATATACCCTACAGGTGCCTCACATTGGTATACCCGGTCCATCTCAGGGAAGGCCCACTAGAAGACTTGCTGCCCAAGAAGATTTCAGGTGGCCCAAGCCAATTACAAGTTCGACTCCTTGAAGGACACGACTAGTTGTAGATAGAATTTTGAAGGGTTCAACCCTAACCTATAACCGACTTAACCTACCCCTGGCCTATCTATATAAGGGCCAGGAGGGCACGGCGAGGAAGATCTTCAACTCATACACACACCTCAGGCCAGATTGCATCTGCGCACCCCTATAATCTTCGGTTCCGTCGTAATCAAGAACAGACAAGCAGGAGTAGGGTTTTCCCTCTGGGGGCCTGAACCTAGGTAAACCTCGTATCCCTGTGTTGCTTGCCTGTTAATTGTCTCGCGACTCCCAGCATCCCCATCTTCTCCAAACCCAAGTCCATAACAATGGGCATTGATGAGATCGAACCTTGTCACACCTTTTGTCAACACACCATTTGATACGCCCAATTTGCATCACCATTCTATATCATAATTTACCTCTATTCATTGATATTTGTCTTATTATGAGGTATTACTTATGGGTTTTCATCTGTTTATGCATGTTGGATGATTCTTGGAGCATGGACTGCCGGAGTCTGGATTCTGATGGAAAAGAAGGCATTTCGGTGCAATTTCGCGAAGATCAGAAAAATACCAAAAAAATATGACCAGAAGACGAAGGAAGCCAGAAGGAGGGATGGAGATGAGCCTCAGGGGACCCACACCCCCCTAGGCGCGGGCCCACCTGACCCCGCACCTAGGGCAGGTGTGGCCCACCTGCCCGGCCTCCGACTCCACCCCTTCGTCTATATCTTCCCTACGGAACCCTAAGCCTCGGGGGGTGACCACAGATAGATTCTCGCCGCCTCTGGGGGGCGGAAAACACCGAGAGAGAAAGATATCTCCGGCATACAGATTTCTGCTGGGGGGAATTCCTTCCCGGAGAGGGGAGACCGTCTCCATCAACACCATCATCAAGCTAGGCTTCATCGAGATCATCATCATCATCATCCACACCATCATCTCCACCAGCACCATCACCACCACTCCGTCCCTCTGTAACAATTGTGTTGGATATTGCTTTAGTTCTTAGGGGAAACTTTCCCGGTGTTGATTACTATTGTAGTTGATGCTTCTGAGTGGAACCATTGGATTATTGTTTATGTTCAGATTGTTATCCATTATCATATCATCTTTGATCTTGATCCATATGATGTCTTGTGAGTAGTTCATTGTGTTCTTGAGGACATGGGAGAAGTCATGTTGTTAGTAGTGAATCTATGATGAGTTATTATTCAATGGTTTAGTATTTAAGTTGTGGTGCTATTCTTCTAGTGGTGTCATGTGAACGTCGACTACATGATACTTCACCATTTATGGGCCTAGGGGAATTCATTGTGTATTTGGCTACTAATTGTGCGGTTGCTGGAGTGACAAAAACCTGAACCCCCGTTAGGACACCTTTGCACAAGGGAGTGTAGGATCTCAGAGTTTAAGGCTATGGTTACATTTATATCTTAATTATTTTCATGTAGTTACGGATGTTTGCAGGGGGTTTAATCACAAGTATGTATTAGTCCTAGGAAGGGCGGTATGTTAGCACAGGTTCACCTACACAACACTTACAAACACCAGAGAAGAGTACTCAGCTATTTGAAGCGAAAGCACTTGACATAATTCCGATGTGTCCTCGAGAACGTTTGGTCCTTATAAGTATTTCCACTGGCTTGTCCTTTGCTAAGAAAGGATTGGGCCACTTGCTCCGTTTGTTCGTTACTTCTGTTACTTGCTCTTTGTTTTGTTGCCTTGTCAGAAAACCACTAAAAATCTACTTGCTAAGTATTCACAAGGATTTCCTTCTCCATACCACTGTTCAGCACCTGCTGCTCCTCGTTGGGATTGACACTCCTATTTATCGGAAGTACTATGATATACCCCCTATACTTGTGGGTCATCAAGACTATTTTCTGGCGTCGTTGCCGGGGAGTGAAGCGCTATTGAAGAGTGGAACTGGTAAGGGAAACTTTCACTGTGAGTATTGCTTTTGTTACTGCTTGTTACTTTGTTTCCAATATAGATAACCCACTTGGTTTTCTGTTTGGGAAAACTACTACCACTGCTAGGATAGTGGATGAACCACCACCTGTTGAGATAGATCCTTTTAAGATACCTACTAGTATTGTTAATCGTGTTATGGATACTTATTATTTTTGGGATGGAACTGTCCATCCTGGTGATCACTTCCTTTTTATCCATGAATTATGCAGGTTGTTTAAGTGTGTAGGTATCACAACTGAACAGGTGAAGAAGAAGTTACTCTCCATATCCTTGAAAGGGAGAGCTGAAGAATGGTATAAGTTGCTGAAGGTGTAGGGGTTCGTAGCATGGAAAACAAAAAATTTCTATCGCATGAACACACACAAGCCAAGATCTATCTACTAGATTGTAGCAACGAGTCAATAGAGTACTAACCCTCGAAGATCCAAAGCGGTTAACGAGAGCAGATTCTCGTGGATGATGTAGTTCTACACTTCCGATCTCAAGATCGCGTAGACGATCCTTCCGGCGCTGCGTTCCGGCAGCGCTTCCGCAGTCGGTCACACATTCGGTACTCGATTAAGACCTTCCTCTCCCTTGTTTCAGCAGGCAGCGGAGGTTGTAGCACTCTCCTCGTGAATCCGGCAGCACTACGGCGTGGTGTCGGAAGTAGAGGGGAGATCTCGCAGTGCTTCGCCTTAAGCCGGAGCGAGTATGGTGGAGTATGAGAGAGGGCCTTGGCGATCTAGGGTTTAGAGGCACCAAGGTGGGTGTCTTAGCCGGAGGATAGGGTTTGGGGAAGCCCTAGTCGGCGACTTGAGAGATCCCTAGGCGGCGGCAGCACTTGTGGTGGAGGCGCCAGGAGCTAGGGTTTAGGTATGAAGGAGGGGGCACCCTACCCCTCCTTATATAGGTGGGAGGGAGGCGGTTGGGAGGAGGGAGTCCTCCTCCAACTCCTCCTCCTTGGCCGGCGGGTGGAGGGGGTAGGACTTCCTCCCTAAGGGCTCGTTTGGTCGTCAGGGTAGGAAAAACCAAGGAAAACGTACCCCCGGAGAGAATTTTACTGTGCATGCGGGATCCCCTCCTCCCATGTGGAGATCTCTCCCCTCCCCTGTGGTAGTTTGGCAACAGGGTAGGAAAACCAGGGACACACGAAAGGACAAGAAATTTATTAGGAAGGCCATGATTCCACAAATATTGAAGCATATCTATCCTCATTTCATTGAGGATCAGGTAGCGGCCTGGACTGTTTTTTCATGTTACTATAAGAGCAACCATTACAATTAATATCACTGCATGATTGATCAAACGTTTCTGAATTTTATAATTACACCACTAGAACTATGGATCTAGCAGAACATTGTCTTCAATACAAAAGTCTGAATTCTCAAATTGCCAGGTCCAATGAGGTGACACTTGTGAAGAGGTGAGCCAAGACATCCTGCTCTGGTCGCTTCTCTACTCTACCGCAGTTCGATGTTTGCTGAATTACAAAAAACAATGAGAAAGTTAGCATCTGTTTCATACTACAAAAGTTTAAGTGATGACTTCACAAGTTGCAGTTGCGAGATAGGTTTAACAAGACAAAATATGATAAGAAACTTTATGATAAGTATTACGCTGGTGTTTCTAAGCTGAACGGTTTGGAATATTCTAAAGTTGCTAAGATGAACTCCAAGGCGCCTGGAAGATTACTCGTAGTCCTGGCTGGAAGGAAAATGTGCACTCAGATTGTGCATGATTTAACCAAATTGCAATACATAGATTTAGTGTCACCAAAAACTACTTCATATGGGTAACCGCAAGATACTTCACATGCTCAATTGTTGTCTGGTGGACAACTCAACATTAAGATGCACTTAAACTCTAGTTAAGAGCAGTACAAAATAAATCAATAAGTCTGCTGCCGACAGGAGAGCTACTACCAGCAAAGAGATCCCATGCTACTGAGCAGACTATATCCTACATGGGTACAAGCTTACAATGGTGGAATATTATTAAACTGATCAGGTCTAAGCCAATATTATCCTACATGTTAGCTGTAGCTGTCAAACAATCTGAATCTTGCTGAAAATTCTCCAGAGCTGATCTTGTTCTTAGCTAAAGCTCTTCTTTAACTCCTCACCAAAATACTCAAGTAATACACTCACAAGTGAATACCTGCAACTCCAGATGAGTTAATTGTGCATGCTTCTTCCTCCAAGATCGTCAAGTTGAATCCCCAGCCAAGACTCCTAAACAGCAACTCTGCACACACACAAAAAATATAATGACATGGAGAACTTCAAAGATAGGTATATCAATTAGCTCAGCACATATGGCAGTGAACTAAAGAAACCCCTACTGTATAAATTAATGCAAAAAAGGTTATAGGAATATATCATTCAAAAACCGTGAAAACGGGGTTGTGGGAGAGCAATACAAGCGTTGTGCTGCTAGGCGAAGCGGTTGAGTGCCGCACCCTAGATGTTTCTTCTAGTTTCTTTAATAGGTGCAATTACTATGGCTCTAGAGAGCATGCTCTAATCACGCAACACTAGTTAACTACAGCTTGACCTGATTCAATGATAAAATTATACCAAACAAGAACACAAATGCCAGCTTGTACATTTGCCAATTAATTTGCTAGCAGGTCACATGCTCGGAAGAAGCAAGAACACCACAAAGAAATACCACTATGTGACTGGTTCTAGCATTATAAGAAATCGAAGTACACGAGTTATACTAGTGCACTATAGTTTATGGGGAACAGACAATAGCAGAAAATGATGTTTAATGGTACTCAAGGTATAATACTTGCTTAACTAGAAATCAAAGCTACGTCAAACTTAACCAGAAAATACAATTTCTATCATGTGGGCACCAAAACTTAATTCTAGGTCCAGAGAAACCCATGGTGGAGATAACCCACTACACAACATTTGGTTGTCCAGTAAAATTAGTAGAAGAGCAGGAGATCAAGAAACAATAATTACAGATGGAACAATCTTGGAGAATAGATCAAGACGGTGTATGTTTTGATTTTCTTCAAGAGGCGGTCAAGATGTGCAGCCTGCAAGATCTGAGAGCAGCAACTCATCAACTCAGGGATGAATACGTCATGAACTAGAGAAAATACGAGGTGGGGAGAAGGACTAGGGGCTAACGGTTGGAGAAGGAAGACGAGTGCCACCATCGGGCCATCGTCGTCGCCGGAGGGGATGGGAGATCGCGCGGAGAAGATCTTGGCGACCGCCGTACATGGAGAGGACACGGAGAGGGAGACGAGGTAGCAGGAAGTCCGGCGGGAAGAGGACGGTCACCGGAGATCGGTCGCCGGAGATCGGTCGGCCGGAGGCGTCGCGCCCAGCACCGCCGGCTCCCAGTTGCACGCGCGCGCGCGCGCGAGAGAGAGAGAGAGAGAGAGAGAGAGAGAGAGAGAGAGAGAGAGAGAGAGAGAGAGAGAGAGAGAGAGAGAGAGAGAGAGAGAGAGAGCGAGGCGAGGATTTCGTCCCCGACGTACCGAGTAGTGGAGGATTCTCCCGGGGAAAGGGCGTGGAAATGTCGGGGTCCATTCCCCAATCGGCCACCAAATGGTCAGGTGGGCTCAGCCAGGGGCAATTCGACACGCGGTTTCCTAGGCCGGGGAAAACACGGGGATCCCTCGGGATACCCTGTAACCAAAACAAGCCCTAAGTAGGTTTCCTACTCTCCCTCCACCAAGCAAACTTCATATTTGACTTTTCAAATTGGCGTTTGACTTTCAAACTTGGATTTGATTTCTCTCATCATATTGCTCAGCCAAGTGACCTAGTACATGATGCAACCATTCCATATTGTCATGACACATCCATGTACCCTTCCCCTTCCGGAGTGCCGGACCTTCCAGACCCTTCTAGAACATTCCTGGTGAAATCACCAGAATCATTTCCGAACTCCGAAATAGGACTTTCCTTATATGAATCTTATTCTCTGGAACATTCCGGATCTCCTAGTGATATCCCGGATCCCATCCGAGACTCCGAACAACATTCGGTCTCTTACTCATCATTCCATAACTACTCAAAAACATCGAATCCTTAAGTGTGTCTCCCTACGGTTCGTGAATTATGCGGACATGACCGAGACACTTCTCTGATCAATAACCAATAGAGGAATCTGGAAATTCGTATGGCTCCCACATATTTCTACGATTACTTTGTGATCGAATAAACCACTTACATACGATACCAATTTCCCTTTGTCTCACGATAGTTTACTTATCCAAGGTTTTGATCGTCGGTATCTCTGCATACCTAGTTCAACCTCGTTACCGATAAGTACTCTTTTCTTATTCCCGTGATATGTGATCCCTTGTGAGCCAGTCACATGCTTGCAAGCTAATTGGATGACATTCCACCGAGAGGGCCTAGAGTATATCTATCCGTCATATGGATGGTCAAATCCCACTCTTGATCCATGTGCCTTAACCCATACTTTCCGAACACTCAATGCCACATTTATAGCCACCCAGTTATGGTGTGGTGTTTGATGTCATCAAAGCATCCTTCCGGTGATGGTGATTAACATGATCTCATGGTCGAAGGAATTAGGTTACTATGTATCAGTAAGCATATAGCAAATGAACTATATTAAATGACTTGATCTTTATGCTACGCTTAACTATAGGAGTATGTCCATAACATCTCTATGTTCATGATCAGGAAACCATGATCATATATTAACCAACAAGCTAGTTTAACAAGAGGCTTTACTAGGGACTCTTTTATGTTTACTAATCACACAAGTATTAATGTTTTCGGTTAATACAATTTTAGCATGGTATGTAAACATTTATCATAAGCATGAAGATATGATAATAACCACTTTATTATTGCCTCCACCACGTTGGAAAAATACTCGTTGGAAAAATACTCTCCACCACGATCAAACCTAAGCCTCTTAATCTTTCGATCAAGTTTATTTTCTGCTTCAGCTTTACAGATTTTGAAGAAACTCAAAAGCCTCATATTTTGATTTCATAAGATACACATCATAGTATCTCATAGAGTCATCGATCAAAATCATGAAATATTTATTTCCACCTTGACATGGATATACCCTACAGGTGCCTCACATTGGTATACCCGGTCCATCTCAGGGAAGGCCCACTAGAAGACTTGCTGCCCAAGAAGATTTCAGGTGGCCCAAGCCAATTACAAGTTCGACTCCTTGAAGGACACGACTAGTTGTAGATAGAATTTTGAAGGGTTCAACCCTAACCTATAACCGACTTAACCTACCCCTGGCCTATCTATATAAGGGCCAGGAGGGCACGGCGAGGAAGATCTTCAACTCATACACACACCTCAGGCCAGATTGCATCTGCGCACCCCTATAATCTTCGGTTCCGTCGTAATCAAGAACAGACAAGCAGGAGTAGGGTTTTCCCTCTGGGGGCCTGAACCTAGGTAAACCTCGTATCCCCATGTTGCTTGCCTGTTAATTGTCTCGCGACTTCCAGCATCCCCATGTTCTCCAAACCCAAGTCCATAACAATGGGCATTGATGAGATCGAACCTTGTCACACCTTTTGTCAACACACCATTTGATACGCCCAATTTGCATCACCATTCTATATCATAATTTACCTCTATTCATTGATATTTGTCTTATTATGAGGTATTACTTATGGGTTTTCATCTGTTTATGCATGTTGGATGATTCTTGGAGCATGGACTGCCGGAGTCTGGATTCTGATGGAAAAGAAGGCATTTCGGTGCAATTTCGCGAAGATCAGAAAAATACCAGAAAAATATGACCAGAAGACGAAGGAAGCCAGAAGGAGGGATGGAGATGAGCCTCAGGGGACCCACACCCCCCTAGGCGCGGGCCCACCTGACCCCGCACCTAGGGCAGGTGTGGCCCACCTGCCCGGCCTCCGACTCCACCCCTTCGTCTATATCTTCCCTACGGAACCCTAAGCCTCAGGGGGCGACCACAGATAGATTCTCGCCGCCTCTGGGGGCGGAAAACACCGAGAGAGAAAGATATCTCCGGCATACAGATTTCTGCTGGGGGAAATTCCTTCCCGGAGAGGGGAGACCGTCTCCATCAACACCATCATCAAGCTAGGCTTCATCGAGATCATCATCATCATCATCATCATCCACACCATCATCTCCACCAGCACCATCACCACCACTCCGTCCCTCTGTAACAATTGTGTTGGATATTGCTTTAGTTCTTAGGGGAAACTTTCCCGGTGTTGATTACTCTTGTAGTTGATGCTTCTGAGTGGAACCATTGGATTATTGTTTATGTTCAGATTGTTATCCATTATCATATCATCTTTGATCTTGATCCATATGATGTCTTGTGAGTAGTTCATTGTGTTCTTGAGGACATGGGAGAAGTCATGTTGTTAGTAGTGAATCTATGATGAGTTATTATTCAATGGTTTAGTATTTAAGTTGTGGTGCTATTCTTCTAGTGGTGTCATGTGAACGTCGACTACATGATACTTCACCATTTATGGGCCTAGGGGAATTCATTGTGTATTTGGCTACTAATTGTGCGGTTGCTGGAGTGACAAAAACCTGAACCCCCGTTAGGACACCTTTGCACAAGGGAGTGTAGGATCTCAGAGTTTAAGGCTATGGTTACATTTATATCTTAATTATTTTCATGTAGTTACGGATGTTTGCAGGGGGTTTAATCACAAGTATGTATTAGTCCTAGGAAGGGCGGTATGTTAGCACAGGTTCACCCACACAACACTTACAAACACCAGAGAAGAGTACTCAGCTATTTGAAGCGAAAGCACTTGACATAATTCCGATGTGTCCTCGAGAACGTTTGGTCCTTATAAGTATTTCCACTGGCTTGTCCTTTGCTAAGAAAGGATTGGGCCACTTGCTCCGTTTGTTCGTTACTTCTGTTACTTGCTCTTTGTTTTGTTGCCTTGTCAGAAAACCACTAAAAATCTACTTGCTAAGTATTCACAAGGATTTCCTTCTCCATACCATTGTTCAGCACCTGCTGCTCCTCGTTGGGATTGACACTCCTATTTATCGGAAGTACTATGATATACCCCCTATACTTGTGGGTCATCAAGACTATTTTCTAGCGTCGTTGCCGGGGAGTGAAGCGCTATTGAAGAGTGGAACTGGTAAGGGAAACTTTTACTGTGAGTATTGCTTTTGTTACTGCTTGTTACTTTGTTTCCAATATAGATAACCCACTTGGTTTTCTGTTTGGGAAAACTACTACCACTGCTAGGATAGTGGATGAACCACCACCTATTGAGATAGATCCTTTTAAGATACCTACTAGTATTGTTAATCGTGTTATGGATACTTATTATTTTTGGGATGGAACTGTCCATCCTGGTGATCACTTCCTTTTTATCCATGAATTTTGCAGGTTGTTTAAGTGTGTAGGTATCACAACTGAACAGGTGAAGAAGAAGTTACTCTCCATATCCTTGAAAGGGAGAGCTGAAGAATGGTATAAGTTGCTGAAGATGTAGGGGTTCGTAGCATGGAAAACAAAAAATTTCTATCGCATGAACACACACAAGCCAAGATCTATCTACTAGATTGTAGCAACGAGTCAATAGAGTCACGTACCAGCAATGTACGCCGACGGTCACCCTCGGCGTAGCCTTTTCTATTTTTCATATATTTTGTATTTGCATCAATTATTTATATATTTTTTTATTAATTGGATAATTTCGTACCCTCTGAATAGCAGTCTACACGTCCACATGAAATGTCGTTGCGAATCTTCTCACACCCCGAGAAATTTCTATATGTTTGTAAGTGTTATTATCGCATGTGGTTCTCAATAGCACTCACCACGACCACATGAAGTGCTTGCATGTGTCCCCCCTCGCGTGCATGCGCTCTAACCTAGAGGCGAAGGTTCCGTACCCGTATGAGGGTGGAATCTCCCCGTCGAGGTGAAACCAGGTAGGATAGTGCCCCAACTTGTGAACCAACATGGTTTGACATCACCCTATGACCTAAACAAACACAAAACAAGAGAGAGCTACGCCGGGCTACCCCTGTCAGAGGAACGTCTAGGGGGGTAGACGATCCGAGTGTGCACAGAGATCAGGGTTTCGCCGGAGGAAGACCACGAGAACATTGGAATGAGATGAAAACTTGCATGTGCCCCTAGCATATGTGTGTGTGGGTGTGGTGAGAGGTTGGTATATATAGGTGCTTGCATGTGTCCCCCCTCGCGTGCATGCGCTCTAACCTAGAGGCGAAGGTTCCGTACCCGTATGAGGGTGGAATCTCCCCGTCGAGGTGAAACCGGGTAGGATAGTGCCCCAACTTGTAAACCAACATGGTTTGACATCACCCTATGACCTAAACAAACACAAAATAAGAGAGAGCTACGCCGGGCTACCCCTGTCAGAGGAACGTCTAGGGGGGTAGACGATCCGAGTGTGCACAGAGATCAGGGTTTCGCCGGAGGAAGACCACGAGAACATTGGAATGAGATGAAAAATTGCATGTGCCCCTAGCATATGTGTGTGTGTGGGTGTGGTGAGAGGTTGGTATATATAGGTGCTTGCATGTGTCCCCCCTCGCTTGCATGCGCTCTAACCTAGAGGCGAAGGTTCCGTACCCGTATAAGGGTGGAATCTCCCCGTCGAGGTGAAACCGGGTAGGATAGTGCCCCAACTTGTGAACCAACATGGTTTGACATCACCCTATGACCTAAACAAACACAAAACAAGAGAGAGCTACGCCGGGCTACCCCTGTCAGAGGAACATCTAGGGGGGTAGACGATCCGAGTTTGCACAGAGATCAGGGTTTCGCCGGAGGAAGACCACGAGAACATTGGAATGAGATGAAAACTTGCATGTGCCCCTAGCATATGTGTGTGTGTGGGTGTGGTGAGAGGTTGGTATATATAGGTGCTTGCATGTGTCCCCCCTCGCATGCATGCGCTCTAACCTAGAGGCGAAGGTTCCGTACCCGTATAAGGGTGGAATCTCCCCGTCGAGGTGAAACCGGGTAGGATAGTGCCCCAACTTGTGAACCAACATGGTTTGACATCAACCTATGACCTAAACAAACACAAAACAAGAGAGAGCTACGCCGGGCTACCCCTGTCAGAGGAACGTCTAGGGGGGTAGACGATCCGAGTGTGCACAGAGATCAGGGTTTCGCCGGAGGAAGACCACGAGAACATTGGAATGAGATGAAAACTTGCATGTGCCCCTAGCATATGTGTGTGTGTGGGTGTGGTGAGAGGTTGGTATATATAGGTGCTTGCATGTGTCCCCCCTCGCATGCATGCGCTCTAACCTAGAGGCGAAGGTTCCGTACCCGTATAAGGGTGGAATCTCCCCGTCGAGGTGAAACCGGGTAGGATAGTGCCCCAACTTGTGAACCAACATGGTTTTACATCACCCTATGACCTAAACAAACACAAAACAAGAGAGAGCTACGCCGGGCTACCCCTGTCAGAGGAATGTCTAGGGGGGTAGACGATCCGAGTGTGCACAGAGATCAGGGTTTCGCCGGAGGAAGACCACGAGAACATTGGAATGAGATGAAAACTTGCATGTGCCCCTAGCATATGTGTGTGTGTGGGTGTGGTGAGAGGTCTGTATATATAGGTGCTTGCATGTGTCCCCCCTCGCATGCATGCGCTCTAACCTAGAGGCGAAGGTTCCGTACCCGTATAAGGGTGGAATCTCCCCGTCGAGGTGAAACCGGGTAGGATAGTGCCCCAACTTGTGAACCAACATGGTTTGACATCAACCTATGACCTAAACAAACAAAAAACAAGAGAGAGCTACGTCGGGCTACCCCTGTCAGAGGAACGTCTAGGGGGGTAGACGATCCGAGTGTGCACAGAGATCAGGGTTTCGCCGGAGGAAGACCACGAGAACATTGGAATGAGATGAAAACTTGCATGTGCCCCTAGCATATGTGTGTGTGTGGGTGTGGTGAGAGGTTGGTATATATAGGTGCTTGCATGTGTCCCCCCTCGCATGCATGCGCTCTAACCTAGAGGCGAAGGTTCCGTACCCGTATAAGGGTGGAATCTCCCCGTCGAGGTGAAACCGGGTAGGATAGTGCCCCAACTTGTGAACCAACATGGTTTGACATCACCCTATGACCTAAACAAACACAAAACAAGAGAGAGCTACGCCGGGCTACCCCTGTCAGAGGAACGTCTAGGGGGGTAGACGATCCGAGTGTGCACAGAGATCAGGGTTTCGCCGGAGGAAGACCACGAGAACATTGGAATGAGATGAAAACTTGCATGTGCCCCTAGCATATGTGTGTGTGTGGGTGTGGTGAGAGGTTGGTATATATAGGTGCTTGCATGTGTCCCCCCTCGCGTGCATGCGCTCTAACCTAGAGGCGAAGGTTCCGTACCCGTATAAGGGTGGAATCTCCCCGTCGAGGTGAAACCGGGTAGGATAGTGCCCCAACTTGTGAACCAACATGGTTTGACATCACCCTATGACCTAAACAAACACAAAACAAGAGAGAGCTACGCCGGGCTACCCCTGTCAGAGGAACGTCTAGGGGGGTAGACGATCCGAGTGTGCACAGAGATCAGGGTTTCGCCGGAGGAAGACCACGAGAACATTGGAATGAGATGAAAACTTGCATGTGCCCCTAGCATATGTGTGTGTGTGTGTGGGTGTGGTGAGAGGTTGGTATATATAGGTGCTTGCATGTGTCCCCCCTCGCGTGCATGCGCTCTAACCTAGAGGCGAAGGTTCCGTACCCGTATAAGGGTGGAATCTCCCCGCCGAGGTGAAACCGGGTAGGATAGTGCCCCAACTTGTGAACCAACATGGTTTGACATCACCCTATGACCTAAACAAACACAAAACAAGAGAGAGCTACGCCGGGCTACCCCTGTCAGACGAACGTCTAGGGGGGTAGACGATCCGAGTGTGCACAGAGATCAGGGTTTCGCCGGAGGAAGACCACGAGAACATTGGAATGAGATGAAAACTTGCATGTGCCCCTAGCATATGTGTGTGTGTGGGTGTGGTGAGAGGTTGGTATATATAGGTGCTTGCATGTGTCCCCCCTCGCGTGCATGCGCTCTAACCTAGAGGCGAAGGTTCCGTACCCGTATGAGGGTGGAATCTCCCCGTCGAGGTGAAACCGGGTAGGATAGTGCCCCAACTTGTGAACCAACATGGTTTGACATCACCCTATGACCTAAACAAACACAAAACAAGAGAGAGCTACGCCGGGCTACCCCTGTCAGAGGAACGTCTAGGGGGGTAGACGATCCGAGTGTGCACAGAGATCAGGGTTTCGCCGGAGGAAGACCACGAGAACATTGGAATGAGATGAAAACTTGCATGTGCCCCTAGCATATGTGTGTGTGTGGGTGTGGTGAGAGGTTGGTATATATAGGTGCTTGCATGTGTCCCCCCTCGCGTGCATGCGCTCTAACCTAGAGGCGAAGGTTCCGTACCCGTATGAGGGTGGAATCTCCCCGTCGAGGTGAAACCGGGTAGGATAGTGCCCCAACTTGTGAACCAACATGGTTTGACATCACCCTATGACCTAAACAAACACAAAACAAGAGAGAGCTACGCCGGGCTACCCCTGTCAGAGGAACGTCTAGGGGGGTAGACGATCCGAGTGTGCACAGAGATCAGGGTTTCGCCGGAGGAAGACCACGAGAACATTGGAATGAGATGAAAACTTGCATGTGCCCCTAGCATATGTGTGTGTGTGGGTGTGGTGAGAGGTTGGTATATATAGGTGCTTGCATGTGTCCCCCCTCGCGTGCATGCGCTCTAACCTAGAGGCGAAGGTTCCGTACCCGTATGAGGGTGGAATCTCCCCGTCGAGGTGAAACCGGGTAGGATAGTGCCCCAACTTGTGAACCAACATGGTTTGACATCACCCTATGACCTAAACAAACACAAAACAAGAGAGAGCTACGCCGGGCTACCCCTGTCAGAGGAACGTCTAGGGGGGTAGACGATCCGAGTGTGCACAGAGATCAGGGTTTCGCCGGAGGAAGACCACGAGAACATTGGAATGAGATGAAAAATTGCATGTGCCCCTAGCATATGTGTGTGTGTGGGTGTGGTGAGAGGTTGGTATATATAGGTGCTTGCATGTGTCCCCCCTCGCGTGCATGCGCTCTAACCTAGAGGCGAAGGTTCCGTACCCGTATGAGGGTGGAATCTCCCCGTCGAGGTGAAACCGGGTAGGATAGTGCCCCAACTTGTGAACCAACATGGTTTGACATCACCCTATGACCTAAACAAACACAAAACAAGAGAGAGCTACGCCGGGCTACCCCTGTCAGAGGAACGTCTAGGGGGGTAGACGATCCGAGTGTGCACAGAGATCAGGGTTTCGCCGGAGGAAGACCACGAGAACATTGGAATGAGATGAAAACTTGCATGTGCCCCTAGCATATGTGTGTGTGTGGGTGTGGTGAGAGGTTGGTATATATAGGTGCTTGCATGTGTCCCCCCTCGCGTGCATGCGCTCTAACCTAGAGGTGAAGGTTCCGTACCCGTATGAGGGTGGAATCTCCCCGTCGAGGTGAAACCGGGTAGGATAGTGCCCCAACTTGTGAACCAACATGGTTTGACATCACCCTATGACCTAAACAAACACAAAAAAAGAGAGAGCTACGCCGGGCTACCCCTGTCAGAGGAACGTCTAGGGGGGTAGACGATCCGAGTGTGCACAGAGATCAGGGTTTCGCCGGAGGAAGACCACGAGAACATTGGAATGAGATGAAAACTTGCATGTGCCACTAGCATATGTGTGTGTGGGTGTGGTGAGAGGTTGGTATATATAGGTGCTTGCATGTGTCCCCCCTCGCGTGCATGCGCTCTAACCTAGAGGCGAAGGTTCCGTACCCGTATAAGGGTGGAATCTCCCTGTCGAGGTGAAACCGGGTAGGATATTGCCCCAACTTGTGAACCAACATGGTTTGACATCACCCTATGACCTAAACAAACACAAAACAAGAGAGAGCTACGCCGGGCTACCCCTGTCAGAGGAACGTCTAGGGGGGTAGACGATCCGAGTGTGCACAGAGATCAGGGTTTCGCCGGAGGAAGACCACGAGAACATTGGAATGAGATGAAAACTTGCATGTGCCCCTAGCATATGTGTGTGTGTGTGGGTGTGGTGAGAGGTTGGTATATATAGGTGCTTGCATGTGTCCCCCCTCGCGTGCATGCGCTCTAACCTAGAGGCGAAGGTTCCGTACCCGTATAAGGGTGGAATCTCCCCGCCGAGGTGAAACCGGGTAGGATAGTGCCCCAACTTGTGAACCAACATGGTTTGACATCACCCTATGACCTAAACAAACACAAAACAAGAGAGAGCTACGCCGGGCTACCCCTGTCAGAGGAACGTCTAGGGGGGTAGACGATCCGAGTGTGCACAGAGATCAGGGTTTCGCCGGAGGAAGACCACGAGAACATTGGAATGAGATGAAAACTTGCATGTGCCCCTAGCATATGTGTGTGTGGGTGTGGTGAGAGGTTGGTATATATAGGTGCTTGCATGTGTCCCCCCTCGCGTGCATGCGCTCTAACCTAGAGGCGAAGGTTCCGTACCCGTATGAGGGTGGAATCTCCCCGTCGAGGTGAAACCGGGTAGGATAGTGCCCCAACTTGTGAACCAACATGGTTTGACATCACCCTATGACCTAAACAAACACAAAACAAGAGAGAGCTACGCCGGGCTACCCCTGTCAGAGGAACGTCTAGGGGGGTAGACGATCCGAGTGTGCACAGAGATCAGGGTTTCGCCGGAGGAAGACCACGAGAACATTGGAATGAGATGAAAACTTGCATGTGCCCCTAGCATATGTGTGTGTGTGGGTGTGGTGAGAGGTTGGTATATATAGGTGCTTGCATGTGTCCCCCCTCGCGTGCATGCGCTCTAACCTAGAGGCGAAGGTTCCGTACCCGTATGAGGGTGGAATCTCCCCGTCGAGGTGAAACCGGGTAGGATAGTGCCCCAACTTGTGAACCAACATGGTTTGACATCACCCTATGACCTAAACAAACACAAAACAAGAGAGAGCTACGCCGGGCTACCCCTGTCAGAGGAACGTCTAGGGGGGTAGACGATCCGAGTGTGCACAGAGATCAGGGTTTCGCCGGAGGAAGACCACGAGAACATTGGAATGAGATGAAAACTTGCATGTGCCCCTAGCATATGTGTGTGTGTGGGTGTGGTGAGAGGTTGGTATATATAGGTGCTTGCATGTGTCCCCCCTCGCGTGCATGCGCTCTAACCTAGAGGCGAAGGTTCCGTACCCGTATGAGGGTGGAATCTCCCCGTCGAGGTGAAACCGGGTAGGATAGTGCCCCAACTTGTGAACCAACATGGTTTGACATCACCCTATGACCTAAACAAACACAAAACAAGAGAGAGCTACGCCGGGCTACCCCTGTCAGAGGAACGTCTAGGGGGGTAGACGATCCGAGTGTGCACAGAGATCAGGGTTTCGCCGGAGGAAGACCACGAGAACATTGGAATGAGATGAAAAATTGCATGTTCCCCTAGCATATGTGTGTGTGTGGGTGTGGTGAGAGGTTGGTATATATAGGTGCTTGCATGTGTCCCCCCTCGCATGCATGCGCTCTAACCTAGAGGCGAAGGTTCCGTACCTGTATAAGGGTGGAATCTCCCCGTCGAGGTGAAACCGGGTAGGATAGTGCCCCAACTTGTGAACCAACATGGTTTGACATCACCCTATGACCTAAACAAACACAAAACAAGAGAGAGCTACGCCGGGCTACCCCTGTCAGAGGAACGTCTAGGGGGGTAGACGATCCGAGTGTGCACAGAGATCAGGGTTTCGCCGGAGGAAGACCACGAGAACATTGGAATGAGATGAAAACTTGCATGTGCCCCTAGCATATGTGTGTGTGTGGGTGTGGTGAGAGGTTGGTATATATAGGTGCTTGCATGTGTCCCCCCTCGCATGCATGCGCTCTAACCTAGAGGCGAAGGTTCCGTACCCGTATAAGGGTGGAATCTCCCCGTCGAGGTGAAACCGGGTAGGATAGTGCCCCAACTTGTGAACCAACATGGTTTGACATCACCCTATGACCTAAACAAACACAAAACAAGAGAGAGCTACGCCGGGCTACCCCTGTCAGAGGAACGTCTAGGGGGGTCGACGATCCGAGTGTGCACAGAGATCAGGGTTTCGCCAGAGGAAGACCACGAGAACATTGGAATGAGATGAAAACTTGCATGTGCCCCTAGCATATGTGTGTGTGTGGGTGTGGTGAGAGGTTGGTATATATAGGTGCTTGCATGTGTCCCCCCTCGCATGCATGCGCTCTAACCTAGAGGCGAAGGTTCCGTACCCGTATAAGGGTGGAATCTCCCCGTCGAGGTGAAACCGGGTAGGATAGTGCCCCAACTTGTGAACCAACATGGTTTGACATCACCCTATGACCTAAACAAACACAAAACAAGAGAGAGCTACGCCGGGCTACCCCTGTCAGAGGAACGTCTAGGGGGGTAGACGATCCGAGTGTGCACAGAGATCAGGGTTTCGCCGGAGGAAGACCACGAGAACATTGGAATGAGATGAAAACTTGCATGTGCCCCTAGCATATGTGTGTGTGTGGGTGTGGTGAGAGGTTGGTATATATAGGTGCTTGCATGTGTCCCCCCTCGCGTGCATGCGCTCTAACCTAGAGGCGAAGGTTCCGTACCCGTATAAGGGTGGAATCTCCCCGCCGAGGTGAAACCGGGTAGGATAGTGCCCCAACTTGTGAACCAACATGGTTTGACATCACCCTATGACCTAAACAAACACAAAACAAGAGAGAGCTACGCCGGGCTACCCCTGTCAGACGAACGTCTAGGGGGGTAGACGATCCGAGTGTGCACAGAGATCAGGGTTTCGCCGGAGGAAGACCACGAGAACATTGGAATGAGATGAAAACTTGCATGTGCCCCTAGCATATGTGTGTGTGTGGGTGTGGTGAGAGGTTGGTATATATAGGTGCTTGCATGTGTCCCCCCTCGCGTGCATGCGCTCTAACCTAGAGGCGAAGGTTCCGTACCCGTATGAGGGTGGAATCTCCCCGTCGAGGTGAAACCGGGTAGGATAGTGCCCCAACTTGTGAACCAACATGGTTTGACATCACCCTATGACCTAAACAAACACAAAACAAGAGAGAGCTACGCCGGGCTACCCCTGTCAGAGGAACGTCTAGGGGGGTAGACGATCCGAGTGTGCACAGAGATCAGGGTTTCGCCGGAGGAAGACCACGAGAACATTGGAATGAGATGAAAACTTGCATGTGCCCCTAGCATATGTGTGTGTGTGGGTGTGGTGAGAGGTTGGTATATATAGGTGCTTGCATGTGTCCCCCCTCGCGTGCATGCGCTCTAACCTAGAGGCGAAGGTTCCGTACCCGTATGAGGGTGGAATCTCCCCGTCGAGGTGAAACCGGGTAGGATAGTGCCCCAACTTGTGAACCAACATGGTTTGACATCACCCTATGACCTAAACAAACACAAAACAAGAGAGAGCTACGCCGGGCTACCCCTGTCAGAGGAACGTCTAGGGGGGTAGACGATCCGAGTGTGCACAGAGATCAGGGTTTCGCCGGAGGAAGACCACGAGAACATTGGAATGAGATGAAAACTTGCATGTGCCCCTAGCATATGTGTGTGTGTGGGTGTGGTGAGAGGTTGGTATATATAGGTGCTTGCATGTGTCCCCCCTCGCGTGCATGCGCTCTAACCTAGAGGCGAAGGTTCCGTACCCGTATGAGGGTGGAATCTCCCCGTCGAGGTGAAACCGGGTAGGATAGTGCCCCAACTTGTGAACCAACATGGTTTGACATCACCCTATGACCTAAACAAACACAAAACAAGAGAGAGCTACGCCGGGCTACCCCTGTCAGAGGAACGTCTAGGGGGGTAGACGATCCGAGTGTGCACAGAGATCAGGGTTTCGCCGGAGGAAGACCACGAGAACATTGGAATGAGATGAAAAATTGCATGTTCCCCTAGAATATGTGTGTGTGTGGGTGTGGTGAGAGGTTGGTATATATAGGTGCTTGCATGTGTCCCCCCTCGCATGCATGCGCTCTAACCTAGAGGCGAAGGTTCCGTACCCGTATAAGGGTGGAATCTCCCCGTCGAGGTGAAACCGGGTAGGATAGTGCCCCAACTTGTGAACCAACATGGTTTGACATCACCCTATGACCTAAACAAACACAAAACAAGAGAGAGCTACGCCGGGCTACCCCTGTCAGAGGAACGTCTAGGGGGGTAGACGATCCGAGTGTGCACAGAGATCAGGGTTTCGCCGGAGGAAGACCACGAGAACATTGGAATGAGATGAAAAATTGCATGTGCCCCTAGCATATGTGTGTGTGTGGGTGTGGTGAGAGGTTGGTATATATAGGTGCTTGCATGTGTCCCCCCTCGCATGCATGCGCTCTAACCTAGAGGCGAAGGTTCCGTACCCGTATAAGGGTGGAATCTCCCCGTCGAGGTGAAACCGGGTAGGATAGTGCCCCAACTTGTGAACCAACATGGTTTGACATCAACCTATGACCTAAACAAACACAAAACAAGAGAGAGCTACGCCGGGCTACCCCTGTCAGAGGAACGTCTAGGGGGGTCGACGATCCGAGTGTGCACAGAGATCAGGGTTTCGCCAGAGGAAGACCACGAGAACATTGGAATGAGATGAAAACTTGCATGTGCCCCTAGCATATGTGTGTGTGTGGGTGTGGTGAGAGGTTGGTATATATAGGTGCTTGCATGTGTCCCCCCTCGCATGCATGCGCTCTAACCTAGAGGCGAAGGTTCCGTACCCGTATAAGGGTGGAATCTCCCCGTCGAGGTGAAACCGGGTAGGATAGTGCCCCAACTTGTGAACCAACATGGTTTGACATCACCCTATGACCTAAACAAACACAAAACAAGAGAGAGCTACGCCGGGCTACCCCTGTCAGAGGAACGTCTAGGGGGGTAGACGATCCGAGTGTGCACAGAGATCAGGGTTTCGCCGGAGGAAGACCACGAGAACATTGGAATGAGATGAAAACTTGCATGTGCCCCTAGCATATGTGTGTGTGTGGGTGTGGTGAGAGGTTGGTATATATAGGTGCTTGCATGTGTCCCCCCTCGCGTGCATGCGCTCTAACCTAGAGGCGAAGGTTCCGTACCCGTATAAGGGTGGAATCTCCCCGTCGAGGTGAAACCGGGTAGGATAGTGCCCCAACTTGTGAACCAACATGGTTTGACATCACCCTATGACCTAAACAAACACAAAACAAGAGAGAGCTACGCCGGGCTACCCCTGTCAGAGGAACGTCTAGGGGGGTAGACGATCCGAGTGTGCACAGAGATCAGGGTTTCGCCGGAGGAAGACCACGAGAACATTGGAATGAGATGAAAACTTGCATGTGCCCCTAGCATATGTGTGTGTGTGTGTGGGTGTGGTGAGAGGTTGGTATATATAGGTGCTTGCATGTGTCCCCCCTCGCGTGCATGCGCTCTAACCTAGAGGCGAAGGTTCCGTACCCGTATAAGGGTGGAATCTCCCCGCCGAGGTGAAACCGGGTAGGATAGTGCCCCAACTTGTGAACCAACATGGTTTGACATCACCCTATGACCTAAACAAACACAAAACAAGAGAGAGCTACGCCGGGCTACCCCTGTCAGACGAACGTCTAGGGGGGTAGACGATCCGAGTGTGCACAGAGATCAGGGTTTCGCCGGAGGAAGACCACGAGAACATTGGAATGAGATGAAAACTTGCATGTGCCCCTAGCATATGTGTGTGTGTGGGTGTGGTGAGAGGTTGGTATATATAGGTGCTTGCATGTGTCCCCCCTCGCGTGCATGCGCTCTAACCTAGAGGCGAAGGTTCCGTACCCGTATGAGGGTGGAATCTCCCCGTCGAGGTGAAACCGGGTAGGATAGTGCCCCAACTTGTGAACCAACATGGTTTGACATCACCCTATGACCTAAACAAACACAAAACAAGAGAGAGCTACGCCGGGCTACCCCTGTCAGAGGAACGTCTAGGGGGGTAGACGATCCGAGTGTGCACAGAGATCAGGGTTTCGCCGGAGGAACACCACGAGAACATTGGAATGAGATGAAAACTTGCATGTGCCCCTAGCATATGTGTGTGTGTGGGTGTGGTGAGAGGTTGGTATATATAGGTGCTTGCATGTGTCCCCCCTCGCGTGCATGCGCTCTAACCTAGAGGCGAAGGTTCCGTACCCGTATGAGGGTGGAATCTCCCCGTCGAGGTGAAACCGGGTAGGATAGTGCCCCAACTTGTGAACCAACATGGTTTGACATCACCCTATGACCTAAACAAACACAAAACAAGAGAGAGCTACGCCGGGCTACCCCTGTCAGAGGAACGTCTAGGGGGGTAGACGATCCGAGTGTGCACAGAGATCAGGGTTTCGCCGGAGGAAGACCACGAGAACATTGGAATGAGATGAAAAATTGCATGTTCCCCTAGCATATGTGTGTGTGTGGGTGTGGTGAGAGGTTGGTATATATAGGTGCTTGCATGTGTCCCCCCTCGCATGCATGCGCTCTAACCTAGAGGCGAAGGTTCCGTACCTGTATAAGGGTGGAATCTCCCCGTCGAGGTGAAACCGGGTAGGATAGTGCCCCAACTTGTGAACCAACATGGTTTGACATCACCCTATGACCTAAACAAACACAAAACAAGAGAGAGCTACGCCGGGCTACCCCTGTCAGAGGAACGTCTAGGGGGGTAGACGATCCGAGTGTGCACAGAGATCAGGGTTTCGCCGGAGGAAGACCACGAGAACATTGGAATGAGATGAAAACTTGCATGTGCCCCTAGCATATGTGTGTGTGTGGGTGTGGTGAGAGGTTGGTATATATAGGTGCTTGCATGTGTCCCCCCTCGCATGCATGCGCTCTAACCTAGAGGCGAAGGTTCCGTACCCGTATAAGGGTGGAATCTCCCCGTCGAGGTGAAACCGGGTAGGATAGTGCCCCAACTTGTGAACCAACATGGTTTGACATCACCCTATGACCTAAACAAACACAAAACAAGAGAGAGCTACGCCGGGCTACCCCTGTCAGAGGAACGTCTAGGGGGGTCGACGATCCGAGTGTGCACAGAGATCAGGGTTTCGCCAGAGGAAGACCACGAGAACATTGGAATGAGATGAAAACTTGCATGTGCCCCTAGCATATGTGTGTGTGTGGGTGTGGTGAGAGGTTGGTATATATAGGTGCTTGCATGTGTCCCCCCTCGCATGCATGCGCTCTAACCTAGAGGCGAAGGTTCCGTACCCGTATAAGGGTGGAATCTCCCCGTCGAGGTGAAACCGGGTAGGATAGTGCCCCAACTTGTGAACCAACATGGTTTGACATCACCCTATGACCTAAACAAACACAAAACAAGAGAGAGCTACGCCGGGCTACCCCTGTCAGAGGAACGTCTAGGGGGGTAGACGATCCGAGTGTGCACAGAGATCAGGGTTTCGCCGGAGGAAGACCACGAGAACATTGGAATGAGATGAAAACTTGCATGTGCCCCTAGCATATGTGTGTGTGTGGGTGTGGTGAGAGGTTGGTATATATAGGTGCTTGCATGTGTCCCCCCTCGCGTGCATGCGCTCTAACCTAGAGGCGAAGGTTCCGTACCCGTATAAGGGTGGAATCTCCCCGCCGAGGTGAAACCGGGTAGGATAGTGCCCCAACTTGTGAACCAACATGGTTTGACATCACCCTATGACCTAAACAAACACAAAACAAGAGAGAGCTACGCCGGGCTACCCCTGTCAGACGAACGTCTAGGGGGGTAGACGATCCGAGTGTGCACAGAGATCAGGGTTTCGCCGGAGGAAGACCACGAGAACATTGGAATGAGATGAAAACTTGCATGTGCCCCTAGCATATGTGTGTGTGTGGGTGTGGTGAGAGGTTGGTATATATAGGTGCTTGCATGTGTCCCCCCTCGCGTGCATGCGCTCTAACCTAGAGGCGAAGGTTCCGTACCCGTATGAGGGTGGAATCTCCCCGTCGAGGTGAAACCGGGTAGGATAGTGCCCCAACTTGTGAACCAACATGGTTTGACATCACCCTATGACCTAAACAAACACAAAACAAGAGAGAGCTACGCCGGGCTACCCCTGTCAGAGGAACGTCTAGGGGGGTAGACGATCCGAGTGTGCACAGAGATCAGGGTTTCGCCGGAGGAAGACCACGAGAACATTGGAATGAGATGAAAACTTGCATGTGCCCCTAGCATATGTGTGTGTGTGGGTGTGGTGAGAGGTTGGTATATATAGGTGCTTGCATGTGTCCCCCCTCGCGTGCATGCGCTCTAACCTAGAGGCGAAGGTTCCGTACCCGTATGAGGGTGGAATCTCCCCGTCGAGGTGAAACCGGGTAGGATAGTGCCCCAACTTGTGAACCAACATGGTTTGACATCACCCTATGACCTAAACAAACACAAAACAAGAGAGAGCTACGCCGGGCTACCCCTGTCAGAGGAACGTCTAGGGGGGTAGACGATCCGAGTGTGCACAGAGATCAGGGTTTCGCCGGAGGAAGACCACGAGAACATTGGAATGAGATGAAAACTTGCATGTGCCCCTAGCATATGTGTGTGTGTGGGTGTGGTGAGAGGTTGGTATATATAGGTGCTTGCATGTGTCCCCCCTCGCGTGCATGCGCTCTAACCTAGAGGCGAAGGTTCCGTACCCGTATGAGGGTGGAATCTCCCCGTCGAGGTGAAACCGGGTAGGATAGTGCCCCAACTTGTGAACCAACATGGTTTGACATCACCCTATGACCTAAACAAACACAAAACAAGAGAGAGCTACGCCGGGCTACCCCTGTCAGAGGAACGTCTAGGGGGGTAGACGATCCGAGTGTGCACAGAGATCAGGGTTTCGCCGGAGGAAGACCACGAGAACATTGGAATGAGATGAAAAATTGCATGTTCCCCTAGAATATGTGTGTGTGTGGGTGTGGTGAGAGGTTGGTATATATAGGTGCTTGCATGTGTCCCCCCTCGCATGCATGCGCTCTAACCTAGAGGCGAAGGTTCCGTACCCGTATAAGGGTGGAATCTCCCCGTCGAGGTGAAACCGGGTAGGATAGTGCCCCAACTTGTGAACCAACATGGTTTGACATCACCCTATGACCTAAACAAACACAAAACAAGAGAGAGCTACGCCGGGCTACCCCTGTCAGAGGAACGTCTAGGGGGGTAGACGATCCGAGTGTGCACAGAGATCAGGGTTTCGCCGGAGGAAGACCACGAGAACATTGGAATGAGATGAAAAATTGCATGTGCCCCTAGCATATGTGTGTGTGTGGGTGTGGTGAGAGGTTGGTATATATAGGTGCTTGCATGTGTCCCCCCTCGCATGCATGCGCTCTAACCTAGAGGCGAAGGTTCCGTACCCGTATAAGGGTGGAATCTCCCCGTCGAGGTGAAACCGGGTAGGATAGTGCCCCAACTTGTGAACCAACATGGTTTGACATCAACCTATGACCTAAACAAACACAAAACAAGAGAGAGCTACGCCGGGCTACCCCTGTCAGAGGAACGTCTAGGGGGGTCGACGATCCGAGTGTGCACAGAGATCAGGGTTTCGCCAGAGGAAGACCACGAGAACATTGGAATGAGATGAAAACTTGCATGTGCCCCTAGCATATGTGTGTGTGTGGGTGTGGTGAGAGGTTGGTATATATAGGTGCTTGCATGTGTCCCCCCTCGCATGCATGCGCTCTAACCTAGAGGCGAAGGTTCCGTACCCGTATAAGGGTGGAATCTCCCCGTCGAGGTGAAACCGGGTAGGATAGTGCCCCAACTTGTGAACCAACATGGTTTGACATCACCCTATGACCTAAACAAACACAAAACAAGAGAGAGCTACGCCGGGCTACCCCTGTCAGAGGAACGTCTAGGGGGGTAGACGATCCGAGTGTGCACAGAGATCAGGGTTTCGCCGGAGGAAGACCACGAGAACATTGGAATGAGATGAAAACTTGCATGTGCCCCTAGCATATGTGTGTGTGTGGGTGTGGTGAGAGGTTGGTATATATAGGTGCTTGCATGTGTCCCCCCTCGCGTGCATGCGCTCTAACCTAGAGGCGAAGGTTCCGTACCCGTATAAGGGTGGAATCTCCCCGTCGAGGTGAAACCGGGTAGGATAGTGCCCCAACTTGTGAACCAACATGGTTTGACATCACCCTATGACCTAAACAAACACAAAACAAGAGAGAGCTACGCCGGGCTACCCCTGTCAGAGGAACGTCTAGGGGGGTAGACGATCCGAGTGTGCACAGAGATCAGGGTTTCGCCGGAGGAAGACCACGAGAACATTGGAATGAGATGAAAACTTGCATGTGCCCCTAGCATATGTGTGTGTGTGTGTGGGTGTGGTGAGAGGTTGGTATATATAGGTGCTTGCATGTGTCCCCCCTCGCGTGCATGCGCTCTAACCTAGAGGCGAAGGTTCCGTACCCGTATAAGGGTGGAATCTCCCCGCCGAGGTGAAACCGGGTAGGATAGTGCCCCAACTTGTGAACCAACATGGTTTGACATCACCCTATGACCTAAACAAACACAAAACAAGAGAGAGCTACGCCGGGCTACCCCTGTCAGACGAACGTCTAGGGGGGTAGACGATCCGAGTGTGCACAGAGATCAGGGTTTCGCCGGAGGAAGACCACGAGAACATTGGAATGAGATGAAAACTTGCATGTGCCCCTAGCATATGTGTGTGTGTGGGTGTGGTGAGAGGTTGGTATATATAGGTGCTTGCATGTGTCCCCCCTCGCGTGCATGCGCTCTAACCTAGAGGCGAAGGTTCCGTACCCGTATGAGGGTGGAATCTCCCCGTCGAGGTGAAACCGGGTAGGATAGTGCCCCAACTTGTGAACCAACATGGTTTGACATCACCCTATGACCTAAACAAACACAAAACAAGAGAGAGCTACGCCGGGCTACCCCTGTCAGAGGAACGTCTAGGGGGGTAGACGATCCGAGTGTGCACAGAGATCAGGGTTTCGCCGGAGGAACACCACGAGAACATTGGAATGAGATGAAAACTTGCATGTGCCCCTAGCATATGTGTGTGTGTGGGTGTGGTGAGAGGTTGGTATATATAGGTGCTTGCATGTGTCCCCCCTCGCGTGCATGCGCTCTAACCTAGAGGCGAAGGTTCCGTACCCGTATGAGGGTGGAATCTCCCCGTCGAGGTGAAACCGGGTAGGATAGTGCCCCAACTTGTGAACCAACATGGTTTGACATCACCCTATGACCTAAACAAACACAAAACAAGAGAGAGCTACGCCGGGCTACCCCTGTCAGAGGAACGTCTAGGGGGGTAGACGATCCGAGTGTGCACAGAGATCAGGGTTTCGCCGGAGGAAGACCACGAGAACATTGGAATGAGATGAAAACTTGCATGTGCCCCTAGCATATGTGTGTGTGTGGGTGTGGTGAGAGGTTGGTATATATAGGTGCTTGCATGTGTCCCCCCTCGCGTGCATGCGCTCTAACCTAGAGGCGAAGGTTCCGTACCCGTATGAGGGTGGAATCTCCCCGTCGAGGTGAAACCGGGTAGGATAGTGCCCCAACTTGTGAACCAACATGGTTTGACATCACCCTATGACCTAAACAAACACAAAACAAGAGAGAGCTACGCCGGGCTACCCCTGTCAGAGGAACGTCTAGGGGGGTAGACGATCCGAGTGTGCACAGAGATCAGGGTTTCGCCGGAGGAAGACCACGAGAACATTGGAATGAGATGAAAAATTGCATGTTCCCCTAGCATATGTGTGTGTGTGGGTGTGGTGAGAGGTTGGTATATATAGGTGCTTGCATGTGTCCCCCCTCGCATGCATGCGCTCTAACCTAGAGGCGAAGGTTCCGTACCCGTATAAGGGTGGAATCTCCCCGTCGAGGTGAAACCGGGTAGGATAGTGCCCCAACTTGTGAACCAACATGGTTTGACATCACCCTATGACCTAAACAAACACAAAACAAGAGAGAGCTACGCCGGGCTACCCCTGTCAGAGGAACGTCTAGGGGGGTAGACGATCCGAGTGTGCACAGAGATCAGGGTTTCGCCGGAGGAAGACCACGAGAACATTGGAATGAGATGAAAACTTGCATGTGCCCCTAGCATATGTGTGTGTGTGGGTGTGGTGAGAGGTTGGTATATATAGGTGCTTGCATGTGTCCCCCCTCGCATGCATGCGCTCTAACCTAGAGGCGAAGGTTCCGTACCCGTATAAGGGTGGAATCTCCCCGTCGAGGTGAAACCGGGTAGGATAGTGCCCCAACTTGTGAACCAACATGGTTTGACATCAACCTATGACCTAAACAAACACAAAACAAGAGAGAGCTACGCCGGGCTACCCCTGTCAGAGGAACGTCTAGGGGGGTCGACGATCCGAGTGTGCACAGAGATCAGGGTTTCGCCAGAGGAAGACCACGAGAACATTGGAATGAGATGAAAACTTGCATGTGCCCCTAGCATATGTGTGTGTGTGGGTGTGGTGAGAGGTTGGTATATATAGGTGCTTGCATGTGTCCCCCCTCGCATGCATGCGCTCTAACCTAGAGGCGAAGGTTCCGTACCCGTATAAGGGTGGAATCTCCCCGTCGAGGTGAAACCGGGTAGGATAGTGCCCCAACTTGTGAACCAACATGGTTTGACATCACCCTATGACCTAAACAAACACAAAACAAGAGAGAGCTACGCCGGGCTACCCCTGTCAGAGGAACGTCTAGGGGGGTAGACGATCCGAGTGTGCACAGAGATCAGGGTTTCGCCGGAGGAAGACCACGAGAACATTGGAATGAGATGAAAACTTGCATGTGCCCCTAGCATATGTGTGTGTGTGGGTGTGGTGAGAGGTTGGTATATATAGGTGCTTGCATGTGTCCCCCCTCGCATGCATGCGCTCTAACCTAGAGGCGAAGGTTCCGTACCCGTATAAGGGTGGAATCTCCCCGTCGAGGTGAAACCGGGTAGGATAGTGCCCCAACTTGTGAACCAACATGGTTTGACATCAACCTATGACCTAAACAAACAAAAAACAAGAGAGAGCTACGCCGGGCTACCCCTGTCAGAGGAACGTCTAGGGGGGTAGACGATCCGAGTGTGCACAGAGATCAGGGTTTCGCCGGAGGAAGACCACGAGAACATTGGAATGAGATGAAAACTTGCATGTGCCCCTAGCATATGTGTGTGTGTGGGTGTGGTGAGAGGTTGGTATATATAGGTGCTTGCATGTGTCCCCCCTCGCATGCATGCGCTCTAACCTAGAGGCGAAGGTTCCGTACCCGTATAAGGGTGGAATCTCCCCGTCGAGGTGAAACCGGGTAGGATAGTGCCCCAACTTGTGAACCAACATGGTTTGACATCACCCTATGACCTAAACAAACACAAAACAAGAGAGAGCTACGCCGGGCTACCCCTGTCAGAGGAACGTCTAGGGGGGTAGACGATCCGAGTGTGCACAGAGATCAGGGTTTCGCCGGAGGAAGACCACGAGAACATTGGAATGAGATGAAAACTTGCATGTGCCCCTAGCATATGTGTGTGTGTGGGTGTGGTGAGAGGTTGGTATATATAGGTGCTTGCATGTGTCCCCCCTCGCGTGCATGCGCTCTAACCTAGAGGCGAAGGTTCCGTACCCGTATAAGGGTGGAATCTCCCCGTCGAGGTGAAACCGGGTAGGATAGTGCCCCAACTTGTGAACCAACATGGTTTGACATCACCCTATGACCTAAACAAACACAAAACAAGAGAGATCTACGCCGGGCTACCCCTGTCAGAGGAACGTCTAGGGGGGTAGACGATCCGAGTGTGCACAGAGATCAGGGTTTCGCCGGAGGAAGACCACGAGAACATTGGAATGAGATGAAAACTTGCATGTGCCCCTAGAATATGTGTTTGTGTGGGTGTGGTGAGAGGTTGGTATATATAGGTGCTTGCATGTGTCCCCCCTCGCGTGCATGCGCTCTAACCTAGAGGCGAAGGTTCCGTACCCGTATGAGGGTGGAATCTCCCCGTCGAGGTGAAACCGGGTAGGATAGTGCCCCAACTTGTGAACCAACATGGTTTGACATCACCCTATGACCTAAACAAACACAAAACAAGAGAGAGCTACGCCGGGCTACCCCTGTCAGAGGAACGTCTAGGGGGGTAGACGATCCGAGTGTGCACAGAGATCAGGGTTTCGCCAGAGGAAGACCACGAGAACATTGGAATGAGATGAAAACTTGCATGTGCCCCTAGCATATGTGTGTGTGTGTGTGGGTGTGGTGAGAGGTTGGTATATATAGGTGCTTGCATGTGTCCCCCCTCGCGTGCATGCGCTCTAACCTAGAGGCGAAGGTTCCGTACCCGTATAAGGGTGGAATCTCCCCGCCGAGGTGAAACCGGGTAGGATAGTGCCCCAACTTGTGAACCAACATGGTTTGACATCACCCTATGACCTAAACAAACACAAAACAAGAGAGAGCTACGCCGGGCTACCCCTGTCAGAGGAACGTCTAGGGGGGTAGACGATCCGAGTGTGCACAGAGATCAGGGTTTCGCCGGAGGAAGACCACGAGAACATTGGAATGAGATGAAAACTTGCATGTGCCCCTAGCATATGTGTGTGTGTGGGTGTGGTGAGAGGTTGGTATATATAGGTGCTTGCATGTGTCCCCCCTCGCGTGCATGCGCTCTAACCTAGAGGCGAAGGTTCCGTACCCGTATGAGGGTGGAATCTCCCCGTCGAGGTGAAACCGGGTAGGATAGTGCCCCAACTTGTGAACCAACATGGTTTGACATCACCCTATGACCTAAACAAACACAAAACAAGAGAGAGCTACGCCGGGCTACCCCTGTCAGAGGAACGTCTAGGGGGGTAGACGATCCGAGTGTGCACAGAGATCAGGGTTTCGCCGGAGGAAGACCACGAGAACATTGGAATGAGATGAAAACTTGCATGTGCCCCTAGCATATGTGTGTGTGTGGGTGTGGTGAGAGGTTGGTATATATAGGTGCTTGCATGTGTCCCCCCTCGCGTGCATGCGCTCTAACCTAGAGGCGAAGGTTCCGTACCCGTATGAGGGTGGAATCTCCCCGTCGAGGTGAAACCGGGTAGGATAGTGCCCCAACTTGTGAACCAACATGGTTTGACATCACCCTATGACCTAAACAAACACAAAACAAGAGAGAGCTATGCCGGGCTACCCCTGTCAGAGGAACGTCTAGGGGGGTAGACGATCCGAGTGTGCACAGAGATCAGGGTTTCGCCGGAGGAAGACCACGAGAACATTGGAATGAGATGAAAACTTGCATGTGCCCCTAGCATATGTGTGTGTGGGTGTGGTGAGAGGTTGGTATATATAGGTGCTTGCATGTGTCCCCCCTCGCGTGCATGCGCTCTAACCTAGAGGCGAAGGTTCCGTACCCGTATGAGGGTGGAATCTCCCCGTCGAGGTGAAACCGGGTAGGATAGTGCCCCAACTTGTGAACCAACATGGTTTGACATCACCCTATGACCTAAACAAACACAAAACAAGAGAGAGCTACGCCGGGCTACCCCTGTCAGAGGAACGTCTAGGGGGGTAGACGATCCGAGTGTGCACAGAGATCAGGGTTTCGCCGGAGGAAGACCACGAGAACATTGGAATGAGATGAAAACTTGCATGTGCCCCTAGCATATGTGTGTGTGTGTGGGTGTGGTGAGAGGTTGGTATATATAGGTGCTTGCATGTGTCCCCCCTCGCGTGCATGCGCTCTAACCTAGAGGCGAAGGTTCCGTACCCGTATAAGGGTGGAATCTCCCCGCCGAGGTGAAACCGGGTAGGATAGTGCCCCAACTTGTGAACCAACATGGTTTGACATCACCCTATGACCTAAACAAACACAAAACAAGAGAGAGATACGCCGGGCTACCCCTGTCAGAGGAACGTCTAGGGGGGTAGACGATCCGAGTGTGCACAGAGATCAGGGTTTCGCCGGAGGAAGACCACGAGAACATTGGAATGAGATGAAAACTTGCATGTGCCCCTAGCATATGTGTGTGTGTGGGTGTGGTGAGAGGTTGGTATATATAGGTGCTTGCATGTGTCCCCCCTCGCGTGCATGCGCTCTAACCTAGAGGCGAAGGTTCCGTACCCGTATGAGGGTGGAATCTCCCCGTCGAGGTGAAACCGGGTAGGATAGTGCCCCAACTTGTGAACCAACATGGTTTGACATCACCCTATGACCTAAACAAACACAAAACAAGAGAGAGCTACGCCGGGCTACCCCTGTCAGAGGAACGTCTAGGGGGGTAGACGATCCGAGTGTGCACAGAGATCAGGGTTTCGCCGGAGGAAGACCACGAGAACATTGGAATGAGATGAAAACTTGCATGTGCCCCTAGCATATGTGTGTGTGTGGGTGTGGTGAGAGGTTGGTATATATAGGTGCTTGCATGTGTCCCCCCTCGCGTGCATGCGCTCTAACCTAGAGGCGAAGGTTCCGTATCCGTATGAGGGTGGAATCTCCCCGTCGAGGTGAAACCGGGTAGGATAGTGCCCCAACTTGTGAACCAACATGGTTTGACATCACCCTATGACCTAAACAAACACAAAACAAGAGAGAGCTACGCCGGGCTACCCCTGTCAGAGGAACGTCTAGGGGGGTAGACGATCCGAGTGTGCACAGAGATCAGGGTTTCGCCGGAGGAAGACCACGAGAACATTGGAATGAGATGAAAAATTGCATGTGCCCCTAGCATATGTGTGTTTGTGGGTGTGGTGAGAGGTTGGTATATATAGGTGCTTGCATGTGTCCCCCCTCGCATGCATGCGCTCTAACCTAGAGGCGAAGGTTCCGTACCCGTATAAGGGTGGAATCTCCCCGCCGAGGTGAAACCGGGTAGGATAGTGCCCCAACTTGTGAACCAACATGGTTTGACATCACCCTATGACCTAAACAAACACAAAACAAGAGAGAGCTACGCCGGGCTACCCCTGTCAGAGGAACGTCTAGGGGGGTAGACGATCCGAGTGTGCACAGAGATCAGGGTTTCGCCGGAGGAAGACCACGAGAACATTGGAATGAGATGAAAACTTGCATGTGCCCCTAGCATATGTGTGTGTGTGGGTGTGGTGAGAGGTTGGTATATATAGGTGCTTGCATGTGTCCCCCCTCGCGTGCATGCGCTCTAACCTAGAGGCGAAGGTTCCGTACCCGTATGAGGGTGGAATCTCCCCGTCGAGGTGAAACCGGGTAGGATAGTGCCCCAACTTGTGAACCAACATGGTTTGACATCACCCTATGACCTAAACAAACACAAAACAAGAGAGAGCTACGCCGGGCTACCCCTGTCAGAGGAACGTCTAGGGGGGTAGACGATCCGAGTGTGCACAGAGATCAGGGTTTCGCCGGAGGAAGACCACGAGAACATTGGAATGAGATGAAAACTTGCATGTGCCCCTAGCATATGTGTGTGTGTGGGTGTGGTGAGAGGTTGGTATATATAGGTGCTTGCATGTGTCCCCCCTCGCGTGCATGCGCTCTAACCTAGAGGCGAAGGTTCCGTACCCGTATGAGGGTGGAATCTCCCCGTCGAGGTGAAACCGGGTAGGATAGTGCCCCAACTTGTGAACCAACATGGTTTGACATCACCCTATGACCTAAACAAACACAAAACAAGAGAGAGCTACGCCGGGCTACCCCTGTCAGAGGAACGTCTAGGGGGGTAGACGATCCGAGTGTGCACAGAGATCAGGGTTTCGCCGGAGGAAGACCACGAGAACATTGGAATGAGATGAAAACTTGCATGTGCCCCTAGCATATGTGTGTGTGGGTGTGGTGAGAGGTTGGTATATATAGGTGCTTGCATGTGTCCCCCCTCGCGTGCATGCGCTCTAACCTAGAGGCGAAGGTTCCGTACCCGTATGAGGGTGGAATCTCCCCGTCGAGGTGAAACCGGGTAGGATAGTGCCCCAACTTGTGAACCAACATGGTTTGACATCACCCTATGACCTAAACAAACACAAAACAAGAGAGAGCTACGCCGGGCTACCCCTGTCAGAGGAACGTCTAGGGGGGTAGACGATCCGAGTGTGCACAGAGATCAGGGTTTCGCCGGAGGAAGACCACGAGAACATTGGAATGAGATGAAAACTTGCATGTGCCCCTAGCATATGTGTGTGTGTGTGGGTGTGGTGAGAGGTTGGTATATATAGGTGCTTGCATGTGTCCCCCCTCGCGTGCATGCGCTCTAACCTAGAGGCGAAGGTTCCGTACCCGTATAAGGGTGGAATCTCCCCGCCGAGGTGAAACCGGGTAGGATAGTGCCCCAACTTGTGAACCAACATGGTTTGACATCACCCTATGACCTAAACAAACACAAAACAAGAGAGAGATACGCCGGGCTACCCCTGTCAGAGGAACGTCTAGGGGGGTAGACGATCCGAGTGTGCACAGAGATCAGGGTTTCGCCGGAGGAAGACCACGAGAACATTGGAATGAGATGAAAACTTGCATGTGCCCCTAGCATATGTGTGTGTGTGGGTGTGGTGAGAGGTTGGTATATATAGGTGCTTGCATGTGTCCCCCCTCGCGTGCATGCGCTCTAACCTAGAGGCGAAGGTTCCGTACCCGTATGAGGGTGGAATCTCCCCGTCGAGGTGAAACCGGGTAGGATAGTGCCCCAACTTGTGAACCAACATGGTTTGACATCACCCTATGACCTAAACAAACACAAAACAAGAGAGAGCTACGCCGGGCTACCCCTGTCAGAGGAACGTCTAGGGGGGTAGACGATCCGAGTGTGCACAGAGATCAGGGTTTCGCCGGAGGAAGACCACGAGAACATTGGAATGAGATGAAAACTTGCATGTGCCCCTAGCATATGTGTGTGTGTGGGTGTGGTGAGAGGTTGGTATATATAGGTGCTTGCATGTGTCCCCCCTCGCGTGCATGCGCTCTAACCTAGAGGCGAAGGTTCCGTATCCGTATGAGGGTGGAATCTCCCCGTCGAGGTGAAACCGGGTAGGATAGTGCCCCAACTTGTGAACCAACATGGTTTGACATCACCCTATGACCTAAACAAACACAAAACAAGAGAGAGCTACGCCGGGCTACCCCTGTCAGAGGAACGTCTAGGGGGGTAGACGATCCGAGTGTGCACAGAGATCAGGGTTTCGCCGGAGGAAGACCACGAGAACATTGGAATGAGATGAAAAATTGCATGTGCCCCTAGCATATGTGTGTTTGTGGGTGTGGTGAGAGGTTGGTATATATAGGTGCTTGCATGTGTCCCCCCTCGCATGCATGCGCTCTAACCTAGAGGCGAAGGTTCCGTACCCGTATAAGGGTGGAATCTCCCCGTCGAGGTGAAACCGGGTAGGATAGTGCCCCAACTTGTGAACCAACATGGTTTGACATCACCCTATGACCTAAACAAACACAAAACAAGAGAGAGTTACGCCGGGCTACCCCTGTCAGAGGAACGTCTAGGGGGGTAGACGATCCGAGTGTGCACAGAGATCAGGGTTTCGCCGGAGGAAGACCACGAGAACATTGGAATGAGATGAAAACTTGCATGTGCCCCTAGCATATGTGTGTGTGTGGGTGTGGTGAGAGGTTGGTATATATAGGTGCTTGCATGTGTCCCCCCTCGCATGCATGCGCTCTAACCTAGAGGCGAAGGTTCCGTACCCGTATAAGGGTGGAATCTCCCCGTCGAGGTGAAACCGGGTAGGATAGTGCCCCAACTTGTGAACCAACATGGTTTGACATCAACCTATGACCTAAACAAACACAAAACAAGAGAGAGCTACGCCGGGCTACCCCTGTCAGAGGAACGTCTAGGGGGGTAGACGATCCGAGTGTGCACAGAGATCAGGGTTTCGCCGGAGGAAGACCACGAGAACATTGGAATGAGATGAAAACTTGCATGTGCCCCTAGCATATGTGTGTGTGTGGGTGTGGTGAGAGGTTGGTATATATAGGTGCTTGCATGTGTCCCCCCTCGCATGCATGCGCTCTAACCTAGAGGCGAAGGTTCCGTACCCGTATAAGGGTGGAATCTCCCCGTCGAGGTGAAACCGGGTAGGATAGTGCCCCAACTTGTGAACCAACATGGTTTGACATCACCCTATGACCTAAACAAACACAAAACAAGAGAGAGCTACGCCGGGCTACCGCTGTCAGAGGAACGTCTAGGGGGGTAGACGATCCGAGTGTGCACAGAGATCAGGGTTTCGCCGGAGGAAGACCACGAGAACATTGGAATGAGATGAAAACTTGCATGTGCCCCTAGCATATGTGTGTGTGTGTGGGTGTGGTGAGAGGTTGTTATATATAGGTGCTTGCATGTGTCCCCCCTCGCATGCATGCGCTCTAACCTAGAGGCGAAGGTTCCGTACCCGTATAAGGGTGGAATCTCCCCGTCGAGGTGAAACCGGGTAGGATAGTGCCCCAACTTGTGAACCAACATGGTTTGACATCAACCTATGACCTAAACAAACAAAAAACAAGAGAGAGCTACGCCGGGCTACCCCTGTCAGAGGAACGTCTAGGGGGGTAGACGATCCGAGTCTGCACAGAGATCAGGGTTTCGCCGGAGGAAGACCACGAGAACATTGGAATGAGATGAAAACTTGCATGTGCCCCTAGCATATGTGTGTGTGTGGGTGTGGTGAGAGGTTGGTATATATAGGTGCTTGCATGTGTCCCCCCTCGCATGCATGCGCTCTAACCTAGAGGCGAAGGTTCCGTACCCGTATAAGGGTGGAATCTCCCCGTCGAGGTGAAACCGGGTAGGATAGTGCCCCAACTTGTGAACCAACATGGTTTGACATCACCCTATGACCTAAACAAACACAAAACAAGAGAGAGCTACGCCGGGCTACCCCTGTCAGAGGAACGTCTAGGGGGGTAGACGATCCGACTGTGCACAGAGATCAGGGTTTCGCCGGAGGAAGACCACGAGAACATTGGAATGAGATGAAAACTTGCATGTGCCCCTAGCATATGTGTGTGTGTGGGTGTGGTGAGAGGTTGGTATATATAGGTGCTTGCATGTGTCCCCCCTCGCGTGCATGCGCTCTAACCTAGAGGCGAAGGTTCCGTACCCGTATAAGGGTGGAATCTCCCCGTCGAGGTGAAACCGGGTAGGATAGTGCCCCAACTTGTGAACCAACATGGTTTGACATCACCCTATGACCTAAACAAACACAAAACAAGAGAGAGCTACGCCGGGCTACCCCTGTCAGAGGAACGTCTAGGGGGGTAGACGATCCGAGTGTGCACAGAGATCAGGGTTTCGCCGGAGGAAGACCACGAGAACATTGGAATGAGATGAAAACTTGCATGTGCCCCTAGAATATGTGTTTGTGTGGGTGTGGTGAGAGGTTGGTATATATAGGTGCTTGCATGTGTCCCCCCTCGCGTGCATGCGCTCTAACCTAGAGGCGAAGGTTCCGTACCCGTATGAGGGTGGAATCTCCCCGTCGAGGTGAAACCGGGTAGGATAGTGCCCCAACTTGTGAACCAACATGGTTTGACATCACCCTATGACCTAAAAAAACACAAAACAAGAGAGAGCTACGCCGGGCTACCCCTGTCAGAGGAACGTCTAGGGGGGTAGACGATCCGAGTGTGCACAGAGATCAGGGTTTCGCCGGAGGAAGACCACGAGAACATTGGAATGAGATGAAAACTTGCATGTGCCCCTAGCATATGTGTGTGTGGGTGTGGTGAGAGGTTGGTATATATAGGTGCTTGCATGTGTCCCCCCTCGCATGCATGCGCTCTAACTAGAGGCGAAGGTTCCGTACCCGTATAAGGGTGGAATCTCCCCGTCGAGGTGAAACCGGGTAGGATAGTGCCCCAACTTGTGAACCAACATGGTTTGACATCACCCTATGACCTAAACAAACACAAAACAAGAGAGAGCTACGCCGGGCTACCCCTGTCAGAGGAACGTCTAGGGGGGTAGACGATCTGAGTGTGCACAGAGATCAGGGTTTCGCCGGAGGAAGACCACGAGAACATTGGAATGAGATGAAAACTTGCATGTGCCCCTAGCATATGTGTGTGTGTGGGTGTGGTGAGAGGTTGGTATATATAGGTGCTTGCATGTGTCCCCCCTCGCATGCATGCGCTCTAACCTAGAGGCGAAGGTTCCGTACCCGTATAAGGGTGGAATCTCCCCGTCGAGGTGAAACCGGGTAGGATAGTGCCCCAACTTGTGAACCAACATGGTTTGACATCAACCTATGACCTAAACAAACACAAAACAAGAGAGAGCTACGCCGGGCTACCCCTGTCAGAGGAACGTCTAGGGGGGTAGACGATCCGAGTGTGCACAGAGATCAGGGTTTCGCTGGAGGAAGACCACGAGAACATTGGAATGAGATGAAAACTTGCATGTGCCCCTAGCATATGTGTGTGTGTGGGTGTGGTGAGAGGTTGGTATATATAGGTGCTTTCATGTGTCCCCCCTCGCATGCATGCGCTCTAACCTAGAGGCGAAGGTTCCGTACCCGTATAAGGGTGGAATCTCCCCGTCGAGGTGAAACCGGGTAGGATAGTGCCCCAACTTGTGAACCAACATGGTTTGACATCACCCTATGACCTAAACAAACACAAAACAAGAGAGAGCTACGCCGGGCTACCCCTGTCAGAGGAACGTCTAGGGGGGTAGACGATCCGAGTGTGCACAGAGATCAGGGTTTCGCCGGAGGAAGACCACGAGAACATTGGAATGAGATGAAAACTTGCATGTGCCCCTAGCATATGTGTGTGTGTGGGTGTGGTGAGAGGTTGGTATATATAGGTGCTTGCATGTGTCCCCCCTCGCATGCATGCGCTCTAACCTAGAGGCGAAGGTTTCGTACCCGTATAAGGGTGGAATCTCCCCGTCGAGGTGAAACCGGGTAGGATAGTGCCCCAACTTGTGAACCAACATGGTTTGACATCAACCTATGACCTAAACAAACACAAAACAAGAGAGAGCTACGCCGGGCTACCCCTGTCAGAGGAACATCTAGGGGGGTAGACGATCCGAGTGTGCACAGAGATCAGGGTTTCGCCGGAGGAAGACCACGAGAACATTGGAATGAGATGAAAACTTGCATGTGCCCCTAGCATGTGTGTGTGTGTGTGGGTGTGGTGAGAGGTTGGTATATATAGGTGCTTGCATGTGTCCCCCCTCGCATGCATGCGCTCTAACCTAGAGGCGAAGGTTCCGTACCCGTATAGGGTGGAATCTCCCCGTCGAGGTGAAACCGGGTAGGATAGTGCCCCAACTTGTGAACCAACATGGTTTGACATCACCCTATGACCTAAACAAACACAAAACAAGAGAGAGATACCCCGGGCTACCCCTGTCAGAGGAACGTCTAGGGGGGTAGACGATCCGAGTGTGCACAGAGATCAGGGTTTCGCCGGAGGAAGACCACGAGAACATTGGAATGAGATGAAAACTTGCATGTGCCCCTAGCATATGTGTGTGTGTGGGTATGGTGAGAGGTTGGTATATATAGGTGCTTGCATGTGTCCCCCCTCGCGTGCATGCGCTCTAACCTAGAGGCGAAGGTTCCGTACCCGTATAAGGGTGGAATCTCCCCGTCGAGGTGAAACCGGGTAGGATAGTGCCCCAACTTGTGAACCAACATGGTTTGACATCACCCTATGACCTAAACAAACACAAAACAAGAGAGAGCTACGCCGGGCTACCCCTGTCAGAGGAACGTCTAGGGGGGTAGACGATCCGAGTGTGCACAGAGATCAGGGTTTCGCCGGAGGAAGACCACGAGAACATTGGAATGAGATGAAAACTTGCATGTGCCCCTAGCATATGTGTTTGTGTGGGTGTGGTGAGAGGTGTGGTCAGAGGGGGGGTAGACGAAATAAGGGGGGAATCTCCCCGTTTAGCCCACATCTAGGGTTTGCTTGGAAAACGAGTACAAGACGAAATAAAAAATTATATATTAATAATATATAGTTTATTCTATAATAGTAGACACTAAATAAAGTATGTTGTAAAATTTGATATTAAACAAAAGACCCTTCTTTCAAAAAAAAAGTTAAAAAAAAAACCCTAGCTACGCCGACGGCTGCCCTCGGCGTATGCCTGGCCGTCGGCGTAGCCCTATCCTACTTTGGCTCCTACGCGCCCGCTCCCGACCCCTCCTCCTCTCACCAACCGCTCTCTGCCCGCGCCCGACCCCGACCCCGCCGCCAGCAGCCGCGCCTCCTCCCTCCTCCGAGCTCCACCGCCTCCTTCCTCCCCCGACCCCGGCCCTTCCCCGCCGCCGCCTCCCTCTCTCCTCCCCGCCGCCAGTCGCCTTCATCCCTCCTCCTCCCTGAGCCGGTCCCCGAGCTCCACCGCCTCCTCCCTCCCCCACCGCCGCCTCCCTCCCCCACCGCTGCCTCCCTCCATCCTCCCCGCCGCCAGCCGCCTTCTTCCCTCCTCCCTTCCTCCTTCCTGAGCTCGGCCCCCTCCTCCCTAACCTTCCTCCCTCCTCCCTTCCTCCTCCCCGAGCTCGGCCCCCTCCTCCCCGAGCTCTCCCCCTCCTCCCCAAGCTCTCCCCCTCCTCCCTGACCTTGCCCCCTCCTCCCCAAGCTCTCCCCCTCCTCCCTGGCCTTCCTCCCTCCTCCCTTCCTCCTCCCCGAGCTCGGCCCCCTCCTCCCCGAGCTCTCCCCCTCCTCCCCAAGCTCTCCCCCTCCTCCTCGAGCTCGGCCCCCTCTGCAGGTACCTCCTCCACTCCCCTCTAGAAGCAAATATTTAATTTTGTTAGATTAAATGTTGTTGTTAATCTTGTTAGAATTTATTAGTTGCATCTATTAGTAGTTTATATCATTTGTTAAGTGATATGCATGCACGAGTTGCTAGGATTAAGCCGTTGGTTAGTGACAAGCTAGCTTGGTCATATGGCCGTTGAAGAGAGAAGCCACACTAGCCGTGAGTGTGTTGCATGTTTACTAAGGTGTTCTCTTTATGTCAATGTACAGACTTTGTAGTGTTTCGGGAGTGACCATCCTTGGCGGACTGACTGTCGTTGCGGGAGATGGTGTAGGTGACACCTCGATCCCGTCTCCGAGTTCCGTCGCCGACCTCGACACTCGGTTGATCGACTACTTCCTCTACCGCCGAGGGTGAGAATCTGTTCGCCTCTCTTGTACCTAGGTTTTATTTTTGTGTCTAGATCACCAAGTCTGTCGCGTCACCTAGGCGTCATCCCGACCGTAAGCGTTACGCGACTTAATATGCATTAGTGGTCTCGCATATTTTGGACCGTAACGCTTATGGCTTTTATCGGGCAGTCGGCGGATTCGTAGTTGGGTTTGGTTCTCCCTGGCTCTACCTCGATTCGAGACAGGATTTCGGTGGCGCCTCCTCGTTGTTCTCCGGATGCACATCCTCTTGGCTTTTTGTCGAGACGTGTATCGGGAGAGCAGCGGGGAGGTGCTGCCGAAATTCTGCTTGGATCGGTGTGGAACCAGGGAGAACTTACCCAATCTACGGATCCGGCGGCTGGTTAGGACCCTCTTTTCCTATTGGCCATGTAGGTTGATGAATGCGTAAAAATATGAAGCATTTAATCTCCTGTTTGATATAAAATGTTATATTTGTTGTTTGTCTCCCAACAAAGCAGAAGAGGATGGCTGATAATGGGTGGATGTACAGTGGCCATATTAGTGCGACTAATAAAACAGACGATTGGGTACGGAACACTCATTTGTTAGTGAATGAGTTAGCGCGTGGTTCGAAGGCAATGGTTCGGGCACTTTGTCCCTGCGCTCATTGCACTAAGCGTCATCGTCAGGGAAAGGATGACATGTACAAACACCTTCTGCAATATGGGTACATGTCTAACTATGTCACGCAAGTCGACTTTGCTCGGTACGAACGTGACAGAGGTGAGGTGATGCGTCAGCGGCTCAATGGCAATGAGCACGATGGGATTAGAAACATGCTAGATGATCTTATCGATGCCGACCAGCCGAATTCGCCACCTCCACGGGAGGAATCACCAGAACCGGAGGAACCGCTAGAACCGGAGGAACCGGAGCCAACCGCGAAGGCCTTCCTTGATATGATGGCCGCGGCTAAGAGGCCTCTGTACGAGGGTGCAAAGATTTCTCAGCTCGATGCCATCTCTCAGTGTCTAGCCGACAAGTGCCAGTACTCCGCCACCCGTTCTCACTTTGAAGCTAATCTGAGAACATGTGGTAACATGTTGCCCGAAGGGCATTGTCTGCCTAAAACCTTTCACAAAACGAAGAAACTCATGAAGGAGCTCAACATGGATTATGAAAAGATAGATTGTTGTCCAAAAGGCTGCCTTTTGTTTTGGAAACAGTTTGAGGGTGACAAGTACTGCTCCATTTGTAAGGCCTCTAGATATGAAGAGATAAAGGGGAAGGATGGTCAGGTGAGGCAGTCGAAGGTCGCTAAGAAGATACTTCAGTATCTCCCATTCATAAAAAGAATCCAGCGGCTTTACTTGAGCGAGGAGACTGCCAAACAGATGACGTGGCACAAGAAGGGGAAAAGATACGAGGACGGGCACGGACGGAAGAAGATGGGACATCCATCTGATGGTAAGGCATGGAAGAACTTTGATTACAAATACCCCCGGTGGGCAGGAGAGGCTCGGAATGTTAGAGTTGCGATAGCAACAGATGGCTTCAACCCATATGGTATGTCGACGGCCTCGTACAGCTGCTGGCCGGTGTATGTTATTCCACTCAATCTCCCTCCCGGAGTATTAATGCAACGGAAGACCATGTTTTTGTCGCTGATAATTCCAGGACCTGAGTATCCGGGGAAGAACTTGAGTGTCTACATGCAGCCGATTGTGGATGATTTGAACCACTCTTGGATACACGGGACGTTGACATACGACCGAGCATCAAAGAGAAACTTTTTGATGAAAGTTTGGTTACAATATACTATGCATGACATGCCCGGGTACGCCCTAACGTGCGGATGGTGTATAGCTGGTAAGTGGCCATGCCCAGTGTGCAGGCACCGACTTGAGTTCCTTTGGCTAAAGTCGGGTCGCAAATATGTTGCATTTGACACGAATCGACAGTACCTCAAAAGAAATCATTCGTTCAGAGAAGATAGAAAGAACTTCAAGAAGGGCAAAGTTGTGCATGAAGTAAAAGAGGTACCAAAGTTCGAGGGTGCAGTTGTTGATGCCGAGATACGTGCTCTCGTGCCCGCGGCGCCGGGAACTGGCCATCAATTTGCGGGATATGGTGTAACGCATAATTGGACTCACGTGGCAGCCTTAACGAATCTCGTGTATTACAAGGACCTCGAACTTCCCCATAACATCGATGTGATGCACACCGAAAAGAATGTCGGGGAGTCCCTTTTTCACACAGTCCTGAACATTCCTGGGAAGTCAAAGGATAATGCCAAGGCTAGAGTTGATGTTGAGAAGCTTTGTGATAGGAAGAGATTACACATGCAGCCTCCTACTGTCCGTCGAAAGAATTGGTTCAAGCCGCATGCCTACTACTGCCTTGATAATGTCCAAAAGAAGGAGTCATTTAGGTGGCTCAAATACGTCGTGATGTTTCCTGACGGTTATTGTTCGAATATAAGTAAGGGAGTCAATCTTTTGACGGGACAAGTCAACGGGCTCAAGAGTCACGACTATCATATATGGATTGAGCGGCTGATGCCGGTGATGGTTCGAGGGTATCTCCCCGAAAAAGTATGGCGAGTGCTTGTGGAGTTGAGCCATTTCTTCCGCACCCTCTGTGCTAAGCAGATATGTCCTCTGGTGATTGAGAAGCTGCAAGTTCAGGTGCCGGAGTTGCTATGCAATTTGGAGATGATCTTTCCGCCAGGCTTCTTTACTCTGATGGCACATCTCATTGTGCACCTCGCAAACGAGGCACTATTGGGGGGGCCGGTGCAATTTCGTTGGCAATTTTGTATTGAGAGAGAGTTTAAGTATATTCGAAAGATAACTGGAAACAAAGCCAAGATTGAAGCATGCATAGCTGAAGCAACATGCCTTCGGGAGATGGCAGACGCCGCGACAACCTACTGGCCCGATGATGTTCCCACTATGCATAACCCGGTCTCTCGTTACAATGTCGACCTGCCCAAGAATGACCCCAATCTCGAACTATTCCAATTTCCCGGTGGCAAGGCCGGTAAAGGACTAAAATATAGGTTGCCGAAGGAAGAGAAGGATTGCATAATGCTCTATGTGCTTATGAACATGAAGGAAGTGGTCGATTTCATTAGGTAAAATGGTGAACACCCTATTTCTCTATGCAGCTAGTAACTCGGTCTCCGTCTAATGATTATTTTCTCCTTCTTAGCGATTTCACGGATGAACAGTGGTCGGGACCGACTGATCCCTCTCCCATGGAGTTGGACACTCTACTGAAAGAGGGTGCTCCCGGAAATAAAAAAACTTTGTGTCCTGGTTTATGGAAAAAGTAATTTCTAACCTGTCCCTCTTACCTTGCAATATGTGACTTGTCGCTCTTATTCCACGTAACTACTGAACGCAACAAATTCCTCTTGTACCTGTAGGGAGCTGATCCCAACGTTGAGATGTCAGATGAGCTGAAATGTGTTTCCCAAGGTTGTAACAGTGTCGTCATGAAGTATGAGAAGTATGATGTGAATGGGTTTCGCTTCCATACAGAGACGCACCAGAAAGGGCGACCGAATGCAAAAACGGTAAATACTGGGGTGTTCACCAAAGGAGCCGATTCCCTTGATTACTACGGAAGGTTAGAGAATGTATACGAGCTGACCTTCAATCGTACGAATGTCGAACTCAATCTTGTTGTGTTCAAGTGCCACTGGTTTGACCCAAGGGGTGGACTGAGAAGTACCCCTTCCATTGGGTTAGTTGAAGTTAGGCCTTCAACCACCTATAGCAGAGCCGACGTCTTTGTTGTTGCTCACCAAGCCAACCAAGTTTATTATTTGCCCTACCCATGCCAGAAAGCGGAACTCCAGGGCTGGGAAGTCGTGTTCCAGGTATCGCCACATGGTAACCTACCGATTCCCTCCGAGGACGATTACAACAACATTAATCCTTTAACGTACGAGGGAATTTTCTATCAAGAGCAAGAGGACTTCGGACACTTTGATTTAGAACCGGTTGATCTTGAGGACCTTGGGAATGATGTAGAAACTCGGGGTGAGTCAGTGGTGAATCTACATGACATAAGTATGCTCGAGAAGCTCCATACCGAGAATGACAACGATGATGAGCCTACACCCTTCGATGAGAATCCAGATTTCTACTCAAAAGATAGTGATAGTGAGAATGAGAATGAGAATGAGAATGAGAATGAGAATGAAAATGATAGTGAGTATTTATTTTTTAATGCATTTTATTTTGTCTTTGTGCTTAACTGTTTTCTTAATTGCATTATGCCTTTATTCTTTGTGTATACATTTTATTATGTCTTTGTGCTTAACTGTTTTCTCTTACTTAATGCAGGTGATTGAACAATATGAGCAGCGGCAAGGCAACCAGTTCGTCCTTGCTTAATGCGCTGAAGCAGCACAAGAAAAGTGCTACACGGAGTGGGAGACAGCCAAATCCCAATCTGCGTTACCCCGATCTTGCTCCTGCTGGCGGAGGACGGGGTCGAGGCCGAGGTCGAGGAGGACGAGGACGAGGTGCCACGGGAGGAGGCGTGGACTTTGACCCACCACCCTCTGCTTCTGGCGACGTGGCTCCTGAGTTGTTCCTGACAGAGCAGCCTTTCAGGGCCGAGAGGGAGGCAGAGTCCGAGAGGGAGGCAGAGTCTGAGAGGGAGGCGAGGACCGAGAGGGAGGCGGGGACCGATACGGAGGCGGACACTAGCCGCGAGTTGGTGGGGCCAAAGAAATTGCGGAATCGTGGGGAATCGGGAGTCCCTGACGAGAAGTTTGAGCCTAGGACTCAGGAGGCGAAAGCCCTTATTATTCCAGATGGCCTTGAGTAAGTGTACTAATTTAGCAATTTAAAACATTTTATTTCATGTTGGTCATAAATAATTATTGTGTACTAATGTTTATTATTGTGCAGCAATTGGACATTTCCTCCGGGGACGAAGCCTCGCCTTCCTAACAGCCTTGTTGGAGCTCTGATTAGGAAGTTCTGGCCGGGCTATCACATTACGCATGAGGGTGACAGGAAGCTAGCTACCACTTGGGCGGACTACCAGACTACCCGTGTCCCGGGCTTTCCGACAGCTGCTGATGCTGTCATCACCAAGTTTTGGGTAAGGCATATTTCTCGAGTTATGTTCATACTTGATGACCCCACCGTGCTAACTCATGACTCTTATGCATGATTGAAGTGCTTTTACCGTGTGGCCGAGGAGGACCAGGAGAAGGCGCATAGGACTTTGCTTGGGGCTTGTGTGAAGTTGACCCCCCAGGTGTGGTACAACCAGAAGGTCACGGCCGCTAGCCACTTCTGGGCTGACAGGGGCGTGAGGGTCAGGAAGGAAGACATTGTCGGTAGGAACCCTAATCCTGAGTACTCGATGACGCCAGAAGAGTACATGTCGGTGAGTAAAATGTCAATGAGATTCTACATTGCTTCTAAGTTGCCATTGCATTGTCTGGAGTTGAGTATTGCATTTTCAGGTTATCCCCGATTGGGCCGAGCCGCATCGACTCGCATGGGAGGAGCTGGTTAGGACGAGGTGGCTCAGAGAAGACGAGGAGTTTGCAGCCTTGTCGAGGCGGAACGCGGATAACCGAGGCGATGGTGGAACGCACTGCGCGGGAAACCGCAACTTTGACCGCTTCAAGGGGAAGGTGGTACGTATATACATGGAACGACCTGCGTGCATTTCTTCTTATGTTTGTACTTCATATGCATAATATTTTCTTTTCGCGATATAGGTGGCCAAGGCACAACCCGGGGAGGTGATTCATGACGTCGCCGTCTATGAGATGATGCGGCGAAAGAAGCCCAATTACTCGGAGCCTCAACCCTCGTTGCCCGTGTACTTCGGCACTGCCCAGAACGACTTGGGGAACTACAGCACGATGGTGAAGGCTCGTCACCCCCATGTGGATGACCCCATTCACGCGGAGATCGACGAGGAGTCCTTGGTCCTGTCGGGGCACGGATTGCAGCATGGACGCCTCAAGATTCTGAATAAGAAGGTCAAGCCTACCCTCAGCACGAGCTTCAGCCGTCTCAAGGCTACCTACCCCGCCGACGGCCCCCCTATCCCGCCTCGTGGCCAGCCTCGTCGCTCCGCCGAGGATGTAAGTTTTTCTCGTTTTCATCATCTTTATGACTTTTGTTCCTGCATGGCTAACCGCTGACGAGATTCCTTGTATTTGAAATTGTAGCCTGAGTTAGACGCGGCCTACGATGCCACTTATGAGGAATATCAGGTGGCCTTTCAGCAGCATCAGGAGGCGAATGCGATCTACATGCAATACGTAAATGTAAGTCCGAACCTTTATTTTTTGCAAAAGATACAAGTCCCACTTCCCCCCGTTTGTTGTACTACGGCCTGACTTCTAAACTATCTTGCAGGCCATGATGGTGAATATTCAAACTGGCCAGAATAGAGATTTAGGGCCCGTGCCTCCCATGCCAGGTCCGATGCCATTTTGGCAATCGAAGGAAAGCTTCGCTAGGACCTACTACGCATCGACACCGGTAAGTTCTTTGCGAACCCACTGGTTATCGCTTTACTTTGCCTCGCAAGTTGCTAACATGTAGGCAACATGTAGGGAACGGGAGCTTCTGGGAACCGGCACTTTGGCCACGCCTCGCCGGATGGGCGTCAGATCACACCGCTTCATGACGATGGTCCATCTCCTGGCCATTCTGCAGGTGGTTCTCCCGAGCTTCACACTTCTCCTACTCCCTCGCCAGGTGGCTCTTCTGCTGCTTCTACTGGACGCAACCCTCGGCAGAGGTCGCCACTTTTCACCAGGGGAGATCTCGGGTACACCCCCTCTCCTCCAGAGTTGTAGGCATGTGTGATGATGTCGATGATCTTGTATGACTAATGTATGGATGATCTTGTATGACTGATGTTGATACATGTATGGAATATGTGATCTTGTTTCAATTGGTGTGGAATATATATTGCATGGATGTATGGATGATGTATGGATGTATGGATGTATGGATGATGATGTATGGATGTATGGCTGCTGTGAGTGTTGCTGCTGCAAAAAAAAATTCAAAAAAAAACTGTGCATTTGATACGCCGACGGCCTTGCCCTCGGCGTAGGAGGTAAGCGTGACCAAATGGTCAAGGCTACACCGATGGCAAGGCCCTCGGCGTAGGGCCAGCCCGCTGCTGCCAGGCCGCTGCGCTGCCTCCACGTGGCAGGAGTACGCCGAGGGGGAGGCCGTCGGCATAGCAGCTGCGCCAGGCCACTGCGCTGCCTCCACGTGGCAGGTGTACGCCGAGGGGGAGGCCGTCGGCATAGCTACTGCGCCAGGCCGCCCACCAGCCTCCACGTGGCTTAGTACGCCGAGGGTGAGGCCATCGGCGTAGCCGACGCGCCGTTAACTGGCCGTGTGATGGCGCGGTCGACGTTCGCCGATGGTCTCTATGCCGACGGGCGCCGTCAGGCCGTCGGGGTTGACCTACGCCGACGGTCTTGTCCTACGCCGACGGCCGCGCCTGCTCCGCCGAGGGAGAGGTCCGCCGAGGACGGTACGTCGAGGGCAGCCGTCGGCATACCCTACGCCGAGGGTTTTCCTGGCTACGCCGACGGCAATATGCCCTCGGCATACCGAGCTTCTCCTGTAGTGAAACAAGCCCTAAGTAGGTTTCCTACTCTCCCTCCACCAAGCAAACTTCATATTTGACTTTTCAAATTGGCGTTTGACTTTCAAACTTGGATTTGATTTCTCTCATCATATTGCTCAGCCAGGTGACCTAGTACATGATGCAACCATTCCATATTGTCATGACACATCCATGTACCCTTCCCCTTCCGGAGTGTCGGACCTTCCAGACCCTTCTAGAACATTCCTGGTGAAATCACCAGAATCATTTCTGAACTCCGAAATAGGACTTTCCTTATATGAATCTTATTCTCTGGACCATTCCGGATCTCCTAGTGATATCCCGGATCCCATCCGAGACTCCGAACAACATTCGGTCTCTTACTCATCATTCCATAACTACTCAAAAACATCGAATCCTTGTCTCCCTACGGTTCGTGAATTATGCGGACATGACCGAGACACTTCTCTGATCAATAACCAATAGAGGAATCTGGAAATTCGTATGGCTCCCACATATTTCTACGATTACTTTGTGATCGAATAAACCACTTACATACGATACCAATTTCCCTTTGTCTCACGATAGTTTACTTATCCAAGGTTTTGATCGTCGGTATCTCTGCATACCTAGTTCAACCTCGTTACCGATAAGTACTCTTTTCTTATTCCCGTGATATGTGATCCCTTGTGAGCCAGTCACATGCTTGCAAGCTAATTGGATGACATTCCACCGAGAGGGCCTAGAGTATATCTATCCATCATAGGGATGGTCAAATCCCACTCTTGATCCATGTGCCTTAACCCATACTTTCCGAACACTCAATGCCACGTTTATAGCCACCCAGTTATGGTGTGGTGTTTGATGTCATCAAAGCATCCTTCCGGTGATGGTGATTAACATGATCTCATGGTCGAAGGAATTAGGTTACTATGTATCAGTAAGCATATAGCAAATGAACTATATTAAATGACTTGATCTTTATGCTACGCTTAACTATAGGAGTATGTCCATAACATCTCTATGTTCATGATCAGGAAACCATGATCATATATTAACCAACAAGCTAGTTTAACAAGAGGCTTTACTAGGGACTCTTTTATGTTTACTAATCACACAAGTATTAATGTTTTCGGTTAATACAATTTTAGCATGATATGTAAACATTTATCATAAGCATGAAGATATGATAATAACCACTTTATTATTGCCTCTTGGGCATATCTCCAACAGTCTCCCACTTGCACTAGAGTCAATAATCTAGTTTCAAACCTTTGTGTATTCAACACCTATGGCTTTCCGGTGATGTATGTACACGATTGCTAGTGGTCAACTGATCTCCAGATCTGACACTTCCAGGTCCGTGTGTAATTGCATGTATTTGCGTCTCTACGCATCACTCATTCTATAATGAGATGGCTTCGTATAAATTTGGTCCTTTGGTGAGACCTTTAGTTCTTTGGGGTTAAAACATGTTGATAATATTGTCGTACAATATATCTTCATAGTATTATCCCGCTGTGAACTACACCTAGTTTGATAACAAACTACTTGACACAAATGCCCTCTTTAGCTGCTATAATAGCAGTCATATACTTAGCCTTTTGTTGTAGTATCTGTCACAATGTCTTAACTTTGGAACTCATCCAAATCCATTATGGAACTTACTTTCCATTATATTGTGCCATCCTTAGTTTAGATTGAGATAAACTTAATTTGTACTTTGTGACAAAACTAGTATCAATGTAGTACTTTTACAATGAACTAACCATCTATTTGTCACTTCTGCAAAATAATATACTCTTAGTTCTTCCAAAAGATCATAAGAATATCCTTACTATCGTCCAATGATCATCTTATGAATCATTCTGGTATATGCTCATAAAATTTAGAGCATAGGACATATCTGGATTTGTACATATCACAATATGATTGATATAAATACTCTTTGTGATTTCATACATCAAGTATCAATCTATACTTGAGTCTTTGTTTCACTTACCAAGTGTCAATACACTTGAATATATCATCAATATTGAACTCATTCAATCCTTTCTGTGCGACAAGAACCTTTCTTGTAGTTTCTATATTGAACTCATTCAATACATCATCTATGTACTTTTGGCACAACCATATTAGCGTCTATTGATGCCAAATATTTGGTTTTTGCCTAAGTCTTTCATCGGGATGAAATTCTTAATATGTGTTAATAAAAGATACATCATTTCCAATCAACAATATGTCTTCCACATAATGTATTAGAAACATGTCTTAGCGCTCCCACTTAATTTCTTGCAAATGCAAGCATCTTCATCGTCTCCAATGAATTTAAACTCCTTTAACAGTTTCATCATAGTGAAGATTCCAACTCCGCAATGCTTACTTCAACAATTGAAGTTTGCATATGCTTTTAGCATCCTTTGAATTAACAAAACCCTATGGACCGTGTTAAGCACATGTCCTAGGTAAAAATTCTATTAGAAGAACTTGTTTTGTTTATTCAACTACCATACAACAAAATTATATGTAGTGGTTTCTACATTAATCCGTCTTGACTAAATATCGCTATGAAAGATCAAATCTTGTCATATAGAACCTTCGAAGATTGTTGTGAACTCTTTCCCAACATGTCGACTATTTCATAGATGTGAAACATCCATGTCTATTTCTTTATAGATCCAAACACAACTGTAAGGTCTTACACCTTTCTCGAGGGTCCTTCAAGTTCAAAACTTGATTTCTCGTGTATGGAACTATCACGGATTTAATGGATTCAAGCCATTTTATGGAGTTAGGGCCCATCATCGTTTCTTTGCATGTAGTCCGTTCATTATTCTCAAATAATGATTCAACCCTCAAATATTGGTATTTGATTGTTTACTCGACCTACTTGGTTCAATAGAAACTTTGACCTCCGTAACCACAACCTTTGAGGCACGTGAGCCATGAGCATTGTTGCTGCCTCTGGAACACTTTTCGGCGCTGCGCAACTTTGCACATATAGCTAAGGTTCTTTTAACCTTATCAAAGTTCTATTGTCCTCCCACTTATCTTTTCACGAAAAATTCCTTCTCAAAGAAACTTGACGTTCTAAGTGACAAACACTTTTGTCTCCGATGTTATGGAGGAATACTTAACAGTTATTCGAAATAACATACAAAGACAGGTTCATCCGACTTTGGTTGCAAACATCTTTCTTATGCATAGCATACCAATGTTTAAGAAAGGACAACTTGGGTTTTATCCCAAACCATAACTTTATATGGTGTCATTTCAACGGATTATGATGGAGTTCTTTTCAGTGGAAAAACGGTAGTCTCTAAAGCTTTTAATCTTTAAAATATAATGGCAGTTTTATGAATTACACCTTCGATCTTACCATGTCAAACAAGGTTTAATTACATATCCCGAACGCTCCATACTCTTATGGTGTTTCGGGACATGCAAATCCACGGAACAATTCCTTAAATCTTAGGTATTTATGCTAAACTTGTAACTCAAATATCTTCCTTTATGATCTTATCATAAACTATTTATATTCTTGTTGCAATGATTTTGCACTTCATCTTGAATAGTCTTTGAACTTTTCAAATGTTTCATACTTCATCCTTATTAAGTAAATATTCATATATTCACTCAAATTTTCAGAGAAAGTTTATGAAGTTGAAATTCATCGCTCTTGACTACACATAATGGACTTCATACAACAATATGTACAAGTTCCAATAAGCTAGTCATCCGTTCCCTTTTGGCCTATGAACAAAGTTTTAATTATCTCTAGGAAAGTTTCACAAGCGTGTCATTTGATCAAAAATCAAAAGACTCCAAAATTCCATCCACATGGAGTTCCTTCATGTTTTCTTTCCAATATAATTTAAACGGCGATGTCACTTCCTAAGTGATCTTCCAATCAATTTGTCTTTCGACATTTTTAGCACTAGTTTTATGGATGTGATTTCTCCAACGAGATTTGTAAATCATCCATCTTTTATGGATTACGGTAATTATTTGAACAACCCTTTTGTTATCATAATACCTGATAAAACAAATCTTGAAGTCAAGCTTTAATGTTTAACGAGCAGCACAATAACCCTTTGTTTGTTCTCGATGAACATCATCACATATTCTTTTGCTAGTTACTTAGGCCTTTGTAGTTCATGAATTCTGTTGTTTCGTATGACGATTCATACCAACAAATTCAGTATCCAATACTTAAGAACCACATTATTTAACAAGCAAAGAATACAGCCATAACACGTATATCCTCTATATACCTAAGCTGAACAATTCTAGTCTTTTCTTTTCTGCCATATAGTTATGAGATTCTCTTTCAGTATTTCTTTTTCTGTTTGAAAGAATCTATCAACATCAATAGTGGAGCCATATACATGACACATAGTCCAAAGCATGTATAGTAAAATACCAATGTCTTTGGACTTGCACTTTGAAGTAGATCACCATCATCAAATGTTTGGTGTTCTTTCAAATTCCTTTCTTTAGTAATCTCTTGGTGTAGTAAACATTTTACCTACATCAAATATTCACCCTTATCATGGAATTATCCATGATCAAGCTACTTTTAGCTTATCACGGTGAATCGCAAGTATAATGTTGCTCTCCAAAACCTTTTGGAGGATTAGGACAACTAGTGTCTCCAACCTTTTGTAAATTCTCATCAAATATGATAACACAAACTTTGCAATATTATACTCTATCATGTTGTAACCAGAACATCATTTCAGATATCGCAATATCTTCCATACATGATGGTTTCTGAAACAACTCTTTCAACTCCTAGATTACCTTGATATTGAAAACTATCTTTTGAATATCAAGAATCATGGAGACAAACATGATACTTATATACCAACACTGGAATTGTTACTCTTGATTTAATAACAACTATTAAACTTCACGGAGTAATCAAAACTTACTGAAAGTTTGCAATGGGACTTTTAAACTTTAGATTAACACTTAAAAACAATACGATACCAGTTCGTAAAGTAACTAACCAGAATTCTATAGTTCTATCATCTCAATTATAACTAAGCGCAAGGTGATAAACGGATGCCAATGACTACAACAACTATGCAAATTCACTTTGATTTAATTTATGATAAATAGTGTTCAACTTTTAATCATATTGCCGTTGAACTCCCACTCAAAACAATATCCCTCACATTGCTTTAGTGATCACACGAACCAAATCCACCACATCAAAACCGATCATCACGAGAGTTGATGTAGCTTCAATGGCGAACAATCAACATGTTCATCATATCTACTATATGACTCATGCTTTTCCTTTCGGTGATCCGTGTTCCGAGACCATGTCTGTACATGCTAGGCTCGTCAAGATCAAACCTTAGCATATGCATGAGCAAATCTGGCTTGCTCATGTTGTATACACTCGCAGAATCTAACACACATTCGGTACTCGATTAAGACCTTCCTCTCCCTTGTTCCAGCAGGCAGCGGAGGTTGTAGCACTCTCCTCGTGAATCCGGCAGCACTACGGCGTGGTGTCGGAAGTAGAGGGGAGATCTCGCAGGGCTTCGCCTTAAGCCGGAGCGAGTATGGTGGAGTATGAGAGAGGGCCTTGGCGATCTAGGGTTTAGAGGCACCAAGGTGGGTGCCTTAGCCGGAGGATAGGGTTTGGGGAAGCCCTAGTTGGCGACTTGAGAGATCCCTAGGCGGCGGCAGCACTTGTGGTGGAGGCACTAGGAGCTAGGGTTTAGGTATGAAGGAGGGGGCGCCCTACCCCTCCTTATATAGGTGGGAGGGAGGCGGTTGGGAGGAGGGAGTCCTCCTCCAACTCCTCCTCCTTGGCCGGCGGGTGGAGGGGGTAGGACTTCCTCCCTAAGGGCTCGTTTGGTCGTCAGGGTAGGAAAAACCAAGGAAAACGTACCCCCGGAGAGAATTTTACTGTGCATGCGGGATCCCCTCCTCCCATGTGGAGATCTCTCCCCTCCCCTGTGGTAGTTTGGCAACAGGGTGGGAAAACCAGGGACACACGAAAGGACAAGAAATTTATTAGGAAGGCCATGATTCCACAAATATTGAAGCATATCTATCCTCATTTCATTGAGGATCAGGTAGCGGCCTGGACTGTTTTTTCATGTTACTATAAGAGCAACCATTACAATTAATATCACTACATGATTGATCAAACGTTTCTGAATTTTATAATTACACCACTAGAACTATGGATCTAGCAGAAACATTGTCTTCAATACAAAAGTCTGAATTCTCAAATTGCCATGTCCAATGAGGTGACACTTGTGAAGAGGTGAGCCAAGGCATCCTGCTCTGGTCGCTTCTCTACTCTACCGCAGTTCGATGTTTGCTGAATTACAAAAAACAATGAGAAAGTTAGCATCTGTTTCATACTACAAAAGTTTAAGTGATGACTTCACAAGTTGCAGTTGCGAGATAGGTTTAACAAGACAAAATATGATAAGAAACTTTATGATAAGTATTACGCTGGTGTTTCTAAGCTGAACGGTTTGGAATATTCTAAAGTTGCTAAGATGAACTCCAAGGCACCTAGAAGATTACTCGTAGTCCTGGCTGGAAGGAAAATGTGCACTCAGGTTGTGCATGATTTAACCAAATTGCAATACATAGATTTAGTGTCACCAAAAACTACTTCATATGGGTAACCGCAAGATACTTCACATGCTCAATTGTTGTCTGGTGGACAACTCAACATTAAGATGCACTTAAACTCCAGTTAAGAGCAGTACAAAATAAATCAATAAGTCTGCTGCCGACAGGAGAGCTACTACCAGCAAAGAGATCCCATGCTACTGAGCAGACTATATCCTACATGGGTACAAGCTTACAATGGTGGAATATTATTAAACTGATCAGGTCTAAGCCAATATTATCCTACATGTTAGCTGTAGCTGTCAAACAATCTGAATCTTGCTGAAAATTCTCCAGAGCTGATCTTGTTCTTAGCTAAAGCTCTTCTTTAACTCCTCACCAAAATACTCAAGTAATACACTCACAAGTGAATACCTGCAACTCCAGATGAGTTAATTGTGCATGCTTCTTCCTCCAAGATCGTCAAGTTGAATCCCCAGCCAAGACTCCTAAACAGCAACTCTGCACACACACAAAAAATATAATGACATGGAGAACTTCAAAGATAGGTATATCAATTAGCTCAGCACATATGGCAGTGAACTAAAGAAACCCCTACTGTATAAATTAATGCAAAAAAAGGTTACAGGAATATATCATTCAAAAACCGTGAAAACGGGGTTGTGGGAGAGCAATACAAGCGTTGTGCTGCTAGGCGAAGCGGTTGAGTGCCGCACCCTAGATGTTTCTTCTAGTTTCTTTAATAGGTGCAATTACTATGGCTCTAGAGAGCATGCTCTAATCACGCAACACTAGTTAACTACAGCTTGACCTGATTCAATGATAAAATTATACCAAACAAGAACACAAATGCCAGCTTGTACATTTGCCAATTAATTTGCTAGCAGGTCACATGCTCGGAAGAAGCAAGAACACCACAAAGAAATACCACTATGTGACTGGTTCTAGCATTATAAGAAATCGAAGTACACGAGTTATACTAGTGCACTATAGTTTATGGGGAACAGACAATAGCAGAAAATGATGTTTAATGGTACTCAAGGTATAATACTTGCTTAACTAGAAATCAAAGCTACGTCAAACTTAACCAGAAAATACAATTTCTATCATGTGGGCACCAAAACTTAATTCTAGGTCCAGAGAAACCCATGGTGGAGATAACCCACTACACAACATTTGGTTGTCCAGTAAAATTAGTAGAAGAGCAGGAGATCAAGAAACAATAATTACAGATGGAACAATCTTGGAGAATAGATCAAGACGGTGTATGTTTTGATTTTCTTCAAGAGGCGGTCAAGATGTGCAGCCTGCAAGATCTGAGAGCAGCAACTCATCAACTCAGGGATGAATACGTCATGAACTAGAGAAAATACGAGGTGGGGAGAAGGACTAGGGGCTAACGGTTGGAGAAGGAAGACGAGTGCCACCATCAGGCCATCGTCGTCGCCGGAGGGGATGGGAGATCGCGCGGAGAAGATCTTGGCGAGCGCCGTACATGGAGAGGACGGAGAGGGAGACGAGGTAGCAGGAAGTCCGGCGGGAAGAGGACGGTCGCCGGAGATCGGTCGGCCGGAGGCGTCGCGCCCAGCACCGCCGGCTCCCAGTTGCACAGCGCGCGCGCGCGAGAGAGAGAGAGAGAGAGAGAGAGAGAGAGAGAGAGAGAGAGAGAGAGAGAGAGAGAGAGAGAGAGAGAGAGAGAGAGAGAGAGAGAGAGAGAGAGAGAGAGAGAGAGAGAGAGAGAGAGAGAGAGAGAGAGAGAGAGAGAGAGAGAGAGAGAGAGGCGAGGATTTCGTCCCCGACGTCCCGAGTAGTGGAGGATTCTCCCGGGGAAAGGGCGTGGAAATGTCGGGGTCCATTCCCCAATAGGCCACCAAATGGTCAGGTGGGCTCAGCCAGGGGCAATTCGACCCGCGGTTTCCTAGGCCGGGGAAAACACGGGGATCCCTCGGGATACCCTGTAACCAAACAAGCCCTAAGTAGGTTTCCTACTCTCCCTCCACCAAGTAAACTTCATATTTGACTTTTCAAATTGGCGTTTGACTTTCAAACTTGGATTTGATTTCTCTCATCATATTGCTCAGCCAAGTGACCTAGTACATGATGCAACCATTCCATATTGTCATGACACATCCATGTACCCTTCCCCTTCCGGAGTGCCGGACCTTCCAGACCCTTCTAGAACATTCCTGGTGAAATCACCAGAATCATTTCCGAACTCCGAAATAGGACTTTCCTTATATGAATCTTATTCTCTATACCATTCCGGATCTCCTAGTGATATCCCGGATCCCATCCGAGACTCCGAACAACATTCGGTCTCTTACTCATCATTCCATAACTACTCAAAAACATCGAATCCTTAAGTGTGTCTCCCTACGGTTCGTGAATTATGCGGACATGACCGAGACACTTCTCTGATCAATAACCAATAGAGGAATCTAGAAATTCGTATGGCTCCCACATATTTCTACGATTACTTTGTGATCGAATAAACCACTTACATACGATACCAATTTCCCTTTGTCTCACGATAGTTTACTTATCCAAGGTTTTGATCGTCGGTATCTCTGCATACCTAGTTCAACCTCGTTACCGATAAGTACTCTTTTCTTATTCCCGTGATATGTGATCCCTTGTGAGCCAGTCACATGCTTGCAAGCTAATTGGATGACATTCCACCGAGAGGGCCTAGAGTATATCTATCCGTCATATGGATGGTCAAATCCCACTCTTGATCCATACTTTCCGAACACTCAATGCCACGTTTATAGCCACCCAGTTATGGTGTGGTGTTTGATGTCATCAAAGCATCCTTCCGGTGATGGTGATTAACATGATCTCATGGTCAAAGGAATTAGGTTACTATGTATCAGTAAGCATATAGCAAATGAACTATATTAAATGACTTGATCTTTATGCTACGCTTAACTATAGGAGTATGTCCATAACATCTCTATGTTCATGATCAGGAAACCATGATCATATATTAACCAACAAGCTAGTTTAACAAGAGGCTTTACTAGGGACTCTTTTATGTTTACTAATCACACAAGTATTAATGTTTTCGGTTAATACAATTTTAGCATGGTATGTAAACATTTATCATAAGCATGAAGATATGATAATAACCACTTTATTATTGCCTCTTGGGCATATCTCCAACAGTCTCCCACTTGCACTAGAGTCAATAATCTAGTTTCAAACCTTTGTGTATTCACACCTATGGCTTTCCGGTGATGTATGTACACGATTGCTAGTGGTCAACTGATCTCCAGATCTGACACTTCCAGGTCCGTGTGTAATTGCATGTATTTGCGTCTCTACGCATCACTCATTCTATAATGAGATGGCTTCGTATAAATTTGGTCCTTTGGTGAGACCTTTAGTTCTTTGGGGTTAAAACATGTTGATAATATTGCCGTACAATATATCTTCATAGTATTATCCCGCTGTGAACTACACCTAGTTTGATAACAAACTACTTGACACAAATGCCCTCTTTAGCTGCTATAATAGCAGTCATATACTTAGCCTTTTGTTGTAGTATCTGTCACAATGTCTTAACTTTGGAACTCATCCAAATCCATTATGGAACTTACTTTCCATTATATTGTGCCACCCTTAGTTTAGATTGAGATAAACTTAATTTGTACTTTGTGACAAAACTAGTATCAATGTAGTACTTTTACAATGAACTAACCATCTATTTGTCACTTCTGCAAAATAATATACTCTTAGTTCTTCCAAAAGATCATAAGAATATCCTTACTATCGTCCAATGATCATCTTATGAATCATTCTGGTATATGCTCATAAAATTTAGAGCATAGGACATATCTGGATTTGTACATATCACAATATGATTGATATAAATACTCTTTGTGATTTCATACATCAAGTATCAATCTATACTTGAGTCTTTGTTTCACTTACCAAGTTTCAATACACTTGAATATATCATCAATATTGAACTCATTCAATCCTTTCTGTGCGACAAGAACCTTTCTTGTAGTTTCTATATTGAACTCATTCAATACATCATCTATGTACTTTTGGCACAACCATATTAGCGTCTATTGAACTCATTCTCAAATAATGATTCAACCCTCAAATATTGGTATTTGATTGTTTACTCGACCTACTTGGTTCAATAGAAACTTTGACCTCCGTAACCACAACCTTTGAGGCACGTGAGCCATGAGCATTGTTGCTGCCTCTGGAACACTTTTCGGCGCTGCGCAACTTTGCACATATAGCTAAGGTTCTTTTAACCTTATCAAAGTTCTATTGTCCTCCCACTTATCTTTTCACGAAAAATTCCTTCTCAAAGAAACTTGACGTTCTAAGTGACAAACACTTTTGTCTCCGATGTTATGGAGGAATACTTAACAGTTATTCGAAATAACATACAAAGACAGGTTCATCCGACTTTGGTTGCAAACATCTTTCTTATGCATAGCATACCAATGTTTAAGAAAGGACAACTTGGGTTTTATCCCAAACCATAACTTTATATGGTGTCATTTCAACGGATTATGATGGAGTTCTTTTCAGTGGAAAAACGGTAGTCTCTAAAGCTTTTAATCTTTAAAATATAATGGCAGTTTTATGAATTACACCTTCGATCTTACCATGTCAAACAAGGTTTAATTACATATCCCGAACGCTCCATACTCTTATGGTGTTTCGGGACATGCAAATCCACGGAACAATTCCTTAAATCTTAGGTATTTATGCTAAACTTGTAACTCAAATATCTTCCTTTATGATCTTATCATAAACTATTTATATTCTTGTTGCAATGATTTTGCACTTCATCTTGAATAGTCTTTGAACTTTTCAAATGTTTCATACTTCATCCTTATTAAGTAAATATTCATATATTCACTCAAATTTTCAGAGAAAGTTTATGAAGTTGAAATTCATCGCTCTTGACTACACATAATGGACTTCATACAACAATATGTACAAGTTCCAATAAGCTAGTCATCCGTTCCCTTTTGGCCTATGAACAAAGTTTTAATTATCTCTAGGAAAGTTTCACAAGCGTGTCATTTGATCAAAAATCAAAAGACTCCAAAATTCCATCCACATGGAGTTCCTTCATGTTTTCTTTCCAATATAATTTAAACGGCGATGTCACTTCCTAAGTGATCTTCCAATCAATTTGTCTTTCGACATTTTTAGCACTAGTTTTATGGATGTGATTTCTCCAATGAGATTTGTAAATCATCCATCTTTTATGGATTACGGTAATTATTTGAACAACCCTTTTGTTATCATAATACCTGATAAAACAAATCTTGAAGTCAAGCTTTAATGTTTAACGAGCAGCACAATAACCCTTTGTTTGTTCTCGATGAACATCATCACATATTCTTTTGCTAGTTACTTAGGCCTTTGTAGTTCATGAATTCTGTTGTTTCGTATGACGATTCATACCAACAAATTCAGTATCCAATACTTAAGAACCACATTATTTAACAAGCAAAGAATACAGCCATAACACGTATATCCTCTATATACCTAAGCTGAACAATTCTAGTCTTTTCTTTTCTGCCATATAGTTATGAGATTCTCTTTCAGTATTTCTTTTTCTGTTTGAAAGAATCTATCAACATCAATAGTGGAGCCATATACATGACACATAGTCCAAAGCATGTATAGTAAAATACCAATGTCTTTGGACTTGCACTTTGAAGTAGATCACCATCATCAAATGTTTGGTGTTCTTTCAAATTCCTTTCTTTAGTAATCTCTTGGTGTAGTAAACATTTTACCTACATCAAATATTCACCCTTATCATGGAATTATCCATGATCAAGCTACTTTTAGCTTATCACGGTGAATCGCAAGTATAATGTTGCTCTCCAAAACCTTTTGGAGGATTAGGACAACTAGTGTCTCCAACCTTTTGTAAATTCTCATCAAATATGACAACACAAACTTTGCCATATTATACTCTATCATGTTATAACCAGAACATCATTTCAGATATCGCAATATCTTCCATACATGATGGTTTCTGAAACAACTCTTTCAACTCCTAGATTACCTTGATATTGAAAACTATCTTTTGAATATCAAGAATCATGGAGACAAACATGATACTTATATACCAACACTGGAATTGTTACTCTTGATTTAATACCAACTATTAAACTTCACGGAGTAATCAAAACTTACTGAAAGTTTGCAATGGGACTTTTAAACTTTAGATTAACACTTAAAAACAATACGATACCAGTTCGTCAAGTAACTAACCAGAATTCTATAGTTCTATCATCTCAATTATAACTAAGCGCAAGGTGATAAACGGATGCCAATGACTACAACAACTATGCAAATTCACTTTGATTTAATTTATGATAAATAGTGTTCAACTTTTAATCATATTGCCGTTGAACTCCCACTCAAAACAATATCCCTCACATTGCTTTAGTGATCACACGAACCAAATCCACCACATCAAAACCGATCATCACGAGAGTTGATGTAGCTTCAAAGGCGAACAATCAACATGTTCATCATATCTACTATATGACTCATGCTTTACCTTTCGGTGATCCGTGTTCCGAGACCATGTCTGTACATGATAGGCTCGTCAAGATCAAACCTTAGCATATGCATGAGCAAATCTGGCTTGCTCATGTTGTATACACTCGCAGAATCTAACACACCCGATCATCACGTGGTGCTTCGAAACAACGAGCTTTAGCAACGGTGCTTACTAAGGATGAACACTTTAAAACTTGAAATTTGTGTGCTTGAGGGATCATCTTATAATGTTACCGTCGCAAACTAAGCAATACAAGATGCATAAAGGATTAACATCACATGCAATTCATAATATGTGATATGATATGGCCTTTCTTATTGTGCTTCCGATCTCCATCTTCAAGCACGAACATGATCTCCATCATCACCGGTATGGCGTCAAGGTCAATGGCGCCGTTTTATGGTTGTCGTCCACCAGCTTCAACTATTACAACTACTTTGAATAGACATGCAGGTCTTAACGGAATTTAAAGACAACCATATTGCTCCTGCCGGTTGCCAACTTACAATAAGGGACATTGCATACATCATATATAAACACAATCATGGCCATATCACATCACAGCACACCCCTGCAAAACAAAGTTAGACGCCTCTAATTTTCTTTGCATGTTTTATGTGGTTTGGGGCTTTCAATAAGTGTCGTTCTAACTTACGAACAAGAACCACAACATTGATGTTTGAACTATCAAGTGCCAGTTGTAAATTGAATCTTTACTATGATGGGAGAGATAGACACCTGCAAAGCCACTTATGAAATACAAGTTGCATGTCGAGCGTGGAGCAAGTTGTAGGGGTTCGTAGCATGGAAAACAAAAAATTTCTATCGCATACAAACAAACAAGCCAAGATCTATCTACTAGATTGTAGCAACGAGTTGATAGGGGAACTTACCCTCGAAGATTCCAAAGCGGTTAACGAGAGCAGATTCTCGTGGGTGATGTAGTCGTACTCTTTCCGATCTCAAGATCGCGTAGACGATCCTTCCGGCGCTGCGTTCCGGCAGCGCTCCCGCAGTCGGTCACACGTTCGGTACTCGACGAAGACCTTCCTCTCCCTTGTTCCAGCAGGCAGCGGAGGTTGTAGCACTCTCCTCGCGATTCCGGCAGCACAACGGCGTGGTACCGGAAGTAGAGGGGAGATCCCGCAGGGCTTCGCCTTAAGCCGGAGCGAGTATGGTGGAGTATGAGAGAGGGTATTAGTGGTCTAGGGTTTAGAAACACCAATTAGAAGGCTCTAAACCGAAGGCTAGGGCAATTAGAAGCTCTAAACCAAAATGGCTCTAAACCGGAGATTAGAGGATAGGAACTTGTGTGTCTAGAGGAGGAGGCCCTGCCCCTCCTCTTATAGGTGGGAGGTGCGGCCAAGGGGAGGGGAGTACCTCCCCAAGTCGGCCTTGGGTGGCGCGCCGGCTTGGAGAGGAGACTCCTCCCCCAAGTCGGTTCCAACCACCTCTTGCTTGTTTCCCACAGTTTCCTGTTTTAGCCGTTTGACTTTCAAACTGGCCATTTGACTTTTCTGTTTTAGGATTCAATTTAATCCTTTATTTGGAACAGCAAGAACACTTAGTACATGATGCAATCATTCCAATATGTAATGACACATTCATGTACCCGTCCCCCTTTCCGGAGTGCCGGACATTCCGGAACCTTCTAGAACATTCATCGGAATCATTTCCGAACTCCGAAACGGGACTTTCCTTATATGAATCTTATTCTCCGGACCATTCCGGATCACCTCGTGATATCCCGGATCCCATCCGAGACTCCGAACAACATTCGGTCTCTTTCTCATAATACCATAACTACTCAAAACAACGTCGAATCCTTAAGTGTGTCTCCCTACGGTTCGTGAATTATGCGGACATGATCGAGACACTTCTCCGAACAATAACCAATAGAGGAATCTGGAAATTCATATGGCTCCCACATATTTCTACGATTACTTTGCGATCGAATGAACCACTTACATACGATACCAATTTCCCTTTGTCTCACGATAGTTTACTTATCCGAGGTCATGATCGTCGGTATCTCTGCATACCTAGTTCAACCTCGTTACCGATAAGTACTCTTTTATCGTTCCCGTGATATGTGATCCCTTGTGAGCCAGTCACATGCTTGCAAGCTAATTGGATGACATTCCACCGAGAGGGCCCAGAGTATATCTATCCGTCATATGGATGGACAAATCCGACTCCTGATCCATGTGTTTCAACCAATACTTTCTGAACACTCAATGCCACCTTTATAGCCACCCTGTTACGGTGTGGTGTTTGATGACATCAAAGCATCCATCCGGAAAAGGTGATATGCATGATCTCATGGTCGAAGGAATTAGGTTACTATGTATCAGAAAGCATATAGCAATTGAACTATTGAAATGACTTGATCTTTATGCTACGCTTATCTATAGGAGTATGTCCATCACATCATTCTCCTAATGATATGATCCTGTTGTTAATAACATCTCTATGTTCATGATCAGGAAACCATGATCATATATTAACCAACAAGCTAGTTTAACAAGAGGCTTTACTAGGGACTCTTATTTTAGTTTACAAATCACACAAGTATTAATGTTTCCGGTTAATACAATTATAGCATGGTATGTAAACATTTATCATAAGTGTGAAGATATGATAATAACCACTTTATTATTGCCTCTTGGGCATATCTCCAACAGTCTCCCACTTGCACTAGAGTCAATAATCTAGTTTCAAACCTTTGTGTATTCAACACCTATGGCTTTCCGGTGTTGTATGTACATGATTGCTAGTGGTCAACTGATCTCCGGATCTGACACTTCCAGGTCCGTGTGTAATTGCATGTCTTTGCATCTCTACGCATCACTCATTCTCTAATGAGATGGCTTTGTATAAATTTGGTCTTTCGGTGTGACCTTTAGCTCTTTGGGGTTAAAACATGTTGATAATATTGTCGCACAATATATCCTCATAGTATTATCCCACTGTGAACTACACCTAGTTTGATAACAAACTACTTGACACAAATGCCCTCTTTTGCTGCTAAAATAGCAGTCATATACTTAGCCTTTTGTTGTAGTATCTGTCACGATGTCTTAACTTTGGAACTCATCCAAATCCATTATGGAACTCACTTTCCATTATATTGTGCCACCCTTAGTTGTAGATTGAGATAAACTTAATTTGTACTTTGTGACAAAACTAGTATCAATGTAGTACTTTTACAATGAACTAACCATCTATTTGTCACTTCTACAAATATTATACTCTTAGTTCTTCCAAAATATCATAAGAATATCCTTACTATTGTCCAATGATCATCTTACGAATCATTCTGGTATATGCTCACAACATTTAGAGCATAGGACATATCTGGATTTGTACATATCACAGTATGATTGATATAAATATTCTTTGTGATTTCATACATCAAGTATCAATCTATACTTGATTATTTGTTTCACTTTACCAAATGTCAATACACTTGAATATATCATCAACATTGAACTTATTCAATCCTTTCTGTGCGACAAGAACCTCTCTTGTAGTTTCTATATTGAACTCATTCAATATCTTGTCTATGTACTTCTGGCACAACCATATTAGCGTCTATTGATGCCAAATATTTGGGTTTTGCCTAAGCCTTTCATCGGGATGAAATTCTTAATATGTGTTAATAAAAGATACATTATTTCCAATCAACAATATGTCTTCCACATAATGTATTAGAAACATGTCTTAGCGCTCCCACTTAATTTCTTGCAAATGCAAGCATCTTCATCGTCTCTAATGAACTTTTAAACTCCTTTAACAGTTTCATCACAGTGAAGATTCCAACTCCGCTATGCTTACTTCAACCATTGAAGTATGCATATGCTTTTAGCATCCTTTGAATTAACAAAACCCTATGGACCATGTTACGCACATGTCCTAGGTAACAATTCTATTAGAAGAACTTGTTTTGTTTATTCAACTACCACATAACAAATTATATGTAGTGGTTGCTACATTAATCCGTCTAGACTAAATATCACTATGAAAGATCAAATCTTGTCATAGTCAACCTTTGAACATTTTGTGAACTCTTTCCCAACATGTCGACTATTTCATAGATGTAAAATATCCATGTATATTTCTTTATAGATCCAAACACAACTGTAAGGTCTTACACCTTTCTCGAGGGTCCTTCAAGTTCAAAAACTTGATTTCTTATGTATGGAACTATCACGGATTTTATGGCTTCAAGCCATTTGACGGAGTCAGGGCCCATCATCGCTTCTTTGCATGTAGTCGGTTCATTATTCTCAAATAATGATTCAACCCTCAAATCTTGGTATTTGATTGTTCATCCGACCTACTTGTTTTAATAGGAACTTGGATCTCCGTGACCACAACCTTTGAAGTACACAAGCCATGAGCATTGTTTGCTAACTCCGGAACACTTTTCGGCGCTGCGCAACTTTGCACATATAGCTAAGGTTCTTTTAACCTTATCAAAGTTCTATTGTCCTCCCACTTAACTTTTCACGAAAAATTCCTTCTCAAAGAAACTTGACGTTTTAAGTGACAAACATTTTTGTCTCCGATGTTATGGAGGAGTACTTAACAGTTATTCGAAATAACATACAAAGACAGGTTCATCCGACTTTGGTTGCAAACATCTTTCTTATGCATAGCATACCAATGTTTAAGAAAGGACAACTTGGGTTTTATCCCAAACCATAACTTTATATGGTGTCATTTCAACGGATTATGATGGAGCTCTTTTCAGTGGAAAAACGGTAATCTCTAAAGCTTTTAATCTTTAAAATATAATGGCAGTTTTATGAATTATACCTTTGATCTAACCATGTCAAACAAGGTTTAATTACATATCTCGAACGTTCCATACTCTTATGTTGTTTTGGAAATGCAAATCCACGGAACGATTCCTTAAATCTTAGGTATTATGCTAAACTTGTAACTTAAATATCTTCCTTTATGATCTTATCATAAACTATTCATATTCTTGTTACAATGATTTTGCACTTCATCTTGAAAGTCTTTGAACTTTTCAAGTGTTTCATACTTTATCCTTATTAAGTAAATATTCATATATTCACTCAAATTTTCGGAGAAAGCATATGAAGTTGAAATCCATCGCTTTTGACTACACATAATGGATTTCGTACAACAATATGTACAAGTTCCAATAAGCTAGTCATTCGTTCCCTTTTGGCCTATGAACGAAGTTTTAATTATCTCTAGGAAAGTTTCACAAGCGTCATGTGATCAAAATCAAAAGACTCCAAAATTCCATCCACATGGAGTTTCTTCATGTTTTCTTTCCAATATAATTTAAACGGCGATATTACTTCCTAAGTGATATTTCAATCAATTTGTCATTCGATATTTTTAGCACTAGTTTTATGGATCTGATTTCTCCAACGAGATTTGTGAATCATCCATCTTTTATGGATTACGGAAATTATTTGAACAACCCTTTTGTTCTCATAATACCTGATAAAACAAATCTTGAAGGCAAGCTTTGATGTTTAACGAGCAACACAATAACCCTTTATTTGTTCTCGATGAACATCATCACATATTCTTTTGCTAGTTACTTAGGCCATTGTAGTTCATGAATTGTGTTGTTTCGTATGACGATTCACACCAACAAATTCAGTATCAAATACTTGAGAACCACATTGTTTAATAAGCAAAGAATATAGCCATAACATGTATATCATCTATATACTTAAGCTGAACAATTCTAGTCTTTTCCTTTCTGCCATATACTTATGAGATTTTCTTTCAATATTTCCTTTTCTGTTTGAAAGAATCTATCAACATCAATAGTGGAGTCATAGATATGACATATAGTCCAAAGCGTGTATAGTTAAATACCAATGTCTTTGGACTTGCACTTTGAAGTAGATCACCATTATCAAATGTTTGGTGTTCTTTCAAATTCCTTTCTTTAGTAATCTCTTGGTGTAGTAAACATTTTACCTACATCAAATATTCACCTTATCATGGAATCGTCCATGATCAAGCTACTTTTAGCTTATAACGATGAATTATGAGTATAATGTTGCTATCCAAAACCTTTTGGAGGATTAGGACAACAAGTGTCTACAACCCTTTGCAAATTCTCATCAAAATATGAGAACATGAACTTTGCCATATTATACTCTATCATGTTGCAACCAAAACTTCGTTTCAGATATCACAATATCTTCCACACATCATGGTTTCTGAAACAACTCTTTCAGATCCTAGATAACCTTGATATTAAGAGAATCCTTTGAATATCAAGAATCATGGAGACAAACATGATACTTATATACTAACACTTGGAATTGTTACTCTTGATTTAATACTAATTATTAAACTTCATGGAGTGTGGGATCCCGCAAAACCACTACTAGAAAATCGCGTTGAATTTGTGCATTGCATCGTCATCATCATGCATTGTTTGCTTAAAACTATTTTCGCAAAGCCTGTTTTTGTTTTCTAAAACGCCCCGTCTTGTTTTCAAATTCAAACCCCGGGTGCTGCCGGATACTTTGTTTGTCTAAAAACTATTTGCAAAAGTTCATTGCAAATTAAATAAAAGTTTGAATTATTTTTAGCGGGGCAGTCGAACGGGCCGAATGACCCGAACGACCACCCCAGAAATATAATCGGTCCAACCAACCGGTACACCTAAATCCTAAAGCTACCCATTCTAACCTACCCACCCTGCCTGCCACCTCACCCGGACCAATCCCCGAGCGCCACCTCCCCTCTCTCCCTTTCCCCAACCACTCACACGCTGCCACCTAGTCTAACCCACCCCCACCAAACACACCCAGCCTTCCACCCTCAGCCCTCTCTTCTCTCCCTGACAGCGGGTCCTACCCGACCTGCCTGTCCCCAACCAAACAGAGCCCCACCCACCTGCCCAGATCCCCACGCCCCCGACCCCACCATGCACCCGACGCGCTCCCCTCCCACGCGACCCTCTCTCCCCCGCGGTTCCTCCTCCTTCCTCCCCTCCGCCGGTTCACCCATCTGCCGCCTGACGCCGCCTACCCCCCCTGCAAGGCCTCGCCGCCGGCGACCTTCCCGTCGACCACCGCCCGTCCTGTCCCTCGCCGGCTTCCTCCCCGCCCCGGCCTCCCTGGCGCATCGCCTCCCCGAACCCGCTCGCCTCCCGCCGGCCCGACCCCGCCAAGCCCGGCCTCCCTGGCGCACCGCCTGCCCCGGCGCCTCTGCCACGCCGTCGCTGGCCGTGAGCGCCCCGCCCCAGCCCCTCCGCTGGCCGAGCCGCCCCTGCCTCGTCGGCGCCGCCCTCCGCCAGCGCGTCCTCGTCGACCCCGAGCCCCGCGCCCCAACCTTCTCCGGCCGGCCCCTGCATCCCGCGCGCGGAAGCCCCGGCCGCGCCCCGCTCGCCCAGGTCGCGACCCCCCTCCTCCGGTGGCTCCCTCTGGCCGGCGTCGCCCTCGAGCACCCCGCGTCCCCCGGCTGCCTCGTGGCCCCGCCTTCCTCCAGCACCACACCCCGCGCCCGCCAAGCTCCTCGTCGTCCGCTGCCCCCCCCTCTCTGCAGCGAGCCGGCAGCGAGCTCTGCCTCGCCGGCTCCCTCGCCTACGTGCCGTCGTCCCCGCGTACGAGCCCCGCTGGCCTCGCTTCCACGTCGCCGTCGCTCAGGCCTCACCGTCGTGTGCCGCGAGCCGCTGTGCAGAGAACCCCCCCCCCCCTCCCGCGTACGAGCCCACCGCAGCTAGTTTCTCTGCCTCCAACAATGCACGATTTCTGTGTAGTACCAAGTTGGTACTAAGCTGTTGGATGTGGAGACCGCAAACCGCAAGATCTTCTCGAAGTGGGAACCACAAGACCTTCACGGAAACCGAACCCGTCGGCACGTCATGATCTTCCTCGTGGAGGCCGACCTCGTTGACCCCGAAGACCGATCCTGGCGTCCGAGACCCCGAGACCGACCCCGGTGTTAAGACCGAACCCCCCGGACGCCAAGACTGACTCGATGGCGCGGGCCCGACAAGACCCTCGCAACGGCAAGATCGACCCCGTGGGACCCGACAAGATCTACCACATGAAGACCGTACCGAACCGGTGGCCTCGACGAACCTCCGGCAAGAACTTCGACATGGCCAAGATCCACCGCAACCGAGTCCGGCACTGACAAGTGAAGTCAGAACCACCAAGTCCTTCCACCCGGATACGCCAAGATCTACCCCCGGTATCTGAGAACGATCCCGGAGCCCGAGAACGTCCCGTCGAACCCTGGACCCTGAGACCGACCCCGAACCCCGGAACCCCAAGTTCGTCGAGACCCCCCTAATGTGTGAACCCCTTCCCGAAACCCTATTTTATAATATAATCCAACTTGTTGCATATTAAATTGTCATACTTGCATGCATATTTGTGTGGTTTGGGGGCCTTATGCCGATTCACCTCATAATTAAATATGGGGCCCATATGCGGGCAAATCCAGTCTCATATTGGCCTCATGAAAACTTGTGTAGCGAACCGGTGCTATGTTTTGCCTTGTTAAACAACATTTAAATTGCGGGGTATCTAAATAACTTGAACCGTTTAATTAATTGTCGAGACCCCGGTTCCACTTAATATTGCCTAATTGCATCGCATCTTTGCCATGTCATGCATCATGCATGCATCATGCGGATCTTCTGCCGTAGTATTAAATATAGCATCCGGTGTTTCTTCTAGTGTTTTGCTTCTCCGCGGATAAGGCCGTTGAGTTGATGTGAGCTTCGCCCCGATCTTCGGTTGAACCTTCGGCAATGTTTTCAGGCGAGCATCTCCCCCTTTCTACCTATCTTAAGTTTATAGTATTTATTCCCTCCTGTTGATCTATTGCTATCTGTGTTGCGATGCTCTAGTTTTCGTACCCGTGATATACCGTGCAGCCCTATATTGCCTTGGACACATCCTATTACCTGTTGTTTGGTAGATAGTTGGACTTGCGCGTCGTAGTCGCGTGCTCAAGTGCTGTTGCGTGTCGTCTAATGCCACAGTTGTTGGAGCCTTGCCGCATGTGTGTTGTTGGAGATGATCATAGTTTTACTTATCGTTCACTTTAATTCCTGTTTAACAACTAAAATTGAAGTAAGCAGAGGCATCGGTGGGTGATAGATAATATTGGTTTCCGAACGCCCACTTGTGTCCCGTAGGACCCCGAGTACTTGATACCTGTTCCTTGATTTATCGCGCTATCCACATCCGGGAGGTATATGGGACCCCCTTAGCCAGAGCTTGATTCAGTCTTATTTCTTGGGGCCACAAACTAGTTTGAGGTTTTATTTACGATCCTGTACTTATGCCATGCTACTGCTTTATTTACGATTGTGCGAGGAGCACACTGTACTGTTTAGGATTTGTGACCCGTTTTCGCGGTATCGACAAGCCCAGCCACACTTTCGGGTTCCCAGTCGTTTACAGCCGGCCCCACAAACCTTGAGGCCGTCTCGAAGTCAGCTAACTTCGTTGCGGGTCTACTTTAAGGGGTGGCCCCCTGAAATATTTCTGAATCCTGTGATTGCTTTGTCGTGAAAGCCTCGTTGGGTTTTGATTTGGTTTTTCCGAGGTTGATCGAGTGTGTGTTGCTATTGGTGCACCCCGGCCGGGTAAAACTTTCTGAAAGCCGTGTCCGCGGTTATGGACGACTTGGAGCACAGTATCTCGACCATAGACAAGCATAACTAAAGTTTATTGCTATAAATTTGACTTTATAATGACTAGTAATCAGCTTCACTATAATGGAATGGCTAATAATACTGCCCACCATTGCTTGTTTGAATTGTCGCTTGCGACCATTGTATCTGACTAGTAAGTATTGCAACTACAACGGAATGGCTGAATAAAAGTACCAACAACTGCTGGGTTTTGGGTTATCTCATGCTACTTGTATCTGACTAGTAAGTGCCGTAACTATAACGGAATGGTTAACTAAAACGGACCACTGCTTACTTTATCAGGATGATTATCTATATCTGACTAGTAATCGCTGCAACGATAACTGAATAAATAAAACTGCCAACTGTGTGAGTTCCTCGGTTGACTTCCTCATTTGGTCTCGAGGGGGAAACACCAGGATGGGTTTGCTTGGTGGTAGAATCAGGATGGTTCCGAATAAGTCTTTCTTCCCCCTCTCCGATTGCCGCCAGTTGTATCGAGTCTCTATAGGGTGTTTAGTGCACGCTGCCGCTGCCGCTCAGTCCACCATACCTATGTAGGCGAGGACCGCCGAATTCTAGTCTCGCCGTGTACTGGCCTCAGTACTGACGCTCCTCTTTTTCCTTTGCCCTTTGTCGGCACCCCTTTTGTTTAAGCAGGTTTTGAGATCGACGTCGTTAGCAGGGTTACCCTTCCGGCTTGGCCTGGGCAGGGTTATGGACGCCATTGGTTCTTCTTCAGGGCTCTTAGCCCCATTTGCATCTTGTCCGTAGTCGGACGCTATATCGTTTTCCAGATGATTTGGATCTTTGTATATTATATCTGTAATCTTGACTCATTGAGTCGCTGTGATATATCTGTTCTGTGGGTCCCATCGAGGACTGTTGTGTAATGTTATTACTTCGTTTTCCACCCGCACGAAAGTGCCTGGTGGGCACCTTTGAATCGTTTCTATGCGGGTTTGGCGGGTCTTCGCTAAAACTTGCATAGGTCCGATTCTGAGGGTGTTACATGGAGTAACCGGAACTTACTGAAAGTTTGCAATAGGACTTTTAAACTTTTAGATTAACACTTCAAAACAATACGATACCAGTTCGTAAAGTAACTAACCAGAATTCTATAGTTCTATCATCTCAATTATAACTAAGCGCAAGGTGGTAAACGGATGCCAATGACTACAACAACTATGCAAATTCACTTTGATTTAGTTTATGATAAATTGAGTTCTAATTAATAATTAAATTAATCTAGGTGAACTCCCACTCAAAACAATATCCCTCACATTGTTTTAGTGATCACACGAACCAAATCCACCACATCAAAACCGATCATCACGAGAGTTGATATAGCTTCAATGGCGAACAATCAACATGTTCATCATATCTACTATATGACTCATGCTCTACCTTTCAGTAATCCGTGTTCCTGAGGCCATGTCTGTACATGCTAGGCTCGTCAAGATCAAACCTTAGTTTCCGCATGAGAAAATCTGGCTTGCTCACGTTGTATACACTTGCAGAATCTAACACACCCGATCATCACGTGGTGCTTCGAAACAACAAGCTTTAGCAACGGTGCTAACTAAGGGTGAACACTTTATGACTTGAAATTCATGTGCATGAGGGATCATCTTATAATGCTACCGTCGTCTACTAAGCAATACAAGATGCATAAAGGATTAACATCACATGCAATTCATAATTTGTGATATGATATGGCCTTTCTTCTTTGTGCTTCCGATCTCCATCTTCCAGCACGAACATGATCTCCATCATCACCGGCATTGCATCAAGGTCAATGACGCCTCTCCATGGTTGTCGTCCACCGGCTTCAACTATTACAACTACTTTGAATAGACACGCGGGTCTTAACAGAAATTAAAGACAACCATATGGCTCCTGCCGGTTGCCAACTTACAATAAGGAACATTGCATACATCATATATAATCACAATCATGGCCATATCACATCACTGCACACCCCTGCAAAACAAAGTTAGACGCCTCTACTTTCTTTGCATATTTTACGTGGTTTGGGGCTTTCAATAAGTGTCGTTCTAACTTACGAACAAGAACCACAACATTGATACTAGTATTGTTAATCACCCGTTGTAAATTGGATCTTAACTATGCTAGGAGAAACAGGCACCCGCAAAGCCACTTATGCAATACAAGTTGCATGTCAAGCGTGGAGCAAGTCTCATGAACGATGTCATGTAAGGTTAGCCCGGGCCGCTTCATCCCAACATACCGCAAGATGCAAAGTACACAAGGAGCAATCAACAATAAAAGCATCAACGCCCACAATGACCATTGTGTTCTACTCGTGCAACAGATCTACATATAGACACGGCTCTGATACCACTGTAGGGGTTCGTAGCATGGAAAACAAAAAATTTCTATCGCATACAAACAAACAAGCCAAGATCTATCTACTAGATTGTAACAACGAGTTGATAGGGGAACTTACCCTCGAAGATTCCAAAGCGGTTAACGAGAGCAGATTCTCGTGGGTGATGTAGTCGTACTCTTTCCGATCTCAAGATCGCGTAGACGATCCTTCCGGCGCTGCGTTCCGGCAGCGCTCCCGCAGTCGGTCACACGTTCGGTACTCGACGAAGACCTTCCTCTCCCTTGTTCCAGCAGGCAGCGGAGGTTGTAGCACTCTCCTCGCGATTCTGGCAGCACAACGGCGTGGTACCGGAAGTAGAGGGGAGATCCCGCAGGGCTTCGCCTTAAGCCGGAGCGAGTATGGTGGAGTATGAGAGAGGGCTATTAGTGGTCTAGGGTTTAGACACACCAATTAGAAGGCTCTAAACCGAAGGCTAGGGCAATTAGAAGCTCTAAACCAAAACGGCTCTAAACCGGAGATTAGAGGATAGGAACTTGTGTGTCTAGGGGAGGAGGCCCTGCCCCTCCTCTTATAGGTGGGAGGTGCGGCCAAGGGGAGGGGAGTCCCTCCCCAAGTCGGCCTTGGGTGGCGCGCCGGCTTGGAGAGGAGACTCCTCTCCCAAGTCGGTTCCAACCACCTCTTGCTTGTTTCCCATAGTTTCCTGTTTTAGCCGTTTGACTTTCAAACTGGCCATTTGACTTTTCTGTTTTAGGATTCAATTTAATCCTTTATTTGGAATAGCAAGAACACTTAGTACATGATGCAATCATTCCAATATGTAATGACACATTCATGTACCCCTCCCCCTTCCCGGAGTGCCGGACATTCCGGAACCTTCTAGAACATTCACCGGAATCATTTCCGAACTCCGAAACGAGACTTTCCTTATATGAATCTTATTCTCCGGACCATTCCGGATCACCTCGTGATATCCCGGATCCCATCCGAGACTCCGAACAACATTCGGTCTCTTTCTCATAATACCATAACTACTCAAAACAACGTCGAATCCTTAAGTGTGTCTCCCTACGGTTCGTGAATTATGCGGACATGATCGAGACACTTCTCCGAACAATAACCAATAGAGGAATCTGGAAATTCATATGGCTCCCACATATTTCTACGATTACTTTGCGATCGAATGAACCACTTACATACGATACCAATTTCCCTTTGTCTCACGATAGTTTACTTATCCGAGGTCATGATCGTCGGTATCTCTGCATACCTAGTTCAACCTCGTTACCGATAAGTACTCTTTTCTCGTTCCCGTGATATGTGATCCCTTGTGAGCCAGTCACATGCTTGCAAGATAATTGGATGACATTCCACCGAGAGGGCCCAGAGTATATCTATCCGTCATATGGATGGACAAATCCCACTCTTGATCCATGTGTTTCAACCAATACTTTCTGAACACTCAATGCCACCTTTATAGCCACCCTGTTACGGTGTGGTGTTTGATGACATCAAAGCATCCATCCGGAAAAGGTGATATGCATGATCTCATGGTCGAAGGAATTAGGTTACTATGTATCAGAAAGCATATAGCAATTGAACTATTGAAATGACTTGATCTTTATGCTACACTTATCTATAGGAGTATGTCCATCACATCATTCTCCTAATGATATGATCCTGTTGTTAATAACATCTCTATGTTCATGATCAGGAAACCATGATCATATATTAACCAACAAGCTAGTTTAACAAGAGGCTTTACTAGGGACTCTTATTTTAGTTTACAAATCACACAAGTATTAATGTTTCCGGTTAATACAATTATAGCATGGTATGTAAACATTTATCATAACTGTGAAGATATGATAATAACCACTTTATTATTGCCTCTTGGGCATATCTCCAACACAAGTCTCATGAACGATGTCATGTAAGGTTAGCCCGGGCCGCTTCATCCCACCATACCGCAAGATGCAAAGTACACAAGAAGCAATTGATAATAAAAGCACCACCGCCCACAATGACCATTGTGTTCTACTCGTGCAACTGATCTACATATAGACACGGCTCTGATACCACTGTAGGGGTTCGTAGCATGGAAAACAAAAAAATTATATCGCATGAACACACACAAGCCAAGATCTATCTACTAGATTGTAGCAACGAGTCAATAGAGTACTAACCCTCAAAGATCCAAAGCGGTTAACGAGAGCAGATTCTCGTGGATGATGTATTCGTACACTTCTGATCTCAAGATCGCATAGACGATCCTTCCGGCGCTGCGTTCCGGCAGCGGTTCCGCAGTCGTTCACACGTTCGGTACTCGATGAAGACCTTCCTCTCCCTTGTTCCAGCAGGCAGTGGAGGTTGTAGCACTCTCCTCGTGAATCCGGCAGCACGAAGGCGTGGTGTCGGAAGTAGAGGGGAGATCTCGCAGGGCTTCGCCTTAAGCCGGAGCGAGTATGGTGGAGTATGAGAGAGGTCCTTTGCGATCTAGGGTTTAAAGGAACCAAGGGGGTGGCTTAGCCGGCAGCACTTGTGGTGGAGGCCCCAGGAGCTAGGGTTTAGGTGTGAGGGAGGGGGCGCCCTACCCCTCCTTATATAGGTGGGAGGGAGGCGGTTGGGAGGAGGGAGTCCTCCTCCAACTCCTCCTCCTTGGTCGGCGGGTGGAGGGAGTAGGACTTCCTCCCTAAGTAGGTTTCCTACTCTCCCTCCACCAAGCAAACTTCAGATTTGACTTTTCAAATTGGCATTTGACTTTCAAACTTGGATTTGATTTCTCTCATCATATTGCCCAGCCATGTGACCTAGTACATGATGCAACCATTCCATATTGTCATGACACATCCATGTACCCTTCCCCTTCCGGAGTGCCGGACCTTCCAGACCCTTCTAGAACATTCCTGGTGAAATCACCGGAATCATTTCCAAACTCCGAAGCAGGACTTTCCTTATATGAATCCTATTCTCCGGACCATTCTGGATCTCCTCGTGATATCCCGAATCCCATCCGAGACTCCGAACAACATTCGGTCTCTTACTCATCATTCCATAACTACTCAACAACATCAAATCCTTAAGTGTGTCTCCCTACGGTTCGTGAATTATGCGGACATGACCGAGACACTTCTCTGATCAATAACCAATATAGGAATCTGGAAATTCATATGGCTCCCACATATTTCTACGATTACTTTGCGATCGAATGAACCACTTACATACGATACCAATTTCCCTTTGTCTCACGATAGTTTACTTATCCGAGGTTTTGATCGTCGGTGTCACATCCCAAGATTTTCCAAATCTTGTAATGTGAAAAATAAATGAATAAAAATAAAACTTTGTTGATTTTCAGGGTGAGAAGAAACTTTTTGAATCCAATTGGAAACTTTAAAAACCTATTTGGATCAAATAAAATCCTAAAGGGATTTAAAAAGATAAATAAACAATAAACTTAAAAATATTTAAAATTACTATTTTTGGATCTTTTAATAAAAGATTTGGTTTTCAAATGAAAAGATAGAATATTAAATAAAGACTATTTTATAGAGCCAAATTAAACCTTGGCCAAGCTTTTGAAATAAAACATTTTGTTTTGATAAAAATGGTAAAGGTTTATTTAAATAAAATAATAAGGATTTAATATCCAAGTTTATTAGAAATAAAGGTTTTTACTATTTTAATTAAAACATCAAAACTTGTTAAATTATTTTAAACAAGTTTTCCAAGTATTTTTTTTATTCTCAAATAAAACCTACTGAAGTGTTTTTGGTTTTATTATAGATTTAAAAATAAAGATTTTAATAAAACAAATCCTATTTGAATTAAATAACCAAGATCCATTTTATTTAATTATTAATGGGTCCTAAAAAGAATAAAATTATTTTATTTTGGACTTTAGTTTTGTGTTGTTAAACAGAACTAAAATTCAATACAAAGTGTGGTCGAAATTTGATTGTTTTGGATGTTTGATTTGTTGTTTGAAATTCAAAACAGGAAATTCAAACAGAAAAAGGAAAAAGCAATCAGAAAGAAAAAATATGAAATGGACTCGACCCAACCAGGCCAGCCCAACTAAGGCCCAGCATCCCACCTCACCCTCTCCCCCGAAGTGTTTTCTCTCACACACGAAACGACCCGCACAGTCGCAGACAGCTGGACCCCATCTTTCCCCTCTCTCTCTCGCTGACTACTGAGCCCCACCTGCCAACTCAGATCATCGTCTTCGCGACGACCTCTTCTCCCTCCCCTCGTCGCCGTTTCTGGCTGTGATTCCGCGGCTTAAATTCACCTTAATGTGGCCACCATTACTCCCAGTGATCACGCACGCTTAAACGCCCACGCCCCCTCTCCATTTGCACCCAGTCGCCCCACCTTAGCACGCCCCCAGGCCGCCCTAATTCCTCTCCGAGCACCTCTGTCTCCGACGACTCTCCCTGCCGATTCCGGTCGGACCTTGCCGCCCCTTACCTCCCCGAGCACACGGGCAAGTTCCCCAGGCCCTGGCGCATCTTTCTGCATCCGCAGCTCGCTCGTGCGCGCCTCTGAGCCTCGACAACAACGACTCTAGGCGTCGCCACCGTCTGTTTCAACTCTGGCGAGTGCCCAGGTAGCATCCGTCCGCCCCTTCCCCTCTTGTTGACGCACGCAAGTTCTACTCTCCCTCGCGCGTCTAACAGACCCCTTGTCTCGTATTTCTGTACCTTGTAGCCCCGCCCCAACGTCGACCAGAGCGTGCCCGACGCCGAGCGAACTCCGGTGAGCAATCTAGGGCAACCACGAGCGCCCCTCGACCCAAGAAGACTACGTTGAGCATCAGCACGAACCTGCGAACACGGTGAGCATACTCTCTTCCTTCCTCACTTCCTGCATCGCCAACTACGCCGTCGTCTGACCGTCCTCGCCGCGCGCAACCGTCGAGCGCCGCCCGTCCTTGGTCAAGATAGTTGAGCCGTTAGATGCGAATCCTGCGGTTGTGTTAGATTCACTTAAACGAAAGGGTATGCGATGATCTAAGCCGCACAGGCCCCTTTTAATCATGTGGTCTGAATCGCTCGATCCACACGAATCGGTACCGCCCAATAAGAAACAGCCACGTGGCTCAGGCTTCGATTTAAAACAGATTTGAATCTATTAGATTTCCAATTTTGTAAATTGCATAACTTTAGTTCCACACGTCCAAATTTTGCAAACTTTATATCAATGGAATCAGTGGAACAAGCCCTAGCCAACCATGCCTTTTTTTAGCAAAAAGATTTTGTTAAATTGTTTGTTTTTGCAGAAACTTGTGTATGCTTGTTTAGGTTATGAAAATTATTCAAAAATGATTTTGGGGATAAAATCTTTGGCAAATGGTGTGATTTGAACCTACTGACCATAGGAAACACTTTGTGGTTTCAAAAATGTATTTGGTGAAACAAAAGAATGATTCTTTGACTTAAAACCATTTCTAGTCAAATAAAAATATAGTTTATTTATTAAAAATGGTTTTGGAAGAAAAAATTTGGGAAATGTTTTGTTTTAAACTCTCTGACCCTAAAACACAAAGTTTTATGGTTTGAAAACATATTTTGTGAACCCTATAGATTAATGCCTTAGTAAAAACATTTCTACACCACATAAAATGATACCTTGTTTTGAAAATGGTTTTTGAAATGAAATCTTTTGCAAATGACTTTGTCACTTTATGAAATGACCATTAGGTGTTTTCAAATGTTTATGACCCATTAGGAATCACTTTTACAAATAAAAAAATCTTGGCATGCTTGCATGCATTACCTTGACTTTATCATTTTATGTGATGTTTTGCTTGATTGGTAGATTGAGTTTGTGCCTTGCTTGATTGAATTGTAGTGACTTGAAGAGTGTGATTGTTGCAAGGACAAGGAGTGAAACTCTACTCTACCAAAAAGGCAAGTGATGCTTCATACTTTTGTCCCATTACTTTCACTATGCATTAGTGATTTTTCTAAGTAAAACTTGCATGGAATTTTTGCTAAGTATAAACCTTGCTATGGGAAATCCTAGTAGATGAAACCTTAGTAGAAATTTCCTAAGTCAAGATACCTATTACTATCATGCTTAGCTTAGCTAGTAGAAAACAAGGGTGGAAAATATATTCACACTATGGAAAAATTTCTAAGTCTGAGGACTTGTGTTTTTGTTTAATAAAACAACTAAGTTAATGAATCACCTGGGTGGAATGGTAATTGCTTGGTGGTTTTTGGTTGAGTGGTTACACAAGGCCCATGGCTATGGTTTACCTTGTGTATCTCACTTGTGGATGGCCACCCAGGAACAAAGAGATTTGAGATGTCAAATGTTGAGAAGCTTCAAGTGCAACCACTTGGCATTATGGGCTCTGCCTGGATCATATAGGTTGCAAGAACTTAGCCATATGGACAGTTGGTGGTAGGGTTTGATAGGTTGTAGCGCGTCCATTTTGGTCTAAGGGAAGGCTTCTGAAAGATCTTGTCTTGGTGAAACCAAGTCTTGTGGGGAAAGTGCACCACCTCTGCAGAGTGAAAAATCTAAGTACTTAGCCATGTTCCTGGTAAAGGACAATTTGAGCATCAAGACATGGAAGCAATCAAGAATCTCATCATCCAAATTTCTAAGTTAAAAGCTTGTGGGTGAACAAGGTTTAAAGGATCTTCAATCTTTGATTGGGAGATGTCTTGGGAAAAAGATTTTTGTCAAAGCAAAAACTTAGTGTTTTCAAAGGATAAGGAAAAATCTATTTTTGAGCAATGCAAGCCTCAACTCCACTTAGCCAAATGCATATAGATGATAGACTCCACTATACTACCATAGTATCACTTGCCAATACAATTCAAATGTATTGACCCTTGTGGCTGTAACTTGTATGTTGCAGGTTTGATTGATTTAGTGAAGTGTGTTGATTAGGATTACAAAGTCTACAACCAACATGTCTGCCTGTGGCACTTTGAAGATGAAGGACCCCATGCTTATAGATATTCTGCTGCAATGTAATGTAATAGCCAACTGAGCTATGTAAGATGTAATAAAATTATGTTATTCCTGGTTATAAAGTTGTATTATGACCTTTGTTTCTTGATATTACATCTTAACTGTGGATGCTAGCTAATGATCCAGGGACTAGCATTGCAATCACAGGGATCCTTTTCCTTTACAAAGGAGGGATCTTACAGATGGTATCAGAGCATTGTGTTGCCTGTAGGATTTGTAACCCTAGGATTGGACAAAAACCCTTAGAAAAATAGGAGTTGTATTTGTTCCAAAACTTATTTACAAACAATCTTGTAAACTCTTTCCTCAACCATTTTTGGTTTCAACTCTACATCTCTTCTATTTCAACTTGATGGAAAAACCTACCCCATGAGCAAAGACTTCATCATGTGCAAAGGACTTCTTCAATTCTAATGACTTCAACTTCTTCAACTCTAATGACTTCAACATCTTCAGCATTTTCATCAAGGACTTCAACCTTGGATATCACTAAGGACAAGTGAGACAAGAAATCTTGCTCAAGGTTTAGAGACTAAGGAAAACACAAATTAGAAGGAGCCATCATCACCTTTGAAGTTTTGTGACCAAGAGTTTTCCCAAGGAAACCATGAACTCATGCAAGAAGGAATCAACCAAGAAGGATGGAAAGATCACAAGTGAACCATATAGATGGACCACCATATTTTAGTTATGTCAAACCCACCAACTTATGTGGTGTAACAAAAATATTTTGGTTGCCTAAAAATGTGCTTGAACTTTGTTGTTTGAATGGAATGTTTGTTTGTGATTGCTTGCACATTGCTTGAGTGAATTGTGATGTGTGTGATTAGAATTATTCCCTTAGAAATATGTTTGCCTATTCTAATCCCAATTCAACCCAAACAGATGACTACTCCAAGAAACTCCAACATCAAGGATGGTGACAACAACAACAACCAAGAGGACAACGTGAGAGAACTCATAGCAACCCAAAACCAGTTGATCCAAATGACAACTCAGCTTTTAACCAACAACAATGGACTAGACCCAGCCATACAAAGGATCTTGAAACTTCAATCCCAATTGTTGCAAGGATTGGTTACTCAAATGATCAACATGGGAGAAAACTTTTCCCAAAGAGCTAATGACAACAAGGATGACAAAGATGTTATTCTAGAAGGAACCCAAGCATGCAATATTTGTAGAGACAAGGATCATGCATGCAAGGAGCATGAAGATCAAAGCCCTAATTGTGAAGAAGAAAGTCATATCTCTAGTAACAGCCCCAAGAAGAGAGAAAGATTTCCCACCTTTGAGGTGAGATATGAAGAGCATGAACTAGAAGAACTACTAACTTTGGAGAGACCCAAAAAGAAAAAGAAGGACAAAAGCCAGTTGCAATGTTAGAATTGCAAAGAGATGGGACACTATGCCAGTGAATGCCCAGAAAAGAAGAAGAACCAAAGAAACAAACAAGAGGCAATGATATCAAAGGAAAAGAGAGATATCAGCCAAGTGATGTGTTTCAAATGCAAGGAGCTAGGCCACTATGCAAACTTCTGTCCAGGGAAGTTTCAACAAGACCCCAAGAAGGCCAATATGTAATTTAGTTGGAAATTTTTTAGGGTGGTAGTACCCTAGATGCTTTGAGCCTACTTGTAAACCCTAGCCTTCCCAAATCTCGGGACGAGATTTATTTTAAGGGTGGTAGCCTGTCACATCCCAAGATTTTCCAAATCTTGTAATGTGAAAAATAAATGAATAAAAATAAAACTTTGTTGATTTTCAGGGTGAGAAGAAACTTTTTGAATCCAATTGGAAACTTTAAAAACCTATTTGGATCAAATAAAATCCTAAAGGTATTTAAAAAGATAAATAAACAATAAACTTAAAAATATTTAAAATTACTATTTTTGGATCTTTTAATAAAAGATTTGGTTTTCAAATGAAAAGATAGAATATTAAATAAAGACTATTTTATAGAGCCAAATTAAACCTTGGCCAAGCTTTTGAAATAAAACATTTTGTTTTGATAAAAATGGTAAAGGTTTATTTAAATAAAATAATAAGGATTTAATATCCAAGTTTATTAAAAATAAAGGTTTTTACTATTTTAATTAAAACATCAAAACTTGTTAAATTATTTTAAACAAGTTTTCCAAGTATTTTTTTTTATTCTCAAATAAAACCTACTGAAGTGTTTTTGGTTTTATTATAGATTTCAAAATAAAGATTTTAATAAAACAAATCCTATTTGAATTAAATAACCAAGATCCATTTTATTTAATTATTAATGGGTCCTAAAAAGAATAAAATTATTTTATTTTGGACTTTAGTTTTGTGTTGTTAAACAGAACTAAAATTCAATACAAAGTTTGGTAGAAATTTGATTGTTTTGGATGTTTGATTTGTTGTTTGAAATTCAAAACAGGAAATTCAAACAGAAAAAGGAAAAAGCAATCAGAAAGAAAAAAAATATGAAATGGACTCGACCCAACCAGGCCAGCCCAACTAAGGCCCAACAGCCCACCTCACCCTCTCCCCCGAAGCGTTTTCTCTCACACACGAAACGACCCGCACAGTCGCAGACAGCTGGACCCCACCTTTCCCCTCTCTCTCTCGCTGACTGCTGAGCCCCACCTGCCAACTCAGCTCATCGTCTCCGCGACGACCTCTTCTCCCTCCCCTCGTCGCCGTTTCTGGCTGTGATTCCGCGGCTTAAATTCACCTTAATGCGGCCACCATTACTCGCAGTGATCACGCACGCTTAAACGCCCACGCCCCCTCTCCATTTGCCCCCAGTCGCCCCACCTTAGCACGCCCCCAGGCCGCCCTAATTCCTCTCCGAGCACCTCTGTCTCCGACGACTCTCCCTGCCGATTCCGGCCGGACCTTGCCGCCCCTTACCTCCCCGAGCACACGGGCAAGTTCCCCAGGCCCTGGCGCATCTTTCTGCATCCGCAGCTAGCTCGCGCGTGCCTCTGAGCCTCGACAACAACGACTCCAGGCGCCACCACCGTCTGTTTCAACTCCGGCGAGTGCCCAGGTAGCATCCGTCCGCCCCTTCCCCTCTCGTTGACGCACGCAAGTTCTACTCTCCCTCGCGCGTCTGACAGACCCCTTGTCTCGTATTTCTGTTCCTTGTAGCCCCGCCCCAACGTCGACCAGAGCGTGCCCGACGCCGAGCGAACTCCGGTGAGCAATCCAGGGCAACCACGAGCGCTCCTCGACCCAAGAAGACTACGTTGAGCATCAGCACGAACCTGCGAACACGGTGAGCATACTCTCTTCCTTCCTCGCTTCCTGCATCGCCAGCAACGCCATCGTCTGACCGTCGCCGCCGCGCGCAACCGTCGAGCGCCGCCCATCCTTGGTCAAGATAGTTGAGCCGTTAGATGTGAATCATGCGGTTGTGTTAGATTCACTTAAACGAAAGGGTATGCGCTGATCTAAGCCGCACAGGCCCCTTTTAATCCTATGGTCTGAATCGCTCGATCCACACGAATCAGTACCGCCCAATAAGAAACAGCCACGTGGCTCAGGCTTCGATTTAAAACAGATTTGAATCTATTAGATTTCCAATTTTGTAAATTGCATAACTTTAGTTCCACACGTCCAAATTTTGCAAACTTTATATCAATGGAATAAGTGGAACAGGCCCTAGCCAACCATGCCTTTTGTTTAGCAAAAAGATTCTGTTAAATTGTTTGTTTTTGCAGAAACTTGTGTATGCTTGTTTAGGTTATGAAAATTATTCAAAAATGATTTTGGGGATAAAATCTTTGGCAAATGGTGTGATTTGAACCTACTAACCATAGGAAACACTTTTTGGCTTCAAAAATGTATTTGGTGAAACAAAAGAATGATTCTTTGACTTAAAACCATTTCTAGTCAAATAAAAATATAGTTTATTTATTAAAAATGGTTTTGGAAGAAAACTTTTGGGAAATGTTTTGTTTTAAACTCTCTGACCCTAAAACACAAAGTTTTATGGTTTGGAAACATATTTTGTGAACCCTATAGATTAATGCCTTAGTAAAAACATTTCTACACCACATAAAATGATACCTTGTTTTGAAAATGGTTTTTGAAATGAAATCTTTTGCAAATTACTTTGTCACTTTATGAAATGACCATTAGGTGTTTTCAAATGTTTATGACCCATTAGGAATCACTTTTCCAAATAAAACAAAGCTTGGCATGCTTGCATGCATTACCTTGACTTTATCATTTTATGTGATGTTTTGCTTGATTGGTAGATTGAGTTTGTGCCTTGCTTGATTGAATTGTAGTGACTTGAAGAGTGTGATTGTTGCAAGGACAAGGAGTGAAACTATACTCTACCAAAAAGGCAAGTGATGCTTCATACTTTTGTCCCATTACTTTCACTATGCATTAGTGATTTTTCTAAGTAAAACTTGCATGGAATTTTTGCTAAGTATAAACCTTGCTATGGGAAATCCTAGTAGATGAAACCTTAGTAGAAATTTCCTAAGTCAAGATACCTATTACTATCATGCTTAGCTTAGCTAGTAGAAAACAAGGGTGGAAAATATATTCACACTATGGAAAAATTTCTAAGTCTGAGGACTTGTGTTTTTGTTTAATAAAACAACTAAGTTAATGAATCACCTGGGTGGAATGGTAATTGCTTGGTGGTTTTTGGTTGAGTGGTTACACAAGGCCCATGGCTATGGTTTACCTTGTGTATCTCACTTGTGGATGGCCACCCAGGAACAAAGAGATTTGAGATGTCAAATGTTGAGAAGCTTCAAGTGCAACCACTTGGCATTATGGGCTCTGCCTGGATCATATAGGTTGCAAGAACTTAGCCATATGGACAGTTGGTGGTAGGGTTTGATAGGTTGTAGCGCGTCCATTTTGGTCTAAGGGAAGGCTTCTGAAAGATCTTGTCTTGGTGAAACCAAGTCTTGTGGGGAAAGTGCACCACCTCTGCAGAGTGAAAAATCTAAGTACTTAGCCATGTTCCTGGTAAAGGACAATTTGAGCATCAAGACATGGAAGCAATCAAGAATCTCATCATCCAAATTTCTAAGTTAAAAGCTTGTGGGTGAACAAGGTTTAAAGGATCTTCAATCTTTGATTGGGAGATGTCTTGGGAAAAAGATTTTTGTCAAAGCAAAAACTTAGTGTTTTCAAAGGATAAGGAAAAATCTATTTTTGAGCAATGCAAGCCTCAACTCCACTTAGCCAAATGCATATAGATGATAGACTCCACTATACTACCATAGTATCACTTGCCAATACAATTCAAATGTATTGACCCTTGTGGCTGTAACTTGTATGTTGCAGGTTTGATTGATTTAGTGAAGTGTGTTGATTAGGATTACAAAGTCTACAACCAACATGTCTGCCTGTGGCACTTTGAAGATGAAGGACCCCATGCTTATAGATATTCTGCTGCAATGTAATGTAATAGCCAAATGAGCTATGTAAGATGTAATAAAATCATGTTATTCCTGGTTATAAAGTTGTATTATGACCTTTGTTTCTTGATATTACATCTTAACTGTGGATGCTAGCTAATGATCCAGGGACTAGCATTGCAATCACAGGGATCCTTTTCCTTTACAAAGGAGGGATCTTACAGTCGGTATCTCTGCATACCTAGTTCAACCTCGTTACCGATAAGTACTATTTTCTTGTTCCCGTGATATGTGATCCCTTGTGAGCCAGTCACATGCTTTCAAGATAATTGGATGACATTCCACCGAGAGGGCCCAGAGTATATCTATCCGTCATATGGATGGACAAATCCCACTCTTGATCCATGTGCCTCAACCCATACTTTCCGAACACTCAATGCCACCTTTATAGCCACCCAGTTACGGTGTGGTGTTTTATGTCATCAAAGCATCCTTCCGGTGATGGTGATTAACATGATCTCATGGTCGAAGGAATTAGGTTACTATGTATCAAAAAGCATATAGCAAATGAACTATATTAAATGACTTGATCTTTATGCTACTCTTAACTATAGGAGTATGTCCATCATATCATTCTCCTAATGATATGACCCTGTTGTTAATAACATCTATATGTTCATGATCAGGAAACCACGATCATATGTTAACCAACAAGATAGTTTAACAAGAGGCTTTACTAGGGACTCTTTTATGTTTACTAATCACACAAGTATTAACGTTTCCGGTTAATACAATTTTAGCATGGTATGTAAACATTTATCATAAGCATGAAGATAGATCCTTTTAAGATACCTACTAGTATTGTTAATCGTGTTATGGATAATTATTATTTTTGGGATGGAACTTTCCATCCTGGTGATCACTTGCTTTTTATCCATGAATTATGCAGGTTGTTTAAGTGTGCAGGTATCACAACTGAACAGGTGAAGAAGAAGTTACTCTCCATATCCTTGAAAGGGAGAGCTGAAGAATGGTATAAGCTGCTGAAGAATGGACAATCCATGGAATGGGAGGAGATGTCATCTCTCTTTTACTCTAAATTTTATCCTCCCAGTGAGATCCATAAGGATATAAATCTTATATATAACTTTTGGCCTCTTGATGAAGAGAGTACAGCTCAAGCTTGGGGGAGATTGAAGTTACAAATTATTAAATGTCCTATTCATGAACTCCCTAACAATATTATTCTCAATAACTTTTATGCTAGGATTTCTCTTCATGATAAAGATTTACTAGATGCTTCTTGTGCTGGATCATTCACATGTATGAAGGAAGAAGCTAAATGGGATCTTCTAGACCGTATTCAAGAGAACACTGAAGCTTGGGAGAATGACAAAGGAAGGAAGTCAGGTATAAACTATGATTATGAATGTGTTAAATCTTTTATGGGAACTGATAGCTTACGTGATATTAGTAATGAGTTTGGTCTTGATTCCCAAAGTATTACCAGCTATTTTAAGCCCTTTGCCTCATATATTGAAATTCCCAAGAAGAAGTGGAATAAGTACCATGCTCCTTATAAAGATGTTGTTAATCATGCTCCCATTAGAAGTACTCAAGTTTGTACTACTAATCATATTGTGCATGAACCCCATGTTGAGAAAATGCCTTTCTTAGCTAAGGTAAAGGAGTATTCTATGATTATTAGTGCAAATAACAAAGGTACAATGAAAACTATGGAGCCTGGTAAGCATTTGAGTGATGAACCTGTGGTAGCTATTGTGAAAGACACTGTCACTAGAAATATAGAGGATGAGCACATTGTCTTCTGTGAAGACACTTCTGATATTATTTCTCATCCTGGTAAAGTTAGAAAAGCTAGTGTCCCTGTGCTTTCTGTTAAAATTGGTGACCATTGCTACTATAGTTTATGTGATATTGGTGCTAGGTCTAGTGCTATTCCTTATGAGCTTTACAGGGAAATTATGCATGAGATTGGTCCTTGTGAGCTTGAGGACATTGATGTGGTTATTCACCTTGCTAACAATGAGACCGTTTGCCCCATTGGTATTGTAATAGATGTGGAGGTTCTCTGTGGTAAGATTAAATATCCTGCTGATTTTCTAGTGCTTACTTCAGCAGCTAGCAAAACTTGTCCTATAATTTTTGGTAAACCTTTCTTGAACACTTGTGGATCTATTATTGATTGTAAGAAGGAAAAAGTTTTAACTAAGTTTGATGGAGATTCTTATGAGTTTAACTTTTCCAAATTTGCTAAAGCTCCTTGTGAAAATAGCTTGCCTAATAAAGATTTCAGGATGGAACAACTTGCTTCTATTGATCCAGTTTATGACTTTGGACCTCTTTTTGGTGACTGTAAGTATGCTTATTCTGAAGATAAAGTTGTTTCCAGTGACAGTTATATTGTCAACTTTATTCAAACTTCTACTAAAAGTTATTTTGAGAGAGGGAAACATGGTTTTATGCATCTCAATGATGTTAAGTTTCCCCGTTTTATGTTGAGAGCTTTAAAGTTGCATCTGTTTTGCCTTCCTATGCTTCTGGCCTTTTGTTTCAACAATTCGTTTTCTCATGATACCCCCATGCATAGGAAGTGGGTTAGACTCTCTTTCACTCCAGATATATATATCCTATGTGAGCATCTTTGGAAGTTTCAAGCCTAACTTAAAGGCATTAAAGAAAAGTACTTGTTGGGAGATAACCCAAGAGTTTTGTTGAGTCTTGGAAGTTATTACCTATGTAATAACCGCTCCTTATCCTTTTTGTTTTGGTTTTTGTGTCAAGTTCAACTACTTTTGTGAAGTAGAGGAGTTGTGAAAAGTGGCTGTCCTATGAAAGTTTTTTGTGCTGTATTGTAAAATTTCCAAAGGAAGCTCAGTACTTCGGATGGAGCTGCATTTTTCTGAGCTTGTTCTCCAAGTTGTTACCCAACTTTAATCAGTTCTGCACTTTTTGGTTTGAACAACAAAAGGTCTTCGAAAAAATCAATCTTTAACTGCTGGTCTGTTTTGACAGATTTCTGCTATCTTTTGCATTTGCCTCTTATTGAAGCTTTTGTGTTGATGGGTTTTCAGTTGAAGTGTGTACCAAAGGTTTATTGTTTTTGCTTACACTAATGTTGTCATTGAATTTGTGCAAAAGTTTGTATGAAGGAAATTCGCGGGAGAAAGAGAGAAGGAATCTGCAGAGTTCGTCTTTGAATAGGTAAAAGTGGTGAAAACAGAAGGATCGTGAAACCCCAATCTTTTTCTATTTTTGATGTTTTTAATACATAAGGGAAGTTAAGAAACGAAACTGAAGAGGAAACGGAGCCCGGGTGGACAAACCCACCCTAGGCGCGGGCCTAGCCTGGCCGCACCTGGAGGGGGTTTGCCACCCTCGAACTCCGTCTCCGCCTCGTTTCTGTGTCAAAACCTACCTTATGCATTGAATCTTTGTAATATATAACCCCCCGGGTTCCCCGAGGTTCTTGCATCGTGTTCTCGTCGTGTTTTCGTTGCGATCTGTTTCTGTCAGGAAATCTTCTCAAGTTTAGAGCACCATGGCCTCCGCCGACGACAAAGGGAAGAAGCCCGAAGAAGAAGAACCCCAAGTTCCAAAGGAGGAGGAGGAGATTTCGGTAGGTTATGAAGGAGACATGGAGGAGGACGAGCAACCGGACACTCGTGCTATCGTCGCAAGCATTGGTTTGGTGGCACAACCTACCCAGCTTAGGAGGACAGCACGGATGTCTACATGAGGGAGAACTCCGCGTCATATCCTCGCTCCACGCACACTTCCCCCTAGTACCCCTTGTTCTAACCGTGCAGGGAAGAAACACTCTAACTTGGAAGAATGGAGAAAGAATAACAAGGACTGGGATCCTCGGTTCGAGTTGATTGTGGGCTGCATTGAGCATAATTCGGAGTTAATTCTTACTCTAGCCTTCGATATGGAGGATTTGAAGAAACTTGTTGAAGACCTTATCAATAAAACACCACCACCGCCGAAGGAGTAATTCGTCATCATGTTTGGCATCCCCTTGGCTTGTTCCAAGCTTGGGGGAGTGTCACGGTATCACCACCATTATCTTTTACCTTTTACCTTTTTAGTGGATTCATATCTGTGGTAGAGGGGTTATCTTATAGTTTGGTTTGCATGTGGAAGTATCTCTCCTTTAGTTGATTATCTATATATCCCTTGGTGTGAGTGCCTTTATGGAGTATTAATGAGAAGCTTCATCTTTTACTTTTTGCACTTCTTATTTTAGTTTGCAATATCTATTATATCATGGATCTTGTTGATCAGTATTGGCATCACTTTGGGATCATCAAGTGGATCTAAATTAGTTTTGGCAAACCGAGTTCTGGTCAGTGGATTTAGTTTGAAAGAAAAAGAAAGAAAGAGCTTACAGGAATTTGGCATCATTTGTTTTCTTTCTTGTTGGCTCATAAGCTTAGTATTCTTTATTTAAGATTCTTTTGTGTCTTCGAGGAAGATTGCATGTTTGGCTTTATTACTTGTATGTTTGCTTGTTTATTTCAACTCTCTTGCTTGCTAACCAGCCTTGCTAGCCAAAAACCTATTTTGAGAAGTCATACTTCTCATGTTTCCCAAATCCTTTGAACCCAAAACTCTTGCCACTTGTGTCCACCATATCTACCTAGTAGCTTTTGCTATTCCTAGCAAATTCTCAAGCTTCATCTCCCTTTCAAATTAAAAAGTATTTTGTTATGTGAAAACTAGTTAGTAAAGGTCTCACGAACTTGATGGCACACTTTATTTACTTTCCTCTAATAGACTTGAACCATTGTGAACATCGAAGTTGTATATGCTTGCATCTATATGTTCGAATTAGCAGAACCGTGCTGTCACGGGGAACGTTTTGAACATTTCAATTGTACTTTGTACATAGTTGATATCGTGCTCTTTTGTATATGGATGTCAACGGTGTGAAATAAAGAGGGGACTTGTAAGTCCATGGAGTTTTTATTCTGTGTTAGAGAAACGCCTTGGCCGCTAGCCTAATCCATGCTTAATCATGGTGGAAACTTGCAGCATCACCATAGTGAGTTATCTATGAAGCATCCTCAGTAAAAATCTATACATATAGTAAATAAAAAGATTGCTGAGATGCTCATTGTCTGCTTGCCTTGTCATTTTGGTTATGGGAAAGCTCATGTACCATGTGCAAGGGGTACCCCGTTGGCGGTTCTCAATGATATGCAAATACTTACAATGACAAGAACTTACCTGGACCCGAAGTTGAGTATGCATGAGGAGTGGCCCTCATATTCAAGGGACATGAGTTCCCAACTTATATTTCGTCAAGCATATAATGTATCTTTGTTCACTTTAACCTTAATCATCTCAAGATGCTTATGATAGGGGCAATGAGGGATCAAAGCTAGTAAGTACCATAATCTTTTGGAAGCTCTTTATGACTTGTAATCCCTGCTACCCTCTAAGAAGGGAGCTTTCTCCCAGTTACCAGTTTAAGTCAATAAACCTACTTCCTCTCTTTCTCCAGCAAACTTTTGAGTTGTTGTGTTTCAAGCATTCATATGGTGATTTATTCAATCATGTTCTTCATCTTTCTTGTTTGCACAAAACTCTTATCTATTGAGTATTACTTTGAAAAGCCTTCACTTGTGAAAAACCTTTTTGAGCAAAGAGTGTTCCTATTTTGAAACTTCTACAAAAAGCTTTTGTGAAACTGTTTGCCAGGTGTTCTCTGACCAAGAACAAGTTTGCCAATTCCAATTATGATTTATCTTTGTGCATCTCTATTGTGACTGTTGTACTTGGTTGCAAGCTAAGTTATATAATGGTGAGTTGCTTTCTTCTTTGAGTTGTGCAATGGTAAGTGTGATGCTTCTTGTTCGTATTCTTTTTATCGACACTTCACTCCATAAACTTGTGGACATGTTTATTGAGCTTAGTATTCGCTTGGGGACAAGCGAAGTCTAAGCTTGGGGGAGTTGATACGCCCAATTTGCATCACCATTCTATATCATAATTTACCTTTATTCATTGATATTTGTCTTATTATGAGGTATTATGTATGGCTTTTCATCTGTTTATGCATGTTGGATGATTCCTGGAGGATGGACTGCCGGAGTCTGGATTCTAATGGAAAAGAAGGCGTTTTGGTGCAATTTCACGAAGATCCAAAAAACACCAGAAAAATATGGAAACATATTATTTTACCAGAAGACGAAGGAAGCCAGAAGGAGGGACGGAGATGGGCCTCAGGGGGCCCACACCCCCTAGGCGCGGGCCCACCTGACCCCGCGCCTAGGGCAGGTGTGGCCCACCTGCCCGGCCTCCGACTCCGCCCCTTCGCCTATATCTTCCCTACGGAACCCTAAGACTCGGGCACGACCACAGATAGATTTCCACCGCCTCTGGGGGCGGAAAACACCAAGAGAGAAAGATCTCTCCGACAGACAGATTTCTGCCGGGGGAATTCCTTCCCAGTAAGGGGAGACCGTCTCCATCAACACCATCATCAAGCTAGGCTTCATCGGGATCATCATCATCCACACCATCATCTCCACCAGCACCATCACCACCACTCCATCCTGTTGTAACAATTGTGTTGGATATTGCTTTAGTTCTTAGGGGAAACTTTCCCGGTGTTGATTACTATTGTAGTTGATGCTTGTGAGTGGAACCATTGGATTATTGTTTATGTTAAGATTGTTATCCATTACCGTATCATCTTTGATCTTGATCCATATGATGTCTTGTGAGTAGTTCGTTGTGTTCTTGAGGACATTGGAGAAGTCATGTTGTTAGTAGTGAATCTGTGATGAGTTATTATTCAATGGTTTAGTATTTAAGTTGTGGTGCTATTCTTCTAGTGGTGTCATGTGAACGTCGAATACATGACACTTCACCATTTATAGGCCTAGGGGGATGCATTGTGTATTTGGATACTAATTGTGGGGTTGCCGGAGTGACAGAAACCTGAACCCCCGTTAGGACACCTATGCACAAGGGAGTGTAGTATCTCAGAGTTTAAGGCTGTGGTTAGATTTATATCTTAATTACTTTCCTGTAGTTACGGATGTTTGCAGGGGGTTTAATCACAAGTATGTATTAGTCCTAGGAAGGGCGGTATGTTAGCACAGGTTCACCCACACAACACTTACAAACACCAGAGAAGAGTACTTAGCTATTTGAAGCGAAAGCACTTGACAGAATTCCCATGTGTCCTCGAGAACGTTTGGTCCTTATAAGTATTTCCACCGGCCTGTCCTTTGCTAAGAAAGGATTGGGCCACTTGCTCCGTTTATTCGTTGCTTCTCTTACTTGCTCTTTGTTTTGTTGCCTTGTTAGAAAACCACTAAAAATCCATTTGCTATTCACAGGGATTTCCTGCACCATACCAATGTTCAGCACCTTCTGCTCCTCGTTGGGATCGACACTCCTATTTATCAGAAGTACTACGATACACCCCCTATACTTATGGGTCATCACCATTCATCTCACAAAGATCAGAATGTATGAGCTCTAGTGGTGTTAAATTTCTCACCTTTGTAGTCGTATGTGACTTGCGAGGTTGTTTAGCTTGCACGCAGACTTAGCACTTAGATCCCTTAACAGTTGTGAAATTAGGGATTAAACTCATTTTGGCTAGCCGCGTCATACAACCAAAATTAATATGGCAAAGATGAGAATGCTAGATATTTGATTCAAAATTCGTGTAAATATGATTAACAACTTTATTATAAACGTCTGACAGAGATAAGAATATTAAGCCTCCGCACTCATAACCTTTACCAACAAAGGTTCCATACTTAGAAATTACAAATTTATTGGACTCGAATACAATCTTGTAGCCGTCTCGACATAGAAGGGACCACTAACAAGATTTTTATTTATTAATAAAACATGATGCACGCTCTTCAGGCGCACGGTCTTTGCCGAAGTTAACTTTAGATCGATCGTACCAACACCATGAACAGAAGAATGCGAGTCATTCCCCATCAGCACGATTTGAGTCCCTTTGACCTGATATGAAGAAAACATGGGAATATCAGAACAGACATGTACATTAGCGCCCATGTCAATCCACCAATCAGGAGAATGATATAATGAAAGAACAGTAGGTAATATACCATACCCAACATCTTTCATCTCAGCGTCGCTCATGACAACATTGACAGTATTGCTGCCCTTGGCGCTTGTTAAAGCGGTTGGGACAAGCAGGAGCCTAATGATCAGGATCACCGCACACATGACAAGCACCTTCTTCTTATCAGTCTTTTTCTTGAAATTGGTAGACTCTGAGGCCTCGTTATTTCCATGGAACTTTCCTTTTCCATCAAACTTGCCCTTGTTCTTGAACTTGTGAGTATGGAAGTTCCTTTTTTGTACCAGATTGACATTAAAACCTCCCTCGGTACCTCGAGCACGTGTGTCTTTTGCTCTCGCCTTCTCTTCCGCATCAAGAGTCCCAATGAGCCACGTCACGGAAAACAAGTATGAATCGAAAATATTGTCACCAAGAATGTTGATCAAGGCATCCTTAAAAGTGGTATCAAGTTTTTGAAAGGCCTCTTCCTGAGCAGGATTAAGATCTCCCTCAGGTGTGCCATAAATGACGTTATAGCAGCTCATGGTCTGAAACCAGAGCACTTCTCTCGCACACCATCTTTTGTAATTGACACCTTCAAACACAGGTGGCTTCATGGAAGCAACAAAGCCACTTGGGGAAAATTTCCCGAAATAAGGTTTTTGGATTGTTGAATAAAAGAGCAATTTACCAAGAGAATTAACCATGATAAATGCTAGATAAAACATGAATATAATAATATAAATTAAACTAATCATGTGAATTAGCGGATACAGATTAAGGCAGATGCGGTGACCCAGCATACCACTGCATGTGTAGTACACTATAGTCGTTGACATGACATCCACAGAACACCGTTCTGTAAATATCACATCCTTTAGAGTGGTACAACAGAAACATTGCGGGTCCATATTACAAACATACACACATTATTATTATTACAATATCAGAAGTTCAAGACTTTCAAAAGATTCAACTTACAAACCAAAATATAAGTGTTTCAGTGGAAGTTTCAAAGTGAAAACTTAAACTCCAAATTGAGCTCAACAACTTATTGCTATATATTGTTCATGCTGCTCGGCTCAAGTGGCTCCTAGAACTATAGTAATTATTCAGACTCTTGGAACTCTCCTCTGTAGAATATATCGTAGTCCTCCCCTTCTACGGCTCCATACAAGTTGGGCTCTTCATAGAATACCTCCTCTTGGCCCTCAGTTGCATACATTGGAGTATCTTCGGGATTCTCGGAGTCTAAGCAAGGATTCAAAGGAAAGGATGAGTAACAGCGTTACCCAGCAAGTTCATTATATGCAAGGTGGGAAGTTTGATGCTCTATCTACCACCTCGGACTATCAGTCCTTGGCACTATGCAGTTTTTGTAAATCTTTTCTTCAAAGATTGATTTTATTATGAAAATCTATGACCATTAGCCTTCATAGGTTGACCAGAACTTTCATGGAGTTCCTTTCCTGACGCGTTCGTAGCTCCTTCCCGGAACAGGAAGTAACAAGTTACAGTTCTTACACTCTGCAGAGGTGCGTTACTTTACCCATGAGAGATCAACTTCCTTGTTGCACAATCGGACGTACTTTCCCGTCCACAATTCCATGATGTGGGGCCCAGTAGTTGGTCTAAGCCAATCACTGCCCTCTCCGCGACCTCATATGTTTGCACGATCCTTCGGGGCCAGCTCACCTCCGTTAAGCCCCCTTTCGGGCAGGCTAAAAGCCTGATGAGTTCCCGAAGACTCTATGACCTGGTGATACTCGAACGAGTACCATTTAAATGGACTATATCCCTAAAAACCATTCATAGATAATCTAGACACCAAAAGTGTGGGGCGTAAGGGTTCCCACCCATATGTTGGATCCGCACAAGTAATCACAACGTCACGTTAAGGTCGTCTTGCCTCCATACGAGAGGAAAAGGATACAGCTGACTTCTCCGTCCCATTCCAAATATCATGGTTAACGCGTAATATACGACGCTAGAATCACTGATGTCATGGGTTATTAATCCCTAACTGTTCATCATTATTGCAAATAGAAACCTAAGTTCTATTGCTCCAGCATATCATCACTTAGGACGATATCTAAGATTTATTTATTTTGAGAAAATAATATTTTCTTTTTCTGGAATATAGATGATAACACACAATTTGCAAATACTTGATAAAGACTCTTCAAAGGACATGAGAAAGTGATGAACTTGCCTTATGATTGCAAGGTAGTGAAGTCGGATGCTTGCACTGGACCTTGAGCTTCTATGTCTGCAAAACATCATTATTGCCCGGTAAGGACAATATTTAAAGAAGCAAAATGATTATGCAAAGTAATGTAATGCATTATTTATTTTTGTATGTTCTTCCCCAATATTTAAATTACAATAATTCTTTTTAGTAATAAATAATTATAAATGTTAATTTTTTAATATTTATTGAATATTATATTCTTTTATTTGAATTTTATTTATTTAATAATTCCTTTAAGAATTATCATTTAAATATAATAATGATATTAAATATTTATTTAGTATTTTTCTAAAATAATACAATATCAACATATAATAAAAGTGATTTTTACTTATTTTTATCATCTTTCATTAAATATATATATTATAAAATTCTTGATAAAAGTCATATGCCTAAAATTTTATTTCTTAATTTATTTAGATAGATTGAATTATTGTGAATCCAAAGATATTTTATTTATAATTTTTGGATTTTTATTTGATTTTCTAGAATTTATTTAAATTCACGGGCATTTTGGTATTTTATTAATTATTAAAATTTTCCTTGGACGATTAGGCTAGCCTAATTGGGCTTATTGGGCCATTCTGACCCAAGTGGCTATGATCAAAAGGGCTCCCCGAAGGGTACTGGCCCTATCGTCCCACTCTCTCTCTCTCTCTCTCTCTCTCTCTCTCTCTCTCTCTCTCTCTCTCTCTCTTGACCTCTCTTGACCTCTCTTCTTCTCCTCCTCGACCCCGTGGTCGATGGCGCCGTCGCCGTGCACTGCTCGCCACCGTGGTCCTCCCTGGCCGCTACCGTGATGCAAGGCGAGGTTTTAGACCACGCTCGTCCATCTGGTCCAGTCCGATTTGATCATGGGCCCTTCTATGGTCAGGCTAGCCCTAGGGTTTGGGAATGGTGCTGCTACCGCTGTCGTTGATCCTCCCGTGGTGATGTGCGGTGCTCGTGCGCTGTAGTGGCCGCCGCCGTGGCTGGTGCGGGTTGCAGCGCCCCTGGGTGATCCCCGTGTCGCCGCGAGCACGTCGGCCCATCTGCTTCCTCTTCAATTCGTCAGCGAGGACCTCGGGTAAGTTGCGTCTCTATGGATCCTAGTTCATCCTATCACCATGAATCTCTCTGTGTATCTAGTGGCTACCCATGCCTAGTGCCTATGTTCTGTTTAGGGTTCATATCCTGATTAGGGTTCATATCCCCTATTTATCATATATATATATGATGATTTGGATCTAGTGGTGATGATCCTTGAGCATGAGGAATGACTGTTTGATGTGGATTTTTGCTTATTGTTGACTTTGGTGATGCTAGTGGCTTATCAGACTTATTCTAATGGTAAATTTGATATGATCCAAATGACAGTGCTTCTGTGGAAGCATTACTTGTGAATGTTGTTAACCTGGGAGCTTTCTACTGTCAAAATATTGACAGTAGTTCTGTCAGTGCTTGATTACTGTATCTGTAATTGTTAGCTTGTATGCTGGTATACAGACTGAATTTAATCATTACAGATTACTGATGTTCTGTAAATGTATAAATGTATAAATGAGCTTGATGCTGATTCCTGGCGTTTGATTCCAGCAAAATGATATTTAGTGGCTTGCCCCTTTCTTATCTGTGAAAGCTAAGTAATGATTGTAGTTGGCTTAATAGGAACTTGTCCTTGTGATACCATCATAGAATGGCACACAAGTAGTTGGGTCTTATTACTGAGCTTAGCTTTGTCAGTGCTTGAAATTAGTTCTGGCAAAGTTAAGATTAAAGCTTCTTTTAATTCCCCTGCCTATGATGTTGGTCTGAGGCATAGGAACTAGTTTCCTAATGATTGTCCCTGATAGAAATGTTCTTGTAGTAATATCAGCTGCTAGTTCTTAAGTCATAGTTGGAAAAATAATGGGTGTTCTAGTGGTTTTGCATGGATCCATAAGATTTATGGATTCTGAGGTGCTACTCTTTTAAGAGATGTGCCCAGATTTCATAATCCTGCCTTTGGCTATATTGAAATATAAGATTTGGATTTTGTAACCAGGATCAATGATGTAGGTCTAAGATCCTGGTTATATTTGTATGGTTATCTTGTGGTTATGAATTTAATTTTCAAAACCTTCTAGGATGGATTTATCCCACTTGGATGAATACTGAGAAGTGAGATATAGAACAACACATGATCTATTATATTGATATGATAAACAGATCATGTGATGGTTTTATATAACTTACCACAACAATGGTTTGTTGTTGTGGTTGCAACTTGTTGATCTGGTGGTCTGATCTTGCTAGCTTGATCTGGTCCTTCCCCTGTTGTTGTTTCGACTGTTTACAGCTCTTGGAACTTGTCCTTGATCTTGATATCCACCTTCTGGTTCCTGGTAGCTTGGCCTTGACCTTGCTATCCATCTGATCCACCCCCTCCTTATGTCACCATCTTGGTGAGTTCTGAGAGGATCTGGTTTGTGGTTTAGTTTGGCTGGTTTGGCTGTGGCTAGGATGTTGGTGCTTGTTGTGTATGAACAAGAAAATGATGTTGTGGTGCTTGCCCACGGCTGTGCTGAGTGGTTTTGTTTGTGTGGGCTGTTGTTGCTGTGCTGACAGCACACACCATGCATTTAGGGGTGTGTGCATGCTGCACCCTTTTGGATATGCTCGGGGAATGAAAGTTACCTTTTTTATCTGTTTACCACTTAACTGCTTGGTGAAACTTGCCCCTCTCTCTGATTAAAATTATTTGACTTGTGGCTTATGGATTATGAAAGATTTATTTCTTTCCTATTGGTGAAACTTGCCCCTAAGATTTACTCAGTGATGTAAAGTTGAACAGTGCACCTCGCTGTCACTACTAAGAGTAACATTTATCCTAATATTTTATTTTCTTTATTTTAGTTTGTGATTTGTTTTGCAGGTACAAGACTTGAAGATTCAAGATTTAGATTAGGTTTTCTTTTTCTTTGTAGAATAGTCCCCTTGTAATATTTATTTTATTCTTTTGTAAATAAGATGTACTAGATGAATAACAATGTAATTCTACTCTTGTAAAGATTCTTTATTGGTTTTGTAATTTTCATTTTGTAACTTATTGATGAATTGATTTAAATGAAATGTATATTCATTTATTTAATTGTCAATCTTATATAGAGTTTCTGATTACTATTATTGTTTCTTTATAAGTTACATTTTGTAACTTATTCATTGAATAAATATATGAAATAAATATTCATTCACTCAATTATGTTATATTATTTAAAGTTTAAGTTACTAAATATTATTTATTGATTAAATAATATTCTCACACATAATCCTAATCCTTTTAAAAATATAAATCCAAATCTCAAGTTTGAATTCAAATTCCTTTCCCCAAAACACAGTAATCCATAAAGATCATGCCAAAGTTTATAGCGATCATTCTCCAAGGCTATTCCTAAACTTAAAGAGTGAAAGAAACTTTGATCACTTTAATTTTTTATTTGGCGAAAAATTTACCCACATTTTTACAGATGAATGCATGCATTTGCACAGATTCCTAAATCTACCCTTCGTTGGTTCCTAAATGCTGGGATGTTACAGCAGATAACCAAGAGTATTGCAAGGCATAGAACTTGAGATAAGATCAAAACAAGGTCTACAACAAACCAAAAGAAATGGCAAACTATCTAACTAAGATAAACAAGATTGAGGAAGATGATGTACATCACAATAGAGGAACCGCCAGTGTTGGCGTTGGCACCGTCATCAGCCATGTCGATGAGGAAGAGGTTGCTGATGTTGAGAAAGAAGTCGTTGTTGGGAAAGACGTCGGCGTTGCCGCTATCCGTGAAGGAGTACATGATGAAGCCAGCAGTCGCGCCAATAGCGCTCCCTAAAAACCTTATTGTCATTCTCCCATACAGGACTCGAAGCAGCGGATTCTCGGAGGCCTACTGTCCCGGCTCACGGTGCACACCGCAAGACAGGATGGGAAGATTAGGTAGCGCGGTGCTCTGAAACTGGAGGCGCAACGGGGTGTGCAATCATGTATCTGAGAGAAGGCGCGACCTCTTTCTCTTATAGGCACAAAAGGAAGGCAGACAAGCTGCGCAGGAGATGAAACAAAGTGGCGGAAGCTGAAGCATAAAGCGATAGCCAAAAACCGGACAGCCTCCACCCAGTTCACATTCATTTTCACTTAGCTCGTATTAAAAATCCACTCGATCAAAACGTTTCAGCTTATATACAATTGTTCATATACCATTCATGCATGATAAAATAAAGCTCGGCTCGACGATATTACCGCAACTAGCGGCGCGTGTGCGTCGTGACGTGATGTGGCGAGACGAGCGAGGAGGAGGAGCAGCGCGCGTGTATATGTCTTCTCTTCTTAAACTCGTACAAGTGGTGGAATAGCTTTTCTTATAAGCTGCTTCAACTTCCACTTAACTAGCAATGTGGGACTAAACGTAGTACATGTATATAGCTGATTGCTTTCATTCGTGGTCGTCGGTCCAATAGAGTCCTCTAGCAAGGAAAGATTGGGCAATACGTTCCCTCGATCAAAATGGAGAGGTATGACCTCCTTGGATACTGGAGAGGTCCTTAACAACCTAGTTCCGGTCACACAAATAAAAAGTCTTATACAACTCATAGATTAATTCTATATATATCTTCTTGATAAGGGCTTCCTTGGAAGAAAGATAAGACATAATAAGAATTCCAATGATTCTATAGCTCAAGTCCACGGGCGGACCTTCACGGGGGCGAACCTGGGTGCCCCGCCCCCCCCCCAACGAAAAAAACTTTTGCTGTCATATGTCCAGCACAAATATCCCTTCTCGTTCTACCTGGAAGCGAAAAATACTGCCTGGTCGAGTTGGATCTTCTCTGTCTCTCGTCTCTAAGAGAATGCATGGCGACTTAGGCGGCGACCGGGACGGTATTGCCGTGAGGCCGTGAGGGACTGAGCGTGACCGGACGCCGGTGGCACTCAGTGAAGGAGGTGGCCTGCCGGAGACCATCTCGTCTCTTCCTGGTCATGCGCCAGCGCTGAGAAGATCAGAAGCAGGGACTTGCAGTCGCAGTCGCAGGCAGCTCGATCTGCTTCCTTCCTTCGTCCCATGTGCAAGCTAGCTTTCCGGCCGGCCAGCGAGCGACCTCCTGCTCCTGGTAATCCCTTTTTATAGGCTCAAAATCTCAATATAAGTTCATGATGTACCGATTCTTGCATCTTAGAATTGAGGAAAATGCTAGCTAGTCATAGATTGCCATAAATTAAAGTTGTCGATTACAAATTGTTGTTAAACTATATACTAGGTAGGAAGTGACAATGGGTAAAGGAAAACCATTGATTCATTTTTTTTTTTAAAAGATATGACTCTGAAGCTCATGAACAAGCTGACCATAAAAAATTAACAGCAGAACCAATTCATGTACAGCCCTCTTCCTTGTTGCTCGAATTTGGACAGTTGAGCACTAACATGCTACTTTTGTTTTGGACTACCTTATGCATGGTTACGTAGTAGACGATTTTTTTTGTTTTGGCGGGGTTAGGGAGATGACAATCCAGGTGCACGGTGGTGTCCTAACTTGAAAAAACTTGTTTTAGAGGTGGCACCTATGGTGAAAAATTGCTAATCTATTAAGGATTTTTTGTGTACCCTGGGTCCTGTGCACCACCAAAAATGAACTTGTATCCGCCCTGCTTATACATATATTGACTTATAACTGTATTTTGTGGACAAGATCAATCTCAATATATAAGTTCATGAAAATGCTACAAATACTATCTTGTTGCTATCATTTGATTTGGCTTCAAAAAAAAGTATACATTTCATTTTACAGCTTCGTTCCTTCAGAGATTTTCTGCAAGGTCCGCCATTGGTCAAGTCAATCGGAGTTGACGGTTATGGTACATATAGTAACTGAACAAGCTTCCGGTGATATTTCTATAAAGCATAATCCTTTAATGGTATAGTATTTTTCTGAAAGTCTAGATCTTATAGTGGTATAGAAACAATTTTCTTAAAATCAAAAATACGATCAAATTTCGCGTGACGTGTACCATACGGTTACTCTCTCGGAGCATCTCCACTCGGCTACCCAGGACGCCGATTCTGACACCGAATTTAGGTTCGGACGCCGAATTTAGGTTCGGACGCCGAAAATCGGTCCAGTCACGTATATAGGAACCTGTTTTCGTCTGGATTTGGGCCAACTTTGGTCCGGACTCCCAAGGCCGTTTCCAGGATTCCGGGTACGCCCTGGGAACGCCGGACGCAGCAAACTCGGCGAAAAAAACGAAGCGGCGTGTGGACCCGCCGAGTCAGCGACGAAAGCCGAGTCGTCGTCATCCTCGGAACCACGCAGCGACCGCTGGATAATAACTGCCCGTCGCTTCGGCCACGCGTCGCCGAATTGCCGCGCCACCGCCACCGCCTCGTCTCTCGCGACAGACCGGCAGGCACTAACTTTCTGTTGTTTCCCCTTTTCTCGCCCTCGCCTCTACACCCTTCCCGCCCTCGCTGCCCATCTCGGCCTATAAAAGCGGTACCCCTCGCCGGAGTTCCTCACACTCTCTCACAACTCCCCAGCCCATAACTCCGCCAAACACACAACTCTCCTTCCCCCACTTAGCCATGGCTGAGCGCTTTCCCGGCGACGGTGCGGCGGCGAACGGCTTCAGCCGACGCACGCTCCAGCCTTGGGAGGCGCGCATGCTCTATGAAGCCGGCTACATGGTGCCGCCGGACACGCGGAACCCTCCGGGGTGGAAGCTTAGCGCTGGCGGCATCCCTATCCCGTCGGCGCCGACGCTGGACGAACTGCCCAACAAGATCCAGGCCTTCATCGCGGCCATGGATGATCCTTCCGACGCCGAGAGCCTCGACAACCTCCTGTACTGGGAGACGTTCTTCGCTGACCGCCGCGCCCAGGAGCTCGCCCGCCATGAGGGGCCGCCAGACGACGCGCCAAAGCGCAACAACGCGGCCGGTCGCCTGCGTTTTTGGAGCGCGCTAGGCTGGACGCTCGCGGCGGTGCTAGAGCACATCCACGCCGGTAACACACCGCGTCTCAGCTTCCCGCGCACATCCACGCCGGCGGACAGGTCAGGGCGGCGTCCTCTAGCGAACTGGATGTCGAGGAGGATGGCCAGCCTGAGTTCATCCTCCTCCGCCTCGGCCTCTGATACGTCCAAAACGTATCTACTTTCTCGAACACTTTGCTATTGTTTTTCCTCTATACTTATGTGATTTGGATACAACTAATACGGACTAACGCTGCTTTCAGCAGAATTATCTTGGTGTCTTGTTTTTTGTGCAGAAAATCAACTATCAAGAAAAATCTCGGAAAATATGTCAAAAATTATATTTCACCGGAAGATCCATGGAGCCAGAAAGAGAGACAGAGGGGAGGCCTGGGGGGCCCAGACCCACCCTAAGCGCGGGCCCACTGACCCGCGCCTGAGGGAGGTCTGGCCATCCCAGGAAGCTCCTCGGCCTCCCTCTGCGCCTATAAGTTGCCATTCGACCTAAAAACCAAGGGGGCGTCAATAGTTTTCCATAAAGAGTTCCCCTCCACCGCCGCCACCAGAAACCAAGATTCAGATCCAAAGGCCCCAAAGTGACAATAATTGGGACAACCGGAGGGGATGGCTGTGATGTGAGGATCACGTGTGTTCATGGAGTGTTAATGCTTTGCTCCGGTGCTCTATTAAAAGGAGCACCTTAATTGCCAGTAGTTCCCTAGAGGCCCCGCTGCCACGGGCTGGCTGGACAGAAGATGTTGTGCAAGTTCTCACTGCGAGCACGTATGACTATATTTGGAGCACATGCCTAGGATTGTTTAGTACTTGGATGCTTGTTGTTATTTATCTACAATGCTCTAGTTCTTTGAAGTTACATGTTTAGACTCGTCCATGCAACATCCGTCCATCCATCCCTATGCCTACCGCACTTGAATCCTACTGTTACCGTTACTGTTACTATTGCTCCTGTTTCACTGTTGCTGTTACTGCTGTTGTTGCTTTGATGTTGCTACTACAAACTGTTTCCAGGTGCAGCTGAACTGACAACTCAGTTGTTAAGGCTTGCAAGTATTCTTTGGCTCCCCTTGTGTCGAATCCATAAATTGGTTAATACTACCTACGAAGACTGTTGCGATCCCCTACACTTGTGGGTCATCAAGACTATTTTCCGGCGCCGTTGTCGGGGAGCATAGCTTTATTTGTAAGTTCACTTGGATCTATTATTGTTCACTGGTACTCCTTTCATCATGGGGAAGTCTCGTGATGGAAATTTTCCTATTTTACCATCCACTACAAGAAGAGGTACAGTCCTAAACACCTCTGTTGCTCTTGATTCACCGTTTGTTATAAGTAAGCTTGTCACACCACCACCACATGCTCATGCTACACACTGCTACTATTGCTGAATCTAAAACTGCTTTTGATACTCATGATGTTACTTGTACTGTGCTTGATGCGAGTGGTTCATTAGGTCGTTTTCTATATGCTACTATGGCTAGTCTAGGAAATACTGAAACTCCTAGTGAAGACACTGTTACACCTGTTAGCTCACCTTCTAGTGAGAGTTTTGATATTAATGATGGTTACATAGAGCTCACTGATGAATTTGTTGAAGAGTGCCGAAACACACATGGTGCTAGTACTATTAAGAGTCTCCTTGCTAGACGTACTATTATGCCCAAGAAGTCCTATGATTCTAAGTTTGCCACCTCTCCCATATATATTAAAGATAAAGATTATGATTTCTCTCTTGATTTAACTTATTTAGATATTGTTGAGAAAGAACTGTTTTGTGGTACTGAAAATGAGAGTGTTGTGGCTCATATGAATGAGCTTTCTACTATGAATGCTTTGTTCTCTGATGATTTCAAAATGCACAAGTACTTTGTTGCTAAGATCTTCCCTTTTTCACTAAAAGGAGAAGCTAGGGCTTGGTTTAATAGATTACCTCCTGGTTCCATTGATAGCCCTGATTGATTGATTGCTTCTTTCTTCCATAAATATTCCCCCCCCTAGTGCTAGACATGCTGCTTTGCAGAGACTTTTTGATTTTAAACAGGGAGAAGAAGAGAAATTGCCTGAGTCATGGAAAAGATTCTGTTCCTTGATTCATGCATATCCTGGATGTCCATTACCTCAGAATGAGCTTCTTGATATTTATTATAATGGACTAACTGATGATTCTAGGACCTACCTAGATAGCTTTGCTGATTGTGTTTTCAGGAAAAGGACTCCTACAGATGCTGAAGAATTAATGAACAAGATAAGCAAGAATTATGATGATTGGACTTCAACTGAGCTGAATACACCTGAGCCTATTACTCCTTAACCAGTTGTTCCTGAACCAGTTCCAATACCAACAACAAAGAAGAGGGGAGTTATTGCATTAAATGATGAAGTGATGAAGGAAGCTAAAAAGTGTCTAAAGGAGAAAGGTATTAGAGCTGAAGATGTGAAGAATCTACCTCCTATAGAAGAATTATGTAAGCCAATTCCCCACTCATCTACTATTGAGGTACACTCTCTCCAACACTTTGATGAAGGTGATATTCCTTATGGTAAGCCTCCTGATCAATGCTTAGAGGAACTTGACATTATTATTGTTAAACAAGGTAATTTTAATAAACAAGTTCAGAATCATTTATTGGAAAATTCTAGAGCTATCCATGAGTTGAAAGATATTGTGGAAAGAACTTCTAATAATATTAAAATGCTTTGTAAACACTTTCAAATGGTTCAAACCCAACTTGATCAACTTTCTAAGGTGCAAAAGGATATGCTAGTTAATGCTTCAGGAAATAAACATGCTTATGGAATTAGAACTAGGAGTGGTGCAGCTACTCAAGATCCTTTATATCCTGAAGGACACCCTAAAAGAATAGAGCAGGATTCCCAACAAGGTGAGGATAGTGGTAGTCCTCGTAAGAGGAAGAAAAAGAAACATAAGGAAGTTGAGGAACCACTTGAACCTGTTGTAGATACTGATAGTATATCTGTCTCTGATGCTGAAACTGAGAGTGGTAATATTGATGAGTCTCCTGATGCTGAAACATAAGAAACTGAGAAACACACTAAGAACACTAGGTACACAAAGGAAGATTTTATTGCTAAAAAACATGGTAAAGAGAGAGAACCTTGGGTGCAGAAACCTATACCTTTTCCAGGTAAGAAACACAAGTCAAAGGAGGAAGAACACTACAACAAGTTTTGTGAGTGGATGAATCCTTTATTTCTGCAAATTCCTTTGACGGATGCTATTAAATTGCCTCCTTATTCAAAGTATATGAAGGATATTGTCTCTAATAAAAGGAAGATTCCTAATGAGGAGATTTCTACTTTGCTTGCTAATTACTCCTTCAATGGTAAGGTTCCAAAGAAACTTGGTGATCCAGGTATACCAACTATTCATTGCTCCATTAAGAATAATTATGTTAGAACTACTTTATCTGATTTGGGAGATGGAGTTAGTGTTATGCCTTTTTCTCTCTACAAGAGACTCTAGTTAGAAAAATTGATAACAACTGATATATCTTTGCAAATGGCTGATAAGTCAACTAATGTTCCTGTTGGTATATGTGAGGATGTTCCTGTTCAAGTTGCTCATAATTGCATGGTCTTAACTGATTTTGTTGTGCTTGAAATGCCTGAAGATGATAATATGTCTATTATTCTTGGGAGACCTTATTTTAATACTGTAGGTGTTGTCATCAATTGCAATCGAGGGAAAGTAACATTCAATATTAATGACAAATAGCACACTGTCTATTTCCCCAAGAAGGTTGTTAGAAGCTATTGCCTGAATTCTATTGAAAATATTGAAGGCATCAAGGTTGGAGAAATATATTTTCCCATTCCACAAGAAAATATTGAAACTATTATGATTGGGACCATTGCTATCAAGTATGAGGTAACATAATCACCTTGTGGGATGCAACGTTTTGCTTCATATAATATTGTTTTGGTAACAAGACTTGATCAACCTTGTTAACAAAGGATTTTAATGAACAAAATAATGTTTCCACTGTAGTTATACTTGCTTTCCTTTTCCCTTCTCTTTTCTAGTCTTTGCTTTAGCTTTAGTTTTGCTAGTCGTTTTCTTGTTTGAGTTTCTTAGAGCTCCTGTAGTTTGGCTTTTGGTTTTCTTTTGCTTCTTCTGAAAAAACTGTTTCTGCGATAAAATCAATTTTTATACCCTGAAAATTGGCGAAAAATAAAGTTTCCTGAAAAATCCCAGAAAATTCAAAATAAATTTTTCCTCAAAAAAGGGGCGGAGTGGCACCTGAGATGACCCAGGGGGCCATCCCTAGACCCCACACCCATGGTAGGCGCGGCCTACCTAGTGGTGGCGCCTAGGGGGTTCTGGCCCACCTGGGCCCCTCCAGGCTGCCTCCTCAAAGCCACATTCTTTCTCTCTCCTGAAAAACACCGGAAAACTTTCTCAAGCTCGAGTTCTTGCTGTTCTTTCTCGCGATTTTCGATCTCCTTGTTCAACCCATATCAAGTGCTGATTTTTGGAGGGTTTGTTCCTTGGTATGTGCCTCCTCCACTTGTCCAATTAGATTTGTGATTGGTAGATTGTATCTTGAGTATTTTGCTACTATAGGTGACAGGTTGTTTGAGCTTGCATGATTGTTCTATGCTTAGAAACTTTGTATTGATGCATGTGTAGTCCTCTAGCAAGTTCCTATAGTAGCTTCTCATCATTTATCAACTTAGAAATCACTTGGTTTGATGGTTGTCTAAAAATTTCAGCAAGGAAGATGAGTGCTTATCCACTGAATCAATATGACTTGATGGTGCATGAGCCAATGAAGGTTCATCGTGAGGAGGAAGTTTTTCCTTCCATATATCCATGCTATGAATTTATGAGAGCTGCGGGGATTCTCCAAGATTTTCAAACTTTGGTTACAAATGCAGGGTTGGAGCACTTTGTTGAAGGTGAACCAATCCAATATGTTAAGCTAACCATAGATTTTGTGCAGGACTTCCGGTTCACTTGGTCTACTTCTAATCCCATGGTCCGTTACAAAATGTATAATATGCCTGTCAACCTGCCTTTTGCTAATTTCTGTGCAGCAATTAGAGTACCTCAGTGGGGATCTCGTGAGAAGATCAAGGAGAGGCCCAAGTCACTTGTTGATTTGTATGCTGATATTTGCCAAGAATTCGACTTCTCAAAGTAAAGTGGCAAGGTGGTCACTTACGGAGGAGGAGGTTGACACTTATGTGGGGGAACTCTCCTAGCAAGAGGAGAACGTTGAAGAGGATGTCGAAGACAATTCGTTTCAGCCCTCCAACTTGGGAGAGTCTTCATACCAGCAGCCCTCATTTGATTGGGGCGCGTGTTCTTCTTCATCACAGCTGCCTGACTATGATCATTCCTATGATGACCCACCAGCATGGGATTACTATCCGTGCTATTGAGCCCCACTTAGGCCAAAAGCCTAAGCTTGGGGGGAGGTATACCGACGTCACACTCATCTATATATCATGTTCGATCGGTTCTTTGTATATCCATTGTTTCGCTTTCTTTTTGGTTTTTGTTTGCTTCTTTCTAAAAACCCAAAAATACCAAAAATATTTTTGTTGTTTCTTTGTTTCTTTGCTTTGGTTTGCCTTAAAAGAAAAATCCAAAAAGATTTTGCTTTGTTTGGTTTGTTTTGTTTTTGTTTGGTTTTTCTTTATTTGCTTGTTTCTAAAAAAATCGAAAACACCAAAAATATTTGTTGTTCTTCTTTGGTTTTGTGAGTTCTTTGTAGGGTTCAACCGTCCTCAGTGGTTTTTGGTTTCATGTTAATTATTCAAGTCACACAAGTGAAGGGCAATAATAAAGATTAAGACAACTCGAGGTGTGGTAAGAGGCTGGTAACGAACTCTACTTGTTTCATTTTTGTACATATACTCATCATTGTGAGCATGCTTAGCCTGTTTGTGTAAGGTGTATGTCATTATGGATGCTTAGTAGTTCTTGCTTGTCTATGATTAACTCTAGCTTGCTAATAGTTTGTAGAGTGTCATATGAATGTTTGCTTGCATTGTTTTATTCATACTTTGGTATGACATTGTGGTATCCTCCTCTGACTGTTCATGTGAATCTACTTGGCACATGCTCACACATGCATATGACTAATCAATTGTCAGTAAGCCTCGATGATTTATTTGTTGGAGATATGCCCAAGAGGCAATAATAAAGTGGTTATTATCATGTCTTCACACTTATGATAAATGTTTACATACCATGCTATAATTGTATTAACCGGAAACATTAATACTTGTGTGATTTGTAAACTAAAATAAGAGTCCCTAGTATAGCCTCTTGTTAAACTAGCTTGTTGGTTAATATATGATCATGGTTTCCTGATCATGAACATAGAGATGTTATTAACAACAGGATCATATCATTAGGAGAATGATGTGATGGACATACTCCTATAGATAAGCGTAGCATAAAGATCAAGTCATTTCAATAGTTCAATTGCTATATGCTTTCTGATACATAGTAACCTAATTCCTTCGACCATGAGATCATGCATATCACCTTTACTGGATGGATGCTTTGATGTCATCAAACACCACACCGTAACAGGGTGGCTATAAAAGTGGCATTGAGTGTTCGGAAAGTATTGGTTGAAACACATGGATCAAGAGTGGGATTTGTCCATCCATATGACGGATAGATATACTCTGGGCCCTCTCGGTGAAATGTCATCCAATTAGCTTGCAAGCATGTGACTTGGTCACAAGGGATCACATATCACGGGAACGAGAAAAGAGTACTTATCAGTATCGAGGTTGAACTAGGTATGCAGAGATACCGACGATCATAAACTTCGGATAAGTAAACTATCGTGAGACAAAGGGAAATTGGTAACGTATGTAAGTGGTTCATTCGATCGCAAAGTAATCGTAGAAATATGTGGGAGCCATATGAATTTCCAGATTCCTCTATTGGTTATTGTTCGGAGAAGTGTCTCGATCATGTCCGCATAATTCACGAACCGTAGGGAGACACACTTAAGGATTCGACGTTGTTTGAGTAGTTATGGTATTATGAGAAAGAGACCGAATGTTGTTCGGAGTCTCGGATGGGATCCGGGATATCACGAGGTGATCCGGAATGGTCCGGAGAATAAGATTCATATAAGGAAAGTCCCGTTTCGGAGTTCGGGAATGATTCCGGTGTTTTCATCGGGGATATTCTAGAAGGTTCCGGATTGTCCGGCACTCCGGGGAAGGGGTACATGAATGTGTCATTACATATTGGAATGATTGCATCATGTACTAAGTGTTCTTGCTGTCCCAAATATAGGATTAAATTGAATCCTAAAACAGAAAAGTCAAATGTCCAGTTTGAAAGTCAAACTGCCAAAACAAGAAACTGTGGGAAACAAGCAAGAGGAGTTGGAACCAACCTGGAGGAGGAGTTGGACTCCTCCAGGCCGGCGCCCAGCCCAAGGCCGAGTTGGGGAGGGACTCCCTCCCTCCCCTGGCGCGCCAAGACCCCCCTCCCATAAAAGGAGGGGCAGGGCTCCTCCTAGAGACACACAAGTTTCCTATCCTCTAAACTAAACCCTAGATCTAGACCCCGGTTTAGAGCTATTCGGTTTAGAGCCTTCTAATTGGTTTAGAGCCCTCTAATTGGTGTGTCTAATTACTAGACCACTAATAGCCTCTCTCATAAGCTCCACCATACTCGCACCGGCTTAAGGCGAAGCCCTGCGGGATCTCCCCTCTACTTCCGGTACCACGCCGTTGTGCTGCCGGAATCGCGAGGAGAGTGCTACAACCTCCGCTGCCTGCTGGAACAAGGGAGAGGAAGGTCTTCGTCGAGTACCGAACGTGTGACCGACTGCGGGAGCGCTGCTGGAACGTGGCGCTGGAAGGATCGTCTACACGATCTTGAGATCGGAAAGAGTACGACTACATCACCCACGAGAATCTGCTCTCGTTAACCGCTTTGGAATCTTCGAGGGTGAGTTCCTCTATCGACTCGTTGCTACAATCTAGTAGATAGATCTTGGCTTGTTTGTTTGTATGCGATAGAAAAATTTTGTTTTCCATGCTACGAACCCCTACAGTGGTATCAGAGCCGTGTCTATATGTAGATCTGTTGCACGAGTAGAACACAATGGTCATTGTGGGCGTTGATGCTTTTATTGTAGATTGCTTTTTGTGTACTTTGCATCTTGCGGTATGTTGGGATGAAGCGGCCCGGGCTAACCTTACATGACATCGTTCATGAGACTTGCTCCACGCTTGACATGCAACTCGTTTTGCATAAGTGGCTTTGCGGGTGCCTGTTTCTCCTAGCATAGTAAAGATCCAATTTACAACGGGTGATCAACAATGCTAGTATCAATGTTGTGGTTCTTGTTCGTAAGTTAGAACGACACTTATGGAAAGCCCCAAACCACGTAAAATATGCAAAGAAAGTAGAAGCGTCTAACTTTGTTTTGCAGGGGTGTGCAGTGATGTGATATGGCCATGATTGTGATTATATTTGATGTATGCAATGTTCCTTATTGTAAGTTGGCAACCGGCAGGAGCCATATGGTTGTCTTTAATTTCTGTTAAGACCTGCGTGTCTATTCAAAATAGTTGTAATAGTTGAAGCTGGTGGACGACAACCATGGAGAAGCGTCATTGACCTTGATGCTATGCCGGTGATGATGGAGATCATATTCGTGCTTGAAGATGGAGATCGGAAGCACAAAGAAGAAAGGCCATATCATATCACATATTATGAATTGCATGTGATGTTAATCCTTTATGCATCTTGTATTGCTTAGTAGACGACGGTAGCATTATAAGATGATCCCTCATGCACATAAATTTCAAGTTCTAAAGTGTTCACCCTTAGTATGCACCGTTGCCAAAGCTTGCTGCTTCGAAGCACCACGTGATGATCGGGTGTCTTTGATTCCGCGGGTGAATACAACGTAAGCAAGCCAGATTTGCTTATGCGGAAGCTAAGGTTTGATCTTGACGAGCCTAGCATGTACAGACATGGCCTCAGGAACACGGATCACCGAAAGGTAAAGCATGAGTCATATAGTAGATATGATGAACATGTTGATTGTTCGCCATTGAAACTATATCAACTCTCGTGATGATCGGTTTTGATGTGGTGGATTTGGTTCGTGTGATCACTAAAACAATGTGAGGGATATTGTTTTGAGTGGGAGTTCACCTAGATTAATTTAATTATTAATTAGAACTCAATTTATCATAAACTAAATCAAAGTGAATTTGCATAGTTGTTGTAGTCATTGGCGTCCGTTTACCACCTTGCGCTTAGTTATAATTGAGATGATAGAACTATAAAATTCTGGTTAGTTACTTTACGAACTGGTATCGTATTGTTTTGAAGTGTTAATCTAAAGTTTAAAAGTCCTATTGCAAACTTTCAGTAAGTTCCGGTTACTCCATGAAGTTTAATAATTAGTATTAAATCAAGAGTAACAATTCCAAGTGTTAGTATATAAGTATCATGTTTGTATCCATGATTCTTGATATTCAAAGGATTCCCTTAATATCAAGGTTATCTAGGATCTGAAAGAGTTGTTTCAGAAACCATGATGTGTGGAAGATATTGTGATATCTGAAACAAAGTTTTGGTTGCAACATGATAGAGTATAATATGGCAAAAGTCATGTTCTCATATTTGATGAGAATTTGCAAAAAGGTTGGAGACACTTGTTGTCCTAATCCTCCAAAAGGTTTTGGATAGCAACATTATACTCATAATTCATCGTTATAAGCTAAAAGTAGTTTGATCATGGACGATTCCATGATAAGGGTGAATATTTGATGTAGGTGAAATGTTTACTACACCAAGAGATTACTAAAGAAAGGAATTTGAAAGAACACCAAATATTTGATGATGGTGATCTACTTCAAAGTGCAAGTCCAAAGACATTGGTATTTAATTATACACACTTTGGACTATATGTCATATGTATGACTCCACTATTGATGTTAATAGATTCTTTCAAACAGAAAAGGAAATACTGAAAGAAAATCTCATAAATATATGGCAGAAAAGAAAAGACTAGAATCGTTCAGTTTAAGTATATAGATGATATACATGTCATGGCTATATTCTTTGCTTGTTAAACAATGTGGTTCTTAAGTATTTGATACTGAATTTGTTGGTGTGAATCGTCATACGAAACAACACAATTCATGAACTACAATGGCCTAAGTAACTAGCAAAAGAATATGTGATGATGTTCATCGAGAACAAAATAAAGGGTTATTGTGTTGCTTGTTAAACATCAAAGCTTGCCTTCAAAGATTTGTTTTATCAGGTATTATGGGAACAAAAGGATTGTTCAAATAATTGCCGTAATCCATAAAAGATGGATGATTCGCAAATCTCGTTGGAGACATCACATCCATAAAACTAGTGCTAAAAATGTCGAAAGACAAATTGATTGAAAGATCACTTAGGAAGTGACATCGCCGTTTAAATTATATTTGAAAGAAAACATGAAGAAACTCCATGTTGATGGAATTTTGGAGTCTTCTGATTTTTGATCAAATGACGCTTGTGAAACTTTCTTAGAGATAATTAAAACTTCGTTCATAGGCCAAAAGGGAACGAATGACTAGCTTATTGGAACTTGTACATATTGTTGTACGAAGTCCGTTATGTGTAGTCAAGAGCGATGGATTTCAACTTCATATGCTTTCTCCGAAAATTTGAGTGAATATATGAATATTTACTTAATAAGGATGAAGTGTGAAATATTTGAAGAGTTCAAAGACTTTCAAGATGAAGTGCAAAATCATTGTAACAAGAATATAAACAGTTTATGATAAAGATCATAAAGGAAGATATTTGAGTTACAAGTTTAGCATAATACCTAAGATTTAAGGAATCGTTCCGTGGATTTGCATTTCCCGAAACACCATAAGAGTATGGAGCGTTCGAGATATGTAATTAAACCTTGTTTGACATGGTAAGATCAAAGGTGTAATTCATAAAACTGCCATTGTATTTTAAAGATTAAAAGCTTTAGAGATTACCGTTTTTCCACTGAAAAGAGCTTCATCATAATCCGTTGAAATGACACCATATAAAGTTATGGTTTGGGATAAAACCCAAGTTGTCCTTTCTTAAACATTGGTATGCTATGCATAAGAAAGATGTTTGCAACCAAAGTCGGATGAACCTGTCTTTGTATGTTATTTCGAATAACTGTTAAGTACTCTTCCATAACGTCGGAGACAAAAGTGTTTGTCACTTAAAACGTCAAGTTTCTTTGAGAAGGAATTTTTCGTGAAAAGTTAAGTGGGAGGACATTAGAACTTTGATAAAGTTAAAAGAACCTTAGCTGTATGTGCAGAGTTGCGCAGCGCCGAAAAGTGTTCCGGAGGCGGCAACAATGCTCATGGCTCACGTGCCTCAAAGGTTGTGGTCACGGAGATCTAAGTTCCTATTGAAACAAGTAGATCGGGTAAACAATCAAATACCAAGATTTGAGGGTTGAATCATTATTTGAGAATAATGAACCGACTACATGCAAAGAAGCGATGATGGGCCCTGACTCCGTCAAATGGCTTGAAGCCATAAAATCCGTGATAGTTCCATACACGAGAAATCAAGTTTTGAACTTAAAGGACCCTCGAGAAAGGTGTAAGACCTTACAGTTGTGTCTGGATCTATATAGAAATAGACATGGATGTTTTACATCTATGAAATAGTCGACATGTTGAGAAAGAGTTCACAACAATGTTCAAAGGTTGACTATGACAAGATTTGATCTTTCATAGTGATATTTAGTCTAGACGGATTAATGTAGCAACCACTACATATAATTTGTTATATGGAAGTTGAATAAACAAAACAAGTTCTTCTAATAGAATCGTTACCTAGGACATGTGCATAACACGGTCCATAGGGTTTTGTTAATACAAAGGATGCTAAAAGCATATGCAAACTTCAATGGTTAGAGTGAGCATAGCGGAGTTGGAATCTTCACTATGATGAAACTGTTAAAAGGGTTTAATTTCATTAGAGACAATGAAGATGCTTGCATTTGCAAGAAATTAAGTGGGAGCGCTAAGACATGTTTCTAATACATTATGTGGAAGACATATTGTTGATTGGAAATAATGTATCTTTTATTAACACATATTAAGAATTTCATCCCGATGAAAGACTTAGGCAAAACCCAAATATTTGGCATCAATAGATGCTAATATGGTTGTGCCAGAAGTACATAGATAAGATATTGAATGAGTTCAATATAGAAACTACAAGAGAAGGTTCTTGTCGCACAGAAAGGATTGAATGAGTTCAATGTTGATGATATATTCAAGTGTATTGACATTTGGTAAAGTGAAACAAATAATCAAGTATAGATTGATACTTGATGTATGAAATCACAAAGAGTATTTATATCAATCATACTGTGATATGTACAAATCCAGATATGTCCTATGCTCTAAATGTTGTGAGCATATACCAGAATGATTTGTAAGATGATCATTGGACAATAGTAAGGATATTCTTATGATCTTTTGGAAGAACTAAGAGTATATTATTTGTAGAAGTGACAAATAGATGGTTAGTTCATTGTAAAAGTACTACATTGATACTAGCTTTGTCACAAAGTACAAATTAAGTTTATCTCAAACTAAACTAAGGGTGGCACAATATAATGGAAAGTGAGTTCCATAATGGATTTGGATAAGTTCCAAAGTTAAGACATTGTGACAGATACTACAACAAAAGGCTAAGTATATGACTGCTATTATAGCAGCAAAAGAGGGCATTTGTGTCAAGTAGTTTGTTATCAAACTAGGTGTAGTTCACAGCGGGATAATACTATGAAGATATATTGTACGACAATATTGTCAACATGTTTTAACCCCAAAGAACTAAAGGTCACACCGAAAGACCAAATTTATACAAAGCCATCTCATTAGAGAATGAGTGATGCGTACAGACGCAAAGACATGCAATTACACACGGACCTGGAAGTGTCAGATCCGGAGATCAGTTGACCACTAGCAATCGTGTACATACAACACTGGAAAGCCATAGGTGTTATATACACATAGGTTCGAAACTAGATTATTGACTCTAGTGCAAGTGGGAGACTGTTGGAGATATGCCCAAGAGGCAATAATAAAGTGGTTATTATCATGTCTTCACACTTATGATAAATGTTTACATACCATGCTATAATTGTATTAACCGGAAACATTAATACTTGTGTGATTTGTAAACTAAAATAAGAGTCCCTAGTATAGCCTCTTGTTAAACTAGCTTGTTGGTTAATATATGATCATGGTTTCCTGATCATGAACATAGAGATGTTATTAACAACAGGATCATATCATTAGGAGAATGATGTGATGGACATACTCCTATAGATAAGCGTAGCATAAAGATCAAGTCATTTCAATAGTTCAATTGCTATATGCTTTCTGATACATAGTAACCTAATTCCTTCGACCATGAGATCATGCATATCACCTTTACTGGATGGATGCTTTGATGTCATCAAACACCACACCGTAACAGGGTGGCTATAAAAGTGGCATTGAGTGTTCGGAAAGTATTGGTTGAAACACATGGATCAAGAGTGGGATTTGTCCATCCATATGACGGATAGATATACTCTGGGCCCTCTCGGTGAAATGTCATCCAATTAGCTTGCAAGCATGTGACTTGGTCACAAGGGATCACATATCACGGGAACGAGAAAAGAGTACTTATCAGTATCGAGGTTGAACTAGGTATGCAGAGATACCGACGATCATAAACTTCGGATAAGTAAACTATCGTGAGACAAAGGGAAATTGGTAACGTATGTAAGTGGTTCATTCGATCGCAAAGTAATCGTAGAAATATGTGGGAGCCATATGAATTTCCAGATTCCTCTATTGGTTATTGTTCGGAGAAGTGTCTCGATCATGTCCGCATAATTCACGAACCGTAGGGAGACACACTTAAGGATTCGACGTTGTTTGAGTAGTTATGGTATTATGAGAAAGAGACCGAATGTTGTTCGGAGTCTCGGATGGGATCCGGGATATCACGAGGTGATCCGGAATGGTCCGGAGAATAAGATTCATATAAGGAAAGTCCCGTTTCGGAGTTCGGGAATGATTCCGGTGTTTTCATCGGGGATATTCTAGAAGGTTCCGGATTGTCCGGCACTCCGGGGAAGGGGTACATGAATGTGTCATTACATATTGGAATGATTGCATCATGTACTAAGTGTTCTTGCTGTCCCAAATATAGGATTAAATTGAATCCTAAAACAGAAAAGTCAAATGTCCAGTTTGAAAGTCAAACTGCCAAAACAAGAAACTGTGGGAAACAAGCAAGAGGAGTTGGAACCAACCTGGAGGAGGAGTTGGACTCCTCCAGGCCGGCGCCCAGCCCAAGGCCGAGTTGGGGAGGGACTCCCTCCCTCCCCTGGCGCGCCAAGACCCCCCTCCCATAAAAGGAGGGGCAGGGCTCCTCCTAGAGACACACAAGTTTCCTATCCTCTAAACTAAACCCTAGATCTAGACCCCGGTTTAGAGCTATTCGGTTTAGAGCCTTCTAATTGGTTTAGAGCCCTCTAATTGGTGTGTCTAATTACTAGACCACTAATAGCCTCTCTCATAAGCTCCACCATACTCGCACCGGCTTAAGGCGAAGCCCTGCGGGATCTCCCCTCTACTTCCGGTACCACGCCGTTGTGCTGCCGGAATCGCGAGGAGAGTGCTACAACCTCCGCTGCCTGCTGGAACAAGGGAGAGGAAGGTCTTCGTCGAGTACCGAACGTGTGACCGACTGCGGGAGCGCTGCTGGAACGTGGCGCTGGAAGGATCGTCTACACGATCTTGAGATCGGAAAGAGTACGACTACATCACCCACGAGAATCTGCTCTCGTTAACCGCTTTGGAATCTTCGAGGGTGAGTTCCTCTATCGACTCGTTGCTACAATCTAGTAGATAGATCTTGGCTTGTTTGTTTGTATGCGATAGAAAAATTTTGTTTTCCATGCTACGAACCCCTACATTATTTTGCCTCAGAGTTCTTGTATCGCTTTTATGCCATAATTAGTCATGTTTTGTTGCAAGCATGATTATGATAGTTATTGCTCTCTCGTTTGTCGCTCCCTCTCTATTGCTAGCCTTCACTTGCACTGAGTATGTTCTCTACCTGTGTTTCCAACTCCCCAAAACCAATATTGCCAGTTGTGTCCACCATACCTACCTATTAGCATCGTTTGCTGCTTCAATGCATATTGTATATATGCCATGTTTTCTTCCAAAATAAAATGTTTGTCTGTTTTGAGAAAGTTAGTTAGTAAAGCTCTCATGAACTTGATGGCACACTTTATTCCTTGTGCTTAATAATTCTGAACCATTGTGACTAGTCCATGAAAGTTATATGCTTGCTTATTATATACTGGGAGTCAGCAGAACCGTGCTGTCACGGGGAACGCTTTCAACACTTTTTGGATATTTCATCCAGCTGATTCCTTGCTCTTTTGTTTATGGATGTCGACGATATGAAATAAAAGGGGAAGTTGTTAGTTCATGGATTTTATACATTGTGTTAGAGAAACGTCTGGGCCACTAGCCTAAGCCATGCCTAATCATGGTGGAAACTTGCAGCATCACTGTAATGAGCATCTATGAAGCGTCCTCAATAAAAAGCTAATGCATATGGTAAATAAAAAGATTGCTGAGATGCTCATTGTCCGCTTGCCTTGTCATTTTGGTTATAGGAAAGCTCCTGTACCATGTGCAAGGGATACCCCGTTGGCGGTTCTCGATGATATGCATGTATTTACAATGACAAGAACTTTCAAGTGACCAAAGTTGAGTAGCATGCGGAGTGACCCTCGTACTCAAGGGACTTGGGATTTCCATTCTATGGTCTGTCAAGCATATGATTCAGAGTGGACCTTACTTTCATCTTAACCACATGAAGATGCCTATGATAGGGGCAATGAGAGATCAAAGCTAATGAGTACCTTCCTTTCAGCATTAGGAAGCCTTTCAAACCTTCACAAAACCGTTTTCATAATTTTGTTGAGTCACCACTTATTCTATGAGTACCTTCTTGAGAGCATAGTTATCATTTTTGTGTTTGTTCTAAAACTTGGTTAATTATGTCATGACTTTGATGCTTGTATCTCTGATATCTTTATCTCTAGTCTTCGCTTGAACTTCAGAGGTGCCTCAGCATTTATATTGTGCTCTTCAAACAAAGGCAAGCGAGATACCACTCTATCATACCTTATTATGAGCATTGCAATGTTGCTTATGTTTATGTTTCATGCTACTTATTATTATTGAGTTGGTTTCTATTCATAGCTTGCAATGACTATTGAGTAGACTTAGTTGAATACTCTTTATTATGAATTGTCTAAGCATCTACTCCTGTGCTGAGAATATATACATCATATGAAGCAAAGTGTTTGTGAAAGTTCTTTTATCGCACTCAGTTTTCAACTGAATTGCTTGAGGACAAGCAATAAGCTAAGCTTGGGGGAGTTAATACGTCCAAAACGTATCTACTTACTCGAACGCTTTGCTATTGTTTTTTCCTCTATACTTATGTGATTTGGATACAACTAACACAGACTAACGATGTTTTCAGCAGAATTACCTTGGTGTCTTGTTTTTGTGCAGAAAATCAACTATTAAGAAAAATCCCGGAAAATATGCCAAAAATTATATTTCACCGGAAGATCCACAGAGCCAGAAGGGGATGCCTAGGGGGCCCAGACCCACCCCAGGCGCGGGCCCACTAACCCCGCGCTTGGGGGAGGTCTGACCACCCTAGGCAGCTCCTCGGCCTCCCTCTGCGCCTATAAGTTGCCATTCGACCTAAAAACCGAGGAGGTTCGATAGTTTTTCAGAAAGATTTCCGCTCCGCCGCCGCCACCAGAAACCAAGATTCGGATCCAAAGGCACCGAAGTGACAATAATTGGCACAACCGGAGGGGATGGCTATGGTGTGAGGATTACGTGTGTTCATGGAGTGTTAATTCTTTGCTCCGGTGCTCTATTAAAAGGAGCACCTTAATTGCCAGTAGTTCTCTAGAGGTCTCGCTGCCACGGGCTGGCTGAACAGAAGATGATGTGCAAGTTCTTATTGCGAGCACGTATGACTATATTTGGAGCACATGCCTAGGATTGTTTAGTACTTGGATGCTTGTTATTATTTATCTGCAATGCCCTAGTTCTTTGAAGTTACATGTTTAGACTCGTCCATTCAACGCCCGTCCATCCATCTCTATGCCTACCGCACTTGAATCTACTGTTACCGTTACTGTTACTATTGTTCATGTTTTACTGTTGCTGTTACTGCTGCTATTGCTTTGTTGTTGCTACTACAAACTGTTGCTACTGATAAATTTCTGTGAGCAAGAACTATTTTCAGGTGCAGCTGAACTGACAACTCAGTTGTTAAGGCTTGCAAGTATTTTTTGACTCCTCTTGTGTCGAATTAATAAATTGGGTAATACTACCCACAAAGAATGTTGCGATCCCCTACATTTGTGGGTCATCAACCTCCCACTCACTGGGATCCACGCCGCTCTGTACGCCGACGGGTCCTTAGTAGGCGTTGCGCCCAGTCAAGCGCGAGGCGGTCTCGCCGGTCCTCTCGCCGCCGCGGACACGCTCGCGCGACATCGTCATCGGCGAGCCACGCGTGTCGGCGTTGTCAGCTCCAACTGGTCGCCTTCGCCTTCGCCGTCCAAAGCCTGAGCCGGCAAAGGGCTCGGCGCCGCCCGAGGATAGCGCCTTAAGGATGGCGATGGAGCAGTCGCTCCGCGACTCGGCGTCGTAGCCGCCGTTGGTGGAGTCGTCGTCGCCGGATATCCTGGCCTGGTCCATGGCGGATTGGGAGGAGCAGGTGCGCCTCCGCGTCCAGCGCCTACAGCAGGCGACCGAGGAGCAGGCAGCCTGGAGGCAGGCGTGGTCCGGGCGCACGCTCGTCTACCAGGGCGCCCCGCTCTTCGTCCTCGACGACGACAACGAGGATGGCCCCTCTTACCAGCCCTGGAGGTGCGACGATGCCGGTCAGGAGAGCTCCCGCCCGCCACAGCCGCCGAGTGACGACGAAGACGGGCAGGACGACGGCAGATCCCGGCTACACGTCCTTCTAAAGCAACTTTCGCATGTAGAAGCGGCGACGGCATCGGCGAAGGCTACGACGGGTCTTTTTAAATATTTTAGTTTATTATCTAGTTTAAATTCAATGTAATCCGCTTCGTCCATCTTAATGAAATCCGCCTGAATTTGCCAAAGTTATCTGAATTTTAGCCAAACACGAAAACTCGTCCCGGAAATAGGAAACTCGGCGTTCCCATGCCCGTCTCTCCCGAGTCCCGAGCGCCGCCGCCACCGACTCGTGACTTCTCGAACCGTCTCGCCGGCTCGCCGCTGCCTCCCTCTCCCCCCTCCGGCGGCTGAAGCAAGCGCTAGCCTATAGGCCGCATCGTCTCAAACCCTAAACGCCTATCGATTGAGTCGCCGCGAATCGGAGCCGCTCCTTGTCGAGTAGTCGAAACGGGAGGAGGATAATGGAGCCGGAGATACAGAGGACGGAGATGCTGCTGGCGCCGACGATGGCGTTCAAGAAGGTGCAGACGGCGGACAAGTACCCCAAGGGCCAGTCCCGTGGCCGCCAGTGGAAGCACCTGCGCCACCTCCTCCAGGCCGCCGACGCCTCCTCGCTTCCCCCGGACCGCCCCAACTGTGAGCTCCTTGATACCCTTCCTGCTGCTAATGGGTCAACTGTCTGAGATTTGATCTGCAAATCAAGCGAAATTGTAGATTTTAGGGCTTCCTCTGCTGTGCTTCTTGGTTTGTGGAGACATGAGGTTGTAGTTAACTGAGTGTTTAAGACTAAATTGATGATCTACCTGAGGCCTACAAAGTTGTGGTCGCTAAGATTTGAGAATTGGTGCTGTATGATATATTTTTCTGACTACCAATGCTTAGAGGTTGCACATTGTGCTGTTTCTTTATGCTAACAAATATAGCAGCAGCTGAATTGCTTCTAATGCTACAAAATACAAACTTACGGTTTATATTAGAGCCTCAGATGCAAAAACAAAAAATCTTGCAGAATCATCATTTTTTCGACATACAGGGAGTAGTCTCCGTTGAATAAAAGTTGGTTCTGCACTTGTGATGTTAGCGGTAACCCGGTTGAGCTTCAGTTACTGTTTATTTAGTTTCAGAGAATAAGTTTAGTCGTGTATCATGTGTTCTGTGCACGTCTCGACACTGTTTTCATTCAGATAGACATAGGAAGTTAGTAGGCCGATGCATGAACTTCATGGGATGGCACGAGACCCGTTCATGCAGCGGCACCATAGCCTAGTGCGGGTGGACGTGGGATGGCATGGCCGCATTACTCTCTCTAGCTATCTTTTCGTTTGATTCAGTTGTAATCAGATCGGCTTTGACCGTTTAAATAACGAGAGAAACAGAAAAGGCAGCAAGCCACTACGCTGCACAAAATCTTGGTGTGCTCTGAACTTCACTGAACTTCATCATCTAGTTTAGCCACTGCATCAACAGTGCTTGATAGAATGGCATGCTGTAGAATCAATAGGTTGCTAGATTTTTTTATTTTTCTCGCCTTCTGAAATATTAGCTTCCATTGTTAAGATGATTAGACAGCTCCCATCTGAACTTGTGTCTCTCAGTTACGAGGATAAGGCTGGATAATAGAAAAAGAACTTGGTATTAGTGAAATCATGTTACTGGTGTGTCCAGTTGGTCTGCACTGCGTAGTTTAAAGAGAAAACTGTATCAAACAAATTGTTTACTGTATCGTATTTTGTGCAGATCTAAATATTCAGTCACCGCCATCCATTTATCCACCAAAGAGATACTGTGACGTAACAGGTTTTGAGGTAAGTTTCACCCCAGTACTGAATTCCCCCTGTTGATAATACATATCCTGGAATTTTTCTAAACAATAGGATTTGAAAATGGAAGGTTTCTAGATTCGAAATAGATTATAATTCTGTGTAATATGTTTACTACTAAAAGTTTCATGTGAAACTTCTGGTTTGTAACTTTGTACATAAAAATACATGTGTACCTAACAAACAACCCCAGGGAACTGAAATATTCTGCCTTGCTTAACAAGGTCTATAAGTTTGAAGGGATAAGCTGTGCACATTGAGTTAGTGTTATGCTGTTCTCCCAATAGCTAGCTTATAAAAAAATTCAGTATGTTCATAGAAGCTAGTTCTGAGATATAGCAGTATTTGTAGGAATCAACGATTCGTAATATATATGTTTTTGACTATGTCCGTCATCGTATTTTTATATATCTTTTTTCTACCCTCAAACACATTTTGTTTGGGTTTCTTCTTCACTGGCTTCACTTATCTTGTACAAATAGTACACTTTTTGGAAAACAAAGCAGAAGATTACTAACAGTATAAGTTTATGTGTGCAATTTATCATTTGATACTGCATGATCAGGTTGTGTGTAGGTTGGAACCAAAAAACACTAGTCAGTTTACTTTGTGGTTTTCTGAACTTGACCTTATTTTGTGACTATAATTATTGTAAAAAATACTGCCCAATAATAAGAATATTGGCTGGTTGTGTATGCGACCCACCGCAAGCTCTAAGTCAGCATTGTTCTAGCCGCCTTACTCCACTTTTATTGTTTCTGTTCAGTAGAGTTAATTCCATATTCGTGTTGACTGTACATCTTTTCCAATGTTTCTGTGATTTTATTCAGTGCTGACTGCTTTAAATTTTGCGTATGTATATTCATCCATGTGGCAGAGCTACTATAATGCCAGGCTAATGTAATATTGTTACAATCTTGATTTCTGTAGTTCATGGATCCTATAGTTTATACTAATGGTTTGCAACTCAGCTTGTTGGACTGTAGAGATCCAGTGGGATTGATTTGGGATCAAAATTCAGATTGCATGAATGCTCGTACTGTGGCTCATTTTGAAAATGAAGATGCTGTGAAAAGATTTCGCTATCAACCTGATTTTTTGTATTTCCCTGCTGCAATATAGGGTGTTCAAATAACTAACCCATGGATCAACTAACTTACTAGTACTTACGTATAGCACTTCTGGAGAATTGCAAATCTGGCAGTCTGATCACGGTTTAGAACAGTTTGAACCCAGCATGAACACCCCTAAAAAATATTTAACTAAGTCTGCTCTTCTAACTGATTATATATGAATGACTAGGAACTGCATGAACAAATAAGTGACAATATCTTATAATTTGATATGCCAAATCCCTATAAAAGGTGAACTTAAGTGAAATATATATACGCTAGGTCTTTGAGGTGAAATATCTATTGCACTGCTTGTTGTAGATTTTCAGTAGCACTGACTGATGCATTATCTGACAAGGCATTTTGGTTGTCCATTACGAAGTACCTTTTGCAAGTCTGATCTTTTTTACTTGTAAATCTTCATGCAGGCACCATACGTGGATCCTAGGACCAAGTTGCGGTACGCTGATCCAGAGGTGTTCAAGCAAATAAGAAATCTCCCTGATGAATATGTCCAAAGATATCTGGCAATTAGAAATGCAGCAGTTGTTCTACGATAACAACCTCCCCACGCTACTGATGCTATCCTACTAGCAATCCAAATGGAGTTTGTTTACCCCCGATTGCGCTGCTTGTCACATGAACATTCCGAATGTAAATCTAGGGTACCGAGTCCTTTTTTTTATCAATTTCAAAGAAACTGTCCTTGATTATTGTTGTTGTGCCTTTCTTCTGGCTGTGGTTATTCTATTGTGCTATTCACGTTCTGGTAACTGATGGTAAAATATGTTTGTCGTCTGCGTTACGTTAGGCTGTCATTTCTGAATAAGCATGGACGCAGGCACTGTTGCAACCTGCAAAGATTTATCATAAAATCTTAATGGTTGATGCAGTTCAACTGGTGTTTGTTATTATCGCTTTACAGACGTGATCGTACCGGGGAGTGTAGTGTTTAACTTCAGTGCCTCAAACCAGACCGAAAAAGCACTGGATACTGGCCATATCATATTGAACTAAGCTCATATTTGAATAAACCAATTAGGGATATGAATTGGAAACAAATTTGATTTTTCCCCAGTATGATCAGGAAGAGCATGAAGAGCCATACTACAGATAGGGACCTCTTGCAGAGTCTGATCACCAAGTGCCGGCATCGTGGGCTGTCTTCATTGTCATGCGTCAGGAGATCCGAGACCTCATAGTAATCAACAGCTGCAGGATGATCTGGTCGAGCATATATGAATACGCAGAGGCAACACATAGCTGCTATGCCAAACATGATCTGGCCGAACTATACCGAACTATATTGTGTTTTATTCTATGACGAACTATACCAAACTGTGTTGTGTTTAATTTTATGCCGAACAATGCTTTGTATTCATATTATGCCGAACTGTGTAAATGAAGCCAAATTGGGATGAAATATCTCCAAATTTGCTCAAAACAACCTGCCTGGAACCCCATCTGAAAACGCGAGTGGGAATTCGGCTATTTCTAGGCTGTGCTAAATACATAGACGGAGCTACATGGGTGTACAGATGTACACCCATTATTTTTTTGCCAAAAAAATTCAGTATGTGTACAGATGTATACATACACACATTCTAGGAAAAGCTATACGTTGAAAAACATAGAAAGCTGGGGGTTTCTTTCATCCAGAACGATCAGCCATCCGGCCCAGCAACGCATCAAGGCAAAGCGTAGAAAGCCCATTTTATGTGCTCAGCTTCTAATTAGCCATTCCCCAATCGATTGGGAGTTCTCGCCGGCGCCGTTGTTCACTTAGGTGAATAGCTCTCGTCTTCTCAAAAAAAAAAAAAGGTGATTAGGTCTCGCCGATGTTCATCCAGAGTTCGCCCAATCGATTTGCGTGTGCTCCTGCGACGGACTATGGTCTGGCGGGACCGACGGGGGACGGGAAGTTCTGAACAAGATTGGAGAGGAGTATAGAAGTGTCGACTGTTACATCATTCGAGAGTTTTGAGTTTGTTTCCATGTTACACTTGCTGCAAGAAATATTTGGGTACTCAGATGCCTTGTGCAACGCTTTGCAAAGGAGAGATCAGGACATTGTGAATGCTATTGACCTTCTTTCTCTGACAAAACAAGAATTGCAGAACTTGCGGGAAGATCGTGGATGGGAAGCTTTTCTTCAAGAGGTAACTTTTTTTTTGTTTGAAGCACAAGATCAAAGTTCCTGACATGGATGGCTTCTACAAGCCGGTTCAAAGATCCCCAAAGTTCTTCGAGAAAGCAAAGAATCTCCATCGCTTCCATGTTGATATGTTCTCGAGTCCCATCGATAGACAGCTTCAAGAGCTTAATGACAGGTTTGATGAGTTAAACACAGATTTTCTTATTTGTATGGCTGTCATTCAAGCCCACAGATTCATTTGCTTCTTATGACCAAAAAAGTTTGGTGAAGCTTGCTCAATATTATCCTATGGAATTCTCAAAGGCTGATGTTGTGCGTCTTTCCTTTCAACTCACAACCTTTCCTAGTGACATGCGTAAAGAACCGAAGACCAACTGTACACCACGGGACAGCAAGAGAAGAAGAGAGAATGAGAGGAAAGAGGGTGGAAGGAGGGCACACCATGGAGAGGCCGGAGGAGCCACCGCCTCTGGGGAAGCTCGCTGCCTGGAGGCACGCCGCCGGGGCAGGTAGTCTTCGCGCTGCCCTCCTCGATCTGCTATTTGGTGCGTCCGTGAGTTCGGGCTGAGAGCTGATCTCGGTCAATTTGGTCCAGTTCACAATGGACTTCCCGGTGATGATGGTAGAAATCAATGATGGAGCAAGGTTTCGTTTGGTAGTAGTACTAGTATTTTTCTAAAGCCCAGCCATACTGTGGTATTTCTCTAAAGTTCGGATCTTTTAATGGTACAGAACTAATTTTCCCCTATATTTTAGTCAGCTTCATGGATGTTGTGGAGTGTCCCAAAAAAAAAATTTACATATAAAAGTGAGAACATTTCTGCAAAAAAATAACCGATTACATGTTGAAACAAGGGCCAAATATTGCATGTTGATGCACAGGACCGTTGTTCCAGTCAAAACGAGCGCCACCGTGGAACCGCCTGGCCTTACCTTGCAGATGGTCGAAGAATCCCATGTCCAGGCATTGCACACGCCAAGAAGCAACCAAAGGGAGCCGTTTATCAGATTCAGCAGGCAAGGATGCAGCTGGGAACCATCGGATCCTAGGATCAGACAATCCAATTTCATACATTTTGACCTCAGGTTGCTGGTAAACAATAAGATCATGTGGCACGCTCTTCAGCCTTATTTTCTAGTCAGCTTTAAAAACTTCACTCAAACAGTTGTAGATAGATGCGTGTAAATCATCTTTTATACTAGTAGTATAAAAAGTGAGAAAAACATTTTCTAGGATGTTTAGATGTCTGAAACAACACAGTTCTCCAGCAATTTGATACTTCAAGATTCACGGGATGTGATCATTAAGAATTAGCATATCAACAGAAAAATGTACAAATTTCCAAATTGAAAACTCGTGATTGATCAGCCTGCAAGGCAAGGAAAAAAACATAAGTTGTTTGTCCAGTCCCCCTAAATGAGAAACAACACTCCACACATAGGAAATGAACCCCAAAAAAAATACATATCAAGGTCTTACAACCAATCAATGCAAGTAAACAGAAACTTGGATAAAAATTATGCCTAGAGCTGCCATCTACATGAACAAATAAATCTAAATGAAGCAAGTATGTGTTTGCAGGTAGGCCTATATTTAGAAGGCATTTCTTTAACCTGCAGATATCGAGCTGCCATCTGACTTCGCAGCAACCTCTGCCTCCAACTTCACAGCCACTGATCCTTTGCCAATGTCCAGGCCCTGGAGCCGCCCAAGCGAGTCTTGCTGCATCATTTCCGAGAAGGTATTGGGGTGGGATAACATCTGGTGGCCTGGGACATTGGGATGAGATGATTGGAATTGGGGTGGCAGTTGATGAACACTTGCATGGTGCTGAGCTGCGTGTTGCTCGGAGAGTTGGAAGAAAGACGGGTTGTATGAGACTTGATGCATTCCCGTATTATATTGTTCATCAGACTTCGTCGTCTCGCCTGTAGCGATCTTAAGCCTCTCCACTTCTTGCTTCAGTGCATCATTCAGAGCTGAAAACATCAGGAACGCCAGTTAGACAACATCCATCTCCTAATCCATGAAATGGGTTCATATGTTTACAGAATGTTAAGACATGTCAACACTATTAGCATGAAAAATATGGCTAACCTCATGTGACATTTCAGAGAGAAACAATGCGTCAGCTTTCAGTATATGTACTATATGCTCATGTAACCGGGGCTGATAATGACATTCTCCTTTACATACAATTTTTTTATCAAGTACATACAAAGTTGCATGTGTTAATAAGCATAGACATTATTTGGAAGGAAGTTTTTTTTCTATTTAAATCCACGGAGCAACAATGAGGCACCTTGCTGCACAAACTTATCGGAAACAATGAAAACCAAGAGTTTACATGATTATACTAGTTAAGGTATTAAAAAACTCACCATCACGCAGTTGAGCTTGTTGCTCCATGGCCTGCAACCTTATTTTGAGCTCCGTGTTTTCTGAAGAAAGTCCTGTTGTGTCTCTCTGCCCAGCAAAATATAATTGCTTAAAGAATATCCAGCAAGTTTATGAAAACAAACATTGTATATACAAAATATCATGTTAAATTTGCGGTTCTGGTCAAAACATAAATAGACTAAAACATTGTAAACATCCCAAATAACAGAAACCTAACATTTCTAGTGTTCCGGTAAACAGAGTCGCAGCTTTTTATTGTCTCATGCTACAGGGTATCACTGTTCAGCTCTCCAGATTGTTAATATACCCACAGAGAATCACCACTTGAGATGGTTTGGTGATACCACTACATATGATTTAGTCAACAAAAAACAGATGAATTATACTAACACGTACTATAGCTCTCATGGCATGTGCATCAGTTCAAAGAAAATAGCATGATGATTGGTGATTCACTGAGTATACAGCAGTTACCGAGTATGGGGTGCAGCTGGCTGCTCAATACAGTTTAAAGGAAGAAGTGCTATTCATGTCTGTCTTTCTTTAAGGAGTACCATGCTTTTGTTTTGTGCACCGATAAAAATAATAGTGAATACTGCAATCTATGAAGCAAACAGATGGACGACATGTTACCTGAAATAGCGTGAGCTGTGCGGAAAGAGTAGTAGCCTCGGTTTGAAGAGTTTGAACCTTCCGCTCTAACTCTGTTATATATCGAGCCTTTCTTTCCTTTGACCGAGCTGCAGACTGCCTGTTTGCTAGAATTCTGAAACAAAGAAAGCTCAGGAATTTAATTGGCCTTTACTAAATGCAGCCAACTAACACAATGCACTGGCTAATAACCATTGCAGAATGATGGGAAGTACAGCATAGCTTTAAAGGAATAACTCTCTCTTTTGGAGATGGAAAGAATCACATCTCAAATGAAGTTCTGTTACATCAGCTGGCCAGTTGGGACAAATTTGATTGGCCAAGGAAACTAGTTCATAATCAGTAAAGTTTCACTATTAGTCTATTACGATGAAGTTTGATGACACTAGAAAACAGCACATTTGAGGAAGTATCATCAACATCAATTCGTGGACTGCAGTGGGGAAAATTTTGCGGCTGGCACAAATGGAACCTACATTAGAACTCTAGGTATTTATATAATTTGATTGTAGTACAAAATATGCTCAGAGGGAACTAAACTGTAATGTTGCTTAATGTATACAAAACAGGAAATTCTTATAATTCTGCTAGTTATTTCAAAATAAGAGAATACTTAAAAATCGATCACGGCAACTTCATTGAAGATCTTGCAGACCCATGGCATGAAACAACGAGAGCCTTCAATGTGGGGTGAATGCATCGTAAATAGTGCAGGCCTAAGCAGCGTGCAATAAATCACCATCTCCCGCCTCTTCCACACCATATGCTTTGTGAAATTAAGAGCTTATGTAAAAACTAGAAATGGCACCAAGAAGCTTTATTACTAAGAAAACAACATGCGAAATATTTGAAACGTATATTACTATTTTACATCAAATAACCACCTTAATGCATGCAAAAACGGAAAACAGTTGAAACAGGAGAATTATAAATTCAAAGATATGCCGCACAGGCTTCATTGAATTAATTTGGAGGCCCATAGAAATACATACAAAGAAGCCATAGCCAATGGAGAGAAAATACCATAAGAAGGCGGCATGCGACAATCGTTGCCATCTCCCGCCCCTTTCATCTCATGCCCTTCGCTTATTTAAGAACTAAATGGCATTAAGCAGCTTTACGAACATTGACAGCAACTTAGAAACAACAAAATTAGCATTTGTACCAGTTCTATGGCTGCTTGTATTTCAAAAAGAAACCTACGGAAATGTCAGAATGAGACCCTGTGATACCCAATTAGGTTGGCCATCTTGCTCCAGCCTTGTACTATGAACTTTCTGTCACTATCCATCCAGAATCAAGACCACTAACACTAATAATGTGGTGTGACTCAACCACGTAATAGTCTGTGACCTGCATTTTGGCTACCTCTTTTCTTTGTTTGCAGAATCAAAACGACCCACGCCTACCTAGTTCGACCATAATTCTTGTTCGTCCTTAACCGCACTCCAGTTGGCTATCAAAAGTAATCCTAGAATCCTACCAACCAACCACCAGCTCAAATCCAAGGTAGCTCCAGAACGCGAAGGAAGGCCGAAGAAAGGGCGGGTTCACCTTTTGGCACGCTTGGGGTCGACGGAGGCGAGCTCAGAGAGCTGCTCAGAGGACATTGCCTTCTTAGCCTCCAGCACATCGGCGAACAACCCTCCGCCTCCGCCGCCATCCTGATTCCTCCCAGGGCCGCCTCCGCACCCCATGGCGAACCCGTCGAACGAGGCGCTGTGACGGTGCTTGGTGGGCCGGGGCGGCGAGGACGTCTCGGCAGCGCGGTCACGGTCAGCCCCGGATATCTTGTCCATGTCCATGAACGTGGAGAAGAGGTCGTCCTCGGAGCCGATCTCGTCGAAGCCTCCGCCGTCGGCTTCCGGGAAGCGGAAGGCCATCTCAGATCTAGCGCGGCGGTGGTGAGACCGCGCCGGTTCCACCGCGGAGGAATGGCCTGGCTGGGCTCCGCCGGGGATGGGCGGTAGCGGGCAGGGCAGGTTGAGGTTGGGGCTGCGCCCGGGCGGGGGCTTGGGAGGCTCGCCGGGCTTCGGCGGCATCGCCATTGCGCTGGCAGCGCAGGTGCGTCAGTGTTCCTGTCTCCGACACTCTGACCACGTGGGTGTTCGTGTGTTTAGGTCGGGAAACAGAGCCTTCCACTACTGAAGTAGGAGAGCTGGTGTACTGTACCGGTCTACTCCACTGGAGTGCCGTAGCAGAGTGGCAATTTAGACAAAAATAATCCAAACTTGTAACAAATTTAAATTCTAAAATTTCTAGAAAAATATTCACCGTATCTAACCCATTTCTGCAGCTCCCGGCACAGCAGAGTCGTAAACAACTGTGTGGCTCCATGAGAGACGACACCGCAACCTATTATGCGGCACCACGAGCTACAAACGCTACGGAATTTTGGTGTGGCGACGTAGCCTATTGTGCAGCGCCATGGGCTATGGAGCCACATTATTATTTACAGCTCCGTCGAGGCTGGAGTTATAGAAAAGGATTAGAGGTGTGAATTTGTTTATACAAACTTTAATATTTAAATTTGTTACAAGTTTATGTTATTTTTTTCTGAATTGCCGACAATTTAAAGGTACGTCAAAAATCCAAATCCCACCGTACAAACTCATGCAAAATTCCAAGAAAAAATGAAGACAAAGACAGAGATACAACCGCCATCTGGTTTTGCTACAACTGTCCTATGAAATGATTTTTCTATAACTGCTTTATGATATTAGTACAATATAGTATAAATCTTTTGCTATTTGTTCTCTCACAATGTCTTCGACAAGGTCGTTTTGCTATAATAGTATTTTTTTTATTACGAGATCTTCGGCCAGGTCTCCGACGAGGGCTGTCTATTTATTCTTTTTATGATAAAACTTTTTTTTGCTATAATGTAGCAAACATATGACGAAATTTTCTCAATATAGCAAAAGCGGGATTTGGGGACTTTATTTTGGGAGATGTCAAGTAGGTACCCGGAGGATCCGAAGTTTTGATTTCGAGGGACGCCTAGCAATGGCGCAACTCCAATCTCATAGTAAAATTCATGCAAATTTCCAAGAAAAATAAACACATAGATACAATTACTTTACAATTTAATGATTTGCTTGTCTTCTCTAGCCCTCTCAGCGCTACTCGTTTGATTTTATGTTAGAACAATAAGGATGGTAAGGTGAAAAGGCATGTTGCCCCGCAACCACCCCTAAACCCAACCCAACCAAGGAACCCATCACTCTTGTCCACCATCCTCTCTTCTTCCCTAAGCGCTAGGGTTCCATCTTCCTCTACGTCTCCCGACACAGCCTTTCACATGGATTGTCTCCGCCATTGCATTTTTTTCTTATTGTTGCCCCCTAATAGGTTAAAGGGTGCAAAATGCTTGATAAAGGGAAATGTTTTTATGAGGATATTTTTCTTAAATGTATGACGAAAAACAAGAACTAAACTAGGGTCACAAGATCCTACTGTATCAACCAGAATCCAGTACTGAGATGATGCAGGGACTACCTGACCTTCACGTAGGATCTCATTGACGATGAGACTCGGTGCCACGTAAATGGTATGTAGGAGATCTCTGGTCATATCCAACAATAGTTGGCGTCTAAAGGGTAACTAATATATATCAATCATGATGCAAAGTTCAAATCTATATTCAAAACAAAACTTTAGATTTGTGTCCTCAAGATTTTCATGTATTGATCGTTTGATTTACGGAAATAGAACATTTGGAAGGGTTTCCTAATGATTTCTTTGTTCTTCATTTTTCAAGAAAATCTCCATCCACTAAAGGCATCTTTGATTTAAAGAATTTTCATAGGAGTTTTGGAGGATTGGAATGATTATGAAAAATACAATGTGAGTCGCTTGATTTGTAGGATTGAATTCTAAATGATTCTTTCGAGAGAATCATTTCTACTTTATTTCATGAAATTTGACATCCATCCAATCATTGACATTGATGGCGTCGAGGTTTCTACTGATGACGCACGATGGACAAATAGGTAGTGCACAACTAGAGGGGGCTTGAAAGAGGTCTTGGTAAGCATGGGCGAATTTGGTGCCGTCAGTGGCAGTGACAACATACAAAGTAGGAAACAGGGCAGGATGACTACTTGGAATATGGGTATATATGAACCCAACTTTTGGGTCGGCCCAAATTTTTTATTTTCGAGTCTCTAATTGTTTGAAGAAAAGAATTTGCACTCAGTGGACGCACAGCGTCCACCTATGTACTCCCTCCGTTTTAAAATATAAGATGTTTTATGTTTATGAAGAAAATATATCTAAACTTATTTTAATGTGTAGATTCACTCTAAACCTGAGTGAACCTCATACTAAAAGAAGTCTAGATACATTTGCTTCACAAAGCTAAAACATCTTATATTTTGAAACAGAGGGAGTATGTGCGTGCCAAATTTTATACCAAAAATCAAAGTATGTAGCTTACGCAAAAATGACTAAGTTCCAACTGAATAGCACGAAGTTACCCCTCCTAAATTGTACTTCCTCCGTCCGAAAAAGGATGTTTTAAGTTTGTTTGAATTTGAATATATCTATATATTAAATAGTGTATAGATATATTCAAGTTTAGACAAACTTGCGACATCTTTTTAGGACGGAGGGAGTATGTAACTTGGGACCAGACAACTATATAACTTAGAGGCAAGTATAAACAGGTTCAATAGTACCCTGTTCTGAAAATTATCTCTTAGAGATGAACGGTGGTAGAGGTAGGCAGGCTTACTCATGAGGTCGGTGTTGAGTTGCAATATCTGTTGCTATATGATGCATACGGTACGAGTTGTCCTATCGAATGCTTCAGAGTCGGATATTACAGGTAACAACACCAGCCAGTCGATTACCAAGCCACCTTTCATACACAGCATCGATGTTACGACGTACAAAAGGGATTACACAGCCCTGTACACGTATGTTACAACGAGAGTCACGATGAAACCCTATGCTTTTCTATCGATTTTCACATTAAAACTCACTAGCTGTTCCTTGAGAAAAAAAAAGGGTAAGCCGATCAGATAAACACACGTAAGCAAGTCACAATACCCACCCACTACTTAATACAAGCACACGGTCAGCAAGCTCGGCTCAAGCAGCAGCGTTGTCACTGGCACTGGCAGCCTTACCCCGGTTCTCATCAGATGCCTCGTCGACGGCCATGTTGTCTGCGGGATCTCTCTCCCGCCCCACCGACGCGATGTGCTGCCCCTCATCGGAGGGTCGCTCTTCGCTCTCCATTGGAGCAAGTTGAGGAAGAACCGGAGCCATGATGGGGTTCCCTTGCTCCACCGCCAGGCTTACAAGGCCATTCTGCTTCATGTAGCTCTCAAGCGGGCGGTTTGCCACCTCAAGAAGGCTGATCATGCTCACCCGAGGCTGACCGACGTGCTGCTCCTCTTCCCGGCTGCCGGGGTGGAAGTTGAGGTCTATATGACCCTTGTTCGCGTCAACCTTGTCAAACATGATCGCATCGCCATCCCGTGTGGTGTCCACCGTCTGAGGGGACCGCGATAGGTTACTTCCCTCGGGATCGTCTCTGCCCACCCAAGGGATCTTCTTGCTCGCCTCAGCTTCCTCTCGTTCAGACTGCCGTTGCTTCTTCCTCATCATCAGTGTCTTGAAACGGCGCCTGACGGTCATGCAGACGTTGCAAGTGCACGACGGGTTGTGCTTTGGGCCCTTCCCGCTAGGTGGCTGGATACACACTATGCAAGTGCAGCCAGGGCGGTGCCGGGGGTGCTTGGTAGTCGTCGCAACTGAAGCAGCACCTTGGTTCCCGACCTCACCAAAGACCGCGGCAGTGGCCAAGGCATCAAGACTTGATGCATCCATTTCTGGAATGTTCTGCTTCAGAAAAAAACTGCTCTTCCGCCTCCTGATATCTGCAGTGATAGTCAGCCATTTGAATTCTGTTAGCTAATAAGATTGTCAACTAGTGATGTCTTATGCAAAATGTTCCGCTTTCTATTTTTATTTTTCATGAGGTCAAGCTATCTCAGTGCCTACTTTATCGCTAGTAAATCTGAGTCAGGCATACCTTCGTACTGCTGGAGAATACTCTGCAACTCCTTCGGGGCTAATGCTTCAGGTACAGAGCAGGAACAGCTGCATATACGTAGCAACAGATTTAAGTCTAAGCCGCTAAACAGAATGTGAAAGCACTAATGAATCAAAATAATATGAAACGGGAACAATGAGAAAAATGGTACGTATTACACTTAATATATTATGACTAAAATGAGCACAAATTCAGGAAAAATGCGATGAAGCAGGACCAACATATTGTTTGAAGAATCAAGACCTAACAGAAAACAATATTCGGCATACCATCACAATATGTTGTGGCAGGAATTTTTCAAGAGATCATATACATAAGAGTACAACGCTTCATATCACTTCAAATATGTAGGTAAATCCAACAAATCCTTCATCAAGTAATCAGTCAGATAATAAAACTAAGGTTGTTTAGTTAGCAAACAATCTTGATCGAGTAAGGTGTGGATCAACAAAACAAGAATTTGTAAAATTCTTAGAGCTCTTCAGTATGCAATTCATCATTGACAGCATACTGGTCATCATAATTGACAGGTCTTTCCTTTCACAGATAAAAAAATGATAGATTTTATTACAGGTGTGAAATAATATACCTTTTGGGATCCCATGTGTTGTCAGCACATGTCCACTTGGAGGCAACAATAACATTAAGAGGCAACCGGCGCCATTTTGAGCAATCGTCACATTGAATCCATTGATCTTGTTCCCTAAATAAACATATCAGGTATTTGCCAAAATTGGTACAACTAATACTAATAACATCGGTGTCCACTATGCAAGGACAAAACATGACAATTAATGTTAACCCAAAGTTTCTTACCCTGTAGAACGTACGGTGAAAATTGATCTCTTTGCAAAGACAGGAGGTTCCTGCATTTATGTAGTTATTAAGTTAGAATAAGTTCAATATCCAAGTCCATTCCTAAGAACGAACGGTTGTATTTTTGTGTCCCAATAAAGGGTTTCCTCAAGTGATGAACGTGAAGAATAAATGGCAAGCAAGCTTACATCATATTCTTCAAATTCATAGTCCTCGATCATCACAACTGTTGGTTTTGCAGATGGAGCAGGACGCAACAACTCCTGAGCCTCTTCCCATGAAAGCTTGAGTTCTAAGGCATCTTCAGCATCGATTAAAAGCCTCCTGCTTTTAGAACCAATATTGCGGCTTCTTTTTTGTAAAGACTGCAAAGATCCCTCATCTGGCCTGCTGCCAAATCTATCCGTCTTAAGCCAACTAACATCTCCGTCAGCTGGGTTCACATGATGATCATATAGAGAGCTTGGCTGGAGATCTGCAGGTCCCTTCATTGACTGAAGAAATCCTGAATAGCCATTTACTATTGCTAGATTGTCGTTTGTATTAGAAAAGAATGTATCTCCGAGAAGGGAACCAGTTGCAATAGCTGTGATCTGTGAGTCCTGTGTAGGAGAGTAACATAAATAGATTAAAGTAAATCTGGAGAACAGATAAGGGCATAAGCGCGGAACAAAAATTTAGAGGAACAATCGACTTGGGGCAAAGATTGCTTTGAAATTCTAACTTACTGGCATATTGACAGTGTTTGTGGCCTTCCTGAAGCCCATAACAAGTTTCCCTCCCGGTTCTATCCGACTGAAAGTCACTGTAGACAAAGAAGAACACCAGGACATATAAGAACCTTCACAGTAAAATCACATACACAGAACATGGTATGCAGCTGATAATTCTGTGTACTAAATTTCAAAAAAATTATGTAGTGAGGAAACTACGTAGGAAATGACAAAGGTTACTTATAATGTATGATCTGACACTGGACATAACAATCATGCCTTACATCTCATTTGCACTTATCTGGTGCATCCTAACTGGCAATACGTCTATTTAGAAAGATTGAACTACTTAAGGAGATTCATGATTTTTTTCTTACGGAAGTACAGTTTTACTGCAGATGGCCAAAAGCAATACTAAGTATCCATAGAATAAGATTCACACAGGTCCTCTTTAATTCATGGGGTTCTAGAAATACAAGGACAAAAAAACATAGGAATTGGAAAGTTGTTTGGTCGGACCACAAGAAAAGGACAGAAATTTTCTGAACATCTAGGTATTTGCCCTAGCCGTCAGACACGACAGAAAATTCCCATGAGGTTAAACTTAATGAAAATTGGTCTCACATAACAGCAAATAATGCAAAAGTAGTGCATAGGGAAAATTGCTATGGTTCCATGGTTTTCAATCGAACAAAGCAAACAAGCTTTATAGGATTAATAAATAAGTAAGGAATAGAATCCTGCAAAATTCTTTTTTGAGAGATATGTAAAATCGCGCTTAAACCATGAAAAAAGTAATGAGTATGATGCAATAGCGAAAGTGCCTCTTATAATAAAATCCAGAAGTTGCAAATCACCTGTATCACCAGCTTGTAATTGTAAGGACTGTATGCATGGTGTAACACCCTCCAAGACATACATTCTGCTGTTGTTATTTGGCCAGAATCTAAACTGAAAATGCCATTCTTTGCCTTTTGCATCTTGAATTGTCAAGGGCCGGCCTTCTGGCTGAGAGATTGGGGGAAAATATGCCTACATAGAGTATCTCAGCAACTCAGAATGGCAGGAAAGCAAAATAAACTCATACACCATCATCACCCCACAACTTTGTGAATGCCACTTTCTAATCTAAGCAAAATAGCATAGCCATGAAACAGGCTTAATTTTATCAATCAAGGAGTACGGATGGCCTCATTAGGATTCTACTAAGAATAGATGTATCCTCAAAATACTACCACCATAATAAAGACATCTCACCGGTAGAACAGCAAGGGTCAAGGGACTAAACCCTAGTATTGGATTGACTGATGTGTTGTACGTAATTTCTTCACATAAGTTTTCCCCAAATGGGGGGCTTCAGTGTGCTCCTTTGCACAAAGGTTTTTATTCATAAGGAACATTATATGCCAAAGATAAACCAGTAATGTGTGGAAACAACATACTAAACTTTATGAAGAGGAAGGAAGGCTTGCTAAAGAAGAAACAAATCACCTCAGCACAGGCTTTTGGGAGAACAAGGCGTCCTATGCGGCCTGCATCACTAGCACTTAAAACCTTCTCAAACAGTGGGACGATGGTTGAATTTGAACTTGAAGCAAAATAAGGTTAAGGAAGACAACACAGTATAGACAACAAAAGAAAGTACACAACATATTGAGGACATTCCTGTCCTACTTGATCAAATATGGATCATATAATATGCAAGTAGATGATTTCGATATCAGTGTTGCCAAGGAGTTAAAGAGAAAATATTAAGGATACTCTCCAGAAATTTGCTGCAGCTCTTGGTCTGTAATTCTTGGCCAATACCGTGGAAGTAACTGATTGCGGCCCCTTCCCTCAGCAGGTGGTCTCGCAACGCGAAGATGTGGAAAGCCATCTTTCATTGGATCAAAAGCAGCACCACCTTCGGCCACCCTTGGTGGTCTGGTCAGAAAATGCCGAGCTCTTTGTGCATGCTGATATGGAGATAATGTAGTGGCAAGTTCCCTTCCTTCAGAAAAGGGTGTCGTTGGTGATAGCATAGGTCTTTCCATTGTTGAAGTAGCCTCCATCTTGTTTCCGTTGCTAGCAATGCCCAAGCTCATGCTGAGCCCGGCCTCAGAAATTGATTCACTTGTTGTGCTATCTGCTGTTGGATCTCTATTATCATCTCTCCGAGTACACTGGGACTGGGGAGACTCTAGTGCACTTTGAGACCTAATTAAGAAAGGCAACCTTCCCATATCCCCAATACTGAGGGTTGACTGTTCCCATTTAATCTGCCTTGCGCCATTCTCAATCTCTTTTTGCCTCAAAACGTTACTGCTTTGCCCAGGTTCTATGTTTTTTACCATGAACGGATGATGGCTCTTGGAAATAATAGCAACATCATCGTTTCTTGAGTCAAGCATCAGGGAAGGTGACTCCAACGGTCTACCTGGCAACAATTCATCGCTTTTACCAAAGAGTCTCTGGTTACTTTGGGACAGAAAAAGCTTCGGAGACACTTGACACGGAACCTGCGGAAAGACCAATCAGATTTGGAAAAAACAAAAAGGCAGATCATGCGAGAGAGATACTTACAGACTGAGGTCCTGAGTTTTTTATGCAGTTCATACATTGAACACCTCCGCTATCAAGTAGATCAAAGGAAAACTTTGAAGCAACGCAACCGCAGTGTAGATGCTGAAATAGCAGAGCTCATTAGAATTGTTGCCCGGAAGCGATTTAGTGGCATATAATAATTCACAACAAGTGTCAGCAAGCAATCTCACCTTCCCACAAAACGAGCAGTCCCTCCAGCCAGACTCCTTTTGGTGGAATATATCACAGAAGACAAGCTGATCGTACGCCAACCTAAGTAGAGCATAAATGATATGGTAAAAAATTAATCTGACTAGAGCAGAAAATTGAACAGCAAAACCGTGAGCGAGCAACAGTAAACTCCTGTACCGAAGGAAAACTCTCTTAAATTATCCGATTATAAACATGTTTCTCCCATCATCAGAAGAAACCGTGCAGTGTCACAGCACCAAAATTTTACCACGCAGCAATTTCTGAGTCAACGGTACAACACGCGGATGTTTGACAAGAGATTTTTACCCAGCAGAAGATGGTGCCCCTCAGGGAGACCAATCCGGTCAACACACACACTCACGGGATCAGTTGCGACCATCTCTCTTCATGTCGGCTCTAAAAGCAACTGAACGTTCATATAGTCTTGAATTGAGCATGAGTTCTACTACTGCTACTACAGAGTCCAGTCAAGCAGGCAATCTGTTGTATTCTAGTATCTCGCTGGTAGTTACCGCAAGCATCAGCGGAGCCACGGAGTCAACGCTACTTTGTAGAAACTGCTACATGTGCCAATCTACTGTTTCCACTTGGCACAGCCTGCGCACAGATCGGATTGCTTGGGTTGGAGCATCAAGCCGCTGGAAAGTGGGGAACGAACGAGAGAAAATAAAACGGAATACACAAATCGCCAACCGTAAGAAGAAATAGACGGAACATCTTCTCCCCTCCCTTGAGAGAAATAAGGGGCGAAGCATCGAGACGAAGTACTGATTCATCCGGCAAACTGGCAGGCAGTCGCGACCCGACGAACGGACGCGCAGAGCAAGCATCGGGGATGAGGAGGAGGAGGAGGAGGATGTAGCGGACTGGAGTGGGGCGGCGTACGTACCCGCACTTGTCGCAGAGTACCGCGAAGCCGGCACCGGATCGCAGCGGCCAGCCCTTCCTCCACTCCCCTGCCCCCACGCCGGCACTTGTCGGGGCCGTCGCGCCGCACGCCGCGTTCATGCACCTCTTCGCCGCCGCCAGGGCCGCCATCGCCGACTCCGATCAGAGCCGCCCCACAGGCCCCCACCAAAACGGGAAAGACCAGTTCACCTCAGCTCATCGCCCGCCCCCCGGATACGGAGGGAGGGAGCGGGGACGGGGTGGGGGAGGCGTAGTTTTCCGCTGGATGTGGAGAGAGCAACCGACGCGCGCACGACCGGGCGGGCGAGCGATCGCTGGCGATTGGTGCATGCGGGGGCGCGGATTGGATGCGGGGAAGCCAAGGAACACGAGGCGAGATTAGATGGGGGACGCCGAGCCGAGCCGCGGCAGCGATGCACTACTCCTACTCGTACTCGATGGAGAATATATTATTTTCGTTGCGAGAAAGAAAGAAAAAAAACTGAAAGCGACGAGTTCGGGTCGGGGTGGGGATTTGATTGTAAAGCGGGCGTGGCTTTTTGTTCCCGTGCTGTGCGTGCGTGCATGCACGACGAGACGACGGACGGACGGACGGACGGACATGCCCCGCTTTTTCTATGTTTCCTGCCGCGCTGGCTGGCCGTGGCCGTTGTGGCGTGCTGGCCGTTGCTCCCCTCCACGACCTTCAGATGCAGGCGCTGTACTTTGTTTGCTTGCTTGCCTGTTGTTCATGGAGTCAGTCATGGGCGCAAATGCCAATCAATAATCTGCCGCCAGGCTTATGTTACAGCCGACGGGGAGCAAGTAGCGGCGGTAGAGTACTACTTTTGCATTAGCGAGACGTGCTACTTTTGCGCATGCGTGACAGGGTTCAGTTTAGGTTCGCTGCGTAGTGCTTACTTTATCGCGGATTGTTCTCTGGGAAGAAAACAAAAGGTAGACGACGGCATGCATGCGTGTCCGTGCCTCCTCCGCCCGCGGGCCAGGCGCGAACTCTGCACGCCTGCCGTATTGAATGCGGAGGGAATTGTTGGAGCAGCAGAATGCCAGCCCGTCGCCGCCGGCCGGCCGGCTGGCCATCGAGTGCAAGTGGTGTTCTTCAATGCCCACCGGCTCCGGCTCCGGCGCCGGCTGGCCGGCCCGATCCCGATTCCCGCGTGTGACGTCGCCTTCAGGTTGGGGGAGCCCGAGTGCTGGCGCCGCACGTTCTCAGCCGGCAACGCGCGCTTCCTCCCACGTACACGTACGTACGGGCAGAGGACGTACGTGCTCCGGCGCGGCACACGCGCTCATGCACGCGGAGGACGTAAGGTCGAGTACGACCCACCTCGTAACGAGCGAATCAGGGTCAGGGCAGGAAAAAATGCGGCACGGCCATTGAAGGCGTCGGCAGGCAGCCCGGAGGCCGGAGCGGCGGGGCCCGCGCCACGAGGTGGCCGTCGCGGTCGGGGAGACGGACGTGGCTGGCCACGACGACGTGGACGCCGCAACCGGTGGGGTTCTCTCTCGCGCGCGCGTCACGTGAGCGAACGAGCTCTCCGATCCCCACCGCGCACGTTGCCGCTGCTGCTCACGCCAGTCGTACATCCTCTCCTTGGACGCGAGTGCTTGCGTCCGCGCGTACGCACGCTGCCGTCGGCCCGCCCCTCGTGTGACCCCCGCTGACGGATAGGTCCCTCCGTGTAGGGCTCCCACGGCTCAACGTCGGGTACGACGGTTACCGGTGAAAAGGAGGTGCCAACGCAACTTGCCAAGCGTGGACGTATAGTACTACGTACGACGTACGAGCAGGAGGAGCAGTAGCAGTACTGCGTAGCCGCGTTTGCGTGGCCACGAGGTGAGGCTGAGGCTACGTGCACCCGACATGGCGCACATCGTCGACGGCGACGGATCGATCGCACGGGCGCGGGGATGGGCCCCGCGTGGAAGCGACGTGAGGGGGAGAGAGACGGTGACTCGGCGAGTGGTTTTTCTTTTCTTGAGACGGAGATTGATGGCGACTACGGGGGAGAGAGACGGTGTTGGTGGGACGAGCGGGGAGGGGAGGGGGATGATGACGGGCGCGCGCGTCGGGAAGGAACCAACGTGACATGGGGGATACGTAAACATATTGCCCCTCCCTAGGGGTATAGTATAGGCTACTGGTGGAGTCGTGGCGTGGGTGTGCGTGGGAGCAGCGGGGCCGAGGCAGCTGATCTGGCGCCGTGGCAGTTGGAGGGGGCCCCGCGCGAGAGGGCTTGGATTGGGTTCGGTTTTGGAGCGGTTGGCTCGTCGGTTGGGCTAAAAAAATGGTGGCCGCGCTTCACTTCCAACGTGAGATCGGTCGCCGGGACGCCCTCCGCCGAACGTCGGCGGCGACGTCCGGTTCACCGGCAGCGTACTGTTTGATGGTACGAGGAGAAAAGCACCCCCTTTTTTTTTTGTTCGTCCATGGCGCCAGGCTCGTGCTTTTCTGCCCTACCACTTTATTACAGTAGTCTCTAGCCCCTGCACTACAGACATGCAAATTGATGGCCTTGCTGCGGTGCTGTACAGTCGACCAGCTAGTTTAATCTACCGCTACAGCGCGGCATGGCGAGAGAAGAAGGCGTCGTCGCTGTCATTTTAGATTCTCCACCGATAAGCAAATCGATACTGATACAAAAAGCGATGGTTAAACAAACGATCCGACGACGGAGACGGGAAACCCGCAAATGCATCTCGCCTAGTACTACTACAAAGAAAACGAACGGATAAGAGTGACTTCTTCGTCGATCGTGGGGTCCCCTGCCTGGAGATTAATTAAACGGGTGAACCTTACGCAACGTGTTGCTATATATTCGCGCAATCACAACGCAGAGCAGCTCTGTCAAGACTGTCATGCTACAGTCATCTCACGTTATAATTCATGTAATCCATTCCATGCGGAAGAGAGGGGAAAAAACACGACACACTACGTGAACAGACTACACGGATGTAGTTGTGGTATGCACGCGTGAACAGACAAACTGCCGTGCATGCACCACAAACCACGTGTTTGCATCGCTTAATTAAGTCATCGTTAACAACTTCACCAGATAAGTTGCGCAAGGTCGTACTACATACTACTTAGTTTAGTACTCCACTGATAATATAGAGCTCCCTTTTCGTTTGCAACGATAAAACTCTCTTTAGCAGCTAATACTTAGTGGAAAGTGTGTTTTTTTTTGGGGCTCCGAGATAGTTAAATGTTGTATCCTATAAGCATGAAAAAATCGTAACCCGTTTTTTTTAAATTGTGGCTAAACGAAAATGACAAAATCTTATAAATTTAGAGATGTAAAACTATGTATATTCAGACCCACCCTTTTGATATTTTTATGTAGGTCATAATACAAAGTATTTTAAATTGATATTTTACACCTTTATAGGATAGATCATTGGCTACATCCCGGATTTTTTTTCCAGAAAGTTTTGAAACTCAAAAGTACGTTTGAAAAAATAGATCAGTGGTGTCCATGCGCATCAAATCTTCACTCGACTTAGGGTAACTAGTAGAAAAAGAGTAATGTAGTCAGCAATCAGATTACAAACCAGCCGAGGGATAAATCCCACTAGTACAAAATTCGGCTTTATGGTTGTAAGTTAGAGTCACTTGGCAAGCACCGCCACTCATTGGCATCAAATAAGATATCGAGGAAGCGGCCGATGACCTTCGTGCCACTGCCTGACAAAATGATGCGTCACCTGACGACTACCCCCTCCCAGATGTCCCCAATGCTCTCACCGTCTACTCCAACCATGGTAAAACACATTAAGTTATATGATCTTTTTAGATAAACTGTTTAGATTAGTTTATATATATATATATATATATATATATATATATATATATATATATATATATATATATGAAATTATAGAAGAAAATACATCATGAAATCGTGTGTATAGGAAAAAAAATCATATGTTCAGGACAAGCATAAGTGTCCATGCTTGAAAAGGGATCTGCACTGAGGTCACGCATGGATATTGTAGTGTAGATAATCTGGTAGGAACAAGGTTTCACTTTCATGATGAAGGATATTGTCAAAGCAAATGAGCACCAAAGTAGCACAATGTGGGTATGTGAGTGCCGACGACTAGTCAAGAAGGAGATCCCGCTTCTATGATGAAGGAAGAAATCGAAGATGATGAACACCTGGATCACACAAGACTTAGAATATTGTTAGTGATCTGGCAAGAAGAAGAGCTCCACCGCCCATGATTTGGTAGTCAAGAGGTTGCCATTTTGACTGGTTATCTCTTACAACATTGTGACTCATCCTGTAGGTCATGATATGGTATTCTTGTTCTTGATTCTCTTCTTTGTTCTGGCCATGGCAATTACTGCTTCTATTGTCGAAGATGCTGGTGGACGTTCTTCTTGTTCTTAGAAGAAAGAGATATCTGGCTGAATAGTTGAATAGGAGGTCTTGCCCATATCTATATAGTAGGTGATACGCCGGAAACGTATGTATAATTTTTTATGCTCCATGTTTGTTTTGTATCTTTGCTTTGTCTATACTTTGAGGTGTTTTTATATCTTTTCTGGAACTAACCTATTAACAAGTTGCCACAGTGCCAGTTGCCTGTTTTCTTCTGTTTTTTGTTCCAGAAAGGCAGAAAATCAATATTCTCAGAATTGAACGGGACAAAAGCCAAAGCCAAAAACTTTCCGTGAGGGACACGAATTCAGAAGGAGGGACGGAGAGGCACCAGAGGGTGGCTAGACCCCCTGGGAGCTACCAAGCCTGGCCCGCGCCTAGGGAGGGTGTGGGCCCTCTGGCCGCCTCCTCGGCCTCCCCCTTCGCCTATAAGAAGCCCCCGATGAGAAAACCCTAAACAATCCAGAAGAAATCCACGAAAACCTCTGTAGCGCTGCCGCCACCAAAGGGGAGATTCAGGGGACAGAAAGTCTCTGTTCCGGCACCCTGCCGGGACGGGGAAGTGCCCCCGGAGCCATCTCCATCACCGTTGCTGATTCCCATGATGAGGAGGGAGTAGTTCTTCCTCGAGACTAAGGGCTCTTACCGGTAGCTATGTGTTCATCTCTCTCTATGCATGATCTTGTGGTCATGAGCTTTGTAATCAAGTAGATCTACCTTGATACTCAAGTGCTTCATTAGATCTCTGCTCTCCCCATGTGTGTGAAAGTGATAGCGTGCACGCCATGGTGGCACTTAGGTTTGAGTCTACATAAATACTCTTTGTGCTTTAATAGATCAATGCCTTTCCCCATGTGTGTGAAAGTGACAGCATGCATACCATGTGTGGAACTTTGGCTAGATTGAATATTTGTTATGAGTTATATTTGGAGTTAGATGTGTCTATGAAATTGTGGTGTTTGTTGGAACCATATTGTTATAATTTATTAATAATTCTAATGGCTTTAATATTTAGTGGTATTTTATTTAACTCAAACAAGAAGTTTTATATTTTTCTTAGGTAGGTATTCTTTTTGTGAACATTTTGATATATCATATGTATTTTTAGGATTTTTCTGTATTTTCTTGGACTCTTAGAAATTTGTAGGGTTGTTTTGGAAAATTCTAATTGTTTTTCTTTTCTTATTTTATTTACCTGGCCTATTTGGTTGGCATGGGCCAGCTTGGCCCAATTGGACCTGGCTCGGGTCACCCAGACCACGGCCCATATCACCCCTCCCTCTTATCTCCTACACACACGCACACACCCCTGTTCTTCCCTGTTTCTCTGTTCTCTCCGCACACCCCCCCCCCCCCCGCCGGTGCCTACCTGACCAACGTCGGCTAAATCCGTGCCACCGGCTGCTGGTGTTGGCTAGCCGTCGCCCCCTCTTCCCCCTTTCTCCGTCGATTGGGTTCAATCGCGGCTCCGCGCGCTCCTGGATAAAACCCTAGCCGCCATGGCTCATGGTCACGGTGCGGCTCTCGCGCCGACGCCTTCGGTTGAGGCTCGTGGAAGAATGTGAGCCCCTCTCCAACTGTCTCGCCTTCCAGTACTTCTGCTCGACCTGGCTTGTTCATCTTTCCCATAGTGGTGGTACTGGTGGTAGTGCGACTGTAGGGGTTCGTAGCATGGAAAATAAAAAATTTCTACCGCATGCACACAAACAAGCCAAGATCTATCTACTAGATTGTAGCAACGAGTCGATAGAGGAACTTACCCTCGAAGATTCCAAAGCGGTTAACGAGAGCAGATTCTCGTGGGTGATGTAGTCGTACACTTGCCGATCTCAAGATCGTGTAGACGATCCTTCCGGCGCTGCGTTCCGGCAGCGCTCCCGCAGTCGGTCACACGTTCGGTACTCGATGAAGACCTTCCTCTCCCTTTTTCCAGCAGGCAGCGGAGGTTGTAGCACTCTCCTCGCGATTCCGGTAGCACAACGGCGTGGTACCGGAAGTAGAGGGGAGATCTCGCAGGGCTTCGCCTTAAGCCGGAGCGAGTATGGTGGACTATGAGAGAGCCCTCGACGATCTAGGGTTTAGACACGCCGAGGAAGAGGTGCTAGAGCCGGCGGCTAGGGCTTGGTGGTGCCCAAGTCGGCGGCAAGGAGAACCCTGGGAGGCGGCGGCAGCTGCAGGAGGTGGTGGCGCCAAGCTAGGGTTTAGAGGTAGGAACTTGTGTGTGCTAGGAGGGAGCCCTGCCCCTCCTTATATAGGTGGAGGGGCCGGCCGACCAAGGGGAGGGAGTGGAGTCCCTCCCCAACTCGTCTTGGGTGGTGCGCCGGCTTGGGGAGGAGGGACTCCCTCCCCAACTCGGTTTCACCTTCCTCCTCTTTTCCTCTTTCCAAATTTAGCCGTTTGACTTTTCAATTTAGCTATTTGACTTTTCAAACTAGGATTTGAATTAATCCTTTATTTGGAACAGCGATGACACTTAGTACATGATGCAATCATTCCAACTTGCAATGACACATTCATGTACCCCTTCCCCTCCGGAGTGCCGGACATTCCGGAACCTTCTAGAACATTCCCGATGAAAACACCGGAATTATTCCCGAACTCCGAAACGGGACTTTCCTTATATGAATCTTATTCTCCGGACCATTCCGGATCTCCTCGTGATATCCCGGATCCTATCCGAGACTCCGAACAACATTCGGTCTCTTTCTCATCATACCATAACTACTCAAACAACGTCGAATCCTTAAGTGTGTCTCCCTACGGTTCGTGAATTATGCGGACATGATCGAGACACTTCTCCGAACAATAACCAATAGAGGAATCTGGAAATTCATATGGCTCCCACATATTTCTACGATTACTTTGCGATCGAATGAACCACTTACATACGATACCAATTTCCCTTTGTCTCACGATAGTTTACTTATCCGAGGTTTTGATCGTCGGTATCTCTGCATACCTAGTTCAACCTTGTTACCGATAAGTACTCTTTTCTCGTTCCCGTGGTATGTGATCCCTTGTGAGCCAGTCACATGCTTGCAAGCTAATTGGATGACATTCCACCGAGAGGGCCCAGAGTATATCTATCCGTCATATGGATGGACAAATCCCACTCTTGATCCATGTGCCTCAACCCATACTTTCCAAACACTCAATGCCACCTTTATAGCCACCCAGTTACGGTGTGGTGTTTGATGTCATCAAAGCATCCTTCCGGTGATGGTGATTAACATGATCTCATGGTCGAAGGAATTAGGTTACTATGTATCAGAAAGCTTATACCAAATGAACTATATTAAATGACTTGATCTTTATGCTACGCTTAACTATAGGAGTATGTCCATCACATCATTCTCCTAATGATATGACCCTGTTGTTAATAACATCTCTATGTTCATGATCAGGAAACCATGATCATATATTAACCAACAAGCTAGTTTAACAAGAGGCTTTACTAGGGACTCTTTTATGTTTACAAATCACACAAGTATTAATGTTTCCTGTTAATACAATTATAGCATGGTATGTAAACATTTATCATAAGTATGAAGATATGATAATAACCACTTTATTATTGCATCTTGGGCATATCTCCAACAGTCTCCCACTTGCACTAGAGTCAATAATCTAGTTTCAAACCTTTGTGTATTCAACACCTATGGCTTTCCGGTGTTGTATGTACACGATTGCTAGTGGTCAACTGATCTGCGGATCTGACACTTCCAGGTCCGTGTGTAATTGCATGTCTTTGCGTCTCTACGCATCACTCATTCTCTAATGAGATGGCTTTGTATAAATTTGGTCCTTTGGTGAGACCTTTAGTTCTTTGGGGTTAAAGCATGTTGATAATATTGTCGTACAATATATCTTCATAGTACTATCCCACTGTGAACTACACCTAGTTTGATAACAAACTACTTGACACAAATGTCCTCTTTTGCTGCTATAATTGCAGTCATATACTTAGCCTTTTGTTGTAGTATCTGTCACAATGTCTTAACTTTGGAACTCATCCAAATCCATTATGGAACTTTCTTTCCATTATATTGTGCCACCCTTAGTTTAGATTGAGATAAACTTAATTTGTACTTTGTGACAAAACTAGTATCAATGTAGTACTTTTACAATGAACTAACCATCTATTTGTCACTTCTACAAATAATATACTCTTAGTTCTTCCAAAAGATCATAAGAATATCCTTACTATTGTCCAATGATCATCTTATGAATCATTCTGGTATATGCTCATAACATTTAGAGCATAGGACATATCTGGATTTGTACACATCATAGCATGATTGATATAAATACTCTTTGTGATTTCATACATCAAGTATCAATCTATACTTGAATCTTTGTTTCACTTACCCAGTGTCATTACACTTGAATATATCATCAATATTGAACTCATTCAATCTTTTCTGTGTGACAAGAACATTTCTTGTAGTTTCTATATTGAACTCATTCAATACATCATCTATGTACTTTCGGCACAACCATATTAGCGTATATTGATGCCAAATATTTGGGTTTTGCCTAAGTCTTTCATCGGGATGAAATTCTTAATATGTGTTAATAAAAGATACATCATTTCCAATCAACAATATGTCTTCCACATAATGTATTAGAAACATGTCTTAGCGCTCCCACTTAATTTCTTGCAAATGCAAGCATCTTCATTGTCTCTGATGAAATTAAACTCTTTTTAACAGTTTCATCATAGTGAAGATTCCAACTCCGCTATGCTTACTTCAACCATTGAAGTTTGCATATGCTTTTAGCATCCTTTGAATTAACAAAACCCTATGGACCGTGTCATGCACACGTCCTAGGTAACAATTCTATTAGAAGAACTTGTTTTGTTTATCCAACTACCACATAACAAAATTATATGTAGTGGTTGCTACATTAATCCGTCTAGACTAAATATCGCTATGAAAGATCAAATCTTTGTCATAGTCAACCTTTGAACATTGTTGTGAACTCTTTCCCAACATGTCGACAATGCGAAACATCCATGTCTATTTCTTTATAGATCCAAACACAACTGTAAGGTCTTACACCTTTCTCGAGGGTCCTTCAAGTTCAAAACTTGATTTCTCGTGTATGGAACTATCACGGATTTTATGGCTTCAAGCCATTTGACGGAGTCAGGGCTCATCATCGCTTCTTTGCATGTAGTCGGATCACTATTGTCAAATAATGATTTAACTCTCAAATCTTGGTATTCGATTGTTGATCCGACCTACTTGTTTCAATAGGAACTTGGATCTCCGTGACCACAACCTTTGAGGTACGTGAGCCATGAGCATTGTTGCTACCTCCGGAACACTTTTCGGCGCTGCGCAACTTTGCACATATAGCTAAGGTTCTTTTAACCTTATCAAAGTTCTATTGTCCTCCCACTTAACTTTTCACGAAAAATTCCTTCTCAAAGAAACTTGACGTTCTAAGCAACAAACACTTTTGTCTCCGGTGTTTATGGAGGAATACTTAACAGTTATACAAAGACAGGTTCATCCGACTTTGGTTGCACACATCTTTCTTATGCATAGCATACCAATGTTTTAAGAAAGGACAACTTGGGTTTTATCCCAAACCATAACTTTATATGGTGTCATTTCAACGGATTATGATGAAGCTCTTTTCAGTGGAAAAACGGTAGTCTCTAAAGCTTTTAATCTTTAAAATATAATGGCAGTTTTATGAATTATACCTTTGATCTTACCATGTCAAACAAGGTTTAATTACATATCTCGAATGCTCCATACTCTTATGGTGTTTCGGGAAAATGCAAATCCACGGAACAATTCCTTAAATCTTAGGTATTATGCTAAACTTGTAACTCAAATATCTTCCTTTATGATCTTATCATAAACTATTTATATTCTTGTTACAATGATTTTGCACTTCATCTTGAAAGTCTTTGAACTTTTCAAATATTTCACACTTCATCCTTATTAAGTAAATATTCATATATTCACTCAAATTTTCGGAGAAAGCATATGAAGTTGAAATCCATCGCTCTTGACTACACACAATGTACTTCGTACAACAATATGTACAAGTTCCAATAAGCTAGTCACTCGTTCCCTTTTGGCCTAAGAACGAAGTTTTAATTATCTCTAGGAAATTTTCACAAGCGTCATGTGATCAAAATCAAAAGACTCCAAAATTCCATCCACATGGAGTTTCTTCATGTTTTCTTTCCAATATAATTTAAACGGCGATGTCACTTCCTAAGTGATCTTTCAATCAATTTGTCTTTCGACATTTTTTTTAGCACTAGTTTTATGGATGTGATTTCTCCAACGAGATTTGTGAATCATCCATATTTTATAGATTACAGCAATTATTTGAACAACCCTTTTATTCTCATAATACCTGATAAAACAAATCTTGAAGGCAAGCTTTGATGTTTAACGAGCAACACAATAACCCTTTTATTTGTTCTCGATGAACATCATCACATATTCTTTTTGCTAGTTACTTAGGCCATTGTAGTTCATGAATTGTGTTGTTTCGTATGTCGATTCACACCAACAAATTCAGTATCAAATACTTAAGAACCACATTGTTTAATAAGCAAAGAATATAGCCATAACATGTATATCAACTATATACTTAAACTGAACAATTCTAGTCTTTTCTTTTCTGCCATATATTTATGAGATTCTCTTTCAGTATTTCCTTTTCTGTTTGAAAGAATCTATCAACATCAATAGTGGAGTCATACATATGACACATAGTCCAAAGCGTGTATAGTTAAATACCAATGTCTTTGGACTTGCACTTTGAAGTAGATTACCATCATCAAACGTTTGGTGTTCTTTCAAATTCCTTTCTTTAGTAATCTCTTGGTGTAGTAAACATTTTACCTACATAAAATATTCACCCTCATCATGGATTTATCCATGATCAAGCTACTTTTAGCTTGTAACGGTGAAACGCGAGTATAATGTTGCTCTCCAAAACCTTTTGGAGGATTAGGACAACTAGTGTCTCCAACCTTTTGCAAATTCTCATCAAATATGAGAACATGACTTTTGCCATATTATACTCTATCATGTTGGAACCAAAACTTCGTTTCAGATATCACAATATCTTCCACACATCATGGTTTCTGAAACAACTCTTTCAGATCCTAGATAACCTTGATATTAAGACAATCCTTTGAATATCAAGAATCATGGAGACAAACATGATACTTATATACTAACATTGGAATTGTTACTCTTGATTTAATACCAACTATTAAACTTCATGGAGTAATCAAAACTTACTGAAAGTTTGCAATGGGACTTTTAAACTTTAGATTAACACTTCAAAACAATACGATACCAGTTCGTAAAGTAACTAACCAGAATTCTATAGTTCTATTATCTCAATTATAACTAAGCGCAAGGTGGTAAACGGATGCCAATGACTACAACAACTATGCAAATTCACTTTGATTTAATTTATGATAAATAGTGTTCAACTTTTAATCATATTGCCGTTGAACTCCCACTCAAAACAATATCCCTCACATTGTTTTAGTGATCACACGAACCAAATCCACTACATCAAAACCGATCATCACGAGAGTTGATGTAGCTTCAATGGCGAACAATCAACATGTTCATCATATCTACTATATGACTCATGCTTTACCTTTCGGTGATTCGTGTTCCGAGACCATGTCTGTACATGCTAGGCTCGTCAAGATTAACCTTAGCTTCCGCATGAGCAAATCTGGCTTGCTCACGTTGTATACACTCGCAGAATCTAGCACACCCGATCATCACGTGGTGCTTCGAAACAACGAGCTTTAGCAACGGTGCTTACTAAGGATGAACACTTTAAAACTTGAAATTGTGTGTTTGAGGGATCATCTTATAATGCTACCGTCGCAAACTAAGCAATACAAGATGCATAAAAGGATTAACATCACATGCAATTCATAATATGTGATATGATATGGCCTTTCTTCTTGTGCTTCCGATCTCCATCTTCAAGCACGAACATGATCTCCATCATCACCGGCATTGCATCAAGGTCAATGACGCCGCTCCATGGTTGTCGTCCACCAGCTTCAACTATTACAACTACTTTGAACAGACAAGCGGGTCTTAACAGAATTTAAAGACAACCATATGGCTCCTGCCGGTTGCCGACTTACAATAAGGAATATTGCATACATCATATATAATCACAATCATGGCCATATCACATCACTGCACACCCCTGCAAAACAAAGTTAGACGCCTCTAATTTCTTTGCATATTTTACGTGGTTTGGGGCTTTCAATAAGTGTCGTTCTAACTTACGAACAAGAACCACAACATTGATACTAGTATTGTTAATCACCCGTTGTAAATTGGATCTTAACTATGCTAGGAGAAACAGGCACCCGCAAAGCCACTTATGCAATACAAGTTGCATGTCAAGCGTGGAGCAAGTCTCATGAACGATGTCATGTAAGGTTAGCCCGTGCCGCTTCATCCCAACATACCGCAAGATGCAAAGTACACAAGAAGCAATCGTCAATAAAAGCATCAACGCCCACAATGACCATTGTGTTCTACTCGTGCAAACAGATCTACATATAGACACGACTCTGATACCACTGTAGGGGTTCGTAGCATGGAAAACAAAAAAATTCTACCGCATGCACACAAACAAGCCAAGATCTATCTACTAGATTGTAGCAACGAGTCGATAGAGTAACTTACCCTCGAAGATTCCAAAGCGGTTAACGAGAGCAGATTCTCGTGGGTGATGTAGTCGTACACTTGCCGATCTCAAGATCGTGTAGACGATCCTTCCGGCGCTGCGTTCCGGCGGCGCTCCCGCAGTCGGTCACACGTTCGGTACTCGATGAAGACCTTCCTCTCCCTTGTTCCAGCAGGCAGCGGAGGTTGTAGCACTCTCCTCGCGATTCCGGCAGCACAACGGCATGGTACCGGAAGTAGAGGGGAGATCTCGCAGGGCTTCGCCTTAAGCCGGAGCGAGTATGGTGGACTATGAGAGAGCCCTCGACGATCTAGGGTTTAGACACGCCGAGGAAGAGGTGCTAGAGCCGGCGGCTAGGGCTTGGTGGTGCCCAAGTCGGCGGCAAGGAGAACCCTGGGAGGCGGCGGCAGCTGCAGGAGGTGGTGGCGCCAAGCTAGGGTTTAGAGGTAGGAACTTGTGTGTGCTAGGAGGGAGCCCTGCCCCTCCTTATATAGGTGGAGGGGCCGGCCGGCCAAGGGGAGGGAGTGGAGTCCCTTCCCAACTCGGCTTGGGTGGTGCGCCGGCTTGGGGAGGAGGGACTCCCTCCCCAACTCGGTTTCACCTTCCTCCTCTTTTCCTCTTTCCAAATTTAGCCGTTTGACTTTTCAATTTAGCTATTTGACTTTTCAAACTAGGATTTGAATTAATCCTTTATTTGGAACAGCGATGACACTTAGTACATGATGCAACCATTACAACTTGCAATGACACATTCATGTACCCCTTCCCCTCCGGAGTGCCGGACATTCCGGAACCTTCTAGAACATTCCCGATGAAAACACCGGAATCATTCCCGAACTCCGAAACGGGACTTTCCTTATATGAATCTTATTCTCCGGACCATTCTGGATCTCCTCGTGATATCCCGGATCCTATCCGAGACTCCGAACAATATTCGGTCTCTTTCTCATCATACCATAACTACTCAAACAACGTCGAATCCTTAAGTGTGTCTCCCTACGGTTCGTGAATTATGCGGACATGATCGAGACACTTCTCCGAACAATAACCAATAGAGGAATCTGGAAATTCATATGGCTCCCACATATTTCTACGATTACTTTGCGATCGAATGAACCACTTACATACGATACCAATTTCCCTTTGTCTCACGATAGTTTACTTATCCGAGGTTTTGATCGTCGGTATCTCTGCATACCTAGTTCAACCTTGTTACCGATAAGTACTCTTTTATCGTTCCCGTGGTATGTGATCCCTTGTGAGCCAGTCACATGCTTGCAAGCTAATTGGATGACATTCCACCGAGAGGGCCCAGAGTATATCTATCCGTCATATGGATGGACAAATCCCACTCTTGATCCATGTGCCTCAACCCATACTTTCCAAACACTCAATGCCACCTTTATAGCCACCCAGTTACGGTGTGGTGTTTGATGTCATCAAAGCATCCTTCCGGTGATGGTGATTAACATGATCTCATGGTCGAAGGAATTAGGTTACTATGTATCAGAAAGCTTATAGCAAATGAACTATATTAAATGACTTGATCTTTATGCTACGCTTAACTATAGGAGTATGTCCATCACATCATTCTCCTAATGATATGACCCTGTTGTTAATAACATCTCTATGTTCATGATCAGGAAACCATGATCATATATTAACCAACAAGCTAGTTTAACAAGAGGCTTTACTAGGGACTCTTTTATGTTTACAAATCACACAAGTATTAATGTTTCCTGTTAATACAATTATAGCATGGTATGTAAACATTTATCATAAGTATGAAGATATGATAATAACCACTTTATTATTGCCTCTTGGGCATATCTCCAACAGCGACGCTGGTGATGTTGCTGATTTCTTCTCCTATGGCCACCGCGACCACGGCTTGGCGCGGGTTGCAATGCCCTCAGGTGCTCCCCGTGCCGCCGTGTGTTTCATCGCTGGTCAATCTCTGCTTCCTCTTCTAGTGTCTAGCAAGGACCATCTGTAAGTCATACTGCTTCTTCCCTTCTCGGTTTATATCTAGATCTCTATTAGTGGTGATACGACTATCCGTATTTGTGCTGAGACTCTGTTCTAGGGTCAATTTTTCTCCTAAAATTATCTGTGGGTATTTGGTTAATTTGATTTAAGCTAAATGACTTCCTGATTTGTCATTTATATGTTGACCTCGGCTTGCTAGTGGCTAATGACACATTAGTATTATTTTTAGCTATGTGGTAGTTGATCAACTTGTAAATCAGCCTGGGGTTGACTTGGGTTTATTGATGAAATCCAGGTATAGATGTTATGCATCAACTAGCTTGTAGTAGATGGACTTGGAATAAGACACCTATTGTAGTATGACTTGCTGTCATCTAGGCTAGTGGTGCCTCTTTGGTATCCTGGCTATTGCATATATGCCATACTTGGCTTTAAGCAACTGTTCTGGCTGATGTGGTACCTCCTTGGAGGATGCACATGAACTAGATTATATATACATCCATGCTACAACATTGCTGGTTAGAAGTTTGGACCTTCCCTGGTCCATGATATCTTAATTTGAGGCTTAAGTTTTGTAGAAGCAAATTATGAATGGATTCTTGCTTGAGGTTTTAAGAAAGGATTTGTTTTATAGAACTTTTTTATAATGAAATAATTTACATACCTGATTCCTAGAACATCTGTTAGGAAAATGATGTGGCAAGATAAAGTGGTGGCTTATGTTAGTGTAGATGTCACTGTGGTACCTCAAATTTGAGTGCATAGTGGTTTTATAACTAGAATGATCTGCTGCATTTCCAGTACTTGTATAAATGTAAATAGAACCACTTATTTGAGATGAATTATATGTGGCTAATGATCTAAAATTCTCTAGCCAGTGATGCAAAAGGCTGAGGCTTAAATACACCTATTGATGTGTATAAATAAGGTGATATAACAGATGATTCCTAGATTCTGTGTCTAGGGAAATGATATGGACACATATTCTGCTTGCTAGCAGATGATTTCTTCTTTTGTCATTTTAATAACCTATTGTGATCTACTACTTGTTGGGTTGCTACTGTGGTGCCTCCCTCTAGGGGTGTGCACAGTGGCAGATCCCAAAGTAGTATGACTTGCTTCTGTGAGATGCTCTGAATATAGCTTCATTCATCTTGATGCCTTTATGGTTTGTAAGTGGATTTGTCCCTAACCTATGATGCTTAGTCTGAGGTGTAATTTTATTAAGAACAGATGATAATATAGATTGGTAACTTCTCAATGATGATCTTACATAGCATCTCTATGCAAGACTCTGAGAATTATTCTCCATTACTACTTCTATTTGTTGTTTAAAACAAATAAAAGTAGATAAGATGCTTGAATCTTAGTGTTGCAACCTACTTTGGAAAGGTAGCTGATGTTGCCGCAGTATGTTTGGTTGCACTAGATGGAACTATCCTTTCTATGAATGATTGAATTATTTGGAAAGAATATGTGTCTATGATGCAAGCTAATAAAAATAAGTGCTGCATGATCTAATTTAAATTTTTGGATCTGTACCTATTGTTGGTGGCCTATTGGGAATCATGGTCTACTACTACTTGTGATGCTACTGATCTTGATCTACTCCTCCTTGTGATGCTGCTGATCTTGATATACTCCTCCTTGTGCTCACTTGATCTTTTCTTGGATGGCTTAAGTAAGCAACCAGATACTGATTAGGTGGTTGATTTGGTGGGATGATCTAAGCATTCTTGGTTTGATGATAAGATGGGGAATATGCTCTGAAGTGTGAAGGTGAAATGGTAGCTTGTTGCTACGGCTGGCTCACCCCTTTGTGTATATAAATTTGCTTTCTTGTCTCCTTCCTGGGGCTGCTGCTGTGTTGACAGCACACCCATATGCATGGTTGTGTGAGCAGCTTGCTTGCTTGCTGTGACTCATGGATCAGATTGAGTACTTCCTTGATATTTCTGGATGGTTTTTTACCTCTTATCTGTTTACTATATAAATCCAAGGTGAAACTTGCCCCCTGGCTTATGATGCTAAGCCTAAAGCCTCTTTTTATGATAAGATTAGATACACACATTGGTGAAACTTGCCCCTTCAATTTAAAAGCTCAATGATGTTTCCAACAGTGCATTTCACTGTCAGACTGAGAGCAAAGATTTAACCACTAATCCATTTCTTATTTTTCTCTTTGTTATTCTTTTTATTCTTTAATTGCAGGTGTAAGATCAAAAATATAACTGAAAGATTTATAAGATGGGGAAAGTGAAGATTAATTTAGTTTTAGATTTTACTTACTTCTTTTGTAATTTACTTTATCATCTGTAAAGGACGTTGTATATATATTTTCTTGTAATAAATATTATTTCACTTATGAAATTCCTTTTTCAATTTATTTTTCTCTTGTAATTTTCTTTCATTCTTTTATTGTAAAAGAACAACAATACTATATGTATATATATAAGGATTATTATTGTATAATTTCATTTTATTCAAAAGTGTAAAAATATCATAATATTGAGTAATGCTATTTTTGTATAAAGGTATTCTTTTTGTTAAAGTAAAGTTTTATTCTTTACTCATATTAGTATTCAATAAATGTTGTAAAATATTCTTAGGGTAATATTTATAAGTAGTATTTGTTGCTTATTCTTGTAAGATTATGTATATGATGATAGCAAAGTAAACACCTTCTTTCTTAATGTAACTTAGAACTTGTAGATATTTATATTTTATTTATAAATAAGAATTCCATTATCTCTATATTATTGGAATTCATTTATTATTCCATTTACCTATTCTTTTATAATTCAAATATATCTTTAGAATATTCAAATTTGAATTTGCTTCCCCTCAAACACAGAAGTAAATTAGAAGTCCGGTCGAAATCAATCGCACCTGTCTTGATGTTTGCACCAGAACAAGAGAGATCTCGATCCCTCTACAACTTCTTTAGTTTTGCGCGAAAATTTCCCAGATTTTCTTATGCATGAATGCAATGCACATACCTGTGTCCCTTATAATTCTAGGTGCTAATCCTGGGATGTCACACCAACCGGGGAGTAGTTAAGAGTAGTATCATGAAGAGAGGATATTTATATGAGAGAATGTTCACTAGTGAAAGTATGACCCCTAGGCCTTGTTTCTAAGCATTGAAACACCGTTTGCTACTAGATATGTTGCATGTTTGCTTGCTTCCATCTTTGTTCCATTTGCCGAGGAGGTTTTGGTCCTTTACCTTACCTCACCATCAAGCCCTTTTCTGGCACCGTTATCCCACGTCAACAACAAGTCAGAAGCTATTTTCTGGCACCATTACCACTTGTATTTCACTATCTTTTCGCCGAACTAGTGCACCTATACACCTGACAAGTGTATTAGGTGTGTTGGGAATACAAGAGACTTCTTGTATCTTAATTGCAAAGTTGCTTGAGAGGGGATACCTTTGACCACTTCCTCTCTGAGTTCGATAAACCTTGGGTAATCCACTTAAGGGAAACTTGCTGCTGTTCTACAAACCTCTGTACTTAGAGGCTCAACAACTGCCTACAAGAATAGAAGTGCGTAGACATCAGTAGGTAAGACCGAATAGGAAACGCTTTGCTCTTATGGGAAACTATTACCATAATCCATGAAATCAAGTATTCAACTGGTAAGGAAGATAGATCGATGAAGGGCGGATGGAAAACATGATATATGCTTATTTCTTAATTCTTTTCAAGAAGAATGTTCCGTAGGATTGTTTAAATGAAATGAGAAATTACCTTTGCTTTTAAATTGGAGGAGACGGTTGCCAACCCGAAAGCAGTATTGCTATGCTGCTAAGGGCATGTATAGTGCTAGACGTTTAGATAGGTGCTTAAGTGATTAAAAACAAGACGTACGGAAAGAAAATTAGGCAAGCGTGTTTGTCCCTCATCGTGGGCCGCTAACCTAGGCGCTAAATAGATTTTTTTTCCGCATCCGTAGAGTCCTCTGCAGGGAAAACACACGAAGCGTCGACTCTTGGCTTTTCGTCGACGCTGGCTACTTTCCTCGTAACGGTCGGGATTTTGGCAAAACCACCGAGAATCTAAGCCTAGCGTCTGTCATTAGCGCTCGGGTTGTACGTGCTCTAAAAAGAAAGGAAATAAGCTCCACTCAAACTCTGTGTCTCCTCTAAAGAATTATTCTTGGTCTGCCCTGCACACGCCATGTGCCTGTATGTACCTACTCCTCGTTACTATAATATAGTGCATATAAGATTTTTTTAAGTCAAACTTTGTTTACTTTGACCAAGTTTTTGAGAAAATTGTGTATATCTATGATAACAAATACATACCATATGAAAATATACATCGTGAAGAATATAATGGTACTGATTTAGCATTTCAGATGTTGATACTTTTCCATACATATGGTCAAACTTCACATTGTTTGATGTAAAAAAAATACTACATGCACTACATTTTTGTAAGGATGGAGTACATATGTTAACGTTTTAAACAAGCCAAGGTGGTTGGAAAATCGACATCGGGATTTGGATCCCCCAAAGACAACGGTAGGGAATCCACTTTGTGTGTGCGCGCGCGCGAGCGAGTGATTGTGACAGACACAGAGGACAGAGCGCAGACAGCGACACAAAACTGAAGTGCGGAGTGGAACGAAGCGAAACGGACGATCTGTAAAAAGATGGCGTCGTGGTGGGGTGGTGTCTAATCCGAAAACGCTTCCACGGCAAAGCAAGTAAAAAAGGCTAGGAGTAGTACCGTAGCAGCAGGTACGTGTGGCCAAACAGAAGTACTGCTGCTCGTTCCTCCCTAATAGAACCCCCAACGGTCGAAACGTCCAGCCCAGCCCAGCCCAGCCGAGCCTCTGCTTTCTTTGTTTCCAGAAGAGTTAATCATGGATGGATCCCCTCATCCTCGTCCTGGTCCACCACCTAAGCACTACTGGACGCCTGCGGCAATCGAATCCAGTCTACTACTCGTACAATTCTGCCCGTATTATTCCCTACACGCATGACACATCATGATTACTTCTCTGCTGCACCCGCCAGCCTGTAAGGCTGTAACCTGACAGACCCCTACCTCACTCAGTAACTCTTGCATTGCAAACAAGAGGTCAGAGTGAAGATCATACTACAAATTACTATCTTACTGCAGGTCTGTAATAACAGCTGAAAAAGAGAATAAAATTCTGCATTCTGGTAATCCAAGGCTTCTACCTGCAGAAGTACCTTTCAGACAGTAGGTTAATAACAACTGGCTAAATGCTCTTCTGGTCTCTTTATTAAACGACAGTGACGACGACGATGAATCAGTCCGGGCAACGGTATTTACACAATGCTATCAAGACCAGAAGCTCAAGATTATGACTACTAGGTGAGATCCTAAACCTGTTCTTCGAGTTCCAGAACGAAAAAAAAGAAAGAAAGAGAGGCTCTTTTCAAAATCGCAAGCTATATATATGGGAATCAATCCTCTCCGTCGAGTTCACGACGCTACGCGACTAGCTCTTATGCTTGAATCTGTGATCGTCGATGTGTAGAAACCCTTAGCTATCTCAGATGTCAGCGCGCTCCACTGTCCGTTGATGGCTCGACGTGTCTTGGTTCTCCAGAGGCATGTACTGCGCCATGATCGCGCGGATCTCTGAGTCCATGTAGCTCTGGAATGGCAATGTTGTCGACAGCACAAAGCATGAGTCGCCCGTCCGTCAAATTAGTAAACAAGTTCTCTGTAGAGCTAAGTAGCAATTGAATCCGATTAGTAGAAAGGATGAGGAGTTGTTTACCCGTAGCCGATACTTGTAGACGGCATATGCTCCAACTCCTGCGAACCCGAGGCCGAAGAAAATAACCCACAGGAAGCCCCAGCCCACTGATGCATTGGCAACTTTGCCTGCAGTGAAATGCGTTAGATGCGCGTATATTTTGACGTGAAAACTTCGAACAATTTGGTATAGAAAACTGAAATTATGACGATAACTAACTGACTGAACCCACATATACTAGTAAGACTAGGAAAAAGTTTGGGTTAGGCAACTCACTGACACAAGTGTCATGCTCTCTTATGTATAGCATGCTGCTACCACCGCAGCCACACTCATAGCTTCCCCATGTATTCTCACAGCTGCAGCCGTTGCACTGGCAGAAAAGTTTCTCTTTGCATTCGTCGATGTCTGCAAGTGTCAAGCAGAGAGATAAATATTACATAAAAGGAAATTGGGTAAGAAGCTCAAAAGTTCAGTACTTGGCCACTGTTCTAGGTTAGCCAGTACTAATTTATAGGATGAATTTCTAATGCGCAGATATCCATATGTATGAACGCATAGTCTTGCAACATCTGTAAACATGGAGCACTAATATTGCCCACAAGGTTGCAGAACAACATTTTCTAACAGTATTACCATCGCAACTGTGTATGCCATCACCCTTGAAACCCGGTGGACATTTGCAGCCTTTAGATTCTTCATTCTGTAAATTTCCAAAATCAGTTGGTACCACGCACAACAGGCACAAGAGAGCTGCATGGTGAAGACAACTAAAAGAGATGATCTTACGGAGCAGGCAGAGACGGCCTTCCCATTCCTGGTTTCCTTCCAGCAGCCTCCGTTGTTGATTTGGCATCTGCCGACACCGGAAGCTGCCCAACCAAAAAAAAATCTTCAATGAAATCATGCCTTATGAAGTTGCTAACAGTACAATTTGAAGGAGTAAAATGCAAAAGTATATACCTTCACAGTGGGTGTACCCGTCACCAACAAACTGTACACCATTAACAATTGGGCATTCACAAACTCTCCCGCGGAAGGTATCCTACAATATGCCACCAAGGAAATTACAACTGCGTACCACAACACAAACAGAATAAACAATTTCAGCAGCATTTCTCTAACGAAACTGTACCTTGCATGCAGTAAAATTATTTCTATTGTCCAGCCAGCAACCTCCATTGTTTTCCAAACATTGGTTTGTTTGGATATCTGTACATAGTAGATGAAGCCAAAAAAAAAATTCATGAAGATAAAAATTCAGATACATTTATTTAAAAGGTAAACAATCCACGAACCTTGAGTCAAACAGATATCAGGCTCGGTTGTCTCTTCGAATCCCGAGCATATTGCTCTTAGCACAGCTCTTTTATCCAGCTTCCCTAAACAGTAAAATAAACATAAACATAAAGAGCATTCGGCTAAAAAGTAATGTACGGTAGGACAACTGAAGCACCTCTGTATTGTCTGTTATTGACAACAAAAGTTGGCAGTATGGTGACATCCCCTCGAGAACCATGACCAATCTGAGGGACAAAATGCACAAAGATGAGTCTGTCATTAAGTAACAAACGCATTATGGTTTGAGAGTTTATCAAGAGTCTTACTTGAGCATCTTGTTCCGCTTTGAGCACCGGATTGTCCTCATCGGCGTCAGGGTCTCCCACACACGTGTTAATCTTGTCAATGTCCATTCCTGTAAAAATGACAATGGTCAAGTTAATTTTCTTTTTCATCAGATCCAACGATGGAACATTTATAGAGAGTACTGTTAGCTTGACCCACCAAGTGACTTGATAACGCCATTAGCGCAATCCCTTGTGTACTTCTTCTCCTTCATTGGGCACCTGATCGCGAAGTCGTGCACGTAGTCCCACCACAGCCATGGCTTCCGGCTCTCATTGGCCACCTTGAAGAGGCAGATCTGGATGAGGTTCTGGACCACGACGTCCTTCCCATCGTATCCGGTGGTGAAGTCCTGCTCCGGGTCCGGCGCGCAGTACCTCCCGTGGTTGATGCACTGCGAGGTGCACTGCTTGCTCAGGATGAAGGCCTCCGGGCAGTACCAGGTGATGTAGTGAGGCGCGAACTGGGTGTAGCCCCTCTGCTCCAGAACCTGCGCGACCCCTCTGAAGTTCCTGACGAAGTTCATCTGCATGTCGCACTTGGCACCGCACTCGTCGTTGCTGTTCGTCCAGAACTCGTACTCCACGCGCTCGTCGGGGTGGGGGAGGGACTCCCTCCAGTCCAGGAGCACATTCACCATGTCTCCATTCTCCAGGGCGGTCTTCAGGTCGTCCCCGAACCTCTTGGATACGAGCGCTGATGGGACGGTGATGTTCTCTAGGTGCTCCTTTCCTGCTGATTCTGGGGTGTCCATTGTGATCAGAGGCTCTGCTCTGTCGTCGGCGACGAGGACTGCAGCTGCTCCAGCGGTCTGCGCGTTCCATCCCTTGGTTGTGAAATAGCAGTCTGCGCGTTGCAGAGACGTCACAGAGAATTAAGGCACCATTTTTGTTGTAATGATCTAAGATATTAGTCAGTGAGATTAACACATTTAACAGCTAGGAGAAAGAAGGTTTAATATGGTAACCAGGGTAACAAATTTAAGATGATAGCGTTATCATGGTAGCTATCTGCAAACAGAGGGGAAAATGTTTTCTGAAGAACGATATACCGATATCAAATAGTATGACAGCAAACTGAACAGTTTAAGGCAGACAATCAAGTTAGAGCATCTCTAGAGAATCAAACTTAGAGGAGTAAACCGCCTCCTATCTTTTAGAGGAGTATATTTACTCCTCTGAAAAATTGTGGTTTCTAACCGAACTTCCTAAAACTTACTTTTGGCTCACACATTTTGTCGAACATATGCTATGCGTCTCCGCAACGAGCAGCGACGATGAAGATAATGTCGGGACGAGATCAGCGACGTTGAAGATGATTGGACCAGACCTTGACGGATGCTGCCTCGTCCTCGCTGAGCAAACCAAAACGTAAGCCATGGCGACCACGTCGACTACCCCGTTCCCCCGCCTCCTCGCCCCTCCCTCTCCACTCGTGGCTCACCCAAGCTCTCCTCCTCCCGCTCCATCATGAACCGTCCGACAGCTGCGCGGAGCGGCGAATCCCGCGGAGGAGACGCCAGCGTCTGGGGAGAAGACCGAAGAAGAGGAGCCGCGAGCGAGTGTTTTTTAGCAGTCGGAGAGACCGAGGAGTACTCGAAAACTCTTTTCTGAAGGCAACGGCATGTGCTGTGCCGGTGTCCTATCTACCATGGTCCATGGGCCAGTTATTTATTTTTTCAGCACATGGGTTAGTCATGCAAACATGACTAATTGAAACAGAACTGAAACTTCTATGTCGAAAGAAGTTTATGAAAAAATTATGATTTTTTTAAAACAGTAGAAGATGTTTCACAAGTTTTATTTTTGTTTCACAATAGAAGTTTGGTCAGCACACTGAGTGATGTGATGCTCACGTGACATTTCGGTACATACTGTTGCCTTTAGAATCCCTGGGTTCAAGGAGTACTCCTCTACTAAATTTTAGTACAAGTGTTCGACTGTGTGGTTTAGCCCTAAACCAAAATTTTACTTTTCTAGAGGGGCCGGCTAAAGATGCTCTTAGTCTGCAAGTTCTAATCTGGTTGAGTCAAAGATAAAAAAACACACTGACGACATGCAAACATTTTTAACTATAAACTTAATGGACCCGCATTGCTAACTGAATTCAGTTATACAAATATGTGTGACAAAAACCTCTCCGCTCAAAGAACATGAGCAACCACGTAGTACTATTAATATTCACTCAAAGAACATGACAGAGAGGGCACCCATAATTCCGAGGTCAAAGTGCTTCTGTTAACTGAATGCAGCTATACAAGTATGTCTAACAAAACCTCTCCACTGAAAGAACATGAGCTGCCAGGTGCTTTTTATATTAGAAATTATGACTAAATTACAAATCAAATATCCAACAGAATCGACAAACCACTATAAAAGGTAAAAAAATTATGAGGCCACGCATCCAAGGCGTTCGTGTACGATGGGATCCGGTTCACACATCCACGGCGTTGACGACGATGTTTTTTTTTTCAAAAAGAAAATATGAAAATTGGTAGGACCCACACGTAATTAACTCTGGCAGCTTACCAAATCCGTCTCACGGAGGGACTAGGGAGAGCATGTCTTGCCAATATAATTTTCGAAATATTAAACATGTCATGGCTCGATTAGGACAAAATTATTCACTGAAAGGACACGAGGAAGACTGAATCCAATTTTTTTCATAAATAAAAGACATAGATACTGCCCATACTTCCAACTTCCAAGAGGTCCAAATCTTAATGTCAGGTTCCAATTTTAAAACGTGTGGATTCTTAATACCACTATATCTAGCTGATGGGGGAATGAGAAATCGTACGAGTACTAGCATGTAGTCGTGATCGACAAAAGGAAACGCACGTGTGTAGTCGTTAAATCAGATTACTCGATCTGGCAAAAGTGGAATGTGGAAGAAAGAAGGAAGGAACGGTTGGTTGGTCTCGATCGATCCGTGGCTCACCTCCGCGATCGACGAGGAGGAAGACGGGTAGTCCGCCGGCCTTGGGTTTGAAGGAGAGCCCGGAGTCGCCGAAGTCCATGCAGCCCTTCCGGTTGGCCTTGGGATAGACGACGACCCCGTGCATGGTTCCCCCGTACTGCGGCATCCCGAAGTTGCCGATGGCGCACTCGTAGACGCCCCGGAGCGCGGCCGGGGAGGTCACCCGCAGGCTGTTCTTCTCCACCACGAACCTCCCCTCCGCCGCCGTGATCGCCATAGTCGTCAGGAGAAGAAGAAGCAGGGCGCACCGCCATCCTGCCGCCGGCGACCTCCCTCCCATCTCCGCCCGCCCAGTCGATCCACGCCCCCTTCCTGATCAGCAATACAACAACAAGAGCAGGACGGACCTGTTGATCTCGGATGGGGTGGCGGTGCGATGGATGATGGATCGATTAAAAGCAGCGCGGTTTACGTGCGATTTGGGGGTGGCTTGTGTGCGGAAAAGGCGAGCGTGTCTTGGCTGCGAAGGATGGATTTGACCGGGGGGGTTGGGAGGGAGAGGCCGAGCGAGCGAGCAGTGGTGGTGTTGTCTGCGCCTCTGAGGTATGGAGTGAGAGAGAGATCTAGAGCGGGAGGGGGGGCGAGGCGAGGCGAGGTACGTACGTGGCGGGGCAGGTCGCGGCCTCCTCCTCGTGTGGCGGGTTGGAACGCTTCCAAGGCGCTAGTTTGGCCGTGGAAGCAAAGCGACTCCCCTCCCGCCTTTTCGTTATGTGTTTCTGTCCGTGTCCGTGCGCGGTGACGAGGACGGAAGGGTTCCGTTTTGGACGCAGTGATCGTGCGCCGCGCCGTGAGATGAGAGCAGCGTGGGGGCTTCGGCAGGGACCGAGCGCCTTTGCGTCCGCTGCTTGTGTTTGGAGGGTGCAGACGAATGCGATACACTGGCGCTGTGTTAACTCCAAGTGCGTCGAGATCGATGGATGGCTCGCCGTGTGCGTGGACACTGAGTGTGTCTTTATCCCGTGGCACACTAGGCTGAGACTTGAGACTATACGAAAATTCCACAGATAATAATAACATTTAGTCACATGTATGGTCTAGCAAGTTGCCACGCACGAGCGCAGTGGTCATTAGCTGAAAAAATGCAAACTATCGATCACGAAGTTATATGGATGTGCCCTGTTAGCCATTTTATCACATTTACCGTTAAGAGCATCTCTAGCTGATACCGTAAAAGGGTGGAACCGAGAAAATAACCGCCACTTTCCGGTTTCGTGTGAGAAAAGTGGCCAGAACAGACGGCTCAAAATCGACCGAACCGAAAAAAAATTAGGGCCCTCGAGAAAACACCCCCGCAGAACCGAGAAAACTCAGTTTTAGAGCCCGACCTGGACGCGAACCATATCCTCCGTTTTCGTTGGCGGGAGGGAAGTTTCAGCCACGCCATTCCTTCTGTCGCACGCTCGATCTTAGGTACCCGCCCCTCCCACCTCCGTCGAGCCCCACGAAAGGCCACCATGGACGTCCAGCAGCCACCGCTAAGCTCCGGCGAGGTCACGCCGGCGCAGGCGACCCCTCCGATGGGTCTGCCAGATCTGACAGCCACCGTCGTATCCGTCCCCGTCACCGGTCCCCCAGTCAGGGCGTCTACGAAAGCTGCTGCCGCGACGAAGCGGAAGCGGCAGGGCTCTGTCCTCATCTAGGATGGCAGCGTGGGCGCTCCGGCCTCGGCCGCCGGTCCCGCTGCTCCTGACGCTCCAGCGAGTGCCGACGCCTCCAGGTCGAAGCCGGCGCTGGGAAAGGCGAGGCACGCGGTCGCGAAGCGGAAGGCAGACCCCAGGAAAGCATCCGCCGCCGCGAAATCCGCCAAAACAGCCTCGGCTAGCCGATCTAGGTATGAACAATTCCCCTCCCCCTTCCGCCGCTGATGTGGACATTCCATCTATTGATACAACTATTGTACCTACAGCTACACACATACAAGGACCTATCACTCGATCTCGTGCCAAACAACTTAACTATCAGGTACTTTCGTTTCTTGGAACTATTCCTCACATACATGAGAATATGATGCTGCCTAAATCAGATGTATTTCTTACTCTTAGGAATGATGGACCAAGCATGGACGAGAGGGACAAGCATTGGAGCATGGTCATGCATGGAGATGGCAGCAAGCATGTGATGATTCAAGAGAAGGCCACGGATGAAGATTTCAGAACTTTGAGGCCACCATAATGAAGACAGAAGGCTTGGACGAAATATTCAAGATTAATACTTCACAAATTCGTCCATAGCTTAATATGGTGTTGCGACACCTTTATTTTGGGCCAGGCCCATGTAATTTTCGCAGGATTTTAAATAGCCACTTTTTAGAGTCCGTATTTGAGGAGAAAAGGACTTCTAGGGTTGGATTCGGCCACCACTTCTATGGCTGGCCGAAACCCTACCTTTTCCTCCTTAAATACTCCTCTTAGCCGTCACCATAGACTCGGATTTTGTTTAGACATTAAGTTAGCCATCATAGCAACTTCGCCAAGGCTCGAGCGTCGCAGAGGCCTCTTGTACTTCGCACCTATACATGATCCCACCTTTTTAATAAAGCTTTCATCTTAATCCGCAATATCTTGATTGCAATATTAGTTCTTACTTGTTCTCGATTTCAGGTAGGAATTAAGACCTTCGCTGGTCAGGCTGATCGTGTTCCCGCAGGATCGGTAACCTCCAGGAGATTGGCCTAGCGATTGCATTGGCGCTCGTGCTCGCACGTGTAGTCGGATCGTCAAGCCCGAACTCCACCAAATCGACTATCACCATCTCATCGAAAGATCGAACACCTTTGCCCTATCAAGTGGTATCAGATTTTAGGTTGCTCGGTGAGATTTTACTGTTTTCGTAGATTAGATCTGTTTTACCTATAACCCACGAAAAAGCCAAAAACACAGTTAGAGTTTAGATCCATCCCATCACCAATCTACGCCTTACATTATCTTTTCAGTTTTGCATTGTTGAATTTGTGTTTGCATCGTCGCGTCGAGTTGCTGGTCTTAGTATCTCGTCCCATAGAGTTTCGAGTTCTGATCACAGTAGTCACCGCCACACTCGCAGATCATCGCCACCATATTCCTCCGCCATACACCCAGCCACCATAAACCCTAAAACTCCGTCACCGCCTTCCTACCGCGACACGGATTCGATCACCTTTCCTGCCGCGGCACGAGTCTGAGTTGAGTTATTGTTTCCTAGTTTTTCTTTTTACTTTCCTTCCTTGTTGTTTCCGTGTTGAGCTGAAGTGCGTGTCGAGCCAAAAGTTCCGTCGTAAGTCCAGAAGGAGCAAAAAAAAAGTCTGGAACCGCCTCCGAAATTTTTCCTGGCTATACTGATTTTCGGCTCTAGGGATCACTTTTCTCCATCGGCCGTTATAGCGATATATTTTTGGCGCGTGTGCTTTCCGGAGCATAATACAAAATTTTCGACAAATTTTTTTGGGGCTAATCTGTTTTTAGACCCCGTCGATCAGTTCTAGACACTCGCCATCATAGTGATTTTCGACATCTCGGTTCGCTTTTCAGGGTGCCATATCATCATACATTGCTTGTTGTGTCGCGTCGTGACATCGTTGGTGATCTAGGCTCGCGTCTCTAGTACGGTCTAGCCTAGGACCAGCACAGTACCGTTGTTGAGCATTCTTTCAGCATTTGCATTATTGTTTTGATAATTGCTAACCCCTTTGCTAAGCCTTCCCAGAGCTCCACAGATTTCTCCACGTGCGGTGTCTCGACTCCTGGTAATCGCTCGGTTCAATCTCTGGACCCACTGCTACTCGCGGTTGCACATTGCCTTTTCCTGCTGTTTGGTAAGAATTTGTAAGAGCTTCGTATATTGTTTGACGGATTACGCGTGCCTTCCACCATATTTCTGTAGTTATAGGCATATATACCTGTGCTTTTTAAAGGACTAATCATGACAGATACTTCGCGTAACCCTGCCACAATGACGAACCAAGAACTACATGCCCACTTCTCCGAGCTATTGGTCGGTCGCGCTGAAGATGTGGATGCACGACTAGAGGAGTTTGACACCAAGCTCACCAATGCCATGGACAAGATCGATGGACTCGAGAAATCTTTCAACGACAAGCTTGACGCTCGGTTCAAGGAGGTTTTGGACAGATTGCCGGCACCGGAACCCGCACTTTCCCCATTGGCACCTCGGCATGGCGCACGGCGCATTCCGATCACGGGTCGTACTGCTGGTTCAGCTGCCGCCGCACCTCAGCCTGAGGCACCTCAGGCTTCCACCGCGGCTGCTGCTGCGACATTGGGGCAGACGACGGGTACTACTACGACCTCGACGACGACGATCTGTTTGACGAGGAGGTTGAACAACCTCCACACCCTGCTGGCCTACCCCGACATTACCACCGCAACGCTCGACCATCGGTACGTGATGATGATCATGTTGCAAAGCTTAAATTAAATATTCCATCTTTTGAGGGTAAATATAATCCTGATGCATATCTTACATGGGAGATGGAAGTAGAACAACGTTTTGCATGTTTAAAATATCCTGAGAATATGCGTGTTAGTGCTGCTACATGTGAATTTACTAAATTTGCTTCCCTTTGGTGGTCTGAGTATTGTCGTTTAAATCCTACTACTACTCCTCGTACTTGGACTGCTTTAAAAACTTCTATGCGTGTTCGTTTTGTGCCTCCCACTTATCAACGTGATTTACTAAAGAATCTGACACGTTTGGAACAAGGGAATTTTTTTGTAGAAGAGTATTATCAGGAATTGCAAACAGGGATGGTTCGGTGTGGTCTTGTTGAATCTACTGAATAAATGCTTGCACGTTTCTTTGGTGGATTAAACAAGGACATTCAACACATATTAGACTATAAGGAATATAATTCCATCACTCGTTTGTTTCATCTTGCTTGCAAAGCTGAACGTGAAGTGCAGGATCGCCAAACACCATGAAGGAGGACTAATAATTCTGCAGGTCGCACATCCACTTGGACATCCCGACAATCAGCGCCTTCTTCTCGTGATTCTCCACCAGCTACTACCACATCCAAGGCCACCACAAGATTTCCATCAGCTGCTCCTCCACCATCATCCAATGCTCCTGCTCGTAGTGCCTCTTCTATGGCTTCCACGGGTAAAACAAAGGATATACAATGCCACAAGTGCTGGGGTTTTGGTCATATTGAGAGACAGTGCACAACACAATGTGTTATGATGGTGCATGATGATGGTCAATATGATTCAGCGAGTGACTTTGATGAAGATATATTAGCTCTTATTTCTGCTCGAGATGGAGATAATTGTGATTCTGACGAAGAGACAGAGGTAATGAGAGCTGAAACTGCTGATCAATACAAGAGCTTAATTACACAACGTGTGTTGAGTGTGCAATTGAGCAAATCTGAGCATGATCAACACCACAACCTGTTCCAAACACGTGGTGTTGTCTAGGAAAGAGCTATAAGGATCATCATTGATGGTGGGAGTTGTAATAATTTGGCTAGTGTTGACATGGTAGAGAAGCTTGAACTTCCAACAAGACAACGCACACAGTCATATTACATCCAATGGTTTGAGAGTTCTCGCAAGATCAAGGTAACAAGAACGGTACGCGTACATTTTACTATTGGTACATATTCTGATTTTGTTGATTGTGATGTTGTACCTATGCAAGCTTGTTCTTTGTTACTTGGTAGACCATGACAATTTGATAGAGAATCTGTTCATAATGGCAAAACTAATCACTATTCTCTTATGCATGATGGAAAGAAAATTGGTCTAAAACCTATGACTCCCGAACAGATTTTAAAATATGATCTTGCTAGAGCTAGTAGAGCTAAAACTGAGGAGAAAAATAAAAGTGAGAATCAGATTGTTGCTGCAGATTTTGTACCACCAAAGAACACTAAATCTGATTCTAAACATGCTACCAAAATTCATTTGAAGAGTCAATGTATGCTTGCAAATAAAATTGATATTGCTGAACTAGATGTAAACAATACTCAATGTTATGCAATTATCTACAAAGAGGTTTTGTTTTCATTTGAGGATATGCCTTCTTCTTTGCCACCCGCTATTTCTAACCTTTTGCAGGAATATGAGGACGTTTTTCCTGCTGAGATGCCACTAGGAATACCTCCTATTAGAGGAATTGAGCACCAAACTGATCTAATTCCTGGTGCTACGTTGCCCAATCGCGCACCATATAGAACCAATCCAGAGGAGACAAAGGAGATACAACGTCAAATTCAGGAACTACTCGACATAGATCATATTCGTGAGTCCCTTAGCCCCTGTGTTGTTCCTATTATTTTGGTACCTAAGAAAGATGGTTCTTCGCGCATGTGTACTGATTGTAGAGCTATCAATAATATTACTATTCGATATCGTCATCCTATTCCACGTTTGGATGACATGCTTGATGAATTGAGTGGCTCTACCATGTTTTCTAAAGTTGATTTGCGTAGTGGTTACCACCAGATTCGTATGAAATTAGGAGATGAATGGAAAACAATATTTAAAACTAAGTTCGGTTTATATGAGTAGTTAGTGATGCCGTTTGGTTTAACTAATGCACCCAACACTTTCATGAGATTAATGAACGAAGTTTTACGTGCTTTCATTGGACGTTTTGTGGTAGTCTATTTTGATGATATTCTGATTTATAGCAAATCTTTAGAGGATCATTTGGACCATTTACGTGCTGTTTTCAATGCTTTACGTGATGCACGTTTGTTTGGTAATCTTGAGAAGTGCACCTTTTGCACCAATCGAGTTGCGTTTTTTGGCTATGTTGTTACATCACAGGGTATTGAAGTGGATCCAGCCAAGATTGAAGTTATTGAGAATTGGCCACAGCCTAAGACGGTCACACAAGTGATTAGTTTTCTTGGCCTCGCTGGTTTTTATAGGCGCTTTGTCAAAGACTTTGGATTAATTGCCGCGCCGCTAAATGAACTTACCAAGAAGGATGTGCCCTTTGTTTGGGGCGATGCACAACAACATGTCTTCGTGATATTAAAAGATAAGCTAACACATGCTCCCTTACTCCAACTTCCTGATTTTAATAAGACTTTTGAGCTTGAATGTGATTCTAGTGGAATTGGTTTGGGAGGTGTGTTATTACAAGAGGGAAAACCTGTTGCATATTTTAGTGAGAAATTGAGTGGGGCTAGTCTGAACTATTCTACTTATGATAAAGAATTATATGCGTTGGTTCGGACATTAGAAACTTGGCAACATTATCTATGGCCTAAAGAATTTGTTATACATTCTGATCATGAATCTTTGAAGCATATTCGTAGTCAAGCTAAGTTGAATCGTCGTCATGCAAAGTGGGTTGAATTTATTGAGTATTTTTCTTATGTTATCAAACACAAAAAGGGTAAAGATAATATTATTGCTGATGCTTTGTCGCGCCGTTATAGTTTGTTATCTCAACTTGACTTCAAAATATTTGGATTGGAAACTATTAAGGAACAATATGTGCATGATGCTGAATTTAAAGATGTGTTGCATAATTGTAGAGATGGTAGAACATGGAACAAGTTCGTCTTCAATGATGGATCTGTGTTCCGTGCTAACAAACTATGCATTCCAGATAGTTCTGTTCGTCTTTTGTTGTTACAGGAGGCGCATGGAGGAGGATTGATGGGACACTTTGGTGTCAAGAAAACGGAGGATGTTCTTGCTGCACACTTCTTTTGGCCACGTATGCGTTGAGATGTTGAGAGATTTGTGGCACACTGCACTACTTGTCAAAAAGCTAAGTCTCGCCTTAATCCACATGGTTTATATATGCCTCTTCCTGTTCCTAGTGTTACTTGGGAGGATATTTCTATGGATTTTGTTTTGGGATTGCCACGTACACAGAAGGGGAGGGATAGTATTTTTGTTGTTGTGGATCGGTTTTCAAAAATGGCACACTTTATTCCTTGTCATAAAACGGATGCTGCTGCGCATATTGCTGATTTGTTCTTTCGTGAAATTGTTCGTTTACATGGTGTATCAAATACTATTGTTTCTGATCGTGATACTAATTCCTTAGCCACTTTTGGAGATATTTATGGGCTAAGTTGGGGACTAAATTGTTGTTTAGTACTACATGTCATCCCCAAACCGATGGACAAACTAAAGTAGTAAATAGAACTTTGTTTACTATGTTGCGGGCTATTTTAAAGAAAAACTTAAAATTGTGGGAAGAGTGTTTACCTCATATATAATTTGCTTATAATCGTTCGCTGCATTCTACCACAAAGATGTGCCCGTTTGATATAGTGTATGGTTTTGTTTCTCGTGCACCTATTGATTTATTGCCTTTACCTTCTTCGGTGCAAAATAATTTGGATGCTACTCAATGCGCTGAAATGATATTAAACTTGCATAAGACTACTAAAGATAACATAGAACACATGAATGCTAAGTATAAACTTGCTGGGGATAAAGGGAGAAAGCATGTTGTGTTTGATATTGGAGATCTTGTTTGGTTACATTTGCGTAAAGATCGTTTTCCTGATTTACGCAAGTCTAAGTTAATGCCATGTGTTGCTGGTCCTTTTAAGGTGTTAGAGAAAATAAACGATAATGCATATAAACTTGAGTTGCCTGCAGACTTTGGTACGGTTAGTCCTATGTTTAACATTGCAGATTTGAAGCCTTACTTTGGTGAGGAAGATGAGATTGCGTCGAGGACGACTTCAATTCAAGAAGAGGAGCATGATGTGGACATCCCATATATTGATACAACCATTGTACCTACAACTACACACATACAAGGACCTATCACTCGATCTCGTGCCAAACAATTTAACTATCAGGTACTTTCGTTTCTTGAAACTATTCCTCACATACATGAGAATATGATGCTGCCTAAATCAGATGTATTTCTTACTCTTAGAAATGATGGACCAAGCATGGACGAGAGGGACAAGCATTGGAGCATGGTCATGCATTGAGATGGCAGCAAGTGTGTGATGATTCAAGAGTAGGCCACGGATGAAGATTTCAGAACTTTGAGGCCACCATAATGAAGAAAGAAGGCTTGGACGAAATATTCAAGATTAATACTTTACAAATTCGTCCATAGCTTAATATGGTGTTGCGACACCTTTATTTTGGGCCAGGCCCATGTAATTTTCGCAGGATTTTAAATAGCCACTTTTTAGAGTCCGTATTTGAGGAGAAAAGGACTTCTAGGGTTGGATTCGACCACCACTTCTATGGCTGGAAGAAACCCTACCTTTTCCTCCTTAAATACTCCCCTTAGCCGTCACCATAGACTCGGATTTTGTTTAGACATTAAGTTAGCCATCATAGCAACTTCGCCAAGGCTCGAGCGTCGCAGAGGCCTCTTGTACTTCGCACCTATACAGGATCCCACCTTTTCAATAAAGCTTTCATCTTAATCCGCAATATCTTGATTGCAATATTAGTTCTTATTTGTTCTCGATTTCAGGTAGGAATTAAGACCCTCGCTGGTCAGGCTAATCATGTTCCCGCAGGATCGGTAACCTCCAGGAGATTGGCCTAGCGATTGCATTCGCGCTCGTGCTCGCACGTGTAGTCGGATCGTCAAGCCCGAACTCCACCAAATCGACTATCATCATCTCATCGAAAGATCGGACACCTTTGACCTATCAGCCGTAGCCGCCGCCAATTGCGTATACAATTGATTCGAATTGGCGCTTTATACACAGCGATTTGCACGAGGTTCCGAGCTCCTACGTCGATTTGTTGAATAACAATGCGGTGGACATCGACACGGCTCCGCTCGACGGCTATGGAAATGAGTTGGATGGGTCACAAATTTACAACGAGGCGGATGGTGGTGTCGACGGTGCAGGTGAAGACGAGGAGGTGGAGGTGGAGGAGGTCGATGGATCGCAAGTGCCTACCCAGACCCGAGCGAAGAATTTCACGCAAGTTAAGACATGACTTTGATCAAGGCTTTTGTTTAACGGTTGAACGGTCGAATTTGTCTAAATTCCATCATTTGTGGTTTTGTTTTACGGTTTTGTATTGTTTTTGTCCTGGCAGAAACCATGTGCGCGAAACTGTAAAAAAGGAAATATTCCTTTTCTGGTTCGGTTTTGAGGGGTCTGTTCCGCCCCGTCGCTCGCAGCTTGAAAAAACCCGTCAAACGTGACCTGGGGACGCGTTTTCCAGTTCGCGATTTCCCGGTTTCTGCTAGAGATGCTCTAAAGTCACTAGGGCGGCTACATGTTTCTTCAAATACCCCCCTTACAATATTATTTCCTCTAATTACTAGGACATTTTCCCACTATACTATTGTTGGGCCATCAAAATAGATGTAGGGCACACCTGTCAGCCTCTTCACCCCGACTCTCTCCTAGATATTCTATCAAATATCTCATGTGCACGAACGCATCAAGGAAGCTACCCGTCAATCGTCATGGCCAGCAGGACTACGCAAGTCGGCTACAAGCCAGCCACGCAGCAGCAAGGCCGCCCTCCCTACTAGTATGGTCTAGTTTGGAGGATTTGTTTGCCGCCATGACGCGGTAGAGGTTGGCGAGATTAAGGGCGGCCAGAAGCTCTACGCTCGCACGTATCCACTCAGGATGCACTAGCAACATATACCGCTTCTAAGCATGGAAGATTTATTGAGCTTGTTGTATTAGAGTTATTGTAGTAGTCTAACCGAACATCCAGGCCTATCGGAGGGAGGATAGGGCAGGGGAGAGCCTTATTATGACTTTATAGTCATTGTCTCACGACCACGAAAAAGACACGAAAACTGACCTAAACAAAGAACAAGGATAGGACCGGGAGGACCTTATTTTGACTTCAAAGGAACCGACATCGTCACCGGTGAGCATGACGAAATCACCGAGCAAGGTGATGGGGTTCGTTGCATGTAAAATAAAAAAAATCTACTATAGAAACTGCCAAGATCGAATCTAGGTGGCACTTATAGCGGTTTTAGAAGGACTCACCTTTAAAGACCGTAAGCAGGATAACATTTCCGCAAACAAACATGGTTGTTGTAGATGTACACGACCTTCCTCAAGGACGTGCAGACGATGAGCGCTACAAAGGGGCAGTGCCTCCGTAATCGGTCACATGTTTGGTGTGTCGATGACTTCCATGACTTGCTCCAGTTGGGCAGCGAAAGTAGGGGATCCTCCAGAACTCCAGCAGCACTACAACATGGTAGTGGTGGTGGTGGGGAAGATCTTGAACAAGGCTTCGCCTTAAGTACCGTGCTTGTGGAAATGGACAAGGCTAGAAAGGGGAGTAAGATGCCACCAAAGGGCATATGAGAAGGAGAAAGAATGAGTGAGAAAGAGAGGAGAACCACCCCTCCTTTTATAGGTGGAGGGGACAGCCCCTCCCTTGGCCGGCGGCCAAGAGGGTGCCCCTCTAACGAGGTTCAATCTCGTCAAGTCCCATTGTTATGGACTTGGGTTTTGGAGAAGATGGGGATGCTGGAGATCGCGGAACGGTTAACAGACAAGCAATGCGGGACACGAGGTTTACCCAGGTTCAGGCCCTCGAAGGGAAAACCCTACTCCTACTTGTCTGATCTTGATTACGGCGGAACCAAAGGTTACAGGGGTGCGCAGATGCAATCTGGCGTGAAGGTGTGTATGCGAGGGTGGAAGCTATCCTTCTCGCTGTGCTCTCCTGGCCTTTATATAGATAGGCAGGTCTCGGTTTTAGGTCGAGTCGGTTATAGATTAGGGTTTGTAACTTTTGAAATTTATCTACTCCAGTCTTGTTCTCCAAGGATCCGAAGACATCATGGGCTTGGGCCACCCAAAATCTCCACAGGTCGCGTGTCTTGTCGTGAGCCTTCCCTTGGGCTGGACCAGGTATACCAATGTTGTGTACCCGTGGGGTATAACCATGTCAGTAGCCCCCGAGTGTTTAGTTGAATCAGAGATTCGGCTGAGGACTCTTCAATCTTTCGGGTACAGTTGAGCCTGTTAAGAGAAAATGTTTTAGTTCATAGGGATTGTTGATGCGTGTGCCTGACTCTCCCGACGGATCAGGGCCAGTTAACTGTCATAGGACAAAACAACACGATCTTCTTGAGACCTAATTCCCTAGACTCGAATCCGGAACGAATGCTGGCGTAGTTCGACTCAGGTCGTTGAGGTCTTATAGGAGTCGAATCCCAGTGGTTTTCAAGTGATGTACCCAACGCATCCGTCAGGATTTTCGTCGTGCCTGTTGACACGGAAGTTTACTGGCAGAGCGCGGTCAGGTGCGTTACCAGGCCATCATATGATATCTGTAGGGATTATCTTTGCGTCATAGACACAACATCCGAAATTTTATCACCGCGAAGTTGTTTCGGGTGGCCAAGGAGATTTCTTCTCACTTAGCTTTGGTTTGGGGCAAAGTTGCCAAAAAATATTTTGTCGTATTTGATCCAAAGGATCACAGTCGAAGAATTCATAGGGTGCGCGGCCAGCGCTCCCTATGGGAGTAGCCCCCGAGTGTCCGTTCGAGTCGTAGACTCAAGCAGAGACTTTAGTTCAGTTGTTTTCAGTTTAGGTCCAAAGGACACAATTTTTTTGGATGCTCGAGCAATCCTCCCTATGGGAATAGCCCCCGAGTCCATAGTGGAGTCGTAGACTCAACGTAGGACACGAAGATAGTTGCGAGGTGTAGTACCTTAGTCATTTCTCAGGTGCGCAGCCAGCGCTTCTGATAGGAGTAGCCCCCAAGTAGTTGCTCAAATCGTAGATTCGAGTAAGTACTTGATTGATCAACTGAAAACTTCCAGCTGTTGCTGGCTAGGCCTTGATGACATCAGTGCTGACGATTGGTGATCTCAACCGTCTGCGGCGGCAAAGATGATGCGATGGGACGACCGTGGGTCCCACCGCCTGACTTGAAGTTGACTAGTCACGTGTAGACGTGGCGAAAATTATGGTGTCTCCTTGGTTTCCGTGCGTAGTGGACGGCGTGCTGGCGATGGTTCGTTGCTGTGCTGACACATGTAGGGTTGGATCTTGAGTGCGCACTAGGGCTTCTGGATGAATGGCTCGTGTTCGTCGTCTTCCTCTTTTAATACCGTGGGTAAATAGTGATTTTCGTTTTACCCTTTGCCATTTGTTCATCACCATTGCCTCCATTTTCATGAGCACTGCTTCTCTCCACTGCGCACTGAAAGTTCTTCGCTCCTTTCCTTCCTCTTTTCTTTGTGCACACCACCACACTCGATGCCGCGTGATGGGCAAGCCGAAGAAGACCACAACCGGATCTGGTTCAAGAGCCGCCGCCACGGCAAGAAGACCGCCGCGACCACCCGCATCACGGCCGATGGGTGGAGGCGCACAGAGATGCGCGATGGGGATCTGCGCAAGCTGCGTGATTCTAGGCTGATCCCCCAAAACAAGGAGGACGCCATCATCCCTGGTGATGAGGTAATCCCCTGCCCACCCGAAGGGTTTCGGGTGATGTTCTTTTGCTTTTGTCATCCATGGCCTTTCTCTTCCTGTCCACGATTTCCTTCGTGGACTCCTTTTCTTCTATGGGATTCAGTTACATCATCTATCTCCCAATTCTCTCCTTCATATCGCGTGCTTCATAACTCTTTGCGAGTGTTGGCTCGGTATTGGGCCGCACTTTGGCCTCTTCCGGAAGCTCTATTCCGTGAAGAAGCAGTTCGGCACCGGTGGAGTCTATCCGCTTGGCGGCTACATCATTTCCATCCACCCTTTCGTCAATTCTTCTCTTTTTCTATCTGCGAGTCCTTCCAGCAATGGCATCGGAAGTGGTTCTACATCCGCGATGCTAAGCTGGACGGTCAGCAATATGGGCTCGCTCCCTTTGATTCCTCCCAGCAGATCATCCGAAAGAGATCGTGGAAGAACCACATCCTAGAGGGTGAGTCTGAAGAGGTGGAGCGACTCTACTAGCGGGTGGAGGCTCTTCTGCTGGTGCCAGGCAAGGTGGTCAATGGTGTCGATATCATCCGCACCTTCCTCAAGCGACGGGTGCAAGCACTCCAAGCGAGGGCGCGTCCGATGTTCCTCTATGCCGGCTCCAGTGATCCAACAAGGGTTTCACCCGAAGAATTATCTTCGGCTGACCTGGATAGGGCCCTTCGTCCCCTGCTGAAGGCCAAGGTCGGTGAGGACCTCCCGGGGAAATCTTTGACTACTCCTCTTAGCGCCAACAAAGGGGTTTCCCAGGTGACCTTCGTTCGTGCGCGTAGCGCTTTTTCCAAGTGTTCGCTATTTGTTGTTGTTATTTATCTTGTGTCCCTTTTCTTTTTTGCTTACAACACCTCAAGGTAACGGGATATATGCCTCCTTTGCCTGAGAAGTTTAGGGAAGCACCAGACAATGAGGAGGTGGACTCCGAGTCCGAGCTTCCTCTAGCACAGTTGCCTACTGCAGATGCTCCTGAGGCGAGTGAAGGACAGACCCGAAAGTGCTCCCGGAGTGAGTCTTCGGATGCGTCTACTCTGCCAACTCCAAGAGGTCCTTCCTTCCTCGAGCGCTATGGCGAGGATGATGTTGCATCTTCTGCGCCTTTTCCTGCCGTGCCCCTTCGAGCAGTGGCTCTGGAGTCGCCAGCCAAGAAGAAGAAGCAGAAGGCGGCTCCCGTCTTGAACTTATCGGACATCGAGTCGTAAGTGACTTCACCTAAATCATTTGTTGTCATCTGTCTGGGTAATGTAGGTTATTGTCTGATCAAACTTTTACTTGCAGCCATTTTTCGGAGGAGCCCCTTAAAAAGGACACCCAGGAGGCTGTAGGGGAGTTGAAGCCGACGACTGTTGTCCCCTTGGTGGTGGCCGACTCTGAGGACTACGACCCGAACTCTTCCAGGCGAGAAGCTCGGACGGTCGTAGCTCAGAAGACCGCACGCGGAACTTCAAAGTCTCCGCCTGAACCCGTAAGTATTTCTACTTTATCTCTTGGGGGAAGCCCCCGAGCCTTTTTAGGTGACTTGTTGGTCATTTTGCTCTTGCGGGGCGGAGCCCCTGATGACTCCTTGATGGCGCCAGAAAACTTGTTGGCTGATGTGGAGTCTTGTTGGGAACCCCAAGAGCAAGGTGTGAAGAGTACAGCAGCAAGTCTTCCCTCAGTTGAGACCGAGGTTATCGAACCAGTAGGAGGAAGGAAACGTCACACAGGTGTTGCAAGCAACACGGAGACCTGCACAACACGAACTCAAGACTTTGCCCCAACGAATCAGTGAGGTTGTCAAGCTCACCGGTTTGCTGTAACAAAGGATTAAATGTATGGTGTGGAAGGTAATGGTTTGCAGCAAGTAAACAGGTAACAGTGGAATATGTAACAATGGTAAAGATTGGATCAGGGTCCATAGTTCACTAGAGGTGCTCTCCTTAGATAAACAACATGGCATGAATGGTAAACAAATTACAGCGGGGCAATTGACAGGAACTGGGCAAGGCATAACAATGCAATTACTAGCCAGAAAGATCCTATGAAGTTGATTGGGCAATACAACAATATACATAGACCATAATCCAACTGCATCTATGACTATAAATCCACCTTCAGGTTATCATCCGAACCCCCTCCAGTATTAAGTTGCAAGCAACAGACAACTGCTTTAAGCAAAGTGTGTAAGGTAGACAGTCCACATGTTCTATGAACAAGAGACTGTTGTTTTCTCCCTACTAGCAACAGCACATCTAAGGAGAATACCACAATACAAAGGAGAATACCACAATACAAGAGACCGTTGTTTTCTCCCTAGTTGCTTTAGTAGTCTGTGCCAAGTCAACCGAGAATACCATAATACTATGCTTTTGCATGCTAAGACAACGCATAATTTCTTCAAGGCACACTAAGCAATCTCAATTGTTTAGAACAAGTCATGCTACAGCAATAGTCACTAATCATAATGCAAAAAACAACACCTAGCATGTCATGCTAAAGTCTTAGTCACAGTCAATGCAAGCTCCTCTTGCACTTCAACCAAGAACTTACTACTCCTTTCCAAACACCAAGCAAACTTATTTGTAAAACAACACAGCGAGAGCGGGGGTCCAAACTACTAAAGCAAACTAAACAAACTAAGCAAAGCAAACAAAAACTAAGACGCTCCAAGAACAACACAACTGTGCATGAAACAATAAAAGTGAAGTGTATAGACAGGCCTGAGCTTTTTATTGATGAAGAAGGGGATGCCTTGGGCATCCCCAAGCTTTGACGCTTGTACCTCTTGTATATTTCTTGGGGTGACACCATGGTGGCATCCCCAAGCTTGAGCTTTTTTCCATTCTTCATCTCATCGCATCATTCTCTCTCTACACCTGAAATTTTCCCTTCATACAAAACTTCGCACAATCTTCATTAGCAACATTAGCTTATTCAAAAGATATTAGACCGCGGGAAAAGCTTTGGAACAGCAAGGCTTTTCACTAAAAACACAAGCTACTGTAGTAACTCCTTCAAAGAAACTCAATTTACCTGAAGAGAGCTCAAAAAGGAATCAATAAGAAGGAAATGCAAATAATGGCAGAAATCTGTCAAAACAGACCAGCAGGTAGAAACGAATTTTTTCGAACATCTTCTGTTGTTCAAATCAAAAAGTGTTGAACTAACTAAAGTTATCCAACATAATGGGGGATTTATTCGTAAATGTTGAGATCAATCCGAGTTACAAAGCCTCCTCACGAATGTTTTTGGTGGAGGACAGAAATCTGTTTTGGGACAACAACAACTCCCCAAATATTAGTTCCCTCTCATTAGAGGTCATTCTTGGCACAAAAAGCAAACAAAAAGGATAAGGAGAGGTCAGTATAGTAGTAATAACTTCCAAGACTCAAGGAAACTCTTGGGTTATCTCCCAACAAGTACTTTTCTTTAACGCCTTTAAGTTAGGCACAAGAAGCAAGAAGAATCAAGTATTTTCAAATGAAGAAGCATTAACATTCATACTTGCAAAATCTTCAACTATGAAAGGTATCTCATCCAAATGGGTTTTGGAGGATCCTTTATCATCTCTCTTTGGTCTACTACCTTCATCAAAATGATTTTCAGGGGCAGTCCAATCGAAGTTATTTTCAAAGGCTTCATGCATTCCAACAAGCTTATAGGGTATGGGTATATTGAATTCCTCTCTAGGCTCTAGTTTTATCAGAAATAACCAAAACATCTACACTTGAACCTAGTATATTGAAACGTTCAAAAACCTTTTTGGCTTCCCTAGCAACATCATGGAATTCTTTTGATAAAGTTTCAACGATGAATTCCCTTTTTTCAACATTTTTCTCTTCTTTTAGTTTTAGGAATAAGAATTGTATGAAGGGGTTAAGGCTAACAAACCTAGTCTCCAACATATGAACTAAAGAAGCTGCAGCAATCTCATAATTAGGAGCAAGCTCTGCTATAGATTTATCCTCAATATCCTCATGCTTGCTAACATAATTAAATAATTCTTCAATATTATCTTTCCGAATTATGGAACCACTACCTATTGCAAGATTTTTCAGAGCGAACTTGGGGAACAACATGGTGAGCTAGAGCAAGGACTAATTTTTTTGTGTTTTTGAATAAAGCAAGCAAACCAAACTAGACAAAAACTTTTTTGGGTTTTTTGAAAAGAGGCAAACAAAACCAAGCAAAAGAAACAAAGCAAACTAAAAACAAAGTAAAGAGAAAGGAAGTGAAGGACTCCCCTAGTGAAGACGTCCTTAGCCTCCCCGGCAACACCGTCAGAAAACTTGTTGACCACTCCTTGATGGCGCCAGATTTTTTTTTGGCTAATGTGGAGTCTTGTTGGGAACCCCAAGAGCAAGGTGTGAAGAGTACAGCAGCAAGTCTTCCCTCAGTTGAGACCGAGGTTATGAAACCAGTAGGAGGAAGGAAATGTCACACAGGTGTTGCTGGCAACGTGGAGACCCTCACAACGCAAACTCAAGACTTTGCCCCAACAAATCAATGAGGTTTTCAAGCTCACCGCTTTGCTGTAACAAAGGATTAAACGTATGGTGTGGAAGGTAATGGTTTGCAGCAAGTAAACAGGTAACAGTGGAAGATGTATCAATGGTAAAGATTGGACCGGGGTCCATAGTTCACTAGAGGTGATCTCCTTAGATAAACAACATGACATGAAGGGTAAACAAATTAAAGCGGGGCAATTGACAGGAACTGAGCAAGGCATAACAATGCAATTACTAGCCAGAAAGATCCTATGAAGTTGATTGGGCAATACAACAATATACATAGACCGTAATCCAACTGCATCTATGACTAGAAGTCCACCTTCAGGTTATCATCCGAACCCCCTCCAGTATTAAGTTGCAAGCAACAGACAACTGCTTTAAGCAAAGTCTGTAAGGTAAACAGTCCACATGTTCTATGAACAAGAGACCGTTGCTTTCTCCCTAGTATCAACAGTGCATATACAACTGAAGAGATTATTGTCACTTCCCTTGGAAACTAGAGGCATGAACCCACTATCGAGCATAAATACCCCCTCTTGGAGTCACTAGCAACTACTTGGCCAAGATATCTACTAACAATGGATAGCATGCAAGATCACAAACAACACAGACATGATAGAATCATAAAGACAAAACCATTAATCAAACCAACATAATAATCTCAATATCGATCGGATCCCCGCAAACACAACATGCATGATTACAAATAGATTAGATCTTGATCATGAACGAAGCTCACAAGATCTATACATGAAAGCACAAAGGAGGAGATACAACCATCTAGATACTACATGGACCCATAGTCCAAGGTGGAACTACTCACAAATCATACCGGAGAGAAGGCCTCCGGGATGATCTCCCCTCTGGCAGGGTGCCGGGAAGAACTTCAAATCCCCCCGATCTAGGGACAATGGTGGCGGCGGATACAGACGGTTTCGTGGATTTCTGATCGGGTAACGAGAGTTTCTGTATCGAGGGCTTCTTATAGGCGAAGGGGCGAGTCCGGGAGGCGACCAGGGTCGCCAAACCCTACCCAGGCACGAGTCCACTTGACCCCGCGCCTGGGGTGGGTCTGGCCCCCCTGGCCAGCCCCTCCGGCTCTCCTATGGACTTATTGTTCCCCACAGAAAGTTATTGACTTTGGCGTTTGTCCTGTCCAATTCCAAGAATATTTCTTTACTAACTTTTCTGAAACCAAAAACAGCAGAAAACAGGCATATGGCACTATTGCAACTTGTTAATAGGTTAGTACCAGAAAACATGTAGAAAGAACCTCAAAGTGTGGACAAGTAAAGCAAAGTAGATACAAAACAAGCATGGAGCATCAAAAATTATAGATACATTTCCAACGAATCAGCCTCCAGCCCTTTTGGGTGACCTGTTGGTCATTTTGCCCTTTCGGGGCGGAGTCCCTGAGCCCTTTCTGATGGTTTCTTTTGTTTTTGTTTCTTTTGCAGCCCTTTGTGCACAACGCCAACATCCTTATCCAGCAGCATCTGGCGCTGGAGGCTAGCATGCAACAGCTTCAAGGTACATAATTTGTTCACCCTTTTATAGTTCATCTGTCCCAAGGATTTTGCTTGTATTGATCGGGTGGTTCTTCATGTTGCAGATGAAAACAATGCGGCTCTCCGAAGACTAGATGCTCTCGAGAAGAGCCTTGGTCGAGCGGAGAATAAGCCGCGGATGCTACGGAGGCCAAGGAGCGCTTGCAGAAGGAGGCTGCCGATCGTGAGGAGCAGCTTCCCGCGAGAAGGAGATGGCCGACAAGCTCATGGATACTGCCAAGGCTTTTTTCGGTGAGCTTTCCTTCACCTGTTTGGGTCTTGTGTTTTTTCGACTACGTCTTATCTGTTCTCATTCGAGTGCTTTTCTTCTTTGCTTTAGATGCTTCAGGCATCACATTTGACCGTGGTGTGCTGGAGCATGGAGATGCCTTGGCTGATGCTACCACGGCGGTCGAAGATCGTTGCGCCGCTACCGCTGGCTCCTTGGCGAAGGCCAAAGAGGTGATTACGTGCTTCTACAAGGAGGTCGTCCCCAAGGGCGTTGCCCTTGAAGATGTTGATGCCCTTGCGGATGCGCTGTTAGAGGAAGCTCCGGCGGCGTATGAGTGCAAACAGAAGGGCATCGGCGCCTCCATGAGGCTGGCGATGGCCATGGCGTCTGGAGCTGAGATGGATTTGTCGCACATCACGTCCCAGATGCCGACGGCTGTAGATGGCTTGGAGGTAGCGTTCGCCCTCTTTTCCTCTTGCTGCAAGCGCTATGGGCCTAAGCTTATCGATCTCCTGGTTGAGTATGCGGCGAAGCAGCAGCAGGAGGCCAAGAGCAGGCAGTCTGGCTCCAAGGGCACCCCCGGATGCGGGTGCTTAGGCCCATGTGTTGTAGCTTTAGAGTATATTATTCTTTTGCTTCATTTTGAAACATCATACTGATGGACAAGCTCGATTATTCCACGAGGTGGCCTTATTTATGTATATAAGTCTATCTTTTGATCTACTGTCAGAAGTGCCTATGATGTTTATATTTGCCATTTGCCTTTAGGGTCCTTCGGGCGAGGTTCTTGTTGTCACTTCGGATACTCTAGAACTGCGACCATCCTTGGATGATGCGTCGTAGTTGGTTTTTCTACGTGACCGTGTACGCAGCTTGGAGAAGGACATCCTTGGCGTTCGAGGCCACGCGGATGTGTGGAAATCGAAGGCTGAGCGCACCACTGCCAGGGAGGAGTTCTTGATGGGGGAGTTGCGACAGATGAGCAAGCAACTGCAGTGTGATTCTTCGCGAACTGCTGTTCTTTTGGGTGTAGTTTCATATCTTTGCTCATTCAATGCGTTGTGCAGGTGTTAATATCATTCCGAAGGAAGAGAAAGAGTGTGTCACGATTAGGATGAATTGTCTGACGCAACAGGACATGGAGATTGGTGGCTTCTTCTGGATGGACCGCGATCGGGCCATCGTCCTTGCGACGGTGCAAGATCACATGAACTAGGTTTCCCGGGTGCTGAAGCAGGCGAGGACTTCTCTGGCGGCCATTTGGGCCGTCATGTTCCCCTTGGATGAGACGCCTTCCACCCTTTGGGGCCTTCTTGCGAAATTTCGGAATGTGGGCCACGTCAAAGAGTTGGTGCGGCATCAGCTGATTGCTGGGGTGAAGGTTGCTTTGTCCCTCGTTCGGCTGCATCGTCGTGATGTCAATCTCGTGGAGGTGGAAACTGGGCCACCCCTTCATCCTAATGGCACCCTATGGGAGGCTGTGGCGCAGCATGATGAGGAGATCATAGATCTGTTCGAGCAGCGGGCGAATGTAATGCTCCAAAATAGGTAGATCCTATAAAGAAAAAACTTAATGTAAAATTTGTATTTATTCGAGTGGGCTCGTTGTGCCCTTTGTAAAGGTTATATGTATTAGCATGTGGTGATTTGTTATGTGCATGTCCTTTTTGTTAGCCTGACGTGGTCAGCTACTCAAGCTGTATGCATTGTTCTCAGTCGACGAGGTCGCGAGGTGAGGCGTAGCCCCCGAGCGTGTTTTAGCGACAAGTAATGCAAAGAAAAAGAGATTTTGTCCAAGGGACTTATCTTTTATTCATAGCATAATAAGGAGATACATTGTTTGGTTGAGTAGCCTTGGCTAAGTAGCCTTATTGAAAGTAAAGAGGTAGCTAGGGGTAGAAACGTCGCAAACGTGCAACGTTCTAGGGATTGGAGTTATCGACTCCTGATGCGATGTCCATGAGGCGATAGGCACCACCTGGGATGACTTCTGTGACGATGTAGGGTCCTTCCCAGGGTGACTCAAGCTTCTTTGGCCGCTCTTGCTTGAGTCGCAGGACTAGGTATCCTTCGACGAAGGACTTTGGGCGTAGCTGGCGGCTGTGGTAGTTGCGGAGGCTCTGCTGGTACACTGCTGAGCGAGTTGTGGCAATGTTGCATGCCTTGTCGAGTGTGTCGACAGCGTCTTCGAGTGCTACCGATGATTCGGACTCACTATAGGCGACGACCCGTGGGGCCTTGTGGCGTACTTCGGTGGGTAGCACGGGTTCGACTCTGTGCACCATGAAGAAGGGCGTGAAGCCGGTTGAGCTGTTCGGCATTGTACGCAGGCTCTAGAGGATGGAGGATAGCTCCTCTGCCCAGGCTCCCGCAAGCCTTTCGAGTGGGCATAGCAGGCGCTTTTTGATGTTGTTGCCTATGAGGCCGTTGGCATTTTCGACTTGTCCGTTGGTCTGCAGGTGCACCACAGAGGCATATGATATGTTGATGCCAAGGCCCTCACAGAAGTCTTGGAATTCCTTCGAGATAAAGTTCGAGCCATTGTCCGTGATGATGTTGTGTGGTACGCCGAACCTGTATATGATGGACTCGAAGAACTTGACAGCAGTTTTGCCTCTTTGGTTGGTGACGTGCATGGCCTCGATTCACTTGGTGAACTTGTCGACTGTGACCAAGAAGTAGACGTGGCCTCCTTTCGAGGATTTGGGCAGTTTTCCAATCATGTCGAGGCCCCATTTAGCGAAGGAACAAGCCAGTGGTATGGGCCTTAGCTCTGATCCTGTTGTGTGCGGCTTGTCCGCGTACCTCTGACAGGCGTTGCACCTTCGGACGATGTCCTTGGCGTCGTTCATGGTTGTTGGCCAGTAGAATCCAGGTCGTAGAGCTTTGGCGACTAGGGTGCGACTGCCTGCATGATGGCCGCAGATGCCCTCGTGGATGTCTTGGAGGATGGTTTTGCCGTCAACGATGGTGACGCACCTTTGGAGCACACCCGAAATGTTGCGCTTGTACAACTCGCCATTGTGGATGGTGAAGGCCTTAGACCGGCGAGATATCCGCCAGGCATCCGTCGGGTCATCGGGAAGTTCGTTGTTTATCAAGTACCGAAGGTACGGCTGCGTCCATGTTTCTTCGACCGCCATGACCTGCATCAGGCTGACAAGCTCGGCCTCGGTGTCGAGCTTTTCGTGTCCTTCTTGTCCTTCAGGTGGCGCAGGCCCCGAGTGCTTTGCTTCTTCGGTTGAACCCTTTGGGAACTTCCTCTTGATAGAGAGTACACAGATTTGTTCGAGGAACACACATGGTGGCACCCGTGCGCAAGTGGAGCCGATGTTGGCGAGCTTATCGGCTTCTTCATTACTTTCTCGTTCGACGTGCCGAAGCTCGCAGCCATCAAAGTCCCCTTCGAGTGAGTTGTAGAGCGTGCGATACGCGATCATGTTGGCGCTGTGAGCGTCACACTCGTTCATTTTCTATTGTACAACAAGGTTTGAGTCACCGTAGATGACGAGGCGTGTTGGGCCGCAGATCTTGGCCATTCGCATGCCATGGTTGAGGGCCTCGTATTCGGCCTCGTTGTTGGAAGCGTGGAATTTCATCTGAAGGACGTATTTTATCTTGTCGCCCTGAGGGGATGTCAGTATGATGCCAGATCCTGCTCCGGCCTCACGCTTGGAGCCGTCGAAGTGCATTGTCCATGATTGCGTCATGTCTGGAGTGTCTGACAGCCGAAGCTCCATCTAGTGGATGAGGAAGTCAGGGAGGACCTGAGATTTGATGGCCTTGCGCCGCTCATAGACTATGTCTAGAGGAGATAGCTTGATGCCCCACAAGGCTACATGTCCCATGGCTTCGAGGTTGTTCAGAATGTTGGACAGTGGGGCCTTGTTGTCGACCATGATCTGTTGCTCCTGGAAGTAATGGCTCAGCCGACGAGCCGTCATGAATACGCCGTAGGCGAGCTTCTGGTAGTGAGGGTACCTCTGCTTTGTTGGAGTCAGTACCTCGCTGAGGTAGTAGAATGGGTGTTGGACCCCGTGGGTCTTGCCATCTTCAGGTCGTTCGACCACGAGTACGGTGCTTACCACCCGATGGGTAGCTGCGATGTATAGCAGCAAGGGCTCTCGCTCCTTTGGCATAACCAGGACAGGTGAGGTGGAGATCAGCCGCTTGAAGTCATTGAATGCGTCGTCTACTTCGGGTGTCCACTCGAACTTGTCCGCCTTGCGTAGCAGCTGGTAAAAAGGCAGGGCCTTCTCGCCCATTCGGCTGATGAATCTGCTCAGCGTTGCGATTCGCCCAGCTAGCTGCTGGACACCTTTGAGGTTCTTCAGCTTCTCCATGGCTAGTATGGCCCTAATTTTCTTCGGATTTGCCTCGATCCCCCGTTTGGAGATGAAGTATCCAAGTAGCTGGCCAGATGGGACACAGAAGGCGCACTTTTCTGGGTTCTGCTTGATCTTGTAGTGATCAAGGTTATCAAACGTCTCGCGGAGATCGTCGATTAGCGTCTTGGCCTCCCTGGTCTTGATTACTATGTCATCGACATAGACTTGAATGTTGCAACCTATCTGGTTTTTCAAGCACGCCTTCATGCACCTCTGGTACGTGGCGCATGCGTTCTTCATCCCGGAGGGCATGTTGTTGTAGCAGAATACTCCGAAGGGCGTGATGAACGCCATTTTCTCCTGGTCTTCGACCTTCAGCCGAATCTGGTTGTAGCCTGAGTAGGCGTCGAGGAAGGAGAGTTTCTCGCATACTGCAGTCGAATCGATGATCTGATCCATCCGCAGTAGAGGGAAGTGGTACTTTGGAGAGTACTTGTTGAGCGATATGAAGTATACGCACATCCGCAGGATGTCCGTGTCCTTCTTAGGTACTAGCACGGTGTTGGCCAGCCACTCGCTCTCCTTGATTTCTGTAACACCCTCAGAATCGACCCTATGCAAGTTTTAGCGATTCCGGCCAACCCCGCATAGAAACGATTCAAAGGTGCCCACCAGGCACTTGCGTGCGGGTGGAAAACGAAGTAATATCATTACACAATAGTCCACGATAGAACCCACAGAACATATATATACAACAACGACTCCATGAGTCAAGAATACAGATTTACAATACAAAGATCCAAATCACCTTGAAAACGATACGACGTCCATAACCTTGCCCAGGCCAAGCCGGAAGGGTAACCCTGCTAACGACGTCGATCTCAAAACCTGCTTAAACAAAAGGGGTGCCGACAAAGGGCAAAGGAAAAAGAGAGCGGTCAGTACTGAGGCCAGTACACGGCGAGACTAGAATTCGGCGGTCCTCTCCTACATAGGTATGGTGGACTGAAGCCGCAGCGCAGCATGCACTAAACAACCTATAGAGACTCAATACAACTGGCAGCTATCAGATAGGGATAAGAAGGACCTATTCGTATCCAACCTGAAACTAACACCAAGCATACCCATCCTGGTATTTCCCCCCTCGAAACCAAACGAGGAAGTCAACCGAGGAACTCACACAGTTGGTAGTTTTATTCATTCCGTTATAGTTGCGGCATTTACTAGTCAGATATAGATAGCATGAGTCATCCTGATATAATAAGCAGTGGACAGTTTTAGTTAACCATTCTGTTGTAGTTGTAGTACTTACTAGTCAGATACATATAGCATGAGGCATCCCATAACCCAGCAGTTGTTGGTACTTTTATTTAGCCATTCCGTTGTAGTTGCAATACTTACTAGTCAGATACAATGGTAACAGATGACAACTCAAACCAGCAATTGTTGGCACTTTTATTTAGCCATTCCATTATAGTGAAGCTGATTACTAGTCATTTCAAAGTCAAATTTATAACACTACTTTAGTTATAGTTGTCTATGATCGAGATACTGTGCTCCAAGTCGTCCATAACCGCGGACACGGCTTTCAGAAAGTTTTACCCTGCAGGGGGCATAAATATCAACACACGCACGATCAACCTCGAGAAAAACCAATAAAAACCCAACGAGGCATCACGACAGAGCAATTGCAAGATTCATATAAATTTCAGGGGGCCACCCCACCAAGCTACCCGCGACGAAGTTGGCCGGCTCCGAGACGGACCCAGAGGTTTGTGAAAATGGCTGTAAACGACTAGGAACCCGAAAGTGTGACTGGGCTTGTCGATACCGCGAAAACATTCCACTTACCTAAACAGTACAGGCGCTCCACGCGCAATCGTAAATAAAGCAGTAAAGCATGGCATAAGTACAGGATAGTAGTAAAGCCCCAAACTACTTTGTGGCCCCAAGAAATAAATATGACTCAAGCTCTAGCTAGGGGGATTCATGGTCCCACATGCGGATAGTGCGAATATTCAAAGAACAGGTATCAAGTACTCGGGGTCCTACGGGACACAAGTGGACGGTTAAAAACCAAATAACATCTATTGCCCACCTGTGCCTCTGCATTATTTACCTACTTCAATTTTAGATATTAAACGGTAATTAAAGTTATAATCATCTCCAACAATAAACATGCAGCATTACTCCAACAACTGGGGAACATCGACGACGCGACGCAACACCTGCGGAAGTAACTATGACTCGCAAGGCTGACTATCTACCAAACAACAGGTAATAGGATGTGTCCAAGGCAATTTAATGGCTGCAAGGGATATCACGGGTACGAAAACTAGAGCATCGCATCACAGATAGCAATAGATCAATAGGAGGAAATAAAGACTATAAAAGTAAGATAGGTAGAAAGGGGGAGAATGCTCGCCTAAAAAACATTGCCGAAGGTTCATCCGAAGATCGAGTCGACGCTCGCATCAACTCATCGGCCTAATCCGTGAAGAAGCAAAGCACTAGCAGAAACACCGGATGCACTATTTAATACTACGGCAAAAGATCGGGCATGATGCATGTATGATGTATGACATGGCAAGGTGCGATGCAATTAGCCAATATTAAGCGGAACCGGGGGTCCCGACAATTTAATATATGGTTCTAGTTGTTTAGATACCCCGCAATTTAAATGTTGTCTTATCAAGGCAAAACATGACATCGGTTCGCTAAGCAAATTAAAATGGAGCAATATTAGACTAGAATAGCCCGCATATGGTCTCCATATTTAATTTAGGTGAATAATCGAAACAACACCCACAATATGTATGCAAGCATGATCAATTATATGCAACAAGTATAATATGTCAATTTATAAAATAGGGGCTCGGGAAGGGTCACACATAGGGTCGGTGATCTTGGGGTTACGAGGGTCGCGGGTTTGGTCTCGACGCCGGGATCGGTCTTCGGACACGAGGCTTCAGGGTTCGACCATCGGATCCATGTCGGCGATCTTGTGGTTTCGTCCAATACATGAAGGAGATCTTGGGGTTCCGACGGCCGTTGTCGTTGTCGGTCTCGAGTGGCGTCAACGGTGGACGAACTTGGCGCTTCACAACGGTCTTGTCTTGTTAGTACAATAGCACATACACCTTGCCGTCAGGGTATAGAACAAGGGAACGGGATTGATAGTTCGAGCGGTGGCCTAACGAGAAGGCGTCTGCGGCAATACTCGTGGTGGTACTGAGGGAGAGGGTGAAGCTAGTCCACCAGGTGTGGGACATAGTGGACAAAGGCCACGACTTCAATGTCAAGGCAGAAGGCGCGTGACCGGAGCACAGGCAGGGAACGAGGTGGGGCTGTCCAAAAACAGGACGCACGCATGTGGCCCAAGGGCATGGCAGAGAACAGGGCGACGGCGGCGCTCGAGGGAGGAGGACGGCGGTCGACACGGAGGCACAAGCGGTGGATTCGAGCGACGAGTGAGGCAGAGGCAGCGAGGGCGCCCCTGGCGGCGGGCGAGACGCTTGGTCCGGGAGCTCCTCAGGGCGGCGCTAGCTCGGGAAGGTGGGGACGCGAGACGCGAGGGAGAGCGGGGCCAGCGACGGCGTGGCAGAGGCGGGGTCGCAGGGAAGACCGAAGGAAGGTGGCGGCAAAGCCTGCGCGACGGCGGTGCTTGGTCGCGGCTGAGGCGAGGCGGTCGGAGGGGAATCAGGAAGGCGGCGGAGCTCCTGGTAGCCGGCGAAGGCGCACGCGGACGCCCAGGTCGAGGAGGCGCTTGGGCGGCGATGCACTGTGGCCGGGAACATGGAGGCGACACCGAGGCATGGCGACGACGGGAGTGCCCGCGGCGGTGCGGTGCCTGCACGGCAGAGGGAGGCCGGCAGAGAGGGGTGCCTGGCGGCGGAGAGGCACAGGGCTCGGCGCGCGGCTAGAGAGAAGCGAGAAAGGACGAGACGAGAGGGAGGAAAACGCGGGGTGGGTGGGTTCGGCTCGTGGGCACTGCCGTGCGATGCGGGGTGGAGTCGGGATGGGGCATGTACGTGCGTGGGTAGCGTGTAGGTGCAGCGAGCAGTGCGGGTGTGTGCTTGCGATGGGGCAGGGGAGGATGTGGTTCGGTGGTGGTATTCCAGGTGTGTGCCGGCAGTGGCATAGAGGGAGTAGGTGGGATAAGATAGGTTAGGGTTAGGGTTTAGATTTGTATACGGGTAGTAGGCTGCTGCCACCCGGGCCTTTGGGCCTGGCCGGTGCCGGCCTCCCTAGGAAAAAATAGTTTTATATATATTATTATTTTCTTTTATGTGTCATTTTAAAAGTCTTTTGCAAATACTTTTAGACAAACAATATATCCCGCAAGACCGGAGGTTTTATAATAATGGAGGAGGGGGTAATTAGAAACAAAGATAGGCTTTCGGGAAAAATAGTTTAGTGCAGAAATATGTATGATGATGTCATGATGATGCACATAGATAAAGATAGGAGATTTTTGAGTAGTGGTTTTCTCGGGGTGCTACAATTTCCCGGATGAAGTTGGCATCGAGCAGTCTGTTGAATTCGATTCCAACGGCTTCAGCTCTTGGTTTGGATAGGTGTCGGATCGACTGCTTGACCAGTTTTGCGTCGGGGAACACATTGAGTGCGTGCTCGGCGAATTCCCTGTGAACTCCTGGCATGTCTGTAGGACACTAGTCAAAGATTTCCCAGCGCTCACGGAGGAATTAGACGAGCGCGCTTTCCTATGCGGGGTTGAGGTCGTTGGCGATCAATGCCGTCTTGGAGGCGTCCGTCGAGTGGACCTGCACCTTTTACGTGTTGACCGTGGAGTCAAATGATATATCAGGTGCATTTTTTCTGGTGACTGGGTGTGCCCCATTGTCTGTCACCTCTCTGAGCCTCGTGAGCTCTTCCTGCATGCCGAACGACTGGGAGATTTTGTTGAAGTCTCTATCGTAGTGGTCGGATCGGGTGAAGCTTCCCTGGACGGTGATGACACCCCTGGGTCCTAGCATCTTCACTAGCAGGTATGCGTAGTGCAGTACTGCTAGGAATCTTGCGAATGCCACGCGCCCGAGGATGGCGTGGTACTGTGATGGACAGTCCACCACTTCGAACTCCAGTCGCTCACGCCTGAAGTTTTTGGGCTGGCCGAAGATGACGTCGAGCCATATCTTCCCCAGGGGGTATATGCCCTTCCCTGGGACTATGTCGTGGAACGTCGTGTCTGATTGCTCCAGGATGCACAGCGGGATTGCGGTGACCCAGCATACCACTTCATGATGTAGTACCCTATAGTCGTTGACATAACACCAATGAAACACCGTTCACTAGTATTACATCCCTTAGAGTGGTACAACAGAAACACAGCAGGTCCAAGACATGACTATAGGTTACAACTCGACTCTTTACATAAGATCCAGAGAACACTCTAAGTTTAAGAGAGAGAAAGGAACTTCTTACAAAGAAGAATCAAAAATAATCAACTCATAACCAACATACTAATAGACTAGTATTTGACTATTGGGGCTTGCATTGTTGCTAATGCAATACTCTACAGAAGTAGGTTCTATGGCTAGAGATTATATTTCTATCTAATCAGTAACTTCGTCTTCACTTTAATTGATATATATGTTAACTTCCTTGACTTCAATGAAGAGCTTGAGTTGTTGATGAAGATTCCCTTGAGCATAAGTTGATGCAGACGTCGTCTGTATTGGCTTTAGAATCTAGCAAGGGTTAAGAAGATATGTTGAGTACGAGCATACTCAGCAAGTTCACTAAAAAGGAGTGTTTGATGCACTATATCTATAGCCACAGACCGTAGGTCGTAGGCAATGCAGGTTTTTGTAAACATTTCTTCAAAGGTTGCTTTTATTCTAAAAAGCTATGTCTGTCAGCCTTCACGGGTTTACCAGAACTTTCATGGAGTTCCTTCCCGCTGCGTTCGTAGCTCCTTTCCAGAATAGGGAGTAACAAGTTACAGTTCTTACACTCTGCAGATGTGCGTTACTTTACCCATGAGAGACCTTAGCCTTGTTGCACAACCAAGTCATGAGCTTGTCCATACTTCCTTAGTATGGGGCCCAGTTTAAGATCTAAGCCAATCACTCCCCTCTTCGCGATACCATATGTCTGCACGATCCTTCGGGGCTGACTCACCTCCGTTAAGACCCCTTTAAAACCCTGATGAGTTCCCAAAGACTCTATGAGCTGGTGGTGCCCTGTTAAGTACCTTATAGGTCCGGCTAAACCTCCGACAGCCACTCATAGATAATCTAGACACCAAAAACGCGGGGCATAAGGGTGCCCACCCATATGTTGGATCCGCACAAGGAATCACAACGTCACGTTAAGATAGTCTTGCCTCCATACGAAAGGTAAAGGATACAGCTGACTTCTTCGTCCCATTCCAAATCTCATGGTTAACGTGTAATATACAGCGCAAGAATCACTGGCGACATTGGTTGTTAAGTCCTAGATAATATGTTCCTTTACCACCGAAACTTTCATAGTAGGTTATTACCTCATGGTAAATAACCTATAATTATACTATTATGAAAATAGTGTTTTCTGACCTTTTTGAAATGCAGGTGATGACAACATTAAATTTGCAAAATACTTTACAGAAAATAATCAAAGGACATGAGCAAGTGTAAACTTGCCTTTTGTGATTGCAAGATTATGCACTCACGGTCTTTGAGACAATATAAGATCCAATATCTGAAATCAGCATCATTGGTCCGGTAAGGACTAATGTTTAAAGAAGCAAGATGATATTATGCATAAGTAATGTAATGCATTTGTTAAAGAAGCAAGATGCTATTATGCATAAGTAATCTAATGCATTTTATAAACGCGAATCCCCAGAATAAGCGTTGACCTAGGGTTTGGATACTAGAAATGCTTCCTTTAGAATGTGTTATACTTTTAGATAAGCTTCACACTTGTGCTTCTTATTAAGGCTTGTGAGTGTGTGTGAACAACAAGTAATTATAATACCATACAACAATAATATTCACAAATGTGGAATGCTACTCAAAGACTACTTATATAAGAATTGCCTTATCTTCAAATCTTACTTCACAGGTATTGGCATTTATAAGGAACTTAAGTATTAACAATCCTAATATACAAGTAAAGAACAATGTAATGTGTTTATTATTAATCATCATTTGTTGTTTGAAGTGTCAAAAATAATAACATTTGAAGAAAAGATTTCTTTACTAAAGTCTAAACAACCTTTGTGGTTAATGAAAGGTGGTCGATGTTGTTTGTGCTTGCTTGAATAGTTTGGATTTGAGATGCTTTACGTCTTAATTAAAATAGGCCAAATTTAACTATAAAACATATAATAAAGTCTTTAGCATTATATTTAAAATCTTGTAGACTAAAGTTAGCTTTAAGAACATAGATGGATTTAGGGTGTATTGTTTATGATATTTGTATTTTTTTCATGTTTCCTTAAATTTACTTAAGAATGGCATTACTTCTATTTGAGTAGTGGTTTCTTAATTTTATAATGGGATAGGAGCTTTTATCTCCTAAAGGTGTGGTTATGATTTGTATCCCAGGAATAATACTACTTAACTACTTATGAATTCAGTATAGTGTTTTGGTATGTTGATAAATTTGTGATTGAAACAATGGTAAAAGGTTTTATTTGGTTGAAATTATCATTCTTGAAGATTTTATAATTGATAAGGACCTTTTTAGAAAATAAACTACACATATGGTTGAATGATAATTCAATAAGATTGTTTTTAAAATGTGTTGAAATATTTTGACTTCATATTATCAATATTTAAGACTAATACTATTTATTAGACTCAATTAGCTAATTATAGAAATATTAGCAATTTTTTATTTACCCTTATATGAATTATCAACTAAGGAAATAGGTTTAAACTCAAGTTGTTAAGGTGTTTAAATTTTTTATTTACCTCAAAAGTGGAATATTATGTTTTTAACATGTAGGTATTATTTTTGTGATCATTTTGGTATATTACATTTATTTTTGTGATTTATGAACAATAAGATATGATTTTTACAAGATTTATTACTTTATAAATATTTAACAAATAATAAATATTTAATTAGGTGAAATAATAATGCATGATTATAGTTTTATATTATGGTTCTTATTTTTCTAAGATTTTTGGTATTTTATTTTATTAACATTCACCAAATTAAAATATGAATTTTCAAAGTATTGATACTTATAAAATCTTTATTAAATAATAATTATTTAAATTGTTAACATAATAATGTTTGATAATAGTTTAATGTTATATATTTTATTTTTCTGAAAATTTTGATATATTAAACATATTTTCTGATTTAAATGAATTACTTATAATTTTTCCCAATTTAATTCATTTTAAATTATTTTGGAATATTATATTAAAAAATTATATTTGGGAATATAATGTACTTCTATTTAAACAGAACATATTTCTGAGTATATACAAAACACTTACAACGTGGACCCACATATTAGGAATTTATTTATTACAGAAATATTACTAAAAAGAAATAAATGATAAAGAAAAACAAAATATGCATCACCATGACATCATGGTGACGTCATCAATGGGGATCCTCACAGCAGCTTTTGATTCCATGGATTTGCTGGTTGCGGGAGTTGGTGCTAGGGCTTATCGGAAAGAGGAGACAGAGGCGAGTCTTGTTGTGGTAGCGCCGCCCGTATTTGGTCCCCGGAACAGTAGTTGCGACGGTGGCCAACGGCGGAGCTTGCAAGCTAGCGCGGCGGGAAGCATCCAGAGCAAGAGGGAGCAAGGGGGATAGTCTACGAGGACGGTGGACGACGGCTAGGTTGGAGGATGTCTGTGGTAGCGGCAATCAACGATGAACATCGATGACCGAAGGTGGAAATGAGGCGTCAATTGGATCGACAGAGAGATCCACGGCTTCCGTGAATAGGGGCAAACGACGAAGAAGGTCATGGCGCATTTGATAGTTGATACGCCCAATTTGCATCACCATTCTATATCATAATCTACCTCTATTCATTGATATTTGTCTTATTATGAGGTATTACTTATGGATTTTCATCTGTTTATGCATGTTGGATGATTCTTGGAGGATGAATTGCCGGAGTCTGGATTCTGATGGAAAAGAAGGCGTTTCGGTGCAATTTCGCGAAGATCATAAAAATACTAAAAAATATGGGAAAATGTTATTTTTCCAGAAGATTGAGGAAGCCAGAAGGAGGGACGAAGAAGGGCCGCAGGGGGGCCGCACCCCACTAGGCGTGGATCCACCCTGGGTCACGCCTAGGGCAGGTGTGGCCCACCTGCCTGGCCCCCGACTCCGCCCCTTCGCCTATATCTTCCCTACGGAACCCTAAGGCTAGGAGGCGGCCACAGATAGATTTCCGCCGCCTCTGGGGGCGGAAAACACCGAGAGAGAAATATCTCTTCGGCAGACAGATTTCTACCGGGGGAATTCCTTCCTAGAGAAGGGAGATCGTCGCCATCAACACCATCATCAAGCTAGGCTTCATCGGGATCATCATCATCATACACACCATCATCTCCACCAGCACCATCATCACCACTCCGTCCTGCTGTAACAATTGTGTTGGATATTGCTTTAGTTCTTAGGGGAAACTTTCCTGGTGTTGATTACTATTGTAGTTGATGCTTGTGAGTGGAACCATTGGATTATTGTTTATGTTCAGATTGTTATACATTATCATATCATTTTTTATCTTGATCCATATGATGTCTTGTGAGTAGTTCGTTTAGTTCTTGAGGACATGGGAGAAGTCATGTTGTTATTAGTGGATTTGTGCTGAGTTATTATTCAATGGTTTAGTATTTAAGTTGTGGTGCTATTATTCTAGTGGTGTCATGTGAACATCGACAACATGATACTTCACCATTTATGGGCCTAGGGGGATGCATTGTGTATTTGGCTACTAATTGTGGGGTTGCCGGAGGGACAGAAACCTGAACCCTCGTTAGGACACCTTTGCACAAGGGAGTGTAGGATCTCAGAGTTTAAGGGTGTGGTTAGATTTATATCTTAATTACTTTCATGTAGTTACGGATGTTTGCAAGGGGTTTAATCACAAGTATGTATTAGTCCAAGTAAGGGCGGTACATTAGCACAGGTTCACCCACACAACACTTACAACACCAAAGAAGAGTACTCAGCTATATGAAGTGAAAGCACTTGATAGAATTCCCATGTGTCCTCGAGAATGTTTGTTCCTTATAAGTATTTCCACCGGCTTGTCCTTGGCTAAGAAAGGATTGGGCCACCTGCTGCGTTTGTTCTTTGTTACTTGCACTTTGTTTTATTGCCTTATCAGAAAACCACTAATAATCCGTTTGCTAAGTATTTGCAGAGAGTTCCTGCTCCATACCACTGTTCAGCACCTTCTGCTCCTCGTTGGGATCGACACTCTTATTTATCAAAAGTACTATGATACACCCCCTATACTTATGGGTCATCAAGACTATTTTCTGGCGCCGTTGTCGGGGAGTGAAGCGCTATTGAAGAGTGTAACTGGTAAAGAAAACTTCTACTATGAGTATTTCTTTTGTTACTGCTTATTACTTTGTTTCCAATATGGATAACCCACTTGGTTTTCTGTTTGGGAAAACTACTACTACCTGCTAGGGTAGTAGATGAACCACCACCTGTTGAGATAGACCCTTTTAAGATACCTACAAGTATTGTTGATCGTGTTATGGATAATTATTATTTAGGGGATGTAACTGTCCATCCTGGTGATCGCTTGCTTTTATCCATGAATTATGCGGGTTGTTTAAGTGTGCAGGTATCACAACTGAACATGTGAAGAAGAAGTTACTCTCCATATCCTTGAAAGGGAGAGCTGAAGAATGGTATATGCTACTGAAGAATGGACAATCCATGGAATGGGAGGAAATGGCATCTCTTTTTATTCTAAATTCTATCCTCCCCGTGAGATTCATAAGGATAGAAATCTGATATATAACTTTTGGCCTCGTGATGGAGAGAGTACAGCTCAAGCTTGGGGGAGATTGAAGTTACTAATGCTTAAATGTCCTATTCGTGAACTCCCTAACAATATTATTATCAATAATATTTATGCTAGGCTTTCTCTTCATGATAAAGGTTTACTAGATGCTTCTTGTGCTAGATCATTCACACATATGAAGGAAGAAGCTAAATGGGATCTACTAGACCGTATTCAAGAGAACACTGAAGCTTGGGAGAATGACAAGGGAAGAAAGTCAGGTATAAATTATGATTATGAATGCATTAAATCTTTTATGGGAACTGGTGACTTCCGTGATATTAGTAATGAGTTTGGTCTTGATTCTCAAAGTATTGCCAACTGTTTTAAGGCCTTTGCCTCTTACATAGAAATTCCCAAGAAGAAGTGGAATAAGTACCATGCTCCTTATAAAGATGATGTTAATCATGCTCCTGTTAGAAGTACTTAAGTTTGTTCTACTAATCATATTGTGCCTGAACGTTATGTTGAGAAAATACCTTTCCCAGCTAAGGTAAAGGACTATTCTATGATGTTTAGTGCAAATAATAAAGGTACTAAGAAAACTGTGGAGCCTGTTGAGCAATTGATTATTGAACATGTGGTAGCTATTATGAAAGATCTTGACGCTAGAAATTTAGAGGATGAGCATATTGTCTTCTGTGAAGATGCTACTAATATTGTCTCTCATCCTAGTAAGGCTAGAAAAGCTAGTGTTCCTGTACTTTCTGTTAAAATTGGTGATCATTGCTACTATGGTTTATGTGATATTGGTGCTAGTTCTAGTGTTATTCCTTATGAGATTTACAGGGAAATTATGCATGAGATTGGTCCTTGTGAGCTTGACGACATTGATGTGGTTATTCACCTTGCTAACAAGGAGACCATTTGCCCTATTGGTATTGTAAGAGATGTGGAGGTTCTTTGTGGTAAGATTAAGTATCCTGCTGATTTCCTAGTGCTTAATTCAGCAGCTAGCAAAACTTGTCCTATCATTTTTGGTAGACCTTTCTTGAACACTTGTGGAGCTATTATAGACTATACGAAGGAGAAAGTTTTAACTAAGTTTGATGGAGATTCTTATGAGTTTAATTTTTCTAAATTTGCTAAATCTCCTTGTGAAAACAGCTTGCCTAATAAAGATTTCAGGATGGAACAACTTGATTCTATTAATCCGGTTTATGACCTTGGACCTATTTTTGGTGACTATAAGTATGCTTACTCAGATGATAAAGTTGTTGCTAGTGACAGTTATATTGTCAAATTTGTTCAAAGTGCTACTAGAAGTTATTATGAGAGAGGGAAACACGGTTTTATGCATCTCAATAATGTTAAGTTTCCCCGTTTTATGTTGAAAGCTTTGAAGTTACATTTGTTCTGTCTTCCATGCTGGTGGATTTTTGTTTCAAAAATTTGTTTTATCATGATACCCCCATGCATAGGAAGTGGGTTAGACTCAAATGTGTTGGTTATTTGCTTCTTGATGCTCTCTTTCACTTCAAATATATATCTCCTATGTGAGCATCTTTGGAAGTTTCAAGCCTAACTTAAAGGCATTAAAGAAAAGTACTTGTTGGGAGATAACCCAAGAGTTTGGTTGAGTCTTGGAGTTTATTACTTAAGTAATAACCGCTCCTTATCCTTTTTGTTTTGGTTTCTGTGTCAAGTTCAACTACTTTTGTAAAGTAGAGGAGTTGTGAAAAGTGGCTGTCCTAGGACGGATTTTTGTGCTGCACCGTAAAAATTCGTGAGGGATCTCAGTACGTCGGGTAGAGCTGTATTTTTCTGAGCTTGTTCTCCAAGTTGTTACCCAACTTTCATTAGTTCTGCACTTTTTGGTTTTAGCAACATAAGGTTTTCCAAAAAAATAATCTTTACCTGCTGGTCTGTTTTGACAGATTTCTGTTATCATTTGCATTTGCCTCTTTTAGAAGCCTTTGTTTTGATGGATTTCAGTTGAAGTGTGAAGCTAAAGGTTTGTTGTTTTTCTTATACTAATGTTGCCATTGAAGTTTGTGTATTGCCTTGTGAGGAAAGTAGAATTCTAGGAGAAGGAGAAAAGGAGTCTGCAGAGTTCGTCCTTGAATAGGTAAAAGTGGTGAAAACAGAAGGTTCGTGAAACAACAATCTTTTTATATTTTTGATGTTTTTAATACATAAGGGAAGTTATGAGACGGAACAGAGCAGGAACCAGAGTCTGGGGTGGATAAACCCACCCCAGGCGCGGGCCCAGCCTGGCCGCGCCTGGAGGGGGTGTGCAACCCCCAAACTCCGTCTCCGCCTCGTTTCCATGTCAAAACCTTCCTTATGCTTTGAAACTTCATAATATATAACCCCCCGGATCCCCCGAGGTTCGTGCATCGTGTTCTTGTCGTATTTTCGTTTTGATCTGTTTTTGTCAGGAAAACTTTTCAAGTTTAGAGCACCATGGTCTCCGCCAACGACAAAGGCAAGAAGCCCGAGGAAGATGATCCTCACAAACCCAAGGAGGAGGAGATTTTGGTTGGTTATGAAGGAGACATGGAGGAGGACAAGCAACCAGACACCCGCGCTACCGTCGCAAGCATTGGAGTGGTGGCAAAACCTATCAAGCTTAAGAGGACAACACAGATGTCTATAGAAGGAAAAACTCCACGTCATATCCTCTCTCCACGGTCACCTCCTCCTCGTACCACTCACTCTAAACATGCACAGAAGGAACACTCTAAGAAGGAAGAGTGGAGAAAGGATAATAAGGACTAGGATCCTCGGTCCGAATTGATCATGAGCTGCATTGAGCATAATTCAGAATTGATTCGTACTCTGACCTTTGATTTGGAAGATTTGAAGAAACCTATTGAGGAGCTTATCAAGAGAACACCACCACCACCAAAGGAGTAATAAGTCATCAGGTTTGGCATCCCCTTGGCTTGTTCCTAGCTTGGGGGAGTGTCGCGGTATCACCACCACCATCTTTTATCTTTTACCTTTTTAGTGGATTCATATATTTGGTAGAGAGGTTATCTTATAGTTTGGTTTACATGTGGAAGTATCCCTCCTTTAGTTGATTATCTATGTATCCCTTGGTGTGAGTGCCTTTATTGGAATATTAATGAGAAGTCTCATCTTTTACTTTTTGCACTTCTTATTTTTATTTTGCAAATCTCTATTATATGATGGATCTTGTTGATCAGTATTGGCATCACTTTGGGATCATCAAGTGGATCTAAATTGGTTTTGGCAAACCGAGTTCTGGTCAGTAGCAATACTTTTTGAAGTTTGAAAGAAAAAGAGAAAGAGAAAAAAGGCTTATAGGTATTTTGTATCATTTATTTTCTTTCTTGTTGGCTCATAAGCTTAGTATTCTTTATTTAAGATCTTTTGTGTCTTCAAGGAAGATTGCATGTTTGGCTTTATCACTCGTAGGTTTGCTTGTTTCTTTCAACTCTCTTTCTTGCTACCCAGCCTTGCTAGCCAAAAACGTGTTTTGAGAAGGCATACTTCTCATGTTTCCAATCCATTTGAACCAAAACTTTTGCCATTTGTGTCCACTATATCTACCTAGTAGCATTATTTCTATTCCAAGCAAATTCTCAAGCTTCATCTACCTTTCGAATTAACAAGTATTTTGTTATGTGAAAACTAGTTAGTAAAGCTCTCACGAACTTGATGGCACACCTTATTTCTTTGCCCCTAATAGACTTGAACCATTGTGCCATCGAAGTTGTATATGCTTGCATCTATACATTGGAATTAGCAGAACCGTGTTGTCACGGGGAACATTTTCAACATTGTACCTATACTTTGTACTCAGTTGATATCATACTCTTTTGTCTATGGATGTCAACGGTGTGAAATAAAGAGGGAATTTGTAAGTCCATGGAGTCTGTATTTTGTGTTAGAGAAACGCCTGGGCCACTAGCCTAAGCCATGCCTAATCATGGTGGAAACTTGCAGCATCACCATAGTGAGCTATCTATGAAGCATCCTCAATAAAAAAGCTATGCATATAGTAAATAAAAAGATCACTGAGATGCTCATTGTCTGCTTGCCTTGGCATTTTGGTTATGGGAAAGCTCATGTACCATGTGCAAGGGGTACCCCGTTGGCGGTTCTCTATGATATGCATGTACTTACAATGACAAGAACTTACCGGTGACCAAAGTTGAGTAGCATGAGGAGTGGCCCTCGTATTCAAGAGACATGATATTGCCAACTTATATTTCGTCAAGCATATACTCCATCTTTGTGCACTTTAACCTTAACCATCTCAAGATGCCTATGCTAGGGGCAATGAGGGCTCAAAGCTAGTAAGTACCATAATCTTTTGGAAGCTCTTTATGACTTGTAATCCCTGCTATCCTCTATGAAGGGACCTTTCTCCTATTTTCCAAGTTGAGTCAGTAAACCTATTTCCTCTCTATCTCCAGCAAGCATTTGAGTTGTTCTGTTTCAAGCACTCATATGGTGATTTATTCAATCATGTTCTTTATCTTTCTTGTTTGCACAAAACTTTTATCTATTGAGTATTACTTTGAAAGCCTTCACTTGTGAAAAACCTTTTTGAGCAAAGAGTGATCCTGTTGAAAAACTTCTACAAAAAGCTTTTTGTGAAACTGTTTGCCACGTGTTCTCTCACCAAGAACAAGTTTGCCAATTCCAATTATGATTTATCTTTATGCATCTCCATTGTGACTGTTTTACTTGGTTGCAAGCTAAGTTATATAATGGTGAGTTACTTTCTTATATGAGTTGTGTAATGGTAAGTGTGATGCTTCTTGTTCGTATTCTTTTATCGACACTTCACTCCATAAACCTGTGGACATGTTTACTCAGCTCATTTTTTGCTTGTGGAAAAGCAAAGGTCTAAGCTTGGGGGAGTTGATACACCCAATTTGCATCACCATTCTATGTCATAATCTACCTCTATTCATTGATATTTGTCTTATTATGAGGTATTGCTTATGGCTTTTCATCTGTTTATGCATGTTGGATGATTCTTGGAGGATGAACTGCCGGAGTCTGGATTTTGATGGAAAAGAAGGCGTTTCGGTGCAATTTCGCGAAGATCATAAAAATACAAAAAAATATGGGAAAACATTATTTTTCCAAGAGATTGAGGAAGCCAGAAGGAGGGACGAAGAAGGGCCGCAAGGGGCACACACCCCCCTAGGCGCGGGCCCACCCTGGGTCATGCCTAGGGCAGGTGTGGCCCACCTGCTCGGCTCCCGACTCCGCCCCTTCGCCTATATCTTCCCTACGGAACCCTAAGAATAGGGGCGACCACAGATATATTTCCGCCGCCTCTAGGGGCGGAAAACACCGAGAGAGAAATATCTCTTCGGCAGACAGATTTCTACCGGGGGAATTCCTTCCTAGAGAAGGGAGATCGTCGCCATCAACACCATCATCAAGCTAGGCTTCATCGGGATCATCATCATCATACACACCATCATCTCCACCAGCACCATCATCACCACTCCGTCCTGCTGTAACAATTGTGTTGGATATTGCTTTAGTTCTTAGGGGAAACTTTCCTGGTGTTGATTACTATTGTAGTTGATGCTTGTGAGTGGAACCATTGGATTATTGTTTATGTTCAGATTGTTATCCATTATCATATCATCTTTGATCTTGATCCATATGATGTCTTGTGAGTAGTTCGTTTAGTTCTTGAGGACATGGGAGAAGTCATGTTGTTAGTAGTGAATCTGTGATGAGTTATTATTCAATGGCTTAGTATTTAAGTTGTGGTTCTATTCTTCTAGTGGTGTCATGTGAACATCGACTACATGATACTTCACCATTCATGGGCCTACGGGAATGCATTGTGTATTTGGATACTAATCATGGGGTTGCCGGAGTGACAGAACCCTCGTTAGGACACCTTTGCACAAGCGAGTGTAGGATCTCAGAGTTTAAGCTTGTGGTTAGATTTATATATTAATTACTTTCCTGTAGTTACGGATGTTTGCAGGGGGTTTAATCACAAGTATGTATTAGTCCTAGGAAGGGCGGTATGTTAGCACAGGTCCACCCACACAACACTTACAAACACCAGAGAAGAGTACTCGGCTCTTTGAAGCGAAAGGACTTGATAGAATTCCCATGTGTCCTCGAGAACGTTTGCTAAGAAAGGATTGGGCCACTTGCTCCGTTCGTTCGTTACTTCTGTTACTTGCTCTTTATTTTGTTGCATTGTCAGAAAACCACTAAAAATCCATTTGCTAAGTATTCACAGAGATTTCCTGCTCCATACCACTGTTCAGCACCTTATGCTCCTCATTGGGATCGACACTCCTATTTATCGAAAGTACTACGATACACCCCCTATACTTGTGGGTCATCAAGACTATTTTCTGGAGCCATTGCCGGGGAGTGAAGCGCTATTGAAGAGTGGAACTGGTAAGGGAAACTTTCACTATGAGTATTGCTTCTGTTACTGCTTGTTACTTTCTTTCCAATATGGATAACCCACTTGGTTTTTTGTTTGGGAAAACTACTACCACTTCTAGGGTATTAGATGAACCGCCTCCTGTTGAGATAGATCCTTTTAAGATACCTACCAGCATTGTTAATCGTGTTATGGATAATTATTATTTTGGGGATGGAACCGTCCATCCCGGTGATCACTTGCTTTTTATCCATGAATTATGCGGGTTGTTTAAGTGTGCAGGTATCAGAACTGAACAGGTGAAGAAGAAGTTACTCTCCATATCCTTGAAAGGGAGAGCTGAAGAATGGTATAAGCTGTTGAAGAATGGACAATCCATGGAATGGGAGGAGATGTCATCTCTAAATTTTATCCTCCTAGTGAGATTCATAAGGATAGAAATCTTATATATAACTTTTGGCCTCTTGATGGAGAAAGTACAACTCAAGCTTGGGGGAGATTGAAGTTATTAATAATTAGATGTCCTATTCATGAACTCCCTAACAATATTATTCTCAATAACTTTTATGTTAGGCTTTCTCTTCATGATAAAGGTTTACTAGATGCTTCTTGTGTTGGATCATTCACACGTATGAAGGAAGAAGCTAAATGGGATCTTCTAGACTGTATTCAAGAGAACACTGAAGCTTGGGAGAATGACAAAGGAAGAAAGTCAGGTATAAATTATGATTATGAATGCATTAAATATTTTATGGGAACTGATAGCTTCCGTGATATTAGCAATGAGTTTGGTCTTGATTCCCAAAGTATTGCCAGCTATTTTAAGGCCTTTGCCTCTTACATTGAAATTCCCAAGAATAAGTGGAATAAGTACCGTGCTCATTATAAAGATGTTGTTAGTCATGCTCCCATTAGAAGTACTTAAGTTTGTTCTACTAATCATATTGTGCCTGAACCCCATGTTGAGAAAATACCTTTCCCAGCTAAGGTAAAGGAGTATTCTATGATTATTAGTGCAAATAGCAAAGGTACAATGAAAACTGTGGAGCCTGGTAAGCATTTGAGTGATCAACATGTGGTAGCTATTGTGAAATACACTGTCACTAGAAATATAGAGGATGAGCACATTGTCTTCTATGAAGACGCGTCTAATATTATTTCTCATCCTGGTAAAATTAGAAAAGCTAGTGTTCCTTTGCTTTCTGTTAAAATTGGTGATCATTGCTACTATGGTTTATGTGATATTGGTGCTAGTTCTAGTGTTATTACTTATGAGCTTTACAGGGAAATTATGCATGAGATTGTTCCTTGTGAACTTGAGGACATTGGTGTGGTTTATCACCTTGCTAACAAGGAGACCATTTGCCCTATTGGTATTGTAAGAGATGTGGAGGTTCTCTGTGGTAAGATTAAATATCCTGCTGATTTTCTAGTGCTTAATTCAGCAACTAGCAAAACTTGTCCTATCATTTTTGGTAGACCTTTCTTGAACACTTGTGGAGCTATTATTGATTGTAAGAAGGAAAAGGTTTTAACTAAGTTTGATGGAGATTCTTATGAGTTTAACTTTTCCAAATTTGCTAAAGCTCCTTGTGAAAATAGCTTGCCTAATAAAGATTTCAGGATGGACCAACTTGCTTCTATTGATCCAGTCTATGACCTTGGACCTCTTTTTGGTGACTGTAAGTATGCTTATTCTGATGATAAAGTTGTTTCCAGTGACAGTTATATTGTCAACTTTATTCAAAGTGCTACTAAAAGTTATTTTGAGAGAGGGAAACATGATTGTATGCATCTCAATGATGTTAAGTTTCCTCGTTTTATGTTGAAAGCTTTTAAGTTGCATCTGTTTTGTCTTCCTATGCTTGTGGCCTTTTGTTTCAACAATTCGTTCTCTCATGATACCCCCATGCATAGGAAGTGGGTTAGGCACAAGTGTGTTGGTTACTTGCTTCTTGATGCTCTCTTTCACTTCAAATATATATCCTATGTGGGCATCTTTGGAAGTTTCAAGCCTAACTTAAAGGCATTAAAGAAAATTACTTGTTGGGAGATAACCCAAGAGTTTTTGTCGAGTCTTGGAAGTTATTACCTCATTAGTAACCGCTCCTTATCCTTTTTGTTTTGGTTTTTGTGTCAAGTTCAACTACTTTTGTGAAGTAGAGGAGTTGTGAAAAGTGGTTGTCCTGGGACAGATTTTTTGTGCTGCATTGTAAAAAATCGTGAGGAAGTTCAGTACTACAGATGGAGCTGCATTTTTCTGAGCTTGTTCTCCAAGTTGTTACCCAACTTTCATCAGTTTTGCACTTTTTGATTTGAACAACATAAGGTCTTTGAAAAAAATCAATCTTTACCTACTAGTCTATTTTGACAGATTTATGTCGTCTTTTGCATTTGCCTCTTATTGAAGCTTTTGCGTTGATGGGTTTTCAGTTGAAGTGTGTACCAAAGTTTTATTGTTTTTGCTTACACTAATGTTGTCATTGAGTTTGTGCAAAGGTTTTCTATGAAGGAAATTCTCAGGAGAAAGAGGAAAGGAATCTGTAGAGTCCGTCTTTGAATAGGTAAAAGTGGTGAAAACAGAAGGTTCGTGAAACTCCAATCTTTTTATATTTTTTATGTTTTTAATATATAAGGGAAGTTACAAGACGAAACTGAAGAGGAAACGGAGCCCGGGGTGGACAAACCCAACCCAGGCGCGGGCCCTACCTGGTCGTGCCTGGAGGGGGTTTGCCACCCTCGAACTCCGTCTCCGCTTTGTTTCCGTGTCAAAACCTTCCTTATGCATTGAATCATCACAATATACCCCCCCCCCCATATTCCCCGAGGTTCGTGCATCGTGTTCTCGTCGTGTTTTCATTTCAATCTGTTTCTGTCAGGAATTCTTCTCAAGTTTAGAGCACCATGGCCTCCGCCGATGACAAAGGGAAGAAGCCCGAAGAAGAAGAACCTCAAGTTCCAAAGGAGGAGGAGATTCTGGTAGGTTATGAAGGAGACATGGAGGAGGACAAGCAACCAGATACTCGTGCTACCGTCGCAAGAATTGGTTTGGTGGCACAACATACCCAGCTTAGGAGGACAGCACGGATGTCTACAGGAGGGATAACTCTGCGTCATATCCTCGCTCCACACACACTTCCTCCTAGTACCCCTTGTTCTAACCGTGCAGGGAAGAGATGCTCTAACTTGGAAGAATGGAGAAAGAATAACAAGGACTAGGATCATTGGTTCGAGATGATCGTGGGCTGCATTGAGCATAATTCAGAGTTAATTCGTACTCTGGCCTTTGATATGGAGGATTTGAAGAAACTTGTTGAAGACCTTATCAAGAGAACACCACCACCACCGAAGGATTAATTCGTCATCAGGTTTGGCATCCCCTTGGTTTGTTCCAAGCTTGGGGGAGTGCCGCGGTATCACCACCATTATCTTTTATCTTTTACCTTTTTAGTGGATTCATATCTGTGGTAGAGGGGTTATCTTACAGTTTGGTTTGCATGTGGAAGTATCTCTCCTTTAGTTGATTATCTATGTATCCCTTGGTGTGTGTGCCTTTATTGGAATATTAATGAGAAGTCTCATCTTTTACTTTTTGCACTTCTTATTTTTTAGTTTGCAATCTCTATTATATGATGGATCTTGTTGTACAGTATTGGCACCACTTTGGGATCATCAAGTGGATCTAAATTGGTTTTGGCAAACCGAGTTCTAGTCAGTGGCTTTAGTTTGAAAGAAAAAAGAAATAGCTTACAGGTATTTGGTGTCAATTGTTTTCTTTCTTGTTGGCTCATAAGCTTAGTATTCTTTATTTAAGATTCTTTTGTGTCTTCAAGGAAGATTGCATGTTTGGCTTTATTACTTGTATGTTTGCTTGTTTCTTTCAACTCTCTTGCTTGCTACCCAGCCTTGCTAGCCAAAAACCTGTTTTGAGAAGGCATACTTCTCATGTTTCCAAAATCCTTTGAACCCAAAACTTTTGTCACTTGTGTCCACCATATCTACCTAGTAGCTTTTGCTATTCCTAGCAAATTCTCAAGATTCATCTACCTTTCAAATTAAAAAGTATTTTGTTATGTGAAAACTAGTTAGTAAAGCTCTCACGAACTTGATGGCACACTTTATTTACTTGCCCCTAATAGACTTGAACCATTGTGGACATCGAAGTTGTATATGCTTGCATCTATACATTGGGATTAGCAGAACCATGCTGTCACGGGGAACGTTTTCAACATTGCACTTGTACTCTGTACACAGTTGATATCGTGCTCTTTTGTCTATGGATGTCAACGGTGTGAAATAAAGAGGGGACTTGTAAGTCCATGGAGTTTGTATTCTGTGTTAGAGAAACGACTGGGCCGCTAGCCTAAGTCATGCTTAATCATGGTGGAAACTTGCAGCATCACCATAGTGAGTCATCTATGAAGCATCCTCAATAAAAAGCTATACACATAGTAAATAAAAAGATCGCTGAGATGCTCATTGTCTACTTGCCTTGTAATTTTGGTTATGGGAAAGCTCATGTACCATGTGCAAGGGGTACCCCGTTGGCGGTTCTCAATGATATGCAAATACTTACAATGACAAGAACTTACCTAGACCCAAAGTTGAGTATGCATGAGGAGTGGCCCTCATATTCAAGGGACATGAGATTGCCAACTTATATTTCGTCAATCATATACTCCATCTTTGTTCACTTTAACCTTAATCATCTCAAGATGCTTATGATAGGGGCAATGAGGGCTCAAAGCTAGTAAGTACCATAATCTTTTGGAAGCTCTTTATGACTTGTAATCCCTGCTACCCTCTAAGAAGGGACCTTTCTCCCACTACCAGTTTGAGTCAGTAAACCTACTTCCTCTCTATCTCCAGCAAGCTTTTGAGTTGTTGTGTTTCAAGCATTCATATGGTGATTTATTCAATCATGTTCTTTATCTTCCTTGTTTGCACAAAACTCTTATCTATTGAGTACTACTTTGAAAGCCTTCACTTGTGAAAAACCTTTTTGAGCAAAGAGTGTTCCTGTTTTGAAACTTCTACAAAAAGCTTTTGTGAAACTGTTTGCCAGGTGTTCTCTGACTAAGAAAAAAATTTCCAATTCCAATTATGATTTATCTTTATGCATCTCTATTGTGACTGATGTGCTTGGTTGCAAGCTATATTATATTATGGTGAGTTTCTTTCTTCTATGAGTTGTGCAATGGTAAGTGTCATGCTTCTTGTTCGTATTCTTTTATCGACACTTCACTCCATAAACCTGTGGACATGTTTACTGAGCTCAGTATTCGCTGGGGACAAGCGAAGTCTAAGCTTGGGGGAGTTGATACGCCCAATTTGCATCACCATTCTATATCATAATTTACCTCTATTCATTGATATTTGTCTTCTTATGAGTAATTACTTATGGATTTTCATTTGTTTATGCATGTTGGATGATTCCTATAGGATGGACTACCGGAGTCTGGATTCTGATGGAAAAGAAGGCGTTTCGGTGCAATTTCGCGAAGATCAGAAAAATACCAGAAAAATATGGAAACATATTATTTTACATGAGGACGAAGGAAGACAGAATGAGGAGCGAAGGGGGACCACAGGGGGGCCACACACCCCTAGGCGCGGGCCCACCTAAGGTCGCGCCTAGGGCAGGTTTGGCCCACCTGCCCGGCCTCCGACTCTCCCCCTTCGCATATATCTTCCCTTCGGAACCCTAACCCTCAAGGAGCGACCACAAATAGATTTCTGCCGCCTCTGGGGGCGGAAAACACCGAGAGATAAAGATCTCTCTGGCAGACAGAATTCTGCCGGGGGAATTCCTTCCCGGAGAGGGGAGACCGTCGCCATCAACACCATCATCAAGCTAGGCTTCATCGGGATCATCATCATCCACACCATCATCTCCACCAGCACCATCACCACCACTCCGTCCCGCTGTAACAATTGTGTTGGATATTGCTTTAGTTCTTAGGGGAAACTTTCCCGGTGTTAATCACTATTGTAGTTGATGCTTGTGAGTGGAACCATTGGATTATTGTTTATGTTCAGATTGTTATCCATTATCATATCATCTTTGATCTTGATCCATATGATGTCTTGTGAGTAGTTCGTGTAGTTCTTGAGGACATGGGAGAAGTCATGTTGTTAGTAGTGAATCTGTGATGAGTTATTATTCAATGGTTTAGTATTTAAGTCGTGGTGCTATTCTTCTAGTGGTGTCATGTGAACGTCGACTACATGATACTTCACCATTCATGGGCCTAGGGGAATGCATTGTGTATTTGGCTACTACTCGTGGGGTTGCCGGAGTGACAGAAACCTGAAACCCCGTTAAGACACCTTTGCACAAGGGAGTGTAGGATCTCAGAGTTTAAGGTTGTGGTTAGATTTATATCTTAATTACTTTCCTGTAGTTATGGATGTTTGCAGGGGGTTTAATCACAAGTATGTATTAGTCCTAGGAAGGGTGGTATATTAGCACAGGTTCACCCACACAATACTTACAAACACCAAAGAAGAGTACTCATCTATTTGAAGTGAAAGCACTTGACAAAATTCCCATGTGTCCTCGAGAACATTTGGTCCTTATAAGTATTTCCACCGGCTTGTCCTTTGCTAAGAAAGGATTGGGCCACTTGCTCCATTTGTTCGTTACTTATGTTACTTGCTCTTTGTTTTGTTGCCTTGTCAGAAAACCACTAAAAATCCGTTTGCTAAGTATTCACAGGGATTTCCTGCTTCATACCACTGTTCAGCACCTTCTGCTCCTTGTTGGGATTGACACTCCTATTTATCGAAAGTACTACGATACGCCCCCTATACTTGTGGGTCATCATGCTTGCGGATTGGGTCGCTGCTACCACAGCTTTCGGATCCGGAACCGTAGGTTCCTTCATCCGAGGGAGGGCCACACAGATCTGAGTTGCAGCTGCTGCTGTAATCTGACTCGTCTATCAGCGTCGATGCGCGCAGCGCCCCGATGGATGGGACCCATGAAGCGGTCCTGATGGATGGTGGTGGCACCCGCTCTGGGAGACGGAGAGTGCCAGTCTGCCCCACCTGGAAGCAGAAGCTCCCGAATAGCATCTCGAGCCCGTCACCAACGGACTCGAAATCCCTCAGGGTGGCCGGCGAGTGGGCGGTGAAGTCAAAGGTGCCTAAGAGGAGGTGACTCTTCGTCGCCGATGAGTTGTAGATCGCTCCAGATGGGACCATCATGATCGCACAATCAGCGTCCCCAGTTCCCACAGATGGAGCCAATTGACGAGGTTCGATCCTGTCAATGTCATTGTTATGGACTTGGGTTTTGGAGAAGATGGGGATGCTGGAGATCATGGAATGGTTAACAGACAAGAAACACGGGACACGAGGTTTACCCAGGTTTAGGCCCCCGGAGGGAAAACCCTACTCCTGCTTGTCTGCTCTTGATTACGGCGGAACCGAAGTTACAGGGGTGCGTAGATGCAATCTGGCGTGAAGGTGTGTATGCGGGGGTGGAAGCTATCCTTCTCGTTGTGCCCTCCTGGCCTTTATATAGATAGGCAGGTCTCGGGTTTACGTCGAGTCGGTTACAGATTAGGGTTTGTACCTTTTGAAATTCTATCTAATCTAGTCTTGTTCTCCAAGGATCCGAAGACAGCATGGGCTTTGGCCACCCGAAATCTCCACAGGCCGCGTGCCTTGTCGTGGGCCTTCCCTTGGGCTGGACCAGGTATACCAATGTTGTGTACCCGTGGGGTATAACCATGTCACCCTCCTCTCCCCTCGCATGTCTAGTAGACTCTCCACTCAAAAAATTAAGAGCCATTTTTCTCCCATTAAATGTCCACTCAAAAATAAAAATTCATTTCATTAAAATCACTCTTAATTCACTTGATTTAGTGTTACTCGTTTAATGAACACTTCATTTGATGAACATGTCATTTAATGAACACATTAACAATTCAATCCCTTGTAATATTTTGATACACCGAAACTATTCCGGCACATTCGTCAGAATAATTCCTGCGATGTCCATTATTTTCTCATGCGTTCGCTATCCACTCAAATGCGTTGGATAACCTTAAGTGTGTATCCCTATGGGATTGAGAACTATGTGTAAATGATCGAGATGCTCTCCGATTGATAATAATTAGCGGGACCTAGATATCCATAATGAATCCCACTAGTTCAATGATAAACCAGTGATCGTGTGAACCTTTTTTCGCAGTAACCAATTCCTTTTGTCTCGTGATATTTTAATTGTCCGAGATCTGATCATTTGGTATCATCCATACCTAGTTCGATCCCGTTACCTACAGGTACTTTTTTCTTGTTCCCGTGATATAACATTCTTAGTGATTTTATCGCTTAAACATCATCCCTTAAACGCCATACCTTGTCGAACTATAGGCGAATAAACGCCATTCCTTAAATAGTCTGACTCAATTCTCGATCCATGATATGTGATTCAGGCAATGCTTTCCGAATCATATCACACGAGAGGGCCTAGATAATATCTCTCTAGATGGAGGGGCAAAATTCCATCTTGGTTATTCACATCACGCAGCTTGATTCTTAGTTGACCCGAACTCTGCCTTTATAACTGCCCTGTTATGGATCGACGTTTGATAAAACCTAAGTCGGTGATCCACAACTCGGATTATGCAATAACATTAGGTCTAAGGATTACATTGATTGAGACACACAAATGACGACTTGTTCGTTGTGTCTCAATATGGGTCAATCCGACTCGCTAAACTCTTTAGCCGAATCCGTGTAAGTCGAAATAGCATCACCATGCCCATGACAAGTGGAACCGAGTCATCAGCCGAATTTCACATTAGTCTAAGTTGTGTGTCCAGCACAACCTTAATAACTAAGGATATTTAGTATGAACAACATGAATATATAGTTCCACAACTGAATCCTATATTCAATGATATACATCAGATGTTCATGCAAGGACGATTTAATAACTTTATAAATACAATGGGAATTACATCATACATGATTGCCTCTAGGGCATATTTCCAACACAAGAGTGGGATTTTTCCATCACGACGATGGAGACATATACTCTGGGCACTCTCGGTGATATCACATTGATATAGATTGCAAGCAAGTGATGATATCATTAGAATGTTATATCACGGGAACAAGAAAAGAGTACATATCAGTAATGATATTAAACTAGGTATGGGGATACCAATGATCGAATCTCAGACATGTAATATATCGCGAGACAAAGGGATTTAGTTATGAAGTTGAAGGTTCACACGACCACTAGAGTCATCATTGAATGTGTGGGAATCAGTACGGATCTCTGGGTCCCACTGCTGATTGTTGATCGGAGAGGGGTATCGATCATGTCTACATTATTCGTGAACCGTAGGATGACACACTTAAGGGATATCGACACCATTTGGAGAAAATAAGATGCCATAGAAAGAAAATGAAAGCGCTGAAATTATTTCAATGGACAGCTGAATTGTTTTGGGTGAAATTGTTGAAATTGGTTCTGCATGTGATATTGAAATGTTGCAAGGGGTTTTATGTGAATTTTTGTTAATTAAAAAAAATTCTGAATAAAATAAATAAAAATGTTTTTTATTAATCAGAGATTGTTTATTTTGGTGGAAAATAAATGCAACTTTGAGTGGAGTTGGAATTAATGGCAATGCGTTTAGTGAAAGCTCCACTCACCATTATGGAGGGAGAGGTGGGGGCACCTCCATGGCCAGCGGCCATGCCCCTTGGGAAGCCTCATCCCCTATAAAAGGAGGCCTCCTCCTCTCCACTCACACCTTCTAGCGAAGGATCTCTCTCCCCCTCTAGAATATTCCATATGGTCTTGGCTTATCGAGATACATGTTTTCGGTGGCTTTTTCTGGAGCAAGGATTTGCTGCTTCCGCTTCTTCGCTGGAGCAAGACTCGGAGGTTGTCAGGGTACCAGACGTGTGTGCGATCACGAATGCACCACTGCTTTGTGGTGCTAGGACTTCATCACAATCTTGAGATCGGCAAATTAATGACTACATCATCAACGAGATCAAATCTCGTAATGCTTTGTCGCTCTTTAAGGGTAAGTTCTCTATGGATGTATATCCACTCGTTTATTGTATCTAGGTAGATAGATCTTGGTACTTATGTCACTCACATCATAGTAAAATTTTTGTTTTCTATGCTGCAAACCCAACATGTGCCCGCAGCCTCATGGCGACTTGGACGCGATTTGAGTGCAACTCATAATCGATCAATCAGTAGCAGCTCCTAGCAGAACGTGCCAACTCCCAAGTGCCACAGAGTCATAATGACATACCTTCCAGTGTGACTTATGTCAAAGTCGCTTTTGCCTCATGATATACCTTATCGAGCTATAGGTGAATTATCATCATCCCTTTAATAGCTCAACTCTCTTATTGATACTCCCTCCGTTTCAAAATATAAGATGTTTTAGCTTTATGAAACAAATATATCTAGACTCCTTTTAGTATGCAGATTCACTAACGTTTGGAATGAATCTACACACTAAAAGAAGTCTAGATACATTTTCTTCATAAATCTAAAACACCTTATATTCTGAAACGAAGGAGTATGTGTTATGTGATTCATCTGGTTAACACGTAATCGACTCGCGCATGGTCATGCTTTCCGAATCATATCATCTGAGGGGCATAGAGAATATCTCTCCAGTCGGAGGGGCATACTCCCATCTTAGTTATCCACATCATGTGGCTTGATTGTTAGCCAACCCAAACTTTGCCTTTATAACTGTGTCGTGATAGAACATCGTTTGATAGAACCTAAGTCGGTTGATCCACAACTTGGATTGTGTGGCAAACTCGGGTCTAAGGATTACATTGGTTAAGACATACAAATGATGATTTACTCGTTGTATCTCAGCATGGGTCAGCTTGAATCGCTAAACTCTTTAGTCAAACCCATGTAAGTCGGAGTAGCATCATCATGACCATGACAAGTGGAACCAGCATCAGCCGACTTTCACATTTGTCCAAGTTGTGTGTCCAACACAACCTCGACGACTAAGTACATTTAGTATGAACACCATGAATATGTAGTTCCACAACTGAATCACATATTTAATTATACATATCCAATGTTCGCACAAGGACAACTTAATAACTTTATGAATATATTGGAAATTATATCATACATGATTGCCTCTATGCATATTCCCAACATATTCCTACACCAATTATGTTCTTCTCATTGGGTCCTTTGGTTAAGATCCAAAAGGATGCTAATACGTTTAATTCCTAGAAGTCTCATAAAACAGTATGTAATGTACTAAAAGGGTCAATACGGTCGACTATAGGGGGTGAATAGGCGATTATCAGTTTTTAGTTTATTTTTCAATATAGGGGACTTAACAAGAGAATAGATTGTTTAGATATGAAACTAGGTGACAATCCTATATGATGAGGAATAAGCAAGAAAGCAAGCACAAAATAATTACAAGTAGTAAAGTCAAGAGAACGAAGTAATCGAAGAATAGACACGGAGATGTAATTCCCGTAGTTTATTCGTTTTGAGGAAAAGTATGTCTACGTTGGAGGGTGTGGCGCCATAAAGGCCACAAATGCCACAAAGGGTGGGCTCATGATCCACTATCCGGTGGCCTTGAAGGCGACGATCGAAACCTTTACAAACAAAATCGGAGCAATCTCTACAACTAAATTGGAGGCTCCCAACATGACCACAAAGCTTCACAACAAATGTACAAGCTCCATGGACGACCACTTCCGTATGGGGTTCCAAACAACTCAAGAGTAACAAGATCCATAAGGAAAAACAAGGGGAGATCAAATTTCCTTTGGTAGAGGTGTAGATCTAGGTAATCTCTCCTAATCTTCAAAAGATAAAAAAATTAGGTGGCTAAGGAGAGAGATCTAGGGATTAGGATCTTAATCACTAATGGTGAAGAGAGAGTGTGTGAGACTGGTAGGTGGAAGGAGGAAGGACTCCTTTTAAAGGGGTTCCAAAATTCAGCCGGTTGAGCTCAGAATGTCCCTCCAACAGCTCTAAGGGAGGGGAGTGAGGGGACACTACCGCACCGGTACTACCGTTCGAGCTGAGACGGTAATAGGCGTCGGTACTACGGCCTCACTACCGGTAAAACGAACTGGCCAAATAGCACGCTCCGCGGTATTGAACCGGAACTACCCCAGTAGTTCCGTCCGGTACTATGGCCTCACTTATAGTAATTAAAACCATCCGTCTGCACTGGTTCGGTATGCATTTCTTCTGGATAATCACTTCTTCGTGGGGCTGGACTTCCTACCAAATGACGCACCTTTTACAAATAAAATCAAGGAGGCAGTGGTGCACCACCCCATTGGAAGAGGAAAATCATTTGAGTTCATCCATAATTACTACGAATACCCTTGAATGGAAATATTCAGAAGATAAAAAACTATAAAAAAAGTCTAGCTACATGGCTATGCAGAAATCCCTTACGGGAAGCAACTTGATTTGTTATTTTATTTTTGACTCATCCTCTTCTTTAGAATTTCTTAGGACTGATTAAATAACGTGATGGTAAGAGGAAAATCTTTATGCAGCTTGGCATGAGGAATCTAAAACTGTATGGCTGTCTGTTTGATCTACTAATCCCATCCCGTGTTGCACATTGTATCGCATTTAGTTTCCGGGTTCTAACTTTTTTTTCCCGGCTAATTGTGGCTAAACTTTTAGTCCTTGTTTAAATGGTGTTCTACTGTTCTGTTACCACTCGTTCAGTGCTTATGTTTTATGAACTGTATGCCTTGTGTGTTCATTTGTGCAAATTAGAGCTTTTAACAACTAGAGCTTCATCTTATTTAAATTAAATAGTCCATTAATTATACCCTTGAGCTCTAATCCATCACAGCTATGTAATGCAAAGCCTTTACTATTTGTGGTGCTACTATTTGTAGTTTCATTCTTTACTATTTGTAGTTTCATTCTTTACTATTTGTAATGCACAGCCTTTACTATTTGTAGTTTCATTCTTTTGCGTTATCGTTAATGTCATTAATGTATTTCTTCGTAACTGCAGCTAAATGTGGCTGGGTTCTCTTGGGATCTTCTCAATAAAGAAAAGAGTCTGGACATCTGACAGACGTTTTCGACATGGGTTACAGGATCAGACGTGTGCTTGCTTCACGTGTCTACAGGAGGAGGACAACGTTGACCATATCACGGTGCAGTGCGTCTCCGGTTCATCTGTCTCGAAGCGGCTGGGCTGCAACTGGAAGAGCCACAGGCAGAGAGTACTCTTGAGAGCTGGTGGCCGCAGGCGAGAGAGAGAGAGAGGATTCAGGCTCCCTGATTCTGGGGCTGTTGAATAGCCCCTGTTCTGAAATCTTGTGGTGTTGTGTCCTTCAGTGGTGGTGTGTGTGCAGTGGAGATTCGTTATGCTCCTGGGAACACAAATACATCGGCCCCGACCTTTGAACCGTGATGGCTTTCTCGCTGTACACTGCACCGGTACTTGACGACTCGTGGATACATGGAACTGAACACGACCAGGGCAACATCATGTTCGTTCAGGTTCAGAGGCCACCAGACCAGATTAGTGATGTTTGACGCAAGCAGCTAGTACCATTTAAGCTTGTCCAGTGCAAGATTTCAGCTAAGCCTGTGCAAATACGGTTTGACCGGTTTGGGCTAGTTCAAAATTTTGTACTAGCTTCAAAGTTTAGATTGGATTTGTAAATGTGATTGCACTAGGAAATTTTTGGCCGGATCTGAGCGGTTTGACCGGTATCACTTTTGCACAGGCTTAATTTCAGCTACTGTACTCTGTGATAAACACTTCAAAAAAGTACTACTACTATAGTTGAAGACACCCATGTAGTAAGATGTACCTTAACTAAGCAGTGGAAGGGTTCAGACTGGATGCGGTGTTCAAATTATACAGCACGGGGGGCAGGGTTCAGAGGATTCCAGGATTGCTGTGATCACTAGGCGCAATGGTCTCCGCACTGAACATAAAACATACTGGTAGTGTTATGCAACTTGTAGATAGACGAAATTGTACAGGAGAATATTAACAGCCAGTTGGTTCAGGTTCAGAGGCATGCAGACAGATTAGCCATCACGAAAACTTCTAGGTTTGTTATGATATTTTCAAGAATCTGCAGACTATAACATACTCGTATCGTACTGTTAGTTCAGGTTCAGAGGAAAGACAGAGGATGGTGATTACGGAATTTTTCGATCACAGCATCATTTATTTAAGCTAAGAAAGACGGTCCACAGCACACTAGCTAAAAGTGGCAGCAAAATTCACAAGTTGCGATAATCTAATCGACTCGATTTACTGAAATAGCATACGGACATAGCCTCACATACAAGAAAATACATGGACTGCCAAGCATATGATCGATGTCTGATAATCTAACTTTTCGAGCACAGTTCTAAACTTCCGAGAATTTGTGTTTTGTGTTAAGAGCGCGATGTACTAATTCATTGGATAAAATAGAATAGGTGCTGATAAATTGACACTTGTATTACCTTGGGTGCAGCTAAAGTTCTCTGAATAAACACTACTGAATGTTGTGATTAACACTTTATCAGAAAATAAACACTGCGGATGAAGACAGCCATTTAAGTTGTACTGTAACTATGTAGATTCAAGATTATACAGCAAAGGAGCAGGTTTCAGAAACTTCCAGGAGCTATGGCCCGGAAGCCAAGAGAAGCTTCCAAGGATCTGCACACTGAACATAAAACATGTATTGGTACTAACATGCAACGATTGCATCCACAGAACTGAACGTGTATATCAACAAGTTCGTTCAGTTTCAGAGGCAGAGGATTGCAAAAAATGACGATTACATGGCATCGCTTAAGCTAAAGATCAAGCCAATTTAAAACACACTAGATAAAACTGGGAGTTCATAAGTTGGATAAATCTAATACTACTACACAATTTGGAGAAATTACACTCCAGCACTGGCAGGAGAATCTGCACAGTGAACATTAAACATAAGGCTAATGTTTCAACTTGTTGATACATGGTACTGAGCGACCATTATACCATCACGTTTGATCAGGCTCACACGAAACAACCAGATTAGTGATGCTTTAGGAAAGCAGCAACCATTCAAGCTGATTCACTGTGCAGATTAGCAAGACTGACAGTCAATTTCACAAACTGGTGAAATCACATTCGGGCACAGAATCACATGAAACGAAGAACAGACATCCGAAAACAGATAACAACATCAGAGGACGCCATTACACAGCCACCATGGCAAGAACAAAGGAACATCCTACAGCACTAGAACATCTCCACTACTCAACGCGGGCTAACAACGACCTAACACATCTCTGCAGGTGCAGTCACGAACGTCACAGCCTGGCGCCTAGGCCCTCTCGCCACGGATGCGGCGTGCGAGCTGGATGTCCTTGGGCATGATGGTGACGCGCTTGGCGTGGATGGCGCAGAGGTTGGTATCCTCGAAGAGCCCGACCAGGTACGCCTCGGCGGCCTCCTGCAGCGCGGAGACGGCGGATGACTGGAAGCGGAGGTCGGTCTTGAAGTCCTGCGCGATCTCCCGGACGAGGCGCTGGAATGGGAGCTTGCGGATGAGGAGCTCCGTGCTCTTCTGGTACTTGCGGATCTCCCGGAGCGCGACGGTGCCGGGGCGGAACCGGTGAGGCTTCTTCACGCCACCGGTGGCCGGGGCCGACTTGCGCGCCGCCTTCGTCGCCAGCTGCTTGCGCGGGGCCTTGCCGCCCGTGGACTTCCTCGCCGTCTGCTTGGTGCGGGCCATGGCCTTGGTTCGTGGGGTGGAGGAGGAGGAGTAGAGGTCGATTGGGATTTGAAGGATTGGGTTTGGAGTGAGGAGGAAGAAGGGGAGGGGCGGTTTTAAATAGGCGGCGCGCGGGCGGGAGATTTTCGGGGGACGGTGGCGTCCTGGGCGCGTGAGCTTTGTGTTTTCGGGAGGGGAGGTGAGTGCGCAGCGTTGGATCCGGTACGGTGTGGACGGTTCGGATTGGTTTTTTGTGGGGGCTGATCCGTGGGGAGGTGGTTCGAGTGACCTGATTGGTTAGAGATGGGTGAGACGGATCGAGGAGGCACGCTGTGCCAGTGTGTTCCTGTCCCGTGCTGCCGATTTTGCGTTCAGTGAAATGAATATGACCTTGGAGAAAGGCGCGGTCATATTTGTTTTTTTGTAAGTGCACTTGTTCAAACACATTTTCTTCTAGGTTCTTTTCCCGTGACATGTACAATCTGTTAGAAATATATCCTACTGACAAATAATAAAGGATGTTTATTATTATATTTCAGTAGTTTACAATAGTTTTATATCATGCTATAATAGTATCAATCGGAAACATTGGTACACATGTGGTATATAAACAAACCAAATCCTTAGTAGCCTCTGTTCAGCTAGTTTATTTGTTAACTGATGATCAATGGTTTACTAGTCATGGGCATCTATATCAATTGACAATGAGATTATACCATTAGTAAATGATATGATGGACATGCTTACCCAACACAAGTATTGCCACACGATCAAGTCATAAAATTTATCGTTGCAATAATTAGGAAACGAAGTACTCCCTCCTTCACGGTTTGCAGGGCGCCTAATCAAATTTGGGTTTTTCCAAAACTACAACATTTCTAGGCGCATAAGAATTAATTGTTGATTAATGTGGCAGCTTTTCTCCCAACTTCCTATGCATGCAACAGTCTCTCACCACTGCATGCGTCTTGACCGCTCATTAATAGGCCTAATTTTCAGCCAATACGTTCACGCCTAGGTTCGTGAGATTTTTGTAAAGCGCCCTGCAAACAGTGAAGGAGGGAGTATCCTACTCCTTAGACCGTGAGTTCATATCTAATCACTATCACCCAAGACTGCTTTGATTGCATCAACCGTCATACCATAACAGGGTGATCATAAAGATGTCTCTCAGGTACTCCAAAGGGATAGGTTGAGGCGTATGCATCGAAATCGGGATTTGTCTCCCGTGTGACGGAAAGATATACCAGGCCTTCTTGTATTCATAAATATATATATATATACCGTAGGGGCTTCCCCTACTATCATGATCTTAAAAAAGATACACCGGGCCCACTCGAGGGATGATATTGAAGAGATTCGCAGTAGAAAACAAAAAAATTCTAGCTAGCGCAACACCAATGCCAGGATATATCTATGAGTTAATGCAGTAACGAAGATGGTGTTTTGGTGACATACCCTTATAGACTGAAAGTGTTGTATTCATGCTCGAATGTTGGTGATGTAGTCGTACTCGTAACCAACCTCAAGGTCGCGTTGATCCTGGCACATCATCTCCTGGTCCTTGCACAATAACTTCGGCGCCACAAGTGGCAGCGCCCCCGAGGTATCGCACACTACGGTGTCCAACGATGACTCTCGTTCTCCTTGATCTATCTAGAATGCGAAAGTACACCCTCTGGAACTGGGATCCAGCTGCGCGACGACGTGCTGGGTGGTGTTGTCTCCCATCGTGCGCAGTTCTTCTTGGAACCGCATTCATGAGATTCAATGGGGAAAGAGAGGACAAAATCCCTAAGGAAAATGTCTTAGGAAATTCCCTTTTATTTATTGTGTATTGTATCCACCAATACAGACCTTCTTATATAGGGGAAAGGGTAGGACCCCTTCTTCCCAAAGTCCCGAAGTGGGATTAAAGGAGAGGAGGAGGGAGAGGAGGCGCGCGCGGTGGCCTGAGGCGGTGCACCTGCCGGCGGGGTGTGCCCCACCTGCCCCACGCGCACATAGCCAAAGGCTGCGACGGCGGCTAGCCTGGGTGGGCCCTACCTTCCCGCACGGTGGCCCAAGGCCAGGCCGAAGGGTGGCCAGGTGCTGTGATCCAGCATAGCACTACATGATATAGTACACTATAGTCGTTGACATAACACCAATGAAATACCGTTCACTAGTATTACATCCCTCAGAGTGGCACAACGGAAACATAGCAGGTCCAAGACTTGACTATAGTTTACAACTCAACTTTTTACACAAGATCCAGAGAACACTCTAGGTTAAAGAGAGAGAAAGAATCTTCTTACAAAGAAGAATGATAAATAATCAACTCAAATCTAATATACTAATAGACTAATATCTAAATTACTGAGGCTTGCATTGCTGCTATTGCAATACTCTATAGAAGTAGGTTCTATGGCTAGAGATTCTATTCTTATCTAATCAGCAACTTCGTCTTCACTTGAGTTGATGTATGTGTTGACTTTCTTGATTTCATTGAAAAGCTTTAGCTTTTGATGATGATTCCTAGAGCATGACTTGATGTAGATATCATATGTACTGGCTTTAGAACCTAGCAAGGGTTAAGAAGATACTTTGAGTACGAGCGTACTCAGCAAGTTCACTAGAAAAGGAGTGTTTGATGCACTATATCTACAGCTATAGACCATAGGTCGTAGGCAATGCAAGTTTTCGTAAACATTTTTCAAAGTTTGCTTTTATTCTGAAAAACTATATTCGTCAGCCTTCACGGGTTTACCAGAACTTTCATGGAGTTCCTTTCCCGCCGCGTTCGCAGCTCCTTCCCGGAACAGGGAGTAACAAGTTACAGTTCTTACACTCTGCAGAGGTGCGTCACTTTACCCATGAGAGATCTTAGCTTTGTTGCACATCCGGGCTGCGAACCCGTTCACACTTCCTTGGTGTAAGGCCCAAACTAAGACCCAAGCCAATCACTGCCTTCTCCGCGACCCCGCATGTCTCCTTGGTGTACGCCAGCCCACCTATTGAATTACGGCAATTGGCAGTACAGACCGTTCAGATGCCGGAACTATCGTGGGACGTTGAGGGCTCCCACCCATATGCTGCATATCCTCTACGAATTACCATATAATATGCATGCTACAAGTGATAACAGCCACGACCCGCACATCCGGCTCCATGCGAGAGGGAAAAGATACAGCTGACTTCTTCGTCCCATTCCAAATCTCATGGTCAACGCGTAATATACGGCAAAAGAATCACTGGCGACATTGGTTGTTAAGTCCTAGATAATATGTTCCTTTACCACCGGAACTCTTATAGTAGGTTATTACCTCATGGTAAATAACCTATAATCATATTATTATGAAAATAGTGTTTTCTGACCTTTTTCAAATGCAGGTGATGACAACACTGGATTTGCAAAATACTTTACAGAAAATAATCAAAGGATATGAGCAAGTGTGAACTTGCCTTTTGTGATTGCAAGATTATGCACTCACGGTCTTCAAGACAATATAAGATCCAATATCTGAAATCAGCATCATTGGTCCGGTAAGGACTAATGTTTAAAGAAGCAAAATGCTCTTATGCATAAGTAATGTAATGCACTTTATGAACACGAATCCCGGGAATAACGTTGATCTGGGTTTTGAATGCTAGGAATGGTTTGTTTATAATGTTTTGCCCTTTTAGATTAAGTTTCACACATGTGCTTCTTATTAAGGCTTGTGAGGATGTGTGAAACAATATGTAATTATAATATCATAAAATAATGAGATACACACAAATGTGAAATGCTACTCAAGATTGCTTATACTATAATTGTTTATCTTCAAATTGTATTTACAAGTAGTGTCACTTATAAAGAACTTAAGTATTATCAATCCTAAATATACAAGTAAAGCATATGTAATGTGATTATTATTAATTGTCATTTGTTATTTGAAGTGGCAAAAAGAATAACATTTGAAGAAAATCTTACTTAACTAAGCAGAAGTATTTAAACCTTTAAGTTAAACTTATGAGGTGTTCTTTCTAGTTATAGTCTTTAAGTAAGAAAGAATTACTCCATTTGAATAATGACATCAAAGTATTTGAGACTTATATATCTTGGTTTTTAACTTGGTTAGTTTGGTATTAAGATACTTTATAACTTAATTACAATAGACCAAAGTTAACTATAAAGTATATAATAATGTTTTTAGCATTATATTTAAAGTCATGTAGACTAAAGTTAACTTTAAAACATAGATGGAATTTAGAGTATATTGCTTATGTTGTCTGTACCTTGTGTACTTTGTAATGTTTCCTTAAAGTCACTTATGAACGGTTATACTTTTATTTGGTGTAGTGGTTTCTTGATTTTATAATGGAATAGAATAATTTACCTTTTTGTAAATGAATGGTTATAATTGGTAATTAGGGAAATGTCATTACTTAACTACTTATGGTTCACTATAGGGTTTTGATTTGTTTATAAACTTGTGGTTAAAGTAAGTTAAGAGGTTTTATTTAATCCCAATTATTCTTGAAGATTTTATACTTAATAAAGATCTTTTTAGAAAATAAATTACATAAATATAGTTGAAGGATAATTCAATAAGATTGTATTTAAATGGTGTTAAATCATTTTGACTTCATAATTTTAGTTTTTAAGACTAATACTATTTATTAGACCTTAATTAGTTATTTTTAGAATATTTGCAAATTTTATTTACCCTTATATGAATTATTAACTAAAGAAATAGGTTTAAATTCAAGTTATTAAAGTGTTTAACTTTTTATTTAACTCAAAGTGGAATATTATATTTTTATCATATGGGTATTATTTTTGTGATCATTTTGGTATATTACACTTGTTTTTGTGATTTAAAAATAATAAGATATGATTTTTATAATACTTATTACTTTATAAATACTTAATAAATATCAAATATTTAGTTAAGTGGAATAATAATGCATGATTATAGTTTTAAAATTATAATTCTTATTTTTCTAAGATTTTTGGTATTTTACTTATATTTTTAGCATTTACTTTTATTAAAATATTAATTTTCAAGGTATTTGATGGGGATATGCCTACCGGGGTATACCTAGCAGGACGTTTCCGACTGGCCCACGACCTGGCGAGTGGGCCTGCAAGACAGCGACTGGATCAAGACCTGGCGTGGATCCAAGCGACTGGAAGCTGAAGGCCCAGGAGAGTAGATAGGCCCAGTCGGATTAGGTTAAACGAGTACCGAAACCTTAACAGATTCGGTTGAGATTTGTAAACCCTAGGGAGGGTGAGTCTATAAAAACCTCCCTACAGGGCGTGTAGGTGTACGTTCCATCATACACCCAAGCGACTCGCCGCCTAGTCGTCGAGCTCGCCCCATTGTACCTCCATCATAATACAATCTAGCAGGAGTAGGTCTTTACCCTCCGGGGGGCCGAACCTGGGTAAAACCCTGTGTCTCCGCCCTCATCTCGCACCGCAGATGGCTGGCCGCCCTTGCCTTTTGTTCTACTACTCGCTGCCGATTGCAGCATCTGCCGTGACCTTTCCCACGAAAGTGGAGCCCACCGTGGGGCCTGGCCGGTGTTCTGCGGCGAGATCCAATCTGCCCATCAACGAGACGGTCGCCACCGGCCGCATGATAGCGATCGGCGAGATGCTCCAGATCTTGCCGAGCAGCTACGTCCCGACGGCGCGACCTGTCACGCACAACATGATCTTGCCGGTCGGCACGATCAACCTCTTCGTCGGCCTCACCGACGTCATCGTCTCGGAGGACTCGGATCGCATCCGCGAGTCGCCGCCATGCGACCAGCTCTCCGAGAGCCAGGTCCGCATGATCCATCGCCTCGCCTCCGAGTACAACTCGGCCCACAGCAACGTGGCCGAAAACTCCGCGGCCGCGGAAGACGCGGCCCTCAACGACGACGCCGACTCGGCGACCCCGGCATCACTCGCCGGATCCATCACCGCGGCTTCGCCCGCGGGCTCCATCACCCAGGTCTCCAACGTGGGAGACTTCGAGGATCCCTCCATCCTTGGGATCTTCGACTTCGACTCCGTATCGAAAAACTCCGCCGATCTCCGCGACGGGACCAGTCGCCACGCCGCGACCTACATGGCGACTGGCACCGATCCGCCAGAGGATCCCTTCTCCACCCTGATCCCTCCTAACGCCACGGAAACGGAGGTCGAGGAACTCTGCCTAAAGCTGGCAGAGGCAGTCCGCAAGGAGCAAGCCGAGCGCGAAAAATTTCACCTCGAGCAGGTGACGGCGCAGGAGCTGTCGCGCTACCACCAGCAGCGAATCAGGTCGCGCCTGAACCCCACCGTCCAGGGGCGCGCCCTGAACTTCGACGACGAGAACGACCCGGCCCGCGTGGCCGAGCGCGCGATCTGCGAGAACGCGCCGCCAGGAGGAAGCGCCCGGCCCCCACCAGGGTCGACGGCGAACGGCGCCCCACCTCCACCCAACCGCACACCTCCCAGGGATCAACCGCGGATAGTGATCTCCTCACGGGAGCGAGACGAGAATGGCCTACCACTGTTCTCCACCCTGATGGACAACCTCGTGGCAGGTCGAGCAGCGGCCGACGACATCACGGCCACCGGCGACGGAGCCCTACAGATCCAGTACGTCACGGCCCTACTCGCAAAAGCGGTCGAGCAGCAAAACGCAGGCGCCGACTCGCAGGGTCGGGTGTACTCGCGTTCTTCGGGCAGCAGAGCGGCCTCAAGCGGCCGCCCATTGGCTAAATTGTTAACATAATAATGTTTGATAATGGTTTTAAGTTATATATTTTATTTTTCTAAAAAAATTCATATATTACATGTATTTTTCTGAATTACAAAACTAAAGATATTAATTTTATAAGGTTTAATCATTTTGGGATTTTTTTAATTAAATAACTAAATGTGTTTATTAGGTCATGCTGATGTCAGCATGAAGTGAGGTGTTTTTCTCATCTGAACTAATCCTACCCCAGTCACTGACTGGTGGGACCTATGCCATGTCATTTCTATGTTCTTTATTTATTACAGAAAACATTATCACAAATTCTAAAATAATAAAAACATGAATATGACATCAGCGTGATGTCACGCTGACGTCACTCGCATCTGATCCTCTCTGGTTGATGATCAAGCCAGCGATTGAACGCGCGCGCGGAGTTGTACTTGGGCTTATTGGAAAGAGGGAGATGCGGGGAGTCTAATAGTGGCGGCGCCGCTGGATTTAGATCGTCGGAACAGTGGTGGCGACGGTGGCTAATGGCGGCGGAGACAGACGCTCATCGGGGAAGCAAACAAGGAAGCAAGGAGGAATTTGAGAGGGTGCGTGAGCACCGGTAGCTCACCGTGAAGCTGTAGGGCGTGATAGCATGACCGGAGGAAGTTTGTGGTGGCGACGATTGGCGATGAACGGCGATGTCTGGCGGTGGAGATGAGGTGTCAATTTGCTCGATAGAGAGATCCCCGGCTTGCGTGAGTAGAGGCAGACGACGGAGAAGATCACGGCGCGTCTGATAGCCACTTCCGCGGATCAAGGGGTGGTCGGAGATGGTGGGAAAGGTGATCTCCGACGAGCTAGGGTTTGGTGTTCAAGCGAGAGAAGAAGAAAGAGCAGTGGAGTGGCGTGCTAGGGTTTCTCATCGACGTCCATGGCTACTTGTAGACGACCGGAAGCGGTGGCACGGATCTTGGCGCTCATCGGCGATGAGGGTACGGCCACCGAGTTGTTTGCAGCATCGGAAGGTTGGCGTCGTCACGAGGAAGACGACGAACAGACCCCGCGAAGAGGTACGGGTCGTTCGTGGGCTGCAACTAGACCAGATGGGCTGTGTTCGGCTGCTTGCGGCGACGAGTAAGAGAGAGAGGGAATGGGCCGTGGCCAGATCTGATTCCTCTATTATTATTATTTTTCTGTTTGTTTTTCTTTTTCGATTTTTATTATCTGTTTTATTTTCTAACCTTTTTATTTAAATAATAATTTTGACTTATCTTTATGGAATTCCTTTGCTAATACTTGCAGCAATGATAAATGGTATTTAAAATCATTTTGTGAGTTTTATTATACAGTGTTATAGTTTCTTTATTTTCTTTATATATATACTTTTCCTATTATTATATGTAAGGGCTTTTGATATGCATTTAATTGAGCTAATATTCATAAACTTATTATAGAATGCATTACTATTAACTCATGAGATTTGATTCTCATTAACTCATAATATTAAGGAAATTTTTATATGTGATCCTTTATTATTATTTGATGCATAATATCCTAAGGATTTAATATGGTTAATATTACTCTCATGAATTTAGGGAATAACAAGGTATATATATTTTATTATAACTAACAAAAGAATTAGGGTTTGAATTGTAAATGCTTATCATGAGTTTTATAAGTTTTAATATACTCATATCCTTTTATTGATGTGAATAAAGATTAATGGTTAAACATATTGTTTTTATGTTTGTGATTTTTAATGATATCACCATTTAAAGTAAAATAGTGGGATTGTTTTCTAGGCCAACTTATGAGAAAGAATTGATAAAGATAGTTCTTAAGCACCTATGATAATGATGGTTGAAAATGACAAAGATGTGCTTAAGTGAGTTGATATAGGAAAATATTCCTATTAACCATTGTGGACATAAGATGATAAATCAATCATTTGATATGGATATTAGGTTTGGTTATAGAATTAGGTTTTAGTGTTTACCAAGAATTTCTATATTCCATAATTCACAATCTTGGACTTCTAACTAAGGAATTCCTTTCCTATATATACTACTTCTTCCTATCCATCATCATGTGTTAACAGGATGAGATTTACCTCATAAGAATATTCTTATCCACCTTTTATTCTTCTAACTCCTCTTGTAAATCCAATGAGCTTGACACTAAAGCTTTTCATAATCTTCACATATCGAGACTTGGTTATATCAACTACTCTACTGTTGATAACCTCCAACCTAACAAATGTTTATAGATACTTCCATTCATGCTCTTCCATTATCATCCTTCACTAATATCCCTTCAATGGATGTATACATAAAATCCTACTTCACCTCAAATGCTTAGTATTTCCAAAGAGGAAACTACTACTTCTTTAATCCAATGTTGCTCTAACAGTATCTTAATCATACAATCTAGTCTCCACTTAACTCCAGTATCTAATACAAACTTTACATCATATCATGGTGACTTGTCATGGCTAACCTAGAATAACATATCTATACTAGGCTTCAATCATGTTTTACCTACCAATGTCACTTATACAAGATATAAGCATTCAATCTTGGTGAAAAAAGCATGATCATTAGAATCCTTTGATCATTTGTGGCTTAGGTTTCTAGTTGGCTAATCAAGGTCTCATCAATACAGCCTTATAGTTGTATTAAAATTATCTTCTTAGTATCTCTATTGGATTAAGGGATGTTATTCATGGACTATGCCTACTTAATCCAATAGGATTACTCATGGGTAACTATCTTCAATGTTCATCCTTATAATCCTATTTGTTAACATATGAATATATATTCCAATTAACTCCTCTACCATTACAGGAGTGAATTAACTCCATCAAGTATCACAATGATCTTATTCTCTTCCAACACTCCCATCCTACAGATGATATTTAAAACTAGCATTACCATCTGCCTCTTCTTACTTCATTCTCTAAGGACTTAGAGTGATTGTTATGATAAAGTCAAGAGTTGATAGATCAAGAATTGATAGGTTAAGAATTGGTGAATCAATAGTTGTTTACTCAACATTGATGAACAACAGATATTGGAATATGATTCCAATAGGAATGGTAAAGATTGATATGGATAAAAAGATATATGGTGAATGATCTTGATTTGGTTTCTTTCCTACTTAATCAATTAAAGGTTAAGATTGTATTACCATGATGTTCATGGTATAAGTAGATGAGATTAAGATTTAGTTGTTACATGCCTATTACCTAAGTTATATTTATAACTTCGTATTCATGAGTTGTTGTAATGAATACTATGATATGATCACCTAAAGATCAAATATAAATCATTAAGTAATGTATTAGGGTTTAATTTTTATTACATTTGATCTACCCTTAGATCAAATATCCCTTACCCAAAATAAGGTTTTAGCAAAGGTCATATTGGAACTTATCGCAGTCAACTTGATGATCTACTTCAATTCCATCAAGTTGAGAGAAGCTTCAATCACTTCGACAAGTTTTGTTCAAAAGCGCGAAAATTATTCGGATTTTCTATGCATGAATGCAATGCACACATCTGTGTTCAGCTTATTTATAAGATCTAATAGTGGGACGTTACACCAGGGCGTGGCAGTGGCTGCTCCTTTCAGGTGGCCTTCCCTCTCGAACCTTTTGGCCCATTAGCGAAAGGTTTCCCAAAATATTCATTTTTTAATATTTATTTAATATAATTCTCACAACTAATATATAAATGCATATTATAAAATACCATTTGATCTGAAACACCTTTCGGTTCATTCTGAACATCTTCAGATTCCCCTCGGAACTATTCGGGTAATCCTTTGGAACGATTACTACATTTTGTCTCTCTCGACTGTGATCCCTTCGCTTCCATAACGACATCAGAACGTCGTAAGACCCTTAAGTGTATTACCCCTATGGTTTGTGAATGTCATAGATATGATCGAGATCTCTCTCAGATCAATGATCAATAGCGGGATCGAAATGCCCATAATGACCCCCCCCATGCATTCCACGATGCTCTATCATTTGAACCATAAACTATGCGTCCAATTCATTTCGTTTCTTTGATACATGACTTGTCCGAGATTTGATCTTTAGTATCAACATACCAATCTCATTATTGACAAGTCTACTTAACTTGTTATCGTGATATTGTATTCCATGACCTAGTCATTAGTTGTAACTTATTGGATACAAATCGTACTGAGTAGGCCCAGTGTATCTTCCTGCCATGCGGGTGAACAAATTCCAATCTTGATGCATACGCCTCAGCCAGTTCCTATGGAATACCCAACATGTACCTTTATGATTACCCAATTATGATGTTACAGATGATACAGTCAAAGCAGCCACGAGAGATAGTGATTAAATATGATCTCATCGTCTAAGGAGAAGGTCACTTAGTTTCTAACTATTGCAATGACAAATCATGTGACTTGATCATGTTGCAATACTTATATAAGTAATCTTCATCACATCATTCTCCAATGACATGACTCTGTTGTCAACTGTCCTAAATGCAACATGATCAGGAAACCTTGATCATCGGTTTCCCAACAAACCAGTTGTATAGAGACTACTAGGGACTGGGTTTGTTTGCATACCACACATGTATAAATGTTTCCTCTTGATACAGTTATAACACAACATGAAACTATTATGAACTAGTTTGAGATATGATAATAAACCTCTTTATTATTTGCCTCTAGGGCATATCTCCTTCATAGATTACATCCAAGAAGCTATTCAGCGTATGACTAGGTCATGCATATGGAATATCACAGAACGAGTTAAGCAACACTTGTCGGTAACGAGATTGGACAAGGTATAGTGATACCAATGATCAGATCTCAGACAATTCAGGTATCGAAGTAACAAAGGAAATTATACTCGACGTTTATGGTTCAAACAACATTTATATCGTGGAATGCACATGGGTCATTATGGGTATCCAGGTCCCGCTGATGATCATTTATCATAGAAGCGTCTCGATCATGTCTATGATGTTTCCGAACTATAGGGTAACACACTTAAGGGTTTGATGACGCTTAGAGATGGTTTTCGATTCATCGGGATCACCGGAAGAAAAAGAAGAGAAAGTTGGAATTGTTCCTTGAGAGTCTCAAGGATGTTCAGAGTGATCCAAAGGGTGTTTCGGGTCATATGGAATTAACTAATATGTATTTAGTATTAACTAATTGAATTAATATTTAAATTTAATTTATTAGGGAAGCCCACCTTAATGGGCCAACTCCTAGAGGGAGTGACCCATATAGGGCTAGACACGCCATGGAGGAGGAAGGGGGTCGTCGCCTCCTAGGGCAAGAGGCGCACGGGATGGGGGGGCACCCTTGCCACCGGCCGGCATGGAATGGCGCACGGGTGGTGCCCACCTAGACATCGACCTCCCCATTTGGTGCCTCCTCCTTTAGTCCCACCTCGGGACTTGTCTTGGTGGAGTCCATTCCCTTCCCCTATACAAAGAGGGGTATATGGGGAGGGAAAAGACATAACAAAAACTCAATATTTCTTAAGGAATTTTCCATAGGGAATTTCTCTCTCACTCTTTCTGGTTCTCGTGCTCGTCGTTCGAAGAATAACTTGTTGGAGATATGCCCTAGAGGAAATAATAAAAGTGTTTATTATTATATCTTTGTGTTTATGATAAATGTTTACAATCATGCTATAATAGTATTAACCGGAAACATTAATACTTGTGTGATTTGTAAACTAAATTAGAGTCCCTGGTAAAGCCTCTTTATAATACTAGCTTGTTGGTTAATAGATGATCGTGGTTTATTTATTATGAACATTGAGATGTTATTAACAACAAGATCATATCATTAGGAGAATGGTATGATGGACATACTCCTATAGATAAGCGTAGCATTAAGATCAAGTCATTTGCTATAAGCTTTCTGATACATAGTAACCTAATTGCTTCGACCATGAGATCATGCTAATCACCATCACCGAAAGGATGCTTTGATGACATCAAACACCACAACATAACTGGGTGGCTATAAAGGTGGCATTGAGTGTTCGGAAAGTATGTGTTGAGGCACATGGATCAAGAGTGGGATTTGTCCATCCATATGACGGATAGATATACTCTGGGCCCTCTCGGTGGAATGTCATCCAATTGGGTTGCAAGCATGTGACTGGCTCACAAGGGATCACATATCACGAGAACGAGAAAAGAGTACTTATCGGCAACGAGGTTGAACTAGGTATGCAGAGATACCGACGATCAAACCCCGGATAAGTAAACTATCGCGAGACAAAGGGAAATTGGTATCATATGTATGTGGTTCATTCGATTGCAAAGTAATCGTAGAAATATGTGGGAGCCATATGAATTTCCAGATTCCTCTATTGGTTATTGATCGGAGAAGTGTCTCGGTCATGTCCGCATAATTCACGAACCATAGGGTGACACACTTAAGGATTCGATGTTGTTTAGCAGATATGGAATGTTAGTAGGGATACCGAATGTTGTTCGGAGTCTCGGATGGGATCCGGGATATCACGAGGAGATCCGGAATGGTCCGGAGAATAAGATTCATCTAAGGAAAGTCCGATTCCGGAGTTCGGGAAAGATTCCGATATTTTCATTAGAGAGGTTCTAGAAGGTTCACCGGACCGGAAAGGGAATGGACCATGAATGTGTCATGGGTAAGTGGAATGATTGGATCATATCCTAGGTCACTTGGTTTGGGCATTTGCAAGAGAGAATTAAATCTCTAGATTGAAAGTCAAACGGGAGGTTTGAAAAGTCAAACTGGAACAATGGTTTCCTAGTGGAAGAAGGAAAGAATCCTTCTTTCAATCCAACTTGGGTTTGGGTTTGGATTCAAACCCTCCCCTCCCAAGGCTGCCCCCCTCTCATAAATAGAGGGGGAGGGCTGCCCCAAACACACAAGAGCCATCCCTCCACCCATGTCGCGTCGCCGCCGCCGCACGCCGCCGCCGCCTCGTCGCTGCCGCCCTAGACGCCGCCGACACCTCCTCCTCCTCCCGGCCTTCTAAACCCTAGATCACCAGGAAACCCTAGATCCACCATAACTCGCACCGGCTTAGGCAAAGCCCTGCAGGATCTTCCCTCTACTTCTGACACCACACCGTCATGATGCCAGAATCGCGAGGGGAGAACTACAACCTCCGCTGCCTGCTGGAACAAGGGAGAGGAAGGTCTTCATCGAGTACTGAATGTGTGCCCGACTGCGAAAGCGCTGCCGGAACGCAGCACCGAAAGGATCGTCTACGCGATCTTGAGATCGACAAGTGTACGACTACATCACCCACGAGAATCTGCTCTCGTTAACCGCTTTGGAATCTTCGAGGGTGAGTGCTCCTATCGACTCATTGCTACAATCTAGTAGATATATCTTGGCTTGTTTGTGTGCATGCGGTAGATTTTTTTGTTTTCCATGCTACAAACCCCTACAGTGGTATCAGAGTCGTGTCTATATGTAGATCTGTTGCACGAGTAGAACACAATGGTCATTATGGGCGGTGGTGCTTTTATTATCAATTGCTTTTTGTGTACTTTGCATCTTGCGGTATGATGGGATGAAGCGGCCCGGGCTAACCTTACATGACATCGTTCATGAGACTTGCTCCACGCTTACCATGCAACTTGTATTGCATAAGTGGCTTTGCGGATGTCTGTCTCTCCCATCATAGTATAGATTCAATTTACAACGGGCACTTGATAGTTCAAGCATCAACGTTGTGGTTCTTGTTCGTCAGTTAGAACGACACTTATTGAAAGCCCCAAACCACGTAAAATATGCAAAGAAAATTAGAGGCGTCTAACTTTGTTTTGCAGGTGTGTGTTGTGATGTGATATGGCCATGATTGTGATTATATATGATGTATGCATTGTTACTTTTTGTAAGTCGGCAACCGGCTGGAGCCATATGGTTCTTTTAAATTTTGTTAAGACCTGTGTGTCTATTCAAAGTAGTTGTAATAGTTGATGCTGGTGGGTGACAACCATGAAGCAGCGCCATTGACCTTGACGCCATGCCGGTGATGATGGAGATCATGTTCGTGCTTGAAGATGGAGATCGGAAGCACAAGAAGAAAGGCCATATCATATCACATATTATGAATTGCATGTGATGTTAATCCTTTTATGCATCTTGTATTGCTTAGTTCGCAACGGTAGCATTATAAGATGATCCCTCAAGCACAAAAAATTCAAGTTATAAAGTGTTCATCCTTAGTAAGCACCGTTGCTAAAGCTCGTTGTCTCGAAGCACCACGTGATGATCGGGTGTGTTAGATTCTGCGAGTGTATACAATGTGAGCAAGCCAGATTTGCTCATGCGGAAGCTAAGGTTTGATCCTGACGAGCCTAGCATGTACAGACATGGTCTCGGAACACGGATCACCGAAAGGTAAAGCATGAGTCATATAGTAGATATGATGAACATGTTGATTGTTCGCCATTGAAGCTACATCAACTCTCGTGATGATCGGTTTTGGTGTGGTGGATTTGGTTCGTGTGATCACTAAAACAATGTGAGGGATATTGTTTTGAGTGGAAGTTCACCTAGATTAATTTAACTATTATTTAGAACTCAATTTGTCATAAACTTAGTCTAAACTGTTGCAAATATGTTGTAGATCAATGGCAGCCCCTACCATCAATTTTAATGCATTCCTAGAGAAAGAAAAGTTGAAAAACAATGGAAGCAACTTCGCAGATTGGTTCCGCAATTTGAGGATTGTCCTCAATGCTGGTAATTTGACCTATGTGCTGGATGCACCGCTGGGTGACCCACCTGCAGCTGATGCTACTGATGAGGTAAAGAATGTTTTCCTCGCTCGGGAGAATCAGTACTCCATAGTTCAGTGTGCTATCTTGTATGGTTTGGAATCGGAGCTTCAGAAAAGGTTTGAGAACCATGACCCACATGATATTGTCCGTGAACTCAAAATGATATTTGAGGCTCACACGATAGTTGAGAGTTATGAGGCTTCTGAAAAGTTCTTTAACTGTAAGATGGAAGAGGGCAGCTCCGTCAGTGAGCACGTGCTTAAGATGTCTGGGCACGCAAGCAAGCTTCAAAGCTTAGGTATAGTGATTCCTAATGCTTTGGGGATTCCCCGTGTCCTACAATCACAACACCAAGTTACAAGAACTTTGTGGTGAACTACAATATGCAAAACATGGACAAGTCGTTGTCCGAACTCTGCGGAAGTGGAGATCAAGAAAGAGCACCAAGTGTTGTTGGTCAATAAGACCACCAAATTCAAGAAGCAAGGCAAGTCTAAGAAAAAGGGAAACTTCAAGAAAGGCGGTAAGAAAGTTACCGCGCCGGCGAAGAAGACCAAGGCTGGGCCTAAGCCTGATACTGAGTGATTTTACTGCAAGGTAGAAGGTCACTAGAAGCGGAATTGCCCTAAGTACTTGGCGGATTTGAAGAACGGCAACATCAAGAAGAAAGGTATATCTGATATACATGTTATTGATGTGTATCTCACTAGTACTCGCAGTAGTGCCTGGGTATTTGATACTGGTTCAGTTGCTCATATTTCTAACTCGAAACAGGTGCTCCAGAATAGACGGAAGCTAGCGAAGAACAAGGTGACTATGCACGTTGGAAATGGATCAAAGGTTGATGTGATCGCGGTCGGCACGCTACCTCTTCATCTACCATCGGGATTAGTTTTATACTTAAATAATTGTTATTTGGTGCCTGTTTTGAGCATGAACATTATATCCGGATCATGTTTATTGCGAGACGGTTACTTGTTTAAGTCCGAGAATAATGGTTGTTCGATTTATATGAGTAATATGTTTTATGCACATGCACCTTTGATAGATGGTCTATCCTTATTGAATCTCGATTGTGGAAATACACACATTAATAACATTGAAGCTAAACGTTTGAAATTGAGTGATAACTCGACCTATATGTGGTATTGTTGTCTTGGTCATATTGGAGTGAAGCGTATGAAGAAACTCCATTCCGATGGACTTCTTGAATCAATTGATTTCGAATCACTTGAAAGATGTGAAGCATGTCTGATGGGTAAAATGACTAAGACTCCATTTTCTGGTATGATGGACCGAGCTACAGACTTATTGGAAATCATACATACCGATGTGTGTGGCCCAATGAGTGTAGCATCGCGCGGTGGTTATCGTTATGTTCTTATCTTCACGGATGATTTGAGTAGCTATGGGTATATCTATTTCATGAAACATAAGTCCGAAACTTTCGTAAAGTTTAAGGAATTTCAAAGTGAGGTAGAGAATCAATGTAACAAGAAGATTAAATTTCTACGATCTGATCGTGGAGGTGAATATCTAAGTTACGAGTTTGGCGAGCATTTGAAGAAATGTGGAATACTTTCACAATTGACACCGTCGGGAACACCACAATGTAATGGTGTGTCCGAACATCATAATCGAACTCTCTTAGATATGGTTCATTCTATGATGTCACTTACAGATTTACCGCTATCGTTTTGGGGTTATGCATTAGAAACAGTCGCATTCACTTTAAATAGGGCACCATCTAAATCCGTTGAAACGACACCGTATGAATTATGGTTTGGGAAGAAACCTAAATTGTTCCTTAAAGTTTGGGGTTGCGAAGCTTATGTAAAGAAGTTACAGCCTGGCAAGCTTGAACCCAAAGCGGAAAAATGCGTCTTCATAGGATACCCAAAGGAAACTATTGGGTATACCTTCTATCATAGATCCGAGGGCAAAATCTTTGTTGCCAAGAATGGATCCTTTCTAGAGAAGGAGTTTCTCTTGAAAGAAGTAACTGGAAGGAAGGTAGAACTCGACGAGGTTGTTGAGCCTTCTCTCGAACTTGCGATTAGCGCAACACCGGAAGTGGTTCATGTGGCGCCTACACCAATAAGATAGGAAGCTAATGATGTTGATCATCACACTTCGGTTGAAGTTACTACGAAACCTCGCAGGTCAATGAGAACTCGTACCACTCCTGATTGGTATGATCCCGTTATGAGTGTCATGTTGGTGGACAACACCGATGACCCTGCAACATATGAGGAAGCGATGATGAGCCCAGATTCCAATAAATGGCAAGAAGCCATGAAATCCGAGATTGGATCCATGTACGAAAACCAAGTATGGACTTTGGTGGACTTACCAGATGGCCGGAAGGCTGTCGAGAACAAATGGATCTTCAAGAAGAAAACAGATGCTGATTATAATGTTACTGTCTATAAAGCTTGACTTGTCACAAAAGGGTTTCGACAAATTCAAGGAGTTGACTATGATGAGACTTTCTCACCGGTAGCGAAGCTAAAGTCTGTGAGGATTTTGTTAGCAATCGCTGCATATTATGATTATGAGATATGGCAGATGGATGTCAAAACAACATTCCTCAATGGAGACATTGATGAAGAGTTGTATATGATGCAACCCAAAGGTTTTGTCGATCATAAAAATGCTAACAAGGTATGCACACTTCAACGGTCCATTTATGGATTGAAGCAAGCATCCCGAAGTTGGAATCAACGTTTTGATAAGGTAATCAAAAACTTTGGATTTATACAAACTTATGGAGAAGCTTGTATTTACAAGAAAGTGAGTGGGAGCTCTGTAGCATTCTTAATACTATATGTAGATGACATATTGTTGATTGCGAATGATGTAGACCTTCTTAATAGTGTCAAGGGTTATTTGAATAATAGTTTTTCAATGAAAGATCTTGGCGAAGCATCTTATATATTAGGCATAAAGATTTATAGAGATAGATCGAGACGCCTAATATCATTGTCACAAAGTACATATTTGGACAAAGTTCTAAAGAGGTTTGGAATGGAAGATAGCAAGAAAGGGTTATTGCCCATGTTGCCCAATACGCCTTGAGTAAACTCAAAGTCCTGCAACAGCAGAAGATAGAGAAAGGATGAGTAAGACTCCCTATGCCTCAGCCATAGGATCTCTTATGCATGCCATGCTATGTACTAGACCCGACATTGCATATGATGTTAGTTTGACTAGCATATATCAAAGTGATCCAGGAGTGGATCATTGGACAGCGGTCAAAAACATCCTTAAGTACTTGAGAAGAACTAAGGATAAGGTTCTTTCTTATGGAGGTGATGAACAGCTCGTTGTTAATGGTTACACCGATGCTAGTTGGAACACCGATCCGGATGATTCTAAATCTCAATCTGGATACGTATTTACTTTGAATGGTGCGGCAGCTAGCTGGAGGAGTGCAAAGCAAAGCGTTGTGGCGAGATATTCAACTGAATCGGAATACATAGCTGCTTCGGAGGCTTCACAAGAGGCGATATGGATGAAGGAGTTCATTACAGAGCTCGGTGTGGTTCCAAGTGCGCTAGACCCAATGTCTATCTACTATGATAACATGGGCGCCATAGCCAACGCACAAGAACCAAGGTCACACAAGAAGATGAAGCACATCAAGCTACGTTTTCACGCTATTCCAGAGCATGTCCAAGATGGTGACATAAAGATTTGCAAAGTACACACAAATCTGAATGTGGCAGATCCGTTGACTAAACCTCTCCCGAGGGCAAAACATGACTAGCACCAAACCGCCATGGGTGTTCGGTATTGAAAGAACATGTTGGGCCCCCATGTGTGGTTTTGGTAATTAATGACAATCTTGATGGACTAATGTGTGTATTAAGTTGCACTTGTAGGATTTGTCCATTGGCATCGCTTGGAGATTGTGTCGGCTTCAAGGTCGATGAAATGAGAAGAAGATATGTTGTGCAAGCTCAAAATGCGCCATCTATAGAAGATCTCATGTTTGATGCTTGCCATCCTCGGTGATCATGGATAGATGATGTGGAATCAAGAAAGGCTTTCCATCTTGAGAAGGGCAAGTTCGTCTACATAGAGCTCAAGTGGAATGCTCAAGGCAAAGGTATAATCTTGATAGGTTTTCCCTTTTGCCGGTCTCATATTGTTAGTAGGAGACCGGGTTTAGGATAGATATACGTACTATCAAGAGGGGCTCTCGAATGAGTAACTCGTTCACTTCGTTCGGAGAGAGCTCAAACCTTTGCATATTTGCATCATCATATTTGGTTGTTATTTTGTCTTATCCATGTGAGTATATAGAGCTTGTGGTAATCTCCATAACAAGCTCTTGTTCATAAAAATCGGATCTTCCGTTTGTATCTTGTTGCGATTTTGATCTTGGCGGCTTTTCGGTTTCTCACCAAGTGAGGTATCTCACATTATTATACATGATACATTATCACTTGGTGATAACCAATATTTTCACCTTTCATAGGGTAGATCATGTCGTCCTTTTTCCAACGCAATTGGAATCGGGTCGATCGGAGTTTCCAATAAAAAGTTATAAAGGTTTGAATTTTCCTAGGTACCAAAATGTGGTAGTACCGCATTTAGTACCTAGCGCGGCAGTAGGTTTTGGAAAGTTGCCAAATGCCACTACCCTCCTAGGTACCAAAATGCAGTACCGCATTTTAGTACCTAGCACGGCAGAAGGTTTTTGACAAGTTTCCAAAAGCCACTGCCGGGCTAGGTACCAAAAAGCGGTAGTACCGCATTTTAGTACCTAGCACGGCAGAAGGTTTTTTACTTCATCATTTGGATCTATACTCCCTTGCTGTACTATGATGTTTCTTTGAATTATCTTGTAGATGTTGTTGTCCTCTTCGAAACGAGCCCAAGATCATCGAAATCGGAGTCCGGATGCAAAAGTTATGGTTGTTTTCGTTCTGTGATGACCGGTAGTACCATACCAGGATCCGGTAGTACCGGTAGTACCGCATTTTGGTACCGGGGAGCATAGAGAAAAATGTGTTTGGAGCCCCGGGAACCCCAGGAAATGTCCGATAGTGCCGGGAAAGTCTGGTAGTACCGGTAAAAAGTCCGGTAGTACCGGGAATCGCATTTTTGGGCTGCAACGGTTGGATTTTGGAGGGACCTATATAAGGGGCCTTCTTCCCCAATGGTTCCTCAACCATTCTTACAAGTTTTCCCCTCCATTGTTGACCTTCTTGAGCTTGCTTTCTCTCAATCCCTCCGATGATTCTTGCATATTCTTGAGGGATTTGAAAGAGGAGATCTAGATCTACAATCCCACCAATCAATCTCTCCTCTAAGTGAGGGGAACATATTGGGATCTAGATCTTGGAGTCTTTTGTGGATTTCCTCCATTGTTCTTCCTCTCTTATTCCCCCATAAGCTTTTGTAGCTTTGGTGGAATTTGGGAGAGAAGGATTTGAACACCTTTGTGGTGTTCTTGCCATTTGCTTTTGGTGCATCGGTTTGTGTTCTCCTCGGAGGATTTGGTTTGAGTTGCTCATTGGAGCTTGTCCCTCTTATGTTTTTGGAACCCTAGACGGTTTTGTGGCCTTGGTGGCATTTGTTGGGAGCCTCCAATTAAGTTGTGGAGAATTTCCCCAACATTGTGGTTCCGGTTGCCACCGACAAGTGCACCGATAGTGGAAGTGTGGATCGATCCCGTTGGGGTGAGATTCACCGGAGAATAAGAGAGGCCTTTTGTGGCGTTGGTGGTTTGATACCACCCCCTCTCCAAACGAGACGTACTCCATGTTGGGAGGAACTCGGTAAAATATCGTTGTACCCGCGTGCCTCGGTTATCTCTATACCCGAGCTCTTTACTTATGCACTTTACATTGTGATAGCCTTCGTGCTTGAAGTAATATATATCTTGCTATCACTTTGTTGCTTGTATAGCTTAGCATAAGTTGTTGGTTCACATAGGTGAACCTTAGTTGTTCTAGGTTGTGCTTAACAAAGTAAACACTAGTTTTATTCCGCCTTTGTTGAGCCACTCTAGGAAAAGTTTTAATCGCCTATTCACCCCCCTCTAGGCGACATCCGTATCCTTTCAATTGGTATCAGAGCCCGGTCTCTCATTTTAGGCTTCACCGCCTTGAGAGTAAAGATGTCGGCTAGAGGATTAGTGCACAATGATATGTTCATATTCGATGGCACAAATTATGATATATGGAAAAAATCGTATGCTCATTCATTTTCGGGACATGGACCCAAATTTGGAGCGTATTGTAGATATGGGTTTTTCTCCTCCTATGTATTTCAAAAATCTATCTTGTGAGGATGAGAAAAATTTATATCTCGATGCTCAAGCTTCTAATGTGCTTGTTAATGCTTTGAGCTATGTAGTTACCTCTTCAATCATTCCTTTTTGGAGCGCTCATGAGTTATGGACAAAACTTCAAGATAAATATGTTGTGTCCAATATTGTTTAGGATGATTGTGTTGCTTCCACTTCCGGTCGAGATGAGTTCTCATCCTCTACCACTTCACCAACATGTGACTTTTCACAAGGTAATGATATGGTAAGTGGTGATATAAATTGCAATTTTGATAGTGTGCTTACTATTTGTAATCCCTCATCTATATCTAGTTGCAATGATCTATCTTTGGACCTTAACACTTCTAGCACTACAAACCTCTTACATGCTTGTGTTAATAGTCCTTGCATATCATGTAGAAATGACTTGAATAAATCTCATGATGATATGCTTGTGTTGTCTTGTTTCCATGATAAAAATGCTTCTATTTCATCTAGTGCTTGTGTTGCTAACCATGTAGAGGAAAATGAAGATTCTATGGGCCAAGACAAGGTTTTGAATAGAGCTACAAGTGCAATCTCATCATCACCTTCCTCCGGTTCTCACATATACCTTATGGCTAAGGGAACAAAGGTAACCTCTTTGGATCCCATTGTATCTCATGATGATGATGAGGTTGAGAATGATAATGATGGTTATCGAGGTAAGTATGATATTACCTCTATTAAGAAAATGGGAGAGGTTGTCTATAGTGCTCTCTACAAAAATAAAATTGCTTCCTCCAACCTTCTTGGAATCTTGAATTATGCTATAGAAGGCAATGATCTTATTGAGGAGCTGTAAGGGTCCCAACCTTTAATAAGGTAGAGTCCCCTGTGTTTACAATGCTAGTCCCTGGATCAATAGCTAGCATCCACAGTTAAGATGTAATATCAAGAAACAAAGGTCATAATACAACTTTATAACCAGGAATAACATAATTTTATTACATCTTACATAGCTCATTTGGCTATTACATTACATTGCAGCAGAATAACTATAAGCATGGGGTCCTTCATCTTCAAAGTGCCACAGGCAGACATGTTGGTTGTAGACTTTGTAATCCTAATCATCAAACTTTACTAACATCAATCAAACCTGCAACATACAAGTTACAGCCACAAGGGTCAATACATTTGAATTGTATTGGCAAGTGATACTATGGTAGTATAGTGGAGTCTATCATCTATATGCATTTGGCTAAGTGGAGTTGAGGCTTGCATTGCTCAAAATAGATTTTTCCTTAACATTTGAAAACACTAAGTTTTTGCTTGACAAAATCATTTCTCCCAATCAAAAGATTGAAGTTCCTTTAACCCTTGTTCAACCACAAGTTTTTAACTTAGAAATTTGGATGATGAGATTCTTGATTGCTTCCATGTCTTGATGCTCAAATTGTCCTTTACCAGGGACATGGCTAAGTACTTAGATTTTTACACTCTGCAGAGGTAGTGCACTTTCCCCACAAGACTTGGTTTCCCAAGACAAGATCTTTCAGAAGCCTTCCCTTAGACCAAAATGGACGCGTTCCAACCTATCAAACTCTACCACCAACTGTCCATATGGCTAAGTTCTTGCAACCTATATGATCCAGGCAGAGCCCATAATGCCAAGTGGCTACACTTGAAGCTTCTCAACATTTGACATCTCAAATCTCTTTGTTCCTGGGTGGCAATCCACAAGTGTGATACACAAGGTAAACCATAAACATGGGCCTTGTGTAACCACTCAACCAAAATCCACCAAGAAATTACCATTCCACCCAGGTGATTCATTAACTTAGTTGTTTTATTAAACAAAAACACAAGTCCTCAGACTTAGAAATTTTCCATAGTATGGATATATATTCCACCCTTGTTTTCTATTAGCTAAGCTAAGCTTGATAGTAGTAGGAATCTTAACTTAGGAAAATTCTACTAAGGTTTCATCTACTAGGTTTTCCTATAGCAAGGTTTACACTTAGCAAAATTCCATGCAAGTTTTACTTAGAAAAAATCACTAATGCATAGTGAAAGTAATGGGACAAAAGTATGAAGCATCACTTACCTTTTTGGTAGAGTATAGGTTCACTCCTTGACCTTAGCAATGTTCACACACTTCAAGTCACTACAAATCAATCAAGCAAACAATATTTCAATCTACCATTCAAGCAAAACAACACATAAAATCATAGAACCAAGATAATGCATGCAAGCATGCCAAGGATTGTTTTATTTGAAAAAGTGGTTCCTAATGGGTCATAAACATTTGAAAACACCTAATGGTCATTTTGTAAAGTGGCAAAGTAATTTGCAAAAGGTTTCACTTCATAAACCATTTTCAAAACAAGGTATCATTTTTTTGTGGTGTAGAATTGTTTTTACTAAGGCATTTAATCTATAGGGTTCACCAAATATGTTTTCAAACCATAAAACTTGGTGTTTGGGGTCAGAGAGTTTTAAACAAAACATTTCCCAAAAGTTTTCTTCAAAAATCATTTTTAATAAATAAACTATATTTTTTTATTTGACTAGAAATGGTTTTAAATCAAAGAATCATTCTTTTGTTTCACCAAATACATTTTTGAAACCACAAAGTGTTTCCTATGGCCAGTAGGTTCAAATCACACCATTTTCCAAAGATTTTATCCCCAAAATCATTTTTGAACAATTTATATAATCTAAACAAGCATACAAATGTTTCTGCAAAAACAAACATTTTTTTCAGAAGCTTTTTACTAAACAAATGGCATGGTTGGCTAGGGATTGTTCCACTGATTCCATTGATATAAAGTTTGCAAATTTTGGACGTGTGGATCAAAAGTTACAAGGGTTTCAAAATTGCATCTAAATCTGATTACAAATTCTGTTTTAAATCAACTAGTGCCACGCGTCTTAATTCTATTCGTCCATACCGTTTCGCCTGGATCGGCTGCTCTGGCGCGTTGTATATAATTAAATCGCACGGACCAGATTGCTTACCCCTTCGCTTTAAGTGGTTCTATCCTATCCACTAGATCGAGATCGGACGGCTGCTGCGAGCTTGACCTAAAACGAGCGGTGCTGCGGCGGTGGCTGGCGGCGGAGCGGCCAGATGGTGGCGGTGCCGGCGATACAGGAAGCTAGAGTGGCTGGGGAGATGCTTACCGCGTTCGCAGAAGCTTGGGGAAGCTCAAGGTGTTCTTGAGAAGTCAAGGGGCGCACGGGGACGGGAGTAATCGCTCGCCGGAGACGTCGCCGGCGTCAGTTGGTTCTGTTTGTGGACGGGGGCGACGTTGTAGGTCGTCCTAAGGCAAGACAAGAGCATGGTAAGATGCAGGAGAGTGTGGCGAGTGTGGGAGTATCATCGAGGAGTGCTGGGGCGAACGAAGTTTACCTGTGGAGTTTGCCGGAGTGGGAAGCAGACGCGGCGGCGTTCAGAAGTTGTCGAAGTCGATGCTCTGGGGCGCCCGCGGGTGAATGGAAGGTACTGACAGATGCGCCTATGAGTGGGGAATGTGCCCGCGTGCTTGGGGAGGCAAGGAGTGGTGTAGAGTCGCCGGAATTGGCTGGGGACGGTGGTCGGAGCAGTGAGGGTGTGTGGCGAAATTCGTCCAGCCTAGGGGCAGAGAGAGGAAGGCGCGTGAGGGGAAATGGAGAGGATGCCAGGGCGATTAAATGGGCTTGATCACAGCGAGGAATAAACGCAGCGTTACGACGAATTAAACCGGAGGAATCAACGGCAGAAGCGGGGAAGAACTGGTCGCGGGTGTAGACGATGAACAGGAGGGGTGGGGTCGGTTGGTCAGTGAGAGAGAGGAGAGGGGAGTTGGGTCCACATGTCATTGGCTCTGCGGGTCGTCTGGTGAGTGAGAGAAAAACGCTTCGGGGGAGAGAGGGAAATGGGCTGCTGGGCCTAGTTGGGCTGCTGGGTTGGGTCGACCAGATTCTATTTTTTTCTTCCTGATTGCTTTTTCTTTTTCTAATTCTAATTTCTGTTTTGAATTCAATCAAACCAATCAATCCACAAATCAAATCAAAACATTCACCAAACTTTGTACTGTGTTAGTTTTGTTTAACAACACAAAACAAGTCCAAAATAAAATAATATTTTTATTTTAGGATCTATTTAATAATTAATTAAATAGACCTTAGTTATTAATTCAAATAGGTTTTGATTTATTTAATAAAATCTCCATTTGAAAACTAAATATTATCAAAACCAAAACAGTAGGTTTTAGTTGAAAATATAAGATACTTGGAAAACTTATTTAAAATAATTTAATAACTTTTGATGTTTTAATTAAAATGGTAAAACCTTTTATTTAAATAAAAATTGGATATTAAATCCTTATTATTCTATTTAAACAAACCTTTACTATCTTTATCAAAACAAAATGTTTTAATTCAAAAGCTTGGCCAAGGTTTAATTTGGCTCTATAAAATAATCCTTATATTTCTACCCTTTCATTTGAAAACCAAATCTTTTATTAAAAGATCCAAAAATAGTAATTTTATATATTTAATATTTTCTTTAATAATTGTTTATTTTTTCAAATCCCTTTAGGATTTGTTTGATCAAATAGGTTTGAAGGTTTCCAATTGGACTCAAAAGTTTCTTCTCACCCTGAAAATCAACAAAGTTTTATTTTATTCATTTATTTTTCACATAACAAGATTTGGAAAATCTTGGGATGTGACAGGAGCAAGAAAACATAATTGATGAAAAATTTGCACTTGAGCGTGAATATGCTAATGAACTTGCTCAAGTAAAGGACTCCCTTGAAGAAGAACAAACCACCAAATAATCTCTTGAGGAGACTTTTACTCTAGAATTATCTAGAGTAAAGGAATACCATGATAGAGAACTTGCGGTGGCTAACTCCTTCAAGATTAAAAATGATGATCTTGAAGTTGCTAATGCTAAACTTGTTGAGGATTTTAAGCACCTCGAAAATGGCTCTCAAGTCGTTAAGAGGGAGCTCATCAAACTCACCGAGTCACATGAGCAACTTAAAGCTTCATATTTAAAAGAGCTTGACAAGTTGCCCTCACCTCTTGCTAATAATAATGATGCTTGTGCTACTAACTCTATTTCTTGTGAAGCATTTATTTTGAAGGAGAATGTTGAGCTAAAGGCTCAACTTGCTTTGCTAACTTGCAACTATGGGAAATTAGAAGAAAGTCATGTTAAGCTCTTGAGCTCGCATGAGGATCTTTTAGTCTCCCACGGTAGGCTAAAGTTAGCTCATGAGGCCATCATGTCAAAGGTAACATCTAGTGGGCCTCATGTGGACATTAGCACTATATCTACTCCAAATGTTATATTGCCATGTGCTAGTCCTTGTAATTCATCCTCTCACAACCATGCTATATCTCGTGATGAATTAAATTCCATGCCTTGTTGCTCTAATAATGTAGCATCTACTTCCTCTAGTACTTTTGTTGAAACTAACCATGTAGAGGAAATCAAAGAGCTAAAGGCTCAAGTCACTTCTTTGAAGAATGACTTGAAAAAGGTTCATCAAGTGAAGGCCGCACTCAACAAAATCTTGAGTGTGCAAAAATCCCCCAATGACAAGAGTGGGATTGGATTCAAATCCAATGTCAAGAACAAGTCCACTATCAAATTGAAGCACAAGGACAACAAGAAGAATGGACAATATCAAGTCAAGAATCCGGCAATATTGTTTGCTTCAAGTGCAAGGAAGAAGGGCACCATACTAGATATTGCCCATTGAAGAAAAAGCCTCTTAGTGTGAAGCAACAAGGGGAAGCAGCCTCAAGCTCCACCTCAAGTCATCGACGGGCCTCTTCCTAAGAGGACTACTCAAGCTCTTCCTCGAGTCGTGGTTTCACCTAAGAAGAAAGATGGCAAGAGAAGAACTTGCTACATATGTCGTGCAAAGGGGCACATTTCTTCCTCATGCACTATTGGTATCTCCTCATCCAACCCTATCACTATTGATGATGCTTATTCTCTTTGTAAGGATGAGGTTGGCAATGTGTTTGCCAAATTTGTTGGTGCTCAATGTGGTTTCAAGAAAATAACCATTTGGGTTGCCAAGCCTATTGTGACTAACTTCTTAGGACCCAACTTGTTTGGGGACCAACAAGCCAAAACTTGATCAATAGTTGTGTGTTGGAGGGCATTGGAGACTTGGGTACATCATGAAGAATTAAGGGATCTTCATTATTATTTTTGTCAAGCCAAGTCATGTGGATTATATTGCTCCTATTATATTTCCAATGTTCCCCCTTGCGGTAACATATGCTTAACTCATTCCATTGAAAGTTACTCGCCCCCTTGTGCATGTGTTGGTTTTGTATCTTCCATGCTTCTGTACATGTTGTGTTTTCCACTTAATTATCTTGAGGTATCAAGCATATTTGTGTGTGATTAGGTGGCACACCATGTATGTGTGTTTCTTGTATTGGAGCCTTAATTGGTTATATTTGATATCTTATTTGGCTCTTGTGAGAGATTAATGGATTATCCCATTTTGGGGGAGTGTTATGCTTGGGTATTCCACAATCCTAAAATTGTGTGTAAATGAGGAATACCACCTAGTATTTATATTGGATTATTGTCAAGTCTCTATATGGTACAATTCTCATGAGAAATTTAAGTTTATAATGTCCATTAATTATCTCTATTTGTATCCTTTTGCCTCGTGTTGGTTTTATGGCAGTATCACATTATGGGGGAGTCATATGCTTAGTGCATATTACAATCCTAGAAAATGTGAATATTCGAGTTTGTGTCACTTAGAATTGATATTGATAATTATCTAGCGCCTATGTGACACATTTGCTCATACAAGTTCCAATTTGCTTGAATGCATTTATTGATCATATTTTGGATCTTGTATATGAGAGTGGTTCTTGGTATGTGTTTCCTCATATTTAGATCTCTATATCATCATGGAAACCATTTGCTTCAAGTTACTCTAATCACTAGTGATTGTGTGACAATTGGAAGATACCAAGAATCTTGTTCGAAGTATCTTGCTTAATTCTTATATTTGTTATATGCTTCTTGTTGTGACTATGATCTTGGATATCCATGCAAGCTACCTTGGGAAAATGATTCCCAATATTTCTTGTCCTTGGATAATGAGTACTATATTTATGGTAGAATTTATTAATCATATTCACTTTGGCCCTTGCTTAATATTGTCCTATCTTTGGCCAAGTAAATGTTTTGTGTGCTCCCATGTATTCCTTGCTACTTTTGGTTCTTCTTGTTTTAGTGGTATCCTCTTGTGTTTTATTTAATGTAGGTAGTAGTGATGATCTCATTTGTGTGCATTTTGCATTCAAAAGCAAAATTCTATATAATGTACTACTTATGGGTGAGCTCTCCTATATTATTTAGAACACTCGTATTTATGCTTCTTTGTTTGATCCATATCAGGTTTTATGTGCTTGGAACCGCAATCTTTTCATTTTGGTATTTTGTGCCATCATGAGAAGTTTGGGGAGTTTAGTTTCTTGTTGGAACCTTGCTCTTTTTGGGAGTTGGTTTTGCCTCATTCCTTATTTCATGATTCGACCATTTTAGAGTGAGATAAATCCTTGAGCATTTTTATTTTTATATATCTTTTGCTCTTTGGCTTTTGCCTAGTTCATTTGTTGAATTTGTGATCTTTCATGTGTTGAATTGGTTCTTTGATATAATTTGGACATCATTTGTCGTGTCACACTCTTGTGTGTGCAATCTCGATTTACTTGGTGTTTTTGTTCAAATTGTATCTTCTTTTTGGTTCTTGAAAGATTTATGCATGCATATTTACAAAATGTTTATATAATGGCATGCTTGCTTTCTTTGATCCAATATATAAGGGAAACTCCAGCAAATCCCATCGGCTAAGTTGTGCATGAAATTCAATTTCATATCAATATGCACATAATTATGTGGAGTCTCTCCTATGTATTGTAGTTTCTATAACTACTTTGGACCCAATAAGTTTGGGGACCATTTTGTACTTAATTTTGTTTTAGGTGCATTGGAGATATATTGGATGCTTGTCTCTCAATTTTGAAGTGGTGCATACATGAAAATTTGAGGCAAGCTATAGGATGATCAATGAATTCATATCCTCTACATCCTACCAATTATATCTCGGTAACAAGTATCTCTTTATCATGCTCATATATCTTGATTCCAACCGTTTGTCAGTTGCCTTCTAGCATGAATTCATGTATTTATAATTGTTGTAGTTCTAGGCATGGTTTTAAGAGAACTCTCTATTGTAAATGTGTATAAGTTGAGATGAGTAAATATAATTGGGACTATACAAAATTATGCATATGATCCACCAATCCCAAATATGTCAATCTAGCAATATATTGGCTACCTTGTCCTCAACTTCTCTCATGTGCAATAGTGAGATTTTGCTAGTTGTTTATTCTTTGTGATACTTGTTGCCTTTCTCCATATGTTCCAACTTTCTCCTTTTTCCCTTGGTGATACTTGTAATATATGTAGTGTGTTGGTGTTTGAAGTTCATTAATGTACAATAAGATATATTTAAGCCTTTGGCCATGCTTTGAAGCAAAAAATCTTATTGACATATGTTATGACTTCATTTTAGCCTTTTATGTGATTTATTGTATATCTTCTTTATGTGTGCATATTTATTTGTTGGCATATGTCCTTGTGATGTTTTCCACTTAGATACATATACACATAAGCGTAGATAATCTTAGTTGATTTTTAAATCCTTGGAGACCACCTTTCTATTCCTTTTGATTCTTCCGTGGGTTCCAAATTTAATTGTCTATGAGTGCTTGTTCCTCTTGTTTGCATCTTTGGGCACTCATATTTGTTCTCTCATGCCTTGTATTGTTAAATGAACTCGGATGAGTGAGGATTCCATGATTATGCACCTTGTTCCCAATTACAATTATCATAATTGGTGCATTATCTTTGGGGAGCTCATCTAATTCATTTAATAATGCTCATTTGTCTCCTCTCTCATTTATTGTGCCTTAAATGTTTATGGAGGAGTGAGGATTCCATATTTGTGCATTTTTGTATTGAAATATAACAATTCTAAAGTGTGCACAAATCTTGGGGAGCTTCTCTATTTTATTTAAGCATTTGTTTGATCTTTCATTTATTGTGTTTTAAATGCTTATGGGGGAGCGAGGATTCCATATTTGTGCAATATGTATTCTAATGCATTTATTTTGAATTGTGCACAAATCTTGGGGAGCTTCTCTATTTGTTATTTAAAGCACTCTTTTGCTCATATCATAATATCTTGTTGTTTCCATTTGGATTCATTTGTTTTTTTCAATTGATTTGTCGGATCTTGTGATTGCTTGCGTCATTTGTGATGCGTCGTTTTATTTTATTTTATTTACTTTGGCAATCTTCGGGTCCTTGATATAGTTCTACTTCCTCCCAAGTATTCATCATCGGATATGTGCGAATGCACACCTTTGGAGGAGTTATCACTATATTGGCCTTCTAGAACTTGTCACCCATTTCGTCAATCGATGCCAATGGGGGAGAAGTTTTAGAGGGTTTTAAGGGAAATGGTTTATGCATTGAGTTTGTTCTTATGCATTTGCCTCTCATGCTCTTGCATCTTTGTTGTTGCTTAGCATGTGGTATATATAGAGGAAACTCCACCAATGATAATGATTGGAATATATGCAACGAAATTCGAGTTCATCACACATGCATAGATTGTGGGGGAGTTTGCTCTATATATGGTGGTGGTACCAATATAACATACTTATGTAGTATTTGATATTGGTGTTACCATTTTGTTCATTAAGATTCCTTATATAAACCCTCTTAAAGGGATTGTCATCAATTACCAAAATGGGGGAGATTGAAAGAACATGTTGGGCCCCCATGTTTGGTTTTGGTAATTAATAACAATCTTGATGGACTAATGTGTGTATTAAGTTGCACTTGTAGGATTTGTCCATTGGCATCGCTTGGATCTTGTGTCGGCTTCAAGGTCGATGAAATGAGAAGAAGATATGTTGTGCAAGCTCAAAATGCGCCATCTATAGAAGATCTCATGTTTTATGCTTGCCATCCTCGGTGATCATGGATAGATGATGTGGAATCAAGAAAGGCGTTCCATCTTGAGAAGGGCAAGTTCTTGAGGGATTTGAAAGAGGAGATCTAGATCTACAATCCCACCAATCAATCTCTCCTCTAAGTGAGGGGAACATATTGGGATCTAGATCTTAGAGTCTTTTGTGGATTTCCTCCATTGTTCTTCCTCTCTTATTCCCCCATAAGCTTTTTTAGCTTTGGTGGAATTTGGGAGAGAAGGATTTGAACACCTTTGTGGTGTTCTTGCCATTTGCATTTGGTGCATCGGTTTGTGTTCTCCTCGGAGGATTTGGTTTGAGTTACTCATTGGAGCTTGTCCCTCTTGGGTTCTTGGAACCCTAGACGATTTTGTGGCCTTGGTGGCGTTGTGGCCTTGGTGGCGTTTTTTGGGAGCCTCCAATTAAGTTGTGGAGAAGTGCCCCAACCTTGTGAGAGGTTCCGGTTGCCACCGACAAGTGCACCGATAGTGGAAGTGTGGATCGATCACGTTGGGGTTAGATTCACCAGAGAATAAGGGAGGCCTTTTGTGGCGTTGGTGGTTTGATACCACCCCCTCTCCAAACGAGACGTACTCCATGTTGGGAGGAACTCGGTAAAATATCGTTGTACCCGCGTGCCTCGGTTATCTCTATACCCGAGCTCTTTACTTATGCACTTTACATTGTGATAGCCTTCGTGCTTGAAGTAATATATATCTTGCTATCACTTTGTTGCTTGTATAGCTTAGCATAAGTTGTTCGTGCACATAGGTGAACCTTAGTTGTTCTAGGTTGTGCTTAACAAAGTAAACACTAGTTTTATTCCGCCTTTGTTGAGCCACTCTAGGAAAAGTTTTAATAGCCTATTCACCCCCCCTCTAGTCGACATCTGTATCCTTTCAGGTATATTACCATATAATCTAGATTAGTTGACTCTAGTGCAAGTGGGAGACTGTTGGAGATATGCCCTAGAGGCAATAATAAAAGTGGTTATTATTATATCTTTGTGTTTATGATAAATGTTTACATTCATGCTATAATAGTATTAACCGAAAACATTAATACTTGTGTGATTTGTAAACTAAATTAGAGTCTCTGGTAAAGCCTCTTTATAATACTAGCTTGTTGGTTAATAGATGATCGTGGTTTCTCGATCATGAACATTGAGATGTTATTAACAACAAGATCATATCATTAGGAGAATGGTATGATGGACATACTCCTATAGATAAGCGTAGCATTAAGATCAAGTCATTTCAATAGTTCATTTGCTATAAGCTTTGTGATACATAGTAACCTAATTGCTTCGACCATGAGATCATGCTAATCACCATCACCGGAAGGATGCTTTGATGACATCAAACACCACACCGTAACTGGGTGGCTATAAAGGTGGCATTGAGTGTTCAGAAAGTATGTCTTGAGGCACATGGATCAAGAGTGGGATTTTTCCATCCATATGACAGATATATATACTCTGGGACCTCTCGGTGGAATGTCATCCAATTGGCTTGCAAGCATGTGACTAGATCACAAGGGATCACATATCACGGGAACGAGAAAAGAGTACTTATCGGTAACGAGGTTGAACTAGGTATGCAGAGATACCGACGATCAAACCCCGGATAAGTAAACTATCGCGAGACAAAGGGAAATTGGCATCGTATGTATGTGGTTCATTCGATCGCAAAGTAATCGTAGAAATATCTATGAGCCATATGAATTTCTAGATTCCTCTATTGGTTATTGATCGGAGAAGTGTCTCGGTCATGTCCGCATAATTCACGAACCGTAGGGAGACACACTTAAGGATTCGATGTTTTTTAGTAGATATGGAATGTTAGTAGAGATACTGAATGTTGTTTGGAGTCTCGGATGGGATCCGGGATATCACGAGGAGATCCGGGATGGTCTGGAGAATAAGATTCATATAAGGAAAGTCCGATTCCGGAGTTCGGGAAAGATTCCGATGTTTTCATCGGAGAGGTTCTAGAAGGTTCACCGGACCGGAAAGGGAATGGACCATGAATGTGTCATGGGTAAGTGGAATGATTGGATCATATCCTAGGTCACTTGGTTTGGTAATTTGCAAGAGAGAATTAAAGCTCTAAATTGAAAGTCAAACGGGAGGTTTGAAAAGTCAAACTGGAACAATGGTTTCCTAGTGGAAGAAGGAAAGAGTCCTTCTTTCAATGCAACTTGGGTTTCGGTTTGGATTCAAACCTCCCCTCCCAAGGTTGCCCCCCTCTCATAAATAGAGGGGGAGGGCTGCCCCAAACACACAAGAGCCAGCCCTCCACCCGTGCCGCGCCGCCGCTGCCGCACGCCGCCGCCGCCGACACATCCTCCTCCTCCCGACCTTCTAAACCCTAGATCGTCAGGAAACCCTAGATCCACCATAACTCGCACCGGCTTAGGCGAAGCCCTGCGGGATCTTCCCTCTACTTCCTACACCACACTGTCGTGCTGCCGGAATCGCGAGGGGAGAACTACAACCTCCGCTGCCTGCTGGAACAAGGGAGAGGAAGGTCTTCATCGAGTACCGAACATGTGCCCGACTGCGGAAGCACTGCCGGAACGCAGCGCCGGAAGTATCGTCTACGCGATCTTGAGATCGGCAAGTGTACGACTACATCACCCACGAGAATTTGCTCTCGTTAACCGCTTTGGAATCTTCGAGAGTGAGTGCTCCTATCGACTCGTTGCTACAATCTAGTAGATAGATCTTGGCTTGTTTGTGTGCATGCGGTACAATTTTTTTGTTTTCCATGCTACGAAGCCCTACATAACTATGCGCGTGGTAGACTAAGTATCTTTGGCACACCGTCGCGTTGCTGGGGCCCTATTCCGAAAGATCTACTTTTGCAATCTCGACTGGATCAGAGAGACCGGGAGTAGTCATTGAGAACCGAATGTGTGTGAAACCACTGAGGTGTTGCCAGTTGTGGCACCTGGATTGTCATGCGAGGAGCAACACACCCTTGAGGTCGACTACATCATTCGAATACATCATCCATGTTCATCATGAACGTTAACGCTTTTGGTGTACAAGGGTATGTCACTGAAACCTTATTCGTTACATCATTACTCCTAGATAGATCCCGCCAATTGGTGTTGCGCTAGTCATGCAAAATTATTGTTTTCTGTTGCGAACCCCTTCAAACTCACCTTGTTTTATCCCTCTATATGATTTTTTTTTGGTGCAGATTCTTAGAAAAGCGAGCACAACGAGTACAGTGGTTCTAAAGCACAACTGACATACAGTTTGAGGGGGATAAAAGAAAGCTTGATCCATAACCACCTAGGGGCCGTACTAGTTCCCACCTCACTACGAAGCTAGCCCAGACAGCTGCAACAACTCTAGATAGTTTAGGTGTAGGGGGTAGTGCTCCAACAATTAAAAAGAAAGAAGTCGCCAACATGAAGTCTCAAGCAGAAAAGGATAGGGGCCTTGGTCCAACTCCTTAAGAAGAAGTACCAACTGGCACTCGCTATGTGGAGAACATTTCTTAGTGGAGGAAGCTTAGGAGAATCAATCCCTATTGCTTTCGTGAGAGGATCTATACCCTCTTGAAAGAGTAATTGCCCCTATGTGTGGTTTGGGTGATTAATGACAATCCCTATGGACTAATGTTTTCACCGAGTTTTATATGAAGGAATATTCCATAGGTCATGCTTGTATTCTATGTGTTGGATTCAAGTATGGATGCCATGAAAATAAAGATATACCTTGAGTATTGGCATCAAGATCATCGAGTTGAAGATAAGAATATGATATGATAAAGATCTTGAGAGTGTGATCTCAATAGAAGAATTTGAGATATGGCTCTAAGAAGGTGTCATGATAGCCTCATTAGTTGAGCTATGATTGACTAAGATTTAGAGCATGTAATCAAATTAAGAGTTCTTTATGTACCTCAAGATATTGAGATGGAGCATGAGCAGATACATGGTTGACCTATACAAAGAGTGAAGAATGATTTCAAGTTGGTTAACACATGAAGCATAAAGAATGTACCACATGGATCTTATGGTATGGTAAGCCTTGTCAATTATGCATCATGAACTAACCCATTATATATGCTCCTTTACGTTTTCTATATGGGATAGGTATCTTTCTATGGACATGCTTCAAAAGTGAAGATCTTATATAGCCCATGAGAGGATGACATCAAGTGGTGATCGTCATCAAGGTTGAGAAGGGGAAGTTCAAGATAAGCATCTCGAGAAGATCGTTTGCTTGAAGCTTGTCGTCCATATTGGTGATAATGGATATGTTAAGACATGTATTAATGAAGCTATCCAATAGTTGTGTATGGGGAGCAAATTAGGAGTCTTCACGAAGCAACAATGATCAAGTGATGCATTCCGGCTTGGATGGAGATTGAAGTGTTGTCATCAAGATCAAGCGGGATGCGTAAGGCAAAGGTATGGCCTTGTTAGGTTTTACTTTTACCGGTCTCAAGGTGGTTGTTGGGAGACCGGGTTATAGGATACATAGTCGCACTATTAAGAGGGGCTTTCAGTTGGGTAACTTGATCACATTGTCATAGGGAGCTCAATCCTTTGCATACTTTGCATCTCCCTATTTTGTTGCTTCTTGGTGTTTCTCCATGTGAGGTTCTTGATCTTGTTGCTAGCTCTTCAACAAGCCCAAGTTTATCGAAAACGGAATTCGTATGCATCTTCTATGGCGTTTTCGAGTTTGAAGGTTTTATCGGTTCTTCGTGTAGGGAGGCTTCTTACCTTTCTTTATTTGGTTCTATCCTTCTTTGTTGTTCTATGATGTTTCTCTGCACCATCTTGTAGAGCTTGTTGTCCTCGTCAAAACAAGCCTAAGATCATCGAAACCGGAGTCCGGACGCAAAAGTTATCGTTGTTTTTGTGTGCCCTGTTTTGTTCCGGCGGGACCGAGCCTGTGGCCAGAATTTCCGGCGACCGCTGGAAATTTCCAGCAAAACGCCGAAAAATTGTTCAGTATGCTGTTTCGGTTTATACCAGAACTTTCGGTTTTGACCGGAAATTCCGGCGGTTGATCCGGCGGGGCCAGTTTTGTCGCCAGAACGTGTTCGCCCAGCGCATCTTGCTTCTAACGGTCATCCCCCTTGAAGGGGTATAAAAGGGGGCTTCTTCCCCAAAGTTCCAAGGCTTTTTAAGCACGTTCTTGACCTCCATTGTTGACCCCTTTGAGATTTTTTCCTCTCCATTCCCTCCTATGATTCTTGCATCTTTTTGAGGGCTTTGGAAGAGGAGATCTAGGTCTACAATCCACACCAATCAATTCCTCCTCTAAGTGAGGGGAACCCATTGGATCTAGATCTTGGAGTCATTTGTTGGTTTCCACCATTGTTCTTCCTCTCTAATTCCTCCCTAGAACTTGTTGCTTTGGTGGGATTTGAGAATGAAGGATTTGAGCAGCCTTGGTGTTCTTGCTTTGCATTCTTGCATAAGTGTTGAGCTCTCCATTACGATTTGTTCGAGTGAGAGACCGTGAGCTTGTTACTCTTGGAGGGTGACCTCCTAGTTGGCTTGGCGGTTGGTACCACGGTGTCCTCTTCGTGGAAGATTGTGAAGAGACCCGGGCTTCTCCTTCGTGGAGCTTGTGAAGTGGTTGTGGAGCTTGCCATCTCCGGAGTGGAAGAAAATCTAGCCATAAGGAAAGGGCCTATTCCTTCGTGGGATAGACTCGGAGAAGAAGGTGAGCCTTCGTGGCGTTGGAAAATCCTTCGTGGAATCTCACACCTCTCCAACGTGACGTACCTTACTTGTAAGGGAACACGAGAATACATCTTCGTCTCCGCGTGCCTCCGTTATCTCTATATCCGAGCTTACTTTCCTTATGATAGCCATCGAGCTTGAAGTATTTATATCTTGCTTATCACTTGTGGTATATTTATCTTGTGCTATCTTGCTTAGCTTAACTTGTTGTTGGTGCACTTAGTTGAGCCTAGTGTATTTAGGTTTTGTGCTTGTAAAATAAATGTTAGTTTAATTCCGCATTCTATCAAGCCAAAACCGTAATAGTTTTGAAATTGCCTATTCACCCCCCTCTAGGCGACATCTCTATCCTTTCACCTCTCCGACAAGATGTTCTAGATTGAGACCCACTGTTGATTTTGGGATGATTTATACTCCCAAAAGGATTACATGAAGAGTGGTTACTATGTTACCCCCAAGGCACTCAATGTGCCTCACTTTAAAAATAGCTCAACAGGGACTTTCACTATATTGATGTGGCTCTCTAGAAGATGGATGTGTATGATCTCGTCACGATCAGAGAGGTCCTTCAGCCCAAGATCATTCATTAGTTTCATTGCATGAGGTTCTTTTTCTCAGACATCGAGCGTTCTATCACTTGGACGATATACCCTACACCTTATACTATCACTTTTGCTTAGTTTGGTGAGGCCTTGGGCTATGGGGAAGGCAGGCCAACTTGTTTTTGCATTCACTCTGAGAAGATCTTATCCAAATATGACATTTCTCATTGTTATCCCGAGGACCTAATCAGCCTTCACCGAGCCTCTCTGGCATGTACTACTACTACAATGCCCTTTCCAAGCTCTTCTGTTGCAACCTTGTAAGCAAGGCGGGTTATGATGTTAGTTGTTGTGGCTACCACCAAAACTTGATGCACTATTTCCACCCCAATAGGCTGAAGAAGATCAACGGTTGTGACTTTATATTTCAAGAAATCCAATAGTCCATAGAGAAGCACATAACACCCAACTACTATAAGTTTATCCAGCGTGTGGTCAACATCCACACTGACCAAGGCATGAACAAAGGACAACGTTGAAAGGATCGTATGGGCACCTAGAGCGGGGGGTGTGTGAGTAGGTGCTACTTCAAATTTTCTTCTTTTTCAAATTAGGGTTTGACAAGAAAGGTAAATTCTCTAGATTATGCAACTATGGTGAATTTACCTATATGTCAACCATGCAATAACTATCACAACACTAAGCAATAACAAGTAAGTAAAGTGCGGTAAAGGATAGAAGTAACCAAAGGAGTGGACGCGGAGACACAAGGATTTGTTTCCCGTAGTTCCTTCCTTTTGAGGGGAAGTACGTCTACGTTTGGAGAGGGGGTGGTTTCAAACCATCAACGCCACGAGAGGCCTCCCTTGTTCTCCAATGAATCTCACCCCAACAGGCTCGATCCACCTTCCACTATATCGGCAACCTTCGAGGTGGAAGCCGACACCTTTACAACAAGTTCGGGGCACACATCCACAACTTAATTGGAGGCTCCCAAATACAAGCAAGCTGTCAAGACAAATCAAAGACAAGCTTGTAAGAACCAAATCAAAGTTAGGGTTTCCAATGAAACACTAGAGCTTGGGGGCCCTCAAGTGAATGAGGGGGAAATGAAGATCTCTCTTGGTGAAGATGTAGATCAAGGCCTCCTCCTTCGATTCTCCAAAGATCAATGACTTTGGATGGTTGGATGAAGAGATCTTGTAGATTTGGTGGCTCTAATGGAGTGGGTGTTCTTGAGCAGCTCGAGCAGCTGGAGGAAGAAGATAAGGGTCCCCTTTTATAGGCAGCTTCCTCCACGAACCGTTTTCTGACCGTTGTAGAAAAGTCAGACCGGAGACTCCGGTCTGTAGACAGGAGACTCCGGTCTACATCGTAGATTCCGGCCAATCTCTGGACCAGCCTCCGGACCACACATCTGAATGACCCAGGCCATCCACGACCCAACACGCCCGGAGACTCCGGTCCTCCAACACCGGAGACTCCAGACTGAGCCAGCACCGGAGACTCTAGAGTATCCTCCGGTGCAGGCTCCGGACCCCTAGTCAGAATGTCCCAGACCAGATCCTGAAGTCACCACCGGAGACAGATCCGGAAACTCCGGACCACACCGGAGACTCCGGTCTGGAGTTTCCAGAAATGTGTCACATGAGTATGGACTTTTCCCAAGTGTGAGGGTGCTTTTCACTTATCATAATACCAACCTATGGACAGTGACAAACTGTAAAATGATCTACTTGTTGTTAACGAACACCAAAAGTGATTATGACAATAAATGCCCTTTCAATCTCCCCTTTTTTGGTGTTCGATGACAACAAGTGATTTGCAATAAAAATATATATATGGGGCTCCCCCTGACTGTGTGCAACAAGATAATTAAGTAAATCATGCAAGGTAGATAGTATCAACGGTAACACACATAAATCTCTCATGAGTTACAATAGATAGTGCACGCAAGCACATAGTCACACACATGAACAACAAATAACACACATGAAGTTCAAGTTCAAGTTCGAATATGGTGGGTTGGGCTGGGCTTCGCTGGGCTGGCCAGTTGGGCTGAGTCCAATTCTTATTTTTTTCTTTCAAATTGTTTTTTCCTTTTCTGTTCCTATTTTCTGTTTTGAAAATCAAACAACAAATCAAACAAACAAAACAATTCACACAATCACCATACTTTTCATTTGAATTTGGTTCTGTTTAACACATAAACCAAAGTCAAAAATAAAATAGTATTTTTTTAATCTTTTTAGGATCCATTCATTAATTAAATAAAATGGACCAAAGTTATTTAATCAAATAGGGTTTGATTTATTTAATAAAACCTCCATTTGAAATCTAAATATTTTCAAAACCAAATCAGTAGGTTTTATTTGAAAATACAAAATACTTGGAAAACTTATTTGAATTAAATAAATAAGTTTTGATGGTTAACTAAAATAGCAAAACCTTTATTTATAAAACTTGAATATTAAATCCTTATTAATTTATTTTAAATAAACCTTTACCATTTTTATCAAATAGAAATATTTTATCACAAAAGTTTGGCCAAGTTTTAATTTGGCTTATAAAATAATCCTTATTTGAATTTCTTCCTTTTCATTTGAAAACCGAATCTTTTCATTAAAAGATCAAAATAGTAATTTTAAATATTTAATATTTTCCTTTATTTTTAACTTTTTAAATTCCTTTAGGATTTACTTGATCCAAATTGGTTTGAAGGTTTTTCAAATAAATTCAAAAAGTTTCTTCTCACCCTGAAAATCAACAAAGTTTTATTTTATTCATTTATTTTTCACATTACAAGATTTGGAAAATCTTGGGATGTGACAGGCTACCACCCTTAAAATAAATCTCGTCCCGAAATTTGGGAAGGCTAGGGTTACAAGTAGGCTCAAAACAACTAGGGTACTACCACCCTTAAAATAAATTTCAAACAAAATTACATGTTGGCCTTCTTGGGATCCTGGGGAAACTTCTCTAAGCAAACATTTGCATTGTGTCCTTGGTTTCCACACTTGACTCATGGGCCAAGGTTGAGTTTCTCCATAGGCTTGTTCAACTTGTTCTTCATCTTTTCTGGACAGTTGCTTGCATAATGTCCCGGGTTCTTGCAATTGAAACAGTTGATGTCTTTGAGTTCTTTACGTGGCTCTTGTGGACAAGTTGCTACATAGTGGCCTAGCTCTTTGCAGTTGTTGCACACCACTTGGCCAATCTCTTTATTCTTCTGGTTCTCTGGGCATTCACTGGAATAGTGTCCCATTTCTTTACACTTATGACATTGCACATGGCTTTTGTCCTTATTTTTCTTTTTGGGTTTCTCCAAATCTAGGAGTGCATCCAGTTCATGTTGTTCATATGTTATCTGGTAGGTAGGAATGTCTACATGTTTCTTGGACCTTTTATTGCTCTTTAGAAAATTCACATTCCTCTTACTTGATCCTTTGAATTGGGTTGTTTTGTTTGGAGGTATAAGTGGTCCTTTTCCTTTGTCATCAACCTTCTTGGTAGACTTGGATCCTTCTTGATGGTTTGCAATCATTTGTTGCACTCCACCTTGTTTCCTTTGTTCAACAATGGAGTAGATGGGGCATTGGATAGGAACATGTTTGTTTCCTTCACATAGGTAGCAAGTAGCTTGAGAGGTGGGACATTGGCCAACATGATGTTTCTCTTCACAGTTGGGGCATTGATCTCCATGCTCCTTGGAAGTATGATCCTTGTCTCCACAAATAATGCAAGCTGGGGCTCCATCTAGAATAACATTTCTGTCATCCTTGTTGTCACAAACTCTTTTGGAATACCTTTCTTCCATTTTGATCATTTGATCAGTCACTTTGAGCATTAGTTGGCCTTGAGTTTCCAAAAATCCTTGTAGTGTTGGATCCTCTCCACTGGTGTTGGCTATGAATTGAGCTGTCACTTGGTTCAACTGGTTCTGGGTTGCTATGAGCTCTTTCATGCTGTCCTCTTGGTTGGGGTTGGTGTCATCAACCTTGAGGTTGGAGTCTCTCGGGGTAGTCATTTGTTTGGGTTGAATGGAGATTAGAATAGGCAAGATATTTCTAAGGAATCCATTCTAATCACACACATCACAATTCACACAAGCAATGTGCATGCAATCTCAAACCAAACATTTCACTCAAACACAAAGTTCAAGCACATACTTAGGCAACAAAATATTTTTATTACTCCACATAAGTTGGTGTGTTTGTCTTAACTAAAATATGGTGGTCCATCTATATGGTTTACTTGTGATCTTTCCATCATTCTTCGTTGCTTCTTCTTACTTGAGATCATGGTTTCCTTGAGAAAAACTCTTGGTTACAATAACTTCTAGTGAAATGATCTCCTTCTTATTTTTGCATTCCATTAGTCTCCATATCTTGATCAAGATTTCCTTGTTTCACTTGTAGTCCTTAGTGGTATCCAAGTTGGAAGTCCTTGGTGAATATGCTGAAGATGTTGAAGTCATTAGAGTTGAAGATGTTGAAGTCATTAGAGTTGAAGTAGTCCTTTGCACATGGTGTAGTCTTTGGCCATGGGGTAGGTTTTTCCATCAAGTTGAAGTAGAAGAGATGTAGAGTTGAAACCAAAATGGTTGAGGAAAGAGTTTACAAGTATGTTTGTAAATAAGTTTTGGAACAAAAAAACTCCTATTTTTCTAAGGGTTTTTGTCCAATCCTAGGTTTACAAATCCTACAGGCAACACAATGCTCTGATACCATCTGTAGCGGGAGTGTCCCAACCTTTAAACAATATAAGGTGGAGTCCCCTGTGTTTACAATGCTAGTCCCTGGATCAATAGATAGCATCCACAGTTAAGATGTAATATCGAGAAACAAAGGTCATAATATAACTTTATAACCAGGAATAACATAATTTTATTACATCTTACATAGCTCATTTGGCTATTACATTACATTGCAGCGGAATAACTATAAGCATGGGTCCTTCATCTTCAAAGTGCCACAGGCAAATGTTGGTTGTAGACTTTGTAATCCTAATCAATTAATCTTCTCTAAAACAATCAAACCTGCAACATTACAAGTGACAGCCACAAGGGTCAATACATTTGAATTGTATTGGCAAGTTTCACTACTATGTAGAATATAAGTGGATCCTATCATTACATGCATATTTGGCTAAGTATAGTTTTGGGCTCATTTGCATAAAGCAATAATTTTTATCCTATCTTTTCAAAATGGTTTTGGTCCTTTGTCAAATCTCCTTTTCAAAATTCCTTGAACTCCTTGGTAAATTCCCAAGTGTTCAAGTCCTTGTCAAAATCCCTTGAGCTCCTTGGTAACCCCAAGTGCATCAAGTTTTATCAAAATCTCTTGAGCTCCTTGGTACCCCCAAGTGCATCAAGTTTTATCAAAATCTCTTGAGCTCCTTGGTACCCCCAAGTGCATCAAGTTTTTAAAAGTTTTCTTTTAGAAATTGGAATGTCGAGATTTCCCATAGCTTCAAACTTTAGTTGCTCAGTATTGTCCATAACCGGGGACACGGCTAAGTACTTAGATTTTATTATCTTCTGCAGAAGTAGTACACTTTACCCACATGTCACAATCCCATCTTCTTGCCACCAGTGGCCACTGGATTAGTGCTCACCAAGATGGAGCACCGGCAGATTGAGAATGTGACGAAGTCTTTCCAGAGGGTCCTCCCATACACCATTGCTAGCTTGTCTTCAGCACCCATGTAGGATTCCAGGTCCTCATGTCCAGTAAACTGAAGACAGTGCATGGGTCTTCCCAATGTAGTTGACTAAGCCAGAGACATAAATAGCATGTGGTTGCACACGAAAGCCACAATTGGAGAAACATGTTCAATCTGTAAGTTTCCTGGGTGGTTTCCTTTGGAGCACAACACAAAGAGATTGCCATAGACATGGTTCCTTTTGTTGCCACCTTCTCCAAAACTCAAAGTATCCTTGGCCACCCAGGTGGTTCATTGATTCCTTGTTTTATTATATAAAAACACAAGTCCTTTTCTCAACTTCATAAAATCTCAATATGTATATCTTTTCAAAATATAGCATGGCTAAGCATGTAACAACTACATTGTTTTCACTAAGGAATGTATAGGGAATCCTATTAGGATTTAGCATAACATAAGTATAGAAATTCTTTTCATGCATGTTTTCAAAATCCACTAAGTATAATGAAAATAATAGGACTTTAGATGATAGTGTCACTTGCCTTTCTTTTGGTAGGGAATGTTGGTTCACTCCTTGATCTTGATAGTCTCACACTTTTCTAACTTCACTACAATCAATCAAGCAAACACAATATCAACTAGCATTCCAAACCAATAATCAATCACACATAAAACAATGGAATCTAAGTCATGCATGTAAGCATGCAAGAGATGGTTCTATTTGCAAAGGTGGTCTCCACTAGGCTTCTAAACTTTGTAAGGTTCAAGGTGGTCATTTTCCAAAGTGGCAAAGTCATTTGCAAAAGGGTTTTGTCCATAAACCATTTTTAAATCATTTCATTATTTTATGTGGTGGAAAACATTTTTATCAAAGCAACAACTTTATGTTGTTCACCAAATAAGTTGTTGTTTCTCAAAACTTGGTGTTTAGGGTCAGTAGGTTTGGTCCAAATCATTTTCCCAAAGCTTTTACTCCAAAAACATTTTCATATCAAAATCATTATTTTTATTTGGCTAGAAATGGGCTAAACCAATTAATCCATACTAAACTTCACCAAATTCATTTTTAAAACCATGGGTTGGTTCCTAGGGTCAGTAAGTTCACCACAAATCAATTTGCGAAGATTTTAACCCTAAAAACATTTTTGAACAATTTTTCTAATCTAAACAAGCATACAAATGTTTCTGCAAAAACAAACAATCTAACAGATACTATTTACTAAACAAATTCCATGGTTGGCTAGGGCTTGTTCCACTGATTCCAACGATATAAAGTTTGTAATTTTTGGACGTGTGGATCAAAAGTTACAAGAGTTTCAAATCTGCATCTAAATCAGATTCAAATTTCTGTTTTAAACAATCTGGTGACACGCGTCAGATTCCTATTCGTCAAAAACATTTCACGTGGATCGACTAACACAGACCGTTGGATCAAGTCATATCGCACGGCGCGCAGATGCTACTTACCCTTTCACCTAGCTTCTATCCTAGCCACTGGATCGAGATCGAACGGCTGCTGCAAGCTCGACCCAAAACTAGCGGCTCTGGTCGTGGTCGGAGACGGTGCTGTGGTTCGCCCTGAGGGAAAATGAAGACACAGTTAGACGCGCAAGATCAATGCGAAGCTGCCTGAGTGAAGGAGAAGAAGAGGGGCGGTCGGATTCTACCTGGGGACTTCGCCGGAGAAGTAAACAGACGCGGCGGCGCTTAGAGCTTGTCGAAGACGGCGTTCTGGGGCACCCGCGGTTGAATGGACGGTTCAGAGAGGAGCGTCTGGGAGTAGGGAAGGTGTGAGCTTGGTCGGGGAGGTAAGGGGTGGCGCGGTTCGGTCGGAATTGTCGCCGGAGTGTCGTCGGAGCAGCGGCGATGCAAGGCTGATTCGAGGCAGCCTAGGGGCAGAGAGAGGGAGGCGCGTGAGGGGAAATGGAGAGGGGGAGTGGGCGCTTTATCGTGCGTGGTCGCAGCGAGTAATGGTGGCCGCATTAAGGTGAATTGAAGCCGCGGCATCAACGGCAGGAAACGGCCGGCGTCGTCTGCGCGAGGAAGAAGAGAACGAGCTGGCTGTGTGGGGTCCGGGCGTCAGCGAGGAAGAGAGAGGGAAGGAGGGGCCACCAGTCAGTTGCTCTGTGGGTGCGGTTTTAAGTGAAAAACGCTTCGCACGTGGGGAAGAGCTGGTGGGTTGGGCTGGGCTTCGCTGGGCTGGCCAGTTGGGCTGAGTCCAATTCTTATTTTTTTCTTTCAAATTGTTTTTCCTTTTCTGTTCCTATTTTCTGTTTTGAAAATCAAACAACAAATCAAACAAACAAAACAATTCAAACAATCACCATACTTTTCATTTGAATTTGGTTCTGTTTAACACATAAACCAAAGTCAAAAATAAAATAGTAGTTTTTTAATCTTTTTAGGATTCATTCATTAATTAAATAAAATGGACCAAAGTTATTTAATCAAATAGGGTTTGATTTATTTAATAAAACCTCCATTTGAAATCTAAATATTTTCAAAACCAAATCAGTAGGTTTTATTTGAAAATACAAAATACTTGGAAAACTTATTTGAATTAAATAAATAAGTTTTGGTGGTTAACTAAAATAGCAAAACCTTTATTTATAAAACTTGAATATTAAATCCTTATTAATTTATTTTAAATAAACCTTTACCATTTTTATCAAATAGAAATATTTTATCACAAAAGTTTGGCCAAGTTTTAATTTGGCTTATAAAATAATCCTTATTTGAATTTCTTTCTTTTCATTTGAAAACCAAATCTTTTCATTAAAAGATCAAAATAGTAATTTTAAATATTTAATATTTTCCTTTATTTTTAACTTTTTAAATTCCTTTAGGATTTACTTGATCCAAATTGGTTTGAAGGTTTTTCAAATAAATTCAAAAAGTTTCTTCTCACCCTGAAAATCAACAAAGTTTTATTTTATTCATTTATTTTTCACATTACAAGATTTGGAAAATCTTGGGATGTGACAATAACCAAGGGTGCATATGGAGGAGATTTCTTGTAAAGAATAGCATGGAACATCTCCTCGAAAATAAAATCCATCACATCAATAGGTGTAGCATATGCCTCTGGTCTAGCATTGTAGGTCTGGTGAGTGTGGTACAGAAGGTTGACAAGCCCACCCAAGATTGCACCATCATTCCCAACACTTGGTGCAATGGTATGATGGAAAATCCTCAGCATAAGGTTGTAGAGGGTCTTGAGTCCCTTGGACCCCCCCATAACACCCTCGTCATACAAAGGTGCCAGCTTCAACTTGTTCTCACCTAGAGCTGCAGAGTGCATACGCAGCCCAACATGAGTAGATACTCCATGAAAGATCTCAAAGATGACATTGGCAAAGTCATGGAATGTAGCAGTGCAGCGAGTGGTACCAGACATCCAAACCATGGTCATGTCTTGATCAGACCCAAACACAAATGTGGCATAGAACTGATGCACAAGGTGGACATTGTAGTCTTCACGCAGCTCCATCAAGTTATATAGTCCCAGCTTCTCATAGATCCACAAAGCATCATTGAAGTAGGGGCTGAGACGCATCTGCTCAACACTCATGAACTTCTGAGGGCAGACAGGTGATTTGGTGAGCACACCATACACATCCTTCATGAACACATCATGTTCCTTCCTCCAGAAACGAGGGTCATCACTGGTACGAGGCAGCGCATAGAAATCTGTCTTTCTCAGCTCACGGTACTCCTCTTTTGACATTTTGGCTAAGGAGTGAAGGTTTTCATATTTGGCCTTCTTAGCACGGTCCTCTCGTTCAGCCCTCTCCTGATCCTTCTTCAAGTATGCTGCATCACGTGCCTGCTGTTTCCGGTTGGACGGAGGCACGATAAATTGACCCTGAGCTTCATCATAGCGAGGGTTGCCCCTTTGGGACTTGGCCTTGGTACGGCGAGGACGACTAGAACCATCACCTGTGAACAACAATGAGGGAGATAGCATGGAGATGAGTATATATGTCCCAATTATGTAGTAAAAGAGCTTTGATGCAATTCTGGTCTGGTTTGATTCACCCAACACCGGAGTCTCTGGACCTCATACCGGAGTCTCCGCCCTGGACCGGAGTCTCCGGACCTAAGTCCGGAATCTCCGGTCGGGAGGCTCAGGCATGAGATGGGGAGATGCTGGTGGGGGTGAATCTAGAAGATCGGGCAATGCAACAAGGCTAAAGTACTAGAGTGCACGCAAACAAGTGATTCCAATGGACAAATCAACACCAATCCTCAAAAACACATCTAGAGATGAACCCTAGGAGAAAAAGTAGAGGGGAGGTACCAGATCTGTCCATGGGATCAATTCCTCCGGTGGGCATGACCCAATGGAGGAGGGGGGAGGTTGGCCGGCGGCATGGCAGATCCCGGGGGCTTCTTAACCTTCGGGGAGGAGTTTTGGAAGAGGAGGCGACAGGTTTGGAGGTAGGGGATGGGGTGAGGAATGAGGAACTGTGGTACCAGTTCAGCCCGCCCCCTACTTTAAGTGGCAGAAACCGTCTGGACCGGAGACTCCGGCCTACACCGGAGACTCCGGTCCTCCTTGACCAAAAGCTCCAGGATGGGTGTTTGGGGTCACATATGAGAGATTGACAGGTTAAGATAGGGAAAGGGCTTGGGTTGAGACATCAAACTGCGAAGAGCCAACAAGAGCCATAGGAATTCATAAAAATATTCAGAAAAGCTCCAAGAGACTAAGATCAAGCGAATGACAAACATGAGTAAGTGCCAACCTCTCTAATGTGAGAGGGTGGTGGCCTAGGCCACCATAATTGAGTATACTCAGCTTGGCACCACGAAGATATATCTTGGGTCCATTACCGAAACTCATCATTAAGCTCACATATCACAACATGATATTAAGAGGAATGAATTTGATTGCTTTGGGCATAATGGGGGGAGGGATAGTCCAATCAATTAGGACCACACTCCCCCTATATCCATGCCTACACCTAAACCAAATATGGGTTGAAACATAGGTGAGAATGCAAGAAAATCAAGTCAAGCTCCTTGAATCTACGACATTTAGTTCATTCCTCAAATAGCAAAACCTTGCTTCATCAAGTGGCTTCGTGAAGATATTGGCAAGTTGATCTTTGGTTGACACATATGATAGATCAATATCACCTCGAGCAACATGATCTCTAATGAAGTGATGGCAAATATCAATATGCTTTGTCCTTGTGTGATCCACCGGGTTGTAGGCAATCTTGATGGCACTTTCATTGTCACATAGAAGAGGCACTTTGTCACAATGGACACCGTATTCCTTTAAAGTTTGCCTCATCCATAGCAATTGGGTGCAAGCACTAGCAGCTGCCACATACTCGGCTTCGACGGTGGAGAGAGATATACAATTTTGCTTCTTAAAAGACCAACATACCAAGGACCTACCAAGGAATTATCAAGCCCCTGATGTTGATTTTCTATCATCCTTGTCACCCGCCCAATCCGAATCCGTGTATCCACAAAGAGCAAATGTTGAGCCTCGAGGATACCAAAGACCATAAAATGGGGTATGAACTAAATATCGAAAGATTCTCTTGACTGCCATTAAATGGCTTTCTTTAGGAGCCGCTTGATATCTTGCACACACACCTACACTCAACACTATATCGGGTCTAGATACACAAAGGTAAAGCAAAGAACCAATCATAGAACGGTATACCTTTTGATCCACATCTTTACCATTTGGATTTTGTTCAAGATGAGTCTTTGTAGCCATGGGAGTAGGAGCTTCATTTAAATCTTGCATATTGAATCTCTTCAGCATATCTTGAGTATACTTGGCTTGATTGAAGAATGTCCCTCCTCTAACTTGCTTGATCTCAAAACCAAGAAATACTCTCAACTCCCCCATCAAAGACATCCGGAACCTACTAGTCATAAGCTTTGAGAATTCATCATTAAAAGCTTTGTTAGATGAGCCAAAGATAATATCATCAACATATATTTGGCATACAAAAAGCTCCCCATTGACTTTCTTAGTAAAAAGAGTGGGATCGATTTTCCCAACCTCAAATCCACAGTCAAACAATAACTCTCTAAGGTGTTCATACCACGTGCGTGGGGCTTGCTTGAGCCCATAGAGCGCCTTATCAAGTTTGTAGACATGGCTTGGGAAGTTGGGGTCCTCAAATCCCGGGGGTTGCTTAACATATACCAATTAATTTAGTGGGCCATAAAGAAATGCACTTTCTACATCCATTTGTTGCAACTTGAAGTTATGATGTGCCGCATAAGCAAGAAGGATACAGATGGACTCAAGGCGAGCCACGGGTGCATAAGTCTCTCCATAGTCAATGACTTCAATTTGAGAGAACCCTTGTGCAACCAATCTAGCCTTGTTCCTTACTATAATTCCATGCTCATCTTGCTTGTTCTTGAATATCCACTTTGTTCCAATAACATTGCAGCAATCCTTTGGCTTCTATACTAACTTCCATACTTTGTTTCTCTCAAAGTTGTTGAGCTCTTTGTGCATAGATTCTAACCAATCCGAATCTTCAAGAGCTTCCCATACTTTCTTTGGTTCAATCATGGAGATGTGTGCTTGGTGTTCACTGAACCTCTTCAATTGTGCTCTTGTGGAAATACCTTTCCTTAGGTCACCAACTAAATTTTGTAGAGAGTGGTCTCTTAATTCCAACATTATTTCCTTTCTAGCTTCGCAACGAGCGTGGATCTCCGTGTTGTTTCTTGGGGGACCCTCTTCATCATTTTGATCCTCGTCTTGACCATCAACTTGACCTTGATCATCATCGGAATCATTCTCTTCATTTAGAGGCAAAGATTGACCTTAGTCTTGATCACGTGCCCTTCTAGCATCAATTTGAGCTTGTCTCAAAGCAGTTTGTACGGATCTTCCTTGAGCAATTGCCTTGGCACCACTTGACACTCTGGTGAATGAATAAAGCTCCTCTTGACTAGAGTTGTCACTATGATCATCATGTTGAGGGTCCACATCTTGTCTTTGGCTTGAGTCATTGTCATCCTCGGTGGATGGAGCTTGTTGATGTTGTGAAGATGAGGGCTCCACTTGAGTGGAGCATAGTTCTTCTCGATCCGCCATAACGGGTTCCTCAACGGGGCGGATTATCCCACACCCATTCTTCCTATGGATTCCTGAGGCATTTCAGCATCTGCATCACAAGCATCAACACGCCCCCCTTGGGGACCATCATATTCTTCGAAGGTCACACTACAAGATTCTATGACTGCTCCGGAGAGCTTATCATAGATTCTATAAGTGTGAGATTCGAGACCATAGCCAACAAAAATACCCTCTAATGCTTTAGACTCGAATTTGGACAAGCGAACACCTTTTATGAGATAGAAACACTTACAACCGAACACCCGGAAGTAAGATATGTTGGGATTGTTCTCGGTAAGTATTTCATATGGAGTCTTGTTGATATCTTTGCGGAGGTAGAGCCGATTTGAAGCATGGGAAGCGGTGGAGATGGCTTCGGCCCAAAAGTTGTATGGAGATTTAAACTCCGCCAACATGGTCCTAGCCATCTCAATAAGAGTCCGGTTCTTCCTTTCGGCCACACCATTTTGTTGAGGGGTGTATGCAGCGGAATATTGATGTTTAATCCCCTCATCACTAAGGAAATCATTCAAGGTGTAGTTCTTTAACTCGGTGCCGTTGTCGCTTCTTATAATCAACATGGGAACATTGTATTGCCGTTGAACCAAGTTGATGAAGTCGATGAAGGTCTTTTGAGTCTCACTCTTCAACTTGAAGAAATAAACCCAAGAGTATCTTGAAAAGTCATCAACAATCACCAAGCAATATTTCTTCCCACCAAGACTTGCATGAGATGGAGGACCAAAGAGGTCCACATGGAGGAGCTCCAAGATCTTGGTGGACTTGATGCGGTTCTTAGGCTTGTGAGGAGCATCATGCATCTTCCCTAGAACACATGCCCTGCAAACACGATCTTTGGCAAAGGAAACATTTTCTTTTAGTCCAACAATATGGCCCTCCTTGTGGAGACTTTGCAAAGTTCTCATATTGACATGGGCTAGTCGGCGATGCCATAACCAACCCTGTCACATCCCAAGATTTTCCAAATCTTGTAATGTGAAAAATAAATAAACAATTGTTGAAATTTAGGGTGAGAAGAAACTTTTGAATTCCAATTGGAAACATCAAAACCTATTTTGGTCAAATAAAATCCTAAAGGGATTTACAAAGGTAAATAAGTAATAAATAGAGTTTTAATAATTGGAATCCCTATTTTTGGATCTTTTAATAAAAAGATTTGGTTTCCAAAAGAAAAGGTAGAATTATAAATAAGGATTATTTTATAGAGCCAAATTAAATCTTGGCCAAGCTTTTGAAATAAAATATTTCTATTTGATAAAAAGAGTAAAGGTTTATTTAAATAATGAGGATTTAATAATATCCAATTTTATTTAAGTAAAGGCTTTTTCATTTTAAATAAACACTAAAACTTGTTAACTTATTTTAAATAAGTTTTCCAAGTGTTTTATATTTTAAAATAAAACCTACTGAAATGATTTTGGTATTATTTAGATTTCAAATAGAGTTTTAAAATAAATAAAACCATATTTTAATTAATGACTAAGGTCTATTTATTTAATTTTAATGGATCCTAAAAAGAACAAAAATTATTTTGTTTTGGGTTTTGAAATATGTTGATAAACAGAATTAAAATTACCAAAAGTTTGGTGATGATTTGAATTCAAATGGAGATTTAAAAATATTATTAAATCTTATCTAATTAATTATAGAGCCTATTTTAAATATTTAAAAGACCCTAAAAAGAATAAGTAAATTATTCTAAAATTTACTTTGGATTGTGTTGTTAATCAGTATTTGAATTTACACAAATTTTGGTTGAGGTTTGAATTGATTTGTTGCTTGAATTATTTGTTTGAAAATCAAATCAGAATATTCAAACATAAAAAAAGGTTTGGTATAAAAAAAATGGAAACAAACTCAGCCCAACTAACCTAGCCCACTAAGCCCATCAGTAGCCCATCTCCCCCTCCCGCAGTGAAATGTTTTTCACTCGCGAACTTACCCCCAGTGCCGCTGACGACCAGACCCCACCTCCTCCTTCTCTCTCTCGCTGCCATGCGACCCCACTGCCCCGTCAGCTTCTTCCTCCCCGCGGTGACCACGCCTCCAACACCTCCTCGCCGTTTCTGGCTGTTGAAACCGGCGTAAATACGCTTTACTTCCTGCGTTACTCCACCCCGCGACCATGCTATATTAAGCGCCTGCGTCCCCTCTCTCTTTCCCCTCAGTCGTCGCCCCATCGGAGCCCCCAGGCTGTCCCCAATTCTCCCTACACCGCACTCTGCTCTGGCGAGCTCCGACGGCAATTCCGGCCAGCCTACTCCACCCCTCGCCTCCTCGAGCACCCAAGCGTGACCCCCAGACCCTGGTGCATCTCTCTGCACCCTCATCTCGCCCGCGTGTGCTCTGCAGCGTCGGCAACAACGACAACCAGTAGCACCACCGCCTGCCATTTCCTCCGGCGAGATTTCCCGGTAAGCTCGGACCGCCCCGGTGCTTATCGTTGATGCTCACATGTTCCCTGGTACCGTGCGCGTCTAACCGTACCGACCACTTGTCGTAGGGTGACCTCTAGCTTCGCCCCGACGACAGACAGAGCCGCCAGACGTCGTCTTGAACTCCGGCGAGGAATCACCAGCGACCCCGTGCGCCCCTTGCACTCTCACGAGCACCTTGAGCATCACCGCGACTCTGCGAACCTGGTGAGCTTCTTCCCACCCTTTCTCGCTTCCTGCATCGCCAGCACCGCCACCGTCTGACCGCTCCGCCGCCACCTGCCGCCGCCAGCGCCGCCCATCTCTGGCAGGCACGCTGTGCACCGTCCGATCTTGATCGCGTGGCCATGATAGAATTTTAACCGAAGGGGTACTCTTGCTTCTGAGCCGTGCGATCCCACTTAAATCCAACGGCTCGCATCTTCCAATCCGAGCGAAACGGTACCGACGAATAGAATCGTGACGCGTGGCCTGTGTTTGTTTTAAAAACCAGAAACTTGTCTATTAGATGTTTCAATTTGAAAAAATTCATAACTTTCAAACCACACGTCCAAATTTTGCAAATTTTATATTAATGGATTCAGCAAAACAATTACTTTGTGACCATGCACTTTGTTTAGTGAATTGCTTCTGTTAAATTGATTGTTTTTGCAGAAACTCGTGTATGCATGTTTAGAATATAAAAATTGTTCTAAAATGATTTTTGAGATAAAACCTTTGGCAAATGGTTTGTTTTGAACCTACTGACCATAGAAATCAATTTGTGGTTTCAAAAATGTATTTGGTGAAGCAAAATAATAAACTTTTGATTTAAACCATTTCTAGTCAAATAAAAATAATGTTTATTTATTAAAAATGCTTTTGGGAGAAAATCTTTGGAAAATGTTTTGGAATAAACTCTCTGACCCCAAACACCTAGTTTTATGATTTGAAAATGTATTTGGTGAACCCTATAAAACTATTACTTTGCTGAAAACATTTTTCAACCACATAAAATAATGACTTGGTTTAAAAATGGTTTATGAAGTGAAATCTTTTGCAAATGATTTTACCACTTTATAAAATGACCAATAAGTGTTTTAGAATGTTTATAACCTATTATAAACCACTTTTGTAAATAAAACAAAGTTTGGCATGCTTACATGCATTGTTTTGTTTCTACTGTTTTATGTGATGTTTGCTTGAATGGTAGATTGAAATTGTGCCTTGCTTGATTGAATTGTAGTGATTTGAAGAGTGTGATCATTGCAAAGACAAGTAGTGAACTTATACTCTCTACCAAAAAGGCAAGTGATGCTTCATACTTTGTCCCATTATTTTCACTATGCATTAGTGATATTTCTAAAGTAAGACTAGCATGGAATTTTTGCTATGTATAACCTATGCTATGGGAAATCCTAGTAGATGAAACCTTAGTAGAAATTTCCTAAGTTAAGATTCCTACTACTATCATGCTTAGCCTAGCTAGTAGAAAACAAGGGTGGATTATATTCATGCTATGAATTTCTAAGTCTATGACTTTTGTTTTGTATAATAAAACAACTATGTGAATGAATCACCTGGGTGGAATGGAAGGAATGGTTTATGTTGAGTGGTTCACGAGGCCCATTTCTATGGTTTACCTTGTGTATCTCACTTGTGGATGGCCACCCAGGAACAAAGAGATTTGAGATGTCAAATGTTGAGAAGCTTCAAGTGCAGCCACTTGGCATTATGGGCTCTGCCTGGATCATATAGGTTGCAATAACTTAGCCAAATGGATAGTTGGTGGTAGGGGAATGATAGGTTGGAACGCGTCCATTCTGGTCTAAGGGAAGGCTTCTGAAAGATCTTGTCTTGGTGAAACCAAGTCTTGTGGGGAAAGTGCACCACCTCTGCAGAGTGAAAAATCTAAGTACTTAGCGATGTCCCTGGTAAAGGACAATTTGAGCATCAAGACATGGAAGCTATCAAGAATCTCCTCATCCCAATTTCTAAGTTAAAAACTTGTGGTTGAACAAGGGTTGAAGGATCACCAATTTATATTGGGAGATGCCTTGGGAAAGTTTTTGTCAAACAAAAACTTAGTGTTTTCAAATGATAAGGAAAATATATTTTGAGCAAAGCAAGCCTAAGATCCACTTAGCCAAATGCATATAGATGATAGACTCCACTATATTACCATAGTATCACTTGCCAATACAATTCAAATGTATTGACCCTTGTGGCTGTAACTTGTTATGTTGCAGGTTTGTTTGATATTAGTGAAGTTTATTGATTAGGATTACAAGTCTACAACCAACATGTCTGCCTGTAGCACTTTGAAGATGAAGGACCCCATGCTATTGTTATATTCTGCTGCATTGTAATGAGATAGCCAAATGATCTATGTAAGATGTAATAATTTATTTTATTCCTGGTTATAAAGTTGTATTATGACCTTTGTTTCTTGATATTACATCTTAACTGTGGATGCTAGCTATTGATCCAGGGACTAGCATTGTAAACAAAGGGATCTCTACCTTATTAAAGGTTGGGAACCTTACAAACCCACATCGGCCTTTCCGAATAAGCACATCGCACTTGTAGTGGCTTGCCCCGAAAATTCCACCACATACAAGTCATGTTCGACGTACCCAATGAAAGAGCTTCAGAGACTTGCTCCACATGAGGACCACAATATCATCATCAACAAATACGGCAAAACCCATCTTTCCAAGAGCACGGATTGAAAGTAAATTGTATCCAAGGGTCTCAACAAGCATGACGTTCACGAGTGTAATGTCGTGAGCAACCACAACCTTGCCGAAAACCATTACCTTAGAATTTGACTTGTCGGCATATGTCACGGTGATTTGATCATCATTTGGCTTTAAGTCCTTGACAATAGACGAGCTTCCGGTCATATGAATCGTGCAACCACTATCAAGCACCCACTTTGACCCTCCGGAAGCATATGTCTACAAAAGATCAAGCTAATTTTTAGGTACCCATTTTTCAATGGGTCCTCTTTTGTTAGCAACAAGGGTCTTGGGAACCCAAATAGACCAAGCAATATAGCCATCATATGGGCCAACATATTGTGCATACACATCACCATAGTAATCACACATTAGAACATAGTGAGGGTTAGCACTTCCCGCAAAGTCATCATGAGACATAGTTTTACCACTTGTGGTCTTACTATCCACAATGGCCCTGTTGGTCTCTTGTGTGGGATTGGCCTTCTTCCTCTTCTTCTTCTTCTTCTTCTTCTTCTTCTTCTTCTTCTTCTTCTTCTTCTTCTTCTTCTTCTTGTTCTTCTTCTTAGTTTTGGAGACAAAACCAATGCCCCCTTTATCACCACTAGGCCTTTGCTTACTCAAAAGATCATCAATGGACTTGTTGCCTTGTGGAAATGTGGCCTTAGCTAGCTCCTCCTTCAACCTAGCATTCTCTTCAAGAATAGTTGTACTACTAGATGGAATGAAGTTACTAGGTGAAGGAATGTTGGCCAATTGAGTTTGAAGCATTTCATGGGACTTTGTGAGTGACAAGAGTTCACTTTCCAAAGCCTTGTGAGCCTTGTTAAGCAAACTAAAGTACTCGGCAAGTTTTTCATGAACCACACCAAACTCATTCTTGTCCTTTTTAGCCCTTTTGTATTTAGCAATAGCATGATCACACTCTTTGATGAGTTTATTCACAATGATGTCATTGTCCTCATTAAGCCCTTCAAGTTTTAATTCAAGTGACATCCTAGTTTCTTGTTCTTCTTCTAGAGCATTGTTTAAAGACTCTAGCTCAATCATGCGTTCATGCCCAAGTTTACATCTTACATCTAGGAGCTCTTATGTGTGAGAAAGTTGATCTAAGATGTTACCAAAATGTATCTTAGCATCCCCTTGTAGGTTAGTCATAAACTCATCGAGAGCAATTAATTCCCTTTTAACATCAAGAGACATCTCATCATCAATTTCATCATTAGCTAACGGAGTGGAGTGAGATGATGAGGATACCTCCGTTCCTCTTGCCATAAGGCAAGTGACGTTCTTGATAGGAGAATTCTCATTTGGAGAATCGAAGAGTGAGAATGTCGGAGTAGAAGTAGTGGCTAGAGCCGCCACACCATTGGGAGTTTCCTCTTCCTCATCTTCATCATCTTCATTGCCAGAGGAGTATTCTTCATGAGTGATTAAGACGATTTCCCCCGACTTCTTGTTGATGGGATTCTTCTTGATGAAGGGTTTCTTGTAAGGTGCTTTGAGAGTCTTATTCAACGCAAGCTTACCCCCATGATCTTCCCTCTTCTCATAGGTACAACTTGCCACAAAGTGATAGCGGTCGCCACAATTGAAGAAAGTTCTCAATCTAGTAGTGTTTTATCTTTTCCCATTTGGGTTTCTTCTTCGTTGCATTTCCATCTTAGCCTTGGCGGGATTCTTCCAAAAGTTCTTTGCATAGAAGGCCATATATTGACTATGAGCAATCTTGACTTCATCGGGGTGGTCCATGGAGAGACCTTCATCAGTATCATCTTCATCCCCATGGTCCACAACTTTGGCCTTCAAAGCAACATTGACAACGTTGCTCATACCAAGGGCATGAGCACGAGCATCTTTGGCATTCTTGGCGGCAACTTTGAAAGCGGCCATCTCTTGCATAACTTCATTGGAGGTCATGTGTAACACCACGGTTCTGAAAAGACCGTGGCTTCTATGTGACATGCCAATCCCTGGATCGGTTCATTGGCCCACAATAGAATAAGATGAATAACATAGCAAAATATCCGTGTATCATAAATAACGAAGATCCAGAGTACCATTATTACAATAAAAGCTTAGCTCAAGGCTAGCTCAAATTATTCAGGTAGCAACATAAATAAAGCAAATCCTCCATTCTTCAAATTGCCCACAAGTGAACAAGTGCCGAGTGGAGTACCGTGGCCTATATCGATTACTCAGAATCGGAATATCCTGCAACATGAAACCTAGCAGCCCTGAAGGGTCAATACATGGAATGTATGGCAAGTAGAGCTAGTAAAGGAGACAATAATGCTAACATCTACATGCATATATGGCAAGTGGAGCTGTGGCTAGCTTGCATATGCAAATACCTTTGTCCTACTTTCATAAACAGTTTTCGATTTTCTTTGAAAAGATCCCAATTAAGTTAACCCAGCAACATTAAAGCAATTATGAAATTAGAATGAGCGAGAAACATGTCATGGAATCAATATCAAGCAACTCAGATGTCCATAACCGGGGACACGGCTAATCGATTAGATTATACACCCTGCAGGGGTTAGTACACTTTACCCATGTGACTTGGCCAGCCCAGCTCGTACCATCACTCTCATTTTGGGTGATGATAGGGAGAAGTCCAAGAAGAGACTGTTCGGGAAGTAGCTCCCCAATCCCAACGCGCACCGGTCCAACCTACCAAAATTCTACATCTCTGGATACGCGGGTTTGAGTTACCACAACCTACTAAGTCCAACCAACCGCCATTTCATTATTGGCACATGGTTGTACACGTAAGCTACAAAATAAAGAAGCCAATCATTTTCTCTTGATACCTGGGTGCCTTTCCGCAATGATACCACCAAAAATTATCAATCCCATCACACCCAGGAGATTCATTGATTAAGTTGTTTTAGTTTTCGTAAACCAACACATTTAGAAACAACTTTCAGTGATATAACCCAGCCCTCGTTCATCAAAGCATGGCTAAGCACATCTACCAATGGTGGTTCATCTACAAGGAAAGCCCTACACATAATAGGACATAGCATAGCGATAGTATCATCCTACACATGCATCTACAAAATACACGACAATGCATTGAAAATAGTAGGAAAATATCATGAACAAAGTAGCATCTACTTTCCTTGGTTGTAGCGGTCGGAAGAACAATCCACACACGAGCAAGCGTTGCACTCGTCACAATCTACACGATACAATTGCATTCATAAACAAACCATCCACGAGCATATGCAAGAAAGGATGATGCAAGATGTATGCATGACAAGTGGATTGATGCTACAACAGCACCACATAATCTTATTCAGTAAAGCTACTGAATGCATGCATGGAAAATAATTTTAGCGCAAGGAAAACTATTATGCAATTTATAATGCTCAAAACTAGAGCTAGAACCCAAATAATTCACTACTTTTAACATACTATTTGTAAAATCTTGGGAAAATTCTACTGTGTAGGCATTTCTGAATAGGAACAGTACCAATTGGATTTTCTCAAAAAGGAATTATATAACTCCCTGAGTAATTAAAATACTGCAGAAATCCACTAAATAGTTTTGCAAAAGTTTTTACTGTAAGCCTATCTTTTTAATTCACTTTGAGATTCCCCTTGTTCTACTGAATCCAGGGACATATTATTTGCAATTTTTGGAGTTACAGATCTTTTTCTATGAATTAATTACTCCAAAAAGGCCATTAACTCTTTTAATTAATCTGGACAAAATCTTGATGCAAAAGTGCAAAACAATGGTACAGAAAGATTTTACATGACTTACTGAATCTACACATATTTTATTTGCAATTTTTGGCCCAGTAGATTAATTTCTATGATTTTTACAAGATTCTACTAAAATCTGCAAATTCTAAATAGATTTTAAATCGGAAGGGAATATTCCCTGCTGACTCAGCGTGGGTTGACTGGTCAACCAGTCAACCACGCGGTCTCCAAGCGATCCGGGCCATAGATCGAAGATCCAACGGCCAGGGAGGGGTGGCGGCGGCGGCGAGCTCACCTGAGCGGCGGCGGCGAGGTCTTCCGGCGGCGGCGGGGTCTCCTGGCGGCGGCGGCGGTCGGCGCGGCGCCGGCGAGCTCGGGGCGGATGCGTCGGCACGGAGGAGGAGGCGCCTGCGGGCTCGGGCGGTCGTCGGGCGAGGTTCCGGCGGCGCGCGACGGCGGAATCGGGAGGCGGCAGCGGCGTCGCGATACGGGAGTGGCGGCGGGGTCGGGAGAGGCAGGGGGCGCGCGCGGGCTAAGAGGGGGTCCACGCGGTGCCCGAGGCGGAAACGGCGGCGGCGGTTGCGGAGTCCGTTCCGGACGTGGCGGCGGTGGCGATGTCGGTGCCGACAGGTGGGGCCTACCTGTCGGTGGCCGGGCGCGGGGCGGCGGCGGATAGTTTCCTGTCGCGCGGGCGGTAGCTGCTGCGGCGCGCGCGCGCGGGCTGGCTGCTGCGCTGGCTGGGCCGGCGCGGCTGCGCTGCTCTCTTTTTTTTGTTCTTTTTTTTTCTTTCTAATTTCTGTTTTAGTTTTTCCACCGTAACTTCTTCATACGAACTCCGAATTGGGCGAAATTTGTCTCTAAACTTTTGTAAAAACCAGAGGATCATCATAGGATCCTTTGTATCAACACCACAAGCTTCCAAAGAGGGTGGAAATACAACCCTAGTATACCCTCTTGTAGGAGCATTATAGAAAATCAAAATAGGGTTTGCAAATATCGTTTTGCCGGAATATTTTCAAACTGAAGTTTTGTATGGAAGACCATGATGCAATGACATGAATGATATGCAGAACAAATCAAAAATTTGGGATGTGACATCATGAGATGGTAGTTGTGTCTTCCTTGAAGGCTTTTCAAGTTGGTGGGCTCAAAGTGACATGGTTATACCCCGCGGGTACACGATCTCAGCATACCTGTTCTAGCCCAAGGAAGGCCCACGACAAATATACGCCGTCCCATGAAGATTTTCGGGTGGCCAAGGCCCATGACGCCTTCGGATCCTTGGAGAGCAAGACTAGAGTAGATAGGAAATTCAAAGGGGTAAACCCTAGAACCTGTAACCGACTAGATCTGTGCCTGGGACCTGCCTAAGTCTATATAAAGGCCATGAGGGCACGACCTAGATCTCTCTCTCTCTCATACTTTCGCATACACACCTCCACGCCAGATTGCATCTGCGCACCCCTGTAATCACCGGTTCCGCCGTAATCAAGAGTAGACAAGCAGGAGTAGGGTTTTCCCTCCGGGGGCCTGAACCTGGGTAAACCTCGTGTCCCGTATTGCTTGTTTGCTAACCGTTCCGCGATCTACAGCATCCCCATCTTCTCCAAAACCCAAGTCCATAACAATGGGCATTGATGAGATCAAACCTCGTCAATTGGCGCCGTCTGTGGGAACTGGGGACGTTGATTGTGCGATCGTGACGGTCCCAACCCGATCGATCTACAACTCTGCGGCGACGGAGAGTCACCTCCTCTTCGGCGCTTTTGACTTCACCGCCCACTCACCGGCCACCATGAAGGACTTCGAGCCCGTAGGCGATGGACTCGAGATCCTGTTCGGGAGCTTCTGCTTCCAGGTGGGGCAAACTGGCACCCTCCGCCTCCCAGACCGGGTGCCCCTACCATCAATCAAGCCCGCTTCATGGGCCCCACACCCTGTTCTACGCACATCATCATCAACAGATGAGTCCTACGACAACAGCAGCTGCAACTCCGATCTGTGCGATCCGCCATCGGATGAAGGGACCTACGGTTCCGGATCCGAAAGCTGCGGCAGCAGCGGACCAATCTACGAGCGCTACCAATGCGCCATAGTCATCCAGAGCGACGTGGATCAGCAAGCGCCCAACCCGCCGCCCAACCCGCCACCTAACCCGCAGGATCGAAATGGCGGGAACAGAAGAAGCCAGTCCCCCCCACCCGAAGGGGATAACACCGGCCATGTCATCCGCCTTAGCAAAGAAGGATGGGCCCAGGCACGCGCCGCCGTGGCGGGCAGCACGACTGCCTGCAGACGCATCACGGGACCTGCTGATGGCATACCATTTGCTCCTGATCGAGGAGCACAAGAAGCAGATCAAGATGCAAGAGGTGCTTGACAAACGCAAACAAGCAGCCTCAGAGTCCAGCATGCGACGAGCTGCGCTCTTCGCCATGGGCATCGGCTCCAGCTCGAACGGCAACCATGGCAACAAGCACCGCTCCCGGACGGAGAACATGGACCCCAAGGAGCGCCGTGAGGTGACCCGAACCCTCCACGCATCCTTCATGGAGATGGATGCCGACGGCAACATCATCCCGAAGATGCCGCAAGCTGCGATCATGGCAGCCACCGCGTACCTCGCGTCCCACCCACCTCCGGAGGGGGACCCAAAAAGAGCCATGCACAAGTCCACACTCACCGGACTCGGACTCATCGGAGCTGCACTCCATCAAGAAGCTCCTACGGAGCCGCAAAAGAAAGCTACGGTCAAGTTCGACCGCAGCCCCACTCCTTCATTCGAAGAAGAGGACCATGACCTTCCTCGAAGGCACAAGAGCTCGCGTCATCGCAGCCGCGATTACGACGCCAGAGACGTGCTAACACAGCGCAAAATCGACAAAGCGTGAGCCAAGCGCGCATGCTCGTCTGAATCCGAGATGGACGAAGACGAAGGAGAACTCTGCGGAGCCCGGTGCTTCAGCAGATCTGTCTGACGGACACGGATGCTGCGAAATTTCAAGCTTCCTTCGGATACTCCGAAGTTCGATGGCACACATGACCCCAAGGCGTGGCTCAGCGACCACCTGTCATCCGTCAAGCTGCACGGTGGAAACAAGGAAACCGCCATGCAATGCCTTCAGCTGCAGCTGACAGGCGCAGCCCGGATCTGGCTTAGCAGCCTATCTTCAGGATCCATCCGAAGCTAGGAGGAGCTGGCTTACAGTTTCATCCGAAACTTCAAAGGGACCAGCAAGAGGCCCGCCTCGATCGAGGAGTTGCGAGCCTGTACTCAACGAATGGGCGAATCCATTCGCTCGTATATACTGCGCTGGTCCAACACCAAGAACTCCGCGGCGCACATCTCCGAAGAAAGGGCCATCGACGCCTTCAAGGACGGCGTCAAGTGCCAGGACTTCAAGGAGGAACTTGGGCGCGTCAAGCCCAAGACACTCGACCACCTCATGGACATCGCCAACAGGTGGGCCGACGGCGAAGATTCCGTCCACCGGGCACAATCGGAGGAAGAGGACGATTACGGCCGACGACGGGAGCGCCGTAACAAAAGGAGACCGCGCGTCTACGACGATCGCGATGGACCCGACATGGTCGTGGCCGGCTACGCTGATCGCCGCAACGACGCCAACCGCAACAACGACGGATACCGCGGAGGAAACTTTCGAGATGGAGGACACCCAACACAGTCGTGGCAGCGTCGCGGCCGCGACGACGGACCCTCGGCATACGAAAAATTGTCGGGTCCATGCACCATCCTTCTACATCGACAAGCAGGATGGTAAGAAGAAGGCAGGCCACATGCTCAAGGACTGCCGCGAGTTCCAAAAGCTCAGCGAAAGCATGGTTTAGATTAGGCAGCAAGCTCCAACCCTAGATTTGGGAACGCACCCGCACCAGGAGAGATAGCGCATGGAGCTCCTCCACCGCCACCCGTAGGAGGCCCGAACCAACCAGTCGCACCAGCACAGAACAATGCTGGGCACGGGTATCCCCCGCCGAAAGGAGCACTGATGATCCAGAAGGGGCGCCCCACGAATAGGGTGCAGGAGAAAATCACCCGTCAGATCAACCTGGCCGTGACAACTCCACCCGCCATACTTGAGTACCTCAGCGGATCGGAGTCCTGCATCACGTTCAGCCATTCGGATCACCCTTGCCAGATCCCTCGCCCAGGTCATGCTGCCCTGGTGCTGGAGGCGCATATCGGAGGTTTCGAGATGAGCCACGTCTTCATGGACAGCGGCAGCGGCATCAACCTGATGTTCGCAAGCACTCTAGCAGCAATGCGGATCCCGCTATGCAGCCTGGAACAATTAGACACAACGTTCCACGGCATCGTCCTAGGAAAAGGCATATTCCCCCTGAGGAAAATATGGCTCGACGTCATCTTGGGCAAGCCGGATAACTTCCAATGCGAGCGACTCAAATTTGAAGTGGTGGACTAGCCATCACAATACCACGCCATCCTCGGGCGCGTAGCATTCGCAAGGTTCTTGGCCGTACCACACTACGCGTACCTGCTACTCAAGATACCAGGACCCGGGGGCGTCATCACGGTCCACGGGAGCTTCACCCGATCGGACCACTGCGACAGGGACTTCAACATAATCTCCTAGTCATTCGGCATGCAGGAGGAGCTCGTAAGGCTCCGCGAGGTGACGGACAACGGGGCACCCCCAGTCGCACGACAAAACGCACCTAATATGTCTTTTGACTCCACCGTCAACACAAAAAAGGTGCAGGTCCATCCAACAGATGCCTCCAAGACGGCGCTGATCGCTAATGATCTCAGCCCCGCATAGGAAAGCGCGCTCGTCGAATTCCTCCGTGAGCGCTGGGAAATCTTCGCCTGGTGTCCTGCGGACATGCCAGGAGTTCCTAGGGAATTCGCCTAGCACGCACTAAACATCTTTGAAAACACCAAGCCCGTCAAGCAGTCCATCCGGAGACTGTCCGAACCGCGGGCCGAAGACATCGGGATGGAAATCAACAGACTACTCGCTACAGACTTCATCAGAGAGATTAAAGAAAGCGAGTGGCTCGCCAATACAGTGATGGTCCCCAAAAAGGACACGGACATCCTGCGGATGTGCGTGGACTTCACGTCACTGAACAAGCACTGCCCAAAGGATCACTTCCCTCTTCCTCGGATCAACCAGATCATCGATTCAACCGCAGGATGCGAGAAACTCTCTTTCCTCGATGCCTACTCAGGCTACAACCAGATTCGACTCAAGGTCATCGATCGTCAGCACTGACGTCATCAAAAGCTATACTAGCAACAATCACAATTTCTTCAGCTTTAAAGCTAAGAGTACTCATTCGAATCTATGATTCGACTAATTACTCGGGGGCTACTCCTATCAGGAGCGCTGACCGCGCACCCGAAAAATGAACAACATGTTATAGCACTGAACTGTTTCTTCGAGTCCCACGTTGAGTCTACGACTCTACTACGGACTCGGGGGCTACTCCCATAGGGAGGATGGATTTAAGCATCCGAAAAATTTTGTGTCCCATGGACCTGACACTGAATAACGGCTGAATTAAAGTCTCTGCTCGAGTCTACGACTCGAATAGACACTCGGGGGCTACTCCCATAGGGAGCGTTGGTCGCGCACCCTATAAAATTTTGGCTGCGATCCTTCCGATCAGTACGCAAAAACTTTTTGGCAACTCTGCCCCAATTAAACGCTAAGTGAGTAGCATTCTCCTTGGCTACCCGAAACACCTCCATGGTGATAAAACTCGGATGCTGTGTCTACGACGCAAAGATAAGACCTACAGATATCATCTGATGGCCTGGTAACGCACATGACTGCGCTCTGCTAGTATAAACCCGTGCCAACAGGCGCGATGAAAAATCCCGACGGACGCGTTGGGTACATCAATTAAATTCACTGGAATTCCACTCCTGTAAGTCCTCCGCGGCCTGAGTCGAATTACGCCAACATATGTTCTGGGTTCGAGTCGAGGGACTCGAACCTGAAGAAGATCGTGTTGTTTTTTCCTAAGACAGTTAACTGACCCTGATCCGTCGGGAGAGTCAGGCACACGCATCAACAATCCCTACACATTCTCTTGAAAGACAGAGTTGCACCCGAAGGATTGAAGAGTCCTTAGCCGAATCTACGATTCGACTGAACACTCGGGGGCTACTGACATGGTTATACCCCGCGGGTACATGATCTCAGCATACCTGGTCCAGCCCAAGGAAGGCCCACGGCAAATATACGCCGGCCCATGAAGATTTTCGGGTGGCCAAGGCCCATGACGCCTTCAGATCCTTGGAGAGCAAGACTAGAGTAGATAGGAAATTCAAAGGGGTAAACCCTAGAACCTGTAACCGACTAGATCTGTGCCTGGGACCTGCCTAAGTCTATATAAAGGCCAGGAGGGCACGACCTAGATCTCTCTCTCATACTTTCACATACACACCTCCACGCCAGATTGCATCTGCGCACCCCTGTAATCACCGGTTCTGCCGTAATCAAGAGCAGACAAGCAGGAGTAGGGTTTTCCCTCCGGGGGCCTGAACCTGGGTAAACCTCGTGTCCCGTATTGCTTGTTTGCTAACCGTTCCACGATCTCCGGCATCCCCATCTTCTCTAAAACCCAAGTCCATAACAATGGGCATTGACGAGATCAAACCTCGTCACAAAGGGCATGAGTGCACTCACATATATCCTTTTTATCCACACATCATCCACATGTGAGGCACCCACGTTTCTAAACGCGGTGGCGGTGGTCTTGAGCCTTCGGTACATGTCCTCATGATCTTCACCTTCCATCATGTAGAAGCCTTCGACTTCATTGCTTAGAGCATCATACCGATTCCTCCTCATACTCTCATTTCCAACAAACAATACAGTGAGGTCATCCCAAGCTTCCTTGGCAATGCTAAAGTGCTCAATGTGTGGATAATCCTTTGTACCCAATCCTTGTTGAATCATATGCAAAGCAGTGGCATTGAGTTGACTATTGACAACCTCTCTTCTTGTCAAGTTGTTTGGATCCCCAATAAAGAGTCCATGCTCGATGATGTTCCATAGTTCAATGCAAGAGCTGCGCACATGAGTTCTCATTAGTGATTGCCATTGAGCAAAAGTAGCAGATTCTTCAAGCTTAGGTGGGTCACCTCTATTGTATACATGAGGGTGAGGATTGTAGGGTCGGGAGAGTACCATGAATCATGGTGCTCATCCTTCCCACCATCATTTTGTGTGGAGGAATTAGTGTTGTCTTGTTTACCCCTAACCATTATATCCTTGGGGGATATCGGAGTATTCCCTTTAGGTAAAACGGATGGAGGATCCTCTTGGGGAGAGGGGGATGATGAGCCATCTTTGTCTTTAAGAAGTTGCTCAAGCATCTTCTTGACTTTGTTGACCAAGGAAGAGCTCAATCTTGTTTCCAAGTTTTTGAGATCTTCTATGGTCACCGCGGTAGGCTCACCATCCCCATCCCCATCATGGCTACCCATATTCTCTTAGGCGGTAAAGCCCAAATAAAGAGCCGAGGCTCTGATACCAATTGAAAGGATCGTATGGGCACCTAGAGGGGGGGGTGAATAGGTGCTACTTCAAATTTTCTTCTTTTTCAAATTAGGGTTTGACAAGAAAGGTAAATTCTTTAGATTATGCAACTATGGTGAATTTACCTATATGTCAACCATGCAATAACTATCACAACACTAAGCAAGAACAAGTAAGTAAAGTGCGGTAAAGGATAGAAGTAACCAGAGGAGTGGACACGGAGACACAAGGATTTGTTTCCCGTAGTTCCTTCCTTTTGAGGGGAAGTACGTATACGTTTAGAGAGGGGGTGGTTTCAAACCACCAACGCCACGATAGGCCTCCCTTGTTCTCCGATGAATCTCACCCCAACGGGCTCAATCCACCTTCCACTATATCGGCAACCTTCGAGGTGGAAGCCGACACCTTTACAACAAGTTCGGGGCACACATCCACAACTTAATTGGAGGCTCCCAAATACAAGCAAGCTATCAAGACAAATCAAAGACAAGCTTGTAAGAACCAAATCAAAGTTAGGGTTTCCAATGAAACACTAGAGCTTGGGGGCCCTCAAGTGAATGAGGGGGAAATGAAGATCTCTCTTGGTGGAGATGTAGATCAAGGCCTCCTCCTTCGATTCTCCAAAGATCAATGACTTTGGATGGTTGGATGAAGAGATCTTGTAGATTTGGTGGCTCTAATGGAGTGGGTGTTCTTGAGCAGCTCGAGCAGCTGGAGGAAGAAGATAAGGGTCCCCTTTTATAGGCAGCTTCCTCCACGAACAGTTTTCTGACCGTTGTAGAAAAGTCAGACCGAAGACTCCCGTCTGTAGACCAGAGACTCTGGTCTACACCGTAGATTCCGGCCAATCTCCAGACCAGCCTCCGGACCACCCATCTGAATGACCCAGGCCATCCATGACCCAACACGACCGGAGACTCCGGTCCTCCAACACTGAAGACTCCGGACTGAGCCAGCACCGGAGACTCCGGAGTATCCTCAGGTGCAGGCTCCGGACCCCTAGTCAGAATGTCCCAGCCCGATCCTGAAGTCACCACCGGAGACAGATCCGGAAACTCCGGACCACACCGGAGACTCCGGTCTGGAGTTTCTAGAAATGTGTCACATGAGTATGGACTTTTCCCAAGTGTGAGGGTGCTTTTCACTTATCATAATACCAACCTGTGGACAATGCTAAACTGTAAAATGATCTACTTGTTGTTAACGAACACCAAAAGTGATTATGACAATAAATGCCCTTTCAAGCGTGTTGAGATGGATTTGTATGCCCTTCACCTTTGTGGCCACTCTCTGGATCTTCCCGAGATGAAGCCTACCGATCACAAGACCAAGGCTATGCATGACCCACAGTTTGCGACTTCTGGATTCGGATCCCACTCTCGACGCGCCACTTCTTATTGCAAGAAGGGTCTTGCTAGGTTTTTCACTTCCTGTTTGAGGTGTGTTGGGGCTCATATGATGTTGCCCACAAGAGTCTTCAAATAAGCCAGGAAAACCGGAGGATGCACAATGGTTTTCTTGAGGAGAAAATGATGGCAGTTCCTAATGATGGCACAAACTTGGTATTGGTTCCCAATGTGAACCATGTCATGCCTCCCATTAACGATGACATGTTCCAAGGGTATGACTTCTGTCAGTTTGCAGTTGGATTTCAGCATCACCAAGCCCCAACCCCAACCCATGAGATTCAAGAAGAAGATGATGATGAGGATGGTGATGATGATTATGATGAGGACGAATATGAAGAAGAGGCTGAGACTTCTGCTGCTAGTGTTCGTGATGATTCTCACTTTGTTATTTGAGCTCTAGCATCATCTACTCTTTTGTCTCTTTTTGGTGTTTCAATGCCAAAGGGGGAGAAGAGAGTAGAGTCTACTTAGGATACGGGTTCCTTGCTGGGGTTCGCCTTTCGCACAAGACTTGCTACTTTATTTGGTTCCTATGGCTTGTGTGACTATTTGGTATTTATATCAAACCTTTTAAATTTGCGTGGTGTGATGGACAAGTTGTATTTTTAAATAAGTATATCCTTATGCTATCATGTTTAATTATTGCTAGATATCCATGCCTTTAACTTGTCTATGCCATGCTTATCTCCTAAAGATATTGGGGGAGCACTCCATATTCCTATTGTTACACTTTGCATTCAAAAGCAAATTCAACCAAGTGCATACATTATGGGGTAGCTTATCTAATATTTTCCATGGAAACATTTTTATAAGCTTATGATAATATCATATTGTGACTCTAGCTCGCTTTGTCACCGTTAACCAAAAAGGGAGAGATTGTAAGGGCAAAATGCCCTTATCCATTATTTTGGTTAATGTTGACATCAGACCTAAAGTATGGACTAATGTTACCTACTAGTGTTTACACAGGTTTTTTCCCACAAGTGATGATGAGAGGTGGTGTGATACCCCCATTCGCTAATCATGAGAAGACCCAGTGTTTTCGTTGCATTTATCTTTTATTATTATTCGAGTCGATTAGGAAACACCGTACTATTAAGAGACGTGGTCTCAATGAGCTCTTTAGGTATGCCAAACACCATATACACATCCTAATACAAAATAGCCACCACACCCACCTAAGAAGAGCCAAAAGTCAAAGTGGAAAACTAGCTCGTGAAGGGGTTCTGCGAAATCGGCGAGATTCCTGGCACCATCGGAAGTGCCCCCGGAAATTCCTGACACCTAACGGAACCTATTACTGACTAGTGTTCCAGCAGGCCACCGGAATTATCAGCTGGCAGCTGGCACCTGGAGTTTTTGGCTTGGCTTCCGGCCCATCGGGACTGGCGCCGGAACCTTCCGTCCCAGAATCTAGCCCTGCCAAACTTATCGCCGGTTTTGTCGCTGGCTCCCCTAAAACGGCTAGTTTTCCACCCAGACTATAAATACCCCTCTTTTCTCCATTGAGAAGTTAGGTCTATTCATATTCATTCTTTGAGCTCTCTCTCACTCCATTATTGAAACACCAAAGCTTGATGATCTCCCATTCTAACCAACCAATTCCAGATCCCTTGGTAGGAAGCAAGAGGAGGTCCTGATCTATGTTTCCACCAAGCCATATTTCATCCCCCTTGAGTTCATCGAATTTGCTTGTTACTCTTGGGTTCGTGGGAAACCCTAGATGGCTAGGGTCGCCCAGAGACTTTCGGCTTGTGATTTTTCCTGCGGAAAGTTTGTGAGGGTTTGGAGACTACGTTAAAGTCTACCACGAGTAAGTGAGATATTCCTTCATCGGGATAGGCTCGGAGATAAGGTGCCCGTGGCTTGGCGAAATCCTTCGTGAGATCCCACACCCCTCTAAATGTGACGCAGCTTTCCTCCAAGAAAGTGAACACGAGAATACATCTTTGTCTCCGTGTGCTTTGGTTATCCCTAAAACAAACCATGCCTTGTATTGTTTACTTGGTGATAGCCTTTGTTCTTGAAGTACCTTGTATTATTATCTAGGTTGCCTCACCTAGTTTGCTCTTAGGCACACTTATATTACGTAAAGCCTAAAATTTGTAAAAGATTATAAAGAAATTTATAGGAACCTATTCACCCCCTCTAGGTTAACCATCTTTACACTTTCAGAGGGAGTGAGGGTGGAGGGCTCTAGCGGTGCCAACAGGGGAGGCCCCGGTGCGGCACAGGTGTCGCCGCCATGGGGGTCGGAGGAGGTTAGGTTAGATAGAGGTTCGCTAGTGGAGTCAAGAAATATTTTCACGACAAGTTGTGTAGATGTTATTTTATAATATGTTCTTATATTCTAATCTATGAGTGTATGCTTTACGTTAGAGGATCACATAAGGGTGCCACCATACTATGTTTAATTGAGGAGGGCTCGCAAGCGCGATATAAACCAGAGCTTGAACCTTTGATGCATATTGCAGGGGCGAATGTAGGAGGACCTTGAATTTTAATGTAGCTGTTGGATACTTATGTCTTAGTAACTTCCTCTTTTTGATGTACATGGTCGAGAGATCAAGCAGTAGAGGTGTAATTGCCGTCATTGCACATATATACAACTTCTCCCTAGAAGTAACATAGACTTTCTTTTATTCAAAGCTACTGTGGTGGTTAAGGATTTATCTTAATAAATCTCATGATTGCTCGGGTATGGCCTGGGTGTTACAACCATCGATTTTCTTGCTCTTATTGCCTTGTTTGCCTATATCATTGGGTGTTTATGCACTGAGTGTAGGGCATGACGAGGTGCGCTAATCATGCGCACCACCGCTGAAATTCTGTCATTTAGATATCATCCGTGCCTCAATTAAAGATAACTGAATCGTATAAAATACCATTTTCCCAGGGTTGAATAATGTGACTTCCACATCTCCAGTTCGGTAGTCCGATTTACCTTCCGCGTCCATCCCCATCTTCCTCATGTTGTAAATCGCTACACACGTTAGTTAATTTTGAGACAGATAAGCCGTGATGACCTATAATGAAGAAGATCAAAACAAATATCTTATTTACTTACAGAATCGTTGTACAAAATACACATTGCTTGCTGGTGTCAGACATAAGTTACAAAAGAATCAACATCGCACCACGAATAATATTGCGATGGAATGCTGACTTTCTGAATCAGCCGCATCAGCGGCCACCATGACGGTTACAACACATCATAATTTACTACAGAACAACCAGGTATGGCTAATAGTAATTGCAAAATGATGATTCGTCAATACCTAGCTTCAGCTCAAAGAACATATACATTACAGACAACAGAAAGGACTCACTCTTCTTCCTCGAGGATCGATGAGAATGCGAACGGTGCAAACTTGTACCCATCACCCTCATAAAACTTGTCCTGGAACTCGACCCAGTGGAGCCTCAAGGCGTGCAGGAATGCACTTAGGGTCTCCATCGAGAGCAAGACAATAATGGTGGCAGAGAGAAAGACGATTACTCCAACGACAAGGATGATTATGTTGTTGTATCTGCAAAGAGAGCACAGATTAGAACGACAACTATAGCATATTGAAAGAACAATAGGTAGAGTGCATCTTACCCCCATGCTAGAAGAAGAACTTTATCATAGAAGACGCTTGACAGCTCCGAGTGCGCAAGACTGCACAAACAAAAAACATCAGTTAACTGTCAATGCCTGCCCAGTTGGGAGAAAGTTGACATATTTGGGGTGATGTACGATGTCAAGGACGGGTGGTACCTGAGAGCCCAAAGACGAAGATATGAGGCGGTATTCGAGACAGCACCGAGCACAAACTCGATCGTGTGGATCAGCTGGTGAATAAAAACTTCGCTAAATTCGAACTCCTCATGGTGATGTTGGTTTTCAGGATGTCCTCCTAATTGCGCCACTGATTCATCTGTGGCCTGGAGCATGGTGTACTGCTGGCCTAGGTGCCTCTGACGGAGCAAAAAGATAACATCAACAAGTGGGTATAGAAATTCCAGTGGGAAGTGAGCAAAAAGATTTCAGAAAGTCTCCCCCGCAACAAAAAAAAAGGATTTCAGAAAGTCTGCAACCTGCTCATGTTGCTTCTTTAAAATAAATGGCTTCGGAATCAGCATCCAAGGCACAGATACCAGAGCAAGAAGAAGTAGAACAGGCTGTAAGAAAACAATAAACATTTATACATAATTCACAAAATAAACACCACAGCAGCAGCAGTGAATATCACCAAACCTGCACAATTTTCTGCCCAGGAAATAGCTGGTTCTCCCCAATATCATCTGTTGGACTGAGGAACATATATATCATCACGTGATATAGGTCAGATTTTGAGCCCGTGCACCACTTAATAATGACGAGGACTGACAGATAACCAAATAAGCTGTTCAAGAATATCAACCGAGGAAGAAACTGATACCTGTTGAATAATTATATAGCAACTGAATGAGTATGGTCTACTGTTTTAATGAGATTTTGAGGATAGTTGTGAAGACGATGTCACGTGACTATTCCTGAGAAGCAACTTACCAAACATTAATAGTATTTTTGAAAAACTTTGCATTAAAGAAACTCAACACAATTCCAAGGTTCATTTGAGAAATTCCAAGAATAATTGACATTTTCATCTTTAGAGAGTTGAGAAATGGCAGCTCACTGCGACTACCATGCCACACAGGATCGACACCAAATGGGTACACTTGCCTCACCTTAAGCAATCCTTCAGTTGTTGCATCCCTATAAATAAAACAAGAGAAAATGGAAACTCAACTAAGGTTTTCATAAAACATTCAAGTAGGAGCTTCGGTAGTTTAGGTTCCCTTACCCACATGAAGGATCACGGCATGCATAGGCAGATTTACCAAATAGCTCAAACGGAACCGAGAAGAACTCATTATATATTAACCCAGTGTAAATTGAAAAAATGGACATCATCAAAATTACATAGCGCCCATCAAACATTATCTCTACTATGTCATCTAGTTTCTGCGAGCAAACAAAAATTTCGTTGCAAAACATATATCCAGTGAATGAAATAAGAGAATGCTCGTGAGAAAACCTGTGAAGCTAGCTTCTTCTCTCGGATTATGAGGTACAATGCGGTAAGTAGTAGACAAATTCCATGACCCCAATCTCCAAACATGACAGCAAATAAGAAAGGAAATGTTACAATAGTAAACAGACCAGGATTTGCTTCTTGATACTTCGCAACACTGCAATACATGTTTAATATAAGTTAGCGCACAGGCAAACTAATGGATACCACGGACCCCAACAAATTTTTTTGTAGTAGAAGGGACTCGTTTATTCCTGGTTGGTGGTAACTATATCCTTAAATTACCATAAATATCTGAGTTTTTCTTTATTTTTGGAGCTTACTTGGTTACAATAATGAAGGGATGTATGCACCAATCAGTGCTGAGGCCAGGGGTTTCTAAGAGGGAAGGGTGGTGCCGCATGGGAAGCCTAAAATGCGACGGTGCTACCTAGTCCACTCCAACACTGTTCTTACTTTTGGAACTTACCCGTAAGCATCTACAACGCCCTGGAAGGGGGAAGTAAATTTATTTGTCTGGAAATATGTTGGAGGAGATTCTCGTGTGTTCAGAATTTGGAAAATGGAACCAACTTGTGAATTGCTATCAGTAGTAGCACGATGAAGTGCATCCTGGACCTGCAATGCATAAAATGAACTCTAAACTTTATAGTAAAAAGAAGAGCATCGAAACCAGAAACCAGGCAGAAAAAATCATTTGCCAATGACCGGAAGGATGAGAGTAACATCTGGATACCTTACTTGTAGCAAAAACTGGACTCCACCCCTCAGCAATTAAGCATTTCTTTGTCACATCAAGACTGAACATGTTTAACGTGTGGTAAATAGCTTTTTCCTTCTTTAACTGAAGCATTTGTATTTCAATCAGAATTTAACTTGAGTGCAAGGAATAGATAAGATATTACGCAAGGGTTGTTCAAATAACCCTGACTTCTGATTTGTATGCCAAGAAATATTACAAGCTTACCTCCCTAAAAACAATATTACGAGCTTACCAGGTTGTTCCATTGTTCGAACTCAGAGGCTATGTTTTTAAGTATGCTGTCACGATGAGCTAAACCTATTTCGATAGTTGCCTTCAACTCAGACACTTGTCCAGATACCTAAAAAGTTGTTAATGTTTCAGAACAAATAATAGTAACAAGAAGTAAACTTAGTACCACAAAAGATAGCAAAATTTTATCGAAAGAGCCTTGGATTATAATTAAGTACTTCTAAAAATGCACAAGCTTGAGACAGAAAGGAGCAAATTTCAACATCACCTGTCTCATCCAACATGAAAGATCAAAATAGAAGGAAAATATATACGCCATCCAGTTTACAGAAACGTGTCACTTTGGATTTAAGCACTAAATAATTCTGGGTTTAATTATTAGAAAATGGGACAACAAGGATAGTGTGTTGTCTAATGCATGACATCAGTTTCAAATTTATAGTATATGCACGACCACATCGCATATATATGTACAAAAGCAACCACTTGTGGAGGTTTCAGCAGTCTCCTTAAGAAAACTAATCCACAAAACGAAATGAGCACAAAGATGTAAACAGCACATGGGCATAAATACCAACCTCCTGAATAGTATGCAGTTGTTTAGCAAGGTCTTCTGGAAACAGATAAAGGTTGGCACCAAAAGCATCACAAATTTTCATAATCTTGGATTTTGCTCTCTCCCCGGAGTAGAATATAACAAAAGAATTTTTCACGACCTGTCAATAATATAGTATTGAGGAAAATTTTATTTCCAAACTACATAACTAGTGGGTAAAACATAAGAACAATTCAATTCGCTTGAAACTAACTGCTGAATACAAAATTTCACTACCCAGCAAATACTAGTAATTTATAAAAAAAAAAACAGGTTGCGGGACAGGTTGTTTCAGCCTTTCAGGTTCACAGTAATACTGGTTAGGTACATTTTCAATCATATGACATGAGGAACTTACGAACTTCGTCATCAACACAAAAAAATGGAAGCACCATGTTGGAAGCACAGAAATAACTCCTAATACTTGTGAAAAGTTGTTGATAACAATGGAATGCAGTAACCTTCTCTCCAGACTGTGGATCAGTTACATATTCATCAACAGATTCTTGTCGGAGTAACATATTGCCCCTGGTGGCACGGAAAAGTATACGTTCAAAGACCATAGCCTTTTGCTTTGGCACAAGCCCACTCAGGAAACCAAGCTTCACTTGTTTCGATGGATCTGTCACCATTTCCTGAAATGAAAAACAATGAGAACTTGAATAAAAAGCATGAAGACATGGAAGGAGATTCAAGATATCCCTGTACTCGTTTCTTCTGTCGTGAACTCGTTTGTGGCTTTATAATATAAAGCTGGTCCATGGCCTTTTTGGTTTAAAAAAGATATTCCTTTCCTAATAATGGTCCACACCTGCTCAAGTAAAGGATTCTCCAGAGAATAATCACCAGATTGATCTGCCATCAGTTCGCTCTGTTGATGTGTTGCACTTCTTTGAGATGAATCGAAAAACTCACCAGTCTGAAAGTAAATAGAATCATGAATGAACAACATATAACAACCCTCAACGTTTCTATTTTCGATATAAAAGGCAGCTAGTAAGTACTGAGTGGTCCAAGAACCATAAGCTGATTAGTACTGAGAGATGTCCATGTCGAAGAATCGCAAAACTTATTGAAGCATGTACTCTCTAATTGAGTCGAATTGTGCTCAAATATGTCTATTGTTACATGGGGCCATAAGGTTGCCCAATGCAAGAGGGCCACCTAGGAGAAAGCCACTGCAGCTCCTTAAGGTATATGTAACCCTATCTACCCACTTATCCTTTAGAAAAATTTAAATGTCTTGAGATATTTGTGATTTTCAAGTTAGTTTCTTTCCTAAAGGTTTGTAACATATTCGAGCCCAAGTTGTAAGCAGGCTACATAATACCAAGGCATATCGATCAAAAAATGAAGAGGAAAGTCATCCCAGCTGTCCTCTCCAATTTCTCTTCCTGCCTCGAGGATGCGACTGCTTCCAAGGATAAACTTGTACTGCATTGATTCAGGGCCGATTCAATCAGCAACCAGGAGATTTTTGCTGCTAGGTATCTTAGTACCAGTCAATTTGAGAACATCCTTCGTCTCAAACTGTCGAACATGTGTACATGTGCAACCGTGCAGCAAAAAATGGAACATCCGAGTTCCTCTCCTTTTTAATATAATACCAAAAGACACACACTTAAATGTGGCATGCGGAAAAAAGATAATTAGTGCAGTAAAAAGTGCACAATTAGATAATTAGGTACCCGCTTAGTGAGTAAAAGCCTTCGACTGACTGGCAACACACAATGAGAAAAACAAATTGCACTGCACAAGTCATATAGCAACTTTTGTTTGGCGAAGACTGCATTGACAACAACTACTTAGTAACTTATACTTAACTGTGCACATATTTGTTTTTCAGGAATTTCATGGCATGTACAACGAAATCCAAAAGAAGAGACAGGGTTTTCTAAGCAGGTGTACACCTACACCCTCACTTCTTTTAGACATTTTTGGTGTATCAAAAATTTGAAAAACAAATCTACACACTGTAGTACAAACTTTATGTTGATCTGTGAAGTTTGAGGTTAATAAGTAGTGATATTTGAGAGAAACAAAGAAGATAAGTTTTGATGAATTTTACATTCACATATACGTATTCGCTACCACTTGTTTATTTTTGTGTATGCCACATACTATAAGTTTTCCCTATGAATGTTTTAGTGTGACATAGTATAATCTTATACTAGTCATCTTTTTTACAGATTTTTTGTTGTGACTTAGTATAGAAAATGAAAATTTGGTGGGGTTGTAGGTGTCATGGTGCTTACACACAACCTCTCTCCCCCCACCCCCACCACCCACCCAAAGTAATGCATGATTAATGGAAATGAAAAACTAGAGAGTGATATTAGCTACGTAATTCTCTTTCCCTTATTTTACAAACATTATACAGGCAAGTTTTCATTGTTTCTTGTATACCTTGCAACTCAGGGAAATTTCAGGGTTTATCTCCTTTCAATTTATACATGGCTATATGATGCTATCGTCAATGCATGAAAAGAGATAAGAGGACCGCCTCAAACAAATTATGCCATGATACTTTAATGGAGCCATACCTTTTGTAGAAGAAAATTGTACTCCACCAGCTCATTGTATGTCCTCTGCAACTTCCCATTATTTGCATTTACTTCCATTAGCTCAGCTTCAATTTCCCCAAGTTTTATCTGTTACTGGATAATGTCAGAAGATAATTCTATATTTACAACTGTACACGATGAGTGAGGGCGTAAGTTCATTAACTAAACACCTCCAAATCATCAATTTCCAAAGGAGTTCCTGAAAATTGCGTGGAAGAAGTCAATATTTCAGCTTTAGACATTTGTTCCTTGATAAAACGCAACTTGCGAGCCATTTCACCACACCTTTTGATCTGCACAAGGTTTATGCACAGAAACAAGATTATAAAATCCACATATCAGTATGCACAAGTAAAAATAATTATTATTTGGAGCACAACGTGGAATAAAGGACTTCCAAAACGACCAACAGTTCCAGATGCAATTTAATCAATGACAAAACCTTATTGCAGACTGTACGGGTAGAGTTATTTTCACATTGGGATACATATTAATCATGATAGCTTAGGATGTTGAAAACCAAATCATTGCATTAAAGTATTTTGATTCCGTACTGAAATCATGAAGACATGTATTAACCCACAGTGCATCATAGGTAAATAGTGATAACTTGGGCAGTATTTTTGTTTGAATTTGGGTCTAGAAGTTGTCTTGGAAAGACTTGAGGTTACAAATGTTTCAGATCCTTGTCAGTTTCGTCTCATTGGAATAGAACATTGTTTCCACAACATAAAGTAAAATACCAACAGTGCCATACCAAATGTAATCAATGACAGAATCTGATTGCAGAACATCACAGGATTTAGCCCCTTCAAGTGTTCAAGAAACTGCTCCTCGTAATAAGCTCGACAGACAAGGCTATATAACATAACATGGAGGTGACTGCATACATCAATTGATGCATATGCTGGGGGCTCCTGCCTTTTCGAAAAGAAAAAAAAAACATGCAAAGCAACGAGAAAGCATTGAAAATGGTCGAGTACCTGGGCAGCATATGTCCGTTGGAATGGGCTCTTGTCCGCATTAAGCTGAAACAAAATGGTAAATATTAGATTGATCTCCACGGAGTCGACCAAAGGAAAAAAAAGGCATGACCTAATGCAGATCAAAATAACCAATGTCAACAGGTTTAAGGTTTTACATTCTGTACCAAATAAAGTTCACCTGATTCATAATCTCATGGCATAGAGCTACATACACAGATTACATGTCAGCGGTTATAGAAAAATACTATTCCCCCCTATCCATTTAAATCAGTGACACTTATTATGGATGGGAGGAAGTACTTCAAATAGTATTAATTAAATTTCAACTGTTTGTTTTCGCACTTATCATGAGGACGTCCAGTTAGGCTGTTATCTACTTTTTTTTTTGCAAAAATACGGTGATTTATATTACTCAATCACCCATCTTACAATCCTCCATAGAGCCATGTATGATCATAGTGATGTTTCAGTCTTCGGGAAGCCCAGGCCACTTTACGCTCATCATATCGTCTTTCTTCAGCCATTTTATTGGGATCGCACTATTTTGGGAGATAATTTAAGGATTTGGGGTGAGAGAAGAAAACACCATGAGATGGGAGAACAAAGAAGAGGGGATTCAGAATCAGATTAATTCAGCATCTAGACCGATCGCTTATGTGGCAGGTTCCTTATTATAGGAACGCGTGCGCCCTGGCCGACAGGTGGTCCCAAGCTGGCACGCAGGCCTCTTCGCTCACTGTTATCGCCATATTTTGGCCAAAGGAGGAGTTGGGCCGCAATCAAGATGGGCTTAGAAGATACGTATATGCAACGTGTTGTTGAATCGGCCTCGTGCGTTGATTTGGGCTAAATTGCCCGTGTATCTTATATTGTAATAGGTTCCGTTTCGATTTAGGTAAGAGATAGAGTTGTAGAGTTATTCCAAAGATAGAAAGTCTCCGGACTATAAATATGTACCTAAGGTTATTGAGAAAAGGAGGACAATCACGTTCACAACAAACACAATCTCGGCGCATCGCCACCCCTTGTTTCTAGGGTTTTTCTCGGGTAAGTGCCATGCTGCCTAGATCGCATCTTGCGATCTAGGCAGTATCTACTTATGCGATTATTTGGTGTTACTCGTACTGAAGCCTTGTTGATGGCGAGTAACACTATTATCATAGATTTGTTTAGGCTAGCATCGGTACTTTTTGCTATGATCGTTTAGATATGCTACCTCTAGTTATCTCGCCGCCTTTGCACCTTTTTCCGGGTGTAAGGGTGGCACTTTGCTTGATCTTTATTTAAGTCGATTTGATCTGTTATAGTTGTGCCTTGCTCTTCAAGGTTTAGTTTGATATCTACATGATCAGGCCTTGCAAACGGGTTGAACGATCCAGTAGTATGGAAGATATGGTTTACCCATCCAAGAGGAGTTGTTCCGGGAATTAACGTTACGTTGGTTTTTAGGCCTTCTCTAGGATTGGTTTTCTATTATCTTTTGTATTTACCAGGCTCAATTACGTGTAGGACGTTCCAATTATGTAGTGAAAACATTAAACTATCGTAGATCGATTTAACTTGTAACGATGAAGCAAAACCCCATGTTATCATAGATCTAATGCAGAACCATGGGTTAATCGGCTCTAGGAGCCGATTCACAGGGAAACCTGGGAGCCGGTCACGGCTCGAATTTTACGTATACTTGTTTACCATGCAGGAAACCAATCGAAGCAATCCTTCACCTTCCTGACCAGGTATAGGTCAGGTGGCACGCCCTCGAACCAGCCAGGACGTGTGCCGGAGTTTTGCGGGCCGTTGCCCGAGGGACCAGGGCCCACCAGCAGTCCTGGGAGCCTCCCGGCTCTCCGTGTTGCCCGTCGCTGCTCGCCGGTGGGTTTTGGTAGGCAACACATTCTGGCACGCCCGGTGGGACATTCAACAACGTCTACATCAACATCCGACGCTGCGATGGAGAACAGACCAGTCACGTACGATGAGCTGCCTGAGGAGCACAAGGCGAAGTATGATGACGTCAAAGCTCTCTTCGAAGCCGATCTCATCGGCTCTTTTGAGAGGACTCGTAAGCATGGCATCAGGTGGAAAGGGTTCTCACCCGAGGGTGCTCTTGATGAGGTGGATCTGTCTGTCCCTTCAGAGGAGCGCACCAGAGCTCTGCGACAGGAAGTCAACTACATGGTGGCTCATTCTCTCCACCGCCATTCTGAGAGCCTCGTGAACGCTTTCGAGCGGATTGCAGTTCGCGTGGTTCAGGAGATCATGAAACATCAGTACTCTCCGTTGGGGCCTACTTTAGGGACTCACCAGGGAGAAAGACCGCTCCAGACCAGGCCACAAATGCCATTCACGCTTGCAGCTCCGGAGCCACCAGGGGCACCGGCGTACGTCGTCTACAAGATCGGAGGTGACCCTGGCGATTGCCAATTCCTGTGTGAACCACCTAAAGAAATCCCACATGGATATGTGTGCACCTACGTGCCAGACTGCAACAGCTGGACGCGCACGAACCAGATTGCGACCGCAGGGATCGCTGGGGCAGGAGTTTCTGGAGCAGCGGCTTCGGGAGCAGGTGTTTCGGGAACAGGAATCTCTGGGATGGACGCTGATAAACAGGCATGGCTAGCCAAGTATGCCACTGGAACGAGTCATGAGAATCTAGCCCCTGCAGCCCAAACGGTGGAGCAAATCCGTACCATCTTGAGAGACCAGTTCGGCTTCGTGCCGAAGAGAAGGACAATCGGCTATTCAAAGCCGTACCCCAACGAGTTTGACCTGATTCCGCTGCCACCCAAGTATCGGCTCCCTGAGTTCTCGAGGTTCAGCGGGTCAGAAGGGTCGAGCTCGATCGAGCACGTGAGCCGATACCTGGCACAGTTAGGCATGATTTCAGCATCGGATCAGTTGCGCGTGAGGTTCTTTGCGCAATCTCTGACAGGACCAGCTTTTGGGTGGTACACCTCGCTGCCACCTGATTCGATCCAGACCTGGAAGCAACTGGAAGAGCAGTTCCACATTCAGTATCATTCAGAGGCTACCGAGGCTGGCATTGCAGACCTGGCACAGGTGCGGCAAAAGCAGGGAGAAACTGTAGCCGAGTACATCCAGCGCTTCAGGACTGTAAAGAACCGATGTTACTCAGCTCGGTTAACTGAAAAGGAAGCAGTCGAACTGGCAGCGTTGGGTCTCTCAGCACCTATCAAGGATCTGGCTTTCCAAGTAGAGTACAACTCGTTGGCGCACATGGCCCAGAAGCTGACGATGTATGAACAGCGCCACCCTGAGTTGTACCAAGACAAGTTCAAACGTCCGATAGGCCTGGTCGATACAGAAGAAGAAGATCCTACGCAAGACCAGGAGGTGGCCGTGGCTGAATGGGCTCGGGGGGCAGATCCTGTATCCTGCAAATGGGTGAAACAGCAAGGGCCTGCAAAAGGGTTTGACTTCGATGTGAGCAAAGCTGAGCAGATATTCGATTTACTGCTAAAAGAAAAGCAGCTGAAGTTACCCGAAGGCCACAAAATCCCTACGGCTCAAGAGATGAACGGAAGACCATACTGCAAGTGGCATCACTCGTTCACCCACACCACCAATGACTGCAAAGAGCTACGTCGCCAGATCCAAACGGCGATAGAGCAAGGCCGTCTGATCCTGGGGCAATTCGCCATGAAAGTAGACACTAACCCGTTTCCCGGCGTCAACATGGTAGAACACAGCCAGTCCACAAGGCGTCAGTTGGATTTCTCGTTCGATGTTAATATGGCAGGACCTGTGTACCACCGTGGCGCATATAAGGAGGAAGACGGTCGCTCTCGGAGCAAAGAAAGAGAGGAGGCTGGTCCACGCGACCGGCCCAGCTACAATGACAGGCGGTATTTAACTAAGGAACAGGTGAGGAGCGTGCGATATCAGAAGCCACATTCCACGCATCTCCTTAACAAGTATGAGCGTCAGTATGACCGACGTCGCCGGCGCGATGGAGACGATGAAGGATATGAGCACCTCGCTAGGGGACCGTCAAAAGAAAAGGAAGGCGCGGACAAACATTGGGATTGTCCTTTCTTCAAGTATTGCTGGGATGCGGGAATGAGCCGATTGCCTACAATCGATAACTGCCCGGAATGTGGCCAGCAGAAGGAGGACACGGGGCCAGTGTCAGTGTTCAAGCGTCTAGGGCCTCTCCCACCTCAGAGCCGATACAGGGAGTCCGCTCGAGCAAAAGATCTCGAGGAGCCAATGGATGACAAAGGAAAGGACAGATATCACCGTCCAAGGTGGTGTCCCGACAGACTCAGACACACCCAAAAGCGTAGAGTGCAGCGGCTGCGTAACTTGGAAGAAGCCGAAGCGCAGTATCTCTACGCTTTAAAGAAAGCACGGCCCGATTTGGCCGTTAAGATTCGGCAGACCTTGGAAACGGAAGATCGCCCGAAAAGGAAAGAGTGGCGCCCCAAACCAGTAAAAGCCGATGCAAAGACATCGGCTGGCACAAACATGGTGTTCATCCTTCCGTCAGAGTTCTGCGCGCCAAGAAACAACGAGCTACCAGTGGCACAGTTTGACTGCGGCCCACGGCCGGTTATCTTTGAGAAGCCACGTGAGAAGGGCTACAAACATCTGAAAGCCCTGTACCTACGAGGTTACATCAATGGGCAGCCCGTCAGCAAGATGTTGGTGGACACCGGAGTGGCAGTCAATATAATGCCATACTCCATGCTACGGCATTTGGGACGCTCCACTGCAGATCTGATCAAAACCAACGTCACGTTAAGCGACTTCAATGGCCAAACTTCAGAAACGCAGGGCGTGCTGAACGTGGATCTGACCGTGGGCAGAAAAACCATCCCTACGTCATTCTTCGTCGTGGACAGCAAAAGCACCTACGCTGTCTTGCTAGGGAGAGATTGGATTCATGCCAACTGCTGCATTCCATCCACGATGCACCAGTGCCTAATACAGTGGGATGGAGATGAAGTGGAGGTCATTCATGCAGATGATTCTATCGAGATCTCCATAGCTGGCATGAACATCTGGGAAGCAGAAGACCAAGAGCCGCTCTCTGGAATCAGTCTAGACGGCTGTGAGCGCATTGAAGCTACAAAAAACGGGGTGAGGCTGGTCTTATCCACTGGCCTGACAGAGTAGCAAAGTCCACGATCATACGTGGTACGGCCGATCCCTGCGATCGGCCACAAAAAACAAAAAGCAGCAATCTTACGACAAGCGGATCATGTAGTCGTAGCAGGGAGATTCCCTGCCATTGTGAAACACAAATAAGGTGTAAACCGCCCCTGACTAATGCAATCAAAAAGGGGGCCGATTCAGGCAATCGGCCCAAATTATTTTTGTTATCCTCACCTACTGTTTACCCTGTGTTTAGCATCGATCTAACAGGTGACGGAAAGCTAGGGTATGGGTTTACATCCGCTGATGAACTAGAGGAAATCGACATCGGTCATGGGGATAAGCCACGACCAACATTTATCAGCAAGAGGTTAGATCCGAGGCTGCGGGATCCGATGATAGCTCTGTTGAAAGAATATCCAGACTGCTTCGCCTGGGACTATACAGAGATGCCTGGATTAGACAGGAGCATCATTGAGCATCGACTCCCGCTTAAAAAAGGATTTCGGCCATTCCAGCAGCGAGCACGACAGATGAAGGCCGAAATTTTGGCAGAAGTCAAGAAAGAGGTCGAGAAAATGTTGACAGCCAAGTTAATCAGGCCATGCAGGTATGCTGAGTGGATTTCTAGTATCGTACCTGTAGAGAAAAAGGATGGCCGCTGGCGTGTTGCCATAGATTTTCGGGATCTCAATAGGGCTACTCCGAAGGATGAGTATCCGATGCCGGTGGCAGAAACGTTAATCAACGCAGCGGCTGGTCATAAAATCTTGAGCTTCATGGATGGCAATGCCGGTTACAACCAAATTTTTATGGCTCCAGAAGATATACACAAAACTGCATTCAGAGTACCAGGCTCGGTGGGGTTGTTTGAATATGTAGTCATGACGTTTGGACTGAAGAATGCCGGCGCCACGTACCAAAGAGCCATGAATTACATTTTCCACGATCTGATCGGCAAGCTGGTGGAAATTTATATCGATGACGTGGTGGTCAAGTCAGCTTCAGTACAAGGACATCTGGACGACCTGCGACGCGTCTTGGACCGAACAAGGAAATTCGGGCTACGGATGAATCCAAAGAAGTGTGCTTTCGGTGTGACGGCCGGTCAGTTCTTGGGTTTCTTGGTCCATGAACGAAGAATTGAGATCGGCCTGAAAAGTCAGGAGGCAGTGCGAACAATGAAGCCACCTACAACGAAGAAAGAACTGCAGTCTCTCATCGGCAAGATCAACTTCGTCAGAAGATTCATCTCCAATCTGTCAGGAAGGATAGAGCCGTTCATGGGACTAGTAAAGATTAAATCTGATGAGGAGTTCAGCTGGGGGGCAGAACAACAACGAGCCTTCGACGAGATCAAAGAATATCTGACGAAGCCTCCAGTATTGGTTCCGCCCCAGCCGGATAGGCCATTCTACATTTACTTATCAGTAGCTGACACGTCCATCGCCTCAGTGGTGGTGCAAGTTTATGATGGGCTGGAGCGAGTTGTATTTTACATCAGCAGAAGGATGCTGGACGCAGAGACAAGGTATCCTGAGATCGACAAGTTGTGCCTCTGCCTGTTTTTTACCTGCACCAAGCTGCGCCACATTTTGCTATCAGCAGAGATTGTCATCATATGCAAATCAGATGTCATAAAGCACATGCTGTCGGCTCCTATGTTGAAAGGCCGACTGGGCAAATGGATGTTTGCATTATCAGAGTTTGACATCCGGTATCAACCCGCGAAAGCAGTTAAGGGACAGGCATTGGCCGACCTTATCACTGAAAGGATCAACACTAACATAGCAGCACTATCTATACGAGCGTGGGCTATGTTTTTCGATGGATCGGTTTGTGATGATGGGTGCGGCATCGGCGTGCTACTCGTGTCGCCCCGGGGGGCAACATTCTCCTTCTCCATCAGGTTATCTGCCCCTCGCACCAACAACGTCGCTGAGTATGAGGCGATACGCAAGGGAATGGAGTTGCTCATCGAAGCTGGAGCAGAAGCAGTGGAATTTTTGGAGACTCCAAGTTGGTGATTTCTCAGCTCACGGAGGAATACAAGTGTGAGAGCGAGTCGCTCTTCCCATTATGGCTGCAATGCCGTGAGATGATGGCCCAGTTCCGGTACATAAACTTCACCTGGATCCCGCGATCACAGAATACCGAGGCGAATGATCTTGCACAAATGGCTTCAGGCTACAAGGACGTAGCAGAGGGAGCCGGTGTTCAGGTACAGTTCCTGGACGCAGACGACTGGAGAGCCGATATCTTCAATTACTTGAAGGATTCGGCTCGGGGGGGCACCTAAACGGATAAGGTACAAGGCCATGAAGTATGTGCTCATTGGGGACGACATGTTTTACAGGACTCTGGAAGGGTTATTGCTCAAATGCCTGGGGACAGCCGAGGCCAATCGGCTCCTACCCGAGGTACACGAAGGCGCCTGTGGAACTCACCAATCGGCTCACAAGATGAAGTGGTTGATCAGGCGATCAGGGTTTTATTGGCCTACCATGCTGGAGGACTGTTTTAAGTACTACAAAGGGTGTCAAGCATGTCAGAGATTTGGAAAAAATTCAGATGGTACCCGCGTCAGCGATGAACCCCATCGTCAAGCCTTGGCCATTCCGAGGTTGGGGCATGGATATGATTGGCAAGATCAATCCTCCGTCAAGCAAAGGCCACATGTGGATTTTGGCCATTACGGATTATTTCACTAAATGGGTGGAAGCCGTCCCTATGAAGTCAGTAAGCTCGAAGGATGTTGTCGATTTTGTGAAAGAACACGTCATTCATAGGTTCGGGATTCCCCAGACTATCACGACCGATGGAGGTTCGGTCTTCACTTCTCACGAGTTTAGAAAGTTCTGTGAGGACACAGGGATTAAGCTGATTCGATCATCTCCATACTATGCTCAAGCAAATGGGCAAGTTGAAGCGTCCAACCAGAGCCTTATCAAGCTGATCAAGAGGAAAATCGATGAGCACCCTAGGCGTTGGCACGAGGTTTTGTCAGAGGCTTTATGGGCTTACCGCATGTCATGTCATGGAGCGATAAAAACCTCGCCATACCATCTAGTCTATGGACAAGAAGCCGTATTGCCCTGGGAAATTACGGCTGGATCGAGACGTGTCACTTTTCAGAACGATCTAACGACTGAAGAATATGCGGCCCTGATGAGTGACAGTGTTGAGGATCTGACTGAGCTTAGGCTATGGTCGCTTGAGAAAATCAAAGAAAACAAGGCCAAGGTAGCTCGTGCATATAACAAGAAGGTGAGACCGAAGGAGTTCCACGTTGGCGATTTGGTATGGGAAGCTGTATTGCCATTGGGAACTAAGGATGCAGCATATGGTAAATGGTCTCCGAATTGGCACGGGCCATACAGGGTCGATCAAGTTTTGAGGGGGAACGCGTACATGCTGGAGGAGCTGGATGGCGTGAAATTCCCAGTGGCTGTCAACGGTCAGCATCTCAAGAAATATTTCCCAAGCATGTGGGATGATGCACAGTGAGATATGGGGGCCGATACATGGAATCGGCCAATAAAAAAATCTAAAATATATGTTTCCCAAAGCATATGGGATGAGGGACAGTGAGAGATGGGGGTCGATACTTGAAATCGGCCAATAATAAAAAAAAAATATACAGCCGATGCACAGCCATCGACTCTGGAGGTTCAGACTGTTACAAGCAGGTGCCAGTTTACATAAACGAGCTACTGAAGAAATGCCTCGAAGGCGTAGAGGGCGTCAGCACGGACACGGTCCACCTCGGCGATCTCGGCTTCGTCATCTTCATCCTTGCCCGTCACTAGCTGTTTGTTTAGGGCACGTATTTCTGCCAGATCGGTCTTCAGTTGAGCCTTGAGGCTTTCTGCTTCGTCTTGGGATCGGGCGATGGATTCTTCCTTGTCGCGAATGAGCTGTCTTGTCGCCCGGACTTTCTCTTCAAGATCTTCCAACTCCCTTTTCAAGGATGCGAGCTCGGCGGTACTGACAGAGGTGTCAGTTTTGACATCCAGAGACGCCTTTTTCTCGTTGAGCTGCTGACATCTGTCTGCAATATTGGCCTTCAGCGGAAGTTGGGCACGACGCAGGTTGATCCTTTCACGAGCTAGCTTCACCCTTGACCCGTAGAAAGACAGAGTTATAACGGGCCAAAGCTTCACCTGCAATGCTACTGGGAGTTGGTCTTTTATTTCAGCAAGAACGCTCTTCACCTCCTCAGAACCCTCGATCAACTCTTCGATCGGGGAGGACAACAGGGTTTTAAGACGCTGGAATTGAGGTGGAACAGCCCTGGCTTGTGGTTCATCGGTGGCGACAGAGGGAGTTGGTTCAATGGATTCAGGGTCGAACGTCAACAAACCTGAAATATCACAACCCTGGCAGCCCGAAAAAGCGTCAGTATGCGTCCAACAGAGAAGAATTAGCCGAAAGAAGCTAACATACCTCTCCTAAGATCGAGGGGATTGCAGATGACGAGGCAATCGGCTTAGGTGTAGCTGCTGGAGGCTTGGCCAAAGGGGTAGCCGTTTCATCTGCACCTTCGGGGATTGCTGAATCCGGCTCGGTTAGGGGCATCGGCACTGCCCCAGCCTTCCCACTAGAGACGTCAGTCGTCTGCATTGAAGGTGTTTAGCCGATGTAAGTGATGATGAATCGGCAAATAAGAAGGAATTGAGTGGTAAGAGCATGAAGGGTGATGATTTTCGAAACCTCCTGGCTCGACGAAGAAGTTTGCGGTCCTTTGCGAGCTCTCTTGGGACCCACAGCTGGCCCCGCCTCGACTGATGCTCGGGGGGCAGCAGGTTCAGGAACGGGCCTTTTCCTGGGAGCCGATGGTGGCACATCTGGCTGGTTTGGTGTGGCAGTCCTCTCAGAGTCTGTTGGGCTCGATTCTCCTTGAGCAGGTTGTGTGTCCTCGTGGGAGGTGTCTTCGACGGAAGCCTGCAAGAGAAGGAAAGCTATTAAACACGAGCATGTCTGCAAGGATGAAAGAATGAGAAGGATCGACCAAGACATGGATCAGCCTACATGCGAGCTTTCTGGAGAAGGGCTCCGGCGTCTCAAGGTCCTCCTGGCAGCTGCATTCCTCACCATCGTTCTTGTCTTAGTTGGAACTCGAGGGGCAGCTGACTTTGAAGTTACTAGTTTCTTAGAAGCCGATTGTGGTGTGATCGGTTGTTTCTGCATCATGACCTTTTTCAGAGGTGGCGAGTTTTTGCAGAAGAGAACTACAGGGGCTGGCGGAAAGAACTCAAAGGGGGAGCCATCACTGTGCGTAGGTTCAGGGCCATCTTGTTGCTGCAAAGAGAAAGAGTGGGTTAGTAAAAGAGTTATTTGTAAGCTGCATCAAGAAAATTTACGAGTAGTGGTACCTGTTCCACGGGGATGTCATAGTCAGCGTCGAGCTGTTTCAGCAATGGTCCCAGAGCTCTCCTGAAGGCGTGAGTCTTCCACATCGACCACCAATCTTCGAAGCCATCGGTGGAGGAGGCGAAGGTGAGGTCGTTGGGAATTGGGATGGTCAGAGCATCAAAGAAGGAGTAACACCTTTGACTGGTGAGAGGATCAGGCAGGTCGGCTCTGCTCTCCGTAAGATGGTGGAGAAAGAGATGGGGAGGTACTTGTCCAAGGCCAAATTGCCGAGCCACTATGACCGGCTGGTAGAATTCATACCCAGGCTTGATGATTCTGTTGGATGTACTCATGCCAACTGGAAGGAAACAGGGACGGATCACAATGGAAAAGAGTTGCTGAGTGCTGGTGTCATCGGCAAAGCTGTCTAGCCTGAAGGAGATGGGATTCTCAAAATGTTACGATTCTTCCATGTAAGGGAAGAAGGTAGGATTATCCAGGCCTTGGAAGAAAAAACTGAACCACTTGGAAGCTTCCTGAGGGGACAGTTTACTACCTGGCAGCCTATACAAAGCTTGGCCATAACTGGTGCATCTGATCTGCCTTCCTTTGACATCTGGAAAGGTGCAACTCGCCAAAAGGGGGAAGTTTGGGATGTGGTTTTGAAAATACAGCTGAGCCCATAACTGGATGAACCACCAAGGACCACCTGTTTTGACTGCTATACCAGAGAACAGCTTGACAGACATCAACTGGAGATATCGGTAGACCTCTCCAAGGAACAGTTTGCCGATGCCAAGTTGAGTGCCTTTAGCAAGTTCATAGGCCAGGGAGAGATAATTCTTGGTTGGAGCAAGGGAAGGGCCACAGAATATGAAATGTTCTAGCCAGAGGTTGAGGAAAGCCGTGTGTTCTTTCTCGGTGACAGGACCTTTAGTTTTCATGTGGCTTTGAATATATGCGCCCCAGTTCGTGCATTCTGTTTTGGAAGACAGTTTGTAGGGGACTTTGGTCAGTTTAAAAGCAGAAGGGCTGGGTGATGTAACATCCAGACCAGTAATCATAACCACGTCTAACAAGGTTGGTGACATAGGGCCATGACCGGACATGAAGCAATTCAGAGCGTCAGACCAGAAGTAGCCGATGGTTTTGAGAAGATTCTCATGTTTCTCAAGAGGAGACAATGACAAATGCAAGGCATCGGCTATTCCCGTGGTTTCCCATTGGGATTGGTAAGCTCTAGCTACCCTGCTGAACCAAGTGACCCAATATTCAGGAGGATTAGGCCAGGCTCGCAAGCAGTCGGCCCAAGAGTTTAAATCTAGGTCTTGGCTTACGAAGGGGATTCGGTTTGCTTCGCAAGAAATCAGATGGGCCGGACTAGATGCTGTACGAGGGCCAAGGCAGAGAGAATTTGGGAGAGAAGGATGTGGCAGCAGGATGTCTGAAACCTAGAAAATTTAATAATGGAATAAGGCATTAATTCAGGTGTTCGCCATTAATTCTAGCATCGCGTTCAGATTGCGGGGAGTAGGCGTACCTTCAGACTGGAGACCTCTGGGTTGGTGTTGGACGATTCCGCCATCTAGTTTGCTGGCGGAGATGGATCTGTGCAATTGGGGATCGAGGGGTCTTGTCGCTATGAGCTCGATTTGGTCGATAAGCGATTGGAGATCTGGGTCGCCCTTTTTGAAGAGGGTCGCAGGTTACCGTTTGAAACTGGAAAGTGGCCGCTCAGATTTGTCTAAGTATGCGACTGAACTTGACCTTGTCAATATTTTTGGAAAAGCCGATGTTGTACCATCGGCTCTTTGGGCCGTGGCTTGGTTGACTGTATGAACGCAGCAGGGTAAAAGCCGATGCGTTGCTATCGGCTTCTGGAATATCGACCTATGTGACTATCGGCGAAATTGGAGTTGGAAAAGCAATCTTCGTTCATTCAAAAGACGATTATTTACAAAAGGAGCTGGTTGCTTACAAGAGGAAATCTACTACTACTACTACTAATTCCTAATCTAAGGGCCGAGGTCGTCGCCGCTGTCTTCGCCGTCGTCTTGTTCGCCGTCATCGGCGCTGCTGCCGGCGTCGTCTTCGCTGCTGCTGATCCAGATGCCAGCGGGGGCCTCCTCGTCCTCGTCGTCGTCTTCGGTGTCCTCGCTGGACCCGGCGCGGAAGTACTTCACCGGCTGGTACTCGTCGGAGTAGGTGTCCTCCTCTGCTTCCTCCTCCTCGTCGGAGGAGTCGACGCCGTCCCAAGACATGGCGTCGTCGGTGCTGTCCGCCTCCAGTTCCCCATCGGCAAGGAACTGCAGGTCCTCCTCTCCATCGGTCAAGGACTCGTCGTCCTCAGACCAGGTGGCGAAATCCCAATCCCTCTCGTCCCACCATTGTGGGGCGAGAATGTTGTATGCCGCCGTTGGCGGGTGCTCTGGCGTCGGCTCCCGGTCGCTCATTGTATTGGAGGATTGGGAGGACAGGCCAGATGAAGCAGAGGAGGCCATGGCGGAGGAAGAGGGTTTTTTCGGCGGAGGAAGGAGGGTTTCTTGGCTGCTGGAGGAAGATGGGGCTGCAAACTGCTAAGATGAATATAAATAAGGGGAATAGTATGAAGTGGTTCAATGCTATAGCGGTTTCCCAGAATGTGCTGCCGAAATTATCAAATCATGCACTGCGGAGAAGTGGAGAAGACAGGGCATCATGATGAGGGGGTGGCGTGACGATTCTGTTCTGCAACGCATTCTGGCAACGCGTAACCCGATACAGAAAAAAAGGAGAAGGAAAAAACAGAGTGGTTTTGGAATTATTATTGCCAAAACCAGGGAGGCATGTGTTATCGCCATATTTTGGCCAAAGGAGGAGTTGGGCCGCAATCAAGATGGGCTTAGAAGATACGTATATGCAACGTGTTGTTGAATCGGCCTCGTGCGTTGATTTGGGCTAAATTGCCCGTGTATCTTATATTGTAATAGGTTCCGTTTTGATTTAGGTAAGAGATAGAGTTGTAGAGTTATTCCAAAGATAGAAAGTCTCCGGACTATAAATATGTACCTAAGGTTATTGAGAAAAGGAGGACAATCACGTTCACAACAAACACAATCTCGGCGCATCGCCACCCCTTGTTTCTAGGGTTTTTCTCGGGTAAGTGCCATGCTGCCTAGATCGCATCTTGCGATCTAGGCAGTATCTACTTATGCGATTATTTGGTGTTACTCGTACTGAAGCCTTGTTGATGGCGAGTAACACTATTATCATAGATTTGTTTAGGCTAGCATCGGTACTTTTTGCTATGATCGTTTAGATATGCTACCTCTAGTTATCTCGCCGCCTTTGCACCTTTTCCCGGGTGTAAGGGTGACACTTTGCTTGATCTTTATTTAAGTCGATTTGATCTGTTATAGTTGTGCCTTGCTCTCCAAGGTTTAGTTTGATATCTACATGATCAGGCCTTGCAAACGGGTTGAACGATCCAGTAGTATGGAAGATATGGTTTACCCATCCAAGAGGAGTTGTTCCGGGAATTAACGTTACGTTGGTTTTTAGGCCTTCTCTAGGATTGGTTTTCTATTATCTTTTGTATTTACCAGGCTCAATTACGTGTAGGACGTTCCAATTATGTAGTGAAAACATTAAACTATCGTAGATCGATTTAACTTGTAAGGATGAAGCAAAACCCCATGTTATCATAGATCTAATGCAGAACCATGGGTTAATCGGCTCTAGGAGCCGATTCACAGGGAAACCTGGGAGTCGGTCACGGCTCGAATTTTACGTATACTTGTTTACCATGCAGGAAATCAATCGAAGCAATCCTTCACCTTCCTGACCAGGTATAGGTCAGGTGGCACGCCCTCAAACCAGCCAGGACGTGTGCCGGAGTTTTGCGGGCCGTTGCCCGAGGGACCAGGGCCCACCAGCAGTCCTGGGAGCCTCCCGGCTCTCCGTGTTGCCCGTCGCTGCTCGCCGGTGGGTTTTGGTAGGCAACACTCACCAAACTCGCTTAGAGCAAATACAATAAAGCCTACTCAGCTGACTATAGTACCTGCCATGTCATCTGGATCCTACGTGTAAAAGAAATAAATGAGGAGATAAGGAGAAGCCCACGCTTTGGCTATCGCCCGGCTGCAGCACATCAAACGATGTAAAGGGGGTTGCATGCAACCTACTCTCTCTATCCCAGTTTATAAAACTTACGCGTATACCTAGGTCGTCTGCATGAGCTATATAATATAAATTATATAATATAAAAATTATATCATTAGAAAATATAACATTTAAAGTTTCTAATAACATAATTTTTATCTTATGTATCTCATGCTAAGTTGGTTGATTTGTTAACCTAGAAATACGTAAGTCTTATAAACCGAGACGGAGGGAGTAGTACCAATTGCATGCATGCTTTATCTAATTAAGTACTAGTTAAACCTCATCTACTAATAGCCATCTAATAGCTAATCTATTATATTGCTAGGCTTTTATGATGACTTTAGATGACGTGGCATGGCTATATAGCCAGCGGTGGGCTCTTTTATTGAACATGCTCTTACAAGCCTACCCCAGTGCTGACAGGGCATCTCCTCCCACCCATCCCCGTCCACCTTCGCCGCGGTCAACTCCGGAGTATCACAGCACGCGATTCATTGCCCACCTACGCACCCACCGGCCGGCGATTGTTACGGCACCACTACGCGACCGAACGGAGAGGGTGGTCGGGAAACAGATTGGAATCGGCCAGGAAGCAGAGGTGCGTGCGTACGTACGTCCTTGAACTGGAGGAGGCCGAGGTCGCCGAGGTTGGAGACGGCGAGGCGCGCCGACTCGGCGGGGATGATGACCTGCACCAGCTGCATCGCCTCCGACCGCAACAGATCCATGGGCGGGCACCACCCGCCTCCGCCGCCGTCGCCACGCGACATCGCGCCGCGCGGAAAGCACCTGCTGCCGGGCTCGCGGGGCCTGGAGGCGAGCGGGCGACGCGTGCTTGCTCCGGCGGGTTGCCGGTGTGTGTCGGTCCACGCTGTGGCGTGGCGTACTGGCGGTGGCCGGTGGTGGTGGTGGATTGCTGGTTTCACGGGTAAACGGAGGTGGAGTGTGATCAGAAGGTAGCTCTCGAATGCTTAAACAAATTTAAACTTTCAATAGCCGCTCATCGAAGTACGGACTTTTGTGACGACGACTTTTTTGTAGAGAGTCAGTCGATGGCTCCAAGTGTGCCTCGTGCGATGGAGTCTGGATCGTTGAGTCGCCATCCCGCGGTCAGTATCACGTTTAACACGGATAACAAAACCTCCTATACAATTTACAAGCACGTTCTGAAGTTCAACAAGACGGATATTATATTTTATCTAGTTTCGAATGTAGCTAGACGCATTTTAGTATATAAATACATTCAAATCTCTACTATATAATTTTTGTTAAGATGGTTTTCGCCTGTCCTAAAATTTTAGTACGTCGTCCCTGCCATACGCGTTAGCTTTTCCAGTTCTTAAAGGAACGTGACAGGTGTGAGAAACCAGCCCGTTCCTAAAGGTAATCGATTGGATCAATACTCCCCCACCCCTCTACTCGTGCCACTGTCCATACAACGCTTCTAGCTGTCGATTCCTCGTTCGTTTGATAAAATTGCGCACGGCCGGTTAAAGATCCCTTCACCCTGTTCCGATTTTCTGTGCCAATTCCAGTGAGCAACGCACGCAAGCAGCAGGGGCACAACATAGAGCAAACGAACTGGTGGACATGGGAGTAATAGGTGGTACACTATCCATCCCCCGATCAATTATATATATCCCGATTCCATAGCTAGGTAGCTAGCTAGGTGGTGCTATCCATCGTGATTAAGCTAGCTAGCTCGACGACGATGAGCGCTGGGGACAGGGGCGGCGGGCGGCTGGGGGGGGGGGGCAGTGCGGGAAGGCCCAGCGGCGGCGCGAGCACTTCTCATGAAAAAGAAGATGACTAATAAAAGATAGGCCAAAAGTGTCGTCTACGTGATACAACTTCTATTTTACACTATTGATTTTGTCCATGTCAGTTTCACACCGTAAAAACGGTTTAAGGTGTCCTATATACAAAGGGTTTGAGTTTTATGGTGTATATGTTAGAGTTGCTCTTATGTTAAATGGGTCTTTAGACATTTTCATGTTCTTTGAACATTTGAATAGATGTCAAAAAAATTTGCTGTTATAGCACACTTGTACATATGTGCTAGACTAGGGTCACACAGGTGGATATATTTTGTAGTAAATTTTAGGTCATGCGCCAAAGCTAAACACAATTTGTTACGAGCTTTACAAGGTTATATGTTGTGTGTGACGATTTTTTCAATCTCAAGACCCGCTGGATTGGTCTCTCAGATCCTGTTTTACGGAGGTGTTCATATGGATGAGTGTATGTACATATTTTTGAGTGCTATGTCTGTATTGGGTTTCACAAAAAAACGACGGTGGTGCTGGTGCGAAGGGTAGAGATAGCAAGATTATTGACGATGCATCACTTGGTGATTTAACAACATTTGTTTTCTTAGTGGCCTTCCATAGAATTTAGCAAAACATTTATTGATATTTTGTTACCGATTCATAAGTTTATGTGATGATTCCATTACATTTATACATCGAACATAGAAGATTTGCGAACTTCTAAGTTTAGACCCCGTTGCAACGCACGGGCACTTTGCTATCTAGATAAACTCAGTTATTCCTAGGGAGTAGATTAGATGGGGTTACATTCATAGCGTGTTTATTAGAGACAAAAATAACCAACATGTGGTTGGAAGGCTTATGAGGTAATGGTACTCCCTATCCTATATTTTTCCTATTCCAGCATTTTTATAAAATCAAAAGAACCAAAACAGACCCTAAGTGTGCAAAGTTTTTGAATACTTGGTCGATTTAGTTTCACGGGACAACAAAACGAAGCTTGCCTACGTAACATGCTCACATCCATCAAGTAAGCACTCAAAATGGTGCTGTTTTCTAGCTGAAAAAACAGAACCGATTCATTTTTTAATTGCTGGAAGAGAAGCACTCGCTCAGATGGCAGCGAAGAGGATCTCGTGCAATTTGCAGTTAACAGTTCCAAGATCGGGAAAGGCACAGCACCACAACTGAACTGAGCTTCTCTCGCTCCGCTGATAAGCTCACTCAGACGGTGCACAAGAACTGAACACAAGACACAGTGTGTTTCTCTGTGATGAAAAATAATGTTAACATGATCACTCCACTCCCCTGGTGAGGATTACATGCAAGAGGAAATCTACATCTGGATGAAAAATCAAACAAGGGAACATGAGGGTCTCATATATTATTGGCTTGGTCATCCAAGTTCTCTTCGGCTCAGAGATCATTCCGGAAATGTAAACATATCAAAAGTTGCAGCGTCTGTGCTCATGACACTTATGCCTCTGGCTCTGGCTTCTCGAAGAAAGTTTTCTTAATGAAGTCGAATGGCTGAAAAAGAAATCAAAAGGATTTCAGAATAGTGGAGACCAAGAAACTAGACCAAATAATATTGTGATCTTCGGAGGTAAGAATCGCAAGAAAACAAATTAACAGCAAAATTGCAACTTCAAGGAAGATAAACTACTTCATTGATTACCCAACTCGACGCATGTGTTAAATAATACGGCAGCCTCCTACCAAAAAATAGGATCAAAAGAAAACAAATTAACAGGAAGATTGCAACTTTGAGAAGGAAGATGAACTACTTGATTGATTACCCAACTCGATATATGGGTTAAAATAGAGTAATCCTAAACACGCCGAGCATATAGATGTTCACCAAAACCTTATTTGTAGGTTTCAAGGATGACCAAGGCCTCCCACGTGGCTCAAAATGTGACAAGGGCATATCAAGAGTGGATAACACACACTAACTGTGTGAAATTAGCATGTCGTATGTTGATCAAAATTGCATGAGCCATTGGATGTTTAGCATGGCAGGATAGAATGTTGGATTCTGGCAAGCGGATAGGAAATAAAGCATGTTAACCATAGTTAGGAAGTTCCAGTTTCAACAAGGAAATTTCATGTACACTTTAAAGCTGAGAACATATCACACAGAAAATAGTAAATAGGCTGTGCAGGACACATTTAGATACCTAAACTCTTAACAGAAAAAACAACCCAAACTTGAATTGCACAACTAAAACAGGTTGATTCATACACCAGAAATATTGATGCCATCTTACACAAATAGAAACATTTCCATCCATTTAGTATAATATGTAATCTCCCATTCCATAAGAGTTATTTTGTGGTAATTAGGATGAGGTTGAGGGTGCATCTCTACGCAAAGGATCTATATTGAATTATTGATCACGTTTCTTGAAAACAGATTGAACAGGAGTGAAGAGAGAATTTACAGGAGCATATGGGCCATGTACATCATGGCACTGTGAAACAACAGATAATAAGGCAAAAGCTAAAGGAAATCAAGGTATCTGGTGGAAAACCAACAAAGTGGGGGCAAAACAAAAATACTGTTACCAGAGTAGACTAACTAAAAGTATATGATATCCATAAAAAGTGTTGCAAAATTCAAATAACAGTTGCATTCAGATTAAGTTATAATGCATAACTATAAGAAGTTTCTGTTTTGCTTTTTTTAAGGACAAGTTTCTGTTTTGCTAACTATTAGAAGTTCATTGCGTATTTAATCAGTTGGTCAAGTATCATGTTAGGATGATGTCGATGGGACCATAGCTATCTCAACATTTTGTCCTGTCCTATTTATTGAAACACATTACCATCCCTAAAGCACATTAAACATAGCTGTTGTAGAGAAAACATGTGACCGTCACATAATCATTTGGCTATCAATGGAGTACTATTCAGATCCAAACAACAAGTTTGACTAACGTAATAGACTTCCGATAATCCCTCACAGATCATACCATCGACTGTCAGATCGCGGAGCCTGAAGAGCGATCCAACAGGCCGCAGATCTAAACCAACAATAAGCACGCGAGCATGGCAGATCAGATCTACGGAAACCAAACCCTAAAACCGTCGAAACATACATAAAACCACGGATCAGGCGACGGCTACGAGAGGAAACGGGCTAAAAGTGCGGGGGTACTGGGCGGTGGATACGATCAAAGGAGTCGTCGTAGATTAACAGTTTCGATACCAACCTGGACGAGGTAGAAGGCGGCGGTGCCGGCGGCGACGCCCCAGGTGGCGAGGGCGGTGACGTCGGCGGGCTGGATGCGGCGGGACGAGAGGAAACGGGAGATGGTGGTGGAAGACACCGGGGGAGCCATCGCTGCCGCTAATTTGCGTCTCGTTGCTTTCGCTTTCGCCTTGCGGAGGCAGGTGAGGAAACCGTGCTATGAGAGAGGAGGAAGGAGAAGACTTGTTAAAATCCGCTCCTTCTTGCGCGCCCTGGTGGGCCTGTGCGAAGACAGGCGAGGAGGAAAGAACTTTGGCACATGGGCCGGTGCATCTAATGGGCCTAGAGTTGTATTTCATTCTGCCGGCTCGCCGTAAGAAACTCCAGTGATATTCCCATCCCGCAATTAGCCTATCCTCACGTACTCCCTCCATCCATCTAGAAAAAAAAGGTACTCCCTCCGTCCTGGTTGACCTAGGGTTTCTCTCCTAGGGTAGGAAATTTTGGTGGCAATTTCTCCCCATCGGGAGTTTCTACCGACCTCACACCTCCATGATCCCTCTACGGCTCTACCTCCTGTTGACTCGAGCTGATCAAGGGGCAGGCTAGTCCTGATGCCCGACCTTAGGAGACAGGGTTTTGGCTGCTAGGGTTTGTGCAAGGAGAGGGTTTCGAGATCATGGCCGAAAAGTGGTGGAAGGTCTTTGATACAGACGAGCTCCTAAAGTATTTGCAGCTACATGAGGAAGAACTGCATGATGTTGTCGTGGGCAAAGAGGAGATCCGACAATGGCCGAAGGTCAAGTGGCTGGCGGCGGTGAATGTGTTGATGAGTAAAAGATACAGTATGCAATCTTTGAAAAATGCGATGCTCGCTCACTGGAATCATGTGTTGTATATTTTCATGTTGTTGAGGAGAATTTGTTTGTGTTGTAGGCGCTATGCCCTAGGGACCGGATCAAGATCATGTTGGAGGGACCATGGCTCTTTCGCTATAGTGCTATGATGGCAGAGTTGTTCGATGGTGCGACTATAGCTCATAAGCATGTCCAGGCGTGGATCCAAATCCATATAGTGTCCCGCCACTATTCAAAAACAAGGCGGTTCTGGATCGGTTAGCTAGAAGGGTGGGTGAGGTTGTCTCTTTTGATCTCACGGTTGTTCCTACTAGGTCTAGAACCTTCCATCGCGTCCGGGTGAAGATTCATTCAACAAAACCACTAATGTGTTTTGTTCCATTGGCGTTGGAGAGCTATGATCGGATCTTTCTGCAAAGAGTAAACCGCATCAGCAGACCTAAGGCACCGTTCAGTCTAAAGGAAAAAATGAAGGAATTTGAAGGTTTTGTTCCCTTTGAATTTTTTTCCTTTGGTGCTGTTCGGTTTGAAGGAATTGAAGTCTAGATTTCTTTGGAAAGTTTGAATTTCCTACAGATCCTACGGGTGAAAAAACATCTGGTCAAATCAAAGGAATAGGAGGGAAAAAACTCAGGCCCAATGCTTGCATACGATGCGAGTGACCGCGCACCACCCATACAATATTTTCTTACTTTATTCGTATGTGTACCAATTTTTAAATGTTCTCTTACCAGGTTTCCTATGAAATTTCTGCCTGTGGTCCGAACAACTTCATTTTATGCATTTCTATGTTTCAAAATCCAGTAGTTTCTCTCTTGCCACCCAACCCCATCGCTATACAGTTTATTTATCCTTTGTTTTCTGCCCCTGCACTCCAAACACAGCCTAATTATTTTTCCACACATTCACTTAGGTCCTAAATCTTTGAAATTACACGTGTAGGTCCTAAATCTTTCATAAGTGCTTCATTTGAGGTCCTATTTTGCTCTAATTGTTTTGACCCATCTACGTGGCGCATTGACCATCGCCACGTCGACATTGGGGCCCAGGAAGGTGAAGCGATCCAACCCGTTAAAAATTGGATTCTGTGTTTACAGTGCTAGTCCCTTGGATCGATTAGCTAGCACACACAGTTTCAATGAATAAAAGAGTATCAATGCGTCACATTATTAAAACGATTGATCCAAGAATATAAATATTACAAAGTTGCTTAGCTCACAGCTAGCTCAAATAACATAGTTCAACAAATAAACAAAAGATAAAGGCTCCATCACGCCACATGCAACTCGCTGAGTGGAGATTCGCAACCTAAACGAAAACCTTACATGTCGTCGGAGTAACCTGCAACATAAAAAGTTGCAGCCACGAATGGTCAATACATTTGAATTGTATTGGCAAGATGTCACTGTTATGTGGACACAATTGGCAACCTATCATATACATGCACACTTTGGCTAGTGGAGTTTAGGCTATTTGCATAAAGCAGCATTTTCTCCTACCTTTTTAAATAAAGTTTTAGTTCTTCAAAATAACTAAGAGCAACTTGAGTCACACGAGAGCTCCTAAAACTATGGACACATTTAGTCACTCAAGTGCTCATATAACCCATTAAGTTCACCCATCAAGTTTTATTAGAGAAATTGGAATGAATGAGACTTTTCAACTGCGTCAAGAGAAGTTACTCATAATTATCCATTACCGGGGACACGGCTAAGAACTTAGTTCTTAAACCATTTACAGAGGCTAGTACACTTTACCCACAAGACCCGATCAACCCCTTTTGAGAGAAGACTAGGACGAGACCTTTGGGAAACAGAATCATGAGCCTAACTCCGGACCGTACCATCCTATCAACACCCACATCTGCTAGTCACGGTAGGACATGATCCCATAACTTACTCGGTCAAGTCAGAGCCCATATGACATGTGGTTGTACATGGAAGTTACTAATCAAGACCGCTTATTATCTCTTTGAAGCCTGGGTGGCAATTCCCACCAAAATCCACACTCGATGACCCAATCAATGCCATTCCACCCAGGTGATTCATTGATTAAGTGGTTTTCATTTAAGCAAAACATAATCCTTCTCATACACATATGTATCATGAAAACCACCCACGCAACTAATAGCATGGCTAAGCATCTACAATACGATGGCTATCAAGGAATCAACTGGGGTCTATGACAATTCTATTGGATACTCACACCATAGCATAGAATATATAATATAAAACATTTCCTTCAATGAAAGCTATTGAAAACTAAATGCATAATAAAACAATAAGAGATTCATGATAGTGACACTTGCCTCAGTTGTAGTAATCGTTCACACAGTCGTTGCAATCGCAAATATCGCACTCCAGACAATCTATCACACAAAACAATAATTGCAATCATTCATACAGTAGCACAACACAACAAAACAGTATGTATGCATTTTAGAAAAGAAAACATGATCAAAAGCATTTCATAGGCATTTTCTATTAAACAAATAGGCTTTAAATAGACATTATAGGAATCTGAATACTTTCAGTACAAAATAGTTTCAGAAAATTATGAGAACCATGCTACTGGATAGGTAATGTTCATAGCTTTCATTTGCCACTGGTTTCACCCTAAAATTATTTGTAGACTAAAACTTATAGCCAAAATACTCATTTAAGTGATTTATTCATAGATAATTATTTTGTACTATAACAAAATCAACTAATGCTACAGTGACGTGTATTACAATTTTCTGAACCCATAGACACCAAATTTGCCAATTTTGGAGTTGTGGATATTTTCCTATGAATTATTTGCCATATAATAGATTTAAATATTCCAGAAAACATGCTTTGGTCAAATTACGAATTTTATTGCATGATAATATTCTACACATTATTCTGAATCTAGGGATATCTTATTTGTATTTTTCTGAGCTATAATCAATTTTCTACGAATTTTACAAGTTATGCAAATATTCTGACTATTTTCTTAAAAGCAGATTACACAGTCAGTGGACAGGCTTGCCATGCGGCGAGCTCTGACTGGCTGGGCGCGCTGACCAGGCGCTGACTCAGCGCGTGCTGACGCGGATGCCATGCGGCACACTATCACTGGCCGATACCCCTTCGTCCAGGGATCTAATCCTGGGCGTCGGTGGTGGATCCGACGGACGGGGAACGGGGAGTCGGTGCTCACCGGTGACGACTGCGAGGCGGCGGCGGACGGCTCTGGCGTTGATGGTGGCGGTGGCTCCGGCGATCTCCGGCATCAGCGATGTGGTCCAAGTGAATCGGATGAGTATGGGGGTCCGTATGGTGGTCTTCGATTGGCTCCTCTCCTCCTGGTTCAGCGGTAAGCAGCGGCGGGAGTGGCTCGGGCTCGGTTTAACTCCGGCGAGCAATCGGAGGTGCTCTAGTAGTCCTGCGAGGGGGAAAACAACGCGGGGTGAGACGGTGGAGCACGGGGATCACAGGAGGTGGGAAAAGGGGCGAGCGGGGCGTCAGAACTCACGGTTCGGAGCTCGATCTGGAGCTCCCTGAAGCGGCGGCGGCGAAGAACTCCGGTGGTGGCTCCGTTCGATGCTAGGGTTCTCGAAAGAAGAAAAAAAAGGCACACAGGCGATAGGGGGCTTTAAGTAGGAGGGGATGCGTGCAGAGGGGCTAGGGGTCGAACGAATCGACCGGATTCGACGGGAATCGCGGCGGTTGGGGCGCCGTCATGTGGAGCACGTGCTCTGGCCAAACGAAGGAGAAGGGGGATGGACCCCACCTGGCAGAGAAAGAGGGGCAGCGGGCTGAGGCTAATGCTGCTGGGCCGCAAGCTGCTGCTTTGCGCGGGCGGGCGAGCGGCGAAGAGGAGTGGGCCAGCCCAGGTGGCTGCCCGGTAGGTAGGTTCTCTTATTTTTTTCTTTTGTCTTTATTCTTTTTCTATTTTCTGATTTCTTTTGTAACCTTTGAAATATAGCTCCAAATGAGCTTAAACCTGTTTGTAATTTTTTCTAAAATTCAGAATATGCTTATGGACTACTAGGGATACATAATCCTGTCCAATAAAAATATTCAAACAATAGGTTTTATTTAGAAACCCTAATAGATGCATAAAGGATTTTCAAATAGGGGTTTTCACAAATGGTTTTGAAATTGAGATTTTTGCAAGATGCTTAATGCAATGCATATGAATCCTATGAACTTTCCCATTCTAAAATTCTGGGATGTTACAGAAGGTTACCGGCTAGACATGTAATAACTTTGCGAATAGGCCCACGCAATCGTATTCATTTCCAAATGCGATCCATGCGTACCAAATGGCGCCATCAATCCAAACTTTTTTGTGAATTGGTCTATGCATCCAATTCAAATAACTATCACACCCTTAGTAAAATACGGAGATCACACAAATAACTCATGAAAAACATGTGACTAATGAGAGCTGAACTTTTTCCATGAACCAAACAATGCATGACACCACATCACTATGGGGACCCTATCACTAGGCAGTGGCTTCGCGCGCAGGTCTTCTGCTAAACACACTCATGTAAATAATTATTGTACTCTTGCGGTACATTTCTACCTAACAGCCGAGTATTATAGTAGTTGTCGACCATAGTAGGAAAGCTTGCATGCTACATCCTTGGAGCCAATCTCTTCCCCTTTCGATTGACTTGGTGAACTGAAGAAGGAAGATTTATTTACCAACACACACTATCACTAAGATTCCACTTTGCTTGGCAGGTGGTTGATCCGCATGTGTAAAATCTCTGGACCTAAAAAGTAGCTGTCAGCTAGGATTTTATTTACTTTACAACACACTGGTCTCACATATCCAAGCTACCTTCATTCGATGTCTCGGACGTATATCCGAGGATCTTCATCCACTGGATGCGCCGCCTCCCGGATACTGGATCAATTCGCTTTACTGAAAGCAAGCTAAGACATTTCTCCATGTGACTTGGAAGTAAATATTTGTCGTGTTACTGACGGCTTTAGCTAGATTATAACTTTCTTTAGCAAGATTTTAAGTGCCATGAACACAGGCAGAAAGCTAGATCCACATATGCACCAAAAGTAGGATAGCAAATGCACTGAACATAGCTGAAACTTCTTCGGGAACAGCTGAAAGAACCATCTTTCCACTTTCTTCAATGGTGAAGCTTCTACTGGGTAGCATATACGCCAAGGGAGAAAAAGCACTCGACTTTTACAGATGTAAAGTCCTCTCTCAGATAAGAACTGGATGTTAACCGACTGACTTGAGAACCTGAGGCCACTCGTTGTGACAAGGAAAGTAGCTTTCACTTCAGTGCTTTGTATTTTCGAGGAAACATATGTAAAGTAATAAATAAAAATGTGTACTAGAAGAAAACTACACACGTTCTTTGCTTTTGTTTCCCTGAGCTTATCGCCTGGAGAGAAGTAACGCGCTCGTGCATGAGATTTTTTATTAGTTTTGTTAAATTTTTATGTAAAATTGTTTGGAGCCATGTGTCGAGTGGTTGAGCCAATTGCAGTGGTTTTCTCTGTACTATATATGCTCTGGAATCAAAGTCTTTGGAGCGGAAGACTTGGAAAGTTGGCGTGACAATAACCTCTGTTCGCGTTTTAAAAAAAAATATTAAAAAAAAGCGTTTTCAAAAACCCTTCTGTTTGCAAAGAAAATATTTTCCAACTTTCGTTGTCACTAGGACCAACAGGGATATCATCCATTGGTCCAGCGAAGCATCGATGCAGACCCCAGTTGTTTGTTGGTTTGAAGGGCTAGCTATTGGCATGCGTCATCTTATGAAAATACATATACTATACAAGTAAGTACACTTAAAGAGGCTATAAAAGGTTGCCACAAACCCGGTTACTATACCGGCAAACCATGTACTGCAATTGTTGTACAAGTTAATGGAAACCATGCATTCTATATCTTGCCAAGATGGAGGTTTTGGAGAAAAAACTGGCAGGAGCATTGTATTTCAATTACGAAGCAATAGAGTGATAGTTACAACTTACAAGCGGTCGAACAAGGGTCAAACCTCGAAACTTCGAGCATCCACACATACCGCCTATTCTTAGAAAGCTACAGAGCACATGGCTGCTTTGACCAATGTCGTCGAAAGAGAGAATGACACCTTCCAGAAGGCTATCATCGTTCCACAAAAAATGCGACAATTTCTCTACTTACAAAATATTTCGCGCGGCATAGATTAGGTCACTGTTAAGGCTGTTGCACTTGTCAAAGCGTTGCATCGCTAGAAAATCATTCCACCAACCTTCATCAATTATGAACAAATTGTGAGCATGAGTTGGGGAACAACCCCAATCACAGGTTTACGAGGCCCAAAGTGGCGGCGGTGAAAGGACGTTTTTTGTCCCATGGTATCTCTCCTCTCATTCAATGACATGTCATCTCATTCAAATACCTAGTTGGCATGACATATAGTTGCATGTTACTCCTAACACGAGTAATTTAAGAAATCAAAACAATACGCCATGGTTTAATTAGCTCAGGAAATGAATAATTTTTTCAGCGATTAATCGCATAGTTATTAGTTGGTTTTGCCTTATTCTACGAAAAATGCGAGAATGACCATCTACACAAAAACGGGGGAGTACACCATACAGGTACCAACATGTACTAAACCACAATTTAAGGTCGTACGTATTTACATTTTTTGACACATGCAACATGACAACTTGTCTATGCCAATACAAATACAGATTTAGCTAGCTATCCTTATTGACTTAATACACGTTTACATACATGTTCATATCTGTACATGCTCAGTACATTATATACTGTACCATGTGTAATTGCAAGTGTTGCATAGACATGCACCCATGCATGCATGGGTTCATCTATCAGCCACCGTCAGGAATCGAAGTCAAACAGGTCGTCGTCGCCCGCAAGGTTATTGCCGCCAAAGGATCCGAGCGAGCCTGACATGAACCCGAGGCTGCTCGGCGAGGAAGGGAAGCTGTCCATGCCTGCGCCTGCAGCATCCATGTCGACGCCGGCGATATTCACGACGGGCCAGTACCCCGCCGGCGCTGACCCCACGGTCAACGCGGACGTCCTCCGCCCCAGAACGTCGGCGAGCTGCCCGATGTCGTACTGCATGAACTTCTCGCAGCAAGCAGGCGACGGCGACCCGCTGGGCGCGCCCTCGTTGGGCCCCTCCTGAGCCGGCGAGGAGCTGTAGCTGGAGAAGCGGGAGAAGGGCACCCGATGAGGAAAAGCGCTTGTGCTCGTGCTTGCGGCCGCGCCGCCATTGATGGGCGCGAAGCTGATGAGGTTTGCGCCACCGCACGGTGCGGCGGCGGCGGCACCTTGGACGATGAATGATGAGAACGTGGCGGGGTCCCTGCAGGTGTGCTGGCCGTAGTAGCTGATTTCGAGCTCGGAGGGGTTGGAGTGGGACTTCTGGACCTGCCTCGTGGCCATACAGCCTTGATCTGGCTTATACGTGCACCTGTAGTAGCTCCTGGATACATATTCTCATATGAAAGTTGTTAGTATACTCATACCTAGCTAGTATCTATGGTCTATATATAGATCATAGAGAAGAGCACCACATGTTATACATATGCTCGTACTTATGTTGTTATGCAACTAGTGTTATAGTATATAGAGAAGCACCATATGCATTTGATCATCGAGAGTGATTAGTCAAAAAAGCTCAACTTGACCCAAAAAAAATAAAATTAAAATGCCCAACTTGCTAGCGTACAATCAACCGGTTGGCAAGTGTGTCATTGCCTGCCGGCTTCATTGAATTATTCAATAATCACTCTTCACTTATATACTTTGACAACTTGACATTTTGAATTGTGACGTTCTTTTCCGCGACAGCACGCGGCAAGATCTCACTTCTTGCAACGTCATTTATTTTCTTGTTGCAAATTAAGTCACATCCCAGCAGAACAGACACAAAACATGAGGTTATTTGAAACATACAAAAACATTAGTAGATTTTTTTTGGGAAAAATTACGCTGATCTATTAAGAATCATCAACAACAGTAAAAAAGACCCTACATCACAGCAAAACATACACAAAACATGAGTTTTATCACAACAAACAATAACATTAAGAATAGTTTTGACATATGCATATGCATATGCATATGTGTATACCTCGGGTTAGTAGAGTCATGTATGTTTTTCTGCCCGTATTTCCTCCATGACTTGCCATCGTTGAGCGTGGTAGTAGTCACCATCTTGATGAAAGGGCTCTTCGTCCTGCCACGCATGTAACAGAAAGAAATAATCTATAGCAACTATACATGATTTGATATACCCATGCATGCATCCGTACCCAAAAGGCCAAGACCAAGTAGTAATCTTCTGCATGCATGTACTTTTTTTCATACAAGAGGAGAAGGGCTAGCTACTTTTCTTCCCCTGATCATTGGCCCAAATCATACCGAGAGCTGGCAAAGCTACTTGCACACTTGCACGGTGGCAAATTAAGGGTGGGTTTTAGACTTCCTTCACCTTCTCCTGGAGCTGCTCCGGCGGTGAGGCCCGGCGGCGCCTGATCTCTTCCTCCTCCCAACCGGTACCCGGCCTGCTGCCGCCGATGATGACGCCGCCGCCGCCGCGCCGCTTGTGGTGCCCAGCACTGACATAGCGCTCGACAGCTTGGCCAGCATCTCCTTCATCAGCTCCCCCGCGTCCCCCACGTTCGGCGTCCCCTGCAGCATGTTCTCCAACGTCGCGGCGTGATCGCGCACCTTGACCAGGTCGTCGTAGACCGCCGCCGGCGGCGAGTGCCCGCTAGCATCGTCCCCGCCACCGCCGCCACAGGACGTCATGCTAGTCGGACGCCGCAAAGAAACCAAGCAGGGACGGCCGGCCGTAGAGTAGTTAGGGAGCAAGGGTGTGCTCGCCGCTCAGGGGTTCAGTTTTTATTGGTGCGCGCCGGTGGGAAGTTGGGGAGAAAAGTAAGAGGCGATAGAGAAGGAGGAAGTGGCGCGGAAGGCGGAACATGGAGGGCTAGGCGCGTACAGGCGGGCCCTAGCCAGATGTGTGTCTCTGCGCGCGCCCAAGGCGACGTCGGGTCGTCATCGCCGGTCATCGCTGTGACGCAGCGGGGTGAGCTAGCTCATCGAGTCATCGGCCCGCGGTTGGGGTCGTGGGTCGTGGCTCGGTATCGTGCACAAATTTATTACTCACTCCTGCCCATATTAATTAATTTGGATTTTTAAAATTTGGATGAATTTATATACTAAATAGTGTCTAGATTTATTCAAATTTTGACAAATCCAAGTCAATTAATATGGGTCGGAGGGAGTAGCCCTTTCACAACGGGGATTTCTTAGCACAGTATTCTAGGTGTTTTGCTTATGTGACATGCCATTTAATGAAAAAAGAGGGTGTTATTGTATCTTAGCTAATGGGTGTATCTTAACTCTATATCCTAGGCAATTTGCTTATGTGACGTCATAGTTAATGAAGAAAGAGAGTGATGTTGTATCTTAGGCCTTTTATATTTTAGCTCTATATCCTAGGCAATTTGCTTATGTGGCACCATATTTAATAAAGAAAGATAGTGATGTTGTATCTTAGGCTGGTCATAGTGGGGAGTAACTTGAACTAGTGTCATGCATATGACACTAGTTTAAGGCCTTTAACAATGGGGTGTTTCTTAGCACGTTTTCACAGAAGTAATTAAAACTTAAGAAACAACAATGACAATGCATTGTTTCTTATATGGTGTTTCTTAGACTAGTCAAAGTGGGGAGTATCATATAGTAGTATCATGCATATGATACTAGTGTATGATACCATCTCCACAATGGATAATATCATATAGTAGTATCATAATCTTGATGTATTTATTATTTTGTAGAATCTCAATGTAAAATTGTGGACAAGATTTGTTTGAAATTATTTTTTCTAGTTTTACGTGTTATGATATCGTATCTACCTATGATACCAATACAATATCTTTCATCATTAATTGCTATGACACATAAGCATTTTGCATGCATGTGGTGCATGATACCACCTATGATACCCCCATTGGGGCTAGTCTTAGTGGGTTGCATTTAATGATTTTAGTCTCATGCATGTGTATGACATGCATGAGAGCAAAATCATTAAATGCAATACCACTAAGAAACACCATCTAAGAAACAATGCATTGTCATTGTTGTTTTTCTTAAGTTTTAATTATATATATGAAAACGTGCTAAGAAACACCCCATTGTGAAAGTCCTAAGAAACACCACTTGCACGAAACCATATGCAGAAAACATGGCTAGACCAATCACATGCATGCATGTCCTCTAAATCATTAAATGTAGAGACTCCACTTAAAAAACAATGCATTGTACTCCCTCTGTTAGGGATTATAAGGCCTATGGACCATTTTGATAGGATTAAGAAAAGCATTAACTCACTCTCTTGATTACTACATGCACCAATAGCTATACATGCACGAGAGAAGAAAAAGAAAAAGAAGACCATGCATTGGATAAGAGATGGTAATAAATGAGAAAGTACTTATAATTCCTAACATTTTAAAAAAGCTCTTAGGCCTTATAATCCTTAACGGAGGGAGTACTAGTTGTTTCTTAAATTTTAATTATCCATATAAAACGTGCTAAGATACAACCCATTGTGAAAGGCCTTACTTTTACTATGACTAGCATGACTTTAACCATACAAGAAATACGTGTATAACTAGCAGTAATAGGTTTAACACTCATTTCATCAAAAATACGTTTAACACCGGCAGAACTTTGGCTATGTTCTTTAAAGTTATACTACTCCCTCTATCCCAGTTTAAAGGGCACATATAGCAAATATCTTGGCTCTAGGCATCCTCTCATTGAGACTAATTTGGCTTTTACTATCCTCTGATTAGCTCTTCCTTTAAAATTAAATGTGTATGTGCCTAGAATGTGAAGGGATTTTGGAATTGTATGATTTTCAATATGTATCATTTTAAACTGGAATGGAGGGAGTACAAGAGGGCAACACGTGTACCTAATGAACTTATGATTCAGGGAACTACTAATCATTTTACACTGGCCCAACAATTTTTGTCCCAAGTGGGGAGCATCTGCCAAGACAACTCCAGCCCTTGGTTCTAGCGTGTTTTGGAGGGGTTTTGACCCTCCCATCCACCAAAGCCCTAGACCATGGGCCCCGAAAACCCATCCATTTGAAGTTCTCCATACAACGATTAACCAATGGATTTTATTTTTATTTTTGTTAGATTAGGTCATAACAACATGAAAAATCAAGGTTGAGCTCATGTTTTCACAAGGTTCCTTCGTTTCACCCATAGCAAGATTTTTTCAACATATAAGAGCATGTCTAGTAGACCCCTTAAAAGCTCGGCTTTAAAAGGCGTATAAGGGGCGAGAAAAACCATGATTTTATAGGCCAAAGAACTCGGGCGGAACAAACACGGTAAAACGAAACAGTAAAGCGACATATTCTTAGAACTAGCAAACAAACCCGTGCGATGCACCGGAAGACAACACCTTTCCGATAGTAAAATAAAGATCCGACAAAATAAAGAACAAAATTGAAAAATAATTGAAGATCATTTGCTGAAGCTAGCTTATAACGCTTTTTATTATTATTTCAAACCATGGTCTACCCCTCACTCAGCCAATCTTTAATTATGCCTACGTTTCAGCAAACTTTTACTTAGACTGCAAATTCCATCTTTAATTATGCCCACGTTTCAGCGCACGTAGGGTGTTTATCTCTCTTTGACCCTAAGAAACCACCGCTTCTACACTGGTTTTATTTCACATAAACGGTGAAAACAACAACTAATCAATGCCCTTTGTAAACACCCACGCTAACTAACACGTAACAACTCTAACCCGTCAACGTCAATGTATATGTCCAACTCTCTGTACACTCGGCGGTTATGTTGGTGCCAAAGTCTGGCAAGTACTCTAATCTAATATGAAGCAAGATTAGAACTCAAAACTAACCTTTCGATCGATCGGCAGTCTTGGCGTCAACGCATCACGTTTCCAGGTCCATACGAAATCACCAATATCATGATTGCTGAACATGTAGTATGCCTATATCTACGACCTACAAGTAGCTAGCCTCCCGCTCCCTCGTTCGCTCATGCATGGATCCCGCTGAGGAGTCGAACCCTGGCAGCTTCCGGTCCCGTCTAAGCTTTTGATCGTGTTGCGGCGGGCAGGTGGATTTCCGCGAGCGACGGTGACAGATGCGTTGAGCGAGTTGATCGATGGATATCTCCATAGGGCGGTGTATAGATGAGCGTTTAAATACAAAACCACGCGTACATACCAGGACTCTTATTCGGAAGTCTATACCTTTTGACTCACCGGTGGCTTGTTTGAAATAGGTGTTTTGGTGGGAGGGCAAATCGGTCTAAAAAAGAGTTGGACCGGAAGAAACACTTCGTCCTTTATTATTAGGTATAGATATTCTTTTTTCCTTCCTTACACGTCGTCTTCAACATGTGAGCTGAACGACCGTATCCTGTGCGCCCACGCCTGCCTTGCCCGCCGACCTTGCCAGCTCGCTGTGCCTGCCCCGCCTGCCGCGCTGCTAGTGAAAACACTATTCTGAGCTGAAAGCTCCCTCCTCCAAAGGAATATGCATATAAGGGTCAGCGTCGGGTCGACCTCGGGTCAGAAGTGAAACCAGGGCTTGGGGTGTTTTTCTCGGCCCCCTTAAAAAAAATTATAGGTCAGGGTGTTTTGTGCTGTCTGGTATGACCACTTCTCCGTGTCGCGACCATAAAGTAACGATTATTTTATGGTTTCGAGACGGATAAGGGAGTTTATAGCATAAAACCACCATATTTGTGCAAAAATTTCGAAAAACCACCAGTTTACGTTTGAATCGCAAAAAACCACCACCCTACTGCTGATTTTTTTCAATGTACACTAAAATAAAATTGACAACAAATTGACAGCGATTATGACCAGGAGGGCCCACTCTCTAGGCTGATGTGGACTGGGACCCACCTGTCAGCCCAAATAAGAAAATAAAAATCTCTTTATTATCCCTGGCTACCCCATCCCGTTGACCACACGGTGGCAACCACCACCCCTCTCCGGCGAACTCGCCGGCGACCTCACCGCCGCCACCCCTTAGAGTGTTGTGTCCACGGCCATCGACCGGTGAACTCGTTAGGACGGGCGGCGTGTGGAGGGCTCTGGTGTGGGACTGGAGCGCGCGGCGGGCTCCGGCACGGGGCGACGCGGCTGGGGTGCTGGGCGGGGCGGCGCGGCTGGGGGGCTTGGCGCGGAGGTGTGCGGCGGTGCCGCGGGACTGGCGGCACGGGGCGGCGCGGCTGGGGGCTGGGCGAGGCGGTGCGGCGCGGCTGGCGGGCTGGGCGCGGAGGCGTGCGGCGGTGCCGCGGGTCTGGCGGCACGGGGCGGCGGGGCTGGGCGAGGCGGCGCGGCTGAGAGGGGATGCGGTGGGGTGGCCGGCGGGGATGCGGTGGGGTGGCCGGCGGCGGGAGTTTGGTCCGCCGGCGCCGGAGCCATGGCCGATAGGGGCTTGCGGTCAACCCTGGCAACTGCCGATTCCTTTTTTTTTTGTTTTTTTAGAATATCTAGATTTTCTTAAATGGGCTGACAAGCGGGACCCAGTCCATCTCATCATTTTGGCTCTGCCAAGTGGGCCCTCCTAGTCATAATCGCTGTCAATTTGTTGTCAATTTCATTTTAGTGTACATTGAAAAAAATCAGCAGTAGGGTGGTGGTTTTTTGCGATTCAAACGTAAACTGGTGGTTTTTCGAAATTTTTGCACAAATGTGGTGGTTTTATGCTATAAACTCCGGATAAGGAGTTTGCTAAAGATGCTCTAAGTCCACAACCTTCTTAAATGTCATTGCATGTGTGTGAAGAGGCTCACACCTAAGAGTTGGGGTTTGGCCTTTTAACATTCCACCACACGTTTCCACATATGTTAGGGCCACATGCATGTTTTAAAAGGATTCCAACATTCCAACCTTCTGAAGTAGAGCTTCGAGTGATACCCTAGCCGGGGGTATACCCCTCTAAAAACTTTTGTATTATTTCATTTTATGTGATATATTTGAAGGAAATAAAAGCATCATGCGAAAAACTAAAAAACAAACATATAATATAATAAATAAATATAGAAAGTGTTGTATGCCATAAGTCAATGTTGTATGCTGATGGTTACACCCATCTACATATCATTAATGTAATAAGTTCTTCGACAACTAGATACGCACCAGAAACACGTGGCAGGATAAGTTCGCCGACGGGTTTGAATTGCGGAGGGTGACCCTCGGTATTTATCTATATTTGTCGACGGGTCTGGTTTGCCAATGGCTGCGGTGAATAAACCGTCAACATATGTACCAATTTGCCTTTAGGCCATGGTTTTCTGACCGTAGTCATCTCGCTATGTATGCCAATAGCCTCGATAAATAACCTTGGCATATAAATAGCCCTCAGAAATTATGGTTTTTTCTGTAGTGGCAAGATAACCACACATATATCTTGACTATATAAATTTTAGAAACATAAATTTACAAGAAATTGTCACCATGTAAAATGAACAGGTAATTTACATGTAGTATTATCACATCACTAGTTATGCAGACCACACAAATAACTCATGACAAACACGTGGTTAGTGAGAGCCGAACTTTTTCCATGGACCATACAAACGCTGACACCGCATCACTGGGCAGTGTCTTCTCGCTCAAATCTTGTGCTTCAAAAAAACTCTCATCTAAGAAAGTATTGTCATTGCCCTAATTTTCTACCGATGAGTAGTGCCCATAACTGTCAGCTGAGAATTATAGTCATCGAACATAGTCTCGACTATGTATTCAAGATGGAAGATTCTATTTACTAACTCACGATCCGTCACTAAGATTCTACATGCGTGGCAGAGGTGGTTTTGATCCGCACGTAAAATCCCTAGACCTAAAAAGTAGCTGTCACTAAGATTTATTTACTTCCTTCATGTAGTAGTACACAAGCCTCACATATCCAAGCTCGATCCCTTAATCGAATTCTCGGACGCATATCCGACGATCCACATCCACTAGATATGCCGCCTCCAAGATAATGGATCGATACGCTTTTCTGAAAGCAAGCTAAGACATTGCTCCATGAGACTTGATATTTTAGAAGTAAATATATGTGTCGTGTTATTAACAGCTTTAACTAGCTAATTTCAGCGCCATTAAACAATATTTAACGTTTGGGTGCGCATAATTACCACGACCTCCGATTTCAAAATATAAGATGTTTTTGGTGGACTATAGCGGAAGTAGTATATTGTAAAGTTTCATGTAATGACAATTACTGCATGACATTCTTGGATCATACTACTTTGATTATAGTTTACTATTAGGGACAATCCATGAACACAAGCAGAAAGCTAGATCCACACGCACCAAAAGTAGGATAACAATGCACTACGAGCTAGCAGACAAAGGCAACGTTCACACTTCACACACTATGTAGTTGAAACTTCTTCAGGAACTGAAAGGACCATCTATAGACTTTGCTGAGCAGTGAAGAAGCTTCTATTAGCTCAACTTTTACTGGGTAGCATATACGCCAAGTGAGGAAAAGCAGTCGACTTGTACACATGTAAAGTTCTCTCATATAAGAGCTAGCTGGATGTTAACTGACTGACCTGCGAACTAAAGACCAATACTCGTACGTGGTGGCCAGGAAAGTAGTTTTCAGCCGCCATTGCTTTGTTTTTTTCGAGGAACATAAAATAAAAATAATCATGTACTCCCTCCGTTTGGAAATATAAGATGTTTTAAATTTGTAAAGAAGGTGTATCTAGACATCTTTTAGTGTCTAGATTCATTTAAACCTATACACTAAAAGATGTCTAGATACATCTCCTTCACAATCCTAAAACATCTTATATTACTAAACAGAGGGAGTAGAAGAAACTACACATGTTCTTTGTTTTTGTTTTTGTTTCCCTGAGCTTATCGCCAGGAGAACTAACGCGTGCATGAGTTTTTTCTCGCTTTTGTTAATTAATTTATGAAGAAATGTTAATTTGGAGCCATGTGTCGAGTAGTTGAGCCACTTGCAGTAGTTTTTACTGTACTATATATGCTCTGGAGTCAAAGTCTTTGGGGCGAAAGACTTGGAAAGTTGGTGTGACAATAACTCTGTTTGCAAACAATATATTTTCCACCTTCCGTTGTCGCTAGGGCCAACGTGGATATCCATCGGTATCAGGCATCGATGCCGACCCTAGTCGTGGTTGTCTCAAGGGCTATCTAGTGACATGCTGGCCCTTGAGTACTATTCTCTCCGTTCGCAAATAAGTGTACATCTAGCACTCAAAATTTGTTCCAAAAAGAGTGTACATCTACAATACCAAGACACTAAATAAATACAATTAGCTCCTCGTAATCACTTCCCCACCTCATCCTCCAATCTCTATTCTTCTCCTCCATATCATCCATCAATCCGCATTCTTCTCTTTTCTTGATAATTGATAAAGTCTCATAAAAAAAAAGAACTAGTTTGTCTAATATTTACTAGATGTACACTTATTTGCGGACGGAGGGAGTATATATACAAACCCGGTTGATATATACCGGCAAACCATGTACTACTCTAAATATATCTAGTACAATTATTTTTTTTATATAATACCTATGTTTCTAAATATACCGGCAAAACATATTATATTCTATAATGGTGAGGTAGTACAAATTAATCAAAATATGCATTCCAAATCTTGCAAAGATGGAGTTTGTGTCCAGTTTTGTTTTTCGAGAAAATGGCAGTACCGGTGCATTTCAGTACCACGCAATAGGGTGATAGTTACAACTTACATGCGAGTTGAATAAGGGTCAAACCTCGAAACTCCGAGCATCTAGATACCGACTATTCCTAGAAAGCTACAGAGCACATGGCGTTGACCAATGTTGTTGAGAATGTCACCTTGCAGGGAGGGATCCTCGTTCACTAAAAAAGCTGAAGTTTCTCTCACAGATATTTCACATGGCATAGATTAGGCAAATCTTATGACCACTGCAATTGTCTTATCGTTGTGTCGCTAGAAAAAGATTCCACCAACCCACGACCAGATTGTGAGCATGAGTTGGGATCCCCAATCACAGTTTTAGCTTGTCTAAGTGGCGCATGGGAAACACAGTGAAACGGCGATCCTTGCCTTAGTCTGGTCATAGTGCATAGTAACTTAGACTAGTAATATGTAATGTCACATTAATTAGGTTGTAGACTCACTTTGTCTTGATATGTGTGATGTTACAGTAACATAGCTAGTTACTCTATCTATCTCTTTTCTCATTAACTCATTGTCACATAAGCAAAAGTGGTGAGTTGGCCTCTTAGTTATTAGTGAAGTTACCTCCACTATGACCAGCCTTAGTGATGGTACCATATAAGACTTTATATTAGTGTGTACTAGGAAAAATCCCGTGCGTTGCAATGGAAGAGCCTTTTTGGTGAAAAACATTGGTTTTCGATGAAAAACATAGGTATAACCTTAATTTGCACCAAATTCAATTAACCCGTGCAAGAGTTCGTCGTTTTGCCTTAATCTATAATTATTGCTTGATTTAATCTTTTGGACGTTGGTATATGCGTGTAAGTCACATTTCTAGAATGATCGATTTTCCTTAAAAGACTGGCAAGAGTTGGCAACGTATTTAGTGCAGTACGGGTAATACATGCGGCGAAAATTGTGCTAGTAGACATTTTTGTGATTAGTACGGGCTGCCCAATGCCAGCAACTTTGCCTCTGAATGTTGCATTCCTGTGCACGGACTGAATTCAACAATACACTCTCTGAATCTCTCTTTAGATCTCTATACTCCCACTCTCTCATTCTCTCTGTGATGTCTGCTCCATGTATCTTATGCACCAGCTGGCTCAATCTCTCACAGAAGCATCGCAAGCAGCCTTCTCAAATTCTTGTCAATTTCTCAAGTCCACGGGCACCTAGTGCTACATCTCCAAATTCCATCGCTTCGTCGACGACTCTACCGAATGTACAAGTCCAGCTAGGTAGCCTGTGAGGTTACTTAATTTGGCGAAAAGACAAAATCTATTTGCTCTAATACAACACATTTGCTTGGCTCGTGCAGACCTGAAAGAATACACGAGCAAGAGACGATTCCTGTACGGCGAGTCCATGGACAGGCAAAACGTCTCCTTAAAAAAACGATTCGAGCTACTAACAGGTTTCATAGACTGTAATAACAAAAAAAAGTATGTATACTTACCGGTGGCATAGTGGGTAATTTGGTGTTTCGTGGAAGAGAAAAATCGTCCAAAAAAGTGTAGGTACTATAAGAAACACTCATTCATTTATTATTATTAGGTATAGATAGTTATTTATTTCGAGAAACGCTATACGTATGTTACTAGAAGCATCTCTTATCTTATTTGATGACATGTCATGTAGATCAAATGTTTAGTTGACAATGCATGTACTAGTAGTGGTCTAGTGAATGTTGATACCTGTGTACTTCCCCGTTCCTGCCTACAAGGCCACTCTCCCATTTTCTAGATACTACTCCCTCCGTTCCTGAGCAAAGGGCGTAAAAATCTTAGCGCCCCTATTAAGGAGCGGTCAAGAGAGAAAAAACTTCCAATCTTGTCCCTGCATGCGCGCCTTTAATCCTTCCTTAATTCTCTTTCGTGCGTAAGAGAGAAAAAACTTCCAATCTTGTCCCTGCAATCTTGGGGTTTTTTCTCTCTTAACCGCTCCTTAATAGGCGCGCTAAGATTTTTACGTCCTTTGCTCAGGAACGGAGGGAGTAGTATCTAGAAAATGGGAGAGTGGCCTTGTAGGCAGGAACGGGGGAAGTACACAGGTATCAACATTCACTAGACCACTACTAGTATCTAAGGTCGTACGCACTTACATGCAAACTTTTTTTTTCGCATGGTTATACGTGTCTCAATTATATCATACACTTATGCAAACTGACAACTTGTCATATATGTCGATACAATACCGACTATGTAACTGTGTAACTAGTTATATTATCCTTATTGACTACTCCTTTCGTAAAGAAATATAAAACGTTTTAGTTTTATGAATCGAATGTATCTATACATATTTTAGTGTATAGGTTCATAAAAGTTTGAAGTGAACTTATATACTCCCTCCGACCTATATTACTTGACATGGATTTGTCTAAATTTTGATAAATCTAAACATTATTTCGTATATAGTTTTATCTAAATTTTTACAAATCCAAGTCAACTAATATAAGTCGGAGGAAGTACTAAAAACTAAAAAGCGCCTAGATACATTCATTTGATAAAGCTAAAATGTCTTACATTTCTAAACAGGAACGGAGTAGATATAAATATACGTACGTATACATGTTCATATCTTTACATGCCCGTACTAGTACATCACGTACTATTCCACCATGCGTGTAAATTGCATGCATGCACATGGGTTCATCTATCAGCCATCGTCAGGAATCGAAGTCAAACAGGTCGTCGTCGCCATCAAGGTTATTGCCGCCAAAGGATCCGAGAGAGCCTGACATGAACCCGAGGCTGCTCGGCGAGGAAGGGAAGCTGTCCATGCCTGCGCCTGCAGCAGCATCCATGTCGACGCCGGCGATATTCGCGACGGGCCAGTACCCCGCCGGCGCTGACCCCACGGTCAACGCGGACGTCCGGCCCAGAACATCCGCGAGCTGCCCGCCGGCATACTGCGTGAACTTCTCGTAGCAAGCAGGCGACGGCGAGCCGCTGGGCCCCTCCTGAGCCGGCGATGAGCTGTAGCTGGAGAAGCGGGAGAAGGGCACCCGATGATCCTGATCCATCGTCTCTTTCACGAAACGATGAGGAAAAGCGCCCGTGCTCGTGCTTACGGCCGCGCCGTCATTGATGGGCGCGAAGCTGATGAGTTTGGCGCCATCCGACGACGGTGCGGTGGCGGCGGCCGCAGCGGCGGCACCTTGGACGATGAATGATGAGAACGTGGCGGGGTCCCTGCAGGTGTGCTGGCCGTAGTAGCTGATTTCGAGCTCCGAGGGGTTGGAGTGGGACTTCTGGACCTGCCTCGTGGCCATACAGCCTTGATCTGTCTTATACGTGCACCTGTAGTAGCTCCTGGATACATATTCTCATATGAAAGTTAGGAGGAAGTTAGTACTCCTGCCCGAGCCTATCTATGCATGCATAAATCTAGTACCAGCTAGCTAGCTAGGGCCTAGAACACTTTGGCAACAGATTCGGTGTCGTCCCCCTCTTACCAAATTAAAAAAATTAAAAACACAACTAAGATTAAGGGGTATCGGCTCATCCTAACCTCCTTATGTTTTTAGTTTTTTAAGTTTCGAAGGAGGGGAGGACATTGAAACACACCTCTTTATGAATTCCTATAGATTCTTCCAAGGATCAAATTGACCAGCTCAACTAGCTAGGGTGGTCCATGGCTAGTTGATCAACTAGTTAGCTGACCAGTGGGCAAGTGTCCCTGGCTAGCTTCAATGAATGATTCAACATGAACTCTTTACTTGACAACTCGACATATTTGTGTGTTGTTCTTTTGTATGTAGACTGGGATTTTCGGATCTCACTAGCTACTCCCTTTGTTCGGACATATAAGGTCTTTAGCTTTGTAAATTGAACGTATTTAGACGTCTTTTATTGTATAGCTAGATTCAAAGAGATTTGGAGTAAACCTATATATTAAAAGCTGTCTAGATATATATTTATTTCATAAATCTAAAATGTCTTATATTTCTAAATAGAAAGAGTATTTCATAATAGATATATGTGTACCTTGGGTTAGTAGAGTCGTGTATGTTTTTGTGCCCGTACTTCCTCCATGATTTGCCGTCGTCGAGCTTAGCAGCAGTGACCATCTTGATGAAAGGGCTCTTCGTCCTGCCATGCGTAAAACAAACAGAAATAATTAGCATGCAGCTATATACATGATTTATTTTTGCGAATTGCAACTATACATGATTTGATGTACACATGCATGCATCGATCCATGCCCAACACCCAAGTGTTCCCCTATTAGGTGCCTATGCACTTTTCTTATATTTTCTAGTGTATCTGACAACACAACACAACACAACACAACACAACACAACACAAGGGCCACTTTTCTTCCCGGTGATAATTGGCGCGTAAAGTTCCCCCACTAGGCCAAATTGATGGTCCACTAATCATCAGTTAAAATCGCGTGCATGTATCCTGAGACCGAGAGGTGAGATCTGCTTGTAGCAAAGCTAGTTGCAGGGTGTTACTGTTACAGGTTAACTAAGCAGGGTGGGTTTTAGACTTTCTTCACCTTCTCCTCGAGCCGCTCCTGCGGTGCGGCCCGGACGACGCCGCGGCGCCCGGTCTCCTCCTTCTCCCGCCCGGTCCCCGTCCTGTCCCCGACCCCGACGATGCCGGCGATGCCGCCGCGACGGCGCCAGCGGTGTCCAGCGCCGACATGGCGCTCGACAGCCTGGCCATCATCCCGTCCACCACCTCCCTCGCGTCCACTGCCGCCACGCTCGGCGACACCTGCAGCATGGACTGCAGCCTCGCCGCCTGCTCCCGCACCTCGACCAGGTCGTCGTAGAGCACCGCCGGCGGTGAGCGCCTGCCGCCATCATCTCCGCCGCTGCCGCTGCCGCCGCCGCAAGACGCCATGCTAGTAGGAGAGCAGAGCGAGCAGGCAAAGCTCGAGTCCCGGCTCCAGTTTTTATTGGTGGGCTAGCTGCGCTGCGCGCGCCGGGAAGTTGTGGGGAAAAGTAGGAGGCGATAGAGAGAGGGAGGAGGAAGTGGCGCGGAACGGGGCGGGCTAGGTGGGCCCCGCGGGCAGATGTGTGTCCCTGCGCTGCGCTCGTCCAAGGCGACGTCGGGGCGTCATCGCTGTGACGCAGCGGGGTGAGATCATGAGCGCGGCCGTCTCTCATGCGTGCACACGGTCATGGCTCGGTCTCCTGGACAGATCACTTGCAGAGATTGGGTTGCACAGTCATGACGTTACCACCATGATTAATCTACTGCCCTAACCAGGACATTAGTTTTAGTGGTAATACTTTTTTTACAGCAAGCTTGAGGTTAGCAAAAGAGCCAGTTAACGCGTGTTACTTTTCTATCGTGTCGTGAAAGTCCTCAGGTCGTATGACTCTAATTAACCATATATAAGCGCATGCAATGGGAATATATTCCCTCCATTCTAATGAATAAGGTTTACAAATTTGGTCAACAGTCAATAGCTTCTAACTTTGACCAATGTTTTGAACAAAACTATTCCCTCTGTCCAAGGGCACATATCGAAAATCATGCAATCACAAAACCCCCTCACTTTCAATGTTAATAATATTTAACTTTTGACTAAATTTATAAGCCTTATTTATTGGATCCGAGATAGTAATAAGTTAACCACCCCGTAGGAATCCAATATCCTGGTTATGCTCTTTAACCATACATAGGGGAAATTCACGTAAATACTAAACTTATCATTCAGGTTTCACACAAAAAAGAAAAAAACTTATCATTCATGAAACTACTACTCCCTTGGATTCCGAACAGATGTCGCAGGTTTAGCAAGATACACATGTCTGCGATAAATAATGCGAAACAAAGTAATAATAATTTGGCAGTGTCCTGTGTGTGCAGTGCACTGTGCCCCCTCAACAAGTTGTCAAGTGGTGATCATCTACTAAGAAAACGGGACAATCTTATGAAAACATTTGCATCTAGGACGACTGCTCTTTGACCCGGCACGAGTTCATGATGGCAACACCGGCCGACGACTGGTCTTTCACAGTCAATCTTCTCACAGAAACACGTTTACTGTCTACTTGGACCGAAGGATTTTTAAAACAAGGTAATAGGAAAACCGTGTGAGTTAGATGATGAGACGGTCATATTGCAAACTTTTGGTATCTTTGCGCTATCTACTCAGGAAAAATTACGGTCAACAAGGGCATCTCCAACGTTTTTTGGATCAACAAATAAATGCTTCCAAGGGCCTCACAGCGCAACACATCTCAAGTTTGTCGAGCTTTGGACATTGATAAGCGAGGTTCAACTTGTGGATGGCATGCATGGCGGATGACATCACATGAAAATTCACTACCTCGGGATCTATACAGCAAGCTTGGCATATAAAGCTCAACCTGAAGGCTTGACTCGTCCTCAATGCCAAAATTGGTATGGAAAAATTGGGCACCTCCTAGATGCTCTGTCAAGGAAAAATTGGCACCTCCTGAGTGTAACTTTTTTTGCCTGGTTAATTCTTTCTCAAAACAGACTTTCTCTCTGCTTTACAAATAAAACCACGACGACTAGTCGATAGAAGATGATGGAAAGCCCCCCTTATAAAGCAGGTCAAGATAAACAAGAAAGACAAAAACTTGCCACTAAAGACACAAAATCGAGGCTGAGGGGATCGGGGCTCCAAGACGACGCTCCATGATCAGGGCTCCAAGACGACGCCCCCAAGAGGGTTTTTACCAGGAGCTTTAACACATAGAAGGTGACCACAATGGCACCCCCAAGAGGGTGACGAAGCCCTCGGGCATCACCGTCGTTGGCGTCAAGGCTAAGATTTCGCCCAGAAAGACCTTCGCCCTGCTCCCGGTCTTAGACCGCACTTTGTCACCGAGTTAGTCCCCCGACATGTGATCGGGGAGGTGCCAAAGCCAAAACACCGCCAACACAAGGATCCCCCATCGTTCACTCCTCGCCATCAGCATGGCTAATTCTTCAAGACCGGGTGTGGACGGTTGACTGCCTTCAAAGAAGGGGGTGGCCTAATTGTGGGCTTTGCCAACTATGCAAGAGGGAGGACGAACCCACGGGGCATTTGTTCTTCAGATGTCCCTATCTTCTTCACATTTGGAACATGATTATTGATTGGCTTGGGCTTCTCTCCATTGACACGTTAAGTTGGGTCTTATGCAGTACCGTCGAGGATTGGTTGGAATCAGTCATATACGCAAAAGGCACTAAGAAATCTTTGGTGTCTCTCATCATGCTCGGTTTTTTTGGGAGAGTTGCAACGAGCGCAACGCAAGTCTTTCGCAAAGTATCTAGCATGCCGACCTTGGTAGTTCAAAAAAAATCAAAATACAGGCGGGGTTGTGGAGTGTGGCGGGTGGAAAATACTTGGGGTTAATTATGTTGGGAGAGTAGGAATTTGTATTCCGAGCATCCTTTCTCGCTTATATTTACTATGTAAAGCTCCTTATTAATGAAATTGGGCAAAACTTTTTCCTCCGTTACAAAAAACCCGTGTTGGATCCTAAAGGAAATAAAAAAATAGAAATGTGTAATATATGTTGTTCGATTCTATGAATAAAAACAGGTGACTTTAACCATAAGCACAATGCGCAAAACTAATAAGTTTAGTACTCAATGAAGCAATAATCTAAACTTTTTCTTTAATATAAGGGCAATGTCTGGAGAATTGCGGTGGAGAACTTGCTAATGTCCCCACCCCAAATCTCACCCTCTTCTCACCATTAAGACTCAAGAGTCATCCATTATCCGTAACCCTAGCATATTCATGGTGTTGTATTTCTAGCACAAAGGGTATTCTTCAGTTGTACTCAATGTGGTACTTTGTAGCAGTTATGGTGTTCATGGTGTTGTATTTCTAGCACAAAGGGTATTCGTCAATAGTACCACATTTAAGACAGTATATCATTTGTATTTCTAGCACAATGGTGTTGTATTTCTAGCACAAAGGGTATTCTTCAGTGGAAAGAATATCCTTTGTGCTAGAATACCCTTTGGAATTATATACTAGCTATAGATGATATGTTACTTTCTTCTAGCCAACAACAGGCTATATTATTGAACTTGCTCTTAGGTGAGGGGCATGCCCAAGTTCTATTAGTCCATGTCCCAATGCCTGTAACTAATAAATTTATCATTTATGTATGTACTAATAATTTAGGAGTACTATTATGTGTGCAGTGCACTATGCCCGCCTACAAGTTGCCCAAGTGGGAGCATCTGCCAAGGTAACTAACTGCTTGGAGTCAATCTTCTAACAAAAATTTTGCATCTCGGTCGACGGCTGGTATTTGACCCACGGAAGATGAATCGTACATGATGGAAATCAACGCGTGCCACTTCTTTTCCGGCCACTTCCTCCCGACCCCTCTTCCTCCCGCACCCCACTGCTAGAAAAACGGCTATAGGTAATCCACACATCCGTGACGCACGTGCTAGTGGTGTCCCACGGGTAAAATAGGCGTGGCGCACTGCCCACAGGTGCCCTACGGCTAACTGCCATAAGCGTGGCGCACATGAGGGTCGCGCTACGGATGTGCAACTTAGCCATAGGGCACTCCGGCCTAGTACGCTACGGGGCTGTGTGTTGCAGCAGCTGGGTCAACTCCACCCCCCCCCCCCCCGATCGCCTTTTTAGGCTTTCTAAAAAATAAAAGAAAATGATAAACACTTCAAAAAATAAAATCATTTTATATGTAGGTAGGTAATGTGGTATAGTTTCTAGGAAAATTAACAAACATGATTTTCCATTTTTTCTATAAAAAAAGTCATGCCATGGTAAAATGGCTGTAACTTTTGCATACGATGTCGAAAAAAATCGTATAATATACCAAAATAACGAGAACGAGATTTCGCATATGCTCGCAACCACCTCCGATCGTTTAGCGATTATTTAGATTTTAAAAATTTGAAAAGAGTAAAAATTTACGGTCGAAAGACCTTTTTTCCTGCAGGAAAAATAATAGAGGGCAACTTACCCGTAGCGCACCACCACCTAGTGCGCTACGAGTAAGTTGGGCGGGATTCAAAATTTGAATCCCCACCCCGCCCACCTACCCCTCTTCTCTTTCCTCCCCCCTCTCTCCTTTTCCTTTTCCTCCCTTCTACTTTTCCTTTTCCTCCCTTCTCCTTCTCCTTCTCCTCCTCCTCCTCCTTCTCATTTCCTTCTTCTCCTCCTTCTCCTCCTTCTCCTCCTCCTCCTCCTCCTCCTTCTCTTTCTCCTTATCCTTCTCCTCCTTGCAGTGAAGATGGTGATGGCGGCCTCTTCCTTGCAACGGCGACAGCGACGTTGGGCTCCTTCTCCTCCTCCTCTTCCTTGCAGTGACGACAGCGACGGCAACGGCGGGCTCTCTCCTCCTCCTCCTTCTTGAAGTTCCGACGGTGACGGCGGGCACTCTCCTCCTCCTTCTCCTTGCAGTTCCGACGGCGACGAGCTATCGCCTCTCCGACGAGGTGAGGCAACAGCAACGAGGAGACGGCGACGACACCGACGAGCGACGACACTGACGGCGACAGCTCCGACGAGATCCAGATCTCGCGTTTTTTTTGAATTTTGAATTTTGTATCCGTGGCGCACAGCACCTAGTGCGCCACGGCAAGCTTTTCATATGCGTGGCGCACAGCACCTAGTGCTCCATGGTTATCTTTTCAGAAGTGTGGCGCACCACGGCTAAAAGTTAGCTGCAGCGTACGCTTAGTGGTGCAGCGTACGCTTAGTGGCGCACCACTAGTGCGCCACGGATGGGCTTTTTAGGTGCGCCATGAACATCCCTTTTCCTAGTATTGCCCGCGCGGCGGCACAACGCCGCGCCGGGCAGCCTCCCCTCCCCCCGAGCCCTCCCTCCCATGGTCTCTCCTCCCCGCCGCTGCCTCCCAGATCGTCGTCAGGCAAAGACCTAGGGGCGTGGCGGCGGCGTCCCTGGTCGTGATCCGGCGGGAAGGCGGCGTTCATCCCGGCTGGTTTGGCGATGGTGTTGCAGCGAGCGGCGGCCGGTGATCCTTGGCCCAGATGGGCGGCAGGCGGCAGCGGGGATCTGGGCCTAGTCGCGATCTGTCCCGTCCGTTGGCCTCGACGCCGGCGCCCAGGTGACCCGGGCCTTGTCCGTGACACTAGGGCGCTTGGGGCATCTACCCCCGACATGGTGGTGGTGGCCTCCTTCTCCGTTAGAATGGTAGGCCGGGTGGTCTTGCCGTCTTGCGGCAGATCCTACTAGTTTTCGGCGGGTGGCGTGGGGGCTGCTGTCTCGGTTTCAATAAAGGAGGTGGTCCTAGATCCCTCTCAAGCCAAGACGATGATCTGCCGGATGTTGGTATCCATTGATCTGGTTTCTGTGTCGTGTTCCGAAAGGCTCCGTCGGCGAACTCCACAAGTGCTATCATGTCGTGAGTTTGTTGGAAGGATTGAATTTGGTCGTACGCACCCATGTTTTACCCTGACCGTTTGGTTTCAGAGGGTGTGCTTCGAAGCTTTGTTGGCTGTTATTATCATGGGGCATGTTCTTGTTCCATGGTGATGACAGAGAAAGTCATGAAGACCGAGATCTGAGGACAAATAATGGTGGTTCGAGTCTGGGTGGTGATGAGGAATTGGCTAGGTGACTTGTGAATTGGATTAGTGGCATGCAAGTGGGAGCGACTGCACAGGAGATGTTCATGGTCCTACCTTTCAGGGTGAAAACCCAGGATCTGGCCTTAATTGGTTGTGTCTGGCAATGACATTGTTGAAGGTATTGTTTTGAGAGCGCGGACTTTCTTCAGGGTGAAAATCTAGATCTTTGATCGGGCGATGACAGTGTTTGTGCACTGTTTCCTTCTTGGAGACGTCGTTTTTGGAGAAGCTGGACTTCTGATGCTGTCTTGGTGGTGGTTGTACTGTTGTTTTAATGAATGAGTCACTGTAGCGGTTTTTTTTAATTCTTCTTTCTTTTTTTAACTGTGTGCATCCGTGTGACTGCTAGGACAATGCGTTGTTGCAGAGGCTGGGTGTAATTGATATCATCTGATATTAATATATGCTCCTTTCCAAAAAAAATCCGGGTCTGCAAGTATGTTGGGGGGGGTGACCCCAGATAGGGTAAGAACGGGGAAAGACGAAAGGAAGTTCCCCGTCCAGTTTCCGAGTTACAGTCTAAATCGGCCGAATCCTGTAAAGGTCGGCCGAGGTAAGCAAGAGCAGGACCCTTAAGAGAAGAGCAAGGCATAACCCGGCCGACATACTGTGCAAGTCGGCTGGGTCGGCCCGAATAATCTGAATGCAGGTGAAGGCCAAGCCGAATTAAGCGAGACAGGGCCGAATGATATGAAGCTTGCAGGAGAAGGAGATGCCTATAGTCAAACTCTATTCACGGGCTAGGAAGAATCTAAGCATAGCCAAACACAAAGGACAAGACGCAGAGCGACAGAAGGGCAGAAGGAGGTCACGGAGGTGACAATCCTGAAGCCCTAGGCGTGCAGGCGGGGTCCCCTGGAACCTTGCTGCCGTTAGAAGGACGACACGGAAAGGAGGCCGCCGAGTTACTATATTGGGACAAGCATATTCTTCGAATATGCTTGCCACGTCAGCCCTAGAAGAGCCCAGGGCTCCCCATTATAAGGAGAGGCATGGACTCTGAGAAGGGCATCGACTCATTTAGTACCGTTAGGCTGCTAAAGTTCTTCTTCTCTACTTGTATTCAGCTCGAGGAGCACTTGTAGCCCAAGAAAGGAGAAATAAAGGTCTTGACGTTAGTCTTCTGTGTGTAGAATCAACTACATCTTCCCTCCCCAGATCCCTCTAGCATCCATTGGCCCCATACTTTAGCCTACCCATGGCATCTGTCGTGCCACCACCACGATAGTTGGCGCCCACCATGGGGCCAACAGCGGTGCTAGCTGGAGTCATGATCCGGACGGGAAACTTCATCCACACTGGCGAGTGCATTGTCTCTGGCTTAGTCCGGAGATTTGATCTCTGTGACTACGTCAGCGACAACGCAGGCAGCTTCAAGGGAAAAACTCCTCCGCGCAACGGCGTCTTCATCAACTTGGGCATGCACCAGATCTACGTCGGCGTCGACACCTCAAGCGTTTATCATCACCAAGTTGTTGTTGCAGGAGAGCCTCCCCTTAGCGCCGCAAACGGTCCGCGCGGAGTGCGCCCCGTCAGCAGCGTCGAGGTGATGGTCACAGCCGGGGTGCAGGTGGGAACAGCAGGCGCCGGATCAAGCAAAGATCCAACGACGGGTGTGCAGGTGACCACCAAGCAGGCAGCTCCACATCCCACCGAGGTAATTCCTTCAACGGCCAACCCAGCCGAGGTGCAGGATACGACCCCAAAGGCACCAAGGGTAAGAGGGCCACCTCTGAAAAAACCAGAAAACATTCTCCAGGCAACTATAGATAATCTGACTACACCTGTAGCGCCGATCCTCGATCCGTCTTATGCTCAGGCAGAGCTGGAAGAGACCAGGCAAAAAGTGCTGGTAGAGGCAAAAAAGGTGTCAGCATTGCGGGAGTCCTTAAACAGGACCCTGCAAGAATATGCTAGGGCAAACAAGATTGACGTCGCCCCCGAGCGGGTCGACGAATTGAGACTGAGAGGGAAGAACCTCATAGATGATATCAACAAAGAGCATGATGCTCATAAGGCAGAATCAGTTGATCTAGGTTTGCTGAGGTACAGTACTGTAACTACCTCGGTGAATTACGCTCCTAGATACAAGCCTGGATGAGCGGTAGTGGTTGAAATAGTACGGTGGGGCCCTAAAAGCCACTCACGGGTAGACCTTTCGGCCGTCCCAACCACTTCCATCTCATCGGGACCTGTACGGGCGGCGTAATCGGCAGGCGAAGGGATCAACTACATACACAAGTGGGTATGTATGCAAGCCACCATACAAGAGTACATCAGAGCCATACCATCTAGAAAGAAAGGAAATATAGCAACGCCATACGGCAAGATTCAAATGACCTGGATAGAGCTAGTATTTTAGGATAATTCCTCATACAACACACATCAGAGTATCAAGCGGAAGCGGCAAACAAAGTCCGAGTACGGATAAGAAGCAAATCGGCATAAGATGCCATAGAAGTAAGCACATCCCGCCCACAGATCTCACGGATCCCCGTTCCCGGAATCTCTACACCGAACGATCGTTGCCCACATCATCAGCCTCTTCCACCCAGTATCCGTCCTGCGAGGGTACCTGTTCATCTGAACCAATAATTTATCGTGTGAGACCCTAAGGGTACTCAGCAAGTCTTAATGCCTCTAAAGGGGACACAACCTGGGGTGACGCAATTGCAGCGAAAGATAAACCCTAGCAGTTCTACAGATATACGCTAACCATCCGCCTAACCAATGATAGACGGATGTCCGTGAAATAATGACAACAGTTATACCAGTAATACCATCAGATCCATCCTCCTCCCCGCTTACCAACGAGGAAGCGGATGAACAACCCCCATCCGTTGGCAATTTTATTAACCATTCCATGAGTATTGCGCTATTTACTAGTCATTTACTTAGTCAGATTAAAGCGGTACTTTAGTTATGCTTGTCTATGATCGAGAAACTGTGCTCCAAGTCGTCCATAACCGCGGACACGGCTTTCAGAAAGTTTTACCCTGCAGGGGTGCACAAATAGCAACACACACTCAATCAACCTCGGAAAAACCAAATCAAAACCCAACGAGGACTTCACGACAAAGCAATCACAGGATTCAGAAATATTTCAGGGGGCCACCCCATTGAGTAGACCCGCAGCGAAGTAAGCTAGCTCCGAGACGGACTCAAGGTCTGCGACAATGGCTGTAAACGACTGGGAACCCCAAACAGGGCTTGTCGATACCGCGAAAACATTCCGCTTACCTAAACAGTACAGTGTGCTATCCATCGCACAATCGTAAATAAAGCAGTAAAGCATGGCATAAGTACAGGATCGTAAATAAAACCTCAAACTAGTTTGTGGCCCCAAGAAATAAGAATGAATCAAGCTCTGGCTCAGGGGGGTCCCATATACCTCCCGGATGTGGATAGCGCGATAAATCTTGGAACAGGAATCAAGTACTCGGGGTCTTACGGGACACAAGTGAGCAGGAAAAACCAAATAGCAGATATTGCTCACCGGTGCCACTTTCATTAGTTGTCCCATTACTACTCAGGTTAAGTTGTTTAGGTACCTCGTTATCCAACAGACTCTCACATACCCTACACATGTTGTTCTACGACTCGCATGGCTCAAACAACTCCTGTAGTAATGGCTCATGGGATGGAGGAACAAGCTTGGTGGGGTGTAAAGTAAAGGCTATGCAATACTTGGGATTCAGTTTAATGCAATCGCGACTCAATGATGCAAGAATAAGATAGAGGCATTAGGTACTGTATGTATGCAAGCATGTGGTAGTGCTTGCCTGGCAGTTCGGTGGAAGCGAGAGACGGATCTGGGTAGTGCTCCTGGTTCTCTTGATATATCCCCTGCTCAGAGTCTATTCGAAGAAGAACCAAACAAACAAGGGCCAACATAAATAAAGTGCACAAGCATAGGAATAAAATGCGTCAAGCAAACAATCATGCCATGATGAATGATGCACAAGTTGCATGGCAATAAAGTAGCATGGCATGGGTGAGGTGTGGTATACAAGAATAAGTCATTTTATTAAGGTTTGGTCACATTTTATTGTAATAAAAGTTGCTGTATACTTTATATTTATATGATGCATGCTGCAATTGAAGTCATGGATAGCATAAACAGAAAGGTCTCGTCGAGCTGATCATTTTAGACATATCATTTGTTAAATTCGGAGTTATAAATCAAAAGTTATTAATTATTTAAATTCTAGTGGCATTTGTGGTAATTTAATTCAACTTGGAATTTTAAATGTGCAAAAGGCAATTTGAATGGCATATTTGAATTTCTTACATTTTTCTGGTTCAGAAACATATATTGTTTGTATTATTTGGATTAGTATTTGAAAAGTTATTGGAAAACAGATTTGAATTTGAATTTGAATTAGTTTAAAAAGATTTGAAATAAAACAGGATTACAGAAAAGCTTTTGCTACCCAGTTCAGACTTAGCCTCAGGCGCTGACAGTGGGACCAAACGGACACAGGCCCACGCGCGCAGCCAAAACTCCTGCCACCGCGGCTCTGGCCAGCTCAGGAGACAGACAGGTGGGGCCGGTGGGCTAGCAGGCCCACACGCCAGCGAGTAGACGCGAGGCGGCCACGCGGCACAGCGGGAGGGACCGCGGGTTGCTTTACAGAAAACCTGGGAGCCTTTTTGCAAAACGCCATGGGGCACAGACAGGTGGGGCTACGAGGGACCGCGGGTTGACGCGACAAAACGCGAGGGGGGGGGTAAGTGCAAAACGACCACGCGCGCACTGTGGATCTTCCTGGCTCTGTTCTGACGCGCGCGGCGCGCGGCGTGGCGACGCTGGGCTTCGAACCTGCGACGCGGGCGCGCTAGCGGAGGCGGGTACCGCTGCGGTAGGTTGGGGCGTTTGTCTGGAGGGCGGACGCGGACTAGATGAAGCCCTAGACGGTGCGGGAGCTAGCGGACGCGCGTGGCCGCCGGTGCACGGAGTGTGCTCGACGGAACGCCCGCCGCCGACAGGAAGCGATGCAGAGCCGGCGCATGTCTGGGAGGGTCAGGGGCTTACCGCGAGGCTGATGGCGTGCTTGGTTCGGGCAGGGGCGGTCGCGATCGACGACGGGGCAGACGTCTAGAGCAGCTAGGGTTGCGTCGGGCGACGTCGGTTCCGGCGGTGCTGGGGCGTCTCCTCCGCGCGGCTGGGTACGGGGGTGACGCAGACGTCCTTGGGGGCTTCCTCGACACCCGCAGCACCACGCCCGCCTCCTGGGTCGATGACGACGAGAGGGAGCCGACGGTGTGGCCGGCGTCGGGGTAGATGAGGGTGGAGAGGGAGGAGGAAGGGAGGGAGGCTTCGGGATGGATCTGGGGAGAGGCCAGAGGGGTGTGGGGTGGATAAGAACGAGGAGGTGAGGTGGGGGCTTGCGTGGGGGAGGGGCAGGTCGGCTCGGCCACCTTTCTCTCCTCACGTGCATGGTCGAGCGGCACATGGGGAGGAAGGAGGCTGCCAGGTGGGGCAGGGCAGGCCAGGTTCGGGTGGGGCTCACCATGCAGAGAGAGAGGAGGCTCGGGCTGGGGTAGGGTTGGAGCTAGGGTAGGAGAAAGAGGGGGCATGGCTCGGCTAGGGTTAGGGTTGGGGGTAGCTAGGTGGGTCCAGCAAGGTAGAGAGAGGGGGGGTAAGAGGGGGTGGTGATCTAGGGCATGGCAAACATGTGGCCATGCTAGGTTAGCTAGAGAGGAGAGAAAGAGAGAAACACACTTAGGGTTCGTTTTAGATTAGGTGGGTTTTAGGGTGTAGGTTAGAGAGGGTATGGGGTGGCTTAGGGTTTAGCTTTAAGAGAGGGGTAGGATAGATGGAGTGGTACTTGTCAAGATCAAACTTGCTCTAGTCAAGCTCAAACAAGAACAAGACAAGAAAAAGAGAGGGAGAGAGATGAGGTGCTAGGGTTTTAAGCATGATCAACATGGCCAAAACCAAAAGAAAAGATGGGGCTAGAGATGATCCATCCCAAACCAAAATAAAACCAAAGACAAGCACAAGATGGTACTTGCATGGCCCATGCAGAATATTTAATGCCCTGCTGATACTTGTGAAGACAATGTCATTTCATGGCATTATTATTTTGCATCTCCAAAATTGGAATAAAGACCAAGCAAAAGATTAAAAAGGATGCCCCATGTGGAGTAGATGGTGATGACCATATTTGAAATACAATGGAACTTACTAGTGTGTATGTGCCACTAGATGCTCAATAGTCCCAACAATACCCCAATATGAGCATAACCCCAAACAACACCTATGGAAGCTAGGGAAAAAGGGATCCCACTCACAAGGCAAGCAAAGGTGGCCATGTGGCTCTCATGTATCAATAATGTGAAAACATAATGATGCCAAGATGAGAACATGTGGAAAAGAATTGGGTCCATCCCAACCTACATGAGCTAGAAGTAAAACCCATAAATGCCAAGCTCATATTTAGTTGGATGGTGGAATTATAAGGTGGTGAAAAGAAAAGGTGGTGGAGTTAATAAGAGATATGCCCCCAAATCAACTTGGGCATTTAACAATTTATCAAGAACCAAATACAATATCAAGAGGCAACTACAATTAATAATGCACATGAGATAAGAACCAAACAAGAAGGGGTTTTATATGATGCTCAAATGCAAGGTGGCATGATGACATGAGCATGATATGATGATGATGCAACAATTATATATTGGAAGTGGCCCTTTTTATTACTAGAACAAGTAGCATTACAGGTGTTAGACAACTGGGATGCTACAACTCTCCCCCACTAAACAGGAATCTCGCCCCGAGATTCTAGGAAGAAGAAGAAGACACAAAGAGAGAAGGATGGTTGGCACGGAGTTCATCTTGACGCTCCCATGTGGCTTCATCAACAGAATGGTGTGACCACTGCACCTTGCAGAACTTGATGGACTTGTTGCGAGTCCTTCTTTCTGCGGTCTCAAGGATTTTGGTGGGGTGTTCTTGATAAGACAGGTCTTCTTGGAGATCGATTAGCTCATGATCCACGGTCCTGCCGGGATCTTTGAAGCACTTCTTGAGCTGAGAGATGTGGAAAACATCATGGACTTTGAGTTTTTCCGGGAGCTCCAGGGCATAAGCAACTTCTCCTCTTCTACCACGAATCTTGAAAGGACCGATGTATCTAGGAGCCAGCTTTCCTTTGATGCCAAAACGGTGTGTGCCTTTCATGGGAGTGACACGAAGGTACACGAGATCACCAGGGGCATACACCATGTCCGTGTGCTTCCTGTCATAATTGCTCTTCTGACGACTTTGAGCAATCTTCAGGTTCTCAAGAATGATATGCACCTTCTCCTCTGCTTGAGTTACAATGTCCGGGCCGAACCAGATTCTTTCTCCTGCACCTGACCAACCAATCGGCGTTCTGCACTTGCGACCATAGAGAGCCTCGAATGGTGCCATCTTCAGACTCTTCTAGAAGCTGTTGTTGTACGAGAATTCCGCATAAGGAAGACATTCCTCCCACTTCATGCCAAAAGAGATGACGCAAGCACGAAGCATATCCTCCAGAATCTGATTGATCCTTTCCACTTGTCCTTGCGACTGAGGGTGGTAAGCAGTGCTGAAGTTCAACTTTGTTCCCAGAGCATTTTGAAAGCTTTCCCAGAACTTGGAAGTGAAGATGCTCCCACGGTCTGAACTGATCTCAAGCGGAACCCCATACAGAGAGATAATTCTGTTGATATAGAGCTCAGCCAACTGAATTCCAGAAATTGTTTCCTTGACGGGGAAGAAATGAGCCACTTTAGAAAGCCTGTCGATGACAACAAATATTGCATTGTTGCCCTTCTGCGACCTTGGAAAGCCAGTGATGAAGTCCATCTCTACTTTCTCCCATTTCCATTCCGGAGGTTTCGATGGCTGTAGAAGACCAAAAGGTTTCTGATGGACAGCTTTCACTCTGCGGCAGACATCACACTCCGAGACATACTTGGCACAATACCGTTTCAAACCAGGCCACCAATATTGTGTTTTCAAATCCATGTACATCTTTGTGCTGCCAGGATGGATAGAAAGAACCGAATCATGCGCCTCCTTGAGAACTTGGTCTCTCAAACCCGGGTAGTTTGGAACAAACATCCGGTGGTCGAAGAAAAGCGTGCCTTGATCATCGACGTGGAAGGACTCATACTTCGGAAGCTCAAGTTTAGAGATGATGTTTCTTGTGTGCGGATCACCCAGCTGACGAGAGCGAATCTTTTCTTCCAAGAGAGGAGTAGCCAGAAGGTTCAGGAGATGCCCTTGTTCCACAACTTCCAGGTTGAGCTGACGGAATTCCTTGCACAAAAGAGGTTGTTGTTCTTCCATCATGAGGTTGTTGACATAAGCTTTACGGCTGAGAGCATCTGCCATGACATTAGCTTTGCCCGGTGTGTAGTTGATGGTCACATCAAAGTCATTGATTGCTTCAATCCATCTCCTCTGCCGAAGGTTGAGATCAGGCTGAGTGAAGATATACTTCAAACTTTTGTGGTTAGAAAAGATCTCACAACGGTTGCCAAGCAAGTAGTGCCTCCATAGCTTCAAAGCAAAGACAACTGCTGCTAGCTCGAGGTCATGTGTGGGATAGTTGATCTCATGCGTCTTCAACTGTCGAGAGGCATAAGCAACCACTTGTTTTTCTTGCATAAGGACCGCACCCAATCCTTGCAAAGAGGCGTCGCAGAATATCTGGAAAGGCTTAGATGTATCCGGAGGAACCAAGACTGGTGTGGAAGTGAGCTTCTCTTTGAGTGTCTCAAAGCTTGCTTGACACTCAGGAGTCCACAGGTATTTCTTGCCTTTCTTGAGGAGATCGGTAAGAGGCTTCGCTATCTTCGAGAAGTTCTGAACGAAGCGACGGCAATAACTAGCCAAACCAAGAAAACTCCGCACTTCTTTGACATTAACAGGAGGAAGCCATTCAACAATTGTCTTCACAGTTTCTGGATTGACTGCAATGCCCTTGGCAGAGATAACATGACCAAGATAGGTTACTTCAGGCAGCCAAAACTCACACTTTGAGAACTTTGCATACAAGCGGTTCTCGCGCAGCTTGTTTAGGACACACCGCAGGTGTTCTTCATGCTCTTCCTTCGACTTGGAATAGACCAGAATGTCATCCAGATAGACCACAACGAACTTATTCAGGTACTCCATGAAGACCGAGTTCATAAGCCTCGAGAAGGTAGCAGGAGCGTTGGTGAGACCGAAAGACATCACCGTGTACTCATACAGGCCATAGCGGGTGGTGAAAGCTGTTTTAGGCACATCTTCCTTGCGAATCTTGATTTGGTGATAACCACTTCTCAAGTCCAGCTTAGAGAATACCACAGCTCCAGCTAGCTGGTCAAAGAGATCATTAATCCGCGGAAGGGGATATTTGTTCTTGATGGTTTTAGCATTGAGAGCCCGGTAGTCAACACAAAGTCTATCAGTCCTGTCACGCTTCTTCACAAAGATTGTTGGGCTACCCCAAGAAGAAGTACTGTATTGTATGAAACCCAACTTCTCTTGTTCATCAAGCTGTCGTTTGAGTTCAGCCAACTCAGAAGGACCCATTTTATAAGGCCGCTTGGAGATAGGAGCCGTTCCAGGTTCAAGCTCAATTACGAACTCAACCTCACGATCCGGAGGCATACCCGGCAACTCTTCAGGAAAAACATCCGGAAACTCGCAGACCACTGGGACTCTCTGAATAGCTTCCATAGCATCATCATTCAGAGCCGCCAAAGAGAAAAGCTGGACAGCAGGCGTCAGACTTGGAGAAAAGACTATATGGCCTTCAGGAATCTTCAAAGAAACCGAGCGTTCAGCACAATCAATCACAGCTGCATTTGCCGTCAACCAATCCATGCCCAAGATGACATCAATGTCAGAATTGCCCAGAACAATCAAAGAAGCCGAGAACGAAGAGCCACCAATCTCAACTTGATTGCCATGACTGATCTTAGATGCTATCATATTTGCTCCAGGAGAAAGGACCATTAACTTCTTAAGAAGAGGATCCGCCGCTAACCCATTCTCACTTGCAAACTTGATAGAAACAAAAGAATGCGATGCACCAGAATCAAATAAAACTCGTGCAGGGACTGAGTTAACGGATAGCATACCCATCACCACTCCAGGTGCATGCTCAGCTTGAGCGGCGTTGACACAATTGGCACGAGCAACCATAGACCCGGGCTTGGTGTTGATGTTGAGAGCCCGAGGTGGTGGTGCACGAACCGAAGGAGAGCTTGCTGCAGATCTTGGCGGGGGTTGAGGGAGAGCCTTGTTCTTCAACGGACAGTTCCAGCTCAGATGTCCAGGATCTCCACATGTGTAACAAGCACCAGGTGGACGTGGAGCAACGTAGCCAGGGACTCCGCCAGGCGCTCCAGGGTAGTTGTTGGTGTAGCCCCTGGGAGCAGCAGTGATGGAGTTTAGTGGCCTCGACGTGTAGCTTGAAGGTCTTGGTGAAGCCGGGAGCGACGGTGGGGTGTTAGGAACCCAGACACGCCGCTTAGAAGGAGCTGCCATAACCGAATAGCTTGATGCATCCCTGTTGTGTTTCTTGGACTCCTCGAACACTTGCCTGCTTGCCTCCTCTTGCAAAGCTGTGTGTTGTAGTTCCAGAAAAGATGCCGGCCTTGCATGTGTGATTGCATACTTGATCGATGCATTGAGCCCTTGCCTGAACCTCTTCTGCTTCTTCTTGTCATCAGATACCTCATCGCCACCATAACGAGAAAGATTCATGAAGTTCCTGATGTAGGTGTTGACGTTATCATTTCCTTGCTTCAGGTTGAGAAAAGCCTCCTTCATCCTTTCCATCACAATCTCTGACAGGAATTGTTCTTTGAACGCTCCAGAGAACTGTCCCCAGGTAGGCTGAAAACCAGTGCAGCTTGCCTTCAAGTAATTTTCCCACCAGAGAGCTGCATCTCCCTTTAGAAGGTGAGTAGCACACTTTACCCACTCCTGCTCAGGAACATCAGCAGTCTCAAGAAGCCTTGACGTCTCACGTAACCAATCATCCGCATCCAGTGGCCGATCGGAAACATCAAACTGACGAGGGTTGAATTTCAGGAAGCTCTTGATGTCTCCTTGCTTGGGAGGTGGAGGGAGTGGAGCAAACTCATTTCTCCTGACGCTTTCTTCCAAGCGCTGCTGGTTCTGCTGCATCGCTGCCAAGGCATTAGCTATGTTTGACAATGCGTCCCCCAACTCCGGTGGTATATCCTCATCTGAACGACGTGGTGGAGCCATCCTGAGATTGATATAAAACACAAGTCAGTACTATAATGGAGAATAATGATAATCCAAAATAGTACCAAGATGGAATTAACCAAGATTAAAGGATACAATTTACTGAGATGATATTAAAATATCAACAAAGTTCAAAGCACCTAAAAGATATTAAGCATATCGCACACGACTGAAAAGGAGTGTGGTACACAAACATATCAAAGAAAATTTTTCCACAAATTTCGGCATTAAAATACCAATAGATGCGCAAAATTACTTAACGAATCAAGATTAGTGACTCTACTGATTCAATATACAAAAGCGAATGATAAAAGTAGTGGTATGGTCGCGACTCCATCCCGCACTCAAATCATTACTCTGCACATGAACAAGTGGAACACATATCCCAACCCCTTCTTCTCACGTTGAACCTAAAGATTGGTAACTACGGAAACGAACACCCCAAACAAGATAGCGTCGGTTAACAAAGGGTAAGACAGATCGCGTCGGTTTGCAAAAGCCTGTCGGTATGGAATGTACCAACAGTTGATAACCAAAGGCTGATTAGATAACAACTCGGATGCAACAGATAGACAAGGGATTACACACACACACACAACCTATGGTACTACGGAAACCCAGAACACGTGAATCCTAGTTTGAATTTTGAGAAGAGGATTGAAAACGTTGCACTTCCTTACCAGAAAAGGGTGGGTGGGTGGGTAAGAAGAAAAGTGGAAGCAGTCCTACTCTCGCGTTTTGTTTTTCCCTAGTATACATAACTACCAAAATATTTGCTAGACTGACAACGACCGTTTGGCTGAAACCCTGAAGGTCGGGATGGCTCTGATACCAATTGTAACTACCTCGGTGAATTACGCTCCTAGATACAAGCCTGGATGAGCGGTAGTGGTTGAAGTAGTACGGTGGGGCCCTAAAAGCCACTCACGGGTAGACCTTTCGGCCGTCCCAACCACTTCCATCTCATCGGGACCTGTACGGGCGGCGTAATCGGCAGGCGAAGGGATCAACTACATACACAAGTGGGTATGTATGCAAGCCACCATACAAGAGTACATCAGAGCCATACCATCTAGAAAGAAAGGAAATATAGCAACGCCATACGGCAAGATTCAAATGACCTGGATAGAGCTAGTATTTTAGGATAATTCCTCATACAACACACATCAGAGTATCAAGCGGAAGCGGCAAACAAAGTCCGAGTACGGATAAGAAGCAAATCGGCATAAGATGCCATAGAAGTAAGCACATCCCGCCCACAGATCTCACGGATCCCCGTTCCCGGAATCTCTACACCGAACGATCGTTGCCCACATCATCAGCCTCTTCCACCCAGTATCCGTCCTGCGAGGGTACCTGTTCATCTGAACCAATAATTTATCGTGTGAGACCCTAAGGGTACTCAGCAAGTCTTAATGCCTCTAAAGGGGACACAACCTGGGGTGACGCAATTGCAGCGAAAGATAAACCCTAGCAGTTCTACAGATATACGCTAACCATCCGCCTAACCAATGATAGACGGATGTCCGTGAAATAATGACAATAGTTATACCAGTAATACCATCAGATCCATCCTCCTCCCCGCTTACCAACGAGGAAGCGGACGAACAACCCCCATCCGTTGGCAATTTTATTAACCATTCCATGAGTATTGCGCTATTTACTAGTCATTTACTTAGTCAGATTAAAGCGGTACTTTAGTTATGCTTGTCTATGATCGAGAAACTGTGCTCCAAGTCGTCCATAACCGCGGACACGGCTTTCAGAAAGTTTTACCCTGCAGGGGTGCACAAATAGCAACACACACTCGATCAACCTCGAAAAAACCAAATCAAAACCCAACGAGGCCTTCACGACAAAGCAATCACAGGATTCAGAAATATTTCAGGGGGCCATCCCATTGAGTAGACCCGCAACGAAGTAAGCTAGCTCCGAGACGGACTCAAGGTCTGCGACAATGGCTGTAAACGACTGGGAACCCCAAACGGGGCTTGTCGATACCGCGAAAACATTCCGCTTACCTAAACAGTACAGTGTGCTATCCATCGCACAATCGTAAATAAAGCAGTAAAGCATGGCATAAGTACAGGATCGTAAATAAAACCTCAAACTAGTTTGTGGCCCCAAGAAATAAGAATGAATCAAGCTCTGGCTCAGGGGGTCCCATATACCTCCCGGATGTGGATAGCGCGATAAATCTTGGAACAGGAATCAAGTACTCGGGGTCTTACGGGACACAAGTGAGCAGGAAAAACCAAATAGCAGATATTGCTCACCGGTGCCACTTTCATTAGTTGTCCCATTACTACTCAGGTTAAGTTGTTTAGGTACCTCGTTATCCAACAGACTCTCACATACCCTACACATGCTGTTCTACGACTCGCATGGCTCAAACAACTCCTGTAGTAATGGCTCATGGGATGGAGGAACAAGCTTGTTGGGTGTAAAGTAAAGGCTATGCAATACTTGGGATTCAGTTTAATGCAATCGCGACCCAATGATGCAAGAATAAGATAGAGGCATTAGGTACTGTATGTATGCAAGCATGTGGTAGTGCTTGCCTGGCAGTTCGGTGGAAGCGAGAGACGGATCTGGGTAGTGCTCCTGGTTCTCTTGATATATCCCCTGCTCAGAGTCTATCCGAAGAAGAACCAAACAAACAAGGGCCAACATAAATAAAGTGCACAAGCATAGGAATAAAATGCGTCAAGCAAACAATCATGCCATGATGAATGATGCACAAGTTGCATGGCAATAAAGTAGCATGGCATGGGTGAGGTGTGGTATACAAGAATAAGTCATTTTATTAAGGTTTGGTCACATTTTATTGTAATAAAAGTTGCTGTATACTTTATATTTATATGATGCATGCTGCAATTGAAGTCATGGATAGCATAAACAGAAAGGTCTCGTCGAGCTGATCATTTTAGACATATCATTTGTTAAATTCGGAGTTATAAATCAAAAGTTATTAATTATTTAAATTCTAGTGGCATTTGTGGTAATTTAATTCAACTTGGAATTTTAAATGTGCAAAAGGCAATTTGAATGGCATATTTGAATTTCTTACATTTTTCTGGTTCAGAAACATATATTGTTTGTATTATTTGGATTAGTATTTGAAAAGTTATTGGAAAACAGATTTGAATTTGAATTTGAATTAGTTTAAAAAGATTTGAAATAAAACAGGATTACAGAAAAGCTTTTGCTACCCAGTTCAGACTTAGCCTCAGGCGCTGACAGTGGGACCAAACGGACACAGGCCCACGCGCGCAGCCAAAACTCCTGCCACCGCGGCTCTGGCCAGCTCAGGAGACAGACAGGTGGGGCCGGTGGGCTAGCAGGCCCACACGCCAGCGAGTGGACGCGAGGCGGCCACGCGGCGCAGCGGGAGGGACCGCGGGTTGCTTTACAGAAAACCTGGGAGCCTTTTTGCAAAACACCATGGGGCACAGACAGGTGGGGCTACGAGGGACCGCGGGTTGACGCGACAAAACGCGAGGGGGGGTAAGTGCAAAATGACCACGCGCGCACTGTGGATCTTCCTGGCTCTGTTCTGACGCGCGCGGCGCGCGGCGTGGCGACGCTGGGCTTCGAACCTGCGACGCGGGCGCGCTAGCGGAGGCGGGTACCGCTGCGGTAGGTTGGGGCGTTTGTCTGGAGGGCGGACGCGGACTAGATGAAGCCCTAGACGGTGCGGGAGCTAGCGGACGCGCGTGGCCACCGGTGCACGGAGTGTGCTCGACGGAACGCCCGCCGCCGACAGGAAGCGATGCAGAGCCGGCGCATGTCTGGGAGGGTCAGGGGCTTACCGCGAGGCTGATGGCGTGCTTGGTTCGGGCAGGGGCGGTCGCGATCGACGACGGGGCAGACGTCCAGAGCAGCTAGGGTTGCGTCGGGCGACGTCGGTTCCGGCGGTGCTGGGGCGTCTCCTCCGCGCGGCTGGGTACGGGGGTGACGCAGACGTCCTCGGGGGCTTCCTCGACACCCGCAGCACCACGCCCGCCTCCTGGGTCGATGACGACGAGAGGGAGCCGACGGTGTGGCCGGCGTCGGGGTAGATGAGGGTGGAGAGGGAGGAGGAAGGGAGGGAGGCTTCGGGATGGATCTGGGGAGAGGCCAGAGGGATGTGGGGTGGATAAGAACGAGGAGGTGAGGTGGGGGCTTGCGTGGGGGAGGGGCAGGTCGGCTCGGCCACCTTTCTCTCCTCACGTGCATGGTCGAGCGGCACATGGGGAGGAAGGAGGCTGCCAGGTGGGGCAGGGCAGGCCAGGTTCGGGTGGGGCTCACCATGCAGAGAGAGAAGAGACTCGGGCTGGGGTAGGGTTGGAGCTAGGGTAGGAGAAAGAGGGGGCATGGCTCGGCTAGGGTTAGGGTTGGGGGTAGCTAGGTGGGTCCAGCAAGGTAGAGAGAGGGGGGGTAAGAGGGGGTGGTGAGCTAGGGCATGGCAAACATGTGGCCATGCTAGGTTAGCTAGAGAGGAGAGAAAGAGAGAAACACACTTAGGGTTCGTTTTAGATTAGGTGGGTTTTAGGGTGTAGGTTAGAGAGGGTATGGGGTGGCTTAGGGTTTAGCTTTAAGAGAGGGGTAGGATAGATGGAGTGGTACTTGTCAAGATCAAACTTGCTCTAGTCAAGCTCAAACAAGAACAAGACAAGAAAAAGAGAGGGAGAGAGATGAGGTGCTAGGGTTTTAAGCATGATCAACATGGACAAAACCAAAAGAAAAGATGGGGTTAGAGATGATCCATCCCAAACCAAAATAAAACCAAAGACAAGCACAAGATGGTACTTGCATGGCCCATGCAGAATATTTAATGCCCTGCTGATACTTGTGAAGACAATGTCATTTCATGGCATTATTATTTTGCATCTCCAAAATTGGAATAAAGACCAAGCAAAAGATTAAAAAGGATGCCCCATGTGGAGTAGATGGTGATGACCATATTTGAAATACAATGGAACTTACTAGTGTGTATGTGCCACTAGATGCTCAATAGTCCCAACAATACCCCAATATGAGCATAACCCCAAACAACACCTATGGAAGCTAGGGAAAAAGGGATCCCACTCACAAGGCAAGCAAAGGTGGCCATGTGGCTCTCATGTGTCAATAATGTGAAAACATAATGATGCCAAGATGAGAACATGTGGAAAAGAATTGGGTCCATCCCAACCTACATGAGCTAGAAGTAAAACCCATAAATGCCAAGCTCATATTTAGTTGGATGGTGGAATTATAAGGTGGTGAAAAGAAAAGGTGGTGGAGTTAATAAGAGATATGCCCCCAAATCAACTTGGGCATTTAACAATTTATCAAGAACCAAATACAATATCAAGAGGCAACTACAATTAATAATGCACATGAGATAAGAACCAAACAAGAAGGGGTTTTATATGATGCTCAAATGCAAGGTGGCATGATGACATGAGCATGATATGATGATGATGCAACAATTATATATTGGAAGTGGCCCTTTTTATTACTAGAACAAGTAGCATTACAGGTGTTAGACAACTGGGATGCTACAAGTACCCCGACAAAGAACCTGAGGGCAGCAAATGCCGTTGCACTAGAGTTAGAAGGATTGACCGGCGAAGCCCGGCAAAAACAGCAAGAGAGAGTGAATGAACTGGTGCGCATTGCGAACCAGCAGAATGAAGAAATGCTCAGGGCAGAACCAGCAAGGCCTGGTGCCTCGCGAATGGTTCATTCGGCTGGTGCAGCACCTGCTTTATCTGTGGCGGCAGCATCCTCGCCCGGAAACAATGCGCGAAAAGACGGAGCGGTAACCTCGAGAAAAAGAAATAAGCAAATTGTTCCATATGATCCGGCGGTAGCCGGAAAAGCAAAAGAAAATAGAGGCAATGGAGGCCGAGGTAACAGTGGCGAGAGAAACCCCGGCCGTGCTGAGAAAGGCAACGGAAGCCGAGGTAATGGAGATCTCGGAAGAGGAAATCACGAGAATAATATCCCGTCTGAAGGAAGGAGAGAACCGACACCCAATCCACAACCGAGATATGAACCTCGGCAGGAAAGAGAAATGAGACCAGCTCACCACAATCAGGTGAATGAGAGATATAATGATGGTTATTCCGAGATGGAATACGCGGTTCATGGTGGGAACAACCACTATGGAATGAAGGAGAGAATTCTGTACAGAGATTTGCCGTCAAGTGATGCGAGAGTAAATCTGGACCGGCTATACCGGTCCGAGTTGTTAGAAGAAGAAGGTCCACCAGGCCCGGCATGCTTCGGACCACGGATCATGGGCGAGCCGCCAGTGCCGAACTTTCAGCTGGCAAGAGGCACGAAAACATATAATGGGAGCACCAAACCGCAGGATTGGTTGATTGATTATGCCACTGTTGTAAAGATAGCTGGCGGAAATTTGCGATGGGCAGTACGATATGTCCCGCAAATGTTGGAAGGACCAGCTAGAGTATGGCTGAATAACCTCCCAGCAGGCAGTATCAACTGTTGGTTGGATTTTGAAGAGATTTTCGTTAGCAACTTCACCAGTACTTACAAAAGGCTAAACAGGCCGCAGCAGCTAGCCATGTGCAAGCAAAGGCCGAATGAGACAGACAGAGAATTCTTGACTCGGTGGTGTAATCTCAGGAATTCATGCGAGGGGGTTATAGAATCACAGGCGATAGCTTGGTTCGCTCAAGGATGCCGCTATGGCAGTGTATTATGGCAGAGATTGCAAAGATATATGCCAACCACTTTGGCAGAAACCATCAGGATAGCGAATTCTATGCATTGGGAGATCCGACGTAACCAGAATTAATGTCAGCAGATCATCGGGAACTTCAAGATCAATATGCAAGAGACGCGGCTGGGTCATCAAGGCGCAATGAGTTCAGAGGAAGAAGAAGAGAAGAAAGACCGGATTATAGATATGGCTCAAATCAGGTGGCAGCGGTAATGCAAGATCAGCCGAGTCACGGAAACAATCAGCGGCAAAAGAATGGTCCTCAGCAATGGACGCCGAGGAATGAAGGAAAAAGACAGTGGACACCAGAACAGAAGAAGCAATGGCAGGAAAGGCCGAAGTACACGTTTGAGTCTATGTTAGATCAACCATGTAAATTTCACACTTCAAACCCGGCCAAGCCGGCCAATTATACGACTCGGCAGTGTGCCTGGATGAAAAATGCAATGGGTAACCCGGCAGGCATGCAGGCCACATCCCACCAGGCACATCAGCAGCATCAGCCACAGTTGACTGGAGCAAATGCACAACAACTAATATTACCGCCTCCTCCCCCGAGGTATGATAACTCGGACCGGAGGGACGTAGTGCATCAAGTGATAAATCAGGGTCCGGATGGAAGGACGAACCCAGGAAATAGTGGACGTAATGATTACAGAGAACATCATCAATCATATTGCGTGTTCACAACAGAACAGCAAGACAGGCAAAGTGTACAGCGCCGGCATATGGAAGAAAATACAGTTATGCCGACAGTACCAAGATATGTGCCTTGGTCAGATCAGGAAATAACTTGGAGCATAAAGGACCACCCCAAAATAATGCCGAATCCAGGGTCGTACGCACTCGTACTAGATCCGACATTTGTCGAACCGAGCATTAATGTGAAATTTTCAAAAGTACTCATTGACAATGGGAGCAGTATCAATATCATGTACAAAGATACAATGCATAAACTCGGAATATCACAGAATATGCTGCAATCCACGAGGACCACATTCCATGGGATAGTTCCAGGGCTTTCATGCGAGCCCATTGGAAAGGTTCGAGTGGATGTGTTATTCGGCACAAGAGATAACTGCAGAGCAGAAAATTTGGAGTTTGAAGTGGTGGATCTAGAGAGTTGTTATCATGCTCTACTCGGACGGCCGGCATTGGCCAAATTCATGGGCAGCTGCCACATAACTTACTTGAAAATGAAGTTACCCGGACCACAAGGGGTGATAATAGTAGCAGGAGATTACAGGAAGTCAATGGAATGTGCTTCAGCCGGATCAAATCTGGCCGAGTCATTGGTAATATCAAGAGAAAAAAGAAGGATTCAGGAGGTAGCGGCACTCGCTCAGTCGGCACAACTGAATATGCCGGCATTGGCCAATACGCATGGAAGTGTCTCTTTCCAGCCGACTAAAGAAACAAAAAAGTTCCAGATAGACGAGCAGTTCCCAGAGCGCACCGTCACCATTGGTGTCGGCCTAGATGCTAAATAGGAAAGCGATCTCACCAACTTCCTCCGTGAGAATCGGGATATCTTTGCATGGTCAACTCAGGATCTGCAAGGTGTGCCGAGGGAGTTGGCTGAGCACTCTCTGAATGTAAGGCCAGGAGCAAGGCCGGTGAAGCAACCTCTCCGCCGCTTCGCCGAAGACAGGAGAAAAATAATAGGGGATGAAATAGCTCAGCTCCTTGCGGCCGGGTTCATCATGGAGGTGTTGTATCCAGATTGGTTATCAAACCCGGTGCTGGTAGAAAAGAAGAAGGATGATCCAAATGTAGCCATTGTATGGCGAATGTGTATTGATTACACGAACCTGAACAAGGCGTGTCCAAAGGATCCTTTTCCTTTACCTAGAATAGACGAAGTCATTGATTCGACCGTTGGTTGTGAACTATTGTCATTTGTAGACGCGTATTCTGGTTTTCACCAGATACCGTTAAATCCGGCCGATCAAATAAAAACTGCGTTTATTACCCCGTATGGGGCTTATTGCTATCGCACCATGCCATTCGGCCTGCGTAACGCGGGAGCAATGTACCAGAGATGTATGCAAAAATGTATGCATGACCAGATAGGAAAAAATGTACAAGTATATGTAGATGATGTGGTTATCAAAACCAAAGAAAGCAAAACGCTACTGGATGATATTCGGCAGACTTTCGCGAACTTGAGAAGGTTCCGAATGAAGCTTAACCCGGAAAAATGCACCTTCGGTGTACCAGCAGGAAAATTACTCGGTTTTCTCGTATCTAGCCGAGGTATAGAGGCCAACCCAACAAATATAAGAGCAGTGGAAAGGATGGAATTGCCGAGATGCCTAAATGACGTACAGAAGTTCACAGGTTGCCTGGCCTCGCTTAGCCGATTTGTATGCCGACTGGGAGAGAAAGCATTACCACTTTATCAACTAATGAAAAAATCTGATAAATTAATTTGGACACCACAAGCAGACAACACGTTCCATGAATTGAAAAAGATGTTGGTCACAGCGCCAATCCTGGCTTCTCCATTGTCGAAAGAGCCTATGTTACTTTACATAGCCGCCACGAACAGAGTAGTAAGCGCTGTGATCGTGGTGGAACGAGTTGAAGATGATAAGTCAGTACAAAGGCCGGTGTATTACCAAAGCGAGGTACTGTCAGCCTCAAAACAAAATTACCCACATTATCAGAAGATGGCATATGGGGTATACATGTCAGCAAAGAAACTTAAACATTACTTCAAAGAGCACCCCATCAAAGTGATCTGTGAAGCACCCATAGCTGACATATTGAGCAACAAAGATGCAAGTGGCCGAATAGCAAAATGGGCAATTGAATTGTCACCTTATGCTCCGCAATTCGATAGGCGAGATGCAATCAAATCTCAGGCTGTGGCCGACTTCTTCGTGGATTGGGCCGAGGTACAGTATGAGCCACTGTTACCAGATCCGAATTATTGGACGATGCACTTCGACGGTTCCAAACTAAGAAATGGTTTGGGGGCAGGAATAGTGTTAACCTCGTCAAAAAGAGATCAGCTGAGATATGTGTTGCAAATACATTTTGCCGCATCAAACAATGTAGCCAAATATGAAGCACTGGTCCATGGATTGAAGGTGGCGAAAGAGATTGGCATACGCCGAATCTTATGCTACGGAGATTCAGATCTAGTAGTACAACAAGTCTCAGGCAATTGGGATGCATTAGATGCCAATATGGCCTTATATAGGTTTCATGTGCAAAAACTCAGTGGATACTTCGATGGATGTGAATTTCATCATATACCTCGGGCAGAAAACGACACCGCAGACACATTGTCAAAACTCGGATCAACCAGACAATCAATTCCCCCAGGTATCGCCCTAGAGCACCTGAGGAAACCATCAATAACACCATCACCAGAGTCCGAATCCATCTTTATTCTGGCAAAATCAAGAGAAGATAGCGTGCCGATGGAGATTGACAAGGAATGTAACCCGGAATTTCCAAAAATGAACCCGGCCAATGCAAGGATAGATATGGGGAAATCTGAGGTGGTTATGTCGGAAGAAAAGATGGAAATAGATAGTGAGATAATCCCAGAAAAAATCATACCAACATGGGCGCAACCTATATTTTCTTTCCTTAAAGATGCGATTTTGCCGAATGACGAAGTATTGTCAAGACAGACAGTAAGAAGAGCTAAAGCTTATACAAAAACAATGAGCTGTATAAAAGGAGCGTCACAAGCGTGTTGCAAAGATGTGTGAACTCGGCGGAAGGCCAAGAGATACTCCTAGATATACATCAAGGAGAATGCGGGCATCACGCCTCGTCCAGAGCTTTAGTGGACAAAGCATTCAGGCATGGGTTTTATTGGCCAACAGCGTTGAAAGAGGCCAAAGAACTGGTCAAGAAATGTAATGGTTGCCAAAGATATGCCAGCAAGATACACACACCATCGTCCGAGTTAAAAACGATACCAATTACTTGGCTATTTTCTGTATGGTGCTTAGATATGGTGGGACCATTCAAGCAGGCCAGAGGCGGGATGACCCACATCTTAGTCATGGTCGACAAATTCACAAAATGGATTGAAGTAAAACCGATAAAGAAGTGTGATGGGCCCACAGCAGTAAAGTTCCTCAAAGATATTATCTTGAGATATGGTTACCCACACAGTGTTATTACAGACAATGGTACAAACTTTGCTGAAGGAGCCTTCGCTAGATTCTGTCAACAAAAGCACATAAGACTAGATGTCGCCTCGGTGGCTCACCCAGCATCTAATGGGCAAGTAGAAATATCTAATGGACTAGTACTGTCCGAAATAAAACCACGACTCGTCGAACCACTGCAAAGGTCGTCAGGATGTTGGATTGAGGAACTACTGGCAGTACTATGGAGCCTCAGAACTACCCCAAACAGATCAACATGGTATACACCATTTTTTCTAGTGTATGGGGCAGAAGTTGTGCTTCCAGCCGACATAATACATGACTCGCCAAGGGTTACCCAGTATACAACCGCTTAGGTAAATGAAATAGCTCGGCAAGATGATGTCGATCTGCTAGAAGAAGCCAGGGAGTTGGCACTATCAAGATCAGTTATTTATCAGCAGGACTTGCAGCGATATCATAACAAGAAAGTAAATCCAAGAGTGTTTAAAGGAGGAGATTTGGTTCTACGGTTAGTGCAACGTATGGACGGCATGCACAAACTATCACCCCCATGGAAAGGACCGTTCATCATGAGCAAAGCATTGCACAATGATGCGTATTACCTAATTGATGCTCAGTCACCAGAAAAGAACAAGGCAGACAAAGCCGGCGAAGAATCGAAAAGACCATGGAATGTAGCTTTACTTCGTCCATTTTACTCATAGGAGTCATCTACGACACGTTGTAAAGTAATGCTCCAGGACAAAGTATCAACTATGTATTAAACCTCGGCACCTTGAGCAGTGGCTCGGGGACTGCCCTATATTGTTTTCAAGTTTTGGTTATGTATTAAACCTCGGCACCTCGAGCAGTGGCTCGGGGACTGCCCTATATTGTTTTCGAGTTTTGGTTATGTCTTAAACCTCGGCACCTCGAGCAGTGGCTCGGGGACTGCCCTATATTGTTTTCAAGTTTGGGATTATGTATTAAACCTCGGCACCTTGAGCAGTGGCTCGGGGACTGTCCTATATTGTTTCTGAGTTTGGGTTATGTATTGAACCTCGGCACCTTGAGCAGTGGCTCGGGGACTGTCCTATATTGCTTCTGAATTTTTGGGTATAGATTAAACCTCGGCACCTTGGGCAATGACTCGGGGACTGCCATACTTTGTTTTTGAGTTTGAGTTATGTATTAAACCTCGGTATCTCCAGCAATGACTTGAGGATTGGCCCATATTAATTCACATTTTTTATATTATTTCCAGCAAATTTTTGGAGCAATGATTAGAGAATTGCCCCACAATTGCCCCTTGTTACAGAAATAGGTATCAAACCTCGGCACCCAGAGCGATATTATTTCGTTCTTTCCAGATATAGGCTTCGAGATTGACAACTTGGATAAAATTCAAGAACACAATGGTTGAAGTATCAAATTCATCAAGGTTAGCCAATATAAAACGCCGAACTACCGTACGACAAAGGCAAACATACAATCCGAACTTAAGAAATTAAAGGCCACAAAAAGCAAAGATTTAAACAAACAGGATTAGTTTAAACAGAATAATGAAGATCACAATCATGTGTGCCTCAGCGGCAAAAGGCAAAAAAGGTTCATACCACACAGAAAGTCGGATAAGTGTTTGACACACATCATACACCCGGCATACCGGGGATAAGAAACGACTTAGAGTTTTTTTAAACTAAGGGGCAGCGACTTGATCAGGAACTGGGCGCTCCGAGGTAGACGGCACTTCGGCCGAAGTTGCTTCGCCCTCCACAGAACCAGGAGCGACTTCGGGGGAAGCCCCGGGATATTGAGAAACATCAGCTTGAGCCATGGAATGCCCAGTACCTTTGGAGGAGGATCGCGCGTCGCCATTGCCATCCGAGCTCGAGCTGGAATCACCAGAAGTATCCGAGTCGCCCTCAGTCTCGTCCTGATTGGCTGAATCATCATCAGAGGCGTCTTCAACTTCGACCTCATCCGTCGGGTTAGAAAGGAAACTCGGCCCTTCAATCCAGTTATGCACGTCCGCATACTCAATGAGATGGAAGGCACGAGCTTATCGGTGAGCGACGAATTCTGGATCTTCAACCCAACGGGAGCCAGTGCGCAAATTTATCAGGGTATCGAGGGAAATATCCTCGTACCATGACATAACGACTGTGAGCGCCATATCAGCACCAGCTCGTCCAGCGGATTCCCTTCAAAGATTCAACTGGTTCTGAGATGCCATCAATCTTTCCACCAGTATCTTGATTTCATAAATATCAGGAGTCCCAGAAGTATTCGGCCAGAGAACATGGTAGGCCCGAATGGCTGCTTGCACCAAGTCCCTGCCCATAATCTTCATCGGACCAACGGCAGCGCCAACGGCAACCAAGAAATCTTCCATCGAGTATTCTGGGCTCGCATCAGCAGCAACACCTCGGCGCACACGAGCGTTAATCACCGCTTTAGAGCTCACGGGCTTAGCTTCTGGAAAATGGTCTGCGCAAAACAAAAATACGTCGGTTAACAGTAAGAAAGGGAAAAAGATAACTCGGCCGCGGTCAGAGGCTTACGGTGAATATAGCTCAGCATTATCTGAAGATCTTTAGCCCAGTCACCCTTGGTTTTCTCAAAGCGAGTAATCTCCTCGCTCATCACCCGTGTCTTGAGTTCGGCAGCCTCGAGGAGTTCTCTGTTTTTCTGCAATTGCAGAGCCAGCCGATTCTTCTCCTCGGAGAACTCCTGGTCAACTTTCTCTAACTCAGATTTCTGAGAAAGCTTGAGGAACTCCACCTCGGCGCGCAAACGAGCTATCTCGTCATCTTTATCTTTCAGATGCGCCGAGTGAGTGGCGGCTTGTTCTAAAAAATGCAGCATCATATCAGGCATGGGTATGCAGTCTTGATGTGAAGCTGCAAAGGTTTTTAACTCGGCTATACCAAATCCAAAAAGGGTTAAGAGAAACCCGGTGCACATTTCAAATAGATATGTGTAAAAGAAAAAAGAGTAACTAACCTTCCAGGGCCTTGACTTTCTTTTCAAGGCGGATATTAAGATTGTTGATATTACCTATTCACCAGCAAAATCAGCTAACACCTCACTTCCAAAGTAATAAGAACTTTAGGGATAATGTGAAAGCTTGTTAACTTACCAGCTTTCTTTACCACGGGAATGACCTTCTCGTACTTATCTTGCAATTTTTAATGAGCAAAGAGCAGCCTTTGGAATTCGGCGGTCCGCCGATCATGCACAACCTGAGCAACAAAACAAATAGCAATAAGATATTCGAACATAAGACAAATCCGAATCAAGCGAAGCTTAATTCGGATCTAGGTGGCTGGATATTCGAAGCTCAGACAGATCCGAATCAAGAAAAGCTTAATTCGGATCTAGGTGGCTGGATATTCGAAGCTCAGACAGATCCAAATTAAGCAAAGCCTAATTCGGATCTAGGTGGCTGGATATTCGAAGCTCAGACAGATCCGAATCAAGCGAAGCTTAATTCGGATCTAGGTGGCTGGATATTCGAAGCTCAGACAGATCCGAATCAAGCAAAGCCTAATTCGGATCTAGGTGGCTGGATATTCGAAGCTCAGACAGATCCAAATCAAGCAAAGCTTAATTAGGATCTAGGTGGATGGATATTCAAACACTAACGCAAAACTGAACCAGGTAAAGCATAATAAAACTTCCAAACGAATAACAAGTTATTCGGTTGCAAGCTTCGGGGACTAGAGTATATATAATAGCATTCGAATGACTAATCAAACGTCCATAAAAACAATTACCTCATTCATCTTGTCGCTGTCAAGAACGATCTTGGCAGCCAAATGTAGGCGACTGCTGATGTCGGAGAGTTGAAACGGCTGGCTGCTTGGATTGCCCTCGAGCTGATCAGCAGCGTTCCAATTGTTGGCATACTCGACCAACGAGCCGAGGCTGTTCCCACTCTCCGTGCGAGTAAGAACTTTACCTCGGATGTGTTGGGTAGCCACCGCCGCCGCGGGACTCTTGTGGAGAGCGAGCTGTGTATCAGCAGCCGGGGTAACAGTACTCTTGGCAGATGAATCCCCCTTGCGCAGCGCATCAGCAATTGTAGGCTGAGAAGAGCTGGCAAGTCCTTTCTGAGATGAGGGAGGCTTGGTGACAACGACCTTTCTTGCCTTAGAAGAGGCGTCAGCAGGAACCGTTACCTCGGCACTTGGAATGACATCTTTAGGGGCCGGAGGGATTACGGCTTCTGAGGGCGCCGAGATATTGGTATCCTCGGCTGGAATCGGAGTCGCAGTAAAGGTTGTGGGGGTCAAAGGGACCTCAGGGGAAACTTCAGGATTCACGGAGGAGGCAGCAGGCTCAGTGGAAATATCTACGGGCCGAGTTGTATCGGCATCAACAGGAGAGACCTCAGGCGCATCCTGGCGAGATGGCATCTGATTCGGAGCAGGAGGAGAGTCAACACGAGCAGGACTAGGAACTGTAGTATCTTCAGGAGGCGGAGGAGAAGGCGGCCGAGTCGTATGACTCGTCATGCTAGGACCACTAGGCTTAACAGAAAGAGGAGCCCTGCAAAGGCAGGAAAGATTAGGTCGAAAGGCAGAAAGAGAGAAACAAGAAATACAAATAAAAAGCAACTCACCCAGTAACCCCGGGCATAGTTTTACGCTTAGGAGGGTGCGGGGCAGATCTCTTTATCAGTTTCTTGGGAACGGCTTCCGAGGCACCGGATGGAGCGCTACGTTTCCCCGAAGTAACGGGAGGTCGGGAGGCGAGAGGCTCGGCGTTGTGAACCTGACCGGCCGGATTAGCTGAGAAAGTAGAGGCCGGAAATGCATAAGAAATTGGCATTGCAGCAACTACCTCAAGAACTTGGACCTCGTCCGAATCACCTTCCTCCTCGTGGGCCGGGGTCTTGCCACGGGCGCGAGCCGGAGCAAGGTCTGACTTGGGGACAAACTCCTCTGAGTCAGGTTCCCCGCTGTCCGAGGTATTCCGATCCGCGGGCCACGGGAGGGCCAGAACTTCGGCATCCTCGATCTTCTGCTCCGCAAATTTCTGCAAGAAAAGATACACGGAGAAATTAGCAAAAGGAATCACAAACGCAATTAGGGGACAAAACATAAATGCGTAAACTTACCTCGGGAGGGGGATTCCCGCGGGTGAACGGCTTCAGTCCCCAGGTCCAGTCCTCCGGCATATCTGTCTTGAAGATAGCTCGGACACGTTTGAAAATGAGATAATTATCGAGCTCAACCGTTGAGACTCGGTTGGGATCGAGAGGACCGCTCATGTAACACAGCTTGTACGTACGATGCTGGAAAGGGCAGATTCGGCTGCTGACAAAAGTGGTCATCGGATCCTCGCCGCGCAGCCCGGCGCGGATCAACTCCTTCAGCCGAATCTCAAAGGCCTCGGCCAGAGCATGGCTGTTCCTGGGGTTGTAGGTCCAGTTCCTCTTTGAAGGGGGGCCGATGGAGAAAGCGGGGAGCCGAATCTTATCTTCCTTTCCAGTATTCTTGACATAGAAAAACGATCTATGCCACTTTTTGCAAGATTCGAGACCAGCAACACGAGGAAACTCGGATTTTCTCCGAGGAGTGATGGAAGCGTCCCCACACTGAGTAAGCAACTTCTCAGAGGGGTGAAGGGATTTGTCTGGAACGACGTTAGATCGGATCTGGAAGAATTTAGACCATACATGAACCGACGGCCAGAGGCCGAAGTATCCTTCCGAGGCAGAGATAAAAGCAGATAAGGAGGCGATGGCATTAGCCGGAAGATGATGCGGCTGAAGGCCGAAGTAATCAAGAAATTCCCTAGCGAAATCGCTAAGGGGAAGACCGAAACCCTGGGCAAAGTGAGACATAAAGACGACATATTCACCGTCGTTGAGTACGGGGGAGGATTCGCTGCCGGGTAAGCGACAACTTACCCCGGCAGGAATCCGGCGAGTCCTGATTAGCCACTCGATCTCACGCCGAGTGATGGAGGAACCTTGCCAGGAGCCCCGCTCTGGACCAGACGATACGTCGTCATCCTCAACTAACGCGCCGCTAACCGAACTCGACATAGGCTCGCCGGAGGAACTAACGGCGGAGCGGGGCTTGGAGGCGCAGGGCCCAGGAAATCTGGAAAACAATGGAAGCGTCTAGAAGGGAGCCTAGCAAGGAGACCGTAAGAAAACTCACCGGCGGCGGCGCCGGAGCAAACGCACAGCGATGAGGACGACGGAGCAAGGGAACTGTGGCTTCGCCGTTGAAGAGGTCAACAATGGCGCGGCCGCAGGAATACGAGCAGATGCACGGGCGCGAGGAGGAAGAAGGGCAACGACGAGCGAAGGGGGAAAATGAACCCTCTAGCCCCGTGCCCCTCTTTATAACCGCGCGGTCCTGGCGGTAGTGGGATCGTGCGTGCGGGCGATAACCGTGTAGATCGTGCATGCGGCGTAACTACTCGTGGATGAGTGGAGCCACACCAACGACCACACGACGCAGGAGAGGATCAGGCCTCCTGACCGATGCGGTGCGCGAGGCGTTGCAGCGTCGACGCGACAGGAGCAGTAATTACTGTAGCCCGTCAGTGGGCACTGTAGAGGAACAAAAAACTAGAGAAACAATGATGAGTATGACACGCAGGACGAGGCGTACGCGAGAAGATACGCATATACCTCGGACGAGTGAAAAGTAACTCGGAAACAAGGAGAAACGAATATTGTGAAATTGATACGGCCCGACCGAGGTAGTAGGCAGGACCATACCAGCTTCGGGGACTAATGTTGGGGGTGACCCCGGATAGGGTAAGAATGGGGAAAGACGAACGGAAGTTCCCCATCCAGTTTTCGAGTTACAGTCTAAATCGGCCGAATCCTGTAAAGGTCGGCCGAGGTAAGCAAGAGCAGGACCCTTAAGAGAAGAGCAAGGCGTAACCCGGCCGACATACTGTGTAAGTCGGCTGGGTCGGCCCGAATAATCTGAATGCAGGTGAAGGCCAAGGCGAATTAAGCGAGACAGGGCCGAATGATATGAAGCTTGCAGGAGAAGGAGATGCCTATAGTTAGCAGAGCCAAACACAAAGGACAAGACGCAGAGCGACAGAAGGGCAGAAGGAGGTCATGGAGGTGACAGTCCTGAAGCTCTAGGCGTGCAGGCGGGGTCCCCTGGAACCTTGCCGTCGTTAGAAGGGCGACACGGAAAGGAGGCCGCCGAGTTACTATATTGGGACAAGCATATTCTTCGAATATGCTTGCCACGTCAGCCCTAGAAGAGCCCAAGGCTCCCCTTTATAAGGAGAGGCATGGACTCTGAGAAGGGCATCAACTCATTTAGTACCGTTAGGCTGGTAAAGTTTTTCTTCTCTACTTGTATTCAGCTCGAGGAGCACTTGTAGCCCAAGAAAGGAGAAATAAAGAACTTGACGTTAGTCTTCTGTGTGTAGAATCAACTACATCTTCCCTCCTCAGATCCCTCTAGCATCCATTGGCCCCATACTTTAGCCTACCCATGGCATCTGCCGTGCCACCACCACGACAAAGTCTGCTGGTACATGACTTTAACCATACACGCAATATGCGTATAACTAATAAGTGTGGCACTCATTTCGTCAAAAAATTGGCTATGTTCTTTAACCTTATACTACTACGTACTTACAAGCTAATGAACTAATCATTCAGGGAACTACTACTACATACAAGCTAATGAACAAGTTGTGTCCCAAGTGGGGAGCATTTGCCAAGACAACTAACTGCTCAGAGACAATCTTCTTATGAAAACATTTGCATCTAGAAAGACTGGTATTTGACCCAGCACATGAATCGCGCATGATGGCGACACGGAGCGTTTCAGAGACAACCCCTCATGAAAACACGTTTACTGTCTATTTGATTCTGGGGATTTCTTTTAAAACAAAGCGATAGAGGAACTGTAGGAATTAGATGATCTAACATGTTGGATCCTACGGGAACTGAAAACTAGGGATGTGTAATACATGTTGTTTGACTGCACCATAGAAAATATACAGGGATTTGTCCAAAAAGATTAGATGCCATTATTGTCATTTCTTTACTGTTGTCATTATTGTCATTTCTTTACGGTTGCACCATAGAAAAAATCGACATGCTTTCCAACACTACCAAGCAAAAATTCCTAAGAAGCAGAATTCTCTGCAACACGTACGGAACTTCTTTGAACCAAAGAGTCCCTTAAATGTTTAAGGGACAAGGGGCCCCAATAGATAAGATTGTTTTCATGTGTGGAGAAGACACGTTCTATTTCTTCCACGTAGGATGACTACTTCATCTAGAAGAAAAAACGAAGGTACCCTTTTCCACCCTGCCGACCAACTGGCACAGCCGGTTAGGACCGATTCGTAGATTTTTGGTTCCCTAGGGCAATATAAAATCAAGGGCCTTTGTTTAATGCGTCAGATATTTCCTATGGTCAAGAGGGAGAGGGCAATGGCCCCTGTGCTCAAAAAAAATATTGGAGATATATTTAGTATTTATGCTAAATTTTTAAAGAGTACTCAAAGTTTATCATGATTAGCATTCTTAGGCATCTCAACAATGCATGCAACCTTCACCACTTGTTCACACATAAAAGACTTAAAAATATTAGTATTTTAAGAGAAATTATTATAATGTAATAGAAAATTAAATAATCTGTACATTTGATAGATCCATGATTTTTCAAATCTCGGTGAAAGCATTCAAAACCATTTATTTCTATTGATCGAGCAAACTATATATCATATAGTTATTTTATCAATTTCTACTTGTGTATATATGTATGTGTAGAAAATGAGTCGATGAGCATATTAGGCACTGAATTAGTAAGAAGATGGAATAGTTTCTCAAACATATAAGATGGGGACAAGTAGAATTATTGGAAATCAGAGGAAAGTTGGTTGTAGAATAATATAGTTGTGCAAATATACTCAAAAACTCGTAAAGGAATGTTAGGACCGGCGTTATTCTTCACATTCGAAGAGACCAACAAAATAGTGTCATCAAGTAAAAAAATATTCAATAATGTTAGAGTTTTTTTTTGAGAAATAGAAGTAAGAGTAGAGTCGTGATAGGCTATAGCTTAAACCATCTATATTTTTTCTTTTTAGACAACCATTTATATTTTTTAAAATTAGTATACATTGCTAGACGTTAAAAGTATTAGACAAATATAGATATACAGATAAGTCATGGGCCAGGGCCCCTAGACCATGGGGCCAAGGCAAGCGCCCCACTGCCCGGTACTATGGGCCAGCCCTGCAGCCGGTACGCAGAACCGCAATCACAAGTGGGCGTACGAGGGTGAAGAAGCTGACAAACTACCAGCTGCATCCATCGGTAACAGAAAGTATACATGCAACGTTCAAAAACATGTACAAGTACGTCTGAGTCACATACGTTTCACATGCTCGTGCTTCTTTGGAACCAACATCTTAGAGTTTATAGCATGAAACCACCACATTTGTGCAAAAATTTCGAAAAACCACCAGTTTACGTTTGAATCGCATAAAACCACCACCCTACTGCTGATTTTTTGCAATGTGCGCTAACTGGCCGATTCAGGGCGATTGACACTGGATCTAACAGGCGGGACCCACTAGTCAGGCACGTCCGTTAACGACCGTTAACGGCAATAGTGGGCCCCACTCTTCTTTCCATAGAACTCGACGCTGGACCCCGACCTGGGCAGTTTCAAGCCCGAATGAACCCGACCCTGCCCGCGTCGTTGAGCTCCACACCTGCCGCCGCCGCCGCCGCATCGCCATCGCCGCCGGCGGACCATCCGCGAACTCCGGCCATGCCCAGTTGGAATGATGGCGAGTCGTCGAGCACTTCTCCGCTAGGGGTAAGTTCCCCAATTCTAGGGTTAGGGTTAGGGTTTCCGAATTGGCTTCGATTTTTTTTGGATTTGAACTCATTTCTTTGCAATTTCTGTTCGTTTAGAACTTCGTAGCTCTGGACTATGCACCAGACACCTGCTACGACCCCCAGTTTCATGGGATTGCAGTGGACTGCTCGGTGAAATGTCGTGAGCATGGATTGGTGCCACAGCAGTGTGTCGCCTTTGAAGGGATCAACACTGGAAGAAGGTTTTACATGTGTCAGATAGGGAATGTGAAACTGAGGGTTAACGGACGTGCCTGACTAGTGGGTCCCGCCTGTCAGATCCAGCGTCAATCGCCCTGAATCGGCCAGTTAGCGCACATTGCAAAAAATCAGCAGTAGGGTGGTGGTTTTATGCGATTCAAACGTAAACTGGTGGTTTTTCGAAATTTTTGCACAAATGTGGTGGTTTTTTGCTATAAACTCCAACATCTTACCATGGTTTTTGTGTTCTCGTTTTCGTGTTTATCTTTAATCTGCTTGTAAGAGGATTTTTTTTCACCACTTTGTATCAGTTTGTGTGAGTTTGTGGCTTTATTATAAAGCAACACGAAAGACTGTTTGGAAAGCATGTTTTGGTGTAATATCAACCTCATCTCATGAAGCAGGCAAAAACAAGGCACCGAACCGGCAAGCTATATATCAAGGGGTTTATAGCAGCGGCTAACGCATACATAGTTTTCTCAAATACATGATGCATATATATACCAGCCTTTTTTTGCCACGTTGGCACTTCAGAGTTTGCACATGCCATCCAGTACAAGCGGGAGGGAAAGGGTCAATGCGTGCACTTTCACTTACAGGACACAAGTCGTCTCGCTCAGTAGTTTACCCCCTAAACTACGCGTACAAGTACATTACAGAACTAACAAATTTCTCACTCGCAGACTAATAAAAATTGCCACATGTGTGCTTGTGTGCGGTGCACTGTGCACATCAACAAACTACGAGGGAGCATCTGCCAAGTCAACTGGCTGCCACTCATAGACAGTTTTCTTGTCAACATATTTGTATCTAGGATGACTGGTCTTTGCCTTGGCACATGCATATGCATGAGGGAAACACGGAAACCCCCTTGTTTAAACTAGGGGGCAAAAGGTCCCTCAAAGAAAAACTAGGGGGCAAGGGGCCAAACAGAATGGTTATTTTCGTGCTGCGGAGAAGACATGTCTACTTCTTCCACGTAGATGCTTTCGTGGACAAGATGACAGCTTCCGAAGCAAAACGACAGGAAGACAAATTCAGAAGAAAAACAGCAAACCAAACTAAGGAAGCAAAGACAAAAGACACTGTCGCCCATTTGCCCTGTCGGCTTGCACGGCCGAATACCCGACGTAAGCGGCAGTCACAAGTGGGCGTGCCCAGGGTGCAGAAGCTAAATTATGCCACAAGTAACACCAACTGTACAAGTTGCATTAGTTTTAAGACAAAACTATACATGGTACGTTCATAAACATTGTACACGGGACACAAGCTGTAATGGCAGAATTACCATAACAAAGGATCAAAATGGGATGGGCCATGTTACATGCCCATGCTTCTGCCAAACTAACCAGCCTATCTTACACATTTATCATCTCCCTAAACTACACCTTCACGGCCTCGCTGGCTCCGGTGATCTACGACATTCTATCAGTCATGCCAGATTCTTCGAATGTGGCAACTTCATGACCATATCGTATCCATTCATCTCAAACTATTGGTGTCTTCCTACTGTGATCTGAATTTGGACGCCTTGAGCTTTCAGAACACTGCAATTTCCAATCAGACCAAGACAGCTTCTCTTAACTTGATGCTGGTTATCATGTTGCTCCATTGATAGCCCTCATTTCAGCAGCCAACCCCGCAGCAACAGATGGAGCCAAACTCCTCAAACTATCACCATGATCCTCACTCTCCTCATCTGAAAGCTGATCAGGTGCTTTCACAGGAAACAGTGACTCGACATCCTTCAGCGTCAAAGCAAGCTCGTCTTTGAAGTTCTTTGACTTACGGTTGATCGTGGAGCAGACAGCTCTACCCCTGTTCATTTTGTATATGCTGTCCTCTATTGTTTTCTTCACCTGAACAACAATAATGCTTTGAGATTTTTTTTCGAATTATACTTCAAATAAAATAAATAGGCACAGGAAATGGTGCTTACTATAAACCGGTGGATATATGTGCTCTTGTCTTGCCCAACTCTATGGACCCTACTGATAGCTTGTGCCTCAGCTGATGGGTTTAGTAATGGCTCCAATAGAATTACATGTTGTGCTTCCAGTAGATTCAGGCCGTTTGCGCCGTGTTGGATAAGCATTAGCAATACTTGAACAGGCTGCATTTTCGAAACTGCCTTCTTCACTTTCTCTCCGTTTATACTGGATGCCAGGCCTTTAAATTGACAGAGCGCCACCTGTGATTTTCTGAAAGAAGATGGACTTTCATTAAGCGACTGCATTGTCCATAATATCAGCATATACAAAAAGACTTCTCTAAAATAGCAACTAACAAGACTCAAAGCAAACAGGAAAAAAGAAAATAAAAACGATCAAGTTCAGGAAATCTAATTCATAACATTACTGTACTCGGTACAGCGAGACAGATAATTAAAGCGTGCATGCTAGGCTACAAGTATCTCACCTTCTTTCATCCGAGCATAAGAGATATTGTTAGCAGCAAGGGAGTGCTCTAATACATCAAGACCATCATTCCAACTTGAAAAAACAAGTAGTTTAGCTGCTCCATCAGTTGAAATGATCCTCAAAATCCTTCTTGTCACAGCTTCAATCTTGGTTCAAGAAAAGAAAAGAAAAGAAAAAGAATTAAATGGATTATTGCCCTAATTAAACAAGACTGAGTTGGAGAACTCGGTGAGCTACATGGCCTATGAACCAGTTATTCTGCTAAAATTTATTTAACAGCATGTGCGTTCACTTCGCAAAATCGTAAGAACTCCTCGGAAAAAGAATTAAGTGCAACCAACTAATGGCATTTAGTAAGTCTGACATTATTGATAGATCCAGCATTTTAGATAATCATCTTTTACCGAAACATTCAAATACATCAGTTGCACATCAAATGATGCACTTGGCCAAGAATCAAGCTTCAAGCAACTCAGTTTTACAGAAAGTTTGGTTAGCACAAAAGGTTACTTTTTGCACTGGAGCATCCTTCCATGCTAAACTATTACAAACAGACAAATAATCAGAAACAATAGATTTGAAACGTGAAACCGAAAGAATGGTCGTAAGTAAGGAAAATAAATGAAACCTTTGTTCCGTATGAACCTTGGACAGAAATAGCGCTTTCTGCCAAATCCTCAGCTTGTTTATCAGCATTTTCACTCTGTTTCTCAACCACAAAAGCAACATTCTCAAGAAAAGTACGTTGACGGCATGTAGGGCACATAATCCATTTTTGGTGCCTCGCAGCAGCTCGTTCTGTCAGGTACAAACAACCTGAGAGCAACAAGGAGATAAATTCAGTGAAGATAAAGAGTTCGCTATACATCAAAGGGACATATGTCATGAATAAACGATGGTTTTCCCAGATGCCATATCAGTGTTGCAATATTTCTATAAAAAGGAGTTGCAGTTGGATTTGAAAACTGAATATATATACAAAGCAAATTCTGTAATACAACAAGCAGGCAGACACATCATATGCATATAACAGAAGGGCCAAAGGTACAACTGAAGTAAATTTAAGCATAGTTACATAGAGTATCAGTGTATCACTTGTAAATATAAATTTGAGAGAACATTGGTACTCACACTTGCAGCACATGGAGTGGCCACATTGGAAAACCATTTTCTGCTCGAGAATCTTCTCCTGACAAACTGGGCATTGTTCATTGCTAATTTCAGAACCATATTGCGCTGTGACAGGGGAGGAAGCTGCTGTAGCAACAGTATTGCCTGACTTGGGCAGCATCAATCCCTAAAAGTACATGAAAATGTGGTCAACATCTATAAAAGAACTCGCTGACACAGGTTGTGGAAACATACAAGTAGATTTAAACTAAATGATTAGAAGTTATCCAGACGGAAAATAGTTCTGCTTTTGTGTAGACAATTTGGGAACAAAATATCAGGTAGACAGAGTTGATTATTTACCTTCAAGTACCTGAGTTGGCCTCTTATACGAGCTAAAGATGAAAGGGCTAAGAATTTTTCACTCGTGAACTGCACGTTGTATGGTATGAGCTCTTCTCTGGTTACAATATTGACAGCACTGGGCTCATCGTCATTCTCTTTGAGCTGCAGCCGCGAGATAGACATCTTGATCTCATCATGAGCACGCAGTAATTGGTTCTGACAAATTGACAAACTCCTTGCAAGAGAAAACTCCTTGCGCATTGCCTAAATTAACGATCATGGTCAGAGAATATCCTACCTCCGGATGTGTTTTGAACCTTAATATTTTAACTAAATATACAGACCCTAGCAGGACTAGACCACTAGGTAAGCAGTATTTTAAGGTTTGAGATAAGCCAGGATTTCTAAAATGATGGCTAACTAAGAAGATTGACATGTATGTCCACTTGATGTAGGAAGTGAGCTAGGGGGAGTGGGTGTATGACCTCATCACCTGGGTTCAAGTCCCATGGATGCAAATTTGTGTTCCTATTTATGTAGGGGTCTCCTTTATAGTTCTCTGTCATTATGACTCCTTGATGTTTTCTCAGATATTACCAAATACTACCGAGACGAGATAGAGCAGGTTTTACAATGAGTAGTGTTGGCTGAGAACAACAAATTCTTCCTCTTATTCAAAATCATTACATGACAAAATATCATTTTTGACTTTCAAAGAAAAGGTACTCCTTTTTGCTATAATCTGCTTCTTTACCAATGGTCATTGAAATGACCATCTCAGCATGTGAGAAGAGAAAGTGTCAATATACACACTATGACGTACCTCAAAAAGAAGCAAATGTTTGTTCGCAATTTCGACATATTGATTTCCAAGAACTGTCTTTGACTGGGTCCGAATAGCCCTCAGAGCAGTCTCGGTTCGAGAAGGATGCCTGTAGACCTGTAAAGAGAAGTAGCATATAAGACAAATAATGTATTTTAAGGGCAACCCGGTGCACCAAGCTCCCGCTTGCATGGGTCCGGGCAATGGATTTTAAGAAGTGTTATAAATAACGTTCCATAAGAGGTACAAAAATTCTTTGATGTTGTTGTAAGAGGATAGTTGAACACTTCAGATTCCTTTAAATGCCAGGTTTAATTGAAGATAGCTGACACTAGAAAAAAACATGTCTAGCTAACTTAGGCTAGATAGAAGTTAAACCAAAATTGTATCTGACAGTGGTCCAGTGATGTATTTAGGCCCTTACGTATCATATATAAATCATGAAACTATGACATTATTAGAAAGAATAGCCTTGTATAAGCTCGAAAAAACAGCTTATAAAAAAGAGTGAGATGGTTAGGAATGAAAAACATACGATATGACTTCAAAAGGTTAACGCAGATCGCGTGAGCATGTGATTACATGATTTATATGCAGGCATGCAAGATGTTCAAATGTGAATTGTAAAACACACAATGTTTCCACAATTGGAACAAACATACTCTTTTTAACCAAACTAGTACTGAAAGGATAATGATCACCCGAGGACAAACTAGTAAAGGAGATAAAAAGGACAACCTAGACAGGTTTTGAATGGAAGTTTCTAGAAGGAAAAAAGGGATATTCGGTACAATACAAAGATGGGTGAACTCTAACAGGGTAAAATAAAGGGTATACACCCTCCTTCAAAAATAGAAATGTGTAACACTCCCCAAGAGCAACTTCAATGAATAATTAAATGAAGTGACAACTGACAACTACCAAACTATATGTACAAATGGAAGACATGGCACTCATCTGGATGAAGATATAGCAAAAGTCACCTGTATGTTTTCCCGGGCAGATCTTGGATTGTTACTGTCACCGTCAACTTCAGATCCTTCATTAGTTTTTTTGTTACGGAAGAAGTGATTCAACTCGTATTTTCGTCTTTGCAAATCCTGTGCTTCATCTACTGAAGCAATAACAGAATCATTGTTTGATTTCTTTACAACAAAGAGCCGTGCCTCATACCCCTAGAAGTGATGACATAAATAACACATGATTAATTTCATTTGATAACGGATACATTAAAGAGCACGAGCATATAAGATTACCTGAAACAGCTCATCTAATTCACACTGTATGCACAAAGAACCAGTACCATCATAGCACTTCGGACAATATCGCTGACCCTCAATATCATCGTCCCTTGGGTTATCCATCGTTTTGTCTATTTCCAAAAGCCTATTTATTAATTGTTGCCTTGAACCTCGCAGGGAATCAATTCCAGATTGAATGGTATACTTCAAGGCAGCAATAGTTTGAACCCTATGCATAGAACAAAACAACCAAGTTATCCATCAACTACTATAAAGATGTTAATTTCATGATACTCATTCCTAGATAGTTAAACCACTACAAGTTCCTAAATATTAAAACCACCACAAATTGCAAGGAGAACAAACTGAACAAAGTTCTGCGCTGACCTGGACGATATTCCTCCTATACCCAAGCCAGTGGTGCTCTTAGTGGAAAAACTATCGACCTTCTTAAATAGCTCATCAGCGGCTTCTTTATGCTTCTCAATGGAATCTAAAGCATATAGCCACCAATGCTTACCCTGATTTTGTAATTCTTTATTAAGAGTGGTGACCTAGAGGCAGAAGTTCATCAGAAAACAGTGATGAATTTAGTCTAGAAGACTGTAAGAACTATAGTAAAGGCAAACATCATGGAGTAAAGCACTAAGAAAGATCGAATACACACAAGAATATTACAGCAATACATAGAACATTCCAAGGAAGAAAAGAATACATGGATCACTCGTTGCAAGTTGCGACCCCAAAAATAACAGTATAGTGACGAGATCACCTCTTCCATTGATGCTCTGAAATCCTTCTGTGCTATTAGTAGCTTTGTAGTAAAAACTGACAAATATTTTTCTTTGAGAGTGCTGCATGTCTTTCTCAAACAACCATCAGCAAAACATTCAGATGATGAGTGGCATCCCGCACCATTCCCTGCATCTACACTTTTGGGTGCTTGTCCAATAATATCAATGTCCTCGGACGTTTCAGCACCATCAGCTGCCGAATCTGACGATATTTTATTTCGCTTTATACCACGTAGATCTGAATCCACAGGGCTAGTTTCTTTTCTTTTTCGTTTGTAGTAGAGAACAGAAGTTTGTATTTTCAGTGGGCATTCTTGTAAATATTCGGAACTAGTTCTGAGCAGCTCCACAAGATTGTGGTTGATATGAAGATTCAACAAAGGGTCAACACGAAAATCATCGATATTTTGACGAGCAAATTCTAGTGCTTCCTTGTACAAAGAAATAGCTTCTTGGTTCTTTTGTTCGATGATAGCGATTCCAGCAAGACCGTTTAGGGAAACAACTACTTTCCTAAGTTCTTCCTCCCCTTCAACTTTTGCTTTACCGATAAGTACCTGGGTAGAAAAGGATCACCGACAATATTAAGCACAAAATCACATGAAAAAAATAGCAGCCAATATGGGAGGTAAAACCATTAGTTGTTCACCTGTAAAATTTCATCCATCGACAAAGGAGTGCGTTGCAAAGAGCAGAGACCAGAACTCCCAACTTGAGGGTGGCAACAGGCCTGACGAAGCTTGAGCAGTGGAACTAGAAGTTTGGCAGTGTCATTGTTGGAGAGGTACACATTTGATAAAGCGTTTGAATCTACAACAAAAATAAAAGTTAAAGGAGGTTTCAGATTTTTTTTAATACAGTTGTATAGCATGATCTGTTACGGCAACTGAATAAAACCATTAACCGTACTGTAACCATGTGCTCATTAACAAAACCCTCTGGTTTGTGTAGTACACATGATTTCTTTGTTCGCCAGATGTGGAAAAAATGGAAAATTCAGGCAGAAATTATCTCACTGGCATGGCATTTGAGAGAGAAAAACAAGAAAAGATGCAGATATCCATCATTGCTGTAATATACATGTCAATTAGACTATAATTATTTCCATCCAAACACAAAAATAAAGAAGGCAGCTGAAAAGAAACAAAATTGTTAAATGCTGTCCCTGCAGTATAAATCTTACAACTAGAAGCAGAAAATAGCTGATATAATGGACAAAGTACCTGATGTTGGTTCCCTTTTGTTGGCATTGTTTCTTAAACGTCTAATAATTTCATGTGCATGGTCCATGCAAGTTGCATGCTGCTTCTGATAGAAATACTCTTCGATTGACGAAAAGATGAGCCATGAGAAACACTCTTCTTGTGGAGGCAGCTGTAATTCCCGCGAGACATGAATTTTAGAGGAGCGCCACATGATATCCTTGAAGAACTTGTGTGTATAATTCATAGCTATCATATCTCCCCTCTGCAGTTCAATTCAATGAAGAAATGAGGAAAAGGATTAATTTAATTATTTCAACCATCTCAAGAAATGTATGTCATGGAAGCTGCAGAGCAGTAACCAGCATTACATGCTCTTCCATCACAGCAGCATTCATATGTTGCTATGTGAATCAACAAATGGCACTAAGATTGGCATTCTTTAATTAGATTGTACAGTTCTTTAAATATCCTCATTATCCATGCATGAACCTACAGATGAGCAATTAGCTTATGAGCTTACAGTAACACTCGTATCATCCTAGGTTAATAGGTTATTAGTGCCTCTCTAAACCTTCTTCACCATTAATGATATGTGTGCAATAAGTGATTATAATATTCCTAAGATTCTAAGAATGGTACATAATACATCATGGTGTTTACTCTTTTGTCATGTAGTTAGAGCAACATACAGGTTTAATAAAGATGTATTGAATGCTCGCAGATGGTGCTGGCAGTCTATGTACCTCATATGGGTCTCTAATAATGTCCACCCACCACCTGTATGTGTCAAATGGACTTGTCCTGAGAAAGCGGAGAAGGCCGAAAAGATCATCAAGCCTGCGCTGTATTGGAGTTCCTGTGATACACCAGCGGTGTTGCGCATTTAGCCTCATTGCCATCTCAGTAACAGAAGTTTTGCTGGACTCTACCATTTGAGCTTCATCCAAACAAAGCCGCCACCAGTGGACCCTTGTTAGGACAGTTGGAATGACAGGGTACCTAGGTGTGCAATGAGAGTTCAGTAGAAGTTAACCCATAGTTATTTCATACTATTGAATGATTGGCGGGCCTAATGGCACTAGTTAGTTCGCTTCTATGTCAGCTATTACTAGAATAAACATCATTCTGAGCAGAGCAAAAGCTCAAATCAATTACATGTAAATGCTAATATTTTCAGGTTTAGCAAGTTTCCACATTCAAATCATGCAAGACCAATTCATACGTATCATAAACTCATAATTTTGAAACTCGTAATCATAACTCAGCAGAACACAATAAAGAGCACCCTTAAAGATACAATACAAGTATGAGCATCTCTCCCCTGCTTTGAAGCAACCATATGACATAAAGTGCAATAATGAACGTGTAAACACCCTGCAGATCAAATAGGCTAACAGCCTTGCCCGCCCACTAGGGAGGGAGAGGCTATAGAACGTCTACAATGAAAGGAACAACACTCCCTTTTCAGTTAAGGACACTATTAACTGAGGGGTCAGAATGCCATATGTAGTCAACTTCTAAAATAACATAATTAGTTGATATCATGTATGACCAAACTTCCCGAGAAAATTAAACATTACCTCTTCTGAAATCTCAAGAAGCGGCGATCTCCATCATGTCTATCAGAATCATGTGACAGATCTTCTTTGAGGACATCATAAGTTGTCAAAACAACATCGGCAGTGCTTATCTCAGTCAGATCATTTCTTTGGTTAGAAGCTGAGTCCAAGTTCCTTGCACCTTCATAAATGCGGATGTTCAGAGATCCTGGCCTTGTGTGTCTATGTGAAAAGGAACGTAATAGTCAGCACTATCATAGTATGCAGATAATCACTGAACAGAACAGGTAATGCTAAGCATCCAAAAATCTGAAACTGGATAAGGCACTTGAAGCTCCAATTATATGCATTTATTGGACCACACTGGAAGCAGCTGGCAAAATCTGTTGCACATGCAAACAAATTTTCATTTTTGAGGGATACAAACAAATTTTCTTAATCGTTCGGAACTTCTTAAAATCTAAACTGTACTCGTCTTATTCTAAAAAAGCCTTTTGGTCATGAGCATTCTTAATTCCTAGACACGTGAGAAGGATTTCAACTCAAAAGTTGCAGAACTTCTACAATGATCCGATTACAAACAGAGAAGAAGAGGAAGTTATTGCATGAAATGGCACGGTTAAAGCAAAATAACCATTCTACATTCCAATCAAAGAAACATACATCTAACAAAATGAAGAAATAACAACACATATAATGGTTAACTGGTCATGCACATGCTTTAAGTTCTCTGATAAGTGGTCTGGCTATCTATGAACTTAAAAAATGCAGAGTTCCACTATTCATTCAAGAATTGAGACAATATTGCGCAACTATTATTTGGACAAGAGAAATCATACCGTGTAATTTCAGAGTGCCACTGTGCCAATATTGGCGATGGGCATACTATCAATGTAGCATGACTGAAAATAGTAGTTTGAGCAGCTTCAGCAAGTTCCAAGCACACTGCACAACTGTAGGTATCTTCCGTCTCTGCAATAGAATATCTGACTCTCTTTCCCCTTCTGAGTTTTGACTTCATGGTGTCTTTTTCACAATTTGACAAAATATTATCATCATCGAAGGTTAAATCTTTCTTGGGTGAGTAACCAACACAATCAGCATGCTGCCAAGCATCACAAATGTCACACTGGATCCATATCCCCTTGTAGGAAGAACTTTCACTTGCAGCCCCACAAACGCACTCAATCCTATCTCTTTTTTGCCTACTTATCTGCTCCGATTTTTTTCTGTTTTGAGAAACAGAACGGTCTATGGGAACTGTGCTACGATGGGCAAAAATGCAAGCCAAAAGCTCGACAGTTTTCCCCAAGCCCATTTCATCTGTAATTATTTAGCCATAGAAAACAAATTAGCCCAATACATTAGTAGGTTGTAATTATATCCAGACACTTAGTATCCACATACCAGCCAAAATGCCCCCGGAGACATAAGGTGGAGAAGGCTCTGGTTGAAGTGAAACATTCCCACTGCAAAGTAACATATTACATGAAACTGAAATATTCAGGGTATTTGATAGGAACAAAAAAATCCAAATCTAGAGCATTGGGAATAATATACTTTCGGGAAAAAAAATCAACCGAGTAAAAGGACAACAAATATGCAAAGCAGATAATAATATGCATGGGAGTCTAAGATGTTCTCAATGTCATATCCTATAAGCATTGAGCTCTTGTTCTGTGTCCATGACTAAAATTCTAAATCAAGCTAAACCTTGACACCCAAAAAAAATCTCAACATACTTGACCACATACAAACTTCTTTCCTTCAGACAACACTACCCCACGATCCCACATGAACCAAATTTCTGTATATTTTCGTTTCATGGTCACAAAAGTTCAAGGATAATTAATATAACAATAGTTCAAACATGTTAATCTAAATATTAGGAAAGCACTGCAACGTCGCGGAAGTACAAGTGAAATGCATTGGCCTCTTACTTGAAGGGATTGTAGAACATCCTGGACTTCTTGCTAATATAATCTACTGGAACACAATAGGGTGCAGGATGAACATAACCCTCATTGGGTGATGAAACAGCTGTATTCCCCTTTTCACGCTCAACCATCCAATTTGCTGCACGAAGTTGATATGGTCTGAGATGGGGAAGTAAATCAGGCAGCTTCTCTTCTAACAGCCCTGCGCCCCTATATCAACAAGTAGTAGAGAAAAACATCAAATAACAGCCAGAAAGAGAACGGTGCTATCATAAGACAAATAACTTTGTTAGTTGTGATTCCGGATTGCATAAAACTAAATATTTCTACCAGGCCAGCATTTCCATGCCATAATAACTTCGGTCTAATTTTTGACATATTTATTGAAGCATTCATTTAATAGTTCAGAATAAATGCCTCGGATATATTTCTAATAACAACACATGAGATCATGAGATGTAAGGCACGCACGTAGAAGGCTTAACGGCTTCGTAGAAAGCAGCAAGATCGAACTGTGAGTCACTCTTTGGGGTGAAATCACAATCAGCATCGCCGTCCATTGGTGGAACAAGACCATCCATCCCATATATTACAGCCGACGTCGTAACCTCGGGGCGAATCCAAGCCATAACATTCATCATGCTCTTCCTCCAGGGATGCCTCGCGACCTCCAGAAGCGATTCACACGCATGGAAAGCCTGGTTCATCACCTCTACTCTAACCTTTAGTACTATAACCGGTGTCGAACCATCAATCTGGATAAAGCTATTCCCCACAACCCTCAGCGTCACGAACCCCAGGCTAACCAGATGGACGAGACCAGATACACCTTCGTCGGGGCCATCGAAATGGCCTGACATAAACACACGACCTGCAAACTTCTCCGAGTGATACTCCAGGAGCACGCAATCCGACGGCACCACGGGCCATTGGCCCAGCCTGAACCCGTCCCCCGGCGCGTCCGACACCCGCAGGCGCAGCGAGCACCTCCTGCTGCTATCCCCGGACATCGTGTACCCCTCGTCCAGCGCCCTGAAGTCGACCCCATCCTTCCCCTCGCCGTCGAGCCTCACGCCGCGGAGAACCAACTCGGCGATGTCGCGGCAGTCGCCTTCGGCGCGACCACGCGTGCTGCCATCCACCTCCACCAGGACGTCCCTCCTCGCCTCGCCCTTGGCCGCGCGCTTCGATTTGGAGGGGGCGCGGCCGCTAGGGCTCGGCGAGTCGGGCTCCGCGGCCCCGCCGACTCCCCTCGCTCTCGACGGCAGCGTCTTCTTCCTCCCCATCTGGCGTCCTCAAGCGATTTGCTCGAGCATTGGAGGAGGGCGAGGGTTTTGCAGAAGGGAGCGGAATTGGGCGGCTACAAAATCCTCCAAATCCTCGCGATTGGGACACGAGAAGGAAGGAATCGGGATTAGATTGGGGATTGCGGCGGAAGGGCGGCTCAGGAGATTGGAGGCTCTGGGGATTGTGGATTTCCAATTCTCGTCGCGTCTGTCTCCTTGGGGGGCGACGCGAGACGGCGAGAGGGGGAGGGGTTTTGCACGAACTGAACGGGGGGAAGAGGAACAAGGGCAGTCGTGGTAAAGTTTTGAAGAGGCAAAGGGTAAGTTGTTGAAATTATACCCTCAAAAAAAAAGTTGTTGAAATTATGGACAAGATCCAACCAAGGATTGACTGAATTTCAAGGATTTACCGAAATCGCCCTGAACTGGAGTTCGATTTGAACGGGTGAAGTCGCAGCTGGCGTCACGGAAGTGTAAAACCGCCGTGGAAACGCATCCGAGTTTTGTTTTGGGGAAGAAAAAACGCCTCGGAGTTAATTTGTGCTGGTTTTGGAAACTATACGTTGCTCAAAACTTTTTTTATGCAATCAATATTATGCCATATTTATAGTAGTACAAGATAGAGATGCATGAGCTGTCTCCAACATTATTACAAAATAAAGTGTCAAAGAAACAAGCAAATCTTGGAAAACTTCAGATTCTTTCTTCTTCCATGATACGATTTTCTACTTTCTCTTAAGGTAGCCTAAAAATGACGTACTCCCTTCATACCGGTTTGTTGGGCTGAATTGGCAAAACTCTAGGATCTAGGTGATTTTCTATTGGCCATGAAAAAGGAGAGAGAACTATAATTTTATATTTATTAGCATGCATGGACCGCTCTCTTCTTCTTTCCAAGCGCATGCATGGACGATCTCTTCTTCTTTCCAAGCGCATGCATTGGTCATTTAATTGGGTTTTCAATACATGGATTTTTTAGAAGAGTTTTTAGGAGAAAGAAATACCATGCAGAGGAGTTAATTAGAGTAGTTAATACACAATTTAGCATAACAATACAGTATGTCTTTCAAAATGCTATTAGCCCAACAAACCGGTATGGAGGGAGTAGATAGCAAACCATATACTTGTGAATGTCAATGAGGATTCTCCCATACTTTAAAATTTAAGTCGCACTATCAAAGCTACGTGTACGACGCATCCATCAAACTAATCAAGCAACACTAACATTAGTATTACAAGGAAATGGAATTGAGTCGGTATTACAAGGAAATGGAATTGAACAGTTTGATCAACATTGCTGGTGTTCGAGAGTACGAATCATCATTGCAAGGACGTAGCAGCCGGGACAAATATTAAAGGCGTGTTTGATAGGCCGCACGGCCGTTTCCCGCACTGGCCGGCAGAAATAAGCATGTTTAGAAAATGACGCGGTGGGCCGAACTCGCACCGCACGGGTTTAAAGCACCCGAAAACTTGGCCCGCTAGGAACGCCAAAATCGGGCATTTTTGCGGGGATAAACGCTGGGGAGCCAAGAGGCGGCACGTGACTGCACGCGGGGAGAAGAGCGGGAGACCGCGCGATGCATCGAGAACGCGCACCATAAATCCCCTTACCGCTTGCTCACCACTCTCACTTCTATCGCCGGCAGATTCAATACCACCGCAAGGGCAGCAGACGGCGGCGGATCGAGGGCGAGTATTGCGGCTGTACTGGCGGCAGCGGAGCAACGGTTGCGGCAGCTTCTTCGTCGGCAGATACGGTGCTCCCGACCTGCAACAATGGCGGTAAGGCCTCAAACCACGCTAGCTTTGCTTTTGCACCGCAGATCTAATGTTAGCTTGTAGCTCTAAGCATATAAGCGACATGCATGATAGATTCGTGTCCATTTTTTGCTCTTTTAGCCGATTTGATAGGTTTTTTTCTTAGATGACCTTATACTGCAAGTGGTGCCTACATGAGCACTAGATCTACGGATAAAGTTGTTCGATCTATGCTTGTAAGTGGCTAGATTTAGGCAGATGTTCTGATTAGGGTTAAACCGATTGATAAAAATGGGGATTCTGCATTGTTCATCTTCTTGTTCCTAGACCGATGATTAAAATTGTCACCGAATGTGGTCGGCGGGTGAATCTATAGTACCTCGCATCGTTCATAACAAACAATGTTGTGCATTGTACTCGGTAGTACAGAGTCATCTCCCCGATGTTTGTGTGCACATCATATATGAGGCATTGAAAACTAGGGGATTATTTCACTCTTCATGTTCTTCTTTATAGGCTGGTGATTACTTTGCATTATGTGGCCAAGATCCCAATAGGTTGCTTCATAGAATGCTTGTTATGTTTGATCTTGGACACACGATGCCTAATATGAGGCACAAAAAATATTTGTTCATTTATGCGACTACCGATGATTACATACGCATCACAAGGAAATGGAAGTGATGATCCTATCGAACCTGGTTCCGCCATCTATTCAAGATGATGGATCTTGGTTCGGTAGAATCATCGCTTCATGTTGTAAATGATGTGAACTATGAGGCAAATGTTGTAAATGTTGTGAACCTAGCTTGTGATGACACTTAGTTTAATTCGTTCATAGAGCTGGTGTCGTATGAACTAGATGGTATGCACAATATGATTGGTTGTGCACGTCCTCTGGTTTCTGTACCACCAGATCTACCATTTTTTTGCTAGTTATTCTAAAGCTGGGCATTGGTCTGGTCATTGTGTTTTGCTTCCTTGTCCGATGATTACTAAGTAGCACAATGAAATGCAAGGGGTCCTCTTCATGAACAAACTTGTGTGCTAACCAAATTCATTGTTCATTTATGTTGCTCATGAGGAGAATATCTTTGCATTTGTGTCATTGCATATGAGTCCATGTTGATTGTTCATATCTCATCACCAAAATGAATGTGCTTACATGTGTTGATTTTTTTGTAATGCTCGAAGATGCTGATCGGAGGTGCTCCCCCACCAATGGAGGAGCATGCTCTAGGGATATTGGTGAGGGTAGTGCCTCCAAGAGGTCCAACGATGGTGGTGAGGGCAATGGCTCCAAGAAGCCGAGGGGCGGGACTCTGAATAATGGGCACTTCCACGACTAGGTAGGTCCAACCTATTTTGCCAAGGTGATCTTGGCACATAGGACCCGCTGTTAATCCCTGATGGCTTCAGACCTTTCCTCGGCACTGTGTCGAGGACGATCGTGCTCAAGATGAACACCGGACGCAGCTAGATGGTGAAGCTCCGGGATGTCAGCGGCAGGATTTTCCTTGACCAGGGGTGGTATGGCTTCGCCATTGCCCACCAGATCAAGATTGGTGTAACATCCCAGGATTAGTAGCTACAAATTTACAGAACACATGTGTGTGCATTGCATTCATGCATCAGAAAATCCGAGGAATTTTCACGCAAAACTAAATAAGATATAGAGGGATCGAGATCTCTCTTGTTCTGATGGAAACATCAGGGCATGGTGCGATGGATTTCGACCTGACCTCGAAAGTACTTTTGTGTTTTAGGGGAAGACAATTCAAATTTGAATATTTAGTTGATAGATTTGAATTCTAAAATAATTTGAAATTGTATAATAATTGGAAATTAAATTGTAATATGAAATATGAGGTGAACTCTTATTTATGAAAAGATACAATAATTATAAGTCTCAATTAATAAAACAAAATTGAAATAAATGAATTATAATAATAAATAAGAATGGAATTCTTATTTATAAGTAAAAGATAACTATTTAATTAGTTCCAAGAATAATGGAACACTTTATTATATATTACAATGTTACATTGTTGTTACAATAAAAGAAGATTACTATAAAACAAATAAATATAAAAAGAAACTACATAAATGAAATAACTAAAGAAATTCTTTATTACAAGCAGATATATATATATTAAATTGTCTTTGCAAATGTATAATCAAGATTTCAAAAAGCGCTAGGCGGTAGGCGGGCGATGACCCTCTGCCTAGTGCCTAGCCTGCTTAGGTGTAACCTAGGCGAGACTAGGCGTTTTTATATTACGACGGGTCTGGAGGGTGAGTTTATAATATTTTGTTACAAATACAAATAACACAATATAAATAATACCCCCTCCGTTCTAAATATGTTCTAAATATAAGATGTTTTAGCCTTCTTCTGACACACATGTATCTAGACACCTTTTGGTGTGTAGGTTCACTTATTTTGCTCTGAAACTTAGATAGATGTGTTTCAAAGAAAGACTAAAACATCTTATATTTTTCAAAGAAAGACTAAAACATCTTATATTTTGAAACAGAGTGAGTATTCGGTTATCTTTCTGTCTTTCAAACTATTTGGATACATAAACATAAGTCACTTTTCTATATATATTTCGTACATACATGTAAACATTTATATTGTTTATGACATTAGGTGCATGAAGGATACTAGTTAGCAAACACATTGTAAGGTTCTGGATGAGTAAATCCTGACATTTTTTGTACAAGTCGTCATACCAAAACGAGATTAAGAAACTAGATATTTGTAATCTCATCAACCACATAAATAATGAAATAAATTATGGTACAGATCACACAAACACAACATGGAAACACATCACCTAATATATTAATAAATAGGCAAGCAAAACTCATGCACACAAGTGACACATCTCGTGCTGGAGCTACTTTGCTGGAACTCGGACAAATATATAAGCGTAGAATGACAGTGGAAACTGGCAACATGTACTAATGTCTGTTACCGAGATCATAAAAGGGAAATTCCACACAGGTTCACACATCACATGATAGTTCGACAAATATAAGGCAAATCTTTTGCCTCGTTTCAAAAAAAAGATAGTTCGACAAATAAAACAGAGATAGGACATAACATAAGTACTTGACAAGGGACACTCATGCAGTCGCACCTACTCAATAGTCATCAGCATCATCTTCCGAAAGCATATCCTCATCATCAAACTCCTCTTCTTCTGAATCGAACTCCTCTGCTTCATAAAGTTGTCTTAGTCTTGCACTTCTACGTGGCTCAAGCTGTTCCTGAACTTCCATTTCTTCTCTAGTGACACTCCCTTGCATCCCTATTATACTATCCACCTCTTACTCATCCTCATCCCTATAGATGACCACGGCACAATCGTCTCCTCCCTCAAAGAGAAAACCTTGAGCTTCAGTAGTTTCAGCAGATAAGAGGACATCTGCAATCTTCTTTTCCTTGATCATTTGTTTCTTGGCCATTATTCTTGAATTAAACTGTATGAAAACTAGAGATTTTAGGTGTTCCGTAGTCATCCTATTGCTTTTCTTTGTATGAATCTACAGAACACAACATGAGAATTTATTTAAATATAATTGACTAATTGAGACGTGAGATTAGGTACTTGGGGAACTAACATTTTCGAAGGTACTCCAATTCCTTTCACAACCCGAAGTACTCGAGGTCAATGAGAGGATTCTCATAGCCATCCTTTGTAGAGCTGGCACATCTGTTCCATAGAGCCCCCACCAAGATGCTAGCAATGAGAGCAGAGTATGAATGAATTAAGCAAACAAAGCATATGTCATGGTGGGAGATTATAAATATATATTGCATGTTGAGTCGCAATGCATACCTGCATTATAATCGAAATTCTGATAAGTCCTCACAAGCTTCTTTGCAAAGGATCCTTCTCTATTCTGGAATTTTCTCAATTCGAAATTGACAGCTTGATCTTGCTTGCAATCATCAACATGATAAAAAGTTTCCACACAGCTGATGAACCCTTCAGTTATTGTGCCATCATCAAATATGTTGGTATTAGCATAACTATAATGTGGGTTCAATAAGTATGCAGCCAAGTGCAATGGAGAATAAAGTCGAATTTTCATCTTTTTCTTGACAACATCAATCACATCTTTGTAACGAGACTCCACATTGCCATATACTTTCTTGATCTATTTCTTTGCCTTAACTATTTCTCTATAAATAAAACCCATGGATGGTTTGACATCGCCGTCAACTAAACGAAGGACTTTTACCAAAGGCTCAAAGACACTCAAGCAAAGCTTCACATCTTTCCAAAAAGCCATGTTCATAATTGTAGTTGTTGCTGCCTTTCCATTTTTTGATTTAACTTCTCTCAACATGTCCCATCTACCATCAACCACCATCTTCCTTAGCTGGTCCTTCTTGTTCAGAAGGCTTTCCAAGGTTAGATAAGAAGAAGCAAATCTAGTGACCCCTAGCCTTATGATCTCTTTCCCAGAAGAGAAGTGCCTCATGCAGTTCAAGGTCCTTGTGTGCCCATAGACAAAGATGGTGAAGGCTTTTGCTTTGTCAAGTACCTTCGTGAACCTTGGCAGGTTGCCGATTCCTTGCAGCATCAAGTTAATGGTGTGTGTTGCACAAGAGCTCCAAAACATGTTTGGCCTCTTCTCCAACAACAACTCCTTTGCTCCCATATTGTTTGAAGCATTATGAGTCACTACTTGCACCACATGTTCAGGACCAACTTCCTCAATTGCTTCATCTACTAGCTCAAAGATGACTTCACTTGTGTGGGATACAGCTGACATCTCCTTTGACTTGATAAAACTTGATCCATCAGCACAATTTGCGCACAAGTTCATTATGCTTCTCCTCTTCCTATCAGACCAAGCATCAGTCATAATGGAGCAACCATTCTTCATCTTTTCAGCATCACGTTCGTGCAGCAAACTCTTCATTCTTGCATGCTCCTCACTCAACAAAGTCTCCCGAAGGTCATGTTTAGAAGGGGGCTCAAATACAGGGCCAAACCTCCCAATGGCTTCACACATTAGCTTGAAATCATCATTATCACAAGCGTTGAATGGTATTGCTGCAAATACAATATGAAAAAGAAAAGTAAAGATAATAGTTAACATTGCCAAGTAGTCTATAATAAATGTAAGTGACGATGAAAATAATTACCATGATTGTAAACCCATCTAGCCACATAATGTTGCACTTCATGGGTTCTCTTTTTCCAAAGCTCCTTATTTATCTTTTGTTGATGCAAGGCTTCAGCTTGAGTTAATTTAGGATCAATAGGACGAGTCCACTTGTCGATGGGACCTAACTTGTGTGGCTCTGAGCTTCCCATACAAGCAACTTCTTCATCCCCAACACGAGAAATATTCACACTTTCTCTAATCTCTATCTCACGGGCAGCCTTTTACCTCCTCTTGTTAGATGCCTCCTCAAGAGATTTCTTGCACATATCTTTAGCTTCCCGCGAGCTCTTCTTGCATTTCTGCACAGCAGTACCAATATGAGCCACATGCTGCTTCAGGTGATAAACACCTCCGGTGCTCACATGGTTGCAGAACATACACTTCACTTTATCTAGCTTGGAAGGATCAATCAGACTCACATACTCCCATCCTACATCATCTGACTTCCTCTTAAGGACATTCTCATTCATCTCAGACATCCTACAAATAGTTAAACAAACAGCAAACATTAGTTTAGTAACTGACACCAATAATACACCGAAGAAGGGGCCAAGCTCAATAATCAAATTACATAAGCTTTCTACGTAACAAGTGGAACAGGACAAGTCACTTAGAACAGTCATAGAATAATTAAAAGCGGAATGGCTTTGGCTATGTGGTTAGAAACAGGGTTTGATAAAGTGTTGGGTCAGTGAGACCATATTACATCATATAAAAAATGATCTCTAGAAAGTATAGTGAAGCTTTGAGACCCCGTTCGGCATGGAGAAATTGTATAGGAAATTTGGAGGTTTTGTTTACTAAGGAATTTTTTCCTTTGCATATGTTCAGGACACAGGAAACTGCACCACCGATTCCTTAGGAAAGTTTCTCTTTCCTGCGTTTTCTGTACGATTCCAGAGGAATTTTAACATCCAGTCTGGTCTCTTGTTTGCGCGGATGCCTAAGGCATGACGGCGAGTTAGCCAATTAAAAAAATAGTTTCTCTGTAAATCGCAATGGAAAGATTGCTGTGCTTCTGCATGAATAAAAGAAATGCTAAACGATGTCCCATCGTTGCTCTCTTGTTGGCCAGCCGAATTAAAAAGTCTAGAAGGCACTGTTCACATCCGGTGTTTATTTCGTCTTTTCATGGCTCGTCCGAACGCCTATGCTCATACAGTTTCCTCTGTCTTACATTCCAAAGTTTTGAGCTAGAGTACTTTTCTTTTCTTGTTCCTACGCCTTTTTACGTTTCTATGTTTTTTATTCCTATGTGGTGAACGGGGCCTGAACTTGAAATATACCCTATTTTAAAATACATCCATGACCGGTTTAACTGTTTCTCTATAGAACTGGCTAGTATTGACGGATTTATTGAAAAGAAAAATCTATAGAAGCAAACATTATATCTTCTACTGTGATGTCCAGTGAGTACTATTTCCTAATATAGGCATTAATAGAACTTTCTTACTGTTTGCATTCATGTATAAGACGATATACTCCATCAGTTAGTAGCACGTACATGGTCTAATTTACAGAAATATAATTGACAAAGTAAGATCCACTTGATGATATCTTAACCGGTTATGGTTATGTAAAATATGAGTGGAACGTCTGAACTTTCCTTTATGCATGTCCTAGTATTGCTTCATGGATATACATGATCAGAAGCTACTGAATACTACTCTAGTCTAACTGAAGAAAAGCTGCCCTATGCACTTGATAGGGGGTCTTTTTTCTTCAAAAATCTATAGGATAGAAGCATCGATCCTTAAAAATAAGTGTATATATGTATGTCTACATACCAGCAATGTAATAAAGGTTTAACCAAATACAGAGCAATATAATATATGCAACTAGTCGCAGAATGAAACACACACTAGGGAGTACGATCGAGAGATGGAGCATTATCCAACTAGCAATCCAGACGCAACTCACAATCATGCACTGTTATTCCATATAAGTTTGCAATTTACAGTCACCATATAACACAGATGCAGGGGAAAATGGAGAAACGGCGGTGGATCTCGAAAATGGAGAAAAAGCAGTGGATCTCACCTACAGCAAGGGGAAATGACGTCGTGAAGCCTTGAAGGGGATGAGACTGGACCAGAGGTCCTGGTTGTGCAGAGAGATGGCCAAGAAATTAAGTCCTCGCGGTGTAGCGAGAGGACTAGGTGAATCTCTTGTTTCCGGCCGGCCGGAGGATGGATTGAAGACGAACGAACTCCAGCAGCCGCCCCTTGGTCTTGCTCCAAAACCTAGCGTTACTCCCTTATATTTCCAGCCAACTGCTAGCAATTTTCTCGCCATCCTCTCGTGATCTTCTCGCTGCCTTCCCTCTGTGATTTCAACGGCACCAACTTGATCTCCAGTCGCCTTCCTCTGCCTTGCGCCGCCTCCTCGCCGCTTTTCTCCGCTTCATCGTGCCTAGGCGCACGCGTTTCTACGTCTAAGCGGTGGGCTCGCCTAGAGCACCGATTAGGCCCAAGGCTGTGCGATAGGCTGTCGCCGAGCGCTTCAGCTCGCCCAGGCGCACGCTTAATACCGCTTTTTTCAACCTTGGGTTATTTACCATGAGGTAATAACCTACTATGAAAATTCCTACCATGTGTTCCAAATAGAAAAGAAAAAGAAAACCTAAAATATTTTATTGAAATCTTTATTGAATAAAATACAATGTTTTTACAATATTCAAATAGAAAAGAAACTACGATACTTGATAAAAAGAAAACCTAAAATATTTTCCTATATTATTTCTTGTACTTTCTTTTCTTCTTATTCTTCTGTACCTACAAAACAACTCAAAAGAAAACAAAACAATAGAAATGGAAAACAGGGGTTATGGGGGGTTATTGTACTCTCATATTAGGCAATGAAGTGCATTGCAAAACTCATCATAGAGTAGTAAACAGGAAAGGGGCCAAAGTGTGTAATCTGTTCTTATTCCAAATGGGGCCTCGGTCTATGCATCACATGCATGGGGCAAGTTTCACCAATCTAGTAAAAGATAAAAGTCAAAACTGTAATACCCAACAAAAGATCTAGTTCACTTGATCTGATCCATGAGTCACATCAAGCAAACAAGCTGCTCACACAGCCATGCATATGGATGTGTTGTAAACCCAACAGCAACCCTAGGAAGGGGACAAGAAAGCAATTCATGTACACCAAGGGGTGAACCAGCCGTAGCAGCAAAGCTACCATTCCATCTCCATACTCCAGAGCACATCTCTCATTTTATAATCAACACAAGAACACCATTGTTCTTATTAGAACACCAACTGAAACCACCACATCACCAGCATCTGGTTGCTAGAAAAGCCATCCAATAGCTAGGAGGGGAGGAGTTTCACAGGAAAGGAAACAAACCAAGAGGAACTGGCTAGCAATTCATTGAGGTGCATAAGCAAGAAGATGAAGATCAACATCAGGAGGAGCAGGCAACAACAACATCACAAGGTGAAGGCTTACCAGCAATATGAAGTGGAATCTGATCAAGATTCACCACAAGATTCATTATAAGCACATATTTCCAAGCCACTTTTCTAATTTACAACAACAGGTTAGTTTCTTAGATCAGTATAGCATCTGTTCTTGTCTGTTTATTTCTGAGCATGGAGTTGTGTGGGGAAGAGGGATCTCAAACTAGGTAGTAATGCTACTCTAGTATCATCCTAGAGCTAAGATAAAGCCAAGTGAAAGAATCTGTATTTCAGCCACTAAACTAGCTTCAGCCTTTTTTCATCATAAGATTAGTTTCTTTTCTTTTGACACCAACATCAACTACATCACTGTAGATGTTCCCAGCAGCAAGTCATGCTACCTGAGCTACCATTGTGCACTATCCAGGATTGGAGGCACCACAATAGCAGCCCAAAACAGCTAAAGTCATCAGAATAGTTCTTCTATATTAGCTATCTCACGAGTTATTTAAACAAAACAAACTCTATCATTTTCCTAGAAAGTAATCCAGGAATCAAATATGAATATTAGTTGTCCATAATAACAGGAACTCAATCATTTGTCTCTACATCAAGCAATTAAGAAGATAAAGATAATCTGCTTTAACTCTTCTGATTCATATTGTCCAAGATCATGCCTTGCATGATATAATCATCAGCTTATTCTCTAGTTTTTACTAGACAAGCATATAGGGATATAGGCACATTCCCAGAGGGTAACACCTCTGTACCAACAAGTTCATCTATATCTATTAAAATTAGATAATCACCTTCCTAAATGAATTTAGGATTCATATTAGACATTTGATTCAGAAAAGACAGTGAATATAATATTGTCTATTATTAAGCCACACTTGACAGAGTCCATTCAGTAAATCATCTTCCTATCAAAAGGATAGGAATCAATCATCTTCTAAATCATCACTACATAAATTACTTTCTCATAAATCATAGAGCCAGTTTAGATTTAGGAACTTAAGATTTACACAGTAGTTGGAGTAAATCCTGAGGCTAAGCACATCAGTGCTTCACAAGCAAACATCACCTGAACAGAGGGCATCCTAACTTTATTATCACAGTGAGTCACAACCCAACAAATGAACTCACATCCACTATTGTATAAGCATCCACATATAAATGAAGTACACATTCACAGAAGGTTCTCTGACTGAGAACAGAGTGGCAACAACATATTTAGCAGATTACTAACTGACATAAAGAAGAGCAACAAGCTAGGATCATTAGGGTGTAATAGGTACCACAAGGAGATTAACACCCAGAAGAATATCACTGGTAGGATGAACCAGAAGAATTTAACCGAACATCACTGCAGAGGGTGTGAACCCTAGGTTTAGAGATGAAACCTAGATAGGGGTAATCACAGAAAGCACACTTGGCATAGCAAGGTAGATAGAGAATGAAGAGGAGGACAGAAGAGAGATACCCACTTACCGGAGGTCCTCGCTTAGAATCGAGAAGAGGAAGCAGAGGGGTCGTCAACAGCAGATGCGGCACGGCGGCACAGGGAGCGCGGAGGCACTCAACCTGCACCATGCCACAACCAGCAGCCCACCAGTGCCGGGAAGCGAACTCCTAAGCTCCGAGGAGCCACGGGTATGGCGGCATCCACAGTCGTCAAACCCTAGTATGTAACATCCCTAAAATCATGTTTTCAAAGATTACATATCATCCATGCATGAATAATCATTTAGGGATCAATTTCAAAGTCATTACAAAAATAGAAACATTTGAGTGCTTATTATTTTATGTAAGCAAGCATTGATTCAATGCTACCCTCTAGAGAGAGAATATTTGTTTCAAACCAAGATTTGTTTGTCCATAAGTTGGTTTGGTTGAGTTCCAAAGCTTGGACAAAATTTCCAAAACAAAATATGGTTTTAAAACCATTTTCATATCTTTATCAAATCTTGTGCTAAGGCACTGTTTATTTTAAAATTTCAAAGAAACCAAGCAAGTCTAATGAGACAGCAGGGTTTTACACTAAAAAATGTGCAGGTTTCATTTTACAAAAATCCAGAACAAGTTTGAAATCAAACACATTTGATTTCATTTGAATTTGTTTCCTGAAAATCAATTTAGAAAAATAAAAAGGGTAAGGAATTAGAACTGGGTCAGGCGCTACCTTTTCGTCCCATCAACCAAAATAGCCCACCCGGGTTTCCCCTTCTCCCTCTGTTTCTCACCCGACCCGCGCACACCCCCTCATTGACAGGCCTACCCCACTCTGCCCCGTCAGCGTCGTCCCCAAACCCCGCCCACGACCTGGCCTCGCCGTTTCCTCCCTCTCCTTCATTGTCGTGATTTAATCCGGTTAATTGTCGTTGATTGCGTGCGTGATTCTCTCCTCCGCTCCGGCTACTTAACCCCCTCCCCCTCGCGGCCATTTCCCCCAGCAGAGCTAGCCAGAAGCGCCACCAGGTTGCCCACGATTCCACTTGCACCGCCGCGGTACCGAGCAACTCCGGCGTGCGATTCCGGTAAGAATCAACCGCCCCTGTCTCTGATTCATACGAGCATGATCAGTGTGTCCTTGCGCATCTTCTCATACCCTTATTTTGCTCTGTATCATCCTAGAGCGTCGTCATTGTCCACCACTGGAAGCAACCGAAGCTCAGCGCAACTCCGGCGACACCCACTGGTAGCTCCCGACCATCCCTTCCTCTCTTCTGCATACTCACTTGTTCGCCAGGCTTGTGCGCATCTAACGGCACCTCTGGTTTGTCTTAGCGCGCACCACAACCTTGCCCTCGACGACGCCAGAGCTTGCCCGACAATAGGCTTCACTCCGACGAGCAATAGCAGCCGAGTACGAGCGCCCCTGTCTCTCCCTCGACCACCTTGAGCTTCACGGCAGTCCCGCGAACACGGTAAGCACCCCCACTCCTCCCCGCACGATCTAAATCGCTGGCAACCTCTCTGACAGAGTCGCGCCGCCGCTGGCGCCGCCCACCTGTGGTTGTTTGATCCATAGCTGTAGGATCTAGATCTAGCGATTAGAATTAGATCTGTAACGAAGCGGTACGGGCAGATCTGGGCCATATGTGTTAAGTTAGATCTAACGGCCCGCGAGTGTGATCCGGTGCGAAACGGTATCGACCAATCAGACGCTGTCGCGTGGCTAGTTCTTTGTTTTAAAATCTGAATTAGATCTATTAGAGTTTCAAACTTGTAAAATTCATAACTTTTGATCCCCACGTTCAAATTTTATATCATTGGAATCAGGAGAGAAAATACTATCTGTTTATACAATGTGTTTAATGTTTGGCCTATGTAAAAATGGTTGTTTTTGCAGAATCATTTGTAGGCATATTTTGGGTATAGAAATGATTTGAAAAATGATTTAAAAATCAAACAAAGTTTAATTTAGTATATTTTGGTCTTGTTTATGATTCAGTACTGTTTACTTGTCTTGTTTGGTGTAGAAAATCATCACATGGATTTTTGCATGCATTCATATATTTTTGTTTGTATATTTTGTTATGTGATTTTGGTGCCATTATTTTATGTGTAGATTTTGGTGCTAATAGTGATGGTGGTTGTGAAGATTGTTGCAACTCCCCAAACTACCAAGGCAAGTGGTGCTACATGTTTTTGTACCAATATTTTATACCTATGCATTAGAAATATTTTGTATAGGACTTGCATGATTATTTTGCCAAGTATCTATATGTTATGTTGGGAAATCCTAGTAGTTGTAGCAATGTTAGAATTTCCTTTAAGTTAAGATACTTTCTATTGCCATGCTTAGCCTAGCTAGTAGCAACCAAGGGTGGTTTATATAATCATTCTATGAGAAATATTTCTAAGTCTTTGGACTTATGTTTTGCTTAATAAAACAACTAAGTGAATGAAACACCTGGGTGGAATGGAAAGATTGGTTTGTGTTGAGTGGTTACACAAGGCCATTTCAATGGTTTACCTTGTGTATCTCACTTGTGGAAAGCCACCCAGGAACAAAAAGGGATTTGAGATGCCAAATGTTAAGAAGCTTCTAGTGCAGCCATATGGCAATATGGGCTCTGCCTGGATCATATAGGTTGCAATAACTTAGCCATTTGGACGGTTGGTGGTAGTGGGATGATAGGTTGGAACGCGTCCATTTGGTCTAAGGGAAGGCTTCTGAAAGGTCCTGTCTTGGTGAAAATCAAGTCTTGTGGGAAAAGTGCACAACCACTGCAAATGGAAGAATCTAAGTACTTAGCCATGTCCCTGGTATTGGACAACTTGAGCATCAAGACATGGAAGCTATCAAGAATCTCCTCATCCCAATTTTCTAAGTTAAAACTTGTGGTTGAACAAGGGTGAAGGATCACCAATTTCTATTGGTGATTCCTTGGGAAAGTTTTGTCAAAGAAAGACTTAGTGTTTTCAACTAATAGGTAAAACCTATTTTGAGCAAAGCAAGCCTAAGCTACACTTAGCCAAATTCATGTATTAACTAGATGCTAATATATTATTAAGGTATCACTTGCCAATACTATTCCAATGTATTGACCCACTGTGGCTGTAACTTGTGATGTTGCAAGTTATTCTGATGATGATTAGGGGTTATGAGTCTACACTCAACATGCTTGCCTGTGGCACATGAAGATGAAGACTTATTTATATTGTTAAGATTGAACTCTTGTATTAGGCCTATGGCCATGGAGTTTGTAAAAGACTATGTTTGTCTCTGGAATGATATGTAATAATGACCTTTGTTTCTCTGTACTTCACCTTAAACTGTGGATGCTAGCATTGATCCAGGGACTAGCATTGCAATCACAGGGATCCTTACCTTTATAAAGGGAGGGACCTTACATAGTAGCAGTAGGGATCACACCTGGACGCAGCGGGGCGAGAGGAGCGAATCGCCAGGGTAGGAAGGAAGAATAAGGAGCGGCGTGTCATCTGTGATGGTCGGTGATGGCCGCAACGGTAGGTACTCGCCGGCATCGCAGCGTCAATGGCGAGGCTACATCATCGCCAAGGGAAGAGAGGAAGGCGTCAGGGAGGAAGAGAGAAGGAGGGCTGGGTCGCCCAGGAGACCAGGTCACCTGGTCTAGCCCAACCTTGTAGACTGGGCTGGGCTGGCCTAGTAACCGGTTTAATTAATTATCATTAAAAAATAGAAGTTTAAATAAACTCAAATATGGTAATTACCAAAATACCCCTAAATGTATTCCAGCTCTAAAAAAATAGAAAAATCCTAAGAATACATATGATATATAAAAATCATCACAAAAATAATATCCACCTAAGAAAAATATAACTTTACTTATTTAAGTTAAATAAAATGCAAATAAATATTAACACCACTAAAGCCTTAGTGAAATTTCATAAAATAAGGAAAATCCTAAAAATGAATAAAAAAAATTTGCATACGAAAATAAATCTACTATTTTATAAAAATACTAACTTACTCTGTATATAAATAAAACTTGAAGCAAATATTTTAAAATATATAATCCTTTTTGAAATTTTATAAAAATAAGGATAACACCTAAAATTAAATAAAAATTCACTTCTAAGATCTTAAGTAAGTATGTTTTATTAGAAAAATACTAATTATACCATTCCAACACATTTTAAGGTTCTTAAGTAATAAATCCTTATTTATTATCTATTTGATAAATTCTTTAAAAACATTTCTTAAATAAGAAATAATCACAATTTTATATAAAACCTTAAATATCTTACAATTAAATATTACTTACAAAACCATAACTTAATTCTATAATAATACTCAAAAGTAAATTATTAACTTTTAGAAAACTCTTTAAAACCATAACTCCAAGGTAAACCAACAATTTGAATAAATTTTATTCATCATTCACTTATAACAAAAGTGAATGTTATTTATCTCTTAACTATTCTTAAACATGATTTAAAACTTTAATAGATTATTAAAATCATCTAAATCTACTTTTCTTAATAAGATAAATTATATTCATAATAACAAATCACATGTAAACTCATCATTCACTTAAGCTGAAAGTGAATGATCTCATGCCTTTAAACATGCTTGTTGCAAGGTTTAAAACTTATTAATACTTTTAAACACATCACACCCTAGATCTACTTATGTTTTATAGTTAACTTTGGTCTAAACAGTCATAAACATCTCATTTGAAGTTTATTTATATTTAAGTTATCTCAAACTATTCAAGCAAATGCAAACAACATCGATCACATTTTATTAACCATCAAGATCAGTTAAACCTTATCAAAGAAATATTTTCTTCAAAAGTTATTCGTTTTGCCACTTCAAACACCAAACTCATAATAATATCATTCAACTCTTAACAACCCAATACATGAACTTTTATCATAGTCACCAGATGACAATTGATCATAATCACACTACTTTATACTTTACTTGTATATTTTGGATTGTTAACACTTAAGTTCCTTATGAATGCCATTACTTGTAAAGTAAAATTTGAAGTTGAACCAATTATATAAAAGAATCATCTAAATTCACTTCACCCAAGGTATCAGGGATTCACTTTGGGAGTTATACAAAATGCATAGCATTACTTATGCATAACTACATATTGCTTCTTTAAACATTAGTCCTTACCGGACCAATGATGGAGATTTCAGATATCGGATCTTGATGGCTGACTCCTTGTTGACTTGGATCGCTTCGTCGGGAAACCCCAAGAGCAAGGTGTGAGGTGATGGCTCAGTTGATGTGGAGCCTGTTGGGGACCCCAAGAGAAAGGTGTGAAGCAGCACATCAACAAGTCTTCCCTCAGTAAGAAACCGAGATTATCGAACCAGTAGGAGGAAGGAAACGTCACACAGGTGTTGCAAGCAACATGGAAACCTTCACAACACAAACTCAAGACTTTGCCCCAACTAACAGTGAGGTTGTCAATCTCACCGGTTGCTGTAAAAAAGGATTAAACGTATGGTGTGGAAGGTAATGGTTTGCAGCAAATAAACAGGTAACAGTGGAAGATGTATCAATGGTAAAGATTGGACCGGGGTCCATAGTTCAGTAGAGGTGCTCTCCTTAGATAAACAACATGGCATGAAGGGTAAACAAATTATAGTAGGGCAATTGACAGGAACTGAGCAAGGCATAACAGTGCAATACTAGACAAAAATATCCTATGAGATTCGATTAGGCAATACAAAAATATACATAGATCGCCATCCAACTACATCTATGACTAGAAGTCCACCTTCAGGTTATCATCCGAACCCCCTCCAATATTAAGTTGCAAGCAACAGACGACTGCTTTAAGCAAAGTGTGTAAGGTAAACAATCGACTTGTTCCATGAACAAGAGACCGTTGTTTTCTCCCTAGTGGCAACAACACATCTACATCCGAAGAGATTTCTGTCACTTCCCTTAGAAACTAGAGACATGAACCCACTATCGAGCATAAATACCCCCTCTTGGAGTCACTAGCAACTACTTGGCCAAGATAGCTACTAACAACGGAGAGCATGCAAGATCACAAAGAACAAAGATATGATAGAATCAAATAGACAAAACCATTAATAAATCTGACATAGTAATCTCAATATCAATCGGATCCCCACAAACACAACATGCATGATTACAAATAGATTAGATCTTGATCATGAACGGAGCTCACAAGATCTATGCATGAAAGCACAAGGAGGAGATACAACCATCTAGCTACTACATGGACCCGTAGTCCAAGGTGGAACTACTCACGCTTCATACCGGAGAAGAAGGCCTCTGGGATGATCTCCCCTCCGGCAGGGTGCCGGGAAGAACTTCAGATCCCCTCGATCTAGGGACGATGGTGGCGGCGGCTACAGAAGGTTTCGTGGAGTTTTGATCGGGTGCCTAGGGTTTCTGCGTCGGGGGATTCTTATAGGTGAAGGGGCTAGCCAGGAGGGCCACCAGGGGGGCCACACCCTACCCAGGCGCGGGGTGGGCCCACCCATGCCTAGGGAGGTTTGGCCGCCCTGTGGAGCCTCTCTGTATCGTCTTCTGGCTTCGTGTCGCCCACGGTAAAATATTGACTTTGGCTTTTGTCCCGTCCAATTCTGAGAATATTGATTTTCTGCTTTCTGGAACCAAAAACAGAAGGAAACAGGCAACTGGAACTGTGGCAACTTGTTAATAGGTTAGTTCTAGAAAATATATAAAAACACCTCAAAGTGTAGACAAAGCAAATCAAAGTAGATACAAAACAAGCATGGAGCATAAAAAATAATAGATATGTTTCCGACGTATCATGAGGCAGCACAGCAGCAAGTTTTCTCTCAGTAAGAAACTGAGTTTATCGAACTAGTAGGAGGAAGGAAACGTCTCAAAGGTGTTGCAAGCAACGTGGAAACCAGCACAACACAAACTCAAGACTTTGCCCCAACGAAACAGTGAGGTTGTCAAGCTCACCGGCTTGCTGTAACAAAGGATTAACTGTATGGTGTGGAAGGTGATGATGGTTTGCACCAAGTAAATAGTAACAGTGGAGGATGTATCAATGGTAAAGATTGTACCAGGGGTCCATAGTTCACTAGAGGTGCTCTCCTTAGATAAACAAACATGGCATGAACGGTAAACAAATTATAGCAGGGCAATTGACAGGAACTGAGCAAGGCATAACAATGCAATACCAGACAAAAAGATCCTATGAGATTCGATTAGGAAATACAACAATATACATAGACCGCCATCCAACTGCATCTATAACTAGAAGTCCACCTTTGGTTTATCATCCGAACCCACTCCAGTATTAAGTTGCAAGCAATAGACAACTGCTTTAAGCAAAGTGTGTAAGGTAAACAATCCACTTGTTCCGTGAACAAGAGACCGTTGTTTTCTCCCTAGTGGCAACAACACATCTACAACCGAAGAGATTTCTGTCACTTCCCTTAGAAACTAGAGACATGAACCCACTATCGAGCATAAATACCCCCTCTTGGAGTCACTAGCAACTACTTGGCCAAGATAGCTACTAACAACGGAGAGCATGCAAGATCACAAACAACACGGATATGATAGAATCAATAAGACAAAACCATTAATCAATATGACATAGTAATCTCAATATCCATCGGATCCTCCCAAACACAACATGCATGATTACAAATAGATGAGATCTTGATCATGAACGGAGCTCACAAGATTATACATGAAAGCAGAAGGAGGAGATAGAACCATCTAGCTACTACATGGACCCGTAGTCCAAGGTGGAAGTACTCACGCTTCATACCGGAGAAGAAGGCCTCCGGGATGATCTCCCCTCCAGCAGGGTGCCAGGAAGAACTTCAGATCCCCCCCGATCTAGGGATGGTGGCGGCTACAGAAGGTTTTGTGGAGTTTTGATCGGGTTCCTAGGGTTTCTGCGTCGGGGGCTTCTTATAGGCGAAGGTGCTAGCCAGGAGGGCCACCAGGGGGGCACACCCTACCCAGGCGCGGGATGGGTCCACCCACGCCTAGGGGGGTTTGGACGCCCTGTGGTGCCTCTCCGTCTCATCTTCTGGCTTCGTGTCGCCCACGGTAAATATTGACTTTGGCTTTTGTCCCGTCCAATTCCGAGAATATTGATTTTCTGCCTTTCTGGAACCAAAAACAGAAGAAAACATGCAACTTGCACTATGGAAACTTGTTAATAGGTTAGTTCCAGAAAAGATATAAAAACACCTCAAAGTGTAGACAAAGCAAATCAAAGTAGATGCTAAACAAGCATGGAGCATTAAAAAGTATAGATATGTTTCCGACGTATCAAGCATCCCCAAGCTTAACTCCTGCTCGTCCTCGAGTAGGTAAGTGATAAAATAATAATTTTTTAGGTGATATGCACCGTCAAAACCAAGATCAAACCATTTGCAAGCATTGAAGGCCGAGATCAAAGAACTCTAAACATGTGCATGAAAGATGGAGTTCTAACAATAAGACAAAGTAACTATGCATATAACATGAAAGTCTACAAGCAAAGATCATGAATAATATGCATTGAAAGACGTTTGTTTGTTTCACATACAGAAAACATGGCATAGTGGCATTCAGCTTGTCCCTCATAGAGTAGCAAATAGACGCATAGGACACCTTCAAAGTTCATAAGAGTGACTAGATACAAGTAGGACAAGAACAAGTAATATCACAATATACATCAATCAATAAGTTTTGGGACACTGCACACATAATGGAAACTATGCTCTCTTAATGGTGCCTAAAGGTAGAAGGTGGAGACTCAATATAATAGTGGAAGAAAGGCCCTTCAAAAAGGGAAGCGGGGATTTCAAGTTTCAAAAAGAGTTTCCAAAAAATATGGTACTTGTTAGCTTTCATCCCTCATTGCCCCTATCATAAGCATCTTGAAGTGATTAAGGTTAAAGTGAACAAATTATGGAGTATATGCTTGACAAAGTATTGTTGGAATTATGCCCTAGAGGCAATAATAAAGATGTTATTATTATAATTCTTGTTCATGATAATGTTTATATTCCATGCTAGAATTGTATTAAGCGGAAACTTTAATACTTGTGTGGTTTGTGAACAACACGTGTCCCTAGTACGCCTCTATGGACTAGCTCATTGATTAATGATGGTTAAGGTTTCCTAACCATGGACATGAGTTGTCAATTAATAATGAGATCATATCATTGGGAGAATGATATGATGGACAGACCCAAACTAAGCGAAGCAATTAGATCGTGTCATCGTGTTCGTCTTTGCGAAGCTTTTCTTATGTCAAATATTGTATTCCTTAGACCATGAGATAATACAACTCCCTGGTATCGGAAGAAAGCTTTGAGGTCATCAAACGTCATCCTATCAGAGGGTGATCATAAAGGTGTCTCTTAGGTGATCGGAAAGTATCTGTTGGGTTGTATGTATCGAGATGGGATTTGTCCCTCCCAAGTCGGAGAGATATACTTCGGGCCCACTCGGTAATCGATATCAACACCGCTTGCAAGCATGTGGTTAAGGAGTTAATCACAAAGTGATATCGGATTACGGAACGAGTAAAGTACTTGCTGTGAACGAGATTGAACTAGGTATGACGGTACCGACGATCGAATCTCGGGCAAGTAAAATATCGCGAGACGAAGGGAATATATATATGGGATTGATTGAATCCTGGCATCGTGGTTCATCCGATATGATCATCGATGAATGTGTGGGAGTCAATATGGGTTTCCAGACCCCGCTGTTGATTATTGATAGAAGATCATGTCTGCATATTCTTGAACCCGCAGGGTCACACACTTAACGTGTCTCGACGCTAGGATAGATTGGATAATTGGTTTATGAGTTTTTGTTCGGAGTCTCAGATGGGATCCGGGACATCACGAGAGGTTCCGGAATGGTCCGGAGAATAAGATTCATATAAGGCAGTGCAGTTTTTGGAGTTCGGAATTGTTCCGGGTTAATCGGTATTGTACCGGAAGCTTCTAGAACCTTCCGGAAGGGGACCAACGTGGCCACACCTTCCGGGAGGGGGCATGGGCCTATGAGGGAGTGCCCTGGCCGCATTGGTCCAGGGGCACAAGGCCCCATAGGGCCCAGCCGGCCAAAGAGGGTTTAAACCCTAGATAGAGCTTCTAGAAGGGGGTTTCCTTGTCCCCCACTCTTCCTCCTTGGGGCCGCCGGCCTTGGCTTGGGGGAGGGGCTAGGGCTGCGCCCACCCCTCTATATATAGAGGGCTGGGGGCGCACCAACCCCACACACCTTCCCCTCCAACCCTAGCCGCCCTGCTGCCCTTCCTCTCTCCCTCCCGACTGTTTGTAGGCGAAGCCCTGCTGCAGAAATTCTCCACCATATACACCACGCCGTCGTGTTGTAGATCCAATCCATCTCTCCACCATACTTGCTGGTCTGAGGAAGGAGGAGACGTCGAGGTGCTGCACGTGTGCATCTCACGGAGGCACCGCCACTTGTGGTGCTAGATCGGATCGGATCGGATCGCGAGGAGGAGAAGCGAGTACGACTATATCACCCACGTTCCGACGAACGTTCCGCTATGCGAATCTTCAAGGGTATGAAGATCTAATCCAATCTCTCTCGTTGTTTGCATCTCCTAGATTAGATCTTGGCTTTCCCTCTGTTAGCATCCGTAGAAAATTTTGATTTACTATGCCGCGAAACCCTTCAGTGGTATCAGAGCTAGATCTATGCGTAGATGTGTTTCACGAGTAGAACGAACATGGTTGTTGCGGGCGTTGATGTTTTATGTTGCAAGCCTCTTGTTTGTGTTCTTCTTATGACGCGGGATAGTGAGATTGAAGCGGTCCAGGCCAACCTTACGCGACGTCGTTCGCGAGACCGGCTCCGCACTTGACGTGTGGCTTGTTCCACACATGCGGCTGGTGGATGTCAGTTTCTCTCACTATAGTTGTCATGGGATTAACACCGGAGTTTGGCAACCATAATATCACCGTTGTGGCTTTCCGTAGGTAAGAATCGTTCTTAGCATCTACTCCCATAAGCCACGTAAAACATGCAACAACAAAGTAGAGGCGTCTAACTTGTTTTTGCAGGGAGTGTTTTCTGTGATATGGTATGGCCCAAGATGTGATGTGTATAATGTATGCGATGATCATGTTTTGTAATGTTCCACGACTTGCATGTCGATGAGTACACAACCGGCAGGAGCCATATGTTTGTCTTTATAATTGTGTATGACCTGTGTGTCAACTTCTTATGCGCCATGTAATAGTTTCACTTTATCGCTAAGTAGTTAGCAATAGTTGTAGTTGCTATTCGTGGTGGAGGCAATCATGGTGGAGTGATGGATATCATGCCGGAACGCACAAGATGGAGATCATTGCGCGAAGATTGGCTATACCATGTCACATAAAGTTATATGCATGTGATGTTTATCCTTTTATGTATCTTATTATGCTTAGATCGCGACGGTAGCATTATAAGATGATTCCTCACTTAAAGATCAAGATAAAAACTGTGTTCTCCCCAAGTATGCACCGTTGCGAAAGTTCGTCGTGTCCAAGCATCACGTGATGATCGGTTGCTATAGACTCTACGCTCACATACAACGGGTGCAAGCCAGTTTTGCACACGCGGAAATACTTGGGTCTAACTTGGCGAGCCTAGCATGTACAGACATGGCCTCGGAACACAAGAACCGAAAGGTTAAGCATGAGTCATATGAATGATATGATCGACACTTCGTTGTCCACCATTGAAACCACATCTCTTCTCGTGATGATCGGATTAGGTGTGGTGAATTTGGATCGTGTACACTAAACAACTTGAGGGATGTTGAATTTAGTGGGAGTTCATCTAGTAATTTGATTAAGTTGAACTATTTATCATGAACATAGTCTAAATTGTACTTGCAAATACTGTAGATCACATGGCCAAGTCCAACTTCAACTTCAACGTTTTTGCTGAGATAGAAAAGCTTAGAAACAATGGGTCTAACTTCACCAAATGGTTCCGCATTCTGAGAATCATTCTCGCTGGCGGACAAAAGGACTATGTCCTTGAGAAAGCGCTAGGTGACGCCCCTGCTATAGATGCGCCGGCTGATGAAAAAGCTGTTTATCAGTCGCGCAAGGATGATTATGATTTGATTAAGATCGCCATGTTGTATGCTATGGAATCGGATCTTCAAAATCGTTTTGAGGAGTTCGCCGGGCCCTTTGAGATTCTCGAGGAGCTGAAAAACATGTTTCAGACTCAAGCCCGTTCTGAGAGATATGAGATCTCTAAGAAATTCTTTAACTACAAGATGGAGGAAGGGAGTTCCATTAGTGAGCACGCCATTAAGATGACGGGCTACACTCAACGCCTTGAGCAACTGGAATGCACGATTCCAGAGGATCTCAAGATTGACAGGGTTCTGCAATCACTCCCTCCCAGCTACAAAAGTTTTGTAGTGACTCATAATCAGATTGGTTCCACTGATATGATCACCGAGCTCTTCGCAAAGCTGAAGGCTGCGGAGGTGGACATCAAGAAGGATAATCATGTGTTGATGGTCAACAAGCCCTCCTTTAAGAAAGGTAAGGGAGCAAAGAAGCCCTTCAAGAAGGGCGGCGGCAAACGCACTGCCCCTGCTGAGAAGAAGCTCAAGTCTGGTCCTAAGCCGGACACTGAGTGCTTCTATTGCAAGGACAAGGGTCACTGAAAGCGCAACTGTCCGAAGTACTTAGCGGACAAGAAGGCTGGCACCATCAAAGGTATATTTGATATACATGTTATTGATGTTTTCCATACTAGCCCTCGTTGTAGTGCCCGGGTATTTGATACTGGTTCGGTTGCTAATATTTGTAACTCGAAACAGGAACTACGGAATAGACGGCGGCTTGCGAGGGATGAGGTGTCGATGCGCGTTGGCAACGGATCTAGAGTTGATGTGATGGCCGTCGGCACGCTCTCCTTAGTTTTACCTTCGGGATTAGTTTTAAACCTTAATAAATGTTATTATGTGCCTGCGTTGAGCATGAACATTATTTCTGGATCGTGTTTATTGCAATACGGTTATTCATTTAAATCGGAGAATAATGGTTGTTCTATTTATATGAGTAACATCTTTTATGGTCATGCACCTATTGTGAATGGTTTATTTCTACTAAATCTCGAAAGGGATGAAACACACATCCATAACATTGAGGCTAAGAGATGCAAAGTAGATAGTGATAATACTACTTATTTGTAGCACTGTCGTCTAGGTCATATTGGTGTAAAGCGCATGAAGAAACTCCATTCTGATGGACTTTTGGAGTCTCTTGATTTTGAATCATTTGACACATGCGAACCATGCCTCATGGGCAAGATGATCAAAACCCCGTTCTCCGGTATGATGGAGCGAGCAACGGACTTGTTGGAAATCATACATACCGATGTATGCGGACCGATGAGTGTTTCGACGAGCGGTGGATATCGCTATTTTCTCACTTTTATCGATGACTTAAGTAGATATGGGTATATCTATTTAATGAAACATAAATCTGAAACGTTTGAAAAGTTCAAAGAATTTCAGAATGAAGTGGAGAACCATCGTAACAAAAAGATTAAGTTTCTACGATCCGATCGTGGAGGTGAATATTTGAGTTATGATTTTCTCACGCATCTTAAAGCAAGTGGAATCGTTTCACAACTCACGCCACCCGGAACACCACAGCGCAATGGTGTGTCTGAACGCCGGAATCGAACCCTATTAGATATGGTCCGATCAATGATGTCTCTTACTGATTTGCCGTTATCATTTTGGGGTTATGCATTAGAAACCGCTGCATTCACTTTAAATAGGGCTCCATCTAAATCCGTTGAGACGACACCGTATGAACTATGGTTTGGTGCTAAACCTAAGTTGTCGTTTCTTAAAGTTTGGGGATGCGAAGCTTACGTCAAGAAGTTGATGCCGGACAAGCTCGAACCCAAAGCGGAGAAATGCGTCTTCATAGGATACCCTAAGGAAACTATTGGGTATACCTTCTATCACAGAACCTAAGGCAAAGTGTTTGTCGCAAAGAACGGTTCCTTTCTTGAGAAGGAGTTTCTCTCGAAAGAAGTGAGTGGGAGGAAAGTAGAGCTAGACGAGGTTATTGAACCTTCTCTTGAATTAGAGAGTAGCGCAACACCTGAAATTGTTCCAGTGCCGCCTGCACCAACAATAGAGGAAGCTAATGACAAGGATCATGAAGCTTCGGACGATGCAGCTACTGAACGTCGCAGATCGACAAGGTCGCGTGCCCCTCCTGAGTGGTACGGCAACCCTGTTTTGACTGTCTTGTTAGTAGAAGACAGTGAACCTACGAACTATGAGGAAGCGATGATGAGCCCATACTCTGAGAAATGGCTAGAAGCCATGAAATACGAACTAGGATCCATGAGCGAAAACCAAGTATGGACTTTGGTGGACCCTCCTAGCGACCGAAAGGCCGTTGAGTGCAAGTGGATTTTCAAGAAGAAAACGGACGCGGATGGTAATGTTACTGTCTATAAAGCACGGCTTGTCGCGAAAGGTTTTCGACAAGTTCAAGGTGTTGACTACGATGAGACTTTCTCTCCCGTAGCGATGTTTAAGTCCATTCGGATTTTATTAGCAATTGCTGCGTTTCATGATTATGAAATATGGCAGATGGATGTCAAGACTGCTTTCCTCAATGGCTACATTAATGAAGAGTTGTATATGATGCAACCCGAAGGTTTTGTCGATCCTAAGGATGCTGATAAAGTATGCAAACTTCAGCGTTCTATTTATGGACTAAAGCAAGCATCTCGGAGTTGGAACCTTCGTTTTGATCAAGTGATCAAGAGCTTTAGATTTTTTCCAAATTGCTATGAAGCTTGTATCTACAAGAAAGTGAGTGGGAGCTCGGTGACGTTTCTGGTACTATATGTGGATGACATATTGATTATTGGAAATGACATCAACATGCTTAATGATGTGAAGAGTTATTTGAACAAGTGTTTTTCAATGAAAGACCTAGGTGAAGCTGCTTATATATTGGGCATCAAAATCTATAGAGATAGACAAAGACGCCTGATAGCTTTAAGCCAGAGTACATACCTAGACAAAGTTCTGAAAAGGTTCAGAATGGATACGGCAAAGAAAGGTTCAGTGCCTATGTTGTCAGGTAAGATATTGATCAAGGCTCAGTGTCCAGCTACGGTAAATGATAGGGAAGCTATGAGCAAAGTGCCTTATGCCTCGGCCATAGGTTCTATCATGTAAGCCATGTTGTGTACTAGACTGGATGTGTCCAATGCTCTTAGTTTGACGAGCAGATATCAAAGTGATCCAGGAGTGGAACACTGGACAGTCGTGAAGAACATCCTAAAGTACCTAAATAGGACTAAAGAAATGTTCTTAGTCTATGGGGGTGATGAACAGCTCGTTGTAAAAGGTTACATCGACGCTAGTTTCGACACCGACAAGGATGATTCTAAATCTCAGACAGGATACGTGTATATTTTGAATGGAGGAGCTGTGAGCTGGAGAAGCTGCAAGCAAAGCGTGATCGCGGGATCTACAGTAGAAGCGGAATACATGGCTGTTGCAGAAGCGTCAAGTGAAGGAGTTTGGATCAGAAACTTCATCACTGAGCTTGGAGTGGTTCCAAGTGCATTGGAACCACTGGAGATATTGTGTGACAACACTGGCGCCATAGCACTCGCTAAGGAACCAAGATATCATCCAAAGACCAAGCATATCAACCGCAAGTTTCATATAATCCGAGATTATATAGCAGATGGAGATCTGAAGATTAGCAAAGTACATACATATCTGAATGTCGCAGATCCATTGACTAAACCTCTTCCACGTGTAAAACATGATCAGCACCTCAGTGCCATGGGTGTGAGATTGTTTCCAAATGTAAACTAGATTATTGACTCTAGTGCAAGTGGGAGACTGTTGGAATTATGCCCTAGAGGCAATAATAAAGATGTTATTATTATAATTCTTGTTCATGATAATGTTTATATTCCATGCTAGAATTGTATTAAGCGGAAACTTTAATACTTGTGTGGTTTGTGAACAATACCGTGTCCCTAGTACGCCTCTATGGACTAGCTCATTGATTAATGATGGTTAAGGTTTCCTAACCATGGACATGAGTTGTCAATTAATAATGAGATCATATCATTGGGAGAATGATATGATGGACAGACCCAAACTAAGCGAAGCAATTAGATCGTGTCATCGTGTTCGTCTTTGCGAAGCTTTTCTTATGTCAAATATTGTATTCCTTAGACCATGAGATAATACAACTCCCTGGTATCGGAAGAAAGCTTTGAGGTCATCAAACGTCATCCTATGAGAGGGTGATCATAAAGGCGTCTCTCAGGTGATCGGAAAGTATCTGTTGGGTTGTATGTATCGAGATGGGATTTGTCCCTCCCAAGTCGGAGAGATATACTTCGGGCCCACTCGGTAATCGATATCAACACAGCTTGCAAGCATGTGGTTAAGGAGTTAATCACAAAGTGATATCGGATTACGGAACGAGTAAAGTACTTGCTATGAACGAGATTGAACTAGGTATGACGGTACCGACGATCGAATCTCGGGCAAGTAAAATATCGCAAGACGAAGGGAATATATATATGGGATTGATTGAATCCTGGCATCGTGGTTCATCCGATATGATCATCGATGAATGTGTGGGAGTCAATATGGGTTTCCAGACCCCGCGGTTGATTATTGATAGAAGATCATGTCTGCATATTCTCGAACCCGCAGGGTCACACACTTAACGTGTCTCGACGCTAGGATAGATTGGATAATTGGTTTATGAGTTTTTTTTCGGAGTCTCGAATGGGATCCGGGACATCACGAGAGATTCCGAAATGGTCCGGAGAATAAGATTCATATAAGGCAGTGCAGTTTTTGGAGTTCGGAATTGTTCCGGGTTAATCGGTATTATACCGGAAGCTTCTAGAACCTTCCGGAAGGGGACCAACGTGGCCACACCTTCCGGGAGGGGGCATGGGCCTATGAGGGAGTGCCCTGGCCGCATTGGGCCAGGGGCACAAGGCCCCATAGGGCCCAGCCGGCCAAAGAGGGTTTAAACCCTAGATAGAGCTTCTAGAAGGGGGGTTTCCTTGCCCCCCACTCTTCCTCCTTGGGGCCGCCGGCCTTGGCTTGGGGGAGGGGCTAGGGCTGCGCCCACCCCTCTATATATAGAGGGCTGGGGGCACACCAACCCCACACACCTTCCCCTCCAACCCTAGCCGCCCTGCTGCCCTTCCTCTCTCCCTCCCGACTGTTTGTAGGCGAAGCCCTGCTGCAGAAATTCTCCACCATATACACCACGCCGTCGTGTTGTAGATCCAATCCATCTCTCCACCATACTTGCTGGTCCGAGGAAGGAGGAGACGTCGAGGTGCTGCACGTGTGCATCTCACGGAGGCACCGCCACTTGTGGTGCTAGATCGAATCGGATCGCGAGGAGGAGAAGCGAGTACGACTACATCACCCACGTTCCGACGAACATTCCGCTGTGCGAATCTTCAAGGGTATGAAGATCTAATCCAATCTCTCTCGTTGTTTGCATCTCCTAGATTAGATCTTGGCTTTCCCCCTGTTCGCATTCGTAGAAAATTTTGATTTACTATGCCGCGAAACCCTTCAAGTATAAGTTGGAAATCTCATGTCCCTTGAATACGAGGGCCACACCTCATGCTACTCAACTTCAGTCACCTATAAGTTCTTGTCATAGTAAGTACATGTGTATCATAGAGAACCGCCAACGGGGTACCCCTGGCACATGATACAGGAGCTATTCCATAACCAAAATGATAAGGCAAACAGACAATGAGCATCTCAGCGATCTTTTTATTTACTATGTGCATAGATTTTTATTGAGGATGCTTCACAGAATGCTCATTATGGTGATGCTGCAAGTTTCCACCATGATTAGGCATGGCTTAGGCTAGCGGCCCAGGCGTTTCTCTAACACAAAATACATAACTCCATGAACTTACAAGCTCCCTCTTTATTTCACACTAGTCACATCCATAGACAAAAGAGCATAATATCAACTGTGTACAAAGTACAAGTGCAATGTTGAAAACGTTCCCCATGACAGCACGGTTCTGCTAATTCCAATGTATAAGTGCAAGCATATACAACATAGATGACACAATGGTTAAAGTTTATTAGGGGCAAGGAATATAAAGTGTGCCATCAAGTTTGTGAGGGCTTTAATCACTAAGTTTTCACATAACAAAATACTTTTTAATTGGAAGATAGCTGAAAACAAGAATATACTTGGAATGATGTAACACACCATGCATAGGAATTTATAGTGGACACTTTTGAGTAACTTGGTTTATTGGGAGTTGGAATCATGAGTAGAGCTTACTCATACAAGTGGAGGCTAGCAAAAGACTCGGAGCAACAAACTAAGAGAGCAATAATGACCATAATCATGCAGAGCGACAAAACATTACTAAAGCATGGAGTGGTACTACAAGTCAAGGACTAAATGATCATAGAGGCTATGGTGACTTGTTCATAGTCATAACATGGTGTGAGCATGTGCCAAGTCAACCCAAACAAGACATCAAAGGAGAATACCACAATACTATGCTTTTGTATGCTAAAACAACGCATGATTTTTTTCAAGGCACATTAAGCAATCCCAATTGTTTGTAACAAGACATTCTACAACAATAATCACTAAGCATAAGGTCAAAACAACACCTAGAATGTCATGCTAAATTCTAAGTCACAGTCAATGCAAGCTCCTCTTGCACTTTCAAGCAGGAACTTCCTACTCCTTCCCAACACCAATCGACTTATTTGAAACAACAGAGCCAGAAAGGGGGTATAAACTACTTTATTCAAGCAAAATAAACAAACTAAGCAAACCAAATTAAAACTAATACGTTCCAAGAACAACACAACAGTGCATGAAACAATAAAAACGAAATGTCTAGAAAGACCTGAGCTTTTTATTGATGAAGAATGGGATGGGTATCCCCAAGCTTTGACGCTTGTACCTCTTGGATATTTCTTGGGGTGACACCGGGGTGGCATCCCCGAGCTTGAGATTTTGTCCATTCTTCATCTCATTACATCATTCTTTCTCTACACTTGAAAATTTTCCTTCATACAAAACTTCACACAATCTTCATTAGCAACATTAGTGTATTCAAAAGATAATAGACCCTTGGGTTTAGCTTGGAACAACAATACTTTTCACTAAAAACTCAAGATACTGTAGCAACTCCTTCAAAAATTTAAATTCCCCAAAAGATAACTCAAAAAGAAATCAATAAGAAGCAAATGCAAATAATGGCAGAAATCTGTCAAAACAGACCAGCAGGTAGAAACCAATTTTTTTGAAAACATTCTGTTGCTCAAATCAAAAAGTGTTGAACCAATGGAAGTTATCTAATATACTGGAGGATTTATTCATAAATTTTCATCTCAATCCGACTTACTGAGACTCCTCACAATTTTTTATGGTGGAGGACAAAAATCTGTTTCGGGACAGCAACTCCCCAAATCTTACTTCCCTCTCATTAGAGGTCATTCTTGGCACAAAAAGCAAACAAAAATGATATGGAGAGGTCATTACTGAAGTAATAACTTCCAAGACTCAGGTAAACTCTTGGGTTATCTCCCAACAAGTACTTTTCTTTAGCGCCTTTAAGTTAGGCACAAGAAGCAAGAAATCAAGTATTTTCAAATGAGGAAGCATTAACATCAAACCTTGCTTTCAAAGGAGGAGCAAAAAGCAACTTCTCTCTCCTCATAGGTAAGTGTTCAATACCTTTCTTGAATGTAAATTGATATTTAATGGTGCCTTCTTTCATATCAATGATGGCACCAACAGTTTTAAGAAAAGGTCTTTCCAAAGTAATAGGACAAGAAGCATTGTATTCAACATCCAAAACATAGAAATCAACATGGACATAAGCATTGTTAACCATAATTAAAACATCATTAATACTCCCCATGAGTTTCTTCTTAGCATTAAGTAGGACATCCAAATAATAATCTTCCAAAGGTGGCAAATCAAGAATTTCATAAATCTTCCTAGGCATAATAGAGACACTGGAACCAAGATCATATGAAGCTTTGAGATCAAAGTTATTCACTTGCACATTAATAATGGGTTCTCAACTATCTTCTACTTTCCTAGGATAGAAGCTTTGTGTTTTAACTTCTCTCCCTTAATATTAACAAGAGCATCTGTAATGTGTTTGGTGAAAGCAACATGCATATCACTAGCATCAGGACTTCTAGCAAATTTTTGCAGGAACAAAATCACTTCAGAAATATTGCAACCATCTATATCAAAGTCAAACTTAGCATCACTAGTAGTAGACTCATTAGGCTTAGGCTTTGTAGGAGGAGACTTCTTGTGGTTTAGTGGTATCCATTCTAGTGATGGTGCACACACTATTGTTTCTATCAATTTCAGCTTCCCTTTCCCACCTAGCATGAAGTTGAGCTAACAGCCTAACATTTTCATCAATAGTAACTTATATTGCATGAGTAGCAGCAAAGGCACTTTCCATGGTTTCAGGTTTAGCAGCCATTTTATTAATCAAAGAGGATCGTGCTTCAGACAGGGAGGAAATATTTTTATCAATAGTTAACAACTTTTCCTCCACAGTTTTGTTGAAAGCAGTTTGTTTACTAATAAAGTCTTTGAGCATAACTTCAAGTTCAGAGGGGGCACTTCTAGCATTGTTGTAGGAGTTTCCATAGGAATTGCTATTATTAGGAGGATACGGCCTATAGTTGTTACCACCAAAATTATTCCTATAGGAATTGTTGTTGAAATTGTTGTTTCTAATGAAGTTCACATCAACTTGCTCTTCTTGAGAAACCAAAGAGGCTAAGGGAACATTATTTGGATCTAAAGGAGCTTTACCATTAACAAGCATATCCATAATAACATCAATCTTACCACTCAAAGAGGAGGTTTCTTCAACATAATTTACCTTCTTAGCATGTGGAGCTCTCTCAATGTGCCATTCAGAGTAATTAGCCACCATATTATCAAGGAGTTTTGTTGCAGCACCCAAAGTGATGCCCATAAAGGTACCTCCATCAGCTGAATCCAACAGGTTTCTTGAAGATAAGTTCAAACCTGCATAAAAAGACCGGATAATCATCCAAGCAGTGAGTCCATGAGTGGGACAATTCTTAACCAAAGACTTCATTCTTTCCCAAGCTTGAGCAACATGTTCATTATCAAGTTGTTTAAATTTCATAATGTCACTTCTCATAGATATAATCTTAGCAGGAGGGTAGTACTTTCCAATAAAAGCATCTTTGCACTTAGTCCAAGAATCAATACTATTTCTAGGCAAGGATAACAACCATTCTTTAGCTTTTCCTCTCAAGGAGAAATGAAACAGCTTGAGCTTAATAATATCTCCATCTACATCCTTATACTTTTGCATCTCACAAAGTTTAACAAAGTTATTGAGATGGGCAACAACATCATCAGAACTAGCACCAGAAAATTGCTCTCTCATCACAAGATTCAACAAAGTAGGATTAATTTCATAAAAGGTAGCATCAGGAGCAGGTGGAGCAATATGAGTGCTAAGGAAATCATTGTTGTTTGTGCTAGTGAAGTCACACAGCTTGGTATTCTCAGCAGAGTTCATTTTGGCAAAAGTGGAGCAAGCCAAAAACAACAGCAGCATAGCAAGAACTATTTTTTTTGTGTTTTTGAATAAAGAAAGCAAACCAAACTAAACTATTTTTTTTGGAGTTTTTGACAAAAGAGGCAAACAAAACCAAGCAAAAGAAACTAAGCAAACTAAAAACAAAGAAAAGAGAAAGGTTGAGGAGGACTCCCTTTGTGAAGACGTCCTTAGCCTCCCTGAAAATGGTGCCAGAAAAAGTGTTGATGGCTGACTCCTTATTGACTTGGAGCGCTTCGTCGGGAAACCCCAAGAGCAAGGTGTGAGGTAGCAAAGAAGCAAGTTTTCCCTCAGTAAGCAACCGAGGTTATCGAACCAGTAGGAGGAAGGAAACGTCTCAAAGGTGTTGCAAGCAACATGGAAACCTGCACAACGCAAACTCAAGACTTTGCCCAAACGAAACAGTGAGGTTGTCAAGCTCACCGGTTTGCTATAACAAAGGATTAACTGTATGGTGTAGAAGGTGATGATAGTTTGCAGCAAGTAAATAGTAATAGTGGAGGATGTATGAATGGTAAACATCTACAACCAAAGAGATTGCTGTCACTTCCCTTGGAAACTAGAGGCATGAACCCACTATCGAGCATAAATACCCCCTCTTGGAGTCCCTAGAAACTACTTGGCCAAGATAGCTACTAACAACGAAGAGCATGCAAGATCACAAACAACACAGACATGATAGAATCAACAAGACAAAACCATTAATCAATCTGACATAGTAATCTCAATATCCATCGGATCCCCGTAGACACAACATGCATGATTACACATAGATGAGATCTTAATCATGAACGGAGCTCACAAGATCTAGACATGAAAGCACAAAGGAGGAGATACAACCATCTAGCTACTACATGGACCCGTAGTCCAAGGTGGAACTACCCACGCTTCATACCAGAGACTGGCATGATGAAGAATAAGGCCTCCGGGATGATCTCCCCTCCGGCAGGGTGCCGGGAAGAGCTTCATATCCCCCGATCTAGGGACGATGGTGGCGGCGGCTACAGACGGTTTCGTGGAATATTGATCGGGTTACTTAGGGTTTCAGCATCGGGGGCTTCTTATAGGCGAAGAGGCGAGGCTGGAAGGCGGCCAGGGGGCCCACACCCTGCCTAGGCGCGGGCCTACCCTAGGCCGCGCCTGGGGGGGTGGCCACCCTGTGGCGCCCCTCCGTATCTCCTTTGGACTCCATGTTCTCCTTGGTGAAATATTTACTTTGGCTTTTGTCCCGTCCAATTCCGAGAATATTTCCTTATTAGATTTTCTGGAACCAAAAACAACAGAAAGCAGGCAACTGGCACTGTGGCAACTTGTTAATAGGTTAGTACCAGAAAACATATGAAAAGCACATCAAAGTGTGGACAAAGCAAAGCAAAGTAGATACTAAACAAGCATGAAACATAAAAAATTATAGATACGTTTCCGACGTATCAGATCTTATGTCGTCTCGAAGACCGTGAGTGCATAATCTTGCAATCACAAAAGACAAGTTCACACTTGCTGATGTCCTTTGATTATTTTCTATAAAGTATTTGCAAATCCAGTATTGTCATCACCTACATTTCAAAAAGGTCAGAAAACACTATTTTTTATAATAATATGATTATAGGTTATTTCAAGGTTTCAAAAAGCGCTAGGCGGTAGGCGGGCGATGACCCTCTGCCTAGTGCCTAGCCTACTTAGGTGTAGCCTAGGCGAGACTAGGCGTTTTTATATTACGACGGGTCTGGAGGGTGAGTGTATAATATTTTGTTACAAATACAAATAACACAATATAACTAATACTCCCTCCGTTCTAAATATGTTCTAAATATAAGATGTTTTAGCCTTATTCTGACACACATGTATGTAGACACCTTTTGGTTTGTAGGTTCACTTATTTTGCTCTGAAACTTAGATAGATGTGTTTCAAAGAAAGACTAAAACATCTTATATTTTTCAAAGAAAGACTAAAACATCTTATATTTTGAAATAGAGTGAGTATTCGGTTATCTTTCTGTCTTTCAAACTACTTGGATACATAAACATAAGTCACTTTTCTAGATATATTTCGTACATACATGTAAACATTTATACTATTTATGACATTAGGTGCATGAAGGATACTAGTTAGCAAACACATTGTAAGGTTCTGGATGAGTAAATCCTGACATGTTTTGTACAAGTCGTCATACCAAAACGAGATTAAGAAACTAGATATTTTTAATCTCATCAACCACATAAATAATGAAATAAATTATGATACAGATCACACAAACACAACATGGAAACACATCACCTAATATATTAATAAATAGGCAAGCAAAAATCATGCACACAAGTGACACATCTCGTGCTGGAGCTACTTTGCTGGAACTCGGACGAATATATAAGCGTAGAATGACAGTGGAAACTAGCAACATGTACTAATGTCTATTACCGAGATCATAAAAGGGAAATTCCACACAGGTTCACACATCACATGATAGTTCGACAAATATAAGGCAAATATTTTGCCTCGTTTCAAAAAAAAAGATAGTTCGACAAATAAAACAGAGATAGGACATAACATAAGTACTTGGCAAGGGACACTCATGCACTCGCACCTACTCAATAGTCATCTGCATCATCTTCCGAAGGCATATCCTCATCATCAAACTCCTCTTCTTCTGATTCGAACTCCTCTTCTTCATAAAGTTGTCTTAGTCTTGCACTTCTACGTGGCTCAAGCTGTTCATGAACTTCCATTTCTTCTCTAGTGACACTCCCTTGCATCCCTATTGTACTATCCACCTCTTCCTCATCCTCATCCCTATAGACGACCACAGCACAATCGCCCCCTCCCTCAAAGAGAAAACCTTGAGCTTCAGTAGTTTCAGCAGATAAGAGGACATCTGCAATCTTCTTTTCCTTGATCATTTGTTTCTTGGCCATTATTCTTGAATTAAACTGTATGAAAACTAGAGAGTTTAGGCGCTCTGTAGTCAGCCTATTTCTTTTCTTTGTATGAATCTGCAGAACACAACATGAGAATTTATTTAAATGTAATTGAATAATTGAGACGTGAGATTAGGTACTTGGGGAACTAACATTTTTGAAGGTACTCCAATTCCTTTCACAACCTGAAGCACTCGAGGTCAATGAGAGGATTCTCATAGCCATCCTTTGTAGAGCTGGCACATCTGTTCCATAGAGCCTCCACCAAGATGCTAGCAATAAGAGCAGAGTATGAATGAATTAAGCAAACAAAGCATATGTCATGGTGGGAGATTATAAATATATATTGCATGTTGAGTCATGCATACCTGCATTATAATCGAAATTCTGATAAGTCCACACAAGCTTCTTTGCAAAGGATCCTTATCTATTCTGGAATTTTCTCAATTCGAAATTGACAGCTTCATCTTGCTTGCAATCATCATCATGATAAAAAGTTTCCACACAGCTGATGAACCATTCAGTTATTGTGCCATCATCAAATATGTTGGTATTAGCATAACTATAATGTGGGTTCAATAAGTATGCAGCCAAGTGCAATGGAGAATCAAGTCGATTTTTCATATTTTTCTCAACAACATCAATCACATCTTTGTAACGAGACTCCACATTGCCATATACTTCCTTGATCTCTTTCTCTGCCTTAACTATTTCTCCATAAACAAAACCCATGGATGGTTTGACATCGCCGTCAACTAAACGAAGGACTTTTACCAAAGGCTCAAAGACACTCAAGCAAAGCTTCACATCTTTCCAAAAAGCCATGTTCATAATTGTAGTTGTTTCTGCCTTTCCAATTTTTGATTTAACTTCTCTCAACATGTCCCATCTACCATCAACCACCATCTTCCTTAGCTGGTCCTTCTTGTCCAGAAGGCTTTCCAAGGTTAGATAAGAAGAAGCAAATCTAGTGACCCTTGGCCTTATGATCTCTTTCCTAGAAGAGAAGTGCCTCATGTAGTCCAAGGTCCTTGTGTGCCCATAGACAAAGATGGTGAAGGCTTTTGCTTTGTCAAGTACCTTCGTGAACCTTGGCAGGTTTCCGATTCCTTGCAGCATCAAGTTAATGGTGTGTGTTGCACAAGAGCTCCAAAACATGTTTGGCCTCTTCTCCAACAACAACTTCTTTGCTCCCATATTGTTTGAAGCATTATCAGTCACTACTTGCACCACATGTTCAGGACCAACTTCCTCAATTGCTTCATCTACTAGCTCAAAGATGACTTCACTTGTGTGGGATACAGCTGACATCTCCTTTGACTTGATAAAACTTGATCCATCAGCAGAATTTGCGCACAAGTTCATTATGCTTCTCCTCTTCCTATCAGACCAAGCATCAGTAATAATGGAGCAACCATTCTTCATCTTTTCAGCATCACGTTCCTGTAGCAAACTCTTCATTCTTGCATGCTCCTCACTCAACAAAGTCCCCCGAAGGTCATGTTTAGAAGGGGGCTCAAATCCAGGGCCAAACCTCCCAATGGCTTCACACGTTAGCTTGAAATCATCATTATCACAAGCGTTGAATGGTATTGCTGCAAATACAATATGAAAAAGAAAAGTAAAGATAATAGTTAACATTGCCAAGTAGTCTATAATAAATGGAAGTGACGATAAAAATAATTACCATGATTGTAAACCCATCTAGCCACATATTGTTGCACTTCATGGGTTCTCTTTTTCCAAAGCTCCTTATTTATCTTTTGTTGATGCAAGGCTTCAGCTTGAGTTAATTTAGGATCAATAGGACGAGTCCACTTGTCGATGGGACCTAACTTGTGTGGCTCTGAGCTTCCCATACAAGCAACTTCTTCATCCCCAACACGAGAAATATTCACACTTTCTCTAATCTCTATCTCACGGGCAGCCTTTTCCCTCCTCTGGTTTGATGCCTCCTCAAGAGATTTCTTGCACCTATCTTTAGCTTCCTGCGAGCTCTTCTTGCATTTCTGCACAGCAGTACCAATATGAGCCACATGCTGCTTCAGGCAATAAACACCTCCGGTGCTCACATGGTTGCAGAACATACACTTCACTTTATCTAGCTTGGAAGGATCAATACTCCCATACTCCCATACTACATCATCTGACTTCCTCTTAAGGACATTCTCATTCATCTCAGACATCCTACAAATACTTTTTTTTAAACAAACAGCAAACGTTAGTTTAGTAACTGACACCAATAATACACCGAAGAAGGGGCCAAGCTCAATAATCAAATTACATAAGCTTTCTACGTAACAAGTGGAACAGGACAATATTATGTACCACATATCATTATTTTGTCACTTAGAACAGTCATAGAATAATTAAAAGCGGAATGGCTTTGGCTATGTGGTTAGAAACAGGGTTCGATAAAGTGTTGGGTCAGTGAGACCATATTACATCATATAAAAAATAATCTCTAAAAAGGATAGTGAAGCTTTGAGACCCCGTTCGGCATGGAGGAATTGTATAGGAAATTTGGAGGTTTTGTTTACTAAGGAATTTTTTCCTTTGCAGATGTTCAGGACACAGGGAACTGCACCACCGATTCCTTAGGAAAGTTTCTCTTTCTTGCGTTTTCTGTACGATTCCAGAGGAATTTTAACATCCAGTCTGGTCTCTTGTTTGCGCGGATGCCTAAGGCACGACGGCGAGTTAGCCAATTGAAAAAATAGTTTCCCTATAAATCGCAATGGAAAGATTGTTGTGCTTCTGCATGAATAAAAGAAATGCTAAACGATGTTCCATCGTTGCTCTCTTGTTGGCCAGCCGAATTAAAAAGTCTAGAAGGCACTGTTCACATCCGGTGTTTATTTCGTCTTTTCATGGCTTGTCCGAACGCCTATGCTCATACAGTTTCCTCTGTTTTACATTCCAAAGTTTTGAGCTAGCGTACTTTTCTTTTCTTGTTCCTACACCTTTTTACGTTTCTATGTTTTTTATTCCTATGTGGTGAACGGGGCCTGAACTTGAAATATACCCTATTTTAAAATACACCCATGACCGGTTTGACTGTTTCTCTATAGAACTGGCTAGTATTGACGAATTTGTTGGAAAAAAAATCTATAAAAGCAAACATTATATCTTCTATCGTGATGTCTAGTGAGTACTATTTCCTACTGTAGGCATTAATAGAACTTTCTTACTGTTTGCATTCATGTATAAGACGATATACTCCATCAGTTAGTAGCACGTGCAATGGTCTAATTTACAGAAATATAATTGACAAAGTAAGATCCACTTGATGATATCTTAACCGGTTATGGTTATGTATAATATGATTGGAACGTCTGAACTTTCCTTTATGCATGTCCTAGTATTGCTTCATTGATATACATGATCAGAAGCTACTGAATACTACTCTGTAGTCTAACTGAAGAAAAGCTGCCCTATGCACTTGATAGGGGGTCTTTTTTCTTCAAAAATCTATAGGATAGAAGCATCGATCCTTGAAAATAAGTGTATATATGTATGTCTGCATACCAGCAATGTAATAAAGGTTTAACCAAGTATAGAGCAATATAATATATGCAACTAGTCGCAGAATGAAACACACACTAGGGAGTACGATCGAGAGATGGAGCATTATCCAACTAGCAATCCAGATGCAACTCACAATCATGCACTGTTATTCCATATAAGTTTGCAATTTACAGTCACCATATAACACAGATGAAGGGGAAAATGGAGAAACGGCGGCGGATCTCGAAAATGGAGAAAAAGCAGTGGATCTCACCTACAGCAAGGGGAAATGACGTCGTGAATCCTTCAAGGGGATGAGACTGGACCAGAGGTCCTGGTTGTGCAGAGAGATGGTCAAGAAATTAAGTCCTCGCGGTGTAGCGAGAGGACTAGGTGAATCTCTTGTTTCCGGCCGGCCAGAGGATGGATTGAAGACGAACGTGTTGGAATTATGCCCTAGAGGCAATAATAAAGATGTTATTATTATAATTCTTGTTCATGATAAAGTTTATATTCCATTCTAGAATTGTATTAAGCGGAAACTTTGATACTTGTGTGGTTTATGAACAACACCGTGTCCCTAGTACGCCTCTATGGACTAGCTCATTGATTAATGATGGTTAAGGTTTCCTAACCATAGACATGAGTTGTCGATTAATAATGAGATCATATCATTGGGAGAATGATATGATGGACAGACCCAAATCAAGCAGAGCAATTAGATCGTGTCATCGTGTTCATCTTTGCGAAGCCTTTTCTTATGTCAAATATTGTATTCCTTAGACCATGAGATAATGCAACTCCCTGGTATCGGAAGAAAGCTTTGAGGTCATCAAACGTCATCCTATGAGAGGGTGATCATAAAGGTGTCTCTCAGGTGATCGGAAAGTACCTGTTGGGTTGTATGTATCGAGATGGGATTTGTCCCTCCCAAGTCGGAGAGATATACTTCGGGCCCACTCGGTAATCGATATCAACACCGCTTGCAAGCACGTGGTTAAGGAGTTAATCACAAAGTGATATCGTATTATGGAACGAGTAAAGTACTTGTTGTGAACAAGATTGAACTAGGTATGCCGATACCGACGATCGAATCTCGGGCAAGTAAAATATCGCGCGACGAAGGGAATATATATGGGATTAATTGAATCCTGGCATCGTGGTTCATCCGATATGATCATCGATGAATATGTGGGAGTCAATATGGGTTTCCAGACCCCGCTGTTGATTATTGATAGAAGATCATGTCTGCATATTCTCGAACCCGTAGGGTCACACACTTAACGTGTCTCGACGCTAGGATAGAATGGATAATTGGTTTATGAGTTTTTGTTCGGAGTCTTGGATGAGATCTAGGACATCACGATAGGTTCCGGAATGGTCCGGAGAATAAGATTCATATAAGGGAAAGCAGTTTTTGGATTTCGGAATTGTTTCGGAATGTTTGGTATTGTACCGGAAGCTTCTAGAACCTTCCAGAGTGGGACCAACGTGGCCCCACTTGTCGGGAGGGGGCGTGGGCCTACGAGGGAGTGCCCTGGCCGCATTGGGCCAGGGGCACAAGGCCCCATAGGCCCAGCCGGCCAAACCCTAGGGGAAACCCTAGGGAAACCTTCTAGAAGGAGGGGGAAAACTTGCCCCCACTCCAACCCTTGGAGCCGCCGCCCTAGGGCTTGGAGGAGGGGCAAAGGGGGCCAGCCATCCCCCTATATATAGAGGGCAGGGGCGCAGCCCTCCCCTACACCTCCTCCACAACCCTAGCCACCCTGCTGCCCCTCCTCTCTCTCTCCCTCCCGACTGCGCGTAGGCGAAGCCCTACGGCAGAAACTCTCCACTGCTTGCACCGCGTCGTCGCGTTGTAGATCCAATCCATCTCTCCATCCTACTTGTTGGATCTAGGAAGGAGGAGACGTCGAGGTGCTGCACGTGTGCATCTCTCGGAGGCATCGCCACTTGCGGTGTTAGATCGGATCAGATCGCGAGGAGGAGAAGCGAGTACGACTACATCACCCACGTTCCGTCGAACGTTCCACTGTGCGAATCCTCAAGGGTATGAAGATCTCATCTATCCCCCCCTCGTTGTTTGCATCTTCTAGATTAGATCTTGGATTTCCCATTCGCATCCGTAGGAATTTTTTTGATTTACTATGCTGCGAAACCGCTTCAGTGGTATCAGAGCTAGATCTATGCGTAGATGTGTTTCACGAGTAGAACGAACATGCTTGTTGCGGGCGTTGATGTTTTCTGTTGCAAGCCTATTGTTTGTATACTTCTTATGACGCGGGATAGTGATGTTGAAGCGGTCCAGGCCAACTTTACGCGACCTCGTTCGCGAGACCGGCTCCGCACTTGACGTGTGGCTTGTTCCACACATGCGGCTGGTGGATGCCAGTTTCTCTCACTATAGTTGTCATGGGATTTACACTGGATGTTGGAAACCATAATATCACCGTTGTGGCTTTCCGTAGGTAAGAATCGTTCTTAGCTTGTTACTCCCATAAGCCACGTAAAACATGCAACAACAAAGTAGAGGCGTCTAACTTGTTTTTGCAGGGAGTGTTTCTGTGATATGGTATGGCCCAAGATGTGATGTGTATGTTGTATACAATGATCATGTTTTATAATGTTTCATGGCTTGCATGTCGATGAGTACACAACCGTCAGGAGCCATATGGTTGTCTTTATAATTGTGTATGACCTGTGTGTCAACTTCTTATACGCCATGTAATAGCTTTGCTTTATCGCTAAGTAGTTAGCAATAGTTGTAGTTGCTATTCGTGGTGGAGGCAATCATGGTGGAGTGATGGAGATCATGCTGGCACGCACAAGATGGAGATCATTGCACAGAGATTGGCTATACCATGTCACATAAAATTATATGCATGTGATGTTTATCCTTTTATGTATCTTATTATGCTTAGATCGCGAAGGTAGCATTATAAGATGATTCCTCACTTAAAGATCAAGATAAAAACTGTGTCCTCCCCATGTATGCACCGTTGAAAAAGTTCGTCGTGTTCAAGCATCACGTGATGATCGGGTGCTATAAACTCTACGTTCACATACAACGGGTGCAAGACAGTTTTTGCACACGCGGAAATACTTGGGTTTGACTTAACGAGCCTAGCATGTACAGACATGGCCTCGGAACACACGAACCGAAAGGTTAATCATGAATCATATGAATGATGTGATCGACACTTTGTTGTCCACCATTGAAACCACATCTCTTCTCGTGAAGATCAGATTAGGTGTGGTGAATTTGGATCATGTTTACTAAACAACTTGAGGGATGTTGAATTTAGTGGGAGTTCATCTAGTAATTTGATTAAGTTGAACTAGTTATCATGAACATAGTCTAAATTGTACTTGCAAATTTTGTAGATCAAATGGCTAAGTCCAACTTCAACTTTAACGTTTTTGCTGAGAAAGAAAAGCTTAAGAATAATGGTTCTAACTTCACCAATTGGTTCCGCAATCTGAGAATCATTCTCTCTGGCGGACAAAAGGACTATGTCCTTGAGAAAGCGCTAGGTGACGCCCCTGCTGTAGATGCGCCGGCTGATGAGAAAGCTGTTTATCAGTCGTGCAAGGATGATTATGGTGTGATTAAGAGCACCATGTTGTTTGCTATGGAATCGGACCTTCAAAATCGTTTTTAGGAGTTCCCCGGGCCCTTTGAGATTCTTGAGGAACTGAAAACTATGTTTCGGACTCAGGCCCGTTCTGAGAGATATGAGATCTCTGAGAAATTCTTTAACTGCAAGATGGAGGAAGGGAGTTCCGTTAGTGAGCACGCCATTAAGATGTCGGGCTACACTCAACGCCTTGAGCAACCGGACTGCAAGATTACAGAGGAGCTCAAGATTGACAGAGTTCTACAATCACTCCCTCCTAGCTATAAAGGTTTTGTAGTTACTCATAATCAGATAGGTTCCACTGATACGATCACTGAGCTCTTCGCTAAGCTGAAAGCTGCGGAGGAGGACATCAAGAAAGATAATCATGTGTTGATGGTCAACAAGTCCCCCAGCTTTAAGAAAGATAAGGGTGCAAAGAAGTCCTTCAAGAAGGGCAGCGGCAAGCGCGTTGCCCCTGCTGAGAAGAAGCTCAAGTCTGGACCTAAGCTGGACACTGAGTGCTTCTATTGCAAGGACAAGGGTCACTGGAAGCGCAACTGTCCGAAGTACTTAGCGGACAAGAAGGCTGGCACCATTAAAGGTATATTTGATATACATGTTATTGATGTTTTCCTTACTAGCCCTCGTTGTAGTGCCTGGGTATTTGATACTGGTTCAGTTGCTAATATTTGTAACTCGAAACAGGAGCTACGAAATAGACGGCGGCTAGCGAGGGATGAGGTGACGATGCGCGTTGGCAACGGATCAAGAGTTGATGTGATGGTCGTCGGCACGCTCTCCTTAGTTTTACCTTCGGGATTAGTTTTAAACCTTAATAAATGTTTTTATGTGCCTGCGTTGAGCATGAACATCATATCTGGATCGTGTTTATTGCAAGACGGTTATTCATTTAAATCGGAGAATAATGGTTGTTCTATTTATATGAGTAGCATCTTTTATGGTCATGCACCTGCTATGAATGGTTTATTTCTTCTGAATCTCGAAAGCAATGAAACACACATCCATAACATTGAGGCTAAGAGATGCAAGGTAGATAGTGATAATACGGCTTATTTGTGGCACTGCCGTCTAGGTCATATTGGTGTAAAACACATGAAGAAACTCTATTCTGATGGACTTTTGGAGTCTCTTGATTTGAATCATTTGACACATGCGAACCATGCCTCATGGGCAAGATGATCAAAACCCCGTTCTGGAATGATGGAGCGAGCAACGGACTTGTTGGAAATCATACATACCGATGTATGCAGACCGATGAGTTTTTTGTCGCGTGGTGGATATCGCTATTTTCTCACTTTTACCGATGACTTAAGTAGATATGGGTATATCTATTTAATGAAACATAAATCTGAAACATTTGAAAAGTTCAAAGAATTTCAGAATGAAGTGGAGAACCATCGTAACAGAAAAATTAAGTTTCTACGATCCGATCGTGGAGGTGAATATTTGAGTTATGATTTTCTCACGCATCTTAAAGCAAGCGGAATCGTTTCGCAACTCACGCCACCCGGAACACCACAGCGCAATGGTGTGTCTGAACGCCGGAATCGAACTCTATTAGATATGGTCCGATCAATGATGTCTCTTACTGATTTGCCGTTATCATTTTGGGGTTATGCATTAGAAACCGCTGTATTCACTTTAAATGGGGCACCATCTAAATCCGTTGAGACGACACCGTATGAACTGTGATTTGGTGCTAAACCTAAGTTGTCGTTTCTTAAAGTTTGGGGATGCGAAGCTTACGTCAATAAGTTGATGCCGGACAAGCTCGAACCCAAAGCGGAGAAATGCGTCTTCATAGGATACCCTAAGGAAACTATTGGGTATACCTTCTATCACAGAACCGAAGGCAAAGTGTTTGTCGCAAAGAACGGATCCTTTCTTGAGAAGGAGTTTCTCTCGAAAGAAGTGAGTGGGAGGAAAGTAGAGCTAGACGAGGTTGTTGAACCTTCTCTTGAGTTGGAGAGTGGCGCAGCACCTGAAATTGTTCCAGTGCCATCTGCACCAACAATAGAGGAAGCTAATGACAAGGATCATGAAGCTTCGGACGATGCTACTACTGAACTTCGCAGGTCGACAAGGTCACGTGCCCCTCCTGAGTGGTACGGCAACCTTGTCTTAACTGTCTTGTTAGTAGACAACAGTGAACCTGCGAACTATGAGGAAGCAATGATGAGCCCAGACTCTGAGAAATGGCTAGAGGCCATGAAATCCGAATTGGGATCCATGAGCGAAAACCAAGTATGGACTTTGGTGGACCCTCCTAGCGACCGAAAGGCCGTTGAGTGCAAATGGATCTTCAAGAGTAAAACGAACGCGGATGGTAATGTTACCGTCTATAAAGCACGACTTGTCGCGAAAGGTTTTCGACAAGTTCAAGGTGTTGACTACGATGAGACTTTCTCTCCCGTAGCGATGTTTAAGTCCATTCGGATTTTATTATCAATTGCTGCGTTTCATGATTATGAAATATGACAGATGGATGTCAAGACTGCGTTCCTCAATGGCAACATTGATGAAGAGTTGTATATGATGCAACCCGAAGGTTTTGTCGATCCTAAGGATGCTGATAAAGTATGCAAACTTCAGCGTTCCATTTATGGACTGAAGCAAGCATCTCGGAGTTGGAACCTTCGTTTTGATCAAGTGATCAAGAGCTTTGGATTTGTTCCAAATTGCTACGAAGCTTGTATCTACAAGAAAGTGAGTGGGAGCTCAGTGACATTTCTAGTACTATATGTGGATGACATATTGATTATTGGAAATGACATTAACATGCTTAACGATGTGAAGAGTTATTTGAACAAATGTTTTTCAATGAAAGACCTAGGATAAGCTGCTTATATATTAGGCATCAAAATCTATAGAGATAGACAAAGACGCCTAATAGCTTTAAGCCAAAGTACATACCTAGACAAAGTTCTGAAAAGGTTCAGAATGGATAAGGCAAAGAAAGGTTCAGCGCCTATGTTGTCAGGTAAGATATTGAGCAGGGCTCAGTGTCCAGCTACGGTAACCGATAGATAAGCTATGAGCAAAGTGCCTTATGCCTCGGCCATAGGTTCTATCATGTATGCCATGCTGTGTACTAGACCGGATGTGTCCAATGCTCTTGGTTTGACGAGCAGATACCAAAGTGATCTAGAAGTAGAACACTAGACAGTCGTGAAGAACATCCTAAAGTATTTAAATAGGACTAAATAAATGTTCTTAGTCTATGGAGGTGATGAACAACTCGTCGTAAAAGGTTACGTTGACGCTAGTTTCGACACCGACAAGGATGATTCTAAATCTCAGACAGGATACGTTTATATTTTGAATGGAGGAGCTGTGAGCTGGAGAAGCTGCAAGCAAAGCATGATCGCGGGATCTACAGTAGAAGCGGAATACATGGCTGCTGCAGAAGCATCAAGTGAAGGAGTTTGGATCAGGAACTTCATCACTGAGCTTGGTGTGGTTCCAAGTGCCTTGGACCCACTGGAGATATTGTGTGACAACACTGGCGCCATAGCACTGGCTAAGGAACCAATATATCATCCAAAGACCAAGCATATCAACCGCAAGTTTCATATAATTCGAGATTATATAACATATGGAGATCCGAAGATTAGCAAAGTACATACGGATCTGAATGTCGTAGATCCGTTGACTAAACCTCTTCCACGAGCAAAACATGATCAGCACCTTAGTGCCATGGGTGTTAGATTGTTGCCTGATGTAAACTAGATTATTGACTCTAGTGCAAGTGGGAGACTGTTGGAATTATGCCCTAGAGGCAATAATAAAGATGTTATTATTATAATTCTTGTTCATGATAATGTTTATATTCCATGCTAGAATTGTATTAAGCGGAAACTTTGATACTTGTGTGGTTTATGAACAACACCGTGTCCCTAGTACGCCTCTATGGACAAGCTCATTGATTAATGGTTAAGGTTTCCTAACCATAGATATGAGTTGTCGATTAATAATGAGATCATATCATTGGGAGAATGATATGATGGACAGACCCAAATCAAGCAGAGCAATTAGATCGTGTCATCGTGTTCATCTTTGCGAAGCTTTTTATTATGTCAAATATTGTATTCCTTAGGCCATGAGATAATGCAACTCCCTGGTATCGGAAGAAAGCTTTGAGGTCATCAAACGTCATCCTATGAGAGGGTGATCATAAAGGTGTCTCTCAGGTGATCGAAAAGTACCTGTTGGGTTGTATGTATCGAGATGGGATTTGTCCCTCCCAAGTCGGAGAGATATACTTCGGGCCCACTCGGTAATCGATATCAACACCGCTTGCAAGCACGTGGTTAAGGAGTTAATCACAAAGTGATATCGGATTACGAAACGAGTAAAGTACTTGCTGTGAACGAGATTGAACTAGGTATGCCGATACCGACGATCGAATCTCGGGCAAGTAAAATATCGCGCGACGAAGGGAATGTATATATGGGATTCATTGAATCCTGGCATCGTGGTTCATCCGATATGATCATCGATGAATATGTGGGAGTCAATATGGGTTTCCAGACCCCGCTGTTGATTATTGATAGAAGATCATGTCTACATATTCTCGAACTCGTAGGGTCACACACTTAACGTGTCTCGACGCTAGGATAGAATGGATAATTGGTTTATGAGTTTTTGTTCGGAGTCTCGGATGATATCCAGGACATCATGAGAGGTTCCAGAATGGTCCGAAGAATAAGATTCATATAAGGGAAAGCAATTTTTGGATTTCAGAATTGTTTCAGATTGTTCGGTATTGTACCGGAAGCTTCTAGAACCTTCCGGAGTGGGACCAACATGGCCCCACTTGTCGGGAGGGGCGTGGGCCTACGAGGGAGTGCCCTGGCCGCATTGGGCCAGGGGCACAAGGCCCCATAGGCCCAGCCGACCAAACCCTAGGGGAAACCTTCTAGAAGGAGGGGGAAAACTTGCCCCCCACTCCAACCCTTGGGTCCGCCGCCCTAGGGCTTGGAGGAGGGGCACAGGGGGCCGGCCAGCCCCTTATATATTGAGGGCAGGGGCACAGCCCTCCCCTACACCTCCTCCACAACCCTAGCCACCCTGCTGCCCCTCCTCTCTCTCTCCCTCCCGACTGCGCGTAGGCGAAGCCCTGCCGCAGAAACTCTCCACCGCTTGCACCGCGCTGTCGCGTTGTAGATCCAATCCATCTCTCCACCCTACTTCCTGGATCGAGGAAGGAGGAGACGTCGAGGTGCTGCACGTGTGCATCTCTCGGAGGCATCACCACTTACGGTGTTAGATCAGATCGGATCGCGAGGAGGAGAAGCGAGTACGACTACATCACCCACGTTCCGTCGAACGTTCCGCTGTGCGAATCTTCAAGGGTATGAAGATCTCATCTATCCCCCCCTCGTTGTTTGCATCTTCTAAATTAGATCTTGGATTTTCCGTTTGCATCCGTAGGAATTTTTTTGATTTACTATGTTGCGAAACCGCTTCAGAACGAACTCCAGCCGCCGCCCCTTGGTCTTGCTCCAAAACCTAGCGTTCCTCCCTTATATTTCCAGCCAACTGCTAGCAATTTTCTCGCCATCCTCCCGCGGTCTTCTCGCTGCCTTCCCTCTGTGATTTCAACGGCACCAACTTGATCTCCAGTTGCCTCCCTCCGCCTTGCGCCGCCTCCTTGCTGCTTTTCTCCGCTTCATCGTGCCTAGGCGCACGCGTTTCTACGTCTAAGTGGTGGGCTCGCCTAGAGCACCGATTAGGCCCAAGGCTGTGCGATAGGCCATCGCCGAGCGCTTCAGCTCGCCCAGGCGCACGCTTAATACCGATTTTTCCAACCCTTGGGTTATTTACCATGAGGTAATAAACTACTATGAAGGTTCCTACCATGTGTTCCAAATAGAAAAGAAAAAGAAAACCTAAAATATTTTATTGAAAACTTTATTGAATAAAATACAATGTTTTTACAATATTCAAATAGAAAAGAAACTACAATATTTGATAAAAATAAAACCTAAATTGTTTTCCTATATTATTTCTTATACTTTCTTTTCTTCTTATTCTTCTGTACCTACAAAACAACTCAAAACAAAACAAAACAATAGAAATGGAAAACATGGGTTATGGGGGTTATTGTACTCTCAGATTAGGCAATGAAGTGCATTGCAAAACTCATCATAGAGTAGTAAATAGGAAAGGGGCCAAAGTGTGTAATCTGTTCTTATTCCAAATGGGGCCTCGGTCTATGCATCACATGCATGGGGCAAGTTTCACCAATCTAGTAAAAGATAAAAGTCAAAACTGTAATACCCAACAAAAGATCTAGTTCACTTGATCTGATCCATGAGTCACAGCAAGCAAACAAGCTGCTCACACAGCCATGCATATGGGTGTGTTGTAAACCTAGCAACAACCTCAGAAAGGAGACAAGAAAGCAATTCATGTACACCAAGGGGTGAACCAGCCGTAGCAGCAAAGCTACCATTCCATCTCCATACTCCAGAGCACATCTCTCATTTTATCATCAACACAAGAACACCATTGTTCTTATTAGAACACCAACTGAAACCACCACATCACCAACATCTGGTTGCTAGAAAAGCCATCCAAGAGCTGGGAGGGGAGGAGTTTCACAGGAAAGGAAACAACCCAAGAGGAACTGGCTAGCAGTTCATTGAGGTGCACAAGCAAGAAGATGAAGATCAACATCAGGAGGAGCAGGCAACAACAACATCACAAGGTGAAGGCTTACCAGCAATATGAAGTGGAATCTGATCAAGACTCACCACAAGATTCATTAGAACTAGCACCAAAAAATTGCTCTTTCATCACAAGATTCAACAAAGCAGGCTTAATTTCATAAAAGGTAGCATCAGGAGCAGGTGGAGCAATAAGTGTACTCAGAAAACCATTGTTGTTTGTGCTAGTGAAGTCACACAACTTGGTGTTCTCAGCAGAATTCATTTTTGCAAAGGTGAAGCAAGCCAACAACAACAACTAGAGTAGGAACTATTTTTTTATGTTTTTGATAAGAAAAAGCAAACCAAATGAAACTATTTTTTTGTATTTTTTTATAAAAAGAAGCAAGCCAAACAAAGCAAAAAAACTAAGCAAAACAAAAACAAAGTAAAGAGAAAGGTTGTGAAGGACTCCCCTTGAGAAGCCGTCCTTAACTCCTCGGCAACGGCGCCAGAAAACGTCTTGATGCGGCTCATATCATTGTAGATCTTCGTTGCGATACCCCAAGAGGAAGGTGTGATGAGCAAAACAGTAAGTATTCCCTCAGTTATGAAACCAAGGTTATCGAACCAGTAGGAGCAAGGAAACGACTCCAAGGTGTTGCTAACAACTTGGAACCTGCACAACACAAACTCAAGACTTTGCCCAACGTACAGTGAGGTTGTCAATCTCATCGGTTTACTGAAAACAAAGAATTAAATATATGGTGTGGAAGGTAATGGTTGCTTGCAGAAAGTAAACACTAGTAGTAGATGATGTATCAATGGTAAAGATTGGACCACGGTCCACAGTTCACTAGAGGTGTCCTCCTTAAGATAAATAACATAACATGTTGGGTAAACAAATTACAGTGGGGAAATTGACAGGACTGAGCAAGGTATAACAATCAAGGTTGTAAAAAGCGGTATTAAGCGTGCGCCTGGGCGAGCTGAAGCGCTCGGCGACAGCCTATCGCACAGCCTTGGGCCTAATCGGTGCTCTAGGCGAGCCCACCGCTTAGACGTAGAAACGCGTGCGCCTAGGCATGATGAAGCAGAGAAAAGCGGCGAGGAGGCGGCGCAAGGCGGAGGGAGGAGATTGGAGATCAAGTTGGTGCCGTTGAAATCATAGAGGGAAGGCAGCGAGAAGATCGTGGGAGGATGGCGAGAAAATTGCTAGCAGTTGGCTGGAAATATAAGGGAGTAACGCTAGGTTTTGGAGCAAGACCAAGGGGCTGCGGCTGGAGTTCGTTCGTCTTCAATCCATCCTCCGGCCGGCCAGAAACAAGAGATTCACCTAGTCCTCTTGCTACACCGCGAGGACTTAATTTCTTGCCCATCTCTCTGCACAACCAGGACCTCTGGTCCAGTCTCATCCCCTTCAAGGCTTCACGATGTCATTTCCCCTTGCTGTAGGTGAGATCCACTGCTTTTTCTCCATTTTCGAGATCCGCCGCCGTTTCTCCATTTTCCCCTGCATCTGTGTTATACGGTGACTGTAAATTGCAAACTTATATGGAATAACAGTGCACGATTGTGAGTTGCATCTGGATTGCTAGTTGGATAATGCTGTAACACCGCGGTTCTGAAAAGACCGAGGCTTCTATGTGACATGCCAATCCCTGGATCGGTTCATTGGCCCACAATAGAATAAGATGAATAACATAGCAAAACATTCGTGTATCATGAATATCAAAGATCCAGAGTACCATTATTACAATAAAAGCTTAGCCCAAGGCTAGCTCAAATTATTCAGGTAGCAAAATAAATAAAATAAATCCTCCATTCTTCAAATTGCCCACAAGTGAACAAGTGCCGAGTGGAGTACCGTGGCCTATATCGATTACTCAGAATCGGAATAACCTGCAACATGAAACGTAGCAGCCCCGAAGGGTCAATACATGGAATGTATGGCAAGTAGAGCTAGTAAAGGAGACAATAGTACTAACATCTACATGCATATTTGGCAAGTGGAGCTGTGTCTGGCTTGCATTTGTAAATACATTTGTCCTACTTTCATAAACAGTGTTTGATTTTCTTTGAAAAGATCCCAATTAAGTTAACCCAACAATATTAAAACAATTATGAAATTGGAATGAGCGAGAAACATGTCATGGAATCAATATCAAGCAACTCAGTTGTCCATAACCGGGGACACGGCTAATCGATTATATTATACACCCTGCAGGGGTTAGTACACTTTACCCATGTGACTTGGCCAGCCCAGCTCGTACCATCACTCTCATTTTGAGTGGTGATAGGGAGAAGTCCAAGAAGAGACTGTTCGGGAAGTAGCTCCTCAATCCCGACGCGCACCGGTCCAACCTACCAAAATTCTACATCTCTGGATACGCGGGTTCGAGTTACCACAACCTACTAAGTCCAACCAACCGCCCATTTCATTATTGGCACATGGTTATACACGTAAGCTACACAATAAAGAAGCCAATCAATTTCTCTCGATACCTGGGTGCCTTTCCGCAATGAAACCACCAAAAATTATCAATACCATCACACCCAGGAGATTCATTGATTAGGTTGTTTTAGTTTTCACAAACCAATAATTTTAGAAACAAGTCTCAGTGATGTAACCCAGCCCTCGTACATCATAGCATGGCTAAGCACATCTACCGACGGTGGTTCATCTACAAGGAAGGCCCTACCACATAATAGGACATAGCATAGCGATAGTATCATCCTACACATGCATCTACAAAATACACGACAATGCATTGAAAATAGTAGGACGATATCATGAACAAAGTAGCATCTACTTTCCTTGGTTGTAGCGGTCGGAAGAACAATCCACACACGAGCAAGCGTTGCACTCGTCACCATCTACACGATACAATTGCAATCATAAACAAACAATCCACGAGCATATGCAACAAAGATGATGCATGAAGGTATGCAAGGCAAGTGAATTGGTGCTACAGCCGCACCACATAAACCTATTCAATAATACTACTGATTGCATGCATGGAAAATAGTTTTAGCGCTAGGAAAACTATTACGCAAAAAGTAATGCTCAAAACTAGAGCTAGAACTCAAACAATTCACTACCGGTAGTATACTTTTTGTAAAAATTTGGGAAAATTCTACTGTACAGGCATAGCTATTTAGGAACAGTACCAATTGGAATTACTCAAAAAGGAATTATAAAACTCCCCGAGTAATTAAAAAACTGCAGAAAGTCACTAGACAGTTTATGCAGAAGTTTTTACTATAAGCCTATCTTTTTAATTCACGATGAGATTCCCCTCGTTCCACTGAATCCAGGGACATATCATACGCAATTTTTGGAGTTACAGATCTTTTTCTACGAATTAATTACTCCAAAAAGGCCATTAACTCAATTGATTAAACTGTACTAAACCTTGCTGCAAAAGTGTGAAACAATGGTACAGATGATTCTACACGACTCACTGAATCTACACATATTTTATTTGCATTTTTTGGCCCAGCGGTTTAATTTTTACGCAATTTACAAGTTTCTACCGAAATCTGCCAACTAAATCGACTAAAGAAAATACCCAGTCAACTATGTCTGTTGACTGGTCAACGCGGCTGCTGACTGGGCGTCTGACTAGTCAACGCCTGGGGGCTGACCGGTCAACGACCAATCTGGACCGTTGATCTGAGATCCAAAGGCGGCTGCGGACTCACCGGAAACAAACGGCGGCGAACTCGGGACGGTGGCGGCGATCGGTTCAGGCGACGGCGTTTTTCCTACGGGAAGGGAGACAGTCAGCGCGGAACGGTGGCGGTCACGCGGCGGCGGCGCGATGTGGCGGCGGCTGCACGGCGGCGCGGCGCGCTGGCGGATGCGGCGGCGGGCAGCAGCGGCGCGCGCGGGCGGGCGAGCTGGCGCGGCGGCGCAGCGCGCTGGCAGCAGCGGCGGCGGCGGGTGGCTACGGTGCAGGAGGCGGCGAGGCGGCGCGACTGCGCGGCGCAGGCGCAGCACGCGAGCCGGCGGCGAGCAGGGCGGCGGCGGCGACGTACCTGGAGGCGGCGGCGGGCTCGGTTCCCGAGAGGCGGCGGCGCGCGCGGGGATCGAGGGCGCGGGCGGCGGCGGGTGGGTGCGGAAATCGAGGCAGGGGCGGCGGCGGCCTCTTAAGTGGGGCCGCCTCGTGGGGTCCTACGCGGACACGGGCCGCGCGGTTGGAGGCAAACACGGCGAAGTCGGCGCCGATATTCGATATTTTAATAAAACGGTCGTAACTTTCCCATGCGAGCTCCGAATCGGGCGATTCTTGCTCCTAAATTTTTGTAAAAACGAGGGGAACAACCTAGGGTCAAGGGTTGAGTTAAACCACTAGGCTACAAGGGTGGACTACACTAGTCCTACTAATGCCTCCCGCAGGAGCCTCGTAGTGGAATAGAAAAGGGTTTTGAAAATAGCGTTTCGCCGATTCTTTTTTTTAATCGGTGGTTTTTCATGGAAAAGTATGATGCAATGATATGAATGATATGTGGAACCAAATCTAAAATTTGGGATGTGACAAGACTAACCCCCTTAAGATGAATCTCGTCCTCGAGATTCGGCGCGGCTAGCAAATAGGTGTGGGTAGTCCTCTCGGATGTCATCCTCACGCTCCCAAGTGGCTTCCTCTTCGGTGTGGTGGCTCCACTACACCTTGCAAAACCTGATTGTCTTGGTACGGGTAGTCCTCTCCGCTGTCTCCGAAATCTTGACCGGTTTCTCCTCATAGGTCAAGTCGTTCTCAAGCTGAACCTTCTCTAGCGGTACAGTGTCTCTCAATGGTGTATCCACCATCTCCGGGTGGCACTTCTTCAGCTGGGATACGTGGAACACATTGTGAACAGCGGACAGAGCCTCTAGCAACTCCAACTGATAAGCAACTTCTCCTTTGCTTGCTAAGACCCTGTATGGTCCAATAAATCGAGGTGCCAGCTTACCCTTAATTCCAAATCTCTTGATTCCACGAAGTGGCGACACTCTGAGGTATGCTCTATCACCTATCTCATACACCACTTCCTTGCGCTTGGCGTCAGCGTAGCTCTTCTGCCTTGATTGTGCTACCTTTAGCCTGTCCCTAATCAAGGCGACCTTCTCCTCAGCGTCCTTGATCAAATCTGGTCCAAACAACTGGCGTTCTCCTACTCCATCCCATAGAAATGGTGTTCGACACCGTTTCCCATACAGCACGTCGAACGGTGACGTCTTGATGCTGGTTTGATAGCTGTTGTTGTAGGAAAACTCGGCATAAGGTAAATTCTCATCCCAACTAGAACCATGAGCCAAAGCGCAAGCTCTCAGCATGTCTTCCAAAATCTGATTCACCCTCTCGGTCTGTCCATCAGTCTGCGGGTGAAACGCCGTGCTAAACTCCAATCTAGTACCGAGTGACTCGTGTAGCTGGCGCCAGAAGTGCGAGGTAAATTGGGTGCCTCTATCAGATACGATACTCTTGGGAACTCCATGTAGGCACACAATTCTGTCTATGTAAATCTTGGCCAACTTTGCACTTGTATATGTCGTCTTCATCGGTATAAAGTGGGCTACCTTAGTCAAATGGTCGACCACTACCCAAATGGAGTCATATCCTGACCTGGTCCTGGGCAATCCTGTGATAAAATCCATTCCCACTCTATCCCACTTCCAATCCGGCACGGGCAATGGCTGTAGCAATCCTGCTAGCTTTTGGTGTTCCGCCTTCACTCGGCTACATACATCACATAGGGCAATATGCTCTGCGATGTCTCCCTTCATGTTGCTCCACCAAAATCTGTCCTTTAGGTCCATATACATCTTCGTATTGCCCGGATGTATGGAATACGGCGAGTCATGAGCTTCCTGCAGAATCAACTTCCTTATCTCCGGATCGTTGGGAACGCACAAATGATCTCCATACCACAAGGTTCCTTGCTCATCCTCGCGGAATTCCCTTGCTCGACCCTTCTTCATCTTTTCCTTAACTTCATCTATCTCTTTGTCTCCCACTTGAGCCTTCCTAATTCTGTCCTGTAGCGTTGGTTGGACTTCCATTATTGCCAAGTACCCTTCAGATACTACCTCCAGTCTAAGGTCCTTGAACTGCTTGCACAAATCCTCAGGCAATTCCCCAATTGTCAATCCATTGGCATAGACCTTCCGGCTCAGAGCGTCTGCTACTACATTGGCCTTTCCTGGGTGGTATTGTAGATTCATATCATAGTCCTTGATAAGTTCCAACCATCTCCTTTGCCTCATGTTCAGTTCCTTCTGTGTAAATATGTACTTCAGGCTCTTGTGGTCGGTGTATACATCACAATGTTTTCCCATTAAGTAATGCCTCCATACCTTGAGTGCATGAACCACTGACGCTAACTCCAAGTCGTGTGTGGGGTAATTCTGCTCATGGTGCTTGAGTTGTCGCGAGGCATATGACACTACTCTCCCATCTTGCATCAGCACACTCCCAAGTCCCTGTCGAGAAGCATCGCAGTACACTTGGAAATCCTTCTGAAGGTCTGGTAAACACAGAACGGGTGCGGTCACTAATCGACGCTTCAGTTCCTGAAAGCTGGCTTCACACACGTCTGACCATTCAAATTTCCTCTCCTTCTTCAGAAGTTCAGTCATCGGCTTAGCAATCTTGGAGAAGTTTTCAATGAACCTACTGTAATATCCAGCAAGTACCAAAAAGCTTCGTATCTCTCCTGCATTCTTGGGTGCTTCCCATTCTGTCACTACAGTCACTTTGCCTGGATCAACAGCGACTCCTTCTCCTGACACTACGTGTCCAAGAAACCCAACAGTGTTAAGCCAGAATTCACACTTGCTGAATTTGGCATACAGCTTGTGTTCCCTCAGTTTCTCCATAATCAGTCGCAGATGCTTCTCATGCTCAGCATCATCCTTGGAATATATCAGTATGTCATCAATAAACACCACCACAAACTTGTCCAAATACTCCATAAATACCTTGTTCATCATGGTCATGAAATATGCCGGGGCATTCGTTAGTCCAAAAGACATTATTGTATACTCATATAAACCATACCTAGTGGTGAAGGCGGTTTTTGGTATGTCCTCCTCCCGGATCTTCAATTGAAAGTAGCCTGATCGCAGATCAATCTTGCTGAACACCTTCGCTCCTTCCAGTTGATCAAACAAATCATTTATGTTTGGCAGAGGGTACTTGTTCTTGATGGTTACTTCATTCAGCGAGTGATAGTCCACTACTAATCTCTTGGTGCTGTCTTTCTTCTCCACAAACAGAACAGGTGCACCCCATGACGACGAACTAGGCTGAATGAATCCCTTTTCCAGCTGCTCTTTCAACTGCTTCTTCAATTCCTTCAGCTCATCCACATCCATCTTATATGGTTTCTTTGCTATAGGTCCTGTTCCCGGCATCAGGTCGATAAGAAACTCTACTTCCCTGTCAGGTGGCATCCCTGGCAGCTCTTCCAGAAACACGTCACGATAATCCTTAATCACTGGCACAGTATCCATGCTAACCCCCTTAAGAGAATTCAACTTACACCTTCCCGGTCGCACTGCCGACTTGAACCTAATTCTCTTGCCATTCATGGTTTTGAGTGAAACAGCTCGCTGTGCACAATCTATGTGTCCCTCATGCATAGACATCCAATCCATACCCAGAATAGCGTCTAATCCCTATGATTCCAACACTACCAAATGTGCACTGAAGTTGTGTGTTCCAATCCTCACAGTTAAATTGCGGCATCCCGCGCTAGCTATCATATCTCCTCCAGGTGAACTCACTCTAACAGACCCTTTCATAGACTCAGTAGGTAGCTTATACTTATCCACAAACGCCCTTGATATGAATGAATGCGATGCACCAGTATCGAAAAGTATAAGTGCAGGGTGAGTGTTGATTGGAAACTTACCAATCACAAGGTCAGGCTCATCTGGGATCTCCTCCACATTCATGTGGTTCACTATGGCCTTCTCGTTGTTGGTTAGCTTCAGTCCTTTCCTCTCCGGACAGTTGTCAGCATAGTGTCCCTTCTGTTTTCACTTGAAGCACGTCACCTCACTCAGATCCTTCTTCACAAAGCTGCGATCACGGTTGCGGTCATGTCCACCGTGTCCTCCAGAGTGGTGAGAGTGTCCTCCCTTGTGGCTGTGGTGGTTGCTCCTATGGTTGTCATGACGATGCCCATCGCCTCCATGGTGGTGGCGGTCATGGCTCCCATGGTCACTCCCTCCATGCTTGGAGTATCCATCATATGAAGTGCGAGACTTGTGATGCGAACCAGAGTGGTGATTGTTACTCTTTCTCTTGCGGTTCTCTACATGCTTGTGCTTCCCTTCCAAGATCCTGGCCTTGTCCATAAGCTCCTGGAAAGTGGGGCAATAAACCACCAGTAGCTATACTGAAAGCTCATCACTGAGGCCATCCAGGAATCTCTCCCTCCTTTTTGCATCAGTGTCAACATCCTCAGGTGCATAACGGGACAGGTTGTTGAACTTCTCAATGTACTCGGCCACGGTGCGATTGGTTTGGCACAAGTTGCGGAACTCCTTCCTCTTCAGGCTCAGAACTCCTGAAGACACGTGGTTGGTCCTGAAACCTTCCTCAAACATTGCCCAAGTCACAGTATCCAGCGGGTGGGTGATCTGAAAAGTGTCCCACCATGAAGCGGCTGGTCCCTCCAGTAGGTGAGCGGCAAACCTCACCTTCTCAGCATCAGTGCATCCAACAGTTACCAGATCCTTGTTGACTGAACGCAACCAGTCGAGAGCAACCATTGGTTCCGTTGCAGTAGAGAACTTAGCTGGCCTTAGCCTCAGAAATCTGGTAAGAGCATCTCCCTGAGGCTGATTGTTTCCATTCTTGTTGTTCTGAGCTGCCATGAACTGAGTCATCACTTGGGTCAGCTGTGCCTGAGCTGCCATGAGTTGCTCCAACTCATTGGGTTGACGGCGAGGAGGCATCTGCGGTTCATCACAGGTAAGTTTAGAAAGAATCAACTACGATAATAGGATTCTACCCATGCATATGATCAAACAACATCAAACAATAGCAGACAATCACAAGCAAGCAACACATCAACAAACAAGTGATCCAGCAACATCGCAGGGGTTATCCTAGCAGTATATACCTACTGAAATAGTTTTACAAGAGTTGGCAATGGTTAACCAAACAGTCGATCAACTAAGCAACAAAAAACAGCAATCTGCCAGAACAGTCCAGCAGCGTTCGAGAATTTTTCCGTCTGACTTAAACTCGTCAGAAAATTTAGCTGATTTTTGCACATATAGTACAGAGAGTTTCGCATCAGACCAATTTTTTTCAGATTTTTCCCAGTTACCAGAAAAATATGAAAAATCGTACAGTACTGCTGTATCAGCAGAAAACTGCAGCGAAAATAACACATATAGTAACCAAACTTGCCATAACTCTTTCATAAAATTCGCACAAATAAATCTTGGGATATTGGAGTAAACAAATAAGCAACTAATCACTCTTAAACTAACAGCAACTAAGTCTCACATCGATCGAGACTAATCCTAACGAATTTACCTAATGAGGACTAATTGGTGGACTTCTATCTACTTCTTGAAGAGGTTGCGGTAGGTCCTTGCAGTCATGTGTTGGCGCTTCGGTCCACGGTTCAACCATGGCGGCGGAGTGTACACTTCTCCTGAACCATCACTTGAGATCTCAAACTCTACCTCTTCTGGATCCTCCTCTTCTTCTTCACTCTCAGCTGCAACTGCAACAGCTTCATCTCCTCCACCATCATCGTCTCCATCATCATCATCCTCGTCCCCATCATCATCATCGTTCCCACTGTCATCATCATCCCCATTGTTGCCATCTTCTCCATTGTAATCATCAGAGGGTGGATTCAGCTATGCTTGGAGGGTGGCAATCTGGGTTGTCATAGCTTCAATAGTTTGATCCCTTTCCTGGACGGTCCCTTGCAGCCGTTGTATGTTCTGGGTGTTCTCCTGCACAGTACCATGAAGATGAGCTATGGTTGTATCTCTGGCTATCAGGGCATTCTCCAGAACTCCCACGGCTTCATGCAAGGTGTCAATCTCCTGTCCTTGGACCACCATACCATTGCTAGCAAAATCTGCAATCTCCTTTATCATCATCACTTTCTCAGCTAGAGCTCCATTCTCCCTTTCCATGTACTCTATGTGCCTCCGATGGGGCGGCATGTTGTTCCTGTCACCCGGGGTAACCACAATGTGCCCATCTTCATCACGCCTCCCATAGTCACGGTAGGGTGAATCTGCTGGCAGTAGGTGTCAGACATGATGGCACTGGCGAGACAGGGCTTCATGTATGGCCAAGTTGATTCCAAGTCCCCAGTTGCAGTATGTCTTGGTGTAGATCAGATGCACTGGGTTTGGCAAGGCGGCATCCCTGAAGATGAAGGTGGTGATCTCCCATGCATCCTCACCATACCCATAGGTGTACAGCCTTCTTCCCTTGAACATGGGCAGTGGCAATCCCAATGACTGCGAGAGCTGTGCTAACTGCCTTGCAAAGGGCCTTGGTGACTCCATGGTTGCATACTCGGTCCTGACTTCTCCCATCTATCAAGTAAAAGAGGAAAGTGTGAGAATATCATATGGTAAGAATTTACGAGGGTGAAGGGCATAAGATGAAAGACAGAGTTAATATAGGCTTTAATAAATCTGAGGCTTCCTAATCCAATCCTAGGTCACGATCCTACAGTCGACACACGGGCTCTGTGGCATCCCGCAAAAACCGCTACTAGAAAATCGCTTGGTATTTTTGTTTTGTGCATCATCATGACACCATCATGCATCTTTTAACCTAAAAACTATTTCTCCAAAAACCTATTTGTTTTCTATTTACCTCCCTCTTTATTTCAACTGCAAAATCCGGTCTGACCGAATATTTTGTTTTGTCTAAATAATTACAAAAATACTTTTACAACTAAATATATAATAAAAACTATTTTTGTTGGGGGAGGCAGTCCAGCCCGCCAGGCCCAAAGGCCCGGCTAGACAGACCACCTACCTACCCCAAAACCTAACCCTAAAACAAACCCTACCTTCCCAAACCCTAGCCCCACCCTCTTTCACCCCACACCGCCGCCACACAGCACACACGCCTACACGCACACAAGCACACGACACACGCTGCAGCCACACACACCACGCACACACTCACCCGCTACCGACAACTCTCGTAGGCCCCACCCCGACCCGACCGCGTCCGCGTGATCCCCACGCGAGCAGCCCCGGTCCTGCACCCACCTTCCCCCGATGCCTCTCTCCCCATCTTCCACCGCCGCCTGCAAGGTGCCGATCGAGCCGAGCCGCTCGCGCGCGTCCCTCGTCGCCCTCCGCCGCCGCGACGCCCTTCCTCGCCTCCCTCACCTCTGCGTCGTCCGCCTCCACCTCTCGCCGCCATCGGGCTCCACCGCCGGCCCGCCTCGCTTCCTCCTCCTCGGCCAATCCGAGCGCCGCCGCCCCGCGTCTGGCCGTCGCCCTCCTCCCGAGCTCCGTCACGCCTCCTCGCCGTCGGAGCCTACCCCGCCCACCGCCGTCCGCGCGTGGAACTCTGCCGCTGCCGGCGTCTCCCCCTCATCCGCGCCTCCCTCTCGCGAGCTCGCCGCTCGTCACCCTCCTCGCCGCCCTCTGGCCCGGCCGCCTCTGCCCCGGCAACCGCCGGTCGCCTCCGCCCTCGCCGCCGGCGCCGCTGTCCGTCCCCGAGCTCCTCTCCGGTGTTCCCTCGTTTTTGCCGACCGCTGAATCCCATCCGTCCTGGAGCCGGCCGCCGCTTCCTCCGCTGGCTTTCGAGCTCCTCCGTCGACCTCTGTTGTTCCCTTGTCAGCTCGCGTTTGGTTCATCAGTGATGCATGTAATACTCAACCGTGTCTACACCTGTTTATTCATGTGCTTGTGTGTATCAGGTCCCAGCGCCTAGTTTGTCCTTGTGCACACTTCGTCATGCAAGTGCTTCGATCCCTTTTGGTCATCAAGATCTACTTATGTTTTGTCGAGCAACGTCACGACGGATGGTTGATATGGAACCCGGAAGACCCCGGTGTCGAACCCGAAGAATCGCCGACAAGGACCGTCCCTACACCAAGATCTCCCAGTGTCGAAACCGCGGAACCGACAAGTTCGCCTACCCGGACACCATGCGACAAGATCTTCTCGGACCCGAGGATCACCAAGACTTCCGCTCGGCAACGCCAAGTACTCCTTCCTGGCTTCGAAGCCCGGCCCCGTGGACCAACATGATCCCCTTCACGGATACGACAAGTACTTCCTCGAGGACGCCAAGTACTTCACCCCGGACATCGAGACCCTGAACGACAAGTTCTCCTTCCCCGAAGCATTGACGCTCGTGCGACAAGATCTACCTCCCAGATCCGAAGACCTCGGTACCCGATCTACTCAAGTTCGCCATCGCGAGTCCGAACATCATCGTTTCCCCTCTCGAACCTTGAGACCAAACCCCGAACCCCGCGAACCCAAGATCGCCAAACCCTAATGTGATTCCCTATCCGAGACCCCTCATATTTTTATAATATATGATATTGATCTTGGGCATATTAAATTGTCATACTCGCATGCATATTGTCATGTGGTTTGGGGGCCTTATGCCGATTCACCATATAATTAAATATGGGGCCCATATGCGGGCAAATCTAGTCTTATATTGGCCTCATTTAAATCTGTGTAGCGAACCGGTAACTTATCTTGCCCTGTTATTACAATATTTAATTTGCGGGGTAGATAAATAACTTGAACCGTTTAATAAACTGTCGGGACCCCCAGGTTCCGCTTAATATGACCTAATTGCATCGCACCCTTGCCATGCCATACATCATACATGCATCATGCCCGATCTTTTGCCGTAGTATTAAATAGTGCATCCAGTGTTATTCTAGTGTTTTGGTTCTTCGCGGATAAGGCCGTTGAGTTGATGCGAGTGTCGACCCGATCTTCGGGTGAACCTTCGGCAATGTTTTCAGGCGAGCATCTCCCCCTTTCTACCTATCTTACTTTTATAGTATTTATTCCCTCCTATTGATCTATTGCTATCTGTGTTGCGTTGCTCTAGTTTTCGTACCCGAGATATCCCTTGCAGCCTTATATTGCCTTGGACACCTCCTATTACCTGTTGTTTGGTAGATAGTTGGACCTGCGCGTCGTAGTCGCTTGCTCAAGTGCTGTTGCGTGTCGTCAAGTACCACGGTTCTTGGAGTATTGCCGTATGTTTAAGGTTGGAGATGATCATGGCTTTAATTATCGTTCACTTTAATTACTGCTTAATAACTAAAATTGAAGTAGGTAAATGCAGAGGCACCGGTGGGTGATAGACAATATTTGGTTTCCGACCGCCCACTGGTGTCCCGTAGGACCCCGAGTTCTTGACACCTGTTCCGAGATCGAGCGCGCTAACCACAGGTGGGGAGATATGGGCCCCCCATCGATTAGTACCTGATTTCAAAGTATTGTACTGGGGGCCACAAACTAGTTTGAGGTTTTATTTACTATCATGTACTTATGCCATGCTTTACTGCTTTATTTAAATTGTGCGATGGATAGCACCTGTACTGTTTAGGATCGGGACACGATTTCGCGGTGTCGACAAGCCCAGTTTTGGGTTCCCAGTCGTTCACAACCGTCTACCCAAACCCTGAGTCCGTCTCGGAGACCGGCCGACTTCGTTGCGGGTGTACTTAGTGGGGTGGCCCCCCGTGCTTGCTTTGGGTCTGGAAACGTCATGACTTAGGCCCCGCCGACATACCGATGGGTGTATGTTAACTGATCTGGCAAAAAGGGTCGAAGTGCTTGTGGATACTTTGGTGCAGCCCTGCAGGGTTAAATCTTTTCGAGAAGCCGTGTCCGCGGTTATGGACGACTTGGAGCACAGTGCTTGATCATAGACAACTATAACTAAAGTTTATTGTTATAATTTGACTTGTATCCGATATGACTAGTAATCAGCTTCACTGCAACGGAATGGCTAAATAAAAGTACCAACAACTGCTGGGTTTGGGTTATCTCATGCTAATTTTATCTGACTAGTAAGTGTTGCAACTACAACGGAATGGTTAACTAAAAGTGCCCACTGCTTATTATATCAGGATGACTATCTATACTTGACTAGTAATTGCTGCAACGATAACTGAATAAGTAAAACTGCCAACTGTGTGAGTTCCTCGGTTGACTTCCTCGTTTGGTCTCGAGGGGGAAATACCAGGATGGGTATGTTTGGTGGTAGTATCAGGTTGGTTCCGAATAGGTCTTTCTTATCCCTCTCTGATAGCCGACAGTTATATCGAGTCTCTATAGGTTGTTCTAGTGCATGCTGCGCTGCCGCTTCAGTCCACCATACCTATGTAGGCGAGGACCGCCGAATTCTAGCCTCGCTGTGTACTGGCCTCAGTACTAACGCTCCTCTTTTTCCTTTGCCCTTTGTCGGCACCCCTTTTGTTTTAGCAGGTTTCGACGTCGTTAGCAGGGTTACCCTTCTGGCTTGGCCTGGGCAGGGTTATGGACGCCATTGGTTATTCTTCAGGGCTCTTAGCCCCATTTGCATCTTGTCCGTAGTCGGACGCTCTATCATTTTCAAGGTGATTTGGATCTTTGTATATTATATCTGTATTCTTGACTCCTTGAGTCGCTGTTGTATATATATCTGTTTTGTGGGTCCATCGAGGACTGTTGTGTAATGTTATTACTTCGTTTTCCACCCGCACGAAGGTGCCTGGTGGGCACCTTTGAATCGTTTCTATGCGGGTTTGGCGGGAATCGCTGAAACTTGCATAGGGCCGATTCTGAGGGTGTTACAGGCTCTAATACCATCTTGTAACACCGCGGTTCTGAAAAGACCGAGGCTTCTATGTGACATGCCAATCCCTGGATCAGTTCATTGGCCCACAATAGAATAAGATGAATAACATAGCAAAACATCCGTGTATCATGAATATCAAAGATCCAGAGTACCATTATTACAATAAAAACTTAGCCCAAGGCTAGCTCAAATTATTCAGGTAGCAACATAAATAAAATAAATCCTCCATTCTTCAAATTGCCCACAAGTGAACAAGTGCCGAGTGGAGTACCGTGGCCTATATCGATTACTCAGAATCGGAATAACCTGCAACATGAAACGTAGCAGCCCCGAAGGGTCAATACATGGAATGTATGGCAAGTAGAGCTAGTAAAGGAGACAATAGTACTAACATCTACATGCATATTTGGCAAGTGGAGTTGTGTCTGGCTTGCATTTGCAAATACATTTGTCCTACTTTCATAAACAGTGTTTGATTTTCTTTGTAAAGATCCCAATTAAGTTAACCCAACAATATTAAAACAATTATGAAATTGGAATGAGCGAGAAACATGTCATGGAATCAATATCAAGCAACTCAGTTGTCCATAACCGGGGACACGGCTAATCGATTATATTATACACCCTGCAGGGGTTAGTACACTTTACCCATGTGACTTGGCCAGCCCAGCTCGTACCATCACTCTCATTTTGAGTGGTGATAGGGAGAAGTCCAAGAAGAGACTGTTCGGGAAGTAGCTCCTCAATCCCGACGCGCACCGGTCCAACCTACCAAAATTCTACATCTCTGGATACGCGGGTTCGAGTTACCACAACCTACTAAGTCCAACCAACCGCCCATTTCATTATTGGCACATGGTTATACACGTAAGCTACACAATAAAGAAGCCAATCAATTTCTCTCGATACCTGGGTGCCTTTCCGCAATGAAACCACCAAAAAATATCAATACCATCACACCCAGGAGATTCATTGATTAGGTTGTTTTAGTTTTCACAAACCAATAATTTTAGAAACAAGTCTCAGTGATGTAACCCAGCCCTCGTACATCATAGCATGGCTAAGCACATCTACCGACGGTGGTTCATCTACAAGGAAGGCCCTACCACATAATAGGACATAGCATAGCGATAGTATCATCCTACACATGCATCTACAAAATACACGACAATGCATTGAAAATAGTAGGACGATATCATGAACAAAGTAGCATCTACTTTCCTTGGTTGTAGCGGTCGGAAGAACAATCCACACACGAGCAAGCGTTGCACTCGTCACCATCTGCACGATACAATTGCAATCATAAACAAACAATCCACGAGCATATGCAACAAAGATGATGCATGAAGGTATGCAAGGCAAGTGAATTGGTGCTACAGCCGCACCACATAAACCTATTCAATAATACTACTGATTGCATGCATGGAAAATAGTTTTAGCGCTAGGAAAACTATTACGCAAAAAGTAATGCTCAAAACTAGAGCTAGAACTCAAACAATTCACTACCGGTAGTATACTTTTTGTAAAAACTTGGGAAAATTCTACTGTACAGGCATAGCTATTTAGGAACAGTACCAATTGGAATTACTCAAAAAGGAATTATAAAACTCTCCGAGTAATTAAAACACTGCAGAAAGTCACTAGACAGTTTCTGCAGAAGTTTTTACTGTAAGCCTATCTTTTTAATTCATGATGAGATTCCCCTCGTTCCACTGAATCCAGGGACATATCATACGCAATTTTTGCAGTTACAAATCTTTTTCTACGAATTAATTACTCCAAAAAGGCCATTAATTCAATTGATTAAACTGTACTAAACCTTGCTGCAAAATTGTGAAACAATGGTACAGCAAGATTCTACACGACTCACTGAATCTACACATATTTTATTTGCAATTTTTGGCCCAGCGGTTTAATTTCTACGCAATTTACAAGTTTCTACCGAAATCTGCCAACTAAATCGACTAAAGAAAATACCCAGTCAACTGTGTCTGTTGACTGGTCAACGCGGCTGCTGACTGGGCGCTGACTGGGCGTCTGACTAGTCAACGCCTGGGGGCTGACCGGTCAACGACCGATCTGGACCGTTGATCTGAGATCCAAAGGCGGCTGCAGACTCACCGGAAACGAACGGCGGCGAACTCGGGACGGTGGCGGCGATCGGTTCCGGCGACGGCGTTTTTCCTGCGGGAAGGGAGACAGTCAGCGCGGAACGGTGGCGGTCACACGGCGGCGGCGGCGCGATGTGGCGGCGGCTGCGCGGCGGTGCGGCAGCGCGGACGGCGAGCGGCGGCGCAAGGCGGCACGCTGGCGGCTGCGGCGGCGGGCAGCAGCGGCGCGCGCGGGCGGGCGAGCTGGCGCGGGCATCTTTGCTGCGGGCTGGCGCGGCGCGCTGGCGGCTGCGGCGGCGGGTGGCTGCGGCGCGGGAGGCGGCAGCAGCGGCGCGGCTGCGCGGCGCGGTCGCAGCGCGCGAGGCGGCGACGAGCAGGGCGGCGGCGGCGAGTACCTGGAGGCGACGGCGGGCTCGGTTCCCAAGAGGCGGCGGCACGTGCGGGGATCGAGGGCGCGGGCGGCGGCGGGTGGGTGTGGAAATCGAGGCAGGGCGGCGGCGGCCTCTTAAGTGGGGCCCCCTCGTGGGGTCCTACGCGGACACGGGCCGCGCGGTTGGAGGCGAACACGGCGAAGTCGGCGCCGATATTCGATATTTTAATAAAATGGCCGTAACTTTTTCATGCGAGCTCCGAATCGGGCGATTCTTGCTCCTAAATTTTTGTAAAAACAATGGGAACAACCTAGGGTCAAGGGTTGAGTGAAACCACTAGGCTACAAGGGTGGACTACACTAGTCCTACTAATGCCTCCCGCAGAAGCCTCGTAGTGGAATAGAAAAGGGTTTTGAAAATAGCGTTTCGCCGATTCTTTTTTTTAATCGGTGGTTTTGCATGGAAAAGTATGATGCAATGATATGAATGATATGCGGAACCAAATCTAAAATTTGGGATGTGACAAATGCTCCATCTCTCGATCGTACTCCCTAGTGTGTGTTTCATTCTGCGACTAGTTGCATATATTATATTGCTCTGTACTTGATTAAACCTTTATTACATTGCTGGTATGTAGACATACATATATACACTTATTTTCAACGATCGATGCTTCTATCCTATAGATTTTTGAAGAAAAAAGACCCCCTATCAAGTGCATAGGGCAGCTTTTCTTTAGTTAGACTACAGAGTAGTATGCTTCTGATCATGTATATCCATGAAGCAATACTAGGACATGCATAAAGAAAAGTTCAGACGTTCCACTCATATTATACATAACCATAACCGGTTAAGATATTATCAAGTAGATCTTACTTTGTCAATTATATTTCTGTAAATTAGACCATGCACGTGCTACTAACTGATGGAGTATATCATCTTATACATGAATGCAAACAGTAAGAAAGTTCTATTAATGCCTATATTAGGAAATAGTACTCACTGGACATCATAGTAGAAGATATAATGTTTGCTTCTATAGATTTTTCTTTTCAATAAATCCGTCAATACTAGCCAGTTCTATAGAGAAACAGTTAAACCGGTCATGGATGTATTTTAAAATAGGGTATATTTCAAGTTCAAGCCCCGTTCACCACATAGGAATAAAAAACATAGAAACATAAAAAGGTGTAGGAACAAGAAAAGAAAAGTACGCTAGCTCAAAACTTTGGAATGTAAGACAGAGGAAACTGTATGAGCATAGGCGTTCGGACGAGCCATGGAAAGACGAAATAAATACCGGATGTAAACAGTGCCTTCTAGACTTTTTAATTCGGCTGGCCAACAAGAGGGCAACGATGGGACATCGTTTAGCATTTCTTTTATTCATACAGAAGCACATCAATCTTTCCATTGCGATTTACAGAGAAACTGTTTTTTTAATTGGCTAACTCGCCGTCGTGCCTTAGGCATCCGCGCAAACAAGAGACCAGACTGGATGTTAAAATTCCTCTGGAATCGTACAGAAAACGCAGGAAAGAGAAACTTTCCTAAGGAGTCGGTGGTGCAGTTTCCTGTGTCCTGAACATCTGCAAAGGAAAAAATTCCTTAGTAAACAAAACCTCCAAATTTCCTATACAATTCCTCCATGCCGAACGGGGTCTCAAAGCTTCACTATCCTTTCTAGAGATTATTTTTTATATGATGTAATATGGTCTCACTGACCCAACACTTTATCGAACTCTGTTTCTAACCATATAGCCAAAGCCATTCCGCTTTTAATTATTCTATGACTGTTCTAAGTGACAAAATAATGATATGTGGTACATAATATTGTCCCGTTCCACTTGTTACGTAGAAAGCTTATGTAATTTGATTATTGAGCTTGGTCCCTTCTTCGGTGTATTATTGGTGTCAGTTACTAAACTAACGTTTGCTGTTTGTTTAAGTATTTGTAGGATGTCTGAGATGAATGAGAATGTCCTTAAGAGGAAGTCAGATGATGTAGTATGGGAGTATGGGAGTCTGATTGATCCTTCCAAGCTAGATAAAGCGAAGTATATGTTCTGCAACCATGTGAGCACCGGAGGTGTTTATCGCCTGAAGCAGCATGTGGCTCATATTGGTACTGCTGTGCAGAAATGCAAGAAGAGCTCGCAGGAAGCTAAAGATAGGTGCAAGAAATCTCTTGAGGAGGCATCTAACAAGAGGAGGGAAAAGGCTGCCCGTGAGATAGAGATTAGAGAAAGTGTGAATATTTCTCGTGTTGGGGATGAAGAAGTTGCTTGTATGGGAAGCTCAGAGCCACACAAGTTAGGTCCCATCGACAAGTGGACTCGTCCTATTGATCCTAAATTAACTCAAGCTGAAGCCTTGCATCAACAAAAGATAAATAAGGAGCTTTGGAAAAAGAGAACCCATGAAGTGCAACAGTATGTGGCTAGATGGGTTTACAATCATGGTAATTATTTTCATCGTCACTTCCATTTATTATAGACTACTTGGCAATGTTAACTATTATCTTTACTTTTCTTTTTCATATTGTATTTGCAGCAATACCATTCAACGCTTGTGATAATGATGATTTCAAGCTAATGTCTGAAGCCATTGGGAGGTTTGGCCCTGGATTTGGGCCCCCTTCTAAACATGACCTTCGGGAGACTTTGTTGAGTGAGGAGCATGCAAGAAGAAGAGTTTGATGCAGGAACGTGATGCTGAAAAGATGAAGAATGGTTGCTCCATTATGACTGATGCTTGGTCTGATAGGAAGAGGAGAAGCATAATGAACTTGTGCGCAAATTGTGCTGATGGATCAAGTTTTATCAAGTCAAAGGAGATGTCAGCTGTATCCCACACAAGTGAAGTCATCTTTGAGCTAGTAGATGAAGCAATTGAGGAAGTTGGTCCTGAACATGTGGTGCAAGTAGTGACTGATAATGCTTCAAACAATATGGGAGCAAAGAAGTTGTTGTTGGAGAAGAGGCCAAACATGTTTTGGAGCTCTTGTGCAACACACACCATTAACTTGATGCTGTAAGGAATCTGCTGAAATTAAACTCTTTTAACAGTTTCATCATAGTGAAGATTCCAATTCCGCGATACTCACTTTAACCATTGAAGTTTGCATATGCTTTTAGCATCCTTTGAATTAACAAAACCCTATGGACCGTGTTATGCACATGTCCTAGGTAACGATTCTATTAGAAGAACTTGTTTTGTTTATTCAACTACCATATAACAAAATTATATGTAGTGGTTGCTACATCAATCCGTCTAGACTAAATATCACTATGACAGATCAAATCTTGTCACAGTCAACCTTTGAACATTGTTGTGAACTCTTTCCCAACATGTCGACTATTTCATAGATGTGAAACATCCATGTCTATTTCTTTATAGATCCAAATACGACTGTAAGGTCTTGTACCTTCCCAGAGGGTCTTTCAAATCTTGATCTCTCGTATATGGAACTATCACGGATTTTATGGCTTCAAGCCATTTTACGGAGTCAGGGCCCATCATCGCTTCTTTGCATGTAGTCGGTTCATTATTCTCAAATAATGATTCAACCCTCAAATCTTGGTATTTGATTGTTCATCCGACCTACTTGTTTCAATAGGAACTTGGATCTCCGTCACCACAACCTTTGAGGTACGTGAGCCATGAGCATTGTTTGCTAACTCCGGAACACTTTTCGGCGCTGCGCAACTTTGCACATATAGCTAAGGTTCTTTTAACCTTATCAAAGTTCTATTGTCCTCCCACTTAACTTTTCACGAAAAATTCCTTCTCAAAGAAACTTGACGTTCTAAGCGACAAACACTTTTGTCTCTGGTGTTTATGGAGGAATACTTAACAGTAATACAAAGACAGGTTCATCCGACTTTGGTTGCAAACATCTTTCTTATGTATAGCATACCAATGTTTAAGAAAGGACTACTTGGGTTTAATCCCAAACCATAACTTTATATGGTGTCATTTCAGCGAATTATGATGGAGCTCTTTTCAGTGGAAAAACGGTAATCTCTAAAGCTTTTAATCTTTAAAATATAATAGCAGTTTTATGAATTATACCTTTGATCTAACCATGTCAAACAAGGTTTAATTACATACCTCGAACGTTCCATACTCTTATGGTGTTTCGGAAAATGCAAATCCACGGAACGATTCCTTAAATCTTAGGTATTATGCTAAACTTGTAACTCAAATATCTTCCTTTATGATCTTTATCATAAACTATTTATATTCTTGTTACAATGATTTTGCACTTCATCTTGAAAGTCTTTTGAACTCTTCAAATGTTTCACACTTCATCCTTATTAAGTAAATATCCATATATTCACTCAAATTTTCGGAGAAAGCACATGAAGTTGAAATCCATCGCTCTTGACTATAATGGACTTCATACAACAATATGTACAAGTTCCAATAAGCTAGTCCATCGTTCTCTTTTGGCCTATGAACGAAGTTTTAATTATCTCTAGGAAAGTTTCACAAGCGTCATTTGATCAAAATCAAATAGACTCCAAAATTCCATCCATATGGATTTTCTTCATGTTTTCTTTCCAATATAATTTAAACGGCGATGTCACTTCCTAAGTGATCTTTCAATCAATTTGTCTTTTGACATCTTTAGCACTAGTTTTATGGATGTGATTTCTCCAACGAGATTTGTGAATCATCCATCTTTTATAGATTACGGCAATTATTTGAACAACCCTTTTGTTCTCATAATACCTGATAAAACAAATCTTGAAGGCAAGCTTTGATGTTTAACGAGCAACACAATAACCCCTTTATTTGTTCTCGATGAACATCATCACATATTCTTTTGCTAGTTACTTAGGCCATTGTAGTTCATGAATTGTGTTGTTTCGTATGACGATTCATACCAACAAATTCGGTATCAAATACTTGAGAACCACATTGTTTAATAAGCAAAGAATATAGCCATAACATGTATATCATCTATATACTTAAACTGAACAATTCTAGTCTTTTCTTTTCTGCCATATATTTATGAGATTCTCTTTCAGTATCTCCTTTTCAGTTTGAAAGAAACTATCAACATCAACAGTGGAGTCATACATATGACATATAGTCCAAAGCGTGTATAGTTAAATACCAATGTCTTTGGACTTGCACTTTGAAGTAGATCACCATCATCAAATGTTTGGTGTTCTTTCAAATTCCTTTCTTTAGTAATCTCTTGGTGTAGTAAACATTTTACCTACATCAAATATTCACCCTTATCATGGAATCGTCCATGATCGAGCTACTTTTAGCTTATAACGATGAATTATGAGTATAATGTTGCTATCCAAAACCTTTTGGAGGATTAGGACAACAAGTGTCTCCAACCTTTTTGCAAATTCTCATCAAATATGAGAACATGACTTTTGCCATATTATACTCTATCATGTTGCAACCAAAACTTCGTTTCAGATATCACAATATCTTCCACACATCATGGTTTCTGAAACAACTCTTTCAGATCCTAGATAACCTTGATATTAAGACAATCCTTTGAATATCAAGAATCATGGAGACAAACATGATACTTATATACTAACATTGGAATTGTTACTCTTGTTTTAATACCAATTATTAAACTTCATGGAGTAACCGGAACTTACTGAAAGTTTGCAATAGGACTTTTAAACTTTAGATTAACACTTCAAAACAATACGATACCAGTTCGTAAAGTAATTAACCAGAATTCTATAGTTCTATCATCTCAATTATAACTAAGCGCAAGGTGGTAAACGGATGCCAATGACTACAACAACTATGCAAATTCACTTTGATTTAGTTTATGATAAATTGAGTTCTAATTAATAATTAAATTAATCTAGGTGAACTCCCACTCAAAACGATATCCCTCACATTGTTTTAGTGATCACACGAACCAAATCCACCACATCAAAACCGATCATCACGAGAGTTGATATAGCTTCAACGGCGAACAATCAACATGTTCATCATATCTACTATATGACTCATGCTCTACCTTTCGGTAATCCGTGTTCCTAAGGCCATGTCTGTACATGCTAGGCTCGTCAAGATCAAACCTTAGCTACCGCATAAGCAAATCTGGCTTGCTTACGTTGTATACACTTGCGGAATCTAACACACCCGATCATCACGTGGTGCTTCGAAACAACAAGCATTAGCAACGGTGCATACTAAGGGTGAACACTTTCGAACTTGAAATTCATGTGCATGAGGGATCACCTTATAATGCTACCGTCGTCTACTAAGCAATACAAGATGCATAAAGGATTAACATCACATGCAATTCATAATATGTGATATGATATGGCCTTTCTTCTTTGTGCTTCTGATCTCCATCTTCAAGCACGAACATGATCTCCATCATCACCGGCATTGCATCAAGGTCAATGACGCTTCTCCATGGTTGTCGTCCACCAGCTTCAACTATTACAACTACTTTGAATAGACACGCGGGTCTTAACATAAATTAAAGACAACCATATGGCTCCTGCCGGTTGCCAACTTACAATAAGGAACATTGCATACATCAAATATAATCACAATCATGGCCATATCACATCACTGCACACCCCTGCAAAACAAAGTTAGACGCCTCTACTTTCTTTGCATATTTTACGTGGTTTGGGGCTTTCAATAAGTGTCGTTCTAACTTACGAACAAGAACCACAACATTGATACTAGCATTGTTGATTACCCGTTGTAAATTGGATCTTAACTATGCTAGGAGAAACAGGCACCCGCAAAGCCACTTATGCAATACAAGTTGCATGTCAAGCGTGGAGCAAGTCTCATGAACGATGTCATGTAAGGTTAGCCCGGGCCGCTTCATCCCAACATACCGCAAGATGCAAAGTACACAAGAAGCAATCGACAATAAAAGCATCAACGCCCACAATGACCATTGTGTTCTACTCGTGCAACAGATCTACATATAGACACGGCTCTGATACCACTGTAGGGGTTCGTAGCATGGAAAACAAAATTTTTCTATTGCATACAAACAAACAAGCCAAGATCTATCTACTAGATTGTAGCAACGAGTTGATAGGGGAACTTACCCTCGAAGATTCCAAAGCGGTTAACGAGAGCAGATTCTCGTGGGTGATGTAGTCGTACTCTTTCCGATCTCAAGATCGTGTAGACGATCCTTCCGGTGCTGCGTTCCGGCAGCGCTCCCGTAGTCGGTCACACGTTCGGTACTCGACGAAGACCTTCCTCTCCCTTGTTCCAGCAGGCAGCGGAGGTTGTAGCACTCTCCTCGCGATTCCGGCAGCACAACGGCGTGGTACCGGAAGTAGAGGGGAGATCCCGCAGGGCTTCGCCTTAAGCCGGAGCGAGTATGGTGGATTATGAGAGAGGGCTATTAGTGGTCTAGAGATTAGACACACCAATTAGAAGGCTCTAAACCGCAGGCTAAAGCAATTAGAAGCTCTAAACCAAAACGGCTCTAAACCGGAGATTAGAGGTGGAAACTTGTGTGTCTCAAGGAGGAGCCCTGCCCCTCCTTTTATAGGTGGAGGGGCTAGGCGCGCCAGGGAGGGAGGGAGTCCCTCCCCAACTCGGCCTAGGGCTGGGCGCCGGCCAAGGAGGAGAGGAACTCCTCCTCCAAGTTGGTTTCAACCTCCTCTTGCTTGTTTCCCACAGTTTCCTGTTTTCCACAGTTTCCTGTTTTAGCCGTTTGACTTTCAAGCTGGCAATTTGACTTTCATGTTTTTGGAACAGCAAGAACACTTAGTACATGATGCAATCATTCAATGACACACTCATGTACCCTCCCCCCCGGAGTGCCGGACAATCCGGACCCTTCTAGAACATTCCCGATGAAAACACCGGAATCATTCCCGAACTCCGAAACGGGACTTTCCTTATATGAATCTTATTCTCCGGACCATTCCGGATCACCTCGTGATATCCCGGATCCCATCCGAGACTCCGAACAACATTCGGTCTCTTTCTCATAATACCATAACTACTCAAACAACGTCGAATCCTTAAGTGTGTCTCCCTACGGTTCGTGAATTATGCGGACATGATCGAGACACTTCTCCGAACAATAACCAATAGAGGAATCTGGAAATTCATATGGCTCCCACATATTTCTACGATTACTTTTGCGATCGAATGAACCACTTACATACGATACCAATTTCCCTTTGTCTCACGATAGTTTACTTATCCGAGGTTATGATCGTCGGTATCTCTGCATACCTAGTTCAACCTCGTTACTGATAAGTACTCTTTTCTCGTTCCCGTGATATGTGATCCCTTGTGAGCTAGTCACATGCTTGCAAGCCAATTGGATGACATTCCACCGAGAGGGCCCAGAGTATATCTATCCGTCATATGGATGGACAAATCCCACTCTTGATCCATGTGTTTCAACCAATACTTTCCGAACACTAAATGCCACCTTTATAGCCACCCAGTTACGGTGTGGTGTTTGATGTCATCAAAGCATCCATCCGGTAAAGGTGATATGCATGATCTCATGGTCGAAGGAATTAGGTTACTATGTATCAGAAAGCATATAGCAATTGAACTATTTAAATGACTTGATCTTTATGCTACGCTTATCTATAGGAGTATGTCCATCACATCATTCTCCTAATGATATGATCCAGTTGTTAATAACATCTCTATGTTCATGATCAGAAAACCATGATCATATATTAACCAACAAGCTAGTTTAACAAGAGGCTATACTAGGGACTCTTATTTTAGTTTACAAATCACACAAGTATTAATGTTTCCGGTTAATACAATTATAGCATGGTATGTAAACATTTATCATAAGTGTGAAGATATGATAATAACCACTTTATTATTGCCTCTTGGGCATATCTCCAACATTTATTTATGGAGAAATAGTTAAGGCAAAGAAAGAGATCAAGGAAGTATATGGCAATGTGGAGTCTCGTTACAAAGATGTGATTGATGTTGTTGAGAAAAATATGAAAAATCGACTTGATTCTCCATTGCACTTGGCTGCATACTTATTGAACCCACATTATAGTTATGCTAATACCAACATATTTGATGATGGCATAATAACTGAAGGGTTCATCAGCTGTGTGGAAACTTTTTATCATGATGATGATTGCAAGAAAGATCAAGTTGTCAATTTCGAATTGAGAAAATTCCAGAATAGAGAAGGATCCTTTGCAAAGAAGCTTGCGAGGACTTATCAGAATTTCGATTATAATGCAGGTATGCATTGCGACTCAACATGCAATATATATTTATAATCTCCCACCATGACATATGCTTTGTTTGCTTAATTCATTCATACTCTGCTCTCATTGCTAGCATCTTGGTGGAGGCTCTATGGAACAGATGTGCCAGCTCTACAAAGGATGGCTATGAGAATCCTCTCATTGACCTCGAGTGCTTCGGGTTGTGAAAGGAATTGGAGTACCTTCGAAAATGTTAGTTCCCCAAGTACCTAATCTCACGTCTCAATTAGTCAATTATATTTAAATTCTCATGTTGTGTTCTGCAGATTCATACAAAGAAAAGAAATAGGCTGACTACGGAGCGCCTAACCTCTCTAGTTTTCATAGTGTTTAATTCAAGAATAATGGCCAAGAAACAAATGATCAAGGAAAAGAAGATTGCAGATGTCCTCTTATCTGCTGAAACTACTGAAGCTCAAGGTTTTCTCTTTGAGGGAGGAGATGATTGTGCCGTGGTCGTCTATAGGGATGAGGATGAGGAAGAGGTGGATAGTACAATAGGGATGCAAGGGAGTGTCACTAGAGAAGAAATGGAAGTTCATGAACAGCTTGAGCCACGTAGAAGTGCAAGACTAAGACAACTTTATGAAGCAGAGGAGTTCGATTCAGAAGAAGAGGAGTTTGATGATGAGGATATGCCTTCGGAAGATGATGCAGATGACTATTGAGTAGGTGCGAGTGCATGAGTGTCCCTTGTCAAGTACTTATGTTATGTCCTATCTCTGTTTTATTTGTCGAACTATCTTTTTTTTGAAACAAGGCAAAAGATTTGCCTTATATTTGTCAAACTATCATGTGATGTGTGAACCTGTGTGGAATTTCCCTTTCATGATCTTGGTAACAGACATTAGTACATGTTGCCAGTTTCCACTGTCATTCTACGCTTATATATTCGTCCGAGTTCCAGCAAAGTAGCTCCAGCACGAGATGTGTCACTTGTGTGCATGAGTTTTGCTTGCCAATTTATTAATATATTAGGTGATGTGTTTACATGTTGTGTTTGTGTGATCTATACCATAATTTATTTCATTATTTATGTGGTTGGTGAGATTACAAATATCTAGTTTCTTAATCTCGTTTTGGTATGACGACTTGTACAAAAAATGTCAGGATTTACTCATCCAGAACCTTACAATGTGTTTGCTAACTAGTATCCTTCATGCAGCTAATGTCATAAACAGTATAAATGTTTACATGTATGTACGAAATATATCTAGAAAAGTGACTTATGTTTATGTATCGAAATAGTTTGAAAGACAGAAAGATAACCGAATACTCACTCTGTTTCAAAATATAAAATGTTTTAGTCTTTCTTTGAAAAATATAAGATGTTTTAGTATTTCTTTGAAACACATCTATCTAAGTTTCAGAGCAAAATAAGTGAACCTACACACCAAAAGGTGTCTAGATACATTTGTGTCAGAAGAAGGCTAAAACATCTTATATTTAGAACATATTTAAAACGGAGGGAGTATTATTTATATTGTGTTATTTGTATTTGTAACAAAATATTATAAACTCACCCTCCAGACCCGTCGTAATATAAAAACGCCTAGTCTCGCCTAGGCTACACCTAAGCAGGCTAGGCACTAGGCAGAGGGTCATCTTCCGCCTACCGCCTAGCGCTTTTTGAAACCTTGATAACAATGCAATACTATACATTCATGATTTTATGAGATTTGATTGGGCATTACAATAATATACATAGACCGCCATCCAGCTGCATCTATGACTAGTAATCCACCTTCAGGTTATCATCCGAACCCCCTCCAGTATTAAGTTGCAAGCAACGGATAACTGCTTTAAGCAATGTGTGTAAAGTAAACAATACAATTGTTCCATGAACAAAAGATTGTTGTTTTATCCCTAGTAGCAACAACACATCTACAACCTTAGAGATTTCTGTCACTTCCCCAAATTCAATAGAGGCATGAACCCACTATCGAGCATAAATACTCCCTCTTGGAGTCAGTAGCATCTACTTGGCCAAGATAGCGACTAGAAACGGAGAACATGCAAGATCTCAAACAACACAGACATGATAAAATCAATAATCATAAGACATGATAGAATCAATAATCAATCTGACATAGTAATCTCAATATCCATCGGATCCCCGCAAACACAACATGCATGATTATAAATAAATGATCTTGATCATGAACGGAGCTCACAAGATCTAAACATGATAGCACAAATAAGGAGAAACAACCATCTAGCTACTTTATGGACCCATAGTCCAAGGTGGAACTACTCATGCATCATACCGGAGACTGGCATGGTGATGAAGAATGCCTCCGGGATGATCTCTCCCCTCCAGCAGGGTGCTGGGAAGAGCTTCAGAACCCCCCGATTTAGGTACGATGGTGGCGGCGGCTACGGACTGTTTCGTGGAGATCTGATCGGGTACTTAGGGTTTTGGCATCGAGGGGTTTATATAGGCAAAGAGGCGAGGCAGGAGGGCAGCCAGGGGGCCCACACCCTGCCCAGGCGCGGCTCGGGGTGGGCCCGCGCGTGGGAGGGGGTGGCCACCCTGTGGAAACCCTCCGCTCTCCCTTCGGTCCCTGTGTTCTCCTCGGTGAAATATTGACTTTGGCTTTTGTCCCGTCCAATTCCAAGAATATTTCCTTACTAGCTTTTCTGAAACTAAAAACAACAGAAAATAGGCAACTGACACTGTGGCATCTTGTTAATAGGTTAGTCCTAGAAAATGTATAAAAATACCTCAAAGTGTAGACAAAGCATAGCAAAGTTGATACTAAACAAGCATGAAACATCAAAAATTAGAGATACAAAAATTATAGATACGTTTACGACGTATCACTGGGTCATCGCAATTAGGTACTTCATGACCTTCAAGATGTTGAAGGGTGATCTGTTCAAGGTCACCATCGTTGACTACACAATGACTAAAGTGATGAAGAAGTGCATGGAGCATGATCCAGTCCTTGCCATGATCGACATGTAAACCTTGCCTGTTTCGTTTGATGTGAACTTTCTCTGTATGCCATACAGTTGCCTTGCTACAATGTTTATGTCATGTGTATATTGGTGTGTGCTTGTTGTGGTTAAGCCTTACTTGTGATGTCTGGCAAGCTCACCATTTGGGGAAGAGGTTACCAGACCACACGAGAATGCTAAAACCAAACACGTGCAACCCTTTCTCCGAGACCTGATACAGCTCACCAAACAACAGGGCCTCATTTCTGCCCAATCCCTGAATAGTGTCAATGCGGGTTACCAAATAACTAGAAGATTTGGCCTAGAGGCTGATCTGCGCGTGTAGTCCCTGCGCGTGCAAGTTGCATGCGTGTGAACATGCCCTGATAGAACAATCCTACTTGCGGAAAACCATGAGAAAATAAACCAAAATCGATCTAGCGAAGCAGAATATCCAAAGTACCATACCTAGAGAATTTAATCTTCCGACACCATTGTTATCGTCGGAAAGGAGATTTTGTCGTCGAACGGATGATCGAAGAACACATATTGTAGGCGATGTTGTCTGCACCAACATGAAGTCCAAAAAGAAGACGAATACCAAAACCCTAACATAATATATTAAAAACACTAATTTAATTAAAAACTCTATCCATATATCGGGTTCTCCACCCCTCTCGACGTCGAAGGCCGACAAGAGGGAGAAGAGAGGCGGTGTATGGAGGAGGTGAAGGTGGAGGCGGCGGCTAGGTTTTAGGGAGATACTTAGACATTGGAGCACCACCGTATATGTTTCTTAAACCTAGTATGCCATTCAAATGGAAGTCCATTCAAAAACCGAAAATATAGAAATTAGAGAAGCACTTGAATTGAGGTATCATGTATGCTGAATTTCTATGGGAACCAAGATCACACATGAAATTCAAACTATGTCATTTGTAAATCATGCAAGAAAAACGTAGAAAAGAGAGATTAAATCATGAGGTAAGACCAAGTGTTTGTTTTGCTTCAGAATTCCTAGTGAATGAGCTATTACATGAAATTTAAAGAGAATCTAAGATAAGATTCCTATTCTAGTCCAAAAAAACACCACATCAGAAAAATCTATGAAATCCTACATGTTTTCCGTTGTTAACGGGGCCTTGAAATTCTATGACAGTTCTATGAAATCCTATGTTAAGGTTACATGTGATTCAAATGATTTTGGAGGACAGAGATTATCATAAGGAAAATTTTGTGCTTGTTGTTTGACTCGTAGGATTGAATATTATAGGAGATTTTCTCCAAAACATCTCTCTGTAGCACAGTTCGTATGTTTATACTACATTTCATGTGAAACTTTACAACCACTCAAACATCTTGGAAATAATCTTTTGGTTTTTATGTGGTGCATAAACAACCCAAATTATGTAGGATTCGAATGGGGAGGATAGTACAATCCTACGCTCTTCATATTCATGTCATAATCTTGTACAGTTTTGGGTAAGTCAATAAAAAGATTATCATGTTGGAAAGATAAAGTTTGCTACAGAATTATGAGGAATTGAGGATGTGCTGAATATTTGCATCAAATTTAGTTTTCATAGTTCTCATGAATCAAAATAATTGTAGCTTGAAGAGTAAAGCGAACATAAAAAATCTTAGTCGTCGGTAATCTACAAATGTGGGTTGTGTTGGTTTCCCTCTCCTCTGGTGGCCTATTCATCACTTTGTGATATGGGGATCATGGATCAATGCTTGGAGTGCAATTTAATGTGCTCTATGCCTAGGTACGTAGATAAAACAGACCGCCCTTATTTGAACAAAATAGCAATGGCGCACACAAATATGACCACGCCACCGGTATTTTCTTATCAGTGACGTGTCACCGGAATAATGTGCCAATGCTACGCGGACCCAAATGTCCTCGACCTGCCCAAAACTATGGCTGGCGTGTCCCAACGTGGAAAAAGACACGCCACCAGTAGTTTGAGGCGGGCCAACTCGCGTTAGTCCTCCCGTCCGTCCTCTCTCCCTCCCTCCCCTAATATACACTTCACTCGAAATCATCCTCATTCTCTCTCCGACCATCATTTCTGTATTGTTCCACCACCCCCCACTCGTGTCTTCATCCCCATATCGCGCTACACCCCCGTCGCTCTTCCTCTCCATCCAAACAGTGATGCCTCCCCCGGCCGTTCGTTCTTGCCTTTGTTGCTTTGATTTGCATTCACGCTGCTAACTCCGTCATCCGCATCGTGTTGCCTCTGCCCACATATGCATCGACAATGTACTTAGACGCCTCTCGGTGAGTGCCGATCCGTCGTCTCCCTAATTTTTAGTTGGTTTGGTTAGTTGTTAAATGTGTAGTTGTGATATGTGTATGTGTTAGAAAATATAGTTGTTAGATTAGTTAGTGTAGATGATTTAGGAAATGTATTAGCTGATCTACAAAATGTGTGGAGTTAGTTTCAGTTAGAAAACATGTTGGACTATTAGGCATAATTTTCACAATTAATTTCAGAATATAAATTATGATAGCAACAACTAAGTATATATCAGATTTCTTTGACATTATTCCCATCTTAGCAACTCAATTTTTGAGGCCTAGGTACATTCATGAACCGCACCCCAAGATTTATATGGATGATCGCTTCTTTCCATACTTCAAGGTTCCATCTTCTTCTTTGACAACTTCAAAATTTTCTTATCTTACCTATTTAGTATAATTAAAAAAACAATTTCCATTTTATTTCAGAACTGTATAGGTGCTATAGATGGGTCCCATGTGCCTATTAGTATATCTCCTCAATACCAAGCTCCATGGAGGAATAGGAAAGGCTATCTTATCCAAAATGTCATGATTGCTTGCGATTTTGATCTAAACGTCACTTTTATTTTATGTGGTTGGGAGGGTTCTGCCACCGATGCAAGAGTACTGAGTTTTGCAATACTCAAAGGATGTTGAGAGATGCACGTAAGCAAACTGGCGTTGGGTGGAATGAACACCGGTGCATGATACAAGCCGAGCCACATCTTTGGGATGACTTAGAAGTTATAAGTTGCTTCATTTTGACCATCTCTTGTTATAAAATTTGGTCACAAGTTTAATCATACTAACATTTATTTTTCTTACTCTTGTAGTCCTTTGACAAAAAGATCAGGAAATTTAGAATGGAGGACTCAAGGTTTCTTCGATATGATTTGCTAGGAGAACTCTATGAAAGTTAGTTTAGTCATATTGACAATCATTTATTTTACTCCAATGTTTGTGTACACATAGTTTGGTTACACACATGTTTTTTGCAGGCCAAATAGCCGAGGGAGACTTCAACTTTACCTCTACAGCTAAGCCACCATAGAGAGATGATGTCACCAACATAAAAAGTGATGGTGAGTTTGAGGATGAAGAATAGTTAGAGAAAGAGGTAACATCTGTTGGTGAAGTACTGCATTTTATATGTGATAACATCACTGCCATTAGGTGTAACATTCCCAGTTTACAAAACAATATTTTTTAGGAGAGGGTTTATAGGGGATTAGGATGGAAGAGGATTGGAGTGGATTGGGTGATGGAAGTGTTTTCACCCAAAATACTAGGGATAAAACTCTAGAACACACACGGAACCTCTCCTACAAAACGAGGCCTAAAGGGAGATCCAAAACCTTCTTCATGGAGGTTGCAAACAACCTTTTATCTAAAACGGTATGTTTTAATTTAACATGTTGTTGCGAAGTTGTTCGTTCTTGCACTCAAGAAAATGTCTAACTATTTCTTAAATTTTGCTCCATACATCCCCTGTCTTGCAAGACATGAAGTTGAGAAGATCAAAGTTGGCGAGAATGAGAAGACCCAATAGGTATAGTCGACATAATCATAAGGAGTTGCCATTACTTTAATGTCCTTATCACAAATGAAGGCGACAAAACTTTTTTTGTTTGCGCTCCTTGGAGAGAACTTGCCAAAGTATTGGCATTTAGAGCCAAGGGACCATCTGGATGAATATTCAGGAAGCTCGTCATGAAAGAATCAATGGTCTTCCCTTTTTAGGAGTTCGTGGTCATCCTATGGTACTACCGTGTGTTACTAGCTAGTTATTTACTTATTGAACATTCATACGTGAAGTTGATATGCTATCATATATATAATATTATTGTTAAATTTAATAAAATCACCTTTTTTATTGTAAAAATTAGTGACGTGTTATCTCAATGATACGCCAGCGGTATGTATACTACTAGTAGTGTGCTCTGGACACACCACTAATATATCTGCTACCGGTAGGCACCAGTAACATTTACCAATGGCGATAATACCCGTGGCATGTCAAGGTCATGCCACTAACGCTCATTTTGACACGTCATCAATAGGCTATTCTGCACCAGTGGTATGCGACTTTGGCAGACACATGTCAACAATGGAGGTGATATTGCACAAAATAATTATCTCGTGGCTCTATCTTCATGTTGGTGTATCTTTGACAACATGATGTTTTAATCCCATGGATTGACACTTCTCCGTCAATCAAACTGTCGTCAAATGCCTTTCTTGGTTGTGGCGGTAGTGATGCTGGTGTCGATTTTGATTTTGTATATGATGCTCCCATTTTTGCTAATTTGGCATGTTCTTGGCCATAATGGTTCATCTAACGAGGTTTACACTATTGGGATAGAGACTCGTGTGGGGTTTTAAACATTTGAGGTTTGCTGCTTCAATTGGTGCATGTTTCTCACTAGTAGATTTTTCAACGATAACACCTCCTCGAGTAAGTGATTTCATAGTGCGTTGACCGAAACGAGGACCCCTATAGTATGAGCTATATATGTCTTATGTGTAAAGGCTGAAGACATTGATAAAGATAGGGTAAAAATGGATATCAAATGTGACCGTTGTAAGTTATTTTCTTTTATGACGATGTTTTGTTCTTGTTTTATTATATAATTTTTATAGTTTATCGATAAGTATGTGAGTACTGTGGTGAAAACACAAGATCTCATACAATACAATATTGGCTATGTGAGTACTCTGGTGAAAACACAAGATCTCATACAATACAATATTGGCGCTCCCGCGTCATTGCCTTATTAAAGGTGGTGGTTTGCAGCTTGGTTTTGAGATAAAAATCAGAGATCAACCTATGTTGGACTTGTTGAAGTATATAAGTGGATTGCACTATCCCTTTCCATCAGTTCGGACTTTTGGTTGCGTTGGCTAGTGCATGAAGCTTGACATGGTATCAGAGCCTAAGGTCTTGAGTTTGAGTCTTGGCTTTCGCAATTTATCCTAAAATTTCTGTTGACCCCTCTGTGTCCACGTATAAGGCTCTTGAGTCATACGTGAGTTTCGCGCGTCGTCGCTCTCTTCCGGTTGCACGTGCTGACTTCTCCCCATCACACGTGAGAGGGGGTGTTGAAGTATATAAGTGGATTGCACTAGCCCTTTTCATCAGTTCGGACTTTTGGTTACGTTGGCTAGTGCATGAAGCTTGACAGGACTATCATATAGGCACATGTGGAATGAATCCATCCTAAAGACATAGTGACTACAATAGGTTTGTGGAGATACTATCCAGAAGCGGATAGCCTTCATTTTTACCGTTTTGTTCGGCATCGATGAATGGCTAACAATGTTGAATTTTTATTAGTATGGCTATTCTGTACATAATAGAATCACCAACTAAAATATTTGCAATTTGGACCAAAACAATGGTCAAACACTTGACACTTCTAAACAAGGGGTCCAAAGAATCACAATGTTAAGGCTGAGTATCCACATTTATGCAACATTGCTAACCTCAAATAGTGAAAAAAATCAACCAAACACAGATGAATCCCGAGTCTCTGCCTACCTAAACGAATGGCGAAACAAAAAACATTTCACTATACTATACCTGTCAGAATCCTATCACCTGAATCTATTCTCTCTACAGTATATACGAGTTGATCTCCTCTGTCACGACCTGATTCTGATGGCTCCCGGTGCAGGAATGCCCCTGCCGCGCCCCAAACCAGCTCCTCTCATGTTCGATCGCCTCAGCGCGCTGCCGTCGTCCGAATCATCGTCGCCGGCGTCGTCGTCGTCGTCTGTCTCGAGGCAGACGGCCTTCCCTTTCCTGTCGTCGTACCGCCTACTGGCGTTCGAAGGCGGCGTCGATCTCTTGTCGAAGCTCCCGTACTCGTACAGGCTAGGTGAGCGCCGCAGCAGCAGCTCGCTAGCCGAGCCGTACCCCATCAGACGGTGCAGGCTGTTGCCGTGCCGCCGCGCCCCCGTCTCCTCTGCCGCGACGACGGTGTCGAACGACGAGTTCCTCGACACGTGCAGCGGCCGCTCGTCCTCCGTGGTGGAGTAGCTGCTCACGCCGCCCGCGAAGTCCTCGATGAACGAGAACAGGTCAGGCCGCGCGCCCGCGCCGTGGCGTGCCGGAGAAGAGCCGACCGCGCCGTGCTTGTCGACGTGCTTCTTCCTGTCCGGGTCGCGGTAGGAGTAGGAGAGGACGGCCGAGCAGGCGCCGCACCGCAGGTCGCGCACCCTGGCGCTGGCGACGGCGAAGCCGGCCGGCACCTGGACGAGCGTGAAGCAGCTGGAGCAGACGATGAACGGCGCGCCCTTCAGGACCGGCCGGCAGTGGTGCTTCGGTGGCGGCGGCGCGCGCCGCTTGGCCTCCACGGCGGCGGCCGGTCGCGCGGGCTGCTGCGCTGTGTACAAGCCGCAGCAGTGTCCTCTGCAGCTGCCGCACTCGGGCTTGCCGTGCCCGTGATCGCAGCAGCCGTGCCGACGGCATGGTCCCGCAGGGCGCGTGTCGTGGCCGCCGGACGTATCAGCCCTGCACCGCCTGTACCGCCGCGACGGCAAGCCGCGGGGAGCAGCTCGGGCGTACTTGTCGCCGCCTGCATGACCCGCGTTGCCGCGACGATGCAGAGCAGCGGCGGCCGCAGCGTGGCGAGCTCTGCCCGTAGGGATGGCCGGGCGAGAGGCGTGGCCTTCTTGCGCGGGATGGCGAGGAGTGCGCGGCGGCGTGCTCGGCTTGAGCTCCGGGGACTTGCTGAAAAGCTCGGAGAGATCGTCTTTCAGCTCATCCACGTTCTTCAGGATCTTCTCGTGCAGGGGACTCATCTTCTGTGGCTGGACCGCGTGGCGAGGAGGAGGGCTCGGCGCCTTTTCCTCGGCATCGTCTTGCCGTTTCCAGGTCACCGCAGCCGGTGCAGATCGGGAATCTGCGGCTCGAGGCCGCGCCGCTTCGTCTGAACCTCTCTTGGGCGTGGCAGCAACAGGTTCAGGCTGAACTTCTTCTCGTCTCCTCTCTGAAGCTTGCAACTCTGCGGCGGCACCCCTGCTTCCCCGGGAGAAGTTAGCACTGGCGCCAGGAGCACTGACAGCCCTGTGACGTCCAGAACTGCCGACAGCTTCGGCCCGATCAGCGCTCCGATGATCATGCCCCTGCTTCTCGACGATCGCCTGCTCCTGCACGGAGGCACGATGCATCCTCGAGGGCGTGAGATCGCCGGTCGTCTCGCGTGGGCGTGTCGTGGCGGCGCCTTGGCCGCTGGTGGTTGGAGCGTCAGGGTTGGAGGCAGGGGCACTGGTGCTCGCGACATCGCCGGAGCCCAAGTGCCCGCTCCGGCTCAGACGCGGCGTCGGCAAGACGCTCTCCGAGGACGGAGCGGCACTGGCGGCCGCCGCGGCCTGCGCTTCACCGCTGCGGATTTTCGCTGCACAAACACAATCGAATCGAAATCAGGAAACTGCGATAAACAGCATGGAAAATTCAACGCCGCAGCAGGTGAAACTGGAATTTACCTCGGAGGCTGGTGCCGCAGCCGCCGCATTGGTACACGGGGACGCCGGCGGGCTCCTGGAGGACGCTGTGGCACTTGGGGCACCGCACATGGCGCACGCCGCCGCCGCCGCTGGTGGTGTCGGAGATCGCCATGAGCCGGTCGGGCCAAAGAACATCACTGGCTGGCCTGGACAGGGACAGCGAACCGAAAGCGCCCACTAGCCTCACTTTCCCCTTTGGCGTCCGTCCACTCGAGATGAGAGACGTTCCCCTTTGCGTGCGTTCTTGCCTTCTTCTCCCCTGTCCGTCCCCGATCCTCGGAACTGCCCCTCCTTGAAACGAAATCCAATTTCCGGAACAATCTATGCGCGGGCGCCTCGATCTCTCCGGCTCCAGTTCTCGCGGTCGCGTCCTGGTTCACTGGCTGAACTCTGGACTACCGGACAAGGAGTGAAGGGAGGATATATGAATGGCCGCTCTACTGCTGGTACGTGTGAAGAGAGGAAGCAGATGCGTCCCTGTTGGGCGAGAGAGGAGAGGAGAGGCGAGCGATAGAATAATGGTGGGAAACGCTGAGCTCATGTAAAACGATGCGTGCGGTGCCTCGAAATATTTATACGCGCGGGGGGTGGACTGGACGACGGGGAGGACCGGAAGGAGGAGGAGGAAGAAGGCCGGGGGAAGGAAGGCGTTGTGTGCGGCTGACCGCTTCAATGAGAGCGAGTGGAAAGGCTTGGGGGAAGAGCGAGTGGAAAGGTTTGGGGTTGGGCGAGCGAGTGGAGCGGCCAGGTCGTACGTCCGGGCCGCGGGAGGGGAGAATAGGAGATGCGACCGTGTCGCCGACGCCAGTCACGCTGCCACCGCGTCGTCGCGGTCGCGCCCTTCTGGATATCCGCCGTGGAGCCGTGTGTGGTGCACCCGTTGCTCGTGCTCGGCCGCATTTTCTACCGCGGGGCCGGGTTCGCGGGTGGGCAGGCTCGCTGGGGACGTATCGGCTGACGACGGCCCCCGCCCGCTCGCCGTCGCTGTCAGCGCGCGCCCGCGCGGGGCGCGAGCGACGGGAGAGGAGAAAGAAACGGATTGCTCAATAAACTTTGCCTCCACGACCGGCGGCCCTACCTACGCTCGCACGCTCCGCGCGCGCCGTGTCGTCTTTGTCTAATCGGGTTGGCAGCCTCGCCAACCTCGTGATGTTTAGCGCCAGTGCTTAAGTAGTTAACTACGTGATGTACTAGTTAACTACGTGTGGGGATGGATTCGGGCACCCACAAATCTTGGATCTGAGCGACTAAAAGAGAAGCCAGGATTGCGTTGTTCTCTTCTCTTTGTTTAATTTTTTTTTTGAGATTTGGTGGATCTATATCTACTACTGCAGAACGGAACTACTACTACTAGCGTTTATACAATGGCAGCAAGGGGAGAAACCGGAGTGACGCAAAGAACGACCTCCTTCCGTTGACAGCGGCAGCAGCAGCGCTCACACAAGAGAAAGAAAAGCGGTACGAAATCCAGCAAAGTCGTAGTACGTGGTGCTACGATAAGACTGTTCGGCAGGCCTCTCGCTCACACGACCGGTTCACGCGAGGATTTCATACTAATTCAAAACAAGCACAGACAGAGCAGCACTTGCTGAACAGTTAGCACTGACCAGTGACCACGCCGTCGCCACGGGTGGTGAGGAGGGCCGAATAAATGTGGAGCCGCCGCCTGGCCGCCCGACCCTGAAACGGAAAAAAGGCGTTTCTTGGCCGCATGTGCTAGCTCCGATCCGTCGGTGACACGCAAGTCAAGCGTTCGAGGGAGCAGTTTTGTCAACGGCGATCAGCTCGGGAGATTGCGCGGCTGTAGTAGCCCGTAGGTGGCGTCGTCGGTGGTCGGTGGGCCGTGAGACGTCGCTGGTGCGTACGCGTGGCCGCGGGCCGGCGCACTCGGACGGTGCCGTGCCAGCCGCGCGCGGCGCCGCCTGCCCAAAAACAGTAAAAACTGCAGCGGGGCGCACCGCCACCAAACCAGGCGACCTACCGCGAGGCCGAGGCAGCTACGCGCTCGTCGCCGGGAGCGAGTTTTTTGGAGCCAGAGGGGTCACACGGACACGGGCACACAGCAACCCAACCGCAGTCCGCAGGTCATTTTCTACGGGTACCCTGGATATATTCTCCTGGTCCCCCGCAAAAAAAACAAAAGATGTATTCTCCTCGAAGCTAGGAAGGATGACCGACCCGTTTAGAACGTGACGATTTCTTTTTTTGCATCGTACAGTTATCGCGTGCGTGTGTCAGACTGTCAGCGTGTGGATGGTTTTGGAACGTTCGACCGAATCTCCTACTACAAGAACGTTCATTTAAAATGAAAGGGCGATTTATTCTGTTAGCAGAATGGCGAGCGTAATTTCACTGGACATGAATTTCATCTCCGTCGAATCATTGCGTGATACTCCGGACTCTCTGACCAGCGGTTGTCACTCCTGGCGGTTTAATAGGATCTCTAGACAACCTCACAGATCAATACTAGTCTTTTTTCTGCGCATTTTGTTCTCACTCGTGTGCACCTGGTACCTACTTCCTGGTCGGTCACCTATCCTCAAATTGCTCTAGGCCAAGCACGCTTAATCTTAGAGTCCTTTTTATATGAGCTTCCAAAAAAAAAGTTGCAACTTGTTGATATGGGTATACTATCAATTCTATGCCAGGGTCTCACACACTGTAACGGTGTTATTCTCGTGACCCGATCTATGATGAGCCTCGCTCCCTTGAGAGTCTTCTCGTGCCTCCGGGCCGACCTGAGGTTCTCCCCGCCGGCGATGCCCTGCGGTGGCGGCCAAGGCGAGATGATGGCGCTAATAACTTAGGGATTAGGTTTAGGTTGTGTCGTGCCCATGTGGCAAGTGGGAGTTGCTCGGCTGGCTCTGGCCCGGCCTATGCTTTGTGGTACTTGTTGTGGTTCTCTGCTGGTAGGAGTCCTCTCAGGCGGGCACCCATGGCGTAGGGATCTCCGCCAATAAAGTCAAGATTTGGAGCTCTAATGCTCCTCTGTCCGTCGTGCACATCGTCAGGCGACCGTCGTTGTTCTACTATGTCAATCTTCCATGGAGGAAGACGGGCGAGGAGACCCGAGTGAGCTTCGTCAATAAGTACATGCTTATTTAGCATGGCGAGCTCAAAGATCGACTCCTTCTCTTGGCCGGTCGTTGAGGGCGAGCGTGAGGAGGAGCTCGGCTTGGAAAGCATCATCGCTGGAAGAAGGCGAAGAAGGGACATGCGCATGCTCATGCACTTGTCCGAAGCTATTGATTTGTGGAGTTCATTCACGAAGGACAAATCTGCCAATGTGATTAAGTGCCAGCAGAAGCCACTTCGCGTCGTGTCGTGTCGTGTATGAGGCACCACGACTCTTTCTTCCTCCAAACCTACGTGCCATTTCGGAGGATCTTCGATCTTAGCATGGCACCCTAGTTGATGGCGACCCAAGTGTCTTAGTCCCCGTCAGCGTCGATGAGGGTGGTTGCTCCAGATATTGCAGCAGCACATGCGGAGAAGAATGGCTCGATTGCGTTTTTGTTTTCTTATTTTAGGTCCTTATTGTAAAATTTGAGGACTCCTCTATAATTCCTAGTTGGACCAGGGTCCTCGGTGTAAAAGTTTCCGCTGAGTAAAACAACTTATAGGGCCTCCGGACCCGTTCCCCATTGAAAAAACTGTTCTACGATGGAATGATAGAGAAATGGAGTAGAAGTGTGGGAAGAACGGGGAAAGAAGCTAGTTGGAATTGCAAATTCTATTTCATTATGGATGATTTTAGTTATATTACTGTTTGATTTATTACGCTTCTAATCCAGGCTCATTTTTCAAAGCAGTATGTTGCATCGAAACTTTACGCCTTGAGGCTTCACCTCAACGTTGTGTGTAGCCGTCGCGCCATGGTCGCTCACGACATCACCCCCTTGTGAAGGGCCAACTTGTCCTCAAACTGGTGAATAGAGGACCTTTCTCTTTCACGCTACACCCCCCTCCTGCTCCCTCCTCCCTCTCTACTGTAGCTGAGCGTTCTCCCTCCCATCTCTGGCCGAGCCAAAGCCCTCTCCGGCGGCGCTGCCGCTGGAGAGCGGTGGCGGCGAGGCCCTCTCCGTAGTCTAGGTTGTTGGCTTCTCGATGTAGGTGTCGTAGGTCTAGGTTTAGGGTTCTGTATGTTTTCCCGTGTGGCGAATGGCGAGATGCCGTCTGGTCTGTACCCACCGGCGTTCCTGCACGACGCCGGTCGGCCGTCTCCGCAGTGGTTCTGCGAGCTCCAATGGTTGGAGCGAGCGGCTACTACTGCCGTGGGAGGAGGCCAACTCAATAAGTGCTGCTGCCCCCAGATCTGGCAGCCTCGGGCTGTTCTTCTCTCCCTGGCCGGCCATGGTGGCGAGGGGTGGGAGAAGGTCGTGCTGGTGGTCGCTGTTTTGTAGGGTTTCATAGCATGGAAAACAAAAAATTTCTACCGCATACAAACAAACAAGCCAAGATCTATGTACTAGATTGTAGCAACGAGTCGATAGAATAACTCACCCTCGAAGATTCCAAAGTGTTTAACGAGAGCGGATTCTCGTGGGTGATGTAGTCGTACTCTTCCCGATCTCAAGATCGCGTAAACGATCCTTTCGGCGCTGCGTTCCGGCAGCGCTCCCGCAGTCGGTCACACGTTCGGTACTCGACGAAGACCTTCCTCTCCCTTGTTCCAGCAGGCAGCGGAGGTTGTAGCACTCTCCTCGTGATTTCGGCAGCACAACGGCGTGGTACCGGAAGTAGAGGGGAGATCTCGCAGGGCTTCGCCTTAAGCCGGAGCGAGTATGGTGGAGTATGAGAGAGTCCCTCGACGAACTAGGGTTTAGACACGTCGAGGAGGGTGCTGAAGGGGTTCGTAGCATGGAAAACAAAAAAAATTCTACCGCATGCAAACAAACAAGCCAAGATCTATCTACTAGATTGTAGCAACGAGTCGATAGAGGAACTCACCCTCGAAGATTCCAAAGCGGTTAACGAGAGCAGATTCTCGTGGGTGATGTAGTCGTACACTTGCCGATCTCAAGATCGCGTAGACGATCCTTCCGGTGCTGCGTTCCGGCAGCGCTTCCACAGTCGGTCACACGTTCGGTATTCGATGAAGACCTTCCTCTCCCTTGTTCCAGCAGGCAGCGGAGGTTGTAGCACTCTCCTCGCGATTCCGGCAGCACAACGGCGTGGTACCAGAAGTAGAGGGGAGATCTCGCAGGGCTTTGCCTTAAGCCGGAGCGAGTATGGTGGACTATGAGAGAGCTCCTCGGCGATCTAGGGTTTAGACACACCAAGGAGGAGGTGCTAGAGCCGGCGGCTAGGGCTTGGGGCAGCCCAAGTCGGCGGCTAGGGCAACCCTAGGAGGCGGTGGCAGCTGCAGGAGGTGGTGGCGCCAAGCTAGGGTTTGGAGGAGAAGTACTTGTGTGTCCTAGGAGGGAGCCCTGCCCCTTCTTATATAGGTGGAGGGGCCGGCCGGCCAAGGGGAGGGAGTGGAGTCCCTCCCTAACTCGGCTTGGGTGGTGCGCCGACTTGGGGAGGAGGGACTCCCTCCCCAACTCGGTTTCACCTTCCTCCTCTTTTCCTCTTTCCAAAATTAGCCGTTTGACTTTTCAATTTAGCTATTTGACTTTTCAAACTAGGATTTGAATTAATCCTTTATTTGGAACAGCGATGACACTTAGTACATGATGCAATCATACCAACTTGATACAACACATCCATGTACCCTTCCCCTCCGGAGTGCCGGACATTCCGGAACATTCTAGAACATTCCCGATGAAAACACCGGAAACATTCCCCAACTCCGAAACAAGACTTTCCTTATATGAATCTTATTCTCCGGACCATTCCGGATCTCCTCGTGATATCCCGGATCCCGTCCGAGACTCCGAACAACATTCGGTCTCTTACTCATCATTTCATAACTACTCAACAACATCGAATCCTTAAGTGTGTCTCCCTACGGTTCGTGAATTATGCGGACATGATCGAGACACTTCTCCGATCAATAACCAATAGAGGAATCTGGAAATTCATATGGCTCCCACATATTTCTACGATTACTTTGCGATCGAATGAACCACTTACATACGATACCAATTTCCCTTTGTCTCACGATAGTTTACTTATCCGAGGTTTTTGATCGTCGGTATCTCTGCATACCTAGTTCAAACTCGTTACCGATAAGTACTCTTTTCTCGTTCCCGTGGTATGTGATCCCTTGTGAGCCAGTCACATGCTTGCAAGCTAATTGGATGACATTCCACCGAGAGGGCCCAGAGTATATCTATCTGTCATATGGAGGGACAAATCCCACTCTTGATCCATGTGTCTCAACCAATACTTTCCGAACACTCAATGCCACCTTTATAGCCACCCAGTTATGGTGTGGTGTTTGATGTCATCAAAGCATTCTTCCGGTGAAGGTGATAGGCATGATCTCATGGTCGAAGGAATTAGGTTACTATGTATCAGAAAGCTTATAGCAAATGAACTATATTAAATGACTTGATCTTTATGCTACGCTTAACTATAGGAGTATGTCCATCACATCATTCTCCTAATGATATGACCCTATTGTTAATAACATCTCTATGTTCATGATCAGGAAACCATGATCATATATTAACCAACAAGCTAGTTTAACAAGAGGCTTTACTAGGGACTCTTTTATGTTTACAAATCACACAAGTATTAATGTTTCCTGCTAATACAATTATAGCATGGTATGTAAACATTTATCATAAGTATGAAGATATGATAATAACCACTTTATTATTGCCTCTTGGGCATATCTCCAACAGTCTCCCACTTGCACTAGAGTCAATAATCTAGTTTCAAACCTTTGTGTATTCAACACCTATGGCTTTCTGGTGTTGTATGTACACGATTGCTAGTGGTCAACTGATCTCCGGATCTGACACTTCCAGGTCCGTGTGTAATTGCATGTCTTTGCGTCTCTACGCATCACTCATTCTTTAATGAGATGGCTTTGTACAAATTTGGTCCTTTGGTGTGACCTTTAGTTCTTTGGGGTTAAAATATGTTGATAATATTGTCGTACAATATATCTTCATAGTATTATCCCACTGTGAACTACACCTAGTTTGATAACAAACTACTTGACACAAATGCCCTCTTTAGCTGCTATTATAGCAGTCATATACTTAGCCTTTTGTTGTAGTATCTGTCACAATGTCTTAACTTTGGAACTCATCAAAATCCATTATGGAACTTACTTTCCATTTTATTGTGCCACCCTTAGTTTAGATTGAGATAAACTTAATTTGTACTTTGTGACAAAACTAGTATCAATGTAGTACTTTTACAATGAACTAACCATTTTTTTCACTTCTACAAATAATATACTCTTAGTTCTTCCAAAAGATCATAAGAATATCCTTACTAGTGTCCAATGATCAACTTATGAATCATTCTGGTATATGTTCATAACATTTAGACATATCTGGATTTGTACATATCACGGTATGATTGATATAAATACTCTTTGTGATTTCATACATCAAGTATCAATCTATACTTGAATCTTTGTTTCACTTACCCAGTGTCAATACACTTGAATATATCATCAATATTGAACTCATTCAATCTTTTCTGTGTGACAAGAACCTTTCTTGTAGTTTCTATATTGAACTCACTCAATATATCATCTATGTACTTTTGTCACAACCATATTAGTGTCTCAATCTATCTATATAGATATTAATGCCAAATATTTGGGTTTTGCCTAAGCCTTTCATCGAGATGAAATTCATAATATGTGTTAATAAAAGATACATCATTTCCAATCAACAATATGTCTTCCACATAATGTATTAGAAATATGTCTTAGCGCTCCCACTTAATTTCTTGCAAATGCAAGCATCTTCATCGTTTCTGATGAATTTAAACTCTTTTAACAATTTCATCATTATGAAGATTCCGACTCCGCGATGCTCACTTCAACCATTGAAGTTTTGCATATGCTTTTAGCATCCTTTGAATTAACAAAACCCTATCGACCGTGTCATGCACACGTCCTAGGTAACAATTCTATTAGAAGAACTTGTTTTGTTTATTCAACTACCATATAACAAAATTATATGTAGTGGTTGCTACATTAATCCGTCTAGACTAAATATCGCTTAATGAAAGATCAGATCTTGTCATAGTCAACTCTTTGAACATTGTTGTGAACTCTTTCCCAACATGTCGACCATTTCATAGATGCGAAACATCCATGTCTATTTCTTTATAGATCCAAACACAACTGTAAGGTCTTACACCTTTCTCGAGGGTCTTTCAAGTTAAGAACTTGATTTCTCGTGTATGGAACTATCACGGATTTTATGGCTTCAAGCCATTTTACGGAGTCGGGGCTCATCATCGCTTCTTTGCATGTAGTCGGATCATTATTGTCAAATAATGATTTAACTCTCAAATCTTGGTATTTGATTGTTTACCTGACCTACTTGTTTCAATAGGAACTTAGATCTCCGTGACCACAACCTTTGAGGCACGTGAGCCATGAGCATTGTTGCTGCCTCCGGAACACTTTTCGGCGCTGCGCAACTCTGCACATATAGCTAAGGTTCTTTTAACCTTATCAAAGTTCTATTGTCCTCCCACTTTACTTTTCACGAAAAATTCTTTCTCGAAGAAACTTGACGTTCTAAGTGACAAACACTTTTGTCTCCGGTGTTATGGAGGAATACTTAACAAAGACAGGTTCATCCGACTTTGGTTGCAAACATCTTTCTTATGCATAGCATACCAATGTTTAAGAAAGGACAACTTGGATTTTATTCCAAACCATAACTTTATATGGTGTCATTTCAACGGATTATGATGGAGCTCTTTTCAGTGGAAAAACGGTAATCTCTAAAGCTTTTAATCTTTAAAATATAATGGCAGTTTCTGAATTACACCTTCGATCTTACCATGTTAAACAAGGTTTAATTACATATCTCGAACGCTCCATACTCTTATGGTGTTTCGGGATATGCAAATCCACAGAACGATTCCTTAAATCTTAGGTATTATGCTAAACTTGTAACTCAAATATCTTCCTTTATGATTTTATCATAAACTATTTATATTCTTGTTACAATGATTTTGCACTTCATCTTGAAAGTCTTTGAACTTTACAAATGTTTCATACTTCATCCTTATTAAGTAAATATTCATATATTCACTCAAATTTTCGGAGAAAGCATATGAAGTTGAAATCCATCGCTTTTGACTACACATGATGGACTTTGTACAACAATATGTACAATTTCCAATAAGCTAGTCAATCGTTCCCTTTTGGCCTATGAACGAAGTTTTAATTATCTCTAGGAAAGTTTCACAAGCGTCATTTGATCAAAATCAAACAGACTCCAAAATTCCATCCATATGGAGTTTCTTCATGTTTTCTTTCCAATATAATTTAAACGGGGATGTCACTTCCTAAGTGATCTTTCAATCAATTTGTCTTTCGACATTTTTAGCACTAGTTTTATGGATGTGATTTCTCCAACGAGATTTGTGAATCATCCATCTTTTATGGATTACGGCAATTATTTGAACAACCCTTTTGTTCTCATAATACCTGATAAAACAAATCTTGAAGGTAAGCTTTGATGTTTAACGAGCAACACAATAACCCTTTATTTGTTCTCGATGAACATCATCACATATTCTTTTGCTAGTTACTTAGGCCATTGTAGTTCATGAATTGTGTTGTTTCGTATGACGATTCATACCAACAAATTCAGTATCAAATACTTAAGAACCACATTGTTTAATAAGCAAATAATATAGCCATAACATGTATATCATCTATATACTTAAACTGAACAATTCTAGTATTTTCTTTTCTGCCATATATTTATGAGATTCTCTTTCAGTATTTCCTTTTCTGTTTGAAAGAATCTATCAACATCAATAGTGGAGTCATACATATGACACATAGTCCAAAGCGTGTATAGTTAAATACCAATGTCTTTGGACTTGCACTTTGAAGTAGATCACCATTATCAAATGTTTGGTGTTCTTTCAAATTCCTTTCTTTAGTAATCTCTTGGTGTAGTAAACATTTTACCTACATCAAATATTCACCCTCATCATGGATTTATCCATGATCAAGCCACTTTTAGCTTATAATGGTGAATCATGAGTATAATGTTGCTCTCCAAAACCTTTTGGAGGTTTAGGACAACTAGTGTCTCCAACTTTTTGCAAATTCTCATCAAATATGAGAACATGACTTTTGTCATATTATACTCTATCATGTTGCAACCAAAACTTTGTTTCAGATATCACAATATCTTCCACACATCATGGTTTTTGAAACAACTCTTTCAGATCCTAGATAACCTTGATATTAAGACAATCCTTTGAATATCAAGAATCATGGAAACAAACATGATACTCATACACTAACTCTTGGAATTGTCACTCTTGTTTTAATACCAATTATTAAACTTCATGGAGTAACCGGAACTTACTGAAAGTTTGCAATAGGACTTTTAAACTTTAGATTAACACTTCAAAACAATACGATACCAGTTCGTAAAGTAACTAACCAGAATTCTATAGTTTTATCATCTCAATTATAACTAAGCGCAAGGTGGTAAACGGATGCCAATGACTACAACAACTATGCAATTCACTTTGATTTAATTTATGATAAATAGTGTTCAACTTTTAATCATATTGCTGTTGAACTCCCACTCAAAACAATATCCCTCACATTGTTTTAGTGATCACACGAACCAAATCCACCACATCAAAACCGATCATCACGAGAGTTGATGCAGCTTCAATGGCGAACAATCAACATGTTCATCATATCTACTATATGACTCATGCTTTACCTTTCGGTAATCCGTGTTCCGAGACCATGTTGTACATGCTAGGCTCGTCAAGATCAACCTTAGCTTCCGCATGAGCAAATCTGGCTTGCTCACGTTGTATACACTCGCAGAATCTAACACACCCGATCATCACGTGGTGCTTCGAAACAACGAGCTTTAGCAACGGTGCTTACTAAGGATGAACACTTTAATACTTGAAATTGTGTGCTTGAGGGATCATCTTATAATGCTACCGTCGTGAACTAAGCAATACAAGATGCATAAAAAGATTAACATCACATGCAATTCATAATATGTGATATGATATGACCTTTCTTCTCTGTGCTTCCGATCTGCATCTTCAAGCACGAACATGATCTCCATCATCACCGGCATTGCATCAAGGTCAATGACGCTGCTCCATGGTTGTCGTCCACCGGCTTCAACTATTACAACTACTTTGAATAGACACGCGGGTCTTAACAGAATTTAAAGACAACCATATGGCTCCTGCCGGTTGCCAACTTACAATAAGGAACATTGCATACATCATATATAATCACAATCTTGGCCATATCACATCACAGCACACCCCTGCAAAACAAAGTTAGACGCTTCTAATTTTCTTTGCATATTTTACGTGGTTTGGGGCTTTCAATAAGTGTCGTTCTAACTTACGAACAAGAACCACAACATTGATACTAGTATTGTCAATCACCCGTTGTAAATTGAATCTTAACTATGTTGGGAGAAACAGGCACCCACAAAGCCACTTATGCAATACAAGTTGCATGTCAAGCGTGGAGCAAGTCTCATGAACGATGTCATGTAAGGTTAGCCCGGGCCGCTGTAGGGGTTCGTAGCATGGAAAACAAAAAATTTCTATCGCATACAAACAAACAAGCCAAGATCTATCTACTAGATTGTAGCAACGAGTCGATGGAATAACTTACCCTCGAAGATTCCAAAGCGGTTAACGAGAGCAGATTCTCGTGGGTGATGTAGTCGTACTCTTTCCGATCTCAAGATCGCGTAGACGATCCTTCCGGCGCTGCGATCCGGCAGCGCTCCCGCAGTCGGTCACACGTTCGGTACTCGACGAAGACCTTCCTCTCCCTTGTTCCAGCAGGCAGCGGAGGTTGTAGCACTCTCCTCGCGATTCCGGCAGCACAACGGCGTGGTACCGGAAGTAGAGGGGAAATCCCGCAGGGCTTCGCCATAAGCCGGAGCGAGTATGGTGGATTATGAGAGAGGGCTATTAGTGGTCTAGAGATTAGACACACCAATTAGAAGGCTCTAAACCGCAGGCTAAAGCAATTAGAAGCTCTAAACCAAAACGGCTCTAAACCGCAGATTAGAGGTGGAAACTTGTGTGTCTCAAGGAGGAGCCCTGCCCCTCCTTTTATAGGTGGAGGGGCTGGCGCGCCAGGGAAGGGGAGGAGAGTCCCTCCCCGACTCGGCCAAGGCTGGGCGCCGGCTTGGAGGAGAGGAACTCCTCCTCCAAGTTGGTTTCAACCTCCTCTTGCTTGTTTCCCACAGTTTCCTGTTTCCCACAGTTTCCTGTTTTAGCCGTTTGACTTTCAAACTGGCAATTTGACTTTCATGTTTTTGGAACAGCAAGAACACTTAGTACATGATGCAATCATTCAATGACACACTCATGTACCCTCCCCCCCCGGAGTGCCGGACAATCCGGACCCTTCTAGAACATTCCCGATGAAAACACCGGAATCATTCCCGAACTCCGAAACGGGACTTTCCTTATATGAATCTTATTCTCCGGACCATTCCGGATCACCTCGTGATATCCCGGATCCCATCCGAGACTCCGAACAACATTCGGTCTCTTTCTCATAATACCATAACTACTCAAACAACGTCGAATCCTTAAGTGTGTCTCCCTACGGTTCGTGAATTATGCGGACATGATCGAGACACTTCTCCGAACAATAACCAATAGAGGAATCTGGAAATTCATATGGCTCCCTTATATTTCTACGATTACTTTGCGATCGAATGAACCACTTACATACGATACCAATTTCCCTTTGTCTCACGATAGTTTACTTATCCGAGGTTATGATCGTCGGTATCTCTGCATACCTAGTTCAACCTCGTTACTGATAAGTACTCTTTTCTCGTTCCCATGATATGTGATCCCTTGTGAGCCAGTCACATGCTTGCAAGCTAATTGGATGACATTCCACCGAGAGGGCCCAGAGTATATCTATCCGTCATATGGATGGACAAATCCCACTCTTGATCCATGTGTTTCAACCAATACTTTCTGAACACTCAATGCCACCTTTATAGCCACCCTGTTACGGTGTGGTGTTTGATGACATCAAAAGCATCCATCCGGAAAAGGTGATATGCATGATCTCATGGTCGAAGGAATTAGGTTACTATGTATCAGAAAGCATATAGCAATTGAACTATTGAAATGACTTGATCTTTATGCTACGCTTATCTATAGGAGTAAGTCCATCACATCATTCTCCTAATGATATGATCCTGTTGTTAATAACATCTCTATGTTCATGATCAGGAAACCATGATCATATATTAACCAACAAGCTAGTTTAACAAGAGGCTATACTAGGGACTCTTATTTTAGTTTACAAATCACACAAGTATTAATGTTTCCGGTTAATACAATTATAGCATGGTATGTAAACATTTATCATAAGTGTGAAGATATGATAATAACCACTTTATTATTGCCTCTTGGGCATATCTCCAACAGCCGCTTCATCCCACCATCCCGCAAGATGCAAAGTACACAAGAAGCAATCGACAACAAAAGCATCAACGCCCACAATGACCATTGTGTTCTACTCGTGCAACAGATCTACATATAAACCTGGCTCTGATACCACTGAAGGGGTTCGTAGCATGGAAAACAAAAAAAATTCTACCGCATGCAAACAAACAAGCCAAGATCTATCTACTAGATTGTAGCAACGAGTCGATAGAGGAACTCACCCTCGAAGATTCCAAAGCGGTTAACGAGAGCAAATTCTCGTGGGTGATGTAGTCGTACACTTGCCGATCTCAAGATCGCGTAGACGATCCTTCTGGCGCTGCGTTCCGGCAGCGTTTCCGCAGTCGGTCACACGTTTGGTACTCGATGAAGACCTTCCTCTCCCTTGTTCCAGCAGGCAGCGGAGGTTGTAGCACTCTCCTCGCGATTCCGGCAGCACAACGGCGTGGTACCAGAAGTAGAGGGGAGATCTCGCAGGGCTTCGCCTTAAGCCGGAGCGAGTATGGTGGACTATGAGAGAGCTCCTCGGCGATCTAGGGTTTAGACACACCAAGGAGGAGGTGCTAGAGCCGGCGGCTAGGGCTTGGGGCAGCCCAAGTCGGCGGCTAGGGTAACCCTAGGAGGCGGTGGCAGCTGCAGGAGGTGGTGGCGCCAAGCTAGGGTTTGGAGGAGAAGTACTTGTGTGTCCTAGGAGGGAGCCCTGCCCCTCCTTATATAGGTGGAGGGGCCGGCCGGCCAAGGGGAGGGAGTGGAGTCCCTCCCTAACTCGGCTTGGGTGGTGCGCCGGCTTGGGGAGGAGGGACTCCCTCCCCAACTCGGTTTCACCTTCCTCCTCTTTTCCTCTTTCCAAATTTAGCCGTTTGACTTTTCAATTTAGCTATTTGACTTTTCAAACTAGGATTTAATTAATCCTTTATTTGGAACAGCGATGACACTTAGTACATGATGCAATCATACCAACTTGATACAACACATCCATGTACCCTTCCCCTCCGGACTGCCGGACATTCCGGAACATTCTAGAACATTCCCGATGAAAACACCGGAAACATTCCCCAACTCCGAAACAGGACTTTCCTTATATGAATCTTATTCTCCGGACCATTCCGGATCTCCTCGTGATATCCCGGATCCCATCCGAGACTCCGAACAACATTCGGTCTCTTACTCATCATTCCATAACTACTCAACAACATCGAATCCTTAAGTGTGTCTCCCTACGGTTCGTGAATTATGCGGACATGATCGAGACACTTCTCCGATCAATAACCAATAGAGGAATCTGGAAATTCATATGGCTCCCACATATTTCTACGATTACTTTGCGATCGAATAAACCACTTACATACGATACCAATTTCCCTTTGTCTCACGATAGTTTACTTATCCGAGGTTTTTGATCGTCGGTATCTCTGCATACCTAGTTCAAACTCGTTACCGATAAGTACTCTTTTCTCGTTCCCATGGTATGTGATCCCTTGTGAGCCAGTCACATGCTTGCAAGCTAATTGGATGACATTCCACCGAGAGGGCCCAGAGTATATCTATCCGTCATATGGATGGACAAATCCCACTCTTGATCCATGTGTCTCAACCAATACTTTCCGAACACTCAATGCCACCTTTATAGCCACCCAGTTATGGTGTGGTGTTTGATGTCATCAAAGCATTCTTCCGGTGAAGGTGATAGGCATGATCTCATGGTCGAAGGAATTAGGTTACTATGTATCAGAAAGCTTATAGTGTAACACCCTCAGAATCGGACCTATGCAAGTTTTAGCGAAAACCCGCCAAACCCGCATAGAAACGATTCAAAGGTGCCCACCAGGCACTTTCGTGCGGGTGGAAAACGAAGTAATAACATTACACAACAGTCCTCGATGGGACCCACAGAACAGATATATATATAACAGCGACTCAAAGAGTCAAGAATACAGATATACGGTACAGAGATCCAAATCACCTTGAAAAGATACAGCGTCCGTGTACGGACAAGATGCAAATGGGGCTAAGAGCCCTGAAGAATAACCAATGGCGTCCATAACCCTTCCCAGGCCAAGCCGGAAGGGTAACCCTGCTAACGACGTCGATCTCAAAACCTGCTTAAACAAAAGGGGTGCCGACAAAGGGCAAAGGAAAAAGAGGAGCGTCAGTACTGAGGCCAGTACACGGCGAGGCTAGAATTCGGCGGTCCTCGCCTACATAGGTATGGTGGACTGAGCGGCAGCGGCAGCATGCACTAAACAACCTATAGAGACTCGATACAACTGGCGGCAATCAGAGAGGGATAAGAAAGACCTATTCGGAACCAACCTGATGCTACCATCAAACAAACCCATCCTGGCGTTTCCCCCTCGAGACCAAACGAGGAAGTCAACCGAGGAACTCACACAGTTGGTAGTTTTACTTATTCAGTTATCGTTGCAGCAATTACTAGTCAAGTATAGATAATCATCTTGATAAAGTAAGCAGTGGGCACTTTTAGTTAATCATTCCGTTTTAGTTGCGTCACTTACTAGTCAGATACAATTAGCATGAGATAACCCAAAACCCAGCAGTTGTTGGTACTTTTATTCAGCCATTCCATTGTAGTTGCAATACTTACTAGTCAGGTACAATGGTCGCCAGAGACAACCCAAACAAGCAATGGTTGGCAGTTTTATTTAGCCATTCCGTTGTAGTGAAGCTGATTACTAGTCATTATAAAGTCAAATTTATAGCACTACTTTAGTTGTAGTTGTCTATGGTCGAGATACTGTGCTCCAAGTCGTCCATAACCGCGGACACGGCTTTCAGAAAGTTTTACCCGGCCGGGGTGCACCAATAGCAACACACACTCGATCAGCCTCGGAAAAACCAAATCAAAACCCAACGAGGCCTTCACGACAAAGAAATCACAGGATTCAGAAATATTTCAGGGGGCCACCCCATTAAGCTACCCGCAACGAAGTAAGCAAGCTCCGAGACGGACTCAAGGTTTGGGTATACGGCTGTGAACGACTGGGAACCCAAAACTGGGCTTGTCGACACCGCGGAATCATGTCCCGATCCTAAACAGTACAGGTGCTATCTGTCGCACAATTTAAATAAAGCAGTAAAGCATGGCATAAGTACAGGATCGTAAATAAAACCTCAAACTAGTTTGTGGCCCCAAGAAATAAGACTGAATCAAGCTCTGGCTCAGGGGGGTCCCATATACCTCCCGGATGTGGATAGCGCGATAAATCAAGGAACAGGTATCAAGTACTCGGGGTCCTACGGGACACAAGTGGGCGTTCGGAAACCAAATATTATCTATCACCCACCGATGCCTCTGCTTACTTCAATTTTAGTTATTAAACAGGAATTAAAGTGAACGATAAGTAAAGCCATGATCATCTCCAACATCAACATGCGGCATTACTCCGACAACTGTGGCACTTGACGACACGCAACAGCACTTGAGCAAGCGACTACGACGCGCAAGTCCAACTATCTACCAAACAACAGGTAATAGGGTGTGTCCGAGGCAATATATGGCTGCAAGGGATATCACGGGTACGGAACTAGAGCATCGCGACACAGATAGCAATAATCAACAGGAGGGAATAAATACTAGAAAAGTAAGATAGGTAGAAAGAGGGAGATGCTCGCCTGAAAACATTGTCGAAGGTACAACCGAAGATCGGGTCGACAATCGCATCAACTCAACGGCCTTATCCGCGAAGAAGCAAAACACTAGAAGAAACACCGGATGCAATATTTAATACTACGGCAAAAGATCGGCATGATGCATGTATGATGCATGACATGGCAGAGGTGCAATGCAATTAGGCAAGATTAAGCGGAACCGGGGTCCCGACAATTAAATATATGGTTCTAGTTGTTTAGATACCCCGCAAGTTAAATGTTGTTTTAACAAGGCAAGAGATGACAACGGTTCGATGCACAAATTTAAATAAGGCCAATATGAGACTATATTTGCCCGCATATGGGCCCCATATTTAATTATGAGGTGAATCGGCCTAAGGCCCCCAAACCACACAAAATGCATGCTAGATGGACAAATAATATGCAACAAGTTGTATTATATTAAAAATAGGGTTTCGGGAAGGGGTTCACACATTAGGGTTCGGCAGATCTTGGTTCTGGGGTTCGGGGTCGGTCTCAGGGTCCGGATCTGGGGTTCGGGGTTCGACGGAAACGGTCTCGGACAACTGAGGTAGATCTTGTCGCGTCCCACGGGGTCAATCTTGCCGTTGCGAGGGTCTTGTCGGGCCCGCGCCATCGAGTCGGTGTTAGCGTTCGGGAGCGTTCTCGCGGCAATCTTGGCGTCCTTCAGATTCGGGTCTTGGTGTAACCGGGATGGGGCTTGCCGTATCGGGGAGAAGATCTTGAAGGGTGCCGGTTCCAATTGTCGATGGCGAACTTGTTTGGTACCGGGGTTTTTCGGAGATCTTGGCACGGCGCCGGGTACGGGATCGGTCTTCGGAATCGGGGTCTCGACGCCTTTGAATCCAGAAACTTGGCGTCCGTGGCCTTCGGTCCTGTGTAGAGGTACTTGGCGTTCCCGAGCCACTGGATGACCTTGACTGATATAGTCCTCGTCTCCACTCCTTCGGGTCCCTTTATATCGGTCTTGTGCTCCGAGCGTCACTGAAGATCTTGTCGAGAAGAAAACTGGGCCCGAGAGCCACTGCATAACTTGGTACGCACAGAGCACCTACAGGGCTAGCAAGCGAACAATGCCCACCACAGCGACACGGCAGAGGAACAGCAAGGAGGGCGCGGGGTCCACAGGCGGTCGGGTGGAGGTGGTCGGCCATGGCGGGGCGGCGACGAGAGGCCGGCGAGACACAGGCGGGCGGGGCCGGGCTTGAGCGGGGCGGCGCGGCCTCGGGTTCGAGCGGGACGGCGCTGCCGGCGGCGCGCTGCGGCGGGGGAAGCGGGGCCGACGCGGGGAGGTGCGGGGCGGCGCCGGCCGGAGTCGGACGACGATGAGGCGGGCTCGGGCGGCGCGGCGGAGGTGGAGCAGCGCGGACGCGAGGAGAGGGGGGGCGCGGCTCGGCGACGAGCCCTGGCCGGCGGACGTCGGCACGGGGAGGCGACGCGTGCTGCCGGGCTAGCGGAGGCCGCAGCCGGCCATGGGGCTCGATGGGGCGAAGGGTGCCGGCGAGGGGCCGCGAGGCGAGGCCGGGAAGGATGGCGGAGCGGCCGCGGTGGGGCGCAGAGGAGGGTCGTCGGGGAGGGCGGCTGGCGGCGGAGGTCGGGCGAGGCCGGAGGAGGAGGCTCGGGGCGAGGCCGACGAGGGGCGAGCTCGGGCCGGGGAAGGCGAGGGTGAGACGGGGGGCCGGGGGAGCAGGCGCCGGAGGCGGGGCGCAGGCGGTTGGCGGCGGCGGGAGGAGATGGAGGCGAGCGGCGCGGAGGAAGAAGAGAAGCAGGGAGGCGCTGCGGGGACGGGTTGGGGAGGAGGGAGACGGGAGCTGGGCGCGGGGCTAGGGGGTGACGCGTGGGCGCGTGGGGGGGTGGTTGAGAGGAGGTGAGGATGAGGTGGCAGCAGCGGATTGGAGGGGGAGAGGGAGAGAGGTGAGGTGTCACGAGGGGATTGGGTGGGGTGAGGTGGAGACGGCTGGGTAGAATAGGTTGGGTAGGTTTAGGAATAAGGGGTGGACCGATTTGAACTGGTCTGGACCGATTGTACTGGGGGTGGTCGTTCGGGTCGGGTCGGCCCGTTCGACTGCCCCCACTAAAAATAATTAAACATTTTATTTGTTTTAAACGGGCCGTTTGCAAACCGATAGCAGCCAAAACAAAATAATCCGGAGACCCGGGTTTGGCGTTTGAATAAAAGACGGGGCGTTTAGAAAACAAAACCAGGCTTTTCAAAATAGTTTTATGCAAGCAAATGCAAGATGATGACGATGCTCAAATGCAATGTGGCATGATGACATGAGCATGCGGTCATGATGATGCAATGCACAAAAACAACGCGATTTTCTAGTAGTGGTTTTGCGGGATGCCACAATTCGACACCACTAACAATGGATCTCGCCCTCGAGATCCGCCTCATGGTACCGGAAGGAAGGGTCGGCGATCTGCGTCTTCTCGCATCGTGTAGATCCTCGCGACACCACTAACAAGAGGTCGTTGTCCGTGATCGTCGGGAGAACACTCCGGAACAAAAGGTCGAAGGTAGAGGTATCAACAAATAAAGCCACCTCTAACTCCGGTAGAAAGAGGGAACCGATGCGTTCTCATCCACTTCAATGTACAAAAGCGAATAGAAGGGGTAGTCGGCATGGGGCCAATCCATCACGCACCCAAACTATTACTCTGCACAATCAGTAGAAAAGGGTGCAACCATTCTCGGAATCAGACTGAAGATCTCGACAAGCGAGGTTCGGAAACCAAGGAGTGATGCAGACGCTGCATCGGATCCAGCGTAGATGATGTCGTCGCGTCGGAAACACCGGAAGACACGAGAAGGAACAAAGAGAAATACGCCAAACGAAGGATTCCTCGGATAGCATGAAGACCAGATGTAGCAACATCGTTACCAAAGAGGAAGCGAAACCCTGAAGGTACGACGGAAAACCCAACCACGAGAAGTCCTGGACTCGAAGAAAGATAAGAGGTGGATTCAAAACGCGTAGAGGTAAGAGGAGAATAGCAGAGGGGTAAGGAATAAAGGCAGACCTAATCAGAACTATCCAACCGAGTTTCAAAATAGTTTTGACACTCTACTTCGGCCGTTAGCTAGGTTATCCTACAGGCTGGACTTGTGGGGTATCGCAACTGCTGAGCTCTGGTACCACTCTGTAACACCCTCAGAATAGGACCTATGCAAGTTTTAGCGAAAACCCGCCAAACCCGCATAGAAACGATTCAAAGGTGCCCACCAGGCACTTTCGTGCGGGTGGAAAACGAAGTAATAACATTACACAACAGTCCTCGATGGGACCCACAGAACAGATATATATATAACAGCGACTCAAAGAGTCAAGAATACAGATATACGGTACAGAGATCCAAATCACCTTGAAAAGATACAGCGTCCGTCTACGGACAAGATGCAAATGGGGCTAAGAGCCCTGAAGAATAACCAATGGCGTCCATAACCCTGCCCAGGCCAAGCCGGAAGGATAACCCTGCTAACGACGTCGATCTCAAAACCTGCTTAAACAAAAGGGGTGCCGACAAAGGGCAAAGGAAAAAAGAGGAGCGTCAGTACTGAGGCCAGTACACGGCGAGGCTAGAATTCGGCGGTCCTCGCCTACATAGGTATGGTGGACTGAGCGGCAGCGGCAGCATGCACTAAACAACCTATAGAGACTCGATACAACTGGCGGCAATCAGAGAGGGATAAGAAAGACCTATTCGGAACCAACCTTATGCTACCATCAAACAAACCCATCCTGGCGTTTCCCCCTCGAGACCAAACGAGGAAGTCAACCAAGGAACTCACACAGTTGGTAGTTTTACTTATTCAGTTATCGTTGCAGCAATTACTAGTCAAGTATAGATAATCATCCTGATAAAGTAAGCAGTGGGCACTTTTAGTTAATCATTCCGTTTTAGTTGCGTCACTTACTAGTCAGATACAATTAGCATGAGATAACCCAAAACCCAGCAGTTGTTGGTACTTTTATTCAGCCATTCCATTGTAGTTGCAATACTTACTAGTCAGGTACAATGGTCGCCAGAGACAACCCAAACAAGCAATGGTTGGCAGTTTTATTTAGCCATTCCGTTGTAGTGAAGCTGATTACTAGTCATTATAAAGTCAAATTTATAGCACTACTTTAGTTGTAGTTGTCTATGGTCGAGATACTGTGCTCCAAGTCGTCCATAACCGCGGACACGGCTTTCAGAAAGTTTTACCCGGCCGGGGTGCACCAATAGCAACACACACTCGATCAGCCTCGGAAAAACCAAATCAAAACCCAACGAGGCCTTCACGACAAAGCAATCACAGGATTCAGAAATATTTCAGGGGGCCACCCCATTAAGCTACCCGCAACGAAGTAAGCAAGCTCCGAGACGGACTCAAGGTTTGGGTATACGGCTGTGAATGACTGGGAACCCAAAACTGGGCTCGTCGACACCGCGGAATCGTGTCCCGATCCTAAACAATACAGGTGCTATCTGTCGCACAATTTAAATAAAGCAGTAAAGCATGGCATAAGTACAGGATCGTAAATAAAACCTCAAACTAGTTTGTGGCCCCAAGAAATAAGACTGAATCAAGCTCTGGCTCAGGGGGGTCCCATATACCTCCCGGATGTGGATAGCGCGATAAATCAAGGAACAGGTATCAAGTACCCGGGGTCCTACGGGACACAAGTGGGCGTTCGGAAACCAAATATTATCTATCACCCACCGATGCCTCTGCTTACTTCAATTTTAGTTATTAAACAGGAATTAAAGTGAACGATAAGTAAAGCCATGATCATCTCCAACATCAACATGCGGCATTACTCCGACAACTATGGCACTTGACGACACGCAACAGCACTTGAGCAAGCGACTACGACGCGCAAGTCCAACTATCTACCAAACAACAGGTAATAGGGTGTGTCCGAGGCAATATATGGCTGCAAGGGATATCACGGGTACGGAACTAGAGCATCGCGACACAGATAGCAATAATCAACAGGAGGGAATAAATACTAGAAAAGTAAGATAGGTAGAAAGAGGGAGATGCTCGCCTGAAAACATTGTCGAAGGTACAACCGAAGATCGGGTCGACAATCGCATCAACTCAACGGCCTTATCCGCGAAGAAGCAAAACACTAGAAGAAACACCAGATGCAATATTTAATACTACGGCAAAAGATCGGCATGATGCATGTATGATGCATGACATGGCAGAGGTGCAATGCAATTAGGCAAGATTAAGCGGAACCGGGGTCCCGACAATTAAATATATGGTTCTAGTTGTTTAGATACCCCGCAAGTTAAATGTTGTTTTAACAAGGCAAGAGATGACAACGGTTCGATGCACAAATTTAAATGAGGCCAATATGAGACTAGATTTGCCCGCATATGGGCCCCATATTTAATTATGAGGTGAATCGGCCTAAGGCCCCCAAACCACACAAAATGCATGCTAGATGGACAAATAATATGCAACAAGTTGTATTATATTAAAAATAGGGTTTCGGGAAGGGGTTCACACATTAGGGTTCGGCAGATCTTGGTTCCGGGGTTCGGGGTCGGTCTCAGGGTCCGGATCTGGGGTTCGGGGTTCGACGGAAACGGTCTCGAACAACTGAGGTAGATCTTGTCGGGTCCCACGGGGTCGATCTTGCCGTTGCGAGGGTCTTGTCGGGCCCGCGCCATCGAGTCGGTGTTAGCGTTCGGGAGCGTTCTCGCGGCAATCTTGGCGTCCTTCAGATTCGGGTCTTGGTGTAACCGGGATGGGGCTTGCCGTATCAGGGAGAAGATCTTGAAGGGTGCCGGTTCCAATTGTCGATGGCGAACTTGTTCGGTACCGGGGGTTTTCGGAGATCTTGGCACGGCGCCGGGTACGGGATCGGTCTTCGGAATCGGGGTCTCGACGCCTTTGAATCCGGAAACTTGGCGTCCGCGGCCTTCGGTCCTGTGTAGAGGTACTTGGCGTTCCCGAGCCACTGGATGACCTTGACTGATATAGTCCTCGTCTCTACTCCTTCGGGTCCCTTTATATCGGTCTTGTGCTCCGAGCGTCACTGAAGATCTTGTCGAGAAGAAAACTGGGCCCGAGAGCCACTGCATAACTTGGTACGCACAGAGCACCTACAGGGCTAGCAAGCGAACAATGCCCACCACAGCGACACGATAGAGGAACAGCAAGGAGGGCGCGGGGTCCACAGGCGGTCGGGTGGAGGTGGTCGGCCATGGCGGGGCGGCGACGAGAGGCCGGCGAGACGCAGGCGGGCGGGGCCGGGCTTGAGCGGGGCGGCGCGGCCTCGGGCTCGAGCGGGACGGCGCTGCCGGCGGCGCGCTGCGGCGGGGGAAGCGGGGCCGACGCGGGGAGGTGCGGGGCGGCGCCGGCCGGAGGCGGACGACGGTGAGGCGGGCTCGGGCGGCGCGGCGGAGGTGGAGCAGCGCGGACGCGAGGAGAGGGGGGCGCGGCTCGGCGACGAGCCCTGGCCGGCGGACGTCGGCATGGGGAGGCGACGCGTGCTGCCGGGCTAGCGGAGGCCGCGGCCGGCCATGGGGCTCGATGGGGCGAAGGGTGCCGGCGAGGGGCCGCGAGGCGAGGCCGGGAAGGATGGTGGAGCGGCCACGGCGGGGCACAGAGGAGGGTCGTCGGGGAGGGCGGCTGGCGGCGGAGGTCGGGCGAGGCCGGAGGAGGAGGCTCAGGGCGAGGCCGACGCGGGGCGAGCTCGGGCCGGGGAAGGCGAGGGTGAGACGGGGGGCCGGGGGAGCATGCGCCGGAGGCGGGGCGCAGGCGGTTGGCGTCGGCGGGAGGAGATGGAGGCGAGCGGCGCGGAGGAAGAAGAGAAGCAGGGAGGCGCTGCGGGGACGGGTTAGGGAGGAGGGAGACGGGTGCTGGGCACGGGGCTAGGGGGTGACGCGTGGGCGCGTGGGGGGGTGGTTGAGAGGAGGTGAGGATGAGGTGGCAGCAGCGGATTGGAGGGGGAGAGGGAGAGAGGTGAGGTGTCACGAGGGGATTGGGTGGGGTGAGGTGGAGAGGGCTGGGTAGAATAGGTTGGGTAGGTTTAGGAATAAGGGGTGGACCGATTTGAACTGGTCTGGACCGATTGTACTGGGGGTGGTCGTTCGGGTCGGGTCGGCCCGTTCGACTGCCCCCACTAAAAATAATTAAACATTTTATTTGTTTTAAACGGGCCGTTTGCAAACCGATAGCAGCCAAAACAAAATAATCCGGAGACCCGGGTTTGGCGTTTGAATAAAAGACGGGGCGTTTAGAAAACAAAACCAGGCTTTTCAAAATAGTTTTATGCAAGCAAATGCAAGATGATGACGATGCTCAAATGCAATGTGGCATGATGACATGAGCATGCGGTCATGATGATGCAATGCACAAAAACAACGCGATTTTCTAGTAGTGGTTTTGCGGGATGCCACATATAGCAAATGAACTATATTAAATGACTTGATCTTTATGCTACGCTTAACTATAGGAGTATGTCCATCACATCATTCTCCTAATGATATGACTCTGTTGTTAATAACATCTCTATGTTCATGATCAGGAAACCATGATCATATATTAACCAACAAGCTAGTTTAACAATAGGCTTTACTAGGGACTCTTTTATGTTTACAAATCACACAAGTATTAATGTTTCCTGTTAATACAATTATAGCATGGTATGTAAACATTTATCATAAGTATGAAGATATGATAATAACCACTTTATTATTGCCTCTTGGGCATATCTCCAACAGGTGCTAGGCCGGCGGCAAGGGTTTTACCTAGGCGGCGGCGGCGAGTGCCCTAGGGCCGGCGGAGGCTATGGAGGCGGCGGCGGCTTGGGGCTAGGGTTTGGAGGAGAGGATCTTGTGTGTCTCTAGGAGGGAGCCATGCCCCTCCTTATATAGGTGGAGGGGCCGGCCGGCCAAGGGGAGGGAGGGGAGTCCCTCCCCAACTCGGCTTGGTGGTGCGCCGGCGGTGGGGAGGAGGGACTCCTCCCCAACTCGGTTTCCTCCTCCTTTTCCACTTCCCAAAAATAGCCGTTTGACTTTCAAACTAGCCGTTTGACTTTTCAAACTAGGATTTGAATAAACCCTCTATTTTGTTCAGTGATGACACCGAGTACATGATGCAATCATACCAACTTGATATAACACATTCATGTACCCTTCCCCCCCCGGAGTGCCGGACATTCCAGAACCTTCTAGAACATTCCCGATGAAAACACCGGAACCATTCTCCAACTCCGAAACGGGACTTTCCTTATATGAATCTTATTCTCCGGACCATTCCGGATCTCCTCGTGATATCCCGAATCCCATTCGAGACTCCGAACAACATTCGGACTCTTTCTCATCATTCCATAACTACTCAAACAACGTCGAATCCTTAAGTGTGTCTCCCTACGGTTCGTGAATTATGCGGACATGATCGAGACACTTCTCCGAACAATAACCAATAGAGGAATTTGGAAATTCATATGGCTCCCACATATTTCTACGATTACCTTGCGATCGAATGAACCACTTACATACGATACCAATTTCCCTTTGTCTCACGATAGTTTACTTATCCGAGGTGATGATCGTCGGTATCTCTGCATACCTAGTTCAACCTCGTTACTGATAAGTACTCTTTTCTCGTTCCCGTGATATGTGATCCCTTGTGAGCCAGTCACATGCTTGCAAGCTAATTGGATGACATTTCACCGAGAGGGCCCGGAGTATAACTATCCTTCATATGGATGGACAAATCCCACTCTTGATCCATGTGTTTCAACCAATACTTTCCGAACACTCAATGCCACCTTTATAGCCACCCAATTACGGTGTGGTGTTTGATGTCATCAAAGCATCCATCCGGTAAAGGTGATATGCATGATCTCATGGTCGAAGGAATTAGGTTACTATGTATCAGAAAGCATATAGCAATTGAACTATTAAAATGACTTGATCTTTATGCTACGCTTATCTATAGGAGTATGTCCACCATATCATTCTCCTAACGATATGATCTTGTTGTTAATAACATCTCAATGTTCATGATAGGGAAACCACAATCATCTATTAACCAACAAGCTAGTATTATATAGAGGCTTTACTAGGGACTCTTATTTTAGTCTACAAATCACACAAGTATTAATGTTTCCTTGTTAATACTATTATAGCATGAATGTAAACATTTATCATAAACACAAAGATATAATAATAACTATATTTATTATTGCCTCTAGGGCATATCTCCAACATGTTTCTGGGAGGCGGTCTGGGTGCTCGACATGCGGCTGGTCTGACCACAGCTGCCGTCTTCTGGCGTGGATCTTCTCCGCCGCCGTGCTCCCTTGGTGGGAGCCAGTCGATGTGGAGGTTTTCGACGCTGGAGGCCCCCCCATAAGGTCAGCTTGCTTGCTTTGCGATGGTCTGCTCCGAGCTTTTGCGGTTCTTCTCTGGCCGGCCGTGGTGGCGAGGAGAGTAGGGACGACGTGCCCTGGAGTGGATCTTCTGCATCGGCAAGCCTGCAGCATCTGGATGCTGCGGTTCGTGAAGCTGCGTTCCCAGATCTTCCTCAACGTCGGCGAGATTGTGCCGCCGTTATCTGTGGCCAGGGGCCACATCTTTGCTCGGATGAAGCTGAGCATCTTCTTCCTAATGTGGCGGAAGCTTGTTGTCGCCCTGCGTGAGTGCTCCATAGTCTGCATCGTCCCAAGTGGCAAGTTCCCCGGCGACGATGTGGGCTCCAGGGCGCCGACGATGACCGGATGCGGTGGAGAAGGACGAGGACCTGATTGCTTTTTCTTCTATCCTTTTAGGGTCCTTTCTGCTTATGTGCTGTCCTTATCTTTTATTCACCCCTTGTTTTCGGGTGTCTCTTTAATTGGATCCACCGCATGTTTTAATTAAGCAGCTTCTGGGGCCTTCTGGCCCTTTTCCATTAAAAAAAAACTGGTGAATAGAGGCGCATCGAGTGATCTTCTGATTTTGCCATGTGTACTTCAAGCAATGTATGAGTACCCTCAATTTACCGGACGGGTGGTCCTGCAAAGCTTAGCACGCGCTATGGTCGAAACGTGTTCATCCAATGAGACTTAATGAAAAAAATTCCGCAATAGATTCATCTAAAAATTGATAAATCTCTGGCATTCATTTTGAGACGGAGGAATAATTTAAATGTGTAGTAATAGGATTTCGGTGAATTGTTCATCTCAGAATCCAACGGCTTGGATGAACAGCAAAAGATATGCTTTCCACATGTGTGCAGAGAGCAACGGCATATCCAGTTCGCGGGAAATCTTGTTTCGCTTCTTATAAATGTGGACCCACCCGGCGGCGTGGCTAGTCAGGCCCATAACCACCCACTCCATGTGGGCCTTCCCCAGCCTGGGTAGTTGGACGCGGCTGCCCGGTCCGTTCCTCCCCCTCGCCTTTCCCCATCCTCCAGGCCGCCCACCTCGCTTCGCTCCACCAACCGCGCTGCACGCCGAGCGGAGCGGAGCGGGGCCGCCGGCGCCTCGCCGCTACCGCTCTCACCTCCTCGAAACCCGCAAACTACGCAAGGTGAACTCCCCACCCCGCCCCATGCTTTGATCGCATCTCTTATCTGAAATTTACGATTTGCTCACGGGATCAGCGCTGGTGGGAAGTGAGGTGAGCAGATTAGTACTGTACCGCGCATCCGTTTCTCGATCTGGGCTGTTTCGCTGGATTGGTTCCATCTCTCGCTTCTCAGCACAGATCTTGTGGTTTTTCGGGTGATTGCTTGCTTAGTTGCTCGCGACGATTTCGATGTGGTCGGGCCGGCGGGGAAGGAGAGCGTGTGTGATATCATCTCTGTCTTAAGATGGAATTCGATCTGATCGGGTATCCATCGCGAACTGATTGTCTATTCAGTAAGTGAGTGTCGATGCTAGGGCTAACTCGAGGTGTTGAACAACATAGATTGCCTATGATGATAGCGGTGTAGAATCTGGAAGTAGTACAATTTTAGCAAGCATGCAAGACTTTGCTCTAAGAACCTGGAATCAGCTCACGAGAACTCTCGTCTCCTTGCTACCTAGCTAAGCTTCGACTACTTGTGCTAAGTGTCTAGTACACTAGGGACACTGTAACTTACGAGAAATCTCGTCTCCTTGCTACGTACATAGCTAAGCTTCGAGTCCTTGTGCTCAGTGTCTATTACACTAGGGGGCACTGTTCAGAATGTTTGAGGGCATTCGAGATGCTCGAATTGCTAATTGTGCAGTGATGCAACTTAGATATTTGTGAATGGTGAATCTGCAGAGGTCCTGCTTATTGATTACTGTGTGGGAGCTTCAAAGGTGTCCGGTGAGCTTCGATGTCCAGAGACAAATTCCTGGGAACATATTATTTGCTTCATGCCTGCATGGAACACATGTTTCTAGTGTCGCAGAATGTTGAATTCCTAGCAAGATATTTTATTTTTTTAGATAAGCAAGATAATTTATTCTTAGAAGTTAGAACTGACCAAAAATAACCCTTTGTACGCTTCCCACAAAAGATATGTTAGTTTAAACTGTGATCCTTTGCATAGGGTATCCCTATCTAATACTTGTCCTGAAATTTATGCTCTACTTTTTATACTTCTTACAATGAGAGATTAGACTAACAATATATCTGCTCTCTGTCCATTTTAGGTTCTGCTTCATGCGTCTAGTAAGAACATTGGCATCAAGCAAGTTTTGTAGTAGGTGCAAAGAGCAGCAGCATCGTTTTGCTCTGCCTTTTCGCACGATACTTGGGAATTCCTAGCAGAAGCTTTAACTTGCTCAAAGCTTTTGTTAACTGCAGTGCATCATCTTACATCATTAGAATGCGATGTAGCGGAAGTACTTAGTTTCAGTTAGTTGGAGACTTGCCCTGGAGCTGCCACACTTCTTGGGCCTTTGATAGATGGTTTCTTCTAAGGCGTCCTCTCTGACAGTAAAGCTTTCACAAGGATCCAAGCTCTTTACTACAAAGATACTTCTCCCAATGGATCCCCCGAATGTTGGCAACTCTGAGAATGCTGAATATGATTTCTCTGATGTTTTTGGTTCCAGTCCAGTCCAGACGTCAACAGACCTTTGTGTTGTTGGTCCAGACAGCCCTGTAGCTCTGGTTGAGTCCAGTGAGGAGATTTATAATGATCCTGATGTCATCGTCAAGCGTTCACATTCTCTTGTCGGCCCATCATCACTTGTTAGCTGCTCCTTGGGACTTGGCAAACTCATTCTAAATAAAGAAGATGGATCATTAGAACTTGAAGACTGCAGTACAGAAGAAAAGGAAATTAACTTAGAGCAGTTCAGTGATGAAGAGCTTGATAATGCTGTGACGGATGATGAGGGTGTTGGTCTTGATGACTTTGAAATCTTGAAGCTTGTAGGCCAAGGTGCATTTGGCAAAGTTTTTCAGGTGAGAAAGAAGGGTACTTCAGAGATATATGCAATGAAAGTTATGAGGAAGGACAAGATATTGGAAAAAAACCATTCCGAGTACATGAAAGCTGAGAGAGACATACTGACAAAAATTGACCATCCTTTTGTAGTGCAGCTGAGGTACTCCTTTCAGGTAGGCCGGATGTATGCATATTGTCATCTCTATGTTGACATGCAAATGTTGGTACAAATATTCAGAATGCTTCTGCCTGTGCAGACCAAATATCGACTTTACCTTGTCCTGGACTTCATAAATGGGGGGCATCTCTTCTTCCAGCTCTACAAGCAAGGATTATTTAGGTGCTCTTCCACTTCTTATTAGTAGTAACTTTGTTTGGGAGAAGATAACTGCGCATGCCTTTGAACTAAAATCCTTTGAAATAACAGGGAGGAACTTGCACGAATCTATACGGCTGAAATTATATCTGCTGTATCCCACCTCCATGCTAATGGGATTATGCATAGAGATCTTAAGCCCGAGAACATCCTATTGGATGCTGAAGGCCATGTAAGAAATCTTTATTGCAACGACAATCCCACTTCATCTTCTATTCAATTGCCTGACATCTTTTTATTTGACACTTTGTAGGCCATGCTAACTGACTTTGGCCTTGCGAAACAATTCCGTGAGAATACCAGATCAAACTCGATGTGTGGTACTCTCGAGTACATGGCCCCAGAAATTATTCTTGGCCAGGGGCATGATAAAGCCGCGGATTGGTGGAGTGTAGGAATCCTCCTGTTTGAAATGCTGACAGGGAAGGTGAGTTGCATATTTGTGCGGAAGGGCAAGCTTGTTATCAGAGCGGTCTTGCATGCAGATATGTGATGCCTTATAGTTTCTACCTTTTGCAACACATTGCAGCCCCCGTTTGTCGGTAACAGGGAGAAAGTTCAGCAGAAGATAGTGAAGGAGAAGTTGAAGCTTCCTTCGTTTTTGACTAGTGAAGCTCACTCACTCCTAAAAGGAGTAAGTTTTCAAACTTTGTGTGTTCTCATTATTGATGGAAGTTGTGATGAAGCACATATATGATATACTACCATATAACAACAATAAGAGGTTCTAAAAAAAACAATAAGAGAACACACTGAAATGCCTATTTGCACGTAAAGGGAAATATTTCTGCTATGGATATAACTAAACGTGCTATCAGGTACAAACTGGCTAAGATTTTAGTTTTTGTGTCATTTTTATCTGAAAATCAATAGACGTGCTATATCAAGTACATTAGTACTCCCTCTGTTCCACAATATAAGCCTTTTTAGCTTGCTAAAAAATGCTTATATTATGGAACAGAGGGAATAGTTAGTAAAACTGTACAAGCTGGCATCTCCCAAAAAGTACAAGCTGGCTAATATTTACTTTCCATTTTATCTGAACAAAATTCCAACCCCGTGTACATTTCAGTTGCTCCACAAAGAAGCTGGTAAGCGGCTGGGAACAGGACCTGGTGGCAGCGACGAGATAAAGAAGCACAAGTGGTTCAAGCCGATCAACTGGCGAAAGCTGGACGCCCGGGAGATCCTGCCGAGCTTCCGGCCAGACGTCGCCGGCCTGACATGCATCGCTAACTTCGACGTGTGCTGGACAAACACGTCCGTGCTGGACTCCCCTGCAGCCACCCCCGTCACAGCCGGCGGCGGGCAAGGCAACTTTGCAGGGTTCACCTATGTGAGGCCTGCGCCGTTCCTCCAGGAACTGAAGCCCTCCTCCTCCTCTAGGTAGGCTGGAAGACTAGCTGAGTTCATCGCACCTAAAATATGCTTGCAATTTTGATCTGGTTTGTTCATTAGCTGTGTTTTACGGAGTATATATGTATCCTTTGGCTCTCTTGTACATCAAACTGGTTGTGGTAATGACAGTAGCAGTCTGACTATTCATAGTGCAAAAATTAGCTTGTCATAGATTTGTAACTCATCCACATTCGCACGAAGTAAAAGGAAAACACATAATTGGTGCGAAACTGGTCTGTCACATTTTTTTTCTGAGACATGTTTTTACAGAAGGCAGAAATAGCAGGGAGCAGTATGGTACTGAATCTCATGCCAAACTCCAGGATCCGCTTCTCAAAAAAAAAAAACTCCAGGATCCGATGTTCAAATCCTGTACTGGATCGCTGACCAGACAAAGATTTTGCAAGAGATGGCTGCCCGGCTCTTTTTTGAGATGATGATGGGCGTTCTGCTCTTCCAAAATGCAACTCGCTGCAGGAAACCCAATGGATCCCTGGCACAGGAGGTTGCTAGCTGAGTACCTTCCCGAGCTGCAGCATCTCCAGATAAACTGATCCTCAGAGTTGACATCCCCGCGTTCCACAGGCGGGCACATTTGGACAGATCAACTCCAAGGCCTGCCACTGCCTATCAGGGTCAGTCCCTCGAAGCCATTCCCATCTGGAGCAATGCCTCTAGATCATCCACACGCAAGCCACCAAAACACTTGGGCTGCAGACATTACGCCATGCCACAAGACACTTGCCCCCCTGAACTTCCGACAGCGTAAAGATTTCATTTAAAATATAACTGAATTGTTTTGCACGCAATGGCGATGGACAATTAATGGACTTTCTTTACAAAAACGTTGCAACTTTGTCGACAACTGAGTTCTCAACCAGTATGCACCGATTCTCTGAAAGAATAAGTGGCCTCCATCCTCAAGGCGATAACAAAAAAATCAAAAGAAATTTTACCCAGTCACCTCCCTCAAACATCGACCATGGACCAAGCTGTCTAATATACAAAGAACGATCCGAAAAACTGACTGTTCAATTTCAATATACTACAAGTAGAGTGTCATGGTAACGGAACAGGAGTTCTCCACTGGTGGAACTCCACCAAATCTCTATTCACAATCGACCTGTTGTGAAGCCAGAAGGTTTGTGCCGACTGATGGAATCGCCTGACCTTCCTTTGCAGCTCCCACATGATCGCGGTCATCGCAGAGCAGGGCTCTGTATCTGGGCCATACACCCACATGCATCTCATCTCGCGCCCACGGGCGATCATCTCCTCCACTCTTTCCTCTGCGTGAATATTCCAGAACTTGGATGCTCAGTGGAACAAGGCTAAACAATGGTATAGGAGGAGAGAGAAAATGGGAGCCTACCTGGTATTGACTCAAGGTAGTGGAAAAGTTCAGGACCGATCTTGGAAGATGGCCATTTTATCGATATCTCCGTGTAGTCAATCACGTTCTGGAAAGGGAGCTCAACTTCATCTGATAAAAGCACCGGCACACATTCCTGTCGTAAAAAGTCGTAACCAGCTCACTCAGATACTAGGTGTAGGTATGCACTCAAACTCTTCTTTTGGGAGGAAGAGCTCACCACAAAGAAAGACTCATAGAAGCGAAGTGTCCACGAGGACTCCCCACGAGGAGCTAGGCAGAACTTTGCATTCCCCAGGTGTTTGAAGTATTCAACCCTTCCCAATTTGTCAGGCCCAGACAGCTTCAGTTCTGGAGACTCAAGCTGTTCATAAAATAAACGTACACCCAGTCTGGATAAAATATGTATAAGCCTCATTAAATAGAAATGAAACTAGTAACAAATAAATAAAACAGTATTTTTCAAGCATAAACTTTTGGAAATATTTTTGCGTGCACAATTAACCTGGCGTACATATAAAAAACTTCTGCTAGCACCCTAGAATACTAACTTGCATGTGTTGCAATGTAAGTGATTAATTTTCTGAAAATATAGCATGGTGGACTAGCAATAAAAATGTATACCAGAATTTTTAAAAGTATTTTATGCCAATTCATTAGTATTACTGAAGCACATAGTTGAGAAGGCAGTTTTATATCGTACAGTTTATCCCACAGAAGGCATACAGTTTAATACCATGTTGGACTGTATTTAGATAACAAAAGGTAGGCAAACCTTGTCAGGATACTGTTTTGCAAGTTCCACCAGTTTAAGGCGGCCAACTTTTCCCTGCGCACGACCAAGGAAGTTTGCTAAATACTTCCTCTTCGCTAACGGGATCGGTTGGACAGCACGAGCATCAGGCTTCACCATAGAATCATCCACATTTCCAGGTATAATAATGTCTTTCCATGTATTAAATGCGCTTATACCTCGCTTGTCAGTACGGTCACCCTATAAACAGAATGCAAATCGCCATGTAAGAAGATGCACCTATAAACAGAACGCGAGTCGCGATGTAAGAAGATGTCAGAAGTAACTTGCAAGGTGAGTTATATGAAATAAAAATACTGCAGGACTAACTGAGAGCCAAGTCAATTGCCTACAGAATCTTTCCAAACAAGTTGCAGGTATCTCATGAAATGCATTAAATTAGACCAGCACCCACAACTGCCATTATTCGTGTTAGGATTTGGGAAAACATCAACATGATAATATTAGAGCACACAGATCGATACATCACCAGTGTACATCAGATGGCATAGCAAAGAGCAAATACAACAAGTGCCAAGATTGTACCACATGTATGTATATACACATCTGTAATCCAAACTGTATTTAATAATACTTGAAAGGATCAAGTGGCATTGCATGAACTCTTGTGCCATAGTTGAATTAGGGGGCCTTCTCATATAAACATGAAACAACAAAGACAGTTTTGGAAGCAATCCCTAATACTTGGATAGGCTATACTAGTAGCCATTAAAAATGAACAAGGCGGAGTATGAGGAGCAACACAAGTGGTTATGTACCTCCGGAGTGAGGATGATGGATCGATTCAGAAACGTCGCCCACGAGCGAAACAGGTGAGCTCCAGCACCACTACAAAAACATCAACGATCTTCAATCAAAAGGCAACCCTGACTAACCGTGTGATTTTGGGTGTTGAAAGAGTAAAGTAAGTGGTACCTTGGGAAGACAAAAACATGGTCACGTCCACCCGATCTACGGAAATATGGCATCTGACTCAGGACCTGTATAGAATGAGAAGTAACACAGTTAAGAAGGGATCTTATTGTTGTTAGACTTAAACAAACATGAGTGAAGTGAAGTAATTTTTTCAGGGGAGTTATACCTTGACATATGTGTTATTAATTTCCTTATCAGTGAGAGCTCCGGTCATGCGAACACATTTAACATAACTGGGAACAAAGAAGAGATGCGCTTCCTCCTTGTCCAATGTTCTAAACCTTGACTTGAGAAGAAGCTGGTGGATCTTTACCTATCATCACCATTGTAGGGAGAAAAAGGAAATGACTGGCATGAGGATTGTGGGACCAGTAAAAATTGTTTTGAACATTGTAGTAATAAACCATCGCTGGCAACTAAGGAGACCAGGTTTGCAACAGATCAAAATAACAATTGAGGACGACAGCCGTTATAGTAAGCAGCAACAGTCAGGCATATTTATTTTCAGCACAAGGATTGGCATGAGTTGAGAGGGAGGCGATGGGAGATCCCGTATGGAGCGTGAGTCCGCACCTGTGTTCCCCATTGGCCCTTGAGGCACGTAGCGGCGGAGACGGTGTGGTCGCGTCCGCGGAGCAGCTCGCGCAGGCCGCCGATCTCGTCCTCGTCGTAGACGTAGATGCGGAGGTGGTCCTGGTGGGGAGTTAGATCGAGCCATGGGCCCGGCGTGGCGGAGTGGGAGCGGGATGTGGGGAAGGGCGGGGGAGGGGCGGAGAAGAGTCGGGTGAGGAGGAAGGTGACGGCGACGAGGAGGAGAGCGCCTGCCTGATGGGCCCGCGTGCAGTGGGGGTGGTGCGGGCCCCGCATGGTCGGCCGGGACGGCGCAGCGGCGGCCAGACTCGCCGGCGGCAGCGTAGCGCAGCGAAAAAGACGCCGTGGAGTGTGGGCCTGTAGCATCAAAGACAGGAAGAGGATTGCATCTCAAGCCCGTTGAAACTAGAGTGGGCCTAAATTTTGGAAACGGAATGGGCCGGAAATGGAAGGGCTTAGGGTTTATCTGGGTGGGGTTTCCCTCGTAGCTCCGGCGATTCCCGAAGACTCTCCGTCGTCGCCGCGGCTTGACGTTCCGCTAACGCCTGGGCGACGACTTGTGGCGGCGGAGCTGTTCGAGCATTCCCTGCGTGCTCTAACCCTCCGGCGCATCCCCTGCCACGCAGCCGAGCAGCGCTCGGCAGTCGCCTGGCCCTCATCCTCGGAACTCCGGCACGGCGGCGCACTGCTTCTCCACGCCAGAGTCGGCGGACACTGCGACACACGCGCCGGGCACAGCGCAGCAGCAGCACGCCTGCACCGTGACCGTGAGTCAGTTTTTCTTCGTTTTGTTCAACTTCTCAATTTTTTTTTATCCCGATTGAGAATAGGTGATCCTTAATCCTTAATAGGCGGAGTACTATCTATTTGTAAATAAACGATGATTGTGTGACACCATTTATCGCTTTCAGAAGGGAAAATGTAGAGTTAAATTCCGACCTCCTCATTGTTCTGGTAATGTAACTAAATTGTTGGAGACGTTGTCACTGCTGGAAACAATTTGTTCTTGTCCTTGGTAAATTTTGTACTTATAATGTTGTGCTGAAAACTTCGAATACCCATTGGAATCCTTTTTCCGACACTGGTTCCAGAGAGCAGTGAGCTAGGCGAAATAGGGGAGGTTCATGGCCGTGGGGAACAGAGGTGCCGGAGGCGGTGGTAATGGAGATGGTGGCGAACTGGCCGGAGGTTGGCGGGCAGAGGAGGCCGTTGCCGGGAACTGCATGGCCCTTCAAGCTCTCCGGGAGCTCGTGGTGTACCCCTTCCTCTATGCCCACGAGTCCCGCCTGCTCGGCCTTAAGGTATTACTGCCTGTCTGTTTTCCTTCTCCCCCTAACACTTTCAGCACACAGCACGCTTTCGTTTGACGAATTTATTGTTCGTTGAGCCGCGTGAACTTGTATTCTGCAGTGGCCCAGAGGATTGCTGCTATACGGTCCCCCTGGCACCGGAAAGGTACTGCATTCCCAATGGCAATGTATTGATCGTCCTACAAAAATTCACCTGTTTGTTTCTTAACATTGGTTCTTGTTATTTCTTGTCAGACAAGCCTGGTCCAAGCAATCGTTATGGAGTGCAGTGCTCACCTGACAATGATCAAGTACTGGCTTAACTTGACAACATTGATACGTGAATTTTTAATCTGCCAAATATGAGTATTATTTGCTTCTCAGTGCATATTTGGGCTATGAGTTAGTTGCTTCTTGTGCCTGTCTTCGCAGCCCGTATTCTGTGCATAAAGCTCATGCCGGTGAGGGCGAAAAATTCCTGCGTGAAGCTTTCGCTGAAGCGTATTCTCAGGCATCACAGGGTAGACCAGCCATCATTTTCATTGATGAGTTGGATGCTATATGTCCACGACGTAACAGTAGGTATGCTTAATACTGTATATTATTATGCCTTTTGTGCCTGTCGAAATCTGTTTTCTCAATGTTCTTTTCACAGGAGAGAGCAAGAATCCCGTATTGTTGGTCAACTGCTAACTCTGATGGATGGAAATAAGAAATCATCGAAGAAGCTTCCTCATGTAGTTGTTGTTGCGTCAACTAACAGGTTAGGAAATGCTAGCTGGGGGATTGTAGTTTCTGTTTTAATGGCCATGTTTACGAGCCTCTCTACTAGGACAAGGTTGTAGTATATATATCTTCTCATGGAAAGTTGTTCTATTGAAACAATAATGTGCAGAGTGGATGCCATTGATCCAGCATTGAGAAGGCCAGGACGTTTTGACTCTGAGATAGAGGTCTCTGTTCCTACTGTAGAAGAAAGGCTGCAGATTCTTAAGGTAATATAAGATTTCTCTTTGGATCAGGATTCAATTCATTATGCTTGTCTCTTTGATGGCTTCTTTGTTGTATAATTCTTCTTACTATCTGATTGTACGGTCAAGTCTGAAGTATTATCCTATTGGATGCATGACTTGGAATGTTTTTTCAGAACTGAGGTGTTATTGTCATTGCCACTACTTGATCTGCACTACGTCTAAAATGTCTGTAACATAACACTGAAAACCTGCATTCTCCGAATCCATTAACTGATATCACGTTTTTTTTACCTAAAGTATAATCTTACAGATCTTCTTTTTTTAGCTTTATACCAAGAATCTACATCTTCATGAAAGTGTCGATCTTCAATCTATTGCTGGATCCTGCAATGGTTATGTTGGAGCTGATTTAGAAGCTCTATGTCGAGAAGCTGCCAGACTTGCTTATCGTAGATTATCAAACTCATCTGAGGATGAGAAGGTGCTCACACTACTCATGGAAGATTGGGAATCTGCTAGATCTGAAGTCAAAGCAAGCATGATAAGAGGGATAACTAAAGAATCCCCTACTGTTTCATGGGATGATATAGGTGGATTGAAAGATCTAAAGGTGAGATATGTTTCATTTTAGTCTTCTTGCAATAAAAACCTGCTGTAATGGTGATTGTTTCTATTTTTCAGAAAAAGCTTCAGCAAGCTGTTGAGTGGCCCATCAAGCATGCTGCTGCATTTGCTAGATTAGGGATATCGCCAGTTCGTGGTGTGCTTTTACATGGTCCTCCAGGGTGCTCAAAGACCACCCTTGCCAAGGCTGCAGCACATGCTGCCCAAGCTTCTTTCTTTTCTTTGAGGTTTGTAATAGAATGGTTACACTGTCCATTCTTTGAATCAAATTGCAGCTCTCTATTCCACTATACGAAAGAATCCATACGTTTTATTTAGTCAAGCTGCCCAATTAATCCCAGATATTATGAGAACTGAGATAGTGGTCAGAGGAAGGAATAAACATGAACTTCTTTCTGGGCACAAAAACCTTCTTTCACAATTCATACTATAGTATTCAGATCGAGCTGGCATGATATAAATATTAGTTGGTTTAATAATTATAGTATCGTACAGTTTGGATAAGTATAACCATTAATAGAAAAGCTTAGCCTAGCCACTTACTGTTCAAGATGCACTCCTCATCTAAGGCTATCTAGGTTCTGAAACATGTCAACCAGTGGTGCAGAACTATACTCGAAGTATGTTGGAGAAGGTGAAGCTTTGTTGCGAAGAACATTCCAGAGGGCGCGTCTATCTGCTCCCAGCATTATATTTTTCGATGAGGCTGATGCAATTGCCCCTAAAAGGTATACACTGAGATCATTTTGTCCTAGACATCAAACATAAACACTTATGATCTACATTAAGTAATTTATAATTTTACTAAAAGAGAACTTGTAGAAATAATGAGAATGGATACAAACTTATATATACTTTGCAACTATCTGATCAAGAATTTTGCATATGTTGTGGTGCACATCAATGTAGAAACTTATTCGTGTATTAGGAACTAGGAGTGTCCGCTATTCTCTTAGAAAATTGTTACTGATTTTTTTATCTGGACCAAAACCAAGGTTTAGGTGAACTTTATTTGCATACTTGTGAATCGTGTTTTCAGTACTGCGTACATGATCTTGCAGAACTGGTCCTGATGGGGACAGTGGCAATGCCACGGTAGGAGAAAGGCTCCTATCAACTTTGTTGACTGAAATGGATGGTTTGGAACTGGCTACAGTACATCTTAGCTTGCTGATAGTTTCCAACATGATTCTACTGAGCATCTACCTCTTTGTTCATTAAGAGGTTATCTGGCTTTCTGTTGCAGGGGATTATTGTTTTGGCTGCTACTAATCGTCCCAAGGCAATTGATGCAGCTCTTCTCCGTCCAGGGCGATTTGATATGGTATTCTGCTGTCACTACGTCTCTTTGACATGTTCGTCTGCAACAATTGACCATAACTTTCTCTTGACCTGCAGGTGTTGTATGTTCCGCCACCAGATGCCCAAGGTCGGCACGAGATATTACGCATCAAAACAAGCAAGATGAAGTTGGGAGAGGATGTGGACCTTGGGAATATAGCGGAGTGCACTGAGCTGTTCACTGGTGCTGATCTCGAAAGCCTGTGCAGGGAAGCAGGAATGCTGGCACTGAGGGAAGATCTCACGGCAAGTTCAATACACAAATCTCACTTTGAGACCGCAGTAAGGTCGCTAAAGCCAACACTGACAAAAGCAGAAGTTGATGAGTATGCAGCTGCAGCCATCCATGGTCCATCAACGACAAGACATTAAAACATGTTATATCTATTTAGACGATGTCATCCTTGGATAATGCAGTTGCTGGGCGGTTGGATGATACAGACCTGCTTATGATGTTCAAGTTATTCTGGTTGTGTTTGTCCACTGCTATTTTCTTTATCATCGTCTGAACATCATGACATTGGTTACTGATGAGGATCACATATGCAAAATGTCAGTACAACCTCTTCTGGTATTTGACCTCAGCCATAGTAGATCAGAATGTGCGCTGTTTTTTTCGAGAGTACAGTACTTTACAACTGTTTTTTTCAATTAGCTATGCACATATGGGAGCATCATCTCCTATACATCTCCCTCCCTGTAGACCAAGAATGCACTCGTCTTGCAGTAGCTCGATGCCAGTGCCTTCCCAGCAGAGGTTGGTGGAGTGAAAGCGCATTGTGAGATCCCCAACGTACGGCCTTCGGAGAAGCTCTTCCTGCAGGAGACGAATCAAAGTAGCGTCATTAGAACATGACAAGAAAGCTAGCAAGACTGGTACAGGGTGGTCTTTGAGCAGATTGACACAGCATGTTCATGTCTCATTGTTATTAAGTAGAACAGTTCAAGTTTGACAGTGATGAGTTCATGAAAATGCTACAGGCATCAGAGCAGGCAAACCATGGGAAGGGGCCTGGAGAAGGTACCTTGTGGCGTCCATTAGCTGTGACCCTATCCCCTTTCTTCTGCGCGATGGCACCACCCAGATGGCCCGGAATCCGCAGAGCGCGGGCACAGCTTCTTCTTCGCAGATTATAGCACCAGGGCCCTGGCTCTCTTTTTTGCTCTTGTCGACATGATTATGCCGTCTTAGGACTTCCCTCTTGAAACTTATTTTCCCAAACTCTAATGTATGGTTTGCTTGTGCTGGCTCGGTTTTATTGCGCGGCAAATCAGTTGGGTCTTGCGATGAGGAGCTTGGAATGACTCTGTGTGCTGCTTTTATTGGTTCGGCAATGAGACATCCCACTATCCTCCCACCAGATACGAACAAATAAACCTACCGAACAAAGATCCTTTTATTTTCAGTAAGACAATACATATATTTCATTAATGTTGTTATAACGTATATGGGAGTCAAGTCTGTAATCTACCTTGCAAAGCTTATGAAGCAGCTGGCCTTCACCAAACCCCAGCTCCTTCTCCACCACTTTGATCACCTCCTGAACCTGACATATGCACATGACATTAAGCGGTGTACATTTTTATTGTCAAGATGTGAATTGTTTGTCATGTGGTTCAGGCTTGTAGCAGACTAGCAATAACTAGTCACGAACACATACAGATTATAGCTGTCAGTAAACTTACAGTCTGCATTTCTTCAGAAAGTCATGCATCTGGAAATAACAAAGTGAGTCTGGCAAAAAACAAAATACCTTGCTGCTCCGCGTGGAAGAGTTCTCGACGGTTGCGACAATTATCCGGTCACCGCCCTCAGACCTTGCAACCACAGTTTCGTCGCGCCAACCCTGCAACTCGTCGGTCAGAAAGAACTCTGTCACAGAAAACACAAGAAACAGGGACAGTCACACTGCACTTCCACAAAGACAACCGGGAACTCAGTGTCTCAGTGCACCTTGAAGGGGACACCCTGGAAGTAGCTCTTGTGGTAGGCCCTATGGACCTTCTCGTCCTCGTCGTTCCCACGGGCGTACATCATGCCGCAGACCGCGCACATGTGGAGGAGGAAGTCGGGCTGCCCCAGCTCCAGGTGGAACTGCCCGTAGCTCCTCTTCTTGTTCAGAACCTTGGCGTCCGCGCCGCCGCGGCTTCTGGTCCTCTTCGCCTCCTCCGTCGCGCCACTGCCCACGACCGTAGGCACGGATCAGTCGGATAGAATTGCACAGGCGAGACTGGGGAACGCCAGTTTGTTGTGGATTGCTTCGAGATTTTGAAAAAGCATAAAAAAACCTCCACTCGAAAGAAAATGAGGGCGAGATCACAGATCAAAATTTCCAGTTCGAGGTAAATCGTGTATCAGTTGCAAGCCTAGGTTCGAATCGGGCAACAGTTGGTACCAGCAGTGATCACTGATCAGATCCAAGAGGGGGAAAGAGAAGAACCTGAGCGAATCCGGATCTGGATCGTGGCGCTTGAAGAAGGCGTTGATCTTGGGCTGCATCTCCTCACCTCTGATTCTCGTTTCTTGTTTCCTGCCGGAGAGGGGGGGGGGGGGGGGGGGGGGTAGGGGGTAGAGGCGACGGCGGGAAGGAGGAGGAAGACAGCGCGAGCGAGACAGCGTTGTTGCTGCTATTGGGGGTGGGGGGCGGATGTACGATGGAGATGAGGGGATGAGGCCGCGGGCGCAGGAGATCGGACGGTTAGGAATCGATAAGGCCGTCGCGCGGGATTTTGAAACGCAGGTGTGGGATGGGCGCCAAAATCACCACCGAAAATGCATTTTTTTTTGAATGGTTACCTGGGAGTAAGAAGATTCAATTTTGCCTACAAGGCTTTCAGCGGCGGACAAGCATGAAAAAATTCAAGGGTGGCACACGTCAAATTTTCTTTTTGCACAAACCTTTGTACGATAAAAGTTTGCCAAACAAACAAATAATAAGAGTAGCCAACTGGTTCACAACATTGCACACTACTAGTTCTATACAAATGTTTCAAATGTGCATGATTCCAATACAAATAGTACAAAACATCAACAAAGTTTCACATCATGAAATATAACATAAATGTAAATTACATCACTAGGACTTGATAACTCCGGATCTCTTGATAAATCTACGTTGTCGCATTTCTATAAAAGTTTCAACTATGTCAGGTTCACTTACTTTCATGAACACATTTCACTCAATAAATGTCACTAAGCAATGGTGCAAGAGCTCGTCGTTCATACTATTTCTCAACTTATTTTTCACTAGACTCATTGTAGAAAATACACTTTGGACACTAGCCATCGCCACTAGTAAGAACAATATCAATTTGAGAAACAAGTAAACTAAATCATAAAGAAGATTTTTTTTTGTTTCAACAAGCCTAATAGAGAGGTGACCGAGATGATTTACACTTCTGAACCTGTCATCTCTTCTCATAGCTCAAATAAAAGTTTTAAGTTGGAATTCAAGTCTTATCAAATCCATGCTTGATATGTCATGGGGGTAGAATTTGGCAAGTCTCATTACCTTTTGTGCATCATAAGAAGCAAATGAATTCATGGGATTCAAAGTTAGCATGCAAATAAGCAACTCCATGTTAACCTCATCAAACCAATTGTAAGCTCTGTTGGAGATATGCCCAAGAGGCAATAATAAAGTGGTTATTATCATATCTTCATGCTTATGATAAGTGTTTACATACCATGCTATAATTGTATTAACCGGAAACATTAATACTTGTGTGATTTGTAAACATAAAAGAGTCCCTAGTAAAGCCTCTTGTTAAACTAGCTTGTTGGTTAATATGTGATCATGGTTTCCTGATCATGAACATAGAGATGTTATTAACAACAGGGTCATATCATTAGGAGAATGATATGATGGACATACTCCTATAGTTAAGCGTAGTATAAAGATCAAGTCATTTAATATAGTTCACTTGCTATAAGCTTTTTGGTACATAGTAACCTAATTCCTTCGACCATGAGATCATGCTAATCACCATCACCGGAAGGATGCTTTGATGACATCAAACACCACACCATAACTGGGTGGCTATAAAGGTGGCATTGAGTGTTCGGAAAGTATGTGTTGAGGCACGTGGATCAAGATTGGGATTTGTCCATCCATATGACGGATAGATATACTCTGGGCCCTCTCGGTGGAATGTCATCCAATTAGCTTGCAAGCATGTGACTGGCTCACAAGGGATCACATATCACGGGAACAAGAAAAGAGTACTTATTGGTAACGAGGTTGAACTAGGTATGCAGAGATACCGACGATCAAACCTCGGATAAGTAAAGTATCATGAGACAAAGGGAAATTGGCATCGTATGTAAATGGTTCATTCGACCATGAAGTAATCGTAGAAATATGTGGGAGCCATATGAATTTCCAGATTCCTCTATTGGTTATTGATTAGATAAGAGTCTCGATCATGTCTGTATAATTCACGAACCGTAGGGAGACACACTTAAGGATTCGATGTTGTTAGTAGATATGGAATGTGAGTAAAGAGACCGAATGTTGTTCGGAGTCTCGGATGGGATCCGGGATATCACGAGGAGATTTGGAATGGTCCAGAGAATAAGATTCATATAAGGAAAGACCAATTTCGGAGTTCGGGAATGATTCCGGTGTTTTCACCGGAATGTTCTAGAAGGGTCTAGAAGGTTCACCGATCCGGAAGGGTACATGGATGTGTCATGACAAAGTGTAATGGTTGCATCATGTCCTAGGTCACTTGGCTGGACACTTGGAAGAGAGAAATCAAACTCTAATTTGAAAGTCAAAAAGGCAGTTTGAAAAAGTCAAATCCCAACATGGTTTCCGAGTTAGGGAGGGTTTCTGAGTTAGGGAGGGTTTCCACCTAGGTTGGGAACACCCTTGGACGCCCCCACCTATATAAGGAGGGGTAGGGGCGCACCCCAAGGTATCCCCCTTGCCCTAGGCGCACAAGAAACCCTAGGTTGGCCGCCGCCCCCTCTCTAGTTGCGACCAATCTAGATCTCCTCTAAACCGCTACCGACTAGCTAAACTCTAGTTGCTAGCTACCTCTAAACCTAGGCCCTCTAAACCCTAGATCGCCAGGGCTCCCTCTACTCCACCATACTCGCTCCGGCTTAGGCGAAGCCCTGCGGGATCTCCCCTCTACTTCCGACACCACGCCGTCGTGCTGCCGGAATCGCGAGGAGAGAGCTACAACCTCCGTTGCCTGTTGGAACAAGGGAGAGGAAGGTCTTCATCGAGTACCGTACGTATGACCGGCTGCGGGAGCGCTGCCGGAATGCGGCACCGGGTGGATTGTCTACGCGATCTTGAGATCAGCAAGTGAACGACTACATCACCCACGAGAATATGCTCTCGTTAACCGCTTTGGATCTTTGAGGGTTAGTACTCTATCAACTTGTTGCACCGATCTAGTAGATAGATCTTGGCTTGATCATAGATTAGATCTTGATTGTGTGTTCATGCGGTAGAATTTTTTTTGTTTTGCATGCTACGAACCCCTACAGTGGTGTCAGTGTCGTGTCTATATGTAGATCTGTTGCACGAGTAGAACACAATGGTCATTATGGGCGGTGGTGCTTTTATTATCAATTGCTTCTTGTGTACTTTGCATCTTGCGGTATGGTGGGATGAAGCGGCCTGGGCTAACCTTACATGACATCGTTTATGAGACTTGCTCCACGCTCGACATGCAACTTGTATTGCATAAGTGGCTTTGCGGGTGTTTGTCTCTCCCATCATAGTAAAGATTCAATTTACAACGAGCACTTGATAGTTCAAGCATCAACGTTGTGGTTCTTGTTCGTAAGTTAGAACGACACTTATTGAAAGCCCCAAACCATGTAAAGAAAATTCGAGGCGTCTAACTTTTTTTTGCAGGGGTGTGCTGTGATGTGATATGGCCATGATTATGATTATATATGATGTATGCAATATTATTTATTGTAAGTCGGCAACCGGCAGGAGCCATATGGTTGTCTTTTAATTTCGTCTAGACCCGCGTGTTTATTATTCAAAGTAGTTGTAATAGTTGATGCTGGTGGACGATAGCCATGAAGCGGCGCCATTGACCTTGACAGCAACCGGTGATGATGGAGATCATGTTCGTGCTTGAAGATGGAGATCGGAAGCACAAGAAGAAAGGCCATATCTTATCACATATTTTGAATTGCATGTGATGTTAATCCTTTTATGCATCTTGTATTGCTTAGTTCACGACTGTAGCATTATAAGATGATCCCTCTCAAAAAATATAAAGTTATAGAGTGTTCGTTCTTAGTAGGCACCGTTGCCAAAGCTCGTTGTTTCGAAGCACCACGTGATGACCGGGTGTGTTAGATTCTGCGAGTGTATACAATGGGAGCAAGCCAGATTTGCTCATTCGAAAGCTAAGGTTTGATCTTGACGAGCCTAGCATGTACATATATGGTCTCGGAACACGGAATACCGAAAGGTAAAGCATGAGTCATATAGATGATATGATGAACATTATGATTGTTCGCCTTTAAAACTATATCATGTCACGTGATGATCGGACTTGGTGTAGTGAATTTGGTTCGTGTCATCACTAAAACAATGTGAGGGATATTGTTTTGAGTGGGAGTTTAATAGCAATATGATTAAAAGTTGAACACTATTTATCATAAATTAAAGTAAAGTAAATTTGCATAGTTGTTGTAGTCATTGGCATCCGTTTACCACGTTGCGCTTAGTTATAATTGAGATAATAGAACTATAGAATTCTGGTTAGTTACTTTACGAACTGGTATCGTATTGTTTTGAAGTGTTAATCTAAAGTTTAAAAGTCCTATTGCAAACTTTCAGTAAGTTCCGGTTACTCCGTGAAGTTTAATAATTGGTATTAAATCAAGAATGACAATTCCAGTGTTAGTATATAAGTATCATGTTTGTCTCCATGATTCTTGATATTCAAAAGATTGTTTTGATATCAAGGTTATCTAGGATCTAAAAGAGTTGTTTCAGAAACCATGATGCGTGGAAGATATTGTGATATCTGAAATGATGTTTTGGTTGCAACATGAGAGAGTATAATATGGTAAAGTTTATGTTCTCATATTTGATGAGAATTTGAAAAAGGTTGGAGACGCTTGTCGTCCTAATCCTCCAAAAGGTTTTGGAGAGCAACTTTATACTCATGATTCACCGTTATAAGCTAAAAGTAGCTTGATCATGAATAGTTCCATGATAAGGGTGAATATTTGATAAAATGTTTACTACACTAAAAGATTACTAAAGAATGGATTTTGAAAGAACACCAAGTATTTGATGATGGTGTTCTACTTTAAAGTACAAGTCCAAAGACATTGGTATTTAACTATACACGCTTTAGACTATGTGTCATGTGTATGGCTCCACTATTGATGTTGATAGATTCTTTCGAACAGAAAAGGAAATACTGAAAGAGAATCTCAGAAATATATGGCAGAAAAGAAAAGACTAGAATTGTTCAACTTAGGTATATAGAGGATATAAATGTTATGGCTATATTCTTTGATTATTAAACAATGTGGTTCTTAAGTATTGGATACTGAATTTGTTGGTTGAATCGTCATACGAAACAACACAATTCATGAATTACAATGGCCTAAGTAACTAGCAAAAGAATATGTGATGATTCTCATCGAGAACAAATAAAGGGTTGTTGTGTTGCTCGTTAACATCAAAGCTTGCCTTCAAGATTTGTTTTATCAGGTATTATGAGAACAAAAGGTCTGTTCAAATAATTGTCGTAATCCATAAAAGATGGATGATTTATAAATCTCGTTGGATAAATCACATCCATAGAATTTTTGCTAAAAATGTCGAAAGACAATTGATAAAAAAGATCACTTAGGAAGTGACATCGCCGTTTAAATTATATTGGAAAGAAAACATGAAGAAACTCCATGTGGATGGAATTTTGGAGTTTTTTGATTTTTGATCAAATGGCGCTTGTGAAATTTTCCTAGAGATAATTAAAACTCCGCTCATAGGCCAAAAGGAACTGATGACTAGCTTATTGGAACTTGTACATATTGTTGTATGAAGTCCATTATGTATAGTCAAGAGCGATAGATTTCAACTTCATATGATTTCTCCGAAAATTTGAGTTAATATATGAATATTTACTTAATAAGGATGAAGTGTGAAACATTTGAAAAGTTTAAAGACTTTCAAGATGAAGTGCAAAATCAATGTAACAAGAAAATAAAGAATTTATGATAGGATCATACAGGAAGATATTTGAGTTATAAAGTTTAGCATAACACCTAAGATTTGAGGAATCGTTCCATGGATTTGTGTTTCCCGAAACACCATATGAGTATGGAATAATCAAGATATGCAATGAAACCTTGTTTGACATGGTAAGATCAAAGGTGTAATTGATAAAACTGCCATTATATTTTAAAGATTAAAGCTTTAGAGACTACCATTTTTCCACTGAAAAGTGCTCCATCATAATCCGTTGAAATGACACCATATAAAGTTATGGTTTGGGATAAAACCCAAGTTGTCCTTTCTTAAACATTGGTATGCTATGCATAAGAAAGATGTTTGCAACCAAAATCGGATGAACATATCTTTGTATGTTATTTTGAATAATCGTTGAGTATTCCTCCATAACACCAAAGACAAAAATGTTTGTCGCTTAGAATGTCAAGTTTCTTTGAGAAAGGAATTTTCCGTGAAAAGTTAAGTGGGAGGACAATAGAACTTTGATAAGGTTAAAATAACCTTAGCTATATGTGCGAAGTTGCCGCAACGCCAAAAAGTGTTCCGGAGGCAGCAACAATGTTGATGGCTCACGTGCCTCAAAGGTTGTGGTCACTGAGGTATAAGTTCCTATTGAAACAAGTAGGTCAGGTAACCAATCAAATACCAAGATTTTAGAGTTAAATCATTATTTGATAATAATGATCCGACTACATGGAAAGAAGTGATAATGGGCCCTGACTCCGCCAAATGGTTTGAAGCCATAAAATCCGTGATAGTTCCATATACGAGAGATCAAGCTTTGAACTTCAAAGACCCTCTGAAAAGGTGCAAGACCTTATGGTCGTATTTGGATCTATAAAGAAATAGACATGGATGTTTCACATCTACGAAATTATCGACATGTCGGGAAAGAGTTCACAACAATGTTCAAAGAGTTGACTATGACAAGATCTGATCTTTCATTAAGAGATATTTAGTCTAGACGGATTAATGTAGCAACCACTACATATAATTTTGTTATGTGGTAGTTGAATAAACAAAACAAGTTCTTCTAATAGAATGGTTACCTAGGACGCGTGCATGACACGGTCCAAAGGGTTTTGTTAATTCAAAGGATGCTAAAAGCATATGCAAACTTCAATGGTTGAAGTAAGCATCGCGGAGTTGGAATCTTCACTATGATGAAACTGTTAAAAGAGTTAAATTTCATCGGAGACGATGAAGATGCTTGCATTTGCAAGAAATTAAATGGGAGCGCTAAGACATGTTTCTAATACATTATGTGGAAGACATATTGTTGATTGGAAATGATGTATCTTTTTATTGACACAGGTTAAGAATTTTATCTCAATGAAAGGCTTAGGCAGAACCCGAATATTTGGCATCAATGTCTATATGGATAAATTGAGATGCTAATATGGTTGTGCCAGAAGTACATAGATGAGATATTGAATGAGTTCAATATAGAAACTAGAAGAAAGGTTCTTGTTACACAGGAAGGATTGAATAAAGATTCAAGTATTTTTGATACTTGATATATGTAACATCCCAGTATATAGGATCTATCGAAGGATAGATTTGGGAATATGAATTGTTGCATGCATTCATTTGTGAAAATGTGGGTAAAATTTTCGCCAAATAAAAACCTTGAGTGATCAATGTTTCTTTCTTACTTTGAGACTAGGTTTTGTCTTAAAGGAGGATTGCTATAAACTTTGATATGATCTTAAAGGAATTATGTGTGTTTTGAAATGAGTTTGTGTCACATCCCAAGATTTTCCAAATCTTGTAATGTGAAAAATAAATGAATAAAATAAAACTTTGTTGATTTTCAGGGTGAGAAGAAACTTTTGATTCCAATTGGAAACCTTCAAACTTATTTTGACCAAATAAAATCCTAAAGGGATTTAAAAAGATAAACATTTGATAAAGGAAAATAAAAATATTTGGAATTACTAGCTTTGAATCTTTTAATAAAAGATTTGATTTTAAAATGAAAAGGAAGAAGTTTATATAAGGAATATTTTATAAGCCAAATTAAAAACTTGGCCAAGCTTTTGAAATAAAATATTTCTATTTGATAAAAATAGTAAAGGTTTATTTAAAATAAAATAATAAGGATTTAATATCCAAGTTTATTAAAAAAAAGGTTTTACTATTTTAATTAAACATCAAAACTTATTTATGTATTTTAAATAAGTTTTCCTAGTGTTTTACATCTTCAAATAAAACCTACTGACTTGGTTTTGAAAATATTTAGATTTCAAATAAAGATTGTAAATAAAACAAATCATATTCGATCTATTAACTAATGTCCATTTTATTTAATTAATAATGGACCTAAAAATAAAAATATTATTTTATTTTTGGACTTTGGTTTATGTTGTTAAACAGAACCAAATTCAATTGCAAAGTGTGATGAATGTTTGAATTGTTTTGAATGTTTGATTGTTGTTTGAATTTTCAAAACAGAAAATAGAATCAGAAAAGGAAAAAGCATTCAGAAGGAAAAACATATAGAAATGGACTCAGCCCAACTGGCCAAGCCCAACAAGGCCCAGTACCAGCCCACTCCCTCTCTTCCAAAAGAAAACGATTCACACTCATTTTTGAACCCACGCAGACACTGACTGGTGGCCCTTTCTCCCTGTCTCTCTCCCTCGCTGACACCCAGACCCCACGCAGCCAGCTCACCTCCTTCTTCCTCGCGCAGACACCGCCTGCCGTTGCTGCCATTACGCCGACGTTGAATACGCGATGAATACGCCTTGATTCCTTCCTGTAACCGCACACATTTAAGCGCCAGCACCTCCTCTCCATTTTGTAGGGTTCGCAGCATAGAAAACAAAAATTTTCCTACGATGTGAACTATATACCAAGATCTATCTACTAGATACAAACAACGGGCGGATGTATATCCGTAGAGAACATACCCTTGAAGACCGACAAAGCTTAACGAGTTCAACTCGTGGTTGATGTAGACGATCTCTTGCCGATCTCAAGATCGAGAGGAAGTCCTAGCGCCGCAAATCAGCAGCGCATCCGTGCTCGCACACACGTTCGAGGCACCGAGCAACCTCCGCCTCCTCGCTCCAGCGATGCAGCGGAAGCACAACTATTTCTTGCCGAATAGCCACTGGGAACATGTATCTCGCTAGTCCGAGACCATGGGGGATAAATTCTAGAGGGGGAGAGAGATCCTTCACGAGGAGGTGTGAGAGACAAGTGAGGAGGGGGGCTCCTTTTATAGGAGGAGGGGGAAACCCCAAGGGGGTGGCTGGCGCATGGGGCTGCCCCCTTGCCCTCCCCTCTTCATGTGGGTGGACACTCCACTCACAAATCTCCTTTAAATTCCCTCCACTCAAAAGTCCACTCAAATTCCCATTAAATTTCCACCAAATTTAATGCAAACTCTCATTAAATAAAACTCTTTTATTTTATTCAGAATTTTGTCAATTACTTTAATGACAAACATTCACAAATAACCCCTTGCTAGAATTCTATTTCACATGCATAACCACTTTATGCAATTTCACCCGAAAACCTGTTTCGGTATCTAGTGAAATAAATTCCTGCGCTTGTTCATTCTTTCGGCATGAAACATTTGCTCCAATTGGATGTCGGTGTCTCTTAAGTGTGTCACCCTACGGTTCGTGAATAATGCGGACATGATCGAGACCCCTCTCGGATCAATAATCAGAAGCGGGATCTGGAGACCCATACTAACTCCCACACATTCAACGATGACTTTCTTGTGATCGTCGGAACCTTTTACGCTAGTATCTTAATCCCTTTGTTTCACGATATATTACATGTCCGAGATTCGATCATCGGTATCTCCATACCTAGTTTGATCTCGTTACCGACATGCACTCTTTTCTCGTTCCCGTGATATAACATTCTAGTGATCAAATCACTTGCTTGCAAGCTAATCAATGTGATATCACCGAGAGGGCCCAGAGTATATCTATCCGTCATCGGGATGAACAAATTCCACTCTCGATCCATGAGCCTCAACATAACACTTTATTAGTTCTGAATGCATCTTTATAATCACCCTATTACGGTGTGACGTTTGATGTTATCAAGAAACTCTTCCGGTGTTAGTGATTGACATGATCTCATGGTCTAAGGATTAGGATCACTTCGTAAGTTGTTATAGCAATATAAACTCAATGACTTTCATCGTAATGCTATACTTCGGATGAATGTTCATCACACCATTACACTAATGTTGTGATCCCGTTATTAACAACATCCAATGTCCATGATCAAGAAACCTTGATCATCTTGTTAATCAACGAGCTAGTTTATGAGAGAGGCATAACTAGGAACTTTCTGTTTGTTTATTAAACACACATGTATTAACGTTTCCGTATTAATACAATTATAGCATGCAAAATAAACATCTATCATATACTTGGAATACACATAATAAACACTTTATTATTGCCTCTCAGGGCATATTCCCTTCAGTCTCCCACTTGCACTAGAGACAATAATCTAGTTACATAGTGATAAATCTAACACCCATTGAGTTCTGGTGTTGATCATGTTTTTCTCCAGGGAGAGTTTTAGTCAACGGATCTGCTACATTGAGATCCGTATGTACTTTACAAATCTTTATATCTCCATCCTTGACATGCTCGCGGATGGAGTGAAACCGGCGCTTAATATGCTTGGAATGCTTGTGAGACCTTGGCTCTTTGGCATTGGCAATGGCACCATTGTTGTCACAATAGATCACCATTGGGTCCAACGCGTTTGCCACCACTCCTAGTTCGGATATGAACTCCTTCATCCAAACTGCTTCCTGAGCCGCTTCTGAAGCAGCAACATATTCGGCCTCCGTTGTTGATCCCGCTACCACAGGTTGTTTGGAGCTCCTCCAACTAACCACTCCGCCATTCATGAGAAATACGTATCCGGATTGAGACTTAGAGTCATCCGGATCGGTGTCAAAGCTAGCGTCGACATAACACTTAGCGACGAGCTCTTCTTCACCTCCGTATACAAGAAACATATCCTTAGTTCTTCGTAAGTACTTAAGGATATTCTTGACCGCTATCCAGTCTTCCGAACCTGGATCCGATTGGTACCTACTAGTCAAACTAATAGCATGTGCCACATCCGGTCTTGTACATAGCATGGCTTACATTATAGAGCCTATGGCTGAAGCATAGGGGACTTTGTCCATTATCTCTCTTTCTTCCGCCGAAGCCGGACTTTGAGTCTTACTCAATGTCTTGCCTTGCAACATAGGTAAGAACCCCTTCTTACTTCCGTCCATTTTAAACTTCTTTAAAATCTTATCAAGGTATGTACTTTGCGATAGCCCTATTAGGCGCCTAGATCTATCTCTATAGATCTTTATGCCTAATATGTATGACGCTTCACCTAGGTCCTTCGTTGAAAATTTGCTGTTTAGATAACTTTTAACACTGTTTAAAAGATCTATATCATTTACGATCAATAATATGTCATCCACATATAATATCAGAAATGCCACATTGCTCCCACTCACTTTCTTGTAAATACAAGCTTCTCCATAAGTTTGGACAAATCCAAACTCTTTGATCACCTCATCAAAGCGGAGATTCCAACTTCGTGATGCTTGCTTCAATCCATAGATGGATCGCTGAAGCTTGCACACCTTGTTAGCATCCTTAGGATCGAAAAAACCCTTTGGTTGTATCATATACAACTCTTCTTCAACATTACCATTGAGAAACGCGGTTTTGACATCCATCTGCCATATCTCATAATCGAAATATGCAACAATTGCTAACATAATCCTAACTGACTTTAGCATCGCTACGGGAGAGAAAGTCTCATCGTAGTCAACTCCTTGAATTTGTCGAAACCCCTTTGCGACAAGTCGAGCTTTATAGACGGTCACATTACCATCAGCATCAGTTTTCCTTTTGAAAATCCACTTGTTCTCCACGGCCTTTCGGTCGTGAGGTAATTCCACCAAGTTCCAAACTTGATTTTCATACATGGATTCCATCTCGGATTTCATGGCTTCTAACCATTTGTTGGAATCCGGGCTCATCATCGCTTCTTCATACGTAGCAGGGTCATCATTTTCATCAACCATGAAATTCATGACAGGATTTTCGTACAGCTCGGGAGCTGCACGCGTCCTGTTTGACCTGCGAGGTTCGGTAGTACTCTCTTTCGGAGTTTCATGATCATTATCATTAGTTCCCTCTTCAACAGGTGGAGCCAACTCCGGAACAACTTCCGGCGTTGCGCTACTCGCCATACTTTGAAGAGAAGGTTCCACAACCTCTTCGAGTTCTACCTTCCGACTACTCACACCTTTCGCGAGAAACTCTTTCTCTAGAAAGGATCCATTCTTGGCAACAAAAACCTTGCCCTCGGATCTGTGATAGAAGGAATACCCAATAGTTTCTTTAGGGTATCCTATGAAGACGCATTTTTCCGCTTTGGGTTCGAGTTTATCCGGTTGAAGTTTCTTCACATAAACATCGCATCCCCAAACTTTAAGAAATGACAGCTTAGGTTTGTTTCCAAACCACAATTCATACGGTGTCTTTTCAACGGATTTAGATGGTGCCCGATTTAAAGTGAATGCAGCAGTTTCTAGTGCATAACCCCAAAATGACAACGGCAAGTCCGTCAGAGACATCATAGATCGAACCATATCTAATAAAGTACGATTACGACGTTCCGACACACCATTTCGCTGTGGTGTTCCGGCAGGTGTGAGTTGTGAAACAATTTCACACTCTTTCATGTGAGTGCTAAACTCGTAACTTAGATACTCACCTCCACGGTCGGATCGTAGAAATTTGATCTTTCTATTACGATGATTTTCCACTTCATTCTGAAATTCCTTGAACTTTTCAAAGGTTTCAGACTTGTGTTTCATCAAGTAGATATAACCGTATCTACTCAAATCATCCGTGAAAGTAACAAAATAAAGATATCCACCTCGCGCCGACACACTCATTGGACCACATACATCAGAATGTATGATTTCCAATAAATCTGTCGCCCGTTCCATTGAACCGGAAAACGGCGTTCTAGTCATCTTGCCCATAAGGCATGGCTCACATGTATCAAATGATTCATAATCTAGTGATTCCAAAAGTCCATCCGAATGGAGCTTCTTCATGCGTTTAACGCCAATATGACCTAGACGGCAGTGCCACATGTATGCGGATATATCATCATTAAGTTTAATCCTTTTAGCATCAACATTATGAATATGTGTAACATTATCATCGAGATCTAATAGAAATAAACCATTCATCATCGGTGCATGACCATAAAAGATTTCATTCATATAAATGGAACAACCATTGTTCTCGGATTTAAATGAATAACCACTTCGCATCAAACACGATCCAGATACAATGTTCATGCTCAGTGCAGGCACCAGATAACATTTATTCAAGTTTATAACTAATCCCGACGGCAAGTGGAGAGGCAGCGTTCCGACGGCGATTACATCAACGATTGATCCATTGCCGACACGCATCTTGACCTCACCCCTTGCTAGCGGTCGCTTGTTCCGCAGCCCCTGATTCGAGTTACAAATATTAGCAACTGAACCGGTATCAAATACCCAGGTGCTACTGCGAGCACTAGTCAAGTACACATCAATAACATGTATATCATATATACCTTTGTTTGCCTTGCCGGCCTTCTTGTCTGCCAGATACTTGGGGCAGTTGCGCTTCCAGTGGCCAGTCCCCTTACAATAGTAGCACTCGGAATCAGACTTAGGTCCAACTCGGGGTTTCTTTTCAGGCGCGGCAACCGGCTTGCCGCCCTTACTTTCCTCCTTCCGTTTTCCCTTCTTGTCTTTCTTGAAACCAGTGTTCCTATTGATCATCAACACTTGATGTTCCTTTTTGATCTCCACTTCTGCAGTTTTAAGCATTGACAGAAGCTCGGGGAGAGACTTCTTCATGCCTTGCATATTATAGTTCATCACGAATATCTTATAGCTAGGTGGCAGAGACTGCAGAACACGATGGATGCCTAAATCAATGGGAATCGATATTCCCAAGGACACAAGCTTATAGGCGTAACCCGACATCTTGAGTACATGCTCACTAACAGAGATGTGCTCTTCCATCATGCAGCTAAAGAACTTTTCTGAAGCGTTGTAGCTCTCTACAGCAGCATGTGTGTCGAAAATCATTTTCAACTCACCCATTGTATCAAATGCATTGCCGTTTTCGAAACGCTTTCGAAGTTCCGGCTCTAGCCCATACAATATGCCGCAATGAACTAAGTTGTGGTCCTCCTGACGAGTCTGATAGACATTCTTCTCCTCGTCAGGGGCATCATCTAAAGGTGGGGGGCCTAACGGCGCTTCTAGCACATATTGCTTTTGTGCAGCAGAGAGGAGAATCCTCAAATTCATGGCCCATTCGGTAAAGTTGCTACCGTTCGTTGCTAGTTTCTCTTTCTCCATGAACACATTGAAATTAAAAGCAGGTGGTGCCATCTACAACAGAATGTGTAAAGTTTAGACTAAGTGTATGATAGATTGAGTTCAACTAATATATATTACGAATGAACTCCCACTCAAAAACGACATCCCTCGTGCCTTTTTGGTGATTACATGAACCAAATCCACTACACCAAGTCCGATCATCACGTGAGTCGGTATAGCTTCAAAGGCGAGCATCAAATGGGCATCATATCAACTATATGACTCATGCTTAACCTTTCGGTCCGTGTTCCGAGGCCATGTCTGTACATGCTAGGCTCGCCAAGTTAAAACCTTAGTATTCGCGTGTGTAACTGTTTTACACCCGAAATATGGTCGTGGATCCAAGAACACCCGATCATCACGTGATGTCTTGGAGCGACGAAAACATAATCGGTGCATACTAAAGGAAGAACACATTCTTATCTTGATATTTAAATGAGGGATCATCTTATTATGCTAACAAAGCGCTAAACAAGCAATATAAGATGCTATCAAACATCATATGTTTATTAGTGAAATGATATGGTTCCCGCAGATGATCTCTATCATGTGCATCGTGGTATGATCACTATCATACCTATATGTGTAAATCCAAGGTCTATGGATTTTACACGCTATGTGTGTTGTAAGAGTATCATCTCATACTTCTACTTACAACACTACCATATCATAACACTAGCCCAGCAACAATCTAAACTAGACGCCTCTAATTTATCCATTGCAAGTTTTACGTGGCTTAGGGCTTTCGAGATAGAACCGTTCTTACCTACGAACATGAACCACAACGAGGATAATCAAATTGTTGACAACTCGCTTGCAAAATAGATATTTACTATAGTAGGAGAGACAGACACCCGCTAGCCACTTATGCAAACTAGTTGCATGTCAAGCGTGGAACAGGTCTCATGTGCGAGGACATGTAAAGTTTGTCCGGACCGCTTCATTCCACTATGCCACCAATATCCAAAATTACAACAAAGGAGCAACAACATGATCATCATCGCCCACATACTCATATGTGTACTACCCGTGTAAAGTATCTACGCATAGATCCGGCTCTGATACCACTGTAGGGTTCGTAGCATAGAAAACAAAAATTTTCCTACGATGTGAACTATATACCAAGATCTATCTACTAGATACAAACAACGGGCGGATGTATATCCGTAGAGAACATACCCTTGAAGACCAAAAAATCTTAACGAGTTCAACTCGAGGTTGATGTAGACGATCTCTTGCCGATCTCAAGATCGAGAGGAAGTCCTAGCGCCGCAAATCAGCAGCGCATCCGTGCTCGCACACACGTTCGAGGCACCGAGCAACCTCCGCCTCCTCGCTCCAGCGATGCAGCGGAAGCACAACTCTTTCTTGCCGAATAGCCACCGGGAACATGTATCTCGCTAGTCCGAGACCATGGGGGATAAATTCTAGAGGGGGAGAGAGATCCTTCACGAGGAGGTGTGAGAGACAAGTGAGGAGGGGGGAACCCCAAGGGGGTGGCCGGCGCATGGGGCTGCCCCCTTGCCCTCCCCTCTTCATGTGGGTGGACACTCCACTCACAAATCTCCTTTAAATTCCCTCCACTCAAAAGTCCACTCAAATTCCCATTAAATTTCCACCAAATTTAATGCAAACTCTCATTAAATAAAACTCTTTTATTTTATTCAGAATTTTGTCAATTACTTTAATGACAAACATTCACAAATAACCCCTTGCTAGAATTCTATTTCACATGCATAACCACTTTATGCAATTTCACCCGAAAACCTGTTTCGGTATCTAGTGAAATAAATTCCTACGCTTGTTCATTCTTTCAGCATGAAACATTTGCTCCAATTGGATGTTGGTGTCTCTTAAGTGTATCACCCTACGGTTCGTGAATAATGCGGACATGATCGACACCCCTCTCGGATCAATAATCAGAAGCGGGATCTGGAGACCCATACTGACTCCCACACATTCAACGATGACTTTCTTGTGATCGTCGGAACCTTTTACGCTAGTATCTTAATCCCTTTGTTTCACGATATATTACATGTCCGAGATTCGATCATCGGTATCTCCATACCTAGTTTGATCTCGTTACCGACATGCACTCTTTTCTCGTTCCCGTGATATAACATTCTAGTGATCAAATCACTTGCTTGCAAGCTAATCAATGTGATATCACCGAGAGGACCCAGAGTATATCTATCCGTCATCGGGATGAACAAATTCCACTCTCGATCCATGAGCCTCAACATAACACTTTATTAGTTCTGAATCCATCTTTATAATCACCCTGTTACGGTGTGACGTTTGATGTTATCAAGAAACTCTTCCGGTGTTAGTGATTGACATGATCTCATGGTCTAAGGATTAGGATCACTTCGTAAGTTGTTATAGCAATATAAACTCAATGACTTTGATCGTAATGCTATACTTCGGATGAATGTTCATCACACCATTACACTAATGTTGTGATCCCGTTATTAACAACATCCAATGTCCATGATCAGGAAACCTTGATCATCTTGTTAATCAACGAGCTAGTTTATGAGAGAGGCATAACTAGGAACTTTCTGTTTGTTTATTAAACACACATGTATTAACGTTTCCGTATTAATACAATTATAGCATGCAAAATAAACATCTATCATATACTTGGAATACACATAATAAACACTTTATTATTGCCTCTCAGGGCATATTCCCTTCACATTTCCCCTCACGCGCCTCCCTCTCTCTGCCCCCAGGCCGGACGAATTTCACCGCGCACCCTCACTGCTCCGACCACCGTCCCCAGCCAATTCCGGCGACTCTACGCCACCCCTTACCTTCCCAAGCACACGGACACCTTCCCCAGATCCTTGCGCATCTGCCCATGTCATCCGTTCAACCGCGGGCGCCCCAGAGCATCGACTTCGACAAGCTTCTGAGCGCCGCCGCGTCTGCTACTCTCTCCGGCGAAGTTTCCTGGTAAGAACCGACCACCCCGCGCCCTCTCCTTCACGCATGCAGCTTCGCCTTGATCTTGCGCACCTAACCGTGTCCTCGTCTTCCCTCGGGGCGAACCACAGCACCGCCTTCGACGACCACCAGACGAACCCGACGCCGTCCCCCACTCCGGCGAGCAATCCCGCTAGAGCCAGAGCGCCCCTCGACGAGCTGACCATACCATGAGCATCGGAGCGTCACCGCGATCACTGTAAGCACCCTCACCTTCCTCTTTGCTTCCTGTAGCTGCCGTAGCACCACCGCCTGACCGTCGCCGCCGTCGACCTCACAAGCACAACCAATATCACAAAACCACATCACAGCCGTGGAGGAGCACCTCAGTGCATCTCTTCACTACACAACACACCAACACAGCCAGGGTAAACAGCAGCTAAACCAAGAACAGCAGCCAAATCCAACCACCCAGATCAACCCAAACATCACCAGAATGGTGACATAAGGAGGGGGATGGATCTGGTGGACAACAAGGTCAAGCCCAGGAGCTAGGAGGAGCAGGCAAGCTCAAGAGCAAGCTCAGGAGCACAACAAAAGAAGATCAAGATCAAGATCATCATCAATCTACTACATCCACATCATAATCTGTGGTGAGCCTCATAAAACCATCACATGATTTCATCATATTATCTAAATAAAAGCATGTGTTGTTTTATGAGATAATCTCTCAATAAACACCCAAGAGGAGTGCATCTAACCTAGAGATTTCAAGTACAAGGATAAGAAATCAAGCTCAACCACAAACACTAAACCCTCAGACCAGCATCACTGGGTTCAGTGTTATTTTTGCAACTTAGATCATTTTCATTTGATATTATCAGAACAGGGCACATCTCTCTGAGAGAGTAGCACCTCTAAATCTATAAGTTTCAAACAAACTATTGTCCAACTAACTAGGAATTACATCCTAGAGCCTCAGACCAACATCATAGGCAGGAAAGTTAATAAAAGCTTCCATATCATCTTATCAGTTTTAATCACAAGCATAATCAATCTAAGCTCAGAAATAAAAACCAAATCACTTGTGTGCCAGAATACAATGGTATCACAAGGACAAGTTCTTAATGAGCTAAAACCAATCTTTACTTAGCTTTCACAGATAAAAGGGGACAAATCAATGAATATCATTTTCCTGAAGCCAAGTGCCAGGAATCAACCTTAAATTCATCTATACATCCACAGAAATCATTACAGATAATGATTTGATTCAGTAAGTATAATCTCATACAAGCCAATATTATAATTGCAGTAAGCAACTACTGAGAGAAGCTACTGTCAGCATAAGCATTCTGACAGTAGAGTAAACTTCTCAGACCAACAACATAATCCAATCAAGGATTTCATTGAAACACTAGCATGGATCATGGTGGATTACCACCAGAACTAATCTGACAGGCAACTAGTATCACCAAAGCCACTATCAATCGTTAACCACAGCAGACAATCATTTCCCATGATCAGATATGAACAATACTAGATCTAAAGCATCATAGATATGATCAACAGGGGGTTATGAACCCTAATCAGAGCAAGAACCCTAATCCAGAGATGAACTCAACCAGCACATAGTCACTCGGCATGAAAGCCACTAGATACACAGAGAGAATCATGGCAGTAGCATGGACAAGCACCACAAAGAAAACTTACCCGAGGTCCCCGCCGATGAATCGAAGAGAAAGCAGAGGGGCCGACGAACCGCGGCGGCACAGGAAGCACCCAGAGGGGCGCTGCAACCTGCACCTGCCACGACGGCAGCCGCAGCAGCGCACGGGCCCAGCACATCACCGCGGGCGGAATCGCGGCGGTGGCGACAACACCTTTTCTGAACCCTAGGGTTCGGTAATGGGGTGGACCTGACCACGGGGAAGCCCCGGAGTCAAATCTAAGTGGATAAAACAAACAAGCGTCGTCGACAACCCTAACTCGCACCACGGCGGCAGCCAGAACGACCGACGACGACAAGCATCGACGGTGGCGGTATCGCCGGCCACGGGGTCGAAACAAAGGAGGAGGGGATAAGGTCGAGGAAGAGAGAGGGGCAGAGTGGGCTGGGTGGGCCAAAACCCTTCGGGGTGATCTTTTGACCCTGCCCTATTGGGCCACCTTGGCCCAATAAGCCCAAGGGGCCAGCCCAGGTTATTTAAATAAAATTTTGATCAATTAGAAAAGACCAAAATGCCCCTGACCTCAATAAAATTATAGAAAATAAAATAAAAGTCCAAAAAATTATAAATACAATATTTTTGGATTCACAATAATCCACTCTATTCAAATAAAATAAAATATAAAGCTTTGAACACTTAAACTTTTATAAGAATTTTGTAATTTATATATTCCTTATGGAATTTTACAAAATTATTAAAAAGTGATAAAAATAAATAAAAATCACTTTCATTATTTATTAATATTATAGTATTTTTAAAAAATACTAAATAAATATTTAGTAGTAAAAATAATTCATATTCCTATAAGGATAAATGTTTATAATATAAGTAAAATACCAAAAATCTTAGAAAAATAAGAATTCTAATTTAAAATATAATCATGTATTGTTATTTCACTTAATTAAATATTTATTATTTATTAAATAATTATAGAGTAATAAGCATTATAAAAATCATATCTTGTTATTTATAAATCACAAAAATACATGTAATATACCAAAATGATCACAAAAATAACATTTACATATTAAAAATCTAATATTATACTTTTGAGTTAAATAAAAATTCAAATATTTTAACAACTCAAATATAAACTTATTAATAATTCATATAAAGATAAATAAAACTTATTAATATTCCTAAAATGAGTTAAATAAGTCTAATAAAAAGTATTAGTCTCAAATATTAATAATCTAATGCCATAATGATTTAAAACATTATAAATGTTTTTGTTTTAGAAAGATCTACAACCTTAAATGAAGATTATCTCTAAAAAGAATTCCATTAATAATAAAGTCCTTAAAGAACAACTTGTGAACAATCAAATCTTCTCTAAACCATATTAATCACCAAATTACAAAAACTACTACAACACTATATAAATCCATAAGTAGTTAAATAATATTATGTTGGGTTTATAAACTATACTCACTCGTCTATAAAGGGTAAATGATACTACTCTATCATAGAATTAAGAAACCATTATCCCAAGTAAAAGAATAACCATTCTTAAATAACTTAAAGAACACTTTTCAGATATACAAGATACTAATGTATAAGTACTATACTTTCAAAACTATCTATATTTTAAAGTTAACTTTAGCCTCCAAGAATCTAAATATAATACCATACACATTACTACATGTTTTATAGTTAACTTTGGTATGGAGTAGTTAATCTATAAAGCAACTCAAGCCAAATCATTTGATCAAAACAAATAACATCAACCACCACTAATTAACCACAAAAGTTTGTTTAGACTTCGGAAGAGAAACCTTTTCTTCGAAGGTTATCCTTTTTGCCACTTTAAATAAGAAATCTTGTATAAGTAGTCTTAACTAGTATGTCATAAGAATGTATATTTTACTCCTACAAATGTGATGTCTACAACCACTCCTAAACTCTAATAAAAGTACAACTATGAAACTTATTTAAAAGGACCACACATTCCAAAGTTACCACTTTCGGAATTTAAACCCTAGAACAACGCTATTTCTAGGATCTGCGCTTAGAACGTGCATCACATTACTTATGCATAAAACCATACTGCTTCTTTAAACATTAGTCCTTACCAGACCAATGATGCTGATTTCAGATTTTGGATCTTATACATTGAATCGAAGACCGTGAGTGCATAATCTTGCCATCACAAAAGGCAAGTTCACACTTGCTCATGTCCTTTGTTTATTTTCTGTAAAGTATTTTACAAATCCAGTGTTGTCTTCACCTGCATTTGAAAAAGGTCCGAAAACACTATTTTCAATAATAATGAGGACTATTGATTACTGATCCAGGGTGATCAGCTAATCTATTAAACCTGACAGTTGGACTACCACTGTTCAGAACTATAACACCTAGGACTTAACGACCAATGTCGCCAGTGATTCTTGCGCCGTATAATACGCGTTGACCATGAGATTTGGAATGGGACGGAGAAGTAAGCTGTATCTTCTTCCTCTCGCATGAAGCCGGATGTGCAGGTCGTGGCTGTTATCCTCATAGCATGCATATTAATTGGTAATTCATAGAGGATATGCAGCATATGGGTGGAACCCTCAACGTCCCACGATAGTTCTGACATATAACGGTTTGTACAAACCATTGCCGTAATTCTTTATGTGGGCATGGTGTACACCAAGGAGGCATGCGGGGTCGCGAAGGGGGCAGTGATTGGCTTGGATCATCTTCTGGGCCCCACATCATGGAATTGTGGACGAGAATAAGTTGCCCGGTTGTGCAACAAAGAGTTGATCTCTCATGGGTAAAGTGACGCACCTCTGCAGAGTGAAAGAACTGTAACTTGTTACTCCCTGTTCCGGGAAGGAGATGCGAACGCGGCGGGAAAGGAACCCCATGAAGATTCTGGTAAACCCGTGAAGGCTAACGGACATAGATTTTCAGAATAAAAGCAACCTTTGAAGAAATGTTTATGAAAACTTGCATTGCCTACGACCTACGGTCTATGGCTGTAGTTATAGTGCATCAAACACTCCTTTCTAGTGAATTTGCTGAGTACGCTCGTACTCAAAGTATATTCTTAACCCTTGCTAGATTCTGAAGCCATTAAAACGATGACTACATCAAGATATGCTCTAGGACTTATCAAGACCAGCTAAAGCCCTTCAATGAAGACAAGAAAGTCAACATATACCCCAACTCAAGTGAAGACGGAGTTACTAATTAAATAGAAATAAAATCTCTAGCCAAAGAACCTATCTCTGTAGTATGTTACAATATCAGCAATGCCAAATCCTTAATTAACTACTAGCTTATTTATTATAATATCTTTGTGTTATTTATCTTTGATTCTTCTTTATAAAAGAAGTTCTTTCTCTCTCTTAAACCTAGAGTGTTCTCTGGATCTTATGTAAAGAGTGAGTTATAACCTTTAGCCATGTATTGGACCCACTGTGTTTCTGTTGTGCCATTCTGAGGGATGTAATACTAGTGAACGGTGTTTCATTGGTGTTATGTCAACGACTATAGTATACTACATCATGCAGTAGTATGCTGGGTCACCGCAATATATAAAATCACAAAGAGTACTTTATCAATCATGTTGTGATGTGTACAAATCCAGATATGTCCTATGCTCTAAATATTATGAGCGTATACCAGAATGATTCATAAGATGATTATTAGACGATAGTAAAGATATTCTTATGATCTTTTAAAAGAACTAAGAATATATTATTTTGTAGAAGTGACAAATAGATGGTTAGTTCATTGTAAAAGTATTACATTGATACTAGTTTTGTCACAAAGTACAAATTAAGTTTATCTCTATCTAAACTAAGGGTGGCACAATATGATGGAAAGTAAGTTCCATAATGGATTTGGATGAGTTCCAAAGTTAAGACATTATGACAGATACTACAACAAAAGGCTAAGTATATGACTGCTATAATAGCAGCAAAAGAGGGCATTTGTGTCAAGTAGTATGTTACCAAACTAGGTGTAGTTCACAGCGGGATAGTACTATGACGATATATTGTACGCCAATATTATCAACATGTTTTAACCCTAAGTAACTAAAGGTCTCACCAAAGGACCAAATTTATACAAAGCCATCTCATTATAGAATGAGTGATGCGTAGAGACGCAAAGACATGCAATTACACACAGACCTGAAAGTGTTGGATCCGGAGATTAGTTGACCGCTAGCAATCGTGTAAATACAACACCGGAAAACCATAGGTGTTGAATGCACAAAGGTTTGAAACCAGATTATTGACTCTAGTGCAAGTGGGAGACTGTTGGAGATATGTCCAAGATAATAAAGTGGTTATTATCATATCTTCATGCTTATGATAAATGTTTACATACCATGCTATAATTGTATTAACCGGAAACATTAATACTTGTGTGATTTGTAAACATAAAAGAGTCCCTAGTAAAGCCTCTTGTTAAACTAGCTTGTTGGTTAATATATGATCATGGTTTCCTGATCATGAACATAGAGATGTTATTAACAACAAGGTCATATCATTAGGAGAATGATGTGATGGACATACTCCTATAGTTAAGCGTAGCATAAAGATCAAGTCATTTAATATAGTTTACTTGCTATAAGCTTTCTGATACATAGTAACCTAATTCCTTCGACCATGAGATCATGCTAATCACCATCACCGGAAGGATGCTTTGATGACATCAAACACCATACCGTAATTGGGTGGCTATAAAGGTGGCATCGAGTGTTATGAAAGTATGTATTGAGGCACATGGATCAAGATTAGGATTTGTCTATCCATATCACGGATAGATATACTCTGGGCCCTCTCGGTGGAATGTCATCCAATTATATTGCAAGCATGTGACTGGCTCACAAGGGATCACATATCACGGGAACAAGAAAAGAGTACTTATTGGTAACGAGGTTGAACTAGGTATGCAGAGATACCGACGATCAAACCTCAGATAAGTAAAGTATCGTGAGACAAAGGGAAATTGGTATCGTATGTAAATGGTTCATTTGATCATGAAGTAATCGTAGAAATATGTGGGAGCCATATGAATTTCCAGATTCCTCTATTGGTTATTTATCGGAGAAGAGTCTCGATCATGTCTGCATAATTCAGGAACCATAGGGAGACACACTTAAGGATTCACTGTTGTTAGTAGATATGGAATGTGAGTAAAGAGACTGAATGTTGTTCGGAGTCTCGGATGGTATCCGGGATATCACGAGGAGATCTGGAATGGTCCGGAAAATAAGATTCATATAAGGAAAGTCCAATTTCGGAGTTCGGGAATGATTCCGGTGTTTTCACCGGAATGTTCTAGAAGGGTCTAGAAGGTTCACCGATCCGGAAGGGTACATGGATGTGACATGACAAAGTGTAATGGTTGCATCATGTACTAGGTCACTTGGCTGGACACTTGGAAGAGAGAAATCAAACTCTAATTTGAAAGTCAAAAAGGCAGTTTGAAAAAGTCAAATCCCAACATGGTTTCCGAGTTATGGAGGGTTTCTAAGTTAGGGAGGGTTTCCACCTGGGTTGGGAACACCCTTGGACGCCCCCACCTATATAAGGTGGGGTAGGGGCGCACCCCAAGGTATCCCCCTTGTCCTAGGCGCCCAAGAAACCCTAGGTTGGCCGCCGCCCCCCTCTCTAGTTGCGACCAATCTAGATCTCCTCTAAACCGTTACCGACTAGCTAAACTCTAGTTGCTAGCTACCTCTAAACCTAGGCCCTCTAAACCCTAGATCGCCAGGGATCCCTCTACTCCACCATACTCGCTCCAGCTTAGGCGAAGCCCTGCGGGATCTCCCCTCTACTTCCGACACCACGCCGTCGTGCTGCCGGAATCGCGAGGAGAGAGCTACAACCTCCGCTGCCTGCTGGAACAAGGGAGAGGAAGGTCTTCATCGAGTACCGTACGTGTGACCGACTACGGGAGCACTGCCGGAACGCGGCGCCGGAAGGATCGTCTACGTGATCTTGAGATCGGCAAGTGAACGACTACATCACCCACGAGAATCTGCTCTCGTTAACCGCTTTGGATCTTTGAGGGTTAGTACTCTATCAACTTGTTGCACCGATCTAGTAGATAGATCTTGGCTTGATCATAGATTAGATCTTGATTGTGTGTTCATGTGGTAGAAATTTTTTGTTTTCCATGCTACGAACCCCTACAAGCTCTTGAATAATTTGACCAATAACACCAAGATACACTTATCTTCTGTAACGATCATCATTTGTTTGTATTTCACAATACCAATGTGATCTTCCATGTCTCATATAATCAGTGTTGGGCCTTCATGGAGGACAAACTAGGCCATGCCCCCCCCAATATTGTTGCAAATTCTCTAATTAGTAGTGTTGTTAAGACTAAACTAATGACGATTAGCAATAGTTATAGCTATTAAACGGGTTTAATTAGAATCTTGACCCTCCCCCCTTAATTTCTCTCTAAGGTTCACCATTGCATATAATCATCCTCCGAGAAGATAAAACAAAAGAAACACACAATAGGGAAGGGTTACAGGTGCTCCACTTGAGAAGCACTATCGGCATGCTCGCACAATGACCATCACCATGAAGACATGCTTAGGTAGCGCCTTGAGGAGTGTCAATGACACTATCGAAGGGAATCACAGTCCCGAGACCTTGCATATTGCAGCACCACCACCTCCTTGCATGGAAACTATCCACTAGACGCCAGACCATGAGCATAATAGGATCAACAAATGAAGATGGCCTAGTCAAAGGGCCTTACTTCGTCGAGAGAACGATGTAGAAACGAAGGTCGCGCGGCTGATTGAGTGCCAGAATTGCGGGGAGTTTCTCCCAAAGCCATCAAAGGGTATTGCAAGGCTGAGAATCCACTAACACCATGAACCTTGACGGCAAACTCAACCAAAGGGACAAGCCCAATAACTTGTGAGGTGAGGAGTTTCTTGTGCCATGGAAGGGGCTAATCAACAAAGAGCGCAACAGTAACACGAAGCTTGTGACAAAATAGCTACCATCTGACGAGGTTCGATCTCATCAATGTCCATTGTTATGGATTTGGGTTTTGGAGAATATGGGGATGCTGGAAGTCGCGAGACGGTTAACAGGAAAGCAACGTGGGGACACGAGTTTACCCAGGTTCAGGCCCCCGGAGGGAAAACCGTACTCCTGCTTGTCTGTTCTTGATTACGGCGGAACCGAAAGTTACATGGGTGTGCACATGCAATCTGGCGTGAGGTGTGTGTATGAGTTGGATGATCCTCCTCGTCGTGCCCTCCTGGCCTTTATATAGATAGGCCAGGTCCCGGGGGTAGGTCGAGTCGAGGTTTAGGGTTAAACCCTTTAAAATTCTATCTACAACTATTCGTGTCCTTCAAGGAATCGAACTTGTAATGGGATTGGGCCACTCGAAATCTTCTTGGACAGCAAGTCTTCACGTGGGTCTTTCCTGGGCTGGACCGGGTATACCAACGTGAGACAACCGTAAGGTATATCCATGTCACCATCACCATTGGATTTTAGCCAAGCTTGCACGACCAACAAGAGCTAGCAAGGACACCAAACTAGCCTAAATGCCTCCACCAGACAAGCAACACAAGGTTCAATTGCGATGCCTTCAACAAGTAAAACAACACCCGTAGGCGTCATTGTCGTAGAGCTTCCGCTCGGGAACCACAACAAGAAGCTTACATGGGTGCCTCTCCAAAACCACTCCAACAAGGTATAATGACGCTGATAAAGCCCCGTCGTGGTCTGTTCTAGTACAACCAAAGGAAGGGTTTAGGTGTTACTACAACGGAAAGGATCCATCGTAGTAGTACGAAATAATTTAGTGTTCACTTTAGATGACATACAAACGCTATAAGAGGCAAAGATTGACTTTAATTTTCTGTACGCTATAGACATGTGTGGGTTGATGACCAGGGAAATCCAATTGAACTCATGGGTGCATATGAACCCATTGTTTGAGCGCATATTTCAAAATGTCAAAAAAATTGGAAAATATTTGCATGTACTTTTAGGCATTGTATGTTCTGCCACCAATTTTCATGAAAAAAAAAACATTTTATGTGTCATGTGTAGAAAAGATAATTTTCGACACTTCAACATGACTATTCATGATTTGTTTTTGTCTTTTTTACACATGCCACATAAAATGTTCTTTCTTAGCCAAAACTTGTTAGGAACATAACATTGTCCGGATTTCATGCAAGTTTTTCTCTCATTTTTTGACATTTTGATATTTAATTTTTATGCAATTCTCATAAGAGGTTTATACGCACATATGAGCCAAAACACCACCTCCGCTCCTTGCTCCATATGTTCCCTTATCGCCCATAGTTCATATTCTCATGGGAAAATCGACAAGGTATGGTTAAGGGGCGGGAGAGGAAGCGGGTCGGGTCGTGCATAGTAGAGGGGGATGCTCTGTTGGCACGTTCTTATATGTTGGTGCCTAAATCACTAGTCACGTCTGTCTAACTAGCTGACTGGAATAAAGAAAAAAGATGTTAAATAGGGTAAAACTTGACAGAATGTTAAATAGGGTAAAACTTGGGGTGTGATAGAATTGTTCACATGGAAAACTATGGATGGTACTCTCCCATGCTGCAAGAAAATCCACGTATAAAGTTTAGTGGCCAATGGCCTTTTCCATTCGCTTCGTTCAACCCTGATCTGGATAGATAGCTCGGCTTCTATTAGCTGAGAATGGTCTTGTCAAGGAGCTATACAACAACAATAAACTCACTTCTGATTAAATTGGATTGGATGAATCGGTAATCTTTCTCTGTCTTCTGTGAGAGAGTCACTTGCTGTATTGAGAGAGGGTGGGTGACATACATAGTTGGTGCAAAGGATATCAAACATCTTCTGTTCTTATTCACGAGCTAAGAAAGTCTAGATAGCATTGGGACTTTTTGAAAGAAAGACAAAATATTTGCCTTAATTCATTAATACAGAAGGAGTTCGATCAAGGTCTTAAATATTACAGAGAACCCAAACAAAATAAAAGCCTAATCGCCCGGTAAAATGAAATCCAAATGCTTTTTTAGATCAACTGAAATCCAAATGCTTTCCCCGCAAGCACCCAAGTTTTCATTTCCATCATGATTCTTGCAAGGAGGATGTCGGGCATGGTGTTGATTTTGTTGAAGATCCTTGCGTTTCCGTTCGCTCTAAATCTCCCACGAGACTAGCATAATAAGAGAAGCCATGGCCTTAAGGCACACTCGATGAGTAAGGATGAGATGATTCCACCAAGACTCAACGTCCTTGAAGGCGCTCCAAGACAAGTGGTCAAAGTCGTGGAGCACAATCCAATCTTAAGCATATACCTAATGCGGGTGGTGTAGTAGCAATGAAGGAATAAGTGGTAGGCCGATTCGTTGACACATCTACATAGGGGCAAATTCTCTTGTTGGGACAACCTCTCTGCTCGAGCCGGTCCGCAGTCCACACCCGGTTTTGAAGAATGAGCCATGAAAAGAGCTTACATTTTGCGGATTTGTTGAAGCTTGTGCAATTTATAGAGCTGGTAAAGGTATTCTGGAATTTTGCTATTTGCACAACCAAAATCTACCTCGGTTTTGGGACAACAATCTTTGGCTGAGATTTTTGCAGTTTCTTGTGGGTATCTTTTGGTGGAAGGTTGTGACGGGTAGTACACGGTGAACATGTCAAAATACCAGATGGAACTGCAATTGCAGTTTTGCTAACAAATTATCCAACAGCCCAGCCAAGGTTGAAGAGAGAAGGGTGGTCTAAACATCATGGTGATTTGTCAAATTAATGTCGACGCTGTCCTTCATGGGAGTATAGTTCATCGCAACATGTAATTCCAAAGAGAATTCAGTTCATGAGGTCCTACCAGAAGTGGCTCATGCTTTGATGCAAGCCCTGCTATTGGCTCGGACAATTGATTGCAATAGAGTTACTCTTAGTTCGGATTAATAGGATGTGGTGGCGATCATGAAGGAAGGAGGTGCTAATTCTAAATGAGTAGCTCAACCAATTTTTATGACTCCCTACTCATGTCCATAAATCCATGTCACTTTTTGGTTTCAATTGCCTGTGTATACAGTACTATGTTTAATTAATGATAGTAGCAAAGTACTCCAAAACATGGGAGATTGCACAACTCTAGTTGATTGTTGCACGGGCTTACCAAAATTAGAGTACTAGGAATTTGTTTTGGTGTTTCAACAACACTGTGACAAATTTAGAACTATCTAGTATTACATGAAAAGAGAAAGGAACGTATGGCCACACAAAGGCACAGTACAAAACTGATCGCCACAATGGATGGCAAATTCTCATCTTCTTGCGCCGTGCTTTCTAAGATGGACGATCCTCGGAATGTTTGTCAAGGCTCTTCATGCCCTGACACGAGTAACCCGTGCGATGAATCCAGCCTTGATTGGAGCCACAGATCTCGAGGACCCACACTGCAAAGAAAAGGCAGAGCTCATTCAGAAGTTGCAACCAAATGTTTGGATGATGACGAGGAGGAAACGATAGCAACAGAAGAGAAGGAATTCCTATTAAAAATGATCATTACGACGGTAGTCTCAGAACTTTGGAGGTATAACAACAGATTCCATTACGGCTGAAAACATGGTTGGAAGAAAATTGCATGTAATTAATTAACCCCAAATATGTGCACCTAGACATTTTACCTGCTCGCATCGAAGGAAGAGGAGACGGTTTTCCCTGGACAGAGTGGTATCAGTGCCTTTGCATCCGTTGCAAATCACATACTCGTCTGAAAAAGTTCACAGAATACAAAACGCCATCAGTAAACTTAATGCAACTTATTATTGGCACAAAACTAGTTAATTAAATAAATTAGCACCATATCCCTCTCGACAGCTCAGGACACATGCTTACAAAAGGATAAATATACAAGGTGGGCATCCATCAAACATTGAGCAATATTTAGATAAGAAGAAGCTGGTTTCAAGAGAGAAAAAAATCAGATATAAGAAACTTAATGCAACTTATTATTGGCACAAAACTAGTTAATTAATTAAATCACCACCATATCCCTCCCGGCAGCTCAGGACACATGCTTACAAAAGGATAAATATATATAGAATGCCTCATTTGTACTACCACACAAGGTGGGCATCCATCAAACATTGAGCAATATTTAGATAAGAGGAAACTGTTTTCAAGAAAAAATTCAGATATAAGATACTTACAGATGTATCTCCTCAGGAGTTGTTCAAAGTTTTTGGGAGCAAATCTTCCTTTGACTACCAACCTCTGCTGCCCGTCAAGCGATCCACTCGTTGCCAGTTCAGAGAGCAGGTAATCCATCACATGTCTAGGGTCTCTACGGATCCTGGAGATTAAACGATCCACAGTTAGTTAGTTCATAACCAACATTATCAACAGATAAAGGTAATGCAGAAAGAAAACGCACTTTTTGCACGAGTCCATGAAATTGGCGAACACCGTCTTCTTCGTCCCCTCCCTGAGAACGCTGGGAGAGGTCATGACTGTCATGTGCGTCCTCCCAGCAAGGCCCGGGTTGTTCTCGCCGAGAATGCCGTACACTCTGCCCAGTAGCTGAAACCAAACAAAAAAAAAGACCCACAGATCAGATTGTGCAACTCGTAGGAATCACAAATCGGATGTGTTAAAGAAACAGATGATGGACAAGTATGTATGTATGTAAGCACCTGTTCGTAGTCTTCGTCGGTGTCCTCTCCTTCAAGCACGGTGCCTTCTTCCCCTCCTTCCTCCTCTGCAATCTGATCATCATCTGGTGAGCAGGGAACCGGATGCGTCAAACAGATGTCAGCGAGAGCAAGGACCAAGTGAATTTGCCATATGAAATATATATGTACCTAGGTTGTCATCTCCGTCTCCCATGTCAGAAGTGTACGAGTCAACATCAACCTGAAATTTGCAGCGATTGATTAGTTCCAAGTGCCTTCGATCGTCTTAATCCCAGGAAAACAGAGCTCGCTCAAATTTTGGATGACAGTTTTGTGACCAAATCAAAAGGCTTGTCAGACTTTGGTCAAGCCTAAGAGCTACGAGACAGTTGACAAAATACAAAATCAAGAAGCTGCCCACCTTAATTTTTTTCCTTTGGAATCATATACCAGCGCGCAGACGTATGATTAATTTCAGCTAGGGTTGCAAGCATAAGCCCACGAAAGTCAAATTTAATTTAAGCTAGACTAATTTTGCTGAATGTTTTTTGAACTAGAGTGAATAATTTTGACTACGGAGCAGAGGGGTGCCGCTTTGCAACCCTAATTTCAGCTAAGCGTATGTGTACCGCCTAGGGCTAGACAGGAGAGAACATGATCGATCAGGTTGTTTGAACTATTACCAGCCCGCCGTAAGACGTACTGGTAGTATTAACAATCGAGCTATGTGTTCGTAATGCTCAATCCAGAACTGGGATCCAAAATCAAACTACGAATCGCTACACTTCTATAAACGGATTATATCAGAAAAACCGACGGAGAGAGCGATGGATCGGAACGGGTGCAGCTTCGTTCGCTCACCTCGGAGTCGGAGGCCTCGTCCCTCCAGTCCGCCATGGCTGCGCTCGCCGCCGTCGCCTCCTCCGCGGTCGGTCCGTACGAGTAGGATGCGAGAGCAACAAATCAGATCCTGCGATTACGTTGGGCGCAAGTATGGTGCGGCGACAGGGAGGGCGGCGCTGCTGCATATATATGTGTGCGCAATTTCCGTATAGTACGAGTTTGGACTTTGGACTACCCGTGCCGTGCCGGAGCCTGACTCGATCTGGGTTCTGCATGTAAACGTAGGGGCTACACTTTGGGTTCCTCCGCTCCGTGTCTCAAACAGTTTGTGGTTCGATCGACAGTGTCCGTCTCGACTGTACATTCAGTTTGAGACCCTTGATTCCGATCGAACGCTCCCTCTCCGGCCGACCGGCGGCTTTTTGCAGCTAATTGCTGGTTTCTGGCGCCAGTATGGGGTGGTGCCGACCAGGTGTTTGTTCGCTGCCACCACGAGGATTTAGCACACAACAATGAAACAATTATAGCAATCCAATGAAATCTCCCAACGGAGAAGCTCTACAGTTACCAGGATACAGAGTCTCAACGAAAACTGCTCAGTCTAGTGAGGTCGCACCTGATATGTCAGGCATGAACCGACTCAAACCACAAATTAGCTAACAACAAATCCAATCATCTGCAAGAACTTCCACTGAAAGCTTGCTGGCAAGTAGTCCAGAACACAACCTACAGACAGACAGCTACACCGACGGCGGGTCGGAGTCCTTGAACTTCTCATCATACGAGGCGCGGCTCTCCGCGGCAGAGTTCCGGAGCCCCTCGACCATCCGGATCACCTCCTCCATCGCCGGGCGCCGCTCCGGCGGGCCCGCCGTGCACGCCATCGCGACCTGGAGCATCTGCACCAGCTCCTCCTCGATGTTGTGCTGCTTTATCAGCTCCACGTCGAACACCTCGGCGGTCCACTCCTCACGCACCACCGAGTGCACCCACCGCGGGAGGTCCACCACGTCGTCGTTCCCCTGCGACTGCAGCGGCGCCTTCCCCGTCAGCATCTCCATCAGGAGGACGCCGAAGCAGTAGACGTCCGACTTCTGCGTGTTCTTCCGGCTCTCGATGGTCTCCGGCGCACGGTACCCGACCACCACGCGCGACGCGTTCACGGGGGAGTTCATCAGGGAGCTTAGGCCGTAGTCTGAGACGTAGGCGTTTTGGTCCTGGTCGACCAGGACGTTGGTCGACTTGATGTTGCCGTGGGTCAGCTTCGCGCCGCCTTCTGCGTGGATGTGTGCGATGCCGTATGCTGCTCCTAGTATGATCTTCACCCTGGAGTTCCAGTCTAATGGCGTCTTCTCAGCTGCACCTCTAACACCTGTTCATAAGCAATTCAGTAAGGTATAGGTTAAATATATGTAAATATTCTGTTATGTTTCTTAACATGAAAATCTTAAGCTATAGAAAAGAAAGATCAATACAGCTTCAGGAGGCAACTTTAGATGCTAACTATCTGACACAGATATAGCAAATCTAGCTTCAAGCTCTAGTGTGTTTGAACCTGGATCTAGCATGGCATGTTTTTTACCAACTTGCTATATCCACTGCTGAAGTTTTACAGTTATTCTAGAACTTCAGCAATGTTAGCCTTTCGTTATGTTCTCTCGCCATCCATTGCACAGTTAGCATCAATAAGGGATTAATATGTAGCAGTGAAAAACATACCATGTAGCAAAGCACAAAAACTGCCGGTGCCAATGTAATCGTAGACGACAAGCTTCTCATCCTTGGAATAGTAGTAAGCACGAAGTGGGACTAGGTTTGCATGTTTGCCCAACCTCCCAACGAGCTCCATCTGCTGCTCAAACTCCCTTTTCCCTGCCACAACATCTTTTAGCCTCTTAACAACCACGACAGTGCCATCCTCGAGTATAGCTTTGTAGGCAGTCCCGTAGCTCCCCTTGCCAAGGACTTCTGCGGAAGCTCTTAGTAGATCCTCCAAGTCAAAGTTATAGGTGCAACCATCCAAGAAAACCAACTTGTTCTTCTCAGCAGTTTGGACACCGCTACTGAATTCTGGTTTCGGCTTGTCGCTCCTGACACCGGTCCCCTTACCCTTGTAGTCAACACCACTCTCTTTCTTGCCCTTCCTCTTTGAAAGGCACACAATCAACACAACCACGCCTAGCATCAGTACTGCAAATGCCCCAACAGCGACTGCAACTATGAACCCTATGCTCTGTTTCCTGTCATGATGTGCAGATGCTGGTGTTGAAGGCTGTTCTGCTGAGGGTGTTCGTGGAGGAAGAAATGAGCAATTATCTAGGGGCGGCCCACATAATTCAGGATTCCCCAAGAATGAACTAATAGGGAATATCTGGAGCGACTCAGGAATTGGGCCTTTCAGTTCATTGTTGCTCAGATTTAGCAGTTTGAGACTAGGAAGCTTCAGATCAGGGATGGATCCAGAGAGAGAATTTTCTTGTAAATTTAGAAGAAATAACTGTGTAAGGTTGTGTAAGCTTGTAATAATTTCTCCAGTGAAGGAATTGTAGGAGAGGTCCACTACACTTAGGTTAGGACTGAAAGATGAAGGTAGATTTCCTGAAAGTTTATTGTGCTGAAGGTATATGGAACGTAAAGAAGGAAGCGAGGTCACATCAGACGGAAGGCTTCCAGACAAAAGATTAGACCGCAGGCTTAGAACTTGGAGAGAACTGAGCTTTCCAAGAGTGCTTGGAGGGATTGCTCCGATGAGACCAGCACCTGGTACCCTCAACTCAAATACGCTCGACTGATCTCCTGAGCATGTGATGCCATGCCATGAACACACTGGTGTATTCTGAGCCCAGTTAAGCTTGTTACCGCGATAGACTGCGGAGGCAAAGTCAAGAAGGCCTTGCTGCTCTGAGGCTAAGTCCGCTACTGCCAGGGGGTTGAATAGCGATAGCAACAAATGTAGTGGGAGCAGGAGATGGAAAGGGCTTATGATTCTGTGACGATCCATCTGATGGGTCTTCAAAAGGGAGGAACTAAATCAGCAGTACCTTCATTTGTTTATAACAGACAAGTAGCCAGCCCTGATAAAACAAAAGTAGACATTAGGCGACAAAAACTAGCATACTGACAGTAGGCTTTACAAAAATTAGCTGCAAAGAAGAACAGTATTTCATCAGAATAGAACTAACACAGACTGACAATCATTAAACATATGTCTGTGAGGTGCCCCAAAGGGAACACTGATGCATGTTAGTATGTGAACCAGGCATGACTGTACAAACACAGCAAGTCAGCACAAACAGCTTTCTTTCCCCTTTCCATCAAGTGACTCAACAGTAACAAGACAGGGCACTTTAAAAAGATGAAATTCTCACCATAATTCTCATCATTGTCTACAGATTTTATCATTCCAAACTAGTGCAACTTGCGCAGGATGTTCTATCCTGTGGGATCACAGTATGGACCAGCAGCCAGGCACTTTTGCTGAACTTACTATTCACTGAAGGCATGGTTTTCTAGTTGACAATGTAAGAATACACATGTAGTTGAGCCTGAAATCAACTCAAGGGACAGAAATTCCACCTTAGAGGAATGGCACCCTTTAAAGTGTAAAGGCAGGAAAACATGGCCTAAAAATTGCAGGCAGAAAGCAATAAAAGGGAAAGGAAGGAGAGAAAAAAAAGGTGGCATGATACGGTCAGCGTATAAAAGCCAAAGGCATCAACAAAGCAGGGAGAAAGAGAATAGCAGGGAACAAAGCTGGACCCATCACATCATGTATTTTCCCCATTGTCACTACTGGCTTAGACAGAAAGAACTGAAGCTCAGGGTCAGAACTCTCACGCTCTGTAATGCAATACTACAACCGACAGAAAACTGAGGCATGTATCAGATGAAACCTACATGCACTCAGAAACTTTGCGCACACTTAACAAGACTAAAATGGCGCAGCTTTAGTGTTTCACAAAAGTTCTTGGGCCGCGCCAATTGAAGACATCTAAGACAGTGGTCACCGAAGAAAGCTGCTTCATCAGGAAAAGAAAGAGTCATAAGAAACTCTGAAGGTTATGCATGCAGCCTAATGGAGATGTGGGAAACTGGTGCACATGGCAATATGCGCGCGGATTCACCGCATTGTTTACTGACTACAAGGTCTAGATCAGCACGCAATTGCTTCATCCCCACTTAAAGAGAGCCCGAGAAGAACCAATTTCTTAATCAGGGACAGCAAATGGGTAATGGTCAGTGCTCCAAAGTCCAAGTCCAAGCTAGCTCAGCACCCATAGTTCACACATTCCGAGTTCCAGCTTCCAACCCTTAAGTTAGAGCTCATGTGGAACTTCTATTTTACTGATTGGGTCAGTTCTAAGCTAGAGCCAGGACCATGGGTACTAGTACAAGAAATTAATAGCGTCATGGGGTGTGGTGTACTGCTGCTTGCTGCTAGATCCACCATACAACAAAACTGAAGCAAAAAAGCAGCAAAACTGAAACATAAAAGGTGAATCTAAGTTAAGTGAAACACTGTGTAAGTAGGTAGCGCTAATATTTTTTTGGTACCGAACACAATTAAGACCACTCTATAACCCCATCTGCACGCTTCCAAATCCACATGAATGGTAGCGTGCAGAGCATCCAGTGATGAATGTTAACTAAGGTCAACCTATGTGCATCTGAACACAGGCAAAACCACAGGAGCTAGAATTGGACAGTGAGGAAATGTGTTGACTTTGGATGGAAGAATCAAACAAGTTATCTTCTGAAAATCAACTAGTAGTGCCTCACTGAATCGAAATGGAGAAAAATAAAGACCACTTGGTTCAATTAATATATTTTTTTTCTACAAGACGGAGACGATTCGGTTCCATTAATTGGCATCCGGAGTACAGCTACAGCTCTAAATTTAAGGGCATAAATCCAAAACGGCCGTTTTCTGAATAAAATATTGGTAGAAACAGGATCAAGTAAACGCCAGTGGGGCTGGACGGCAATACTACTCCCGAACAGAAACGAACAGAGTTCATTTCGCCTTAACACAATTAACGGTTCAACGCATCAAGCCATGTAATTCGAGCAAATACGGCCGGGGCGAAATAGCAGCAGCCCACGGCGCAGCCTAGAAGAGGAACCACCACCCAAGAACAGAACAGAACAGAACAGACAGCACCCGACGATACGAAGACTGAACCGAAGGTCAGAACGGCCGTGAATGCTGCGGCGGCGCCGGAGAGGGTTACGTTACGTACCTCGGCTACGCCGGCGGCGGACGGCGGAGCCCCCCGGGAAAATGCGCGCGAGCAGTTGGCCTACTACGTACGGTCGGCAGCTTGTCGGCTCACGCTCTCTCCTCCTCCCCGGACCCCACACAGACGCCGGGCAGGAGAAGAAGAAGGTCTTCTCGCTGGGTCTTGAGAGGGACGGGGAGCGAGGCGGCGGCGACTCTAGAGGGGAGGGGAGAGGGAGGAGCAGAGAGGCGGAGTGCAGTTAAGGGGAGGAATGGAACGGAACGAGGCGCGGGACCCACCGCTGTACTCCCTCTCTCGCTTGCTTACCGGTCACTGCTGTGCCCCCCGTCCGTTTTCTCCTGCTTTCTCGGCGGCTTTTAATGAACTGTAGATCGATGCGGTGGAGTGAAGCGGCACAGTCAAAATAGTCGCCGGGCAGCTCGCAGCCAAACGGCCGGGAGTAGAAGGAGTATCTGTATCGTTGGAAGATTCTCAAACAATTCATGGTAGTACGAGTAAGTATGAGTGCTAAAAAATGTGCAAATTTGGCTTGTACTTCCTCCGTTTTAAAATATAAGATGTTTTAGCTTTGTAAAGAAAATATATCTAGACTTATTTTAATATGTAGGTTCACTCATGTTTGGAATGAATCTACACACTAAAACAAGTCTAGATACATTTTCTTCACAAACCTAAAACATCTTATATTTTAAAACGGAGGGAGTATATTGTACTGAGGTATTGTACCAAATAAAGATTCTCAAAAGAGTTTGTGCATTGTGCTTGTACATCATGAATCGAGGTATTTTTTGTACCATTCAAATGATTCTCCGGAGGATTCGTGATACTAGTACGTGTACCTAGAAATTTGGACTTGTAGATATTTTGATCACGATAATTCATGCTTACTTTCGTTGTAATCAAATTGTTTTAAACTTTACCGTCGGTGTCCATATACGACCATACTCCCTCTGTTCGGGATTTTAGGGACGAGCTATAGGGGGGGGGGGGGGGGGATTTACGGCCACATTTTTCGATAAGGACAGTATATTAATAACAAGAAAATATTAAGCACACATGGCCTATACACAAACCCAATATCGAGAGCAAGTCAAGACATCTAAAATATACACAGCTAAATTATTAAAAAGGAAAAAAAGACAAAAGTGGTATCCAAGAGTCAAGATGAAGCGACATCACATGAAACAACTCACGGGTTGCGAGAAAGGTCCTCCAACAACAATGGCTTCCTAAAGGGAACGACACGTATGCGTCACCGTTGGCGGATCCACTCGGTAGTACCAGATCTCGATTTTCACCTTGGAGAGTGAGTCCGAGCAATCTCCATGCAGTGCCTTCAACAAGGTAACAATAAATAAGAACCGTCATTGCTCGGTACAACCAACAAAGGTTAGACTGAGGGATTTTACTTCTACATTGAAGAAATGGTTTTTGGTTGTGTTCGACAACTCCTTGGCTTCGGGATCCGCCGACTCCATGAGTGAAGTTACACCAAAGGAACAATATGGCGAATCCAAAACCTCGGACTAGAGGGCCTCATGGTGCAATTTCTCGGAGCGTGTCACCACCAGTGGCGGGCACAAGTGTATTCATGGTATGCACCTGAATACCCAAAAAATATGGCAAACCTTCTAGATCATGTGATAGAGCTATAAAATCAGTTTGATTTGTAAAAAACATCGATTATTTCACTAATATAACTACTGTTCTTGATAATTTTTTAAATCTGAATACCCATTGTCATGAGCCTAGGCCCGCCGCTGGTCACCGCCAAGCTCCTTCGTCTTGCTTGATCGTCCTTCTCCCTCCTCCGCCACGGCATGCCCGCATCAGTTGATCTTCTCCCAGATAATATTTTTTGAGAGTGACGTGCCAAATAGATCTTAACACCCACATGGTATTTCAGAAAGTATGCAAATGTTAACTGCCAAAGGTAACACATCACGAACATTTTTTTTCTATAGTAGCTCTCGTATAGGCGATACAGAGGTGGTCTAGGTCAACCCTCGACTGTTGGCGGCGCCACCGCTGGTTCCACTGCCCTACATCGGCTGATGTGGCGGTTGGAGGGTGGGGAAACCTCGGATCCGATGAATGGCCCCGTAGAGTCTTCGAGTTATCCGCCTCCGATGGAGGGGATTTGGCGGTGATGAGAATAAAGGTCCTTCAGCCCATCCCAACAAGGTGTTCTTTCCTGGAGGAGCATCGACGAGCTAGAGTTTGGAGTCGATCGTTGGGCATTAGGCCTAGTGTGTTAAAGATTTTTCTATGACCGCGACATTCAGTAGGGAGGATGATGTCACATCGTATTGGTGTCCTCAAGTTCCACCTCCTCCTGATCAAGCATATTCAGGTATGACTTCATCGGGGAACACGAGAGTTTGGTGCCCCACATCTCCGTCTGGCCGGAGCTAGGATTATCTATCAGCCCTTCTCGGTACTAGCTCTCCAGGGCGGTGATCTCTCAAGATCATTGTCTCTAGCATCTCTTGGTCTATGTCGATGACTTTTCAGCCATTTCTTCTAGGTATTTTCAAAAAAAATTCCAACACGAGCTTTACTTGGCTACGCCGAAGGCTTAGAGGAGGCGTCGAGCTTTTCAAAGGGATTTAGAAGAAAGAACGTGTTGAACTTTTCAAGAACTTATGTTTTATATTTTCGGATTTGGTAGTTCTCAAATGCTTGAAAACTTCCTATGTCTCAGTCACCCCTCTCACCATTGGATTTACCTTGCGATTCGTTCAATGTGAGAGTTACACATGAGTTGCAACTAAAAATTAGTATAAATTTTATAAGATTTGCACAAATAGTAGAATGACATCAGCAGACTGAGACATAAGTAGTTATGAGACGCGTGAGATTTGGACGCTCCCTTATTTTTTTATAAGGATGTTAATATAAGAGCTGGTTTTAGATAATATATGGTTTTATACCTTTTGTGAAGAAAAAAAAACTGCCAAAGGTAACGCAAGCAATGTGTTCAATAAAAGGAGACCATTATTCACGAGCAGTTGGGCGCAAACTTACCGTTGTAACCTCCTCACATTGCTAGATGGACATGCCAAATTTACAGTCTGTTGGCGGAGCAAGCCGACACCACTGCATGCACGGTAGAGGCAGGCAACGACCCGGTTGATGGCAACGCATGCCGTGCAACGGACAACCACCCATGGCTAGATCGTAGTACAACTAGTAATTGACGAGAGCCGGCCCATGGCAGCTCCCTGCAGATCTTATCTCATTTACGCCGAGCTCCGTAGGTCGTTGCGTTTGCGGGCGCGATCGATCGGTCGAGCTGGACGATAGAGAGGAAATGATACAGTAGATGCTATGATGACACGATGTGGCTTGGAAATGAAGCATGGGATCGAACGGACGGCGGTCCACCGTGCCGTCGCCGTCGTCGCACGTCAGCCCGACGACAATAATGGATAGGTACGGTGGTAGGTCGCCGCTCCATCGATCGCCCACGGCGGTCCTGTTTTGGTCCGGCGAAAGTCAGGCTAGCAGGCTATGGAATTGTTTTGTCGACTGCTTGGTGTCGGATGCGTTCAGTACGAGTACGTGTGATGGAGGTAGGGTGTCAAGCGGAGCGGGTTGCGGCATAACTTTTTCACTTTTTTTTTTTAATTTTACTAATATTTGGGATCTCTTTTTGTCTATTATTTGCTTTACGGGTTGTTATGCGGGTGCCGTTTGCCACCCTAGATGGATGGACGTCAAGTTCTTTTCAGGGTAGTAGTTACTAATAACTGAATTGCTAGCTGAGGTCATCGCGATCGTTTTTGTTTGGTGGTCTATAACTTTTTTTTCGAGGTTTACGGGGATTTATAACTTGCTCACAGGGTGTAATTTCCTGAATTCCCGAGACCTTGTACTCCCTCACCTTGTACTCCCTCCCTTCACATAAAGTAAGACCTTTTAGATATTTTAAGTAGACTAGATTCCGACTAGATGGACATGAAATTAGGCCGCTATTTCATTTGACAAATTCACCGAAATATCTTTATGTGTAAACCTGATTCCTATCTTAAACCCGTCATTTTTAAATTTCGATGACAGCCAAGCATGTGGATGTTTTGAAATCATAATATAATTAAAATAAATCTATGTATTCATTTCATCTCTACTAAATGAAATAATTATCTGGAGGCCAAACGACCTCTAAGATGTTATATTAGTGAATTGAGGGAGCAGGAATTTTGCAGGCCGTCACCTAGCTTGTCCTCTTCTACGTTCGACAAACTAACTGCTGGCAAGTTTTACTACACTTTATCGAGTACGTAGTTGCCATCCTCACATAGTACCTTTCTCCTTGCAGTCAATTTTGACAGCCGCACACAGTACCTCACACGTGCGACCGAGTCTGTTGGCGTCATCTGGTGAAGCGGTTTACAGCCTTTCTCGAGTGAGGTCAACGTGTCTGGCTCGCACAACTAGATGACAAGTTGGCCAAAGATTATTTGAAACTCTGACAGCGAAATTGCTTGGACTGAAGGTCTGAAGCTAGATTATTCCACGGCTCGTCGCTGTCGCTTTAATTTTGGTCCTACGTCTACGTGGGCTCGAGAAGATAATTCGTTTGATTAGTGCTTGATTGGAGACGTCGATCTCTGCATATATATTTCATATAGCCGTCGTGACGGAAGAGAAAAAAAACATAGCGTCGTCCCTGAATCGGCTTTCTGAATGAAAGGCAGGTAGGAGAAAGAGCAGATAGAAGAGAGAAGTAAACGCGGGGAATTGCTTGCGAAGTATTGGTGCTCACTTCCCAGTCAGAGAACTGTAATCTACTCCTCATACCACCGTATGCACTGTACAATACTAGACTCCCAGCTCAGCAAGGGTACATCTTAGCAGTAGTAGTGCTAGTAACTAAGAACAGTTTATACGGCTGTTAGTTGGAAACGGCGATTCAAAGCTACAGGCGACACGTTCAATGCAGAAATGCAGAGCTCGCACGTGAGCCTCTGGCGTGTCTCTTCTTCTCTTGCCAGTGAGGAATCTTCTGTGGCCAGGCGTCTAATCCATAGGCCAGTGCACTCCATATAGTAATACTACTCAAAATCGTTACTAGCCTAGCCGCTCCAGTTTGTTACTGTAATCTTTTTCCTGGGCCAGTGTGTGGGGTAACATGCCGAGATTACAGAGATCGTCGCCTTCTCTGCCGTCTGCATCATATCCCATGAATAAAACAAAAACGCTTTAGGTTAAGCCAAAGAACCCTGGAGGCTAGCTTGATTAGCTTTGGTGCGCCAGAATTTGTAAGTCCGGTCAACACAGGATCACCATACATATTTTTATGTAATCCCCGTTCATTGATCTGCAGGTTTCCGTATTGTATTCGCGGCCGACGGTAATGGAGCCAAAAGCATGCTTGCAAGGAACCGGGGAGTGACCGCAGTCTTGGAGTCACTCGATCGTGTCTAGAAAACGAATATAAACCTGCAAGTGCTTGCGTACGTGCGTACGCTGCCTGTCATCTTAGGCTGATTGTCATCTTGTATTGTATCTGGTCTGGTCTGATCCTGGCTTCTATCCTGATACTGTTTGGACAGGTACCATCATTGCATCTCTATTTTACGTCTGTCCTGGATGGATGGATGGATGGATGGACGACGACGACCTCATCGTTTCCTCTGGAAAGAAAATGATTGTGTTGAGTAAGAGTTGACCTCCCGCGGTTGCCAAGGTTCTACGTTTAGCTGGGGGCACGCCCACGCGCAGGCTGGAGTGGAGGGCACTACAGTGCCACCAGCGAGTGGCCGGACCATGCATCGGCTACACCATTAAATGCCCTTGCCTAGTTAGTTGCCTCTGCTAGCGGTAGCTAGTCGGAGCGTGTCCACTAAAGGGAAATCTAGTTGGAATGTGTACAAAGGCTACATTACAATTAACTGGAGCAGTACATCTTAAGTCGATTATTTTTAAGGATGACAATGGGCAAGGTAGAGTAAATTATATCCATACCCGTATAATCAATAGGTAATAGCATCTCCACTCACGTTACCCACGACGATTTTTTGCTCCAGACGCCGAAAATTGGTCCAGTCGCATTTTCAGGACCCCGTTCGTTTGAATTTGGGCCAACTATCTGGACAGGATCCCGGGAACGCCCTGAAAACGCCGGACGAAACGAATTCAGCGGAAAAAAAAACAGTCGGTGGGTGGACCCGCCCAGTCAGCTATATTCGCCCATATTCATCCAAAGTTTGCCCAAAGTTTGCCCATATTCACCCAAAGTTCACCCATATTCGCTCATATTCTGCCATATTCGCCCAAAGTTCGCCCAAATTCACCCAAAACCTCTTATATTCGCCCAAAACCGCCCATATTCGCCCAAGGTTTGCCGATTTTTTTTGAATTTTAGCCAAACGCGGGAACTCAGCCTGGAAACGCGAGTGGGAAACTCGCCGTTCCCAGACCAAAAACTAGTTTGGTTCTGACCAAAATACGTTCAGATTTCGGCATGAAAACGCCCAACGAGTGGGGATGCTCTAAAGTTTACCCATATGGGTACCCGCGTGTATAAACTTTACTCATACCCTTTGTATCCATACCCATTGGATATCCGGTGGGTAGATCCAATAGCATATAAGTTATTCATAATTTTATGTTTATCAAAAGGCATATTTGGAAAAAACAATTATCTCTAGCTAATAATAGGTAGACGAGTATACGAAGGCATCGAAGGTTAGAATTCGCATTCGCATACTTGTCCCTAGGTTTCTTGGTCGCTTGACACTCTATAGATAAGTTTGATATGTCAGTTTAAACATACAAGGTATGGGTATACTCATGGTACAAATCTATGCCATGCTTGTACTGTAACTTTTTTTATTTATACCCATAAATTAACGGATAGAATATGAGTATTACCCATGGATGTAAAAGTATATACATATCCTGCCCATACGGTACGATAAACGGGTAATCTTATCCATAATTTTTTTTGGCATACTTAATTATTTTTGCATTGGATCGAGCTTGTGCTGGAGACTGCAGTAGTATCGGTCACTCCCTACCGTGCCGTTGCCGCACTGACGTCATCACGTGCGGGCACCCGCGACGCTCGTGGGCCGCACGTGTATCGTGCCTGCGCAGGCCAATACGCCAAGTAAGCCCGTGGCCTGTGTTTTGGCCCATGACTTGGCTGCCGGCGAGACTAGGCCTGCTAAGGTAAACAGTTCTCTTTCTCCATATACTGGTCTCTCTACAAAAAGAACATTCAGGACATGTTTAATGCTAGACTCTTATGTAGACGCTTGTGTTGTAAAAAAAAATTAATTCAGCTAAAGAATTAACTTAAGAGTCCCGGAGTCCAACGGAAGACGCTAGTTTTTTTTTCCAGCGTATGCATCGCTCCCGTCCCTGGGCAACATGCGGAAGAAAAAGACTGAAGCGCTCGACTGCAAAGTTTGGGTCAATGTCTAGCTAATTCCTAGGATCCGGCCGGAATCAATCGTAACGGTCAGGAATCTCGCCTTAGCGCTCCGCGTAAGCGTCCCGGTGGTACGTGCCCTCACGGTCTTTCAGACCGTGGCTTGGCTGCATATCCTGAACTACACGAAGACTGCTCCAGTCGTGTTCACTGTAGCATCAGTTCCGACAAAGTTTGTGTGGATTTCCTAGCTGAGCTGCTAGGGTATAGTCATCCTCTGCTTTCTAAGTCAGGCATTATAAACCCGATCCTGACCCTCACTATGCGCATGCCTCCGTCTCAGGGCAACAACAGTGTTATTATTCCTTTTCATCCTCGACCGATTGGGGATCGCCAAACGCCATGTTGCATCGCGCTGAATGATAGCCGACTCCTCGACCACGTATCCAGTGTCTGCAGCCCACACAGAACTACACGCACATTCTACCTGTTGTAATACATGATCTAGCTAGATGCAAGTCCCAGTAATTCGATCTAGCCACCAGGTTATCTGCAAGCTAGATATGGCTGTGTCACTGTGTGTGACTGACTGCTACTGTTAAAATAATGGGCTAAAACATTTTGGTTCATTTATATTTCAGATTTTTTTTAAATCTCAAAGTCCATGTTTATGGCAGTCCGTATGTGTTTTGGGGAAGAGCTCCGCGTGATTGCTCGAGTTTTCCATCACGAGTCGTCTTCAATCCAAGTCGGACGGTACTGCCTATCGCCGCCATCTGTCTCGATCAGTCTTTCCCAAAGTTATTGTTGCGACAAGCGAACGGTACGTGCGATATGCGACGTACTTCTATTTGGTTATTTATCATGATCCGTGAGTACATGTTTAGCTGCTACTTATTTCCGTTTATCCTGTTCTTTAGTATATCTATTATGTTCGAATTATACGAGCTAGTAGCTGGTTTCGTCATATTTAATATTCTAAAATTAATTATAGAAATTGTGGCTAATATCCCAACAGGTACTATCATATAGACGCATTGTCGTAGACAATTGATTAATTAGTAGCCAGTACACGCCACTAATTGATGCTCCATGCGTCGTGAGCGATCACTAGCGAGTGGCCTCCGCTGTTCATATATACTACATGGCGTACGAATCAAATTACTGTTCACGGATCCCGCTTTGTTGAGTGGTAAGTGGTAACACGTCCAATAAGCACCGAATCTTTCACCCCCGCCCGGGATGGTGGAGATCGATCGGTCAATCAGTAAATAATCCCTGGTACGGTACTTAATTTTGACCCGTACGTGCATGCACTCGTACGTGGCGCGGACAGACAAACTTTTCCCGGCTGTGCCCGCCGGCGCAGCCAAAGATCGGACGCATTGCGTGCTCGTTTGCTGACGCGGATCACACATATTTACATGCGTGCATGAATCATAAGAGTGCAATAACCAGTCGTAGCGCACAAATTTAAAAAGAGGATCGCGCAAAAAGCAAGACAAGATTCCTTCTCCCGATGTTTGGATTGGCTGGTCGCACCGAAGTTCCTTTGATGTGTCCCAATCGTCAACGTGATTTTTTTTTTTTTTGGAAAATATTGTGTTATATTTCAACGACTCTTGTGGGGTTTATATAGACGTATATGGAGAGGAAAACTTGGACTATAAGAAGATCATTACATTTAAACTAATCATATCTCTATCTCTCATCCCAACCGTACATATTGTCTAACATTCTCCCTCAGTCGTAGCGGGAGTAAAGCAGACACTTGCGACTGGATTTCAAGTCTTGCGCTTGTATCGAAGTCTTGCACTGGCGTCGTCTTCCTCTCCTTGCCATCATCACATGTGTGGACATGATCATGGTTGGGGCGGTGACTGTGTCCCCTTCTAGTGCCTCTCTTCCCTCCCTCAGTCACATCGAAAGTGGTGTGGACGTAAGTGACGATGCGGACGCTATTGACTGAAGTTCTTGAGTTGATATAGACATTGTTCTTGATGTTGATGTCGAGGTAGCCGGCATGATGTAGTCATGGTCGAGGTTGTCGTGGTCATTGCAACCGATAGCGTTGAAGGCGCAAAAAATTGCACATTTTGTGTCGTAGGGTTTTAGGTTTTTGTGCGGCGGCGGGAGGGATCTGCGGCAACGACGAAGACAGGGATTTACGCCAGCGACGCATTTTTGGGCAGCAGCAGCAGGGATTTGCGCTGGCGGCGGGTTTTTGTGCGCTGGCGACGACAAGGATCTACGGCAGCAGCGGATTTTTGGGCAACAACAGTAGGGATCTGCGGCGGCGGCGGGTTTTGGGCGGCGGCGACATGTTTTTCGTTGTAGGGTTTTGGAGGCGGCGGCCAGGGCACAAGGCAAGCGACAGCGACAATGTTTTTATAGCGGCGGCGGTGGATCGCATAAGATCGGCGGCGGCGACATGTTTTTGGTTGTAGGGTTTTGAAGGCGGCGGCCGGGGCACAAGGCAAGCGACAACGACAAGGATTTTATAGCGACGGCGATGGATTGCTTTAGATCAGCGGCGGCGACGGGTTTTTGACCAGGCGAGCGAGGCGATTGTATGATCGTCCTAGCAGGGCGCTGGGCTGCGGCGGCGGCGGTTTATACCACATGATCTAGACCTTGGCGACGATTTTTGTTGGCGATGTAGAACTCGACAAAGATATAGATGGATCGATGTAGTCCGGCTTGATGCCTAGAATATTAATCCCATATGAAAAATATTGATCTCACAATATTGTATTGTATTGCAATAAGCCTTGTAAGGTTTATATGAACGTACATAGAGGGGGAGACTTTTGGACTAAAAAAGATCATTACATTTAAATGAATCCTATCTCTATCTCTTATCCTAACCGTACGTATTGTCTAACATTGCTGCTTGCGGTCTCGGTGAAAAGAACGGCAGCTGCCTGCGTATCCCAGTAGTGCAATATTTGGGTCCACGTGTAGCGCGGCCGGAGCGGCGGCGGTGCGTGCGAATGGCGCTGATCTGAGGTGGATTCACCGCACCTAATCCGAAAGCATCGGCGGCGTACGTATCTCTCATCTAATTCGCCGGTGACCAGTGACCTCGCTTTAACCCACCGTGCGTCGCAGCTCCTCGCTTTTCCACCGGGCTTTGTCCACCAAAAGGCGGCATGCATGCGCCACGATGGTGCGAGTGCGTCCGTGTGCGCACGCCCATAAAATCCATGCACGCTCCTTGACAAAATGGTGTCATCTCACCAGCTGCTGCTGCGTTCCTTTCCTCACTGAACTTTTCCCGGCCGGCCGGGGACTTCGATCCTCCAGGCTCCGGCAATGGTGGTGGCTCTCGGTCCGCGGAGGCTGATGCTGCTCCTCGTCCTGGTGCTGGTCGGCTTCCTCTCGGTGCTCGACAAGGCGGCCGACGGAGCGCCGTGGCCGTTCTGGCCGCCGGGCGGCGACCCAGGCGGCTGCCTGAGCTGGCGGGTGATGGTGGAGGCCAACAACGCCAAGTACTGGCGCGCGGTGCCGGCGCCGTGCGTCGGGTACGTCTGGGCCTACATGGCCTGGGGCCAGTACGGCCGGGACGTGGCCACCGCCGCGGACGAGATCGCCGCCTACGCCACCAGCCAGGCCCCCGACGGCGAGGACGGGCTCGACGCCTGGGTCATGGACGTCGACGACACGTGCCTGTCCAACCTGCCCTACTACCAGGCCAAGCAGTTCGGGCCCTACGACCCGGCCGCGTTCAAGGCGTGGGCGAGCAGAGGCGTGTGCCCGGGGGTACCGGCGATGGTGGGGCTGTTCCGGACGCTCAAGGCAGGAGGGTTCAGGGTCTTCCTGCTCACCGGGAGAGACGAGGAGGCTCTGGGCGCGTGCACGGCCGCCAACCTCGCCGCCGCCGGGTTCGCTGGGTACGACCGGCTCATCATGAGGTACGACCGCTGAGTTAAGGCCCCAGGCTCACTGGGCTGATACTGATCAACACAGCCCAACAAAATTCATTACTCACGGCCCATCCATCTGGGAATGAAAACATAAAAAGATGACAAGTGAAAACACAAGTTTTTTTTCTCTCGCGTGCACAGAAAACACTAGCTTTTGAGTCTTAGACCGGGTACTGGTTACGCATAAAAAAATGTTAAGTAGGTGAATTGCATTTTTTTTGAACCAATGAGAATTAAAATTTTCTCGATAAGGACAGTTGATACTTGAAAGGTATAAGTATTACATTCGGCCTTCCCTTCGCATATCTAAGATACATACAACCGAGTAAGAAACTGCAAAAAGCCTAGGACGGTGAGGTAGGGCCAATCTGAAGATTATAGTGCCATCTATATCAAGTAAAACAGTCTCTCGCCGTGTACACTTCTTCGTAAACACGTCGTGAAACTTCACATGATGTAGAGCTGAACATAAACAGAATTAATGCACTGTACTCCGGTAGATAACCCACGAGAGAAAAAACTGTCCTCACTAAAAGTTATCATTTCTACATAGCCATAATGACCAAATAATGACAATCGTTATCACCTTAAGAAGAATTATGTACTTTTGATCTATACTGTAGCCAATTCCTAAAAATATTGGCAACACTATGCGGTGGATACAAGCCTGAAACTACAAGGATGAATAACCATATAGAACAAAAAAATTGCATTGAAAGAATAGATGTTTAATTGTCTTATCATGATGACAAAAAATAGAGTTCGTACTCCTATGCTAATTCCTCTTAACTAGATTGTCTTTAGTACGAATAACCTTGCGATGAAGATACGAAACAAAAATTTGTTCTTTAGTTGTATCTCCATCTTTCATATTTCCCTGTTATTATCAACTAGCAAGTCTGGCTAGACTAGTGCCTTGGACATAAAATTAACCGAAAATTTACCATTCTTGTGAAGATTCCAACAAAAATCCTAGGCACATGTACTAATTGGACTAAAGCCAAGTGTTGAAGCAAGACATTCCAAGAGGTAAGTTTGGGTTCAATTAAATCTCTTTTGAACATCACATTTGGAGGAGAAGACTTCAAAACCATAGCGATTGTATCACAGTGATGACGAACAATATTGGATAAAGCAGGATACTATTTCCGGAGTGTCGCGTTTCTCAGCCACTTATCCTTCCAGAATCGTATCTCCGATCCATCCTTAGTTCAAAAAGATCCAAAGCGAAAAAAAGCTTCTTCGTTGACATTAAACCAACCTAGATATGTGAGTCTCCAGGTTTTCAACAAACCTGAGACAGAGCTTCCGAGGCAACATATTTTTGTTTAAAAAGATGTTGCCATACCCGTCTTTAGTAAGTTACATGAAAAGCCATTTACCAAGAAGATATGTATTCTTGATATCTCAAGAATATGAATACCTAGCCCTCCCTAGTCTTAGGGGCGGCTAATCACACTCCACTTATCTAGTCTATATTTCTTTTTCTCACCGTCAACCTGCCAAAAGAGTTTTGATTGAAAATGATGAAATCGTTTAAGACTCCTTTTGAAAGTTGGAAGAAGTATAGCACTAACAATAGTTTTTCTTTTCAACTTCTTAATCTTAATTGTAATCTTTCCTCAACAAGTTTGCATTCAACATTTGTAAGTCTCAGATAGTACATCAGAATACCTAGATACCTATTTGAAAATAACTCAGCATACAGATTGACCTCGTCTTGAGACCCGCCAAAGCAAAACAATACACTCTTATGAAAATTATTTTTCAGACCCGAAAGTTGCTCGAAATCTAAAAGAATTAGCTTCGGATTTTTTGTTTTTCTGATGTCATGTTTCATAAAAAAAGTATTTTATCATTGTTAATCTACCACCAATTAGATGAGTATTCACACCTTTCATTTGGCCCTCTAACTTTACGCGCTCAATCATGACAGCTAGCTTGGTGATAATTGGTCGTCTTGTCTTAGACCTTTCTTATTATGTAAGTATTTACCAACGCCGTTATTGACATCAGTGCCAACAGTACCATCCGACACGAAGCTTTGGATTAAAGCACGCCGCTGTACATTCCGCTAGAGGAAAGAACACTATGATTTGTCATATATAGGCCTTCTCAAAATCATTTTAAAAAACCATTTAACGTTTTCAATGTACTACCTCTATCCCAGTTTATAAGACTTACGCGTATACCTAGGTCGTCCGTATGAGCTATATAATATGAATTATATTATATAAAAATTATATCATTAGAAAATATAACATTTGAAGTTTTTAATAATATAGTTTTTTTCTTATGTATCTCATGCTAAATTGGTTAATTTATCAACCTAAAAATACGTGTAAGTCTTATAAACTGAGACGGAGGGAGTAAGGTGAATTACATTTGAAAAAGGTATTTAAAAATATTTCGCCTACGTCAACATTGGCAGATGGTGTCCAAAATGACAGCTAGCCGAAGTACAAGTCACTAGCCATGTAAGCCGGATAGGGCGCCTTCGGTCGTATGTCACGTTAGGTACTACTGTGTACTGACGCGGACGGTGATTTTCACTTCCCGTACGTTTCCGCTGGTGGCCATGGACGTCGCACTATATGGTACAGTACATTCATCGGCGGCAGCAAGTACAACCACAAAAAATAAAATCAGGAGCATATATTCTTCTACAGTATAGGGAGATTATCAGATCTTCAGAGGCAGAGGCGGTGGATATGCATACGTAGGCTCTCTACGTTCCACCACTGAATCCCTTGACATCGTGGAGGCGAAAGCACTGAAAGTGATAGCGAGGTGACGTGAACCGCGACAGCTAGCTTGCGGTATATTGCACGTACGGTACGGGTCTGATTGGGATGCGTGTTTTGTCGTGATCGTTTTTTGGCCATTGCATGTGTGCAGGAGCGCGGCGTACCGTGGGCAGAGCTCGGTGGCGTTCAAGTCGGCGGTGCGGCGGCGGCTGGTGGAGGAAGAAGGGTACCGGATCCGCGGCAACGTCGGCGACCAGTGGAGCGACCTGCAGGGCGACTTCGCCGGCGAGCGCGTCTTCAAAGTGCCCAACCCCATGTACTTCGTCCCCTGATCGAGCGAATCCCTGATCAGCCGTCCGTCGTGCACGTGCCTGTGCGCGCTGATAATACTAATCGCTATGCGGCGATTGACGGACACGTACGCGTCGTGTTTCCAGAGAATAATTAACTGCGCAAAAGAGGTCGGTCCTGCTTCCTGTCATGTTCTGAACTGGTAATTCCTGGCCGAGAGACAGCGACGGCGTGTAAAACGGTCGACGACGACGTGACGGCGACTGGCGCGCGCGGCGCGGCGCGGCGCGCAGATATATAGCCGCCCGATCCCCGATCTCGGCCCAGAATTAAAGCTGGGGCTTGGACTCTAGCTGCCCGCACCCCGTATATCATTGTCCATCCCAACAGATTCCCATCTGTCCCTCGCGCGCTGCTTCAACCAATCGCGGAGAGGACGGGACGAGCATGGCGGCGATGGTGGCGGTGAAGGTGGTGGCGAGCCTGTGCTGCGTGGGGGCGTGCGGCCTGCTGCTCTACCTCTACCGCGTCCTCTGGCTGGTGCCGGAGAGGGTTCGCCGCGAGCTCAGGAGGCAGGGCGTCCGCGGGCCGCCGCCGTCCTTCCCTTACGGCAACCTCGCCGACATGCGGCAGGCCGCCGCCGACGCCAAACAGACGTCGTCCTCGTCCCACGGTGGCGGCGGCACCGGCATCGTGCACGACTACCGCCCCGCCGTGTTTCCATTCTACGAGAAGTGGAGACAAGAGTACGGTGCGTGCAAACATCCATATGGCTCTCTGGCCATTATTTCACCTCGATCTCTTGTGCACTATACTGCTATCAGTTCGCTGCTGGATGATCGCGTGTTTGATTTGATCCGACAGTACTACGTACGGTAGGTAATCGGTTCCAGTGCACTTGTATATTCAGTTTATTTCCTTTTTCTTCCGTGAGCGTCCGTTTATTCTAGCTTTGATTTGCAATCTCTCGTGTCGCTTTTGCTACTCTCACACAAGTGAAATTCTTAGACAACGTTTCTTTTATTTTTTTGCTTCTCGGTCACCTGAAAATCACCTAAAACTGCACATTGTTAAGCATGAATCTGCCATTTCTTGGAGGCGTGCAACTTTCGCGACATCGTACTCTGTTTATTAGTTTGTCACAAAATATGAAGTCAATTTGATTTCAATGTTGATGCAACGGTTTAAAACTATGCCTGAGATTTATTTTAAAAATACAAACAATTTAATTTCTACTGCCCTTGCATCATGCACATGTACTATGTTCTATTCTTCTACATGTTTAATACTACCTCCATTTCAATGAATAAGACGCACGAGTATATACTACCTCCGTTTTAATGAATAAGATTCACACGTATTCCAAGATAAACTTTGACCAAAAACATTAAGCAACAAAATATGAATTATATTGCACATAATTACTATCGTTGGATTCGTATTGAAAAATACTTTTTAATGATGCTAATTTTATACAAATAATCTTTATATATTTTAAATAATTCTTGGTTAAAGAAAAATCACACAAAACAAAGACGACTTATTCATTGAAACGGAGGGAGTATACATTCTGAAAAGAAATCAAACAGTTTGTACCCTCTCCACTTGAAGCGCACACCGACCACCTACAATATATTCTTGGGTGCTTGGTCGATTTACCACTAGCTAGCTAGCTAGCTAGCTAATGGGGCAAATAATTGAGACGAATCGCAACAAGCATCGTTGGATAATTAAGTCGAGCGTGCTTTCTGCCTGCACAGAATTAGTAATGCGATGGAAAAGAAGAAACAATAATTGAGTAGGATCCCTCACTGTTTGTAGCTAGGCATATGCTCCATGTCTGCGCAGGAATACTCATCCGCTCCATAATAATGGGCTAGGGAAGCGCACTAATTGAATTCTATAACTCTAGCTAGCTACCGCCTGATCAAGAAAATATAACCCGCGAGTACAGAAGAAATAGCAAACACTTTCAACTAACTCTCTGGATCATCTCATCTTTCCTTGCGAATCATATTGTGTGTCCAAATTAAAGTGGGTGATCGATGCTTGTTAAAAGAAGATCAAACATATTTTTCTTCGATTATTAAAGACATTATTGACCTAACTTCACAGAAAGAATACCAAACATATTTTGTCGCGTCTCGCATGCATTGCGTAGCCATGTCGATACTGTTGCTTGGACATCAAATCGATCGAAATGACCGGTCTCAGCGTGCAATCCAATCCTCAAGTCACGAAAGACGATCGCAATGAGTTCCGTTTAGAAACCTGTCATAGGTTCATCTGGTTATTCAGAGTTTTCAGTCAGCCTCGAGACACGCCGTGGCTTGGCGACATCGAGTTGGCCGCATGGATGCTGCTGTCCGAAAAGCGAGGCCGAGTACTACTTGCACCTTTCGCCGCTCTCGTTTGTCGTCACGCCAAAAAGCCCCTCTCCGCTAGTACTACACGTACACGTACGTACGTGGGTTCCCGGCCGGCGGCCGGATGTACGCGACAACACGCATCCCGCCATGCATCGCCGATCACTGATGGCGGGACCCAGCAGCAAGGTTTCTGACAGATTTTGCTGATCGATCTGTTGCTGGATCGATCTAGGGCCGGTGTTCAGCTACTCCGTGGGCAACATGGTGTTCCTGCACGCGACCGACCCTGCCGTGGTCCGCGACCTGTGCCTCTGCGTGTCGCCGGAAGACCTCGGCAAGAGCTCCTACATGAAGACCACGCACCACCCCCTCTTCGGCGACGGCATCCTCAAGTCCAACGGCGACGCATGGACCCGACAGAGAAAACTCATCGCCCCCGAGTTCTTCCCCGACAAGGTCAAGGTACGCTACACGATCGATCATTCACTCGTGCTGCAATCTCGATGTTGATACTGATAGTAACGTATTCCTGCTTATATATGTAGGGCATGGTGGACCTGATGGTGGGCTCGGCGCAAGCCATGGTGCAGGCGTGGGAGGAGAGGGTGGCGGGGAGTGGCGGCGGCGGCGCGCTGGACATCAAGGTCGACGACGACATCAGGGCCTACTCCGCGGACGTGATCTCCAGGGCCTGCTTCGGGAGCAGCTACGTCAAGGGCAAGAGGATCTTCGCCATGATCAGGGACCTGCAGAAGGCGGTCGCCAGGCCCAACCTGCTCGCCGAGATGACCGGGCTGAGGTTCCTCCCCACGAGGAGCAGCTGGGCGGCCTGGAGGCTCAACCGGCGGGTGAGGAGGCTCATACTGGACGTCGTCAGGGAGAGCGGCGGAGAGGACGAGGGGAACCTGCTGAACGCCATGCTCCGGAGCGCCGAGGCCGAGACGGGCGGCGTCGCGGCGGCGGAGGACTTCGTGGTCGATAACTGTAAGAACATATACTTCGCGGGGTACGAGACCACGGCCGTGACGGCGGCGTGGTGCTTGATGCTCCTGGCGCGGCACCCGGAGTGGCAGCACCGGGTGCGCGACGAGGCGCGGGAGGCGCTCGCCGGCGCCGCGCCGGACTCCGCTTCGCTCCAGAAGATGAGGCAGGTACGATGACACGCGACGGGACGGACACGCATCGAACATCTTGCGTACGTGCGTACGTGCTCTCTGTCTGAAGATTTTTTGCTTGCAGCTGACGATGGTGATCCAGGAGACGCTGCGGCTGTACCCGGCGGGCTCGGTGGTGTCGCGGCAGGCGCTGCGGGAGCACTGCCTCGGCGGCGTGCGCGTGCCCGGGGGCGTCAACATCTACGTGCCGGTGTCGACGGTGCACCTCGACGCGGGGCTCTGGGGGCCCGGCGCGCGGGAGTTCGACCCGGACCGGTTCGCGGCGCGGCCCCAGCTGCACTCGTACCTGCCGTTCGGCGCCGGGGCGCGCACCTGCCTCGGGCAGGGCTTCGCGATGGCCGAGCTCAAGGTTCTCCTCGCGCTTATTCTCTCCAGGTTCGAGGTGGCTCTGTCGCCCGCCTACCGCCACTCGCCGGCGCTCAGACTCGTCGTCGAGCCGGAGCACGGCGTGCAGGTCGTCCTCAAGAGCGTGTGGCCTGTGGACGGCCCGATTTAGGTGTACCGAAAGCTATTGGGCCGCTCATGTGGTTGTTTGCATTTTGGCCCCTGACTACATAAGAGCATGTCTAGTGAAACCCTTAAACCCCTAAATAACCGTTTTTTTACGGATTCGAGGGTCCAAATCTCAAATAGTGGAACTCTTAGACCCTCAAACCCTTAAAAAAATTTGAGGGTCGAGCTTCCAACCCTTCCTCCGGCCTGTAGAATTGAGGGTTGGAACCTCCAAGCCGGCCTCCTTCCGTCTCAGGGCGCCAACTATTTCTTCATCTTTTCTCCCCGCGCCTCCTCCCACCTCGCGCCGTCGGCCACCTCCCCCGAGCTCCCCTCGCCTCCTCATCCCAGTCCGCCACCTCCGGCGGCCGGATCGGCAGCCCCCGCCTCCTCCTCCCCCCGCCCGACCTTTTCCCGCCGCCGCCCGAGCTCCTCCCGCCCCGCATCGAGCTCCTCCCCTCTTCTCCGTCCCGCCCCGAGCCCGCCGTCGACCCGGCCTTCTCTCGCCGCCCTGAGCTCCTCCCGCCCCTCCTCGACGTCCTCCCGCCGCCCGAGCTCCTCCCGTCCTTCCTCGACGTCCCCCCGCCTCCTCCTCCCCCGCCCCAGGATCTCCTCCCGCCCGAGCTCCTCCCACCCGAGCTCCTCCCGCCACCGAGATCCTCCTGGCCCCGAGGTAAATTTTTTTCTTATTTTTTTTTGTAAATTGTGTTGATATTGTTGGTGAGAAAAATAAGCAATTTTTTTTGTTGTAGATGGACACCGGCGAATCCATGTCGTTGTCCTTCGAATCCAGTTGGTCTTCATCGGACGATTCGGACATCGAGGAGTTGCTTCAAGACGACGACGTCAAGATGATGGGTGATAGGGCAAAGGTGTCCGATCTTTCGATGAGATGGTGATAGTCGATTTGGTGGAGTTCGGGCTTGATGATCCGACTACACGTGCGAGCACGAGCGCCAATGCAATCGCTAGGCCAATCTCCTGGAGGTTACCGATCCTGCGGGAACACGATCAGCCTGACCAGCGAGGGTCTTAATTCCTACCTGAAATCGAGAACAAGTAAGAACCAATATTGCAATCAAGACATTGCGGATTAAGAGGAAAGCTTTATTGAAAAGGTGGGATCCTGTATAGGGGCGAAGTACAAGAGGCCTCTGCGACGCTCGAGCCTTGGCGAAGTTGCTACGATGGCTAACTTAATGTCTAAACAAAATCCGAGTCTAGGGTGACGGCTATGAGGAGTATTTAAGGAGGAAAAGGTGGGGTTTCGGCCAGCCATGGAAGTGGTGGCCGAATCCAACCCTAGAAGTCCTTTTCCCCTCAAATACGGACTCTAAAAAGTGGCTATTTAAAATCCTGCGAAAATTACATGGGCCTGGCCCAAAATAAAGGTGTCGCAGCACCATATTAAGCTATAGACGATTCGTGAAGTATTGATCTTGAATATTTCGTCCAAGCCTTCTTTCTTCATTATGGTGGCCTCAAAGTTCTGAAATCTTCATCTGTGGCCTTCTCTTGGATCATCACATGCTTGCTGCCATCTCCATGCATGGCCATGCTCCAATGCTTGTCCCTATCATCCATGCTTGGTCCATCATTCCTAAGAGTAAGAAATACATCTGATTTAGGCAGCATCATATTCTCATGTATGTGAGGAATAGTTCCAAGAAACGAAAGTACCTGATAGTTAAGTTGTTTGGCACGAGATCTTGTGATGGGTCCTTGTATGTGTGTAGCTGTAGGTACAACGGTTGTATCAATAGAAGGGGTGTCCACATCATGCTCCCCTTCTTGAATTGAAGTCGTCCTCGATGCAATCTCATCTTCCTCACCAAAGTAAGGCTTCAAATATGCAATGTTAAACGTAGGACTAACCGTACCAAAGTCTGCAGGCAACTCAAGTTTATATGCATTATCATTTATTTTCTCTAACACCTTAAAGGGACCAGCGGCACGCAGCATTAACTTAGACTTGTGTAACTCAGCAAAACGATCTTTACGCAAATGTAACCAAACAAGATCTCCAACATCAAACACAACATGCTTTTTCCCTTTAGCCCCAGCAAGTTTATACTTGGCATTCATGTGTTCAATGTTATCTTTAGTAGTCTTATGCAAGTTTAATATCATTTCAGCGTGTTGTGTAGCATCCAAATTATTTTGCACCGAAGAAGGTAAAGGCAATAAATCAATAGGTGCACGAGGAACAAAACCATACACAATCTCAAATGGGCACATCTTTGTGGTAGAATGTAGCGAACGATTATAAGCAAATTCTATATGAGGTAAACACTCTTCCCACAATTTTAAGTTCTTCTTTAAAACATCCCGCAACATAGTAGACAAAGTTCTATTTACTACTTCAGTTTGTCCATCAGTTTGGGGATGACATGTAGTACTAAACAGTAATTTAGTCCCCAACTTAGCCCAGAAAAATCTCCAAAAGTGGCTAAGAAATTTATTATGACGATCAGAGACAATAGTATTTGGCACACCATGCAAACAAACAATTTCACGAAAGAACAAATCAGCAATATGCGCAACATCATCCGTTTTATGACAAGGAATAAAGTGTGCCATCTTAGAAAACCGATTCACAACAACAAAAATACTATCCCTCCCCTTCTGTGTTCGTGGCAATCCCAAAACAAAGTCCATAGAAATATCCTCCCAAGGAACACTAGGAATAGGAAGAGGCATATATAAACCATGTGGATTAAGGCGAGATTTAGCTTTTTGACAAGTAGTGCAGCCTGCCACAAATCTCTCAACATCTCGACGCATACGTGGTCAAAAGAAGTGTGCAGCAAGAACATCCTCGTTTTTTTACACCAAAGTGTCCCATCAATCCTCCTCCATGCGCCTCCTGTAACAACAAAAGACGAACAGAACTATCCGGAATGCATAGTTTGTTAGCACGGAACACAAATCCATCATTGAAGACGAACTTGTTCCATGTTCTACCATCTCTACAATTCTGCAACACATCTTTAAATTCAGCATCATGCACATATTGTTCCTTAATAGTTTCTAATCCAAATATTTTGAAGTCAAGTTGAGATAACAAAGTATAACGGCGCGACAAAGCATCAACAATAATATTATCTTTACCCTTTTTGTGTTTGATAACATAAGGAAAAGACTCAATAAATTCAACCCACTTTGCATGACGACGATTCAACTTAGCTTGACTACGAATATGCTTCAAAGATTCATGATCAGAATGAATAACAAATTCTTTAGGCCAAAGATAATGTTGCCAAGTTTCTAATGTCCGAACCAACACATATAATTGTTTATCATAAGTAGAATAGTTCAGACTAGCCCCACTCAATTTCTCACTAAAATATGCAACAGGTTTTCCCTCTTGTAATAACACCCCTCCCAAACCAATTCCACTAGCATCACATTCAAGCTCAAAAGTCTTAGTAAATCAGGAAGTTGGAGTAAGGGAGCATGTGTTAGCTTATCTTTCAATATGACGAAGGCCTGTTGTTGTGCATCGCCCCAAACAAAGGGCACATCCTTCTTGGTAAGCTCATTCAGTGGTGCGGCAATTGATCCAAAGTCTTTGACAAAGCGCCTATAAAAACCAGCGAGGCCAAGAAAACTCCTCACTTGTGTGACCGTCTTGGGCTGCGGCCAATTCTCCATAGCTTCAATCTTGGCTGGATCCACTTCAATACCCTGTGATGTAACAACATAGCCAAGAAACGCAACTCGATTGGTGCAAAAGGTGCACTTCTCAAGGTTACCAAACAAACGTGCATCACGTAAAGCATTGAAAACAACACGTAAATGGTCCAAATGATCCTCTAAAGATTTGCTATAAATCAGAATATCATCAAAGTAGACTACCACAAAACGTCCAATGAAAGCACGTAAAACTTCGTTCATTAACCTCATGAAAGTGCTGGGTGCATTAGTTAAACCAAACGGCATCACTAACCACTCATATAAACCGAACTTAGTTTTAAATGCTGTTTTCCATTCATCTCCTAATTTCATACGAATCTGGTGGTAACCTGTACGCAAATCAACTTTAGAAAACATGGTAGAGCCACTCAATTCATCAAGCATGTCATCTAACGTGGAATAGGATGACGACATCGAATAGTAATATTATTGATAGCTCTACAATCAGTACACATGCGCGAAGAACCATCTTTCTTAGGTACCAAAATAATAGGAACAACACAGGGGCAAAGGGACTCACGAATATGATATATGTCGAGTAGTTCCTGAATTTGGCGTTGTATCTTCTTTGTCTCCTCTGGATTGGCAACGTAGCACCAGGAATTAGATCAATTTGGTGCTCAATTCCTCTAATAGGAGGTAGTCCTGGTGGCAGCTCAGCGGGAAAGACGTCATCATATTCCTGCAAAAGGTTAGCAATAGCGGGTGGCAAAGAAGGAGGCATATCCTCAAATGAAAACAAAACCTCTTTGCAAATAATTGCATAACATTGAGTATTGTTTACATCTAGTGCAGCAATATCAATTTTATTCGGAAGCATACATGGACTCTTCAAACGAATTTCAGTAGCATGGGTAGAATCAGATTTAGTGTTCTTTGGTGGTATAAAATCTGCAGCAACAATCTGATTCTCACTTTTATTTTTCTCCTCAGCTTTAGCTCTACTAGCTCTAGCAAGATCATCTTTAAAATCTGTTCGGGAGTCATAGGTTTTAGACCAATTTTCTTTCCATCATGCATAAGAGAATAGTGATTAGTTTTGCCATTATGAACGGATTCTCTATCAAATTGCCATGGTCTACCAAGTAACAAAGAACAAGCTTTCATAGGTACAACATCACAATCAACAAAATCAGAATATGTACCAATAGTAAAATGCACGCGTACCGTTCTTGTTACCTTGATCTTGCGAGAACTCTCAAACCATTGGATGTAATATGAATGTGTGTGTTGTCTTGTTGGAAGTGCAAGCTTCTCTACCATGTCAACACTAGCCAGATTATTACAACTCCCTCCATCAATGATGATCCGTATAGCTCTTTCCTTGACAACACCACGTGTTTGGAATAGGTTGTGGCGTTGATCTTGCTCAGATTTGCTCAATTGCACACTCAACACATGTTGTGTAATTAAGCTCGTGTATTGATCAGCAGCTTGAGCTCCCATTACCTCTGTCTCTTCATCAACATCAGAATTGTCTCCATCTCGAGCAGAAATAAGGGCTAATGTATCTTTATCAAAGTCACTCGCTGAATTGTATTGACCATCATCCCGCACCAGCATCACACGTTGTGTTGTGCACTGTCTCTCAATATGACCAAAACCCCAGCACTTGCGGCATTGTATATCTATTGTCTTACCCGTGGAAGCCATAGAAGATGCACTACGAGCAGGAGCATTGGATGACGGTGGAGGAGCAGCTGGAAATCTTGTGGTGGCCTTGGATGTGGTAGTAGCTGGTGGCGAATCACGAGAAGGAGGTGATGATTGTCGGGATGTCCAAGTGGATGTGCGATCTGCAGAATTATTAGTCCTCCTCCATGGTGTTTGGCGATCCTGCACTTCACGTTCAGCTTTGCAAGCAAGATGAAACAAATGAGTGATAGAATTATATTCCTTATAATCTAATATGTGCTGAATGTCCTTGTTTAATCCACCAAAGAAACGTGCAAGCATTTGTTCAGTAGATTCAACAAGACCACACCGAACCATCCCCGTTTGCAATTCCTGATAATACTCTTCTACATAATTTTTCCCTTGCTCTAAACGTGTCAGATTCTTTAGTAAATCACGTTGATAAGTGGGAGGTACAAAACGAACACGCATAGCAGTTTTTAAAGCAGTCCAAGTACTAGGAATAGTAGTAGGATTTAAACGACAATACTCAAACCACCAAAGGGAAGAAAATTTAGTAAATTCACATGTAGCAGCACTAACACGCATATTCTCAGGATATTTTAAACATGCAAAACGTTGTTCTACTTCCATCTCCCATGTAAGATATGCATCAGGATTATATTTACCCTCAAAAGATGGAATATTTAATTTAAGCTTTGCAACATGATCATCATCACGTACCGGTGGTCGAGCCTTGCGGCAGTAATGTCGGGGACAGCCAGCAGGTACCTGTGGAGGTTGTTCAACCTCTTCGTCAAACAGATCGTTGTCGTCGGGGTCGTAGTAGTACCCGTCGTCTGTCCCCAATATCGCAGCAGCAGCCGCGGCGGAAGTCTGAGGTGCGTCAGCTGCAGCGGTAGCCGCCTGGGGTGCGGTGGCAGCCGAACCAGCAGTCCGACCCGTGATCGGAATGCGCCGTGCGCCATGTGCGGGTGCGGGCAATCTGTTCAAAATCTTCTTGAACCGAGCGTCAAGCTTGGCGTTGAAGGATTTATCGAGTCCATCGATCTTGTCCACGGCGTTGGTAAGCTTGGTGTCAAACTCCCCTAGGCGTGTATCCACGTCTTTAGCGCGACTGACCAAGAGCTCGGAGAAGTGGGCATGTAGTTCTTCGTTCGTCATTGTGGCAGGGTTCTGCGAAGTATCTGTCATGGTTAGTCCTTTAAAAATCACAGGTATATACTACGGAAATATGGTGGAAGGCACGCGTAATCCGTCAAGCAATATACGAAGCTCTTACAAGTTCTTACCAAACAGCAGGAAAAGGCGATGTGTAACCGCGAGGATCAGTGGGTCCAGAGATTGAACCGAGCGATTACCGGGAGTCGAGACACCGCACGTGGAGAATATCTGTGGAGCTCTGGGAAGGCTTAGCAAAGGGGTTAGCAATTATCAAAACAACAATGCAAAAGTTGAAAGAATGCTCAACGACGGTACTGTGCTGGTCCTAGGCTAGACCGTACTAGAGACGCGAGCCTAGATCACCAACGATGTCATGACGCAACACAACAAGCAATGTATGATGATATGGCACCCTAAAAAAGGAACCGAGATGTTGAAAGTCACTATGATGGCGAGTGTCTAGAACTGATCTACGGGGTCTAAAAATAGGTTAGCCCAATTTTTTTTTTGAAATTTTTGTATTTTGCTCCGGAAAGCGCGCAGGCGCCAAAAAAAAATCGCTATAACGGCCGAAGGAGAAAAGTGATCCCCAGAGCCGAAAACTAGTATATCCAGAAATTTTTTTCGGAGGCGGTTCCAGACTCTTTTTTTTTTGCTCTCCTTCTGGAATTACGACCGAACTTTGAGCTCGACACGGACTTTAGCTTAACACGGAACAACAAAGAAGGAAAGTAAAAAGAAATAACTAGGAAACAATAACTCAACTCGGACTCGTGCCGTGACAGGAAAGATGATCGGATCCGTGTCACGGTAGGAAGGCGGAGGCGGAGTTTTAGGGTTTATGGTGGCTGGGTGTATGGCGGCGGAATATGGTGGCGGAACATGGTGGCGGTGATCTGCGAGGGTGGAGGTGACTACTATGATCAGAACTCGAAACTCTACGGGACGAGACACTAAGACCAGCAACTTGACGCGATGATGCAGACACAAATTCAACAATGCAAAACTAAAAAGATAATGCAAGGCGTAGATTGGTGATGGGATGAATCTAAACTCTAACTGTGTTTTTAGATTTTCCGTGGGGTATAGGTAAAAAAACAGATCTAATCTACGAAAACAGTAAAATCTCACCGAGCAACCTGAAATCTGATACCACTTGATAGGGCAAAGGTGTACGATCTTTCGATGAGATGGTGATAGTCGATTTGGTGGAGTTCGGGCTTGACGATCAGACTACACGTACGAGCACGAGCGCCAATGCAATCGCTAGGCCAATCTCCTGGAGGTTACCGATCCCGTGGGAACACGATCAACTTGACCAGCGAGGGTCTTAATTCCTACCTGAAATCGAGAACAAGTAAGAACCAATATTGCAATCAAGATATTGCGGATTAAGAGGAAAGCTTTATTGAAAAGGTGGGATCCTGTATAGGGGTGAAGTACAAGAGGCCTCTGCGACGCTCGAGCCTTGGCGAAGTTGCTACGATGGCTAACTTAATGTCTAAACAAAATCCGAGTCTAGGGTGACGGCTATGGGGAGTATTTAAGGAGGAAATGGTGGGGTTTCGGCCAACCATGGAAGTGGTGGCCGAATCCAACCCTAGAAGTCCTTTTCCCCTCAAATACGGACTCTAAAAAGTGTCTATTTAAAATCCTGCGAAAATTACATGGGCTTGGCCCAAAATAAAGGTGTTGCAGCACCATATTAAGCTATGGACGAATTCGTGAAGTATTAATCTTGAATATTTCGTCCAAGCCTTCTTTCTTCATTATGGTGGCCTCAAAGTTCTGAAATCTTCATCTGTGACCTTCTCTTGGATCATCACATGCTTGCTGCCATCTCCATGCATGGCCATGCTCCAATGCTTGTCCCTCTCATCCATGCTTGGTCCATCATTCCTAAGAGTAAGAAATACATTTGATTTAGGCAGCATCATATTCTCATGTATGTGAGGAATAGTTCCAAGAAACGAAAGTACCTGATAGTTAAGTTGTTTGGCACGAGATCTTGTGATGGGTCCTTGTATGTGTGTGGCTGTAGGTACAACAGTTGTATCAATAGAAGGGATGTCCACATCAATGGGCCTCCTCGTCGACGTGCAAGAGTTCGAAGACCGCTTGAAGCTATTGGATCAGAGGAGAGGATCGATGATGGGGCGAGTCACCATTTACCGCAACCGTGCTCTCGGGCACGAGCAACTTATGCGAGACTACTTCGTGAAGCACCATCTGACATACCCACCTCGCATCTTCCGGAGAAGGTACCAAATGCGCCATAGTTTGTTTGTGAAGATTGTTAATGATTGTGAGGCCGCCTCGGATTACTTCAAGCGTCGTAGGTCCGCCTCCGGTCAATTGGGGTTTAGTGCGTACCAAAAGATATCGGCGGCAATGCATGTGCTCGCCTATGGCATACCCGCGGACTATACAGACGAGTATCTTCACATTGGACAAGCTACAACCACGGAGACCGTCCGAAGGTTTGCAAAGTTGGTCATCCGGTTATACGGTGATTGGTACCTTCGGGCACCCAACGAGGAAGATACAAAGAGATTGATGGAGATGAATGAAAAAAGAGGATGGCCGGGGATGCTTGGTAGTCTTGATTGCATGCATTGGACATGGAAAAATTGCCCCAAATCATGGCATGGAATGTATTGTGGCAAAAGCAAGGATGCAACCATTGTGCTAGAGGCCGTGGCATCGGAGGACACATGGATTTGGCATGCATTTTTCGGTTTGCCGGGAACACTCAATGATATCAATGTGCTCAATAGATCTCCTTTGTTTGCAAGATTAGTTTCCGGGGATGCTCCAACTTGCAACTACAAGGTCATGAACAATGAGTACTCAATGGGATATTATCTCACCGATGGCATTTATCCCGAGTGGGCAACTCTTGTGAAGTCCATCAAGGATAAAAATGGTGTGCCCCTAAGCAAAAAAGAGGCTCATTTCACAAGGGCACAAGAGGCAGCCCGCAAAGATATTGAGAGAGCTTTCGGTATTTTGCAAGCAAGGTTTGCCATAGTCCGGGGTCTAGCTCGTTTTTGGGACAAGGACACTTTGGAGAACATCATGAAATGTTGTGTGATTCTACACAACATGATCCTAGAGGATGAGAGATGGTTAAACCTCCCTTGTTTCTATGACAATGTTGGCACCCGTGTGCAACCGCAAAGGAACCCCAATCGCGTAGAAGCTTTTCTTGAAGCACATCGTGCGATTGAGAATGCAAACACTCATTGTCAACTCCGGGATGATCTTGTAGAGCACCATTGGCAGTTGGATGGGCGGCGCCAAGGCTCATGATGTGTCTTTGTTTCACTTTGCTATATCCTATTTGCTTCGAACAGTTTCTTTAATTTGCAAAAAACATTGTTGTAATAATTGGAATGATTATCTTGTGCTTGAGAGTACTATTTGGTGTTGTAATAATAACTAGAATGATTATTGTTTGCTTCATATGGTGATATTTGTGATATGAAACTGTGATAAGGGTTTGAGGGTTGAGGCAAATACTAGAACCCTCGAACCCTCAGTTTTAAGGGTTTGAGGGTTCTAGTGTTTGCCCTCGACCCTTAGATTTAAGGGTTTGAGGGTTCCAGTAAAAGACCCCTATTTTTCACACCCCACAAGTGCTCGAATGTGCCAATTCTCGACCCTTAAACTTTTAAGGGTTTAAGGGTTCTACTAGACATGCTCTAAAGGTTACACGCTCACAACCATTCTCAAGGAGTAAATGACATTTGCCAACCTGAATACAAGGAAATTATGATTTAAAAGAGAAAAGTTGACACAAAAATCAGCTAAGAAATTAATTAAAAATAGAGGGTGGGTGGGGGTGGGGAGGCAATCAGGGTTTCCTCGCGGGACACTGCACAGGAAACTTAGGCGGATCTACATGCCTCATTCCAGGGCCAAGCCGACAAAATCTGGAACCATGTGCGAAACTCTAAAATAAGGCCCTATGACACTAGCAAAATTTAACTATTCAACAATTATTATGTATAGAATAGAGTATTTTATATATCAATTGGATATATAAATAAACATACCTATTAAACTCTCGCAACAGGTGAAATATTCAAGTTAACATCCACATTAATGTTTGTCGACTATCCACAGAATCATTGTAAGAAATAATGGAAAGTGTACGGGTAGAAGGATCAACTGACTGATTAGGGTTCGGAAGACACTTGTAACTTTCTTTTTTTGATAAACATATTATACTATAGCTTAAGCCCGAGCAAAAGCGAGTCATCTGAGGCCATCTACCCACGCCCGTGTTTCTGGCCTATACTATAGCTTAAGCCTGAGCAAAAGCGAGTCATCTGAGGCCATCTACCCATGCGTGTGTTTCTGCCCGTTTGACATTCACTCTAAGTTATCTCAACCATGCAGTTTCAGGTGTTACCAAAGTCTTACGAGTTGTTCCCTCCCGTCCTTGCCCCCGCCCCATCTCGATCCCGTTCCCCTCCACCTGAGCTCCCGCCCATCCTAACCCCTCCTCCGTCTCCCTAGGAACGTGCGCCACCCCCTCCGATCCAGAGCTCTCCCCCTCACCTTCTCTCCCTCTGCCCCCTCCACTCACGAGGCCACCACCTCCCGTCCAGCTACCGGATCCAGCGTCGTCCGCATCTGCTTCCCCGCCTCGAACCTTGTAGCACCCCGGGTAAAACCACTACTAGAAATCGTGTGTCTTGTCTCTGTGCACCATCATACATCTACATGCATATTGTTTGTTTAAAACTATCTTGCTAAAAGCTTATTTTGTTTTCTAGATATTCCCTCCTTTGTGCAAACCAAAACCGTCGGTCCGTCCAAATCTTTTATTTTGTCTAAACTATTTATCAAAATAGTATCCAAAAGAAAATACATAAAACAACAACAACAACATATTTTTATAAACTGGGGGAGGCCGACCACCGGTCAGGCCCAAAAGTCCCATCCAGCTACCGGCCTACAACCCCAGGAAATAAAACCAAACCCTAGACTACCCCAACTAACCCTAATCCTTCCTCACCCCCATCCTGCCGCCGCCACCCAGGACACGCGCGCAGCCATCCCCACTCCCTCACGCGAACACGCAACACCACACACGCAAACACCACGCACGCACACAACACCTCGCACCTCTGCCTACACCACGCAGCGAGATCCCACCCGGGCCCCACAATCCCGATCCCTAATCCCCGTTCCTCTCTTCGTCGACCCACCCCTCGATCCTGTATCACCTGGAACCGCCGCCACCGTTGGTTCCCTCCCGAGCTCGGCCCTGTCCGCCGCGGACCCTTTGCGTCCACGCTGACCTTCCTCTCCCCAACGGCGCCCCTCCCCCGCTTCTCTTCTACAGGAGCTTGTGTCGTCGCCTCATGCTCCGCGCGTGGTGCCCGTCGCCTCCGGCCGGCCACTCCCTCCTCCAGCGCCAGTCGCCTCCTCCTCGGCCTCCTTCTGCCCGGCCAGCATCCGCCCGACGCCGAGCCGCTCAACCGCTTCCTCACCGCCACCGACGCCCCTCACCCTCGTCTCCGTCGTGGCCCTCACTCCCGCAACCTCAGTGACGCCTCTCCTCCGGCCGACTCTGCCAACGCTCCCAGAGCTCGTCCCATCGCCTCCCTCTGGTGCGGCCCCATTGCTGGCACCGTGCGCCTCCTGCCGATGTCGCCTCCACCCCTGTAGTTCGATCCCGTCGCCACCGGCGCGTCGCCACCCTGTCGCCTTCCTGCTCCGACAGCGTCGCCAGGATATCTATCCGCCAGGCCGCCGTCGACCTCTCGTGTGCTCTGCCTCCAGCACGTGCCAAGAGATGCCACACTGCTTGCTGCGGTTGTGTTTCTGATTCTGCAAAATGCTTCTGCTACCCAGGGCGTGTTGCTGCCTGACGTCGGTGGGTGTATGGGCATGTTAAAGTGGTGTTTTGAATGCCCACACCGGCTACCTTCGCCTTTGATGCCGACAAGATCTCCCGATGTTGTGCACCCTTACTGCCAAGTTCTACCACCCCGAGGGCCAACACCCCAGACGCCAAGTCCTCCCCCCGAAGACCGATCCCGGCGAGATCGAACCCCGTCGAACCCTAACCAAGATCGTCGAAACCCAAGTGTGACCCCTTTTCCAAGACCAATACTTTTATAATATATATATATACTTGTTGCATATTAAATTGGTCATGCATGCATACATGTTTGTGGGAGTTTGGAGATATTTGGTGGATTCACCTAAATTAAATATGGGGTCCATATGCGGGCGATTCTAGTCTTACTTTGGCCCCATTTAAATTTGTGTAGAAAACCGGTGATATATTTTGCCATGTTAAGACAACATTTAAATTGCGGGATATCTAAACAATATGAACTGTCTAATTAATTGTCGGGACTCCGGTTTCGTTTAATATTGCCTAATCGCATCGCATCTTTGCCATGTCACGCATCATACATGCATCATGCCCGATCTTTTCGCGTAGTATTAAATAGTGCATCTGGTGTTTCTTCTAGTGATTTGCTTCTTCACGGATTAGGCCGATGAGTTGATGCGAGTGTCGACCCGATCTTTGGTTATGAAACTTCGCCAATGTTTTCAGGCGAGCATTCTCCCCCTTTCTACCTATTTTAATCTTATAGTCTTTATTTCCTCCTGTTGATCTATTGCTATCTGTGTTGCGATGCTCTAGTTTTCGTACCCGGGATATCCCTTGCAGCCTTATATTGCCTTGGACACATCCTATTACCTGTTGTTTGGTAGATAGTTGGACTTGCGTGTCGTAGTCGCTTGCTCAAGTGCTGTTGCGTGTTGTCAAGTACCTCAGTTGTTGGAGAAATGCCTTATGCTTTATGTTGGAGATGATCATGGCTTTAATTACTGTTTAATCACTAAAATTGAAGTAGGTAAATGCAGAGGCACCGGTGGGTAATAGACAATATTTGGTTTTTAACCGTCCACTGGTGTCCCGTAGGACCCCGAGTTCTTGACACCTGTTCCGAGATCGAGCGCGCTAACCACAGGTGGGGTGTGTGGGCACCCCCATCGATTAGTACCTGATTTCAAAGTACTGTACCGGGGGCCACAAAGTAGTTTGGGGATTTATTACTATCCTGTACTTATGCCATGCTTTACTGTTTTATTTACGATTGCGCGTGGAGCGCCTGTACTGTTTTGGAACCAACGTGGAATGTTTTCGCGGTATCGACAAGCCCAGTCACACTTTCGGGTTCCCAGTCGTTTACAACCATTGACACAAACCTCTGGGTCCGTCTCGGAGCCGGCCGACTTCGTTGCGGGTAGCTTAGTGGGGTGGCCCCCATGTGCTTGCTTTGGGTCTAGGAAACGTCGTGTCCGAAACCCCGTCGACATACCGTTGGGTGTATGTTTTGTGATCTTGTACCTACCTGATCTGACAACAAGGGTGTAGGTGCGTGTGGAAACTTTGGTGGACCCCTACAGGGTTAAATCTTTTCGAGAAGCCGTGTCCACGGTTATGGACGACTTGGAGCACAGTTCTCGATCATAGACAACTATAACTAAAGTTTACTGTTATAATTTGACTTGTATCCGATATGACTAGTAACCAGTTTCACTACAATGGAATGGCTAAATAAAAGTACCAACAACTGTTGGGTTTGGGATATCTCATGCTAATTGTATCTGACTAGTAAGTGACGCAACTACAACGGAATGGTTAACTAAAAGTGCCCACTGTTTATTATATCAGGATGACTATCTATACCTGACTAGTAATTGCTGCAACGATAACTGAATAAATAAAACTGTCAACGGTGTGAGTTCCTCGGTTGACTTCCTCGTTTGGTCTCGAGGGGGGAAATACCAGGATGGGTATGTTTGGTGGTAGTATCAGGTTGGTTCCGAATAGGTCTTTCTTACCCCTCTCTGATAGCCGCTAGTTATATCGAGTCTCTATAGGTTGTTTAGTGCATGCCGCGCTGCCGCTTCAGTCCACCATACCTATGTAGGCGAGGACCGCCGAATTCTAGTCTCGCCGTGTACTGGCCTCAGTACTGACCGCTCTCTTTTTCCTTTGCCCTTTGTCGGCACCCCTTTTGTTTTTAGCAGGTTTTGAGATCGACGTCGTTAACAGGGTTACCCTTCCGTCTTGGCCTGGGCAGGGTTATGGACGCCATTGGTTATTCTTCAGGGCTCTTAGCTCAATTTGCATCTTGTCCGTACTCGGACGCTGTATCGTTTTCAAGGTGATTTGGATATTTGTACTGTAAAAATCTGTATTCTTGACTCTTTGAGTCGCTGTTGTATATATATGTTTTGTGGGTTCCATCGAGGACTATTGTGTAATGATATTACTTCGTTTTCCACCCGCACGCAAGTGCCTGGTGGGCACCTTTGAATCGTTTCTATGCGGGTTTGGCGGGAAGCGCTGAGACTTGCATAGGGCCGATTCTGAGGGTGTTACAAACCTGCCCATACCGATTAAACATTGCCCCCGACCTCATGCACCAGTCTGCTTCCACGCTTTGCAAGTGGTGAGGAAGATAAGGAGGAGGTGAGCGCGTGGGACGGTGGGGGTGAGAGAGAGGGGCGGCGCGGGTAGAGACGCTCCTATGCGGGACTGCGCGTAGATGTCGCATCATCCTCATCGCTTTGACAGGGACAAGCGGCGAAAAAAAAGGAATTGAAAAGGAGAAGGCCCCTCTGCACCCGAGCTTTCCATCTCACCTCCTCTCCCTCCGTGCCCTCCACTCACGAGGCCACCGCCTCTCGCCTAGATCCCGCATCCAGCATCGGGCGCCTTTGCTTCGCCGCCTCGAACCTGCCCAGTATTGATTCAACATCGCCCCTGACCTCACGCACCCGTCCGCCGCCACGCTTTGCCGGTGGTGAGGAAGTTAAGGAGGAGGTGAGCGCGTGGGGCGGTGGGGGTGAGAGAGAGGGGCGGCACGGGTAGAGACTATCCTATGCGGGACTACGCGAAGATGTCGCATCATCCTCATCACTTTGACTGGAAAAATCAGGGACGAATGGTAGAAAAAAGGAATTGAAAAGGAAAAGGCTCGCGAGGCATGCGAGGACGTGGCACGGAGCAATTGGCCAAAACCCGGAATCTACAGTAACCGAATGGAATAAGCGCTGAACGAAAAGAGTGGAGCGCTAACATGGCGAGAAAAGGTGGCGCCTTCGAAAAAAGGTCGCGTTTAATGCCACTTCAACAATTAATATGTATGTATTCCTGAAACAAAATAAAATAAGCTGATTTTAGCCCCTCTTAGGCTCTGTAACTAAATTTTCTTTTGAATATATTAGCATATGTCGAGAATACATGAGATGCTTGTGTAAATTGATACATGTTCTACGTTATTATACAATTTCTACACGAGTTAACAAAAATTCCAGTGCCCCTGACTTGGAGCATGCTTTATGATTTATGAACAAGCAGGTTCCATCGACTAAGTGGGTCCAAAAGAAATGTCATAGCTTCTATTTTTAATTTTCATGTATATAAATTATCAAACTTGATTACATATTAGATCTTTTATTGAACTAGTGAATATTTTGGAATATAACAAGTATAACTCTTGCATAGAATTAGTATATATGTAATCTGGTTGTCTATATTTGACTAAACTAAACATTTAATAATCCAACTACTTATAAGTGTTCAATACAAAGTTGTGCCTTCCCTTGGAGATCTACAATCCAAATAGTTGCAAGCTAAAAATTTAATAATCCATCTACTTTTGAGGCAGTTGAACAAGGTTACGGTGTGATCTTCATAAGTTAGCTTGTTTTGACATATTAGTTTTTTAACTTGATCATGTAACATGCCAGTTTCTTGTGGTACTTAAATTGGTCTATTGCTTGATGTATTTTTGTTTGAAGTTTGCTCGATGCACATTTTTGTTTACTCGAAGAAACACTGGTACCCCTATGTTGGTTATGAATTTTAATATGAAATAAGGGTCCGCTTCTTGCGTCTAATGTTAGATCTCTCAATTTCAGACATGTCTAACACGTAAATGACACGTTTTTCTTTCAATTAAAATATTCAATTCTGCATATGCTCATATATTTAATTTATGGTAATACAAACAAAATAATACATTGACCGTAGGTGGCGCGGCAAATCGCGCATGACCACTAGTATCCATTGACCCTCTTTGAGATTGAATTAACTCATATTCCTCTTATTTTCTCTTGCGTTTTTTTGATAACCGGATTTCTGTTTTCCCATGTTGACTCTGATTATGATTCTTCAAAACTATATACTGCACAAAAAGATGAATAATAAATGATTAAAGGAGACCAAGAACACTAGGGCGGATAGATATGGAAGAACAAAATATACAGGTTGAGTGAAATAGATACACGCAGCATGCACCTTGCAGGATTGTGATCATCAGATCGACAATCGATCAAGGCAACCAGTTTTCACGGATCGACAAAAAATTAAACGAAGAAAGAGATTGTCGGCGTCTTGCAAGACGAGGAACTGACCCTAGCATGCGCGAAACTCGCGAAATCTCGTCCAACTAACCTCCAACCAATGGCGGGCTTAGGAATTTCACAATGGGTATTCATAGTAAAAAAAATTAAGGAAGAAACAACAAAAAATTGTGCAAAAGTAGAACTTGATCTTGTGATCATTTGGATTGTAAACATTTGTCCTAACCAACTACTCCTATGCATACTTGTGCTAAAATTCTAATTAGTTTTTTATACAAGCATACTAAAATATAAGACACATCATATAATTTAGAAGTTCTGGCAAAACTTTTGGGTATTCAGCTGAATAGCTGAATACCCTTGATACAAGATGGGCCCGCCCTTGCCTCCAACGATCGATTTTCTAATGATCTAGGTAGTCCCGTAATCTCCATATCCATAAGACCCACCCTAGGTAAGGCTCTATTAGCCTTTTCACTTCCCGTTGCCAAATCCCAGCGGGATACATGCCATATTTCCACTCCCAGTCCGCTAGTCCTAGCGGGATATAGGTCGATTTTTTTCTCGATCGCATACCTATATAGGCTTATACCAAAATTTTGGGCCCTCCAGAATTATGGGCCATGTGCGGCCGCACGGGCCGCACTCCTGTGGCTTGGGCCTGCCTCCTTCTATATGTTTCGTTGTTGTTGGGACGGTCTTCGGCCGGTTTTGGTAGCATCACGACTTATCCTTCCTCGCTCTAATAGGGTTTGCCAAGTTGTGATGCTACCATGTGACACAACTTGGAAGCTTAAGAGATCACTACTCTCTACATCTTTTATTCCCACAACAAGGTTAGGCCACATCCAGATCTCCTAATCATCAAAGAAAGTACTCCAACACCTTTTACAAGAGCCTTCGAACCACAAGTCCCCAACCTTTACTCTTGTGGAAGATATCATATGCCAGTGCCAGATGCATTTTGGCCCCTAGACGTTGTATGTCTCTGAGGTTTGTCTTCTACAAAATCACCTAGGAAGACAACATGTGTGAAATACTGAAAATGGCCACATTTGGATCTACAAGTAAAAATTATGAAAAAACAGGCATTATTCATTTTCCAAATAGCACACAAAACAACAACTACTCATGTCGTCACCAGTTATCTAAGATCCCTACTCTTAAAGTTCTTAACTCAACTACACATATCCTCCACCCTATTAGGCATATTCATCGCCATGAGGTACAATAAACAACACTCCAGGCCACGTGGTGTTTTGAACTATGTTTCACGATGTCACATGGTGGAAATACGTTTTCTAACGTTAACGGGTCAAATTTGCCTTATTGGTTGGTTTAGATAACTTACATGCGTTTTGATCAACATGGTTTAGATCTTAACCTCCCTCTTCAAGTATTTTTTCCATAATGCAACGTCAGAATCTTCCTGGTGCATGTGACCCGAGTAGCAATGACCATGATTTATTTTGCCTTGATGGATCTGATCAAGGTGGGTTTGTTGTTGTATCCTGAGTTAACTTGTGCATTGTACTACCATTTAAGGATGAAAACATTTTGTTTAGCCATCATCGATTGGGTCGGGTAACGCAAAATCATTGATCTCTATTGGTTTACAAGAATATGGTGTCAACGTTCTTTTAGGATATATTTTTTATGTTGCATTTCGTACTTGATCGACATCATTCTTGTATAGCATATTTCATGTATTTGTTCTCAACTATTTTTTCGTCTTCATGGTTGAATTTTCCATGGCATATTTTGTTCCATGTAATAGAATATTCTTTTGTGCATCAACTAGATGCACATCTCGAGAGTTAGTCTAACAAATAAGTGACTTAGTTAATACATGGGGTTCTCCTCGAGGCACCACATCATTCCATACTATTAAAAAATGATCGCTTAATTTGTAATTCATGGCTAGAATTTTATCAGAAAATGCAAACAGGAGCCATTCAATTCAAGTTGTGGGAATTAGCTAAAAGGGAATTTCCCTCCCTAAGTGTATTTTAGGTGTTTGTTGACAACACAAGCAAGTTTAACCTTTTGCTAAGTGTTTCTAGGAAATTCTAATGAAAAGCACAAGGTGGTGATCGACCCCTCAAAAGTGGGAAATGTAAAGAAGGTTTCCGATGCTTTTTCCTTATAGCTTGAGTCGTATGAAATCCATACTATCAAGAGAGGTCGCTCTTGAGAAGGTTTGTGGGAAATCTTATCCTATGCACAAAACCAATATTGCACCCGCCAGCCTACATATTGCAATGGAGGAGAGTCCCCAAAAATCTAGCTATTGTTGGAGCTCCTAGTATGGAGACCCCGGTCTTCATAGACCAAAGACTATGGGAAAGTCCCTAGACTAAGTCCCCGAACTAGCAAAACCTAAGCTATGACAAGTATGTTTCTTTCAAATGCCAGTCCGGAGACCGGCAGACACTTCCCCGGAGACTCTTGCCTTGTCACTCACACTTCGGAGACTCCAGTCTTCCCGGCTGGATATTCTGTTGTCAGGCCACACCCTGGCTGGAGACTTTGGCCTCCCTAGACCGGAGACTCCTGTATGAGCTACCTACAACTGTTAAATTGTGGGGAACTTATAAAAGACTCCTTTCTTTCACAAGGAGGGGTGGTGACTTCCACTCTCTCTCCTCCATTTATGTTGAGCTTTCTTTCACTAGTTCTCTCTCCCTAGCCACTAGAACTTGATTCCCTTTTGGAATCAAGGGAGAAGACCTAGATCTACACTTTCACCTAAGGGATTTGATTCGCCCACTCTCTCTTGAGGAATTTGTTACTCTTGGGTTCTTGGAACCCTAGAAGGGAGAGGTCGCCCCTGAAGCTCTCTCTTGGTGTTGTAAAGCTTTTGGGTCATGTTGGGAGATTCTAATCAAGTCATGGAGAGTGTCGTGGCAAGTTTGCAAAGGTTTCGGTTTGCCACCTTGAAGGCCATCGCATAGTGGATCATGTGTCCACCTTTGTTGTGCGCATAGGGAGAATAAGGTGAGGCTCTGTGGCGTTGGTAGTCTTGTGTGGCGCCACACCTCTCCAAGGAATACATACTTCCCTTAACAAGGAAGAAACTTTGGGAATACGTCTTTGTGCCTCCATTGCGGTTACTTCTTTCCTTTACCCTTGTGTTGTTGTTTATCTTGATTGCTTACCATATAGGGAAATGCACTTAATTGTATGTCTACATAATTTTCCTTTGTGTCAAGCCTAGATTGAAAGATAACTAAAATTTGATTACCGACTGTTCACCCCCACTCTGATCACCATACTTGTACTTTCAATTGGTATCAGAGCCTCGTGCTCTTATTCGGGCTTTATAACCTAAGAGTATAGCCAACAATACTCCTCAAGTCGAGTTGTAAGGGTTGGGCGGTGAACATCAAGTAGCGCACATCATATCAAATGTTATATCAAGGGAAGAGCACCATGGGTACTTAAAGGCAATGGAAAACTCCTTGGTTAAGAGGCGGAGATGGTGGTTAAATTTCTTGGTAATAAATCTCGAGTGCCTAAGCTTCTCTTGCCAAAGATCCTTTAGCACAAATTGTATTGGATGAACCACCTCCAAAGATGGATACATCTGATACAAGTGATACGCATGAGGGCATTTCCACCTCAACTAACGGAAATAATGCATTGGGTGCTAGGATCCCTCCACCTTTCTCCTATGGCGATGATGAGGTGCAAGTCCTTCACCCTCATATTTTCATCTAATTTTCCTAATTAGCAATATTTGATGCAATCTCAATCTAGTTTCACAAGTTTCATTTTTTCATAAAATGTTTGACAATTTTACCATGTTTTAATCTGGTTTCATAAAAGTTTCATTTACTAGATTTATATTATACAAATTTCAAAAGCCTCACCAATCTCAAAACACCTAGGAGATGGTGGATGCGACGCTGGTATGTACCGGCACCCATATAATCGTTGGGTCGCATCATGGTGCAGATGCACACGACAATCTTTCTTTCGCCTTTTGTTTTGTTTTCATGTATGCCCTCGAGGCGGTTGGGATACTTTGTTCATAAGTGGAACACAGGAAGTATTGTTTCATATGTTAAAAATGGCATAAACTTTCTGGAAAAAATGAACATGAAAAGTTTATCATTCATACTATGCATTTAGACAAGACAATGTGCCCGGTCATGGGCTTACGTGATCCATGTGCTACCATTTATTGGCTCAATCACGAGTTCGCGGCCACATAAAGAGAGTGCATGGCCTCTTTGGATTATAAAAATTTCATTGGATTCATGTAAGATTCTAATCTTTACGATTTTTCCTCTTATGCATTGCCTTTTTAGATCAAAAGAATTGTGCCACCCAAATTCCTATAGATTTGATTTTTATGCCTTAATTCTATAGGAATTTGAACATCCACTACAACCTTATTTTTAAACTCAAGTGTGTAGGATTGAGGCATTTTTTCTATGGCTTTCTTGCATCTTATCCAAACAAACATTCGTATAGTTCCATGTGTTTTACTAATCCTCCGTTTCACACAAGCAAACCTGCTATGTATTTTATCGTTCTTGTGTTTTTCATCTCGCGATCCAAAGAGGCCCTAAATGCATGAAAATTCGCTCTGCTTCACTCGTTGCGCGGGCATGCACAGATTTTGTAAAGTTTGACCAGATATACATGAAAGATACCATCATGTATACAACATAAATGTGTGAAGTATATTTCATGATGATTCTAATGACCTTGAGTTGACATTGTAAATGTTGATATCTTTTTAGTATATACCCTGTCAAATTATAAAGTTTTACTTCAACCAATGCTAAAATGCAGGGCAATTTGGCATAGAGCTAGTATGTGTTTAAACGGGGCAATGCACCCGGGTCATGGGCTCTCCCTGACCGTGCGCTGCCGTTTATCTGCTCGGTCACGGGCACGAGCAAACAGTGTAGCAGTTCGCCGTGCTCCCGTCCGCCGGTGTGGCTGCCACACCGTCCGTCTGGCTATTCCTAGAAGGCAGACAAGCTAGCTGGTATGATGGGACGAGAAGTGTAGCAGTTCGTGAGGCAGACAAAGATGATATGAATCACAAGGAAAGCCCTCTAAGGAAGCCGATACGAAAGTAGTCTGCCTGCCTGCCTCCCCACAACACCGACCGAGCGTCCGAGTACGCCATGAATCGGTTCTGATGATCAGCTGTTTCCATGGACGGGACGGGATGGGTCATGGTCATGGGTGGCGGGAGTGGTATGGTAGGCGATCGATTTCCCGGCAGAGAAAAAGGAAACCATAGCCCGGCGCGGCAAAATTCGCTCCGCCTCCGCCGGGGACACGACACGCCTCCCGTTCCCGTTCCCGTTCGTTCCTTTCCTTTTCTCCTGCTATAATAGAGCCGCGAGAGTCTCGGCGCGGCCTCCCACACCCCTCCCGAAATAACAAGGACCGGCGCACGACCAGAACCAGCGAGCAAGAGCGAGAGAGAGAGAGGGAGGGAGCCTGCCAATAATGGACAATCAGAGCCAGAGCAATCCGTCGGCGGCCCTGTCGAAGGGCGCCCCCTCGCCGTCGTTCCGCCTCCGCAACGGCAGCCTGAACGCGGTGCGTCTGCGGCGCGTGTTCGACCTGTTCGACCGCAACGGCGACGGCGAGATCACGGTGGACGAGCTGGCGCAGGCGCTGGACTCGCTCGGGCTGGAGGCGGACCGCCCCAGCCTGGCCGCCACCGTGGGCGCGCACGTCCCCGAGGGCGCCTCAGGGCTCCGGTTCGAGGACTTCGAGGGCCTCCACCGCGCGCTCGGCGACGCGCTCTTCGGCGCGCTGGCCGACGACGGCGAGGAGGGCGGGCAGGACGAGGAGGAGATGCGGGAGGCATTCAAGGTCTTCGACGTCGACGGCGACGGCTACATCTCCGCCTCCGAGCTGCAGGAGGTGCTCAAGAAGCTGGGCATGCCCGAGGCCAGCAGCCTCGCCAACGTCAGGGAGATGATCTGCAACGTCGACCGCGACAGCGACGGCCGCGTCGACTTCAGCGAGTTCAAGATCATGATGAAAGGGATCAACCTCTGACGCGCACGTACGTACGTACGTACGTGCTTCTTCTTCTTCTTCTTCGCCCGAGAATCATGGTGCAAGGGAAAATCCTACACACGTTTATGTATTCCGTACGTACGTAGTAAGCTCGAGGAAAAACCTGCTGTTATTTGTTTCTTAAATTAATGTTCGCCGTCCACGATCGATGTGCTCAGACGCAATATATGTAACCTCTGAGACGACAAGAGATTGCAAAGGTTATCTAGGTTTCCTACGTGCGATTAATCTCCAAGACTTAAGACATGGCCCTTGAACTTCTTCTAATTGTGTGATGATGTGCACTTGTTGTCCTCGATTAATCCGATGGCATGATCTGTATCTTGTCCTCGGAACCCGTTGGTTCGCTGTGTGTGCCGCTCAAAGTTTAACATGTCGCACGGAGCGAGTTTATAGCATAAAACCATTATTTTTATATTTTTTTTAAAAAAATCATCAGTTTACGATTCTAATCTCATAAAACCACCACCCTACTGCTATTTTTTTTTTGCAATGTGCGCTAACTGGACGATTCAGGCCGATTGACACTGGATCTAACAGACGGGACCCATTCGTCGGACACGGCCGTTAACGACCGTTAACGGCAGGACTGGGTCCCACCCTTCTTTATATAGAACGCAACCCTGACCTGGGCAGTTACAAGGCCCATTGAACCCGACCCCGACCACGTCATTGAGCTCCACACCCGTCGCTGACGCATCGCCATCGGCGGACCATCCGCGAACTCCGACAGTCGTCTTCGCCATGCCCAGCTAGAGCGACGGCGAGTCGTCGAGCCCTTCTCTGCTACGGGTAAGTTCCCCAATTCTAGGGTTAGGGTTTAGGGGCCTGGTTTCTCAATTGAACTGGATTTCTTTGGATTTGAACCCATTTCTTTGCAATTTCCGTTCATTTAGGAGTTCGTACCTATGGACTATGCACCAGACACATGCGAGGACCCCCCCAGTTTCATCGGATTGCACTGGGTTGTCCGGTGAAGTGCCACGGGCATGGATTGGTGCCACAGAAGTGTGTCGCCTTTGAAGGGACAAACACTGAAAGAAGGTTTTACATGTGTCAGATAGGGAATGTGAGTTCTACTGAACTCAACAAAATTTTCATCTCTCAATTTTGTCATATCTGAAAATTAGTTAGGGTTAGCAGACCAGAAAAGTAGATATAGATGCTTGAATATGGATATGCTAGTATATAAAAACCTGGACATATATTGCAGTAGCTTGCTTGGATGTCAGTAGAACAATTTTATTGTACTGTTGGATATAAATTAGCTTCCTTGGGTATATATTTGGTTTGCTTCTATATTGTTGGATATAGCAATACAATTTTGTTCCTTGATTCCAGTTACATTTTTATAGGAAGTTTTGAATTGTGGTTTTGTGTCATGGGTTGATGAAGAAGAGTGGCTAGACACAATGAAAAATTCTTTAGATAGGTTGTGGCACATGTACTTTGAATCCAACAGAGTTAGGATTGAAGAAAGGATTGACAATGCTAAACTAGTGTAATAGCTATCTGATGAGAAAACAAAGATAGAGAAGAAGCATAACACCCCATTAGATGATGTGTGCAAGTTCATGGAACAAACAGAGAATAAGGTGATGATGGAGAAGTATAAAATTATTCAGTTTGGTGAGGAGGATGTTGGGCTTGTGGTTAAGGAAAGAGATGAGCTAAAGGTTGAACTAGAAGCTTTGAAGAATGAAGTGAATATGCTTAAGGAAGTGTAGAAATCTCAAGCAGACATTATGAAGGTGAGTTAGGAAAAATGGGATGAGGAGAAGGTGGCATTGAAGGCAGAGAAGAACAAGTTGGAGCATGTACTGTTTGATCTGTTCAATTTCACTAATGGTCTGAAGAAGAAGAAGGTGAAGAAGATAAAGGAATTGTGTGATGAGTGATATCTATTCTAGGCATGTAATATTGTGAAGCAAACGTTATCTATTTAGCTTACTGGTTTATGTAATGTTCTGTTGAATTCTAAGTACTTGTGTTGAGTTCTTAGTAGTGTGTGAACTATTTGTGTAATGTTATGTTGAGTTCTAAGTACCTGTGTTGAGTACTGAGTAGTGTGTGAACTATATGTGTAATGTTATGTTGAATTCCAAGCGCTTGTGTTGTTTTCATGCTGAATCATGTTATGCTACATTTTGTAAAACATTGTAGATACTATCTACATATCCTAGGCATTATCTATATGTTCTAAGTAGTGTGTGAAATGTGTATGCATTTTGTAAAACACGGTATGAGAACAATATAGTATTAAAACAACATAGTCTTACAGAAATATGGTTCCACCAGATAGTTTAAACAACATAGTCTTACACACCATAGTCTTACACAAATATGGTCCCACCAGATAGGTTTAAAGAACATACTCTTACACACATTGCTCAAACATGCGTAGTTTCAAAGGGACAAACAACATAGGACATCACTTCTTTGAGATTCTAGAGCCTTTGTAGTTGATGTGCTTCCCTGCATCGAGGTATCCCTGCATCCTATGTGTTAGTTTGGGCTCTCTGCCACTAGTCCTTGGTGCAAAGAAGGGTCTTCCAGCTGGGGTTGCCCTAGCAGGTGGTGGTGCATCTGAAGATGATGCTTGTATTGCCCTTTCTGAAGGACGCCTTGCTGCTAGTGTTTCCCTTGATGGAACTGAAGAACCTGCTGGTGTTTCCCTTGGTGCTGTAGGAGGCCCTGCTGGAGAAGAAGATGTTGTTGTTTCCCTTGGTGATGTTGCCCTTGAAGTGCATGCCTCCTCAGTGATGTTTTCCCTGTTTGACTACACAAACATTTTAGTGTACAATATTTATAGAAATATTTTAGTATACAATATGTACACACATAATGTAGCACCATATGAAGCATACTTACTTGGTGCCAACTTTTTCTAAGTTGTAATTTTGTCCTCAACTGCATAGGACATGAAGTGAACCTATGTCCAACAAATTTGCAGTTGCTACATGTGATACTCCCCATCCTTGAGCTATCCCTAGGTGCACACACCTCATAGTCACCTTTCCTTCTAACTGTTTGCTTCCTTCCTGGCTTCTCCCTAAAAACAGGTGGATCAATGTCCCTAGCATCTGTCTTAGGCAACTCATCGGGGCCAGGGATAGGGTATATGACATGATCGAATGTTCTCTATACATGGGTTTTTGAAGAAGTCATGTACATAATCTTTTGGGTGTTGCTTGATTTTGGAGATAACAGAGATAGCATGGTTGCATGGGATGCTGGTGAGATCCCATGCTTTGCATCCACAAGTCATGGCTCTCAAATCAAGTGCATGCACATTTGTCCCCTTTGTGCTAACTTGCCACACACCTATGTCAGCATTTTTGGCTTTGCATTCTCTAGAATATTTCTTTGCCTCTTCTAACTTCTCAGCATAGAAAGGAGTAATTCCCACCTTGTTCTTTCTGTTTTCTTCCTAACCTTACTGTACTTAACCATGATCTTGTCTTTGATTCCATCAAGCATTGTCCTAATAGGCTTACCCCTCACATCCAGTATCATCTTGTTGAACACTTCACATAGATTGTTTACAACCATATCAGTCTTGCAATTTGTGTCAAAAGCATGTCTACACCATGCTTCCACAGGGATTTGCATCATCCAATTGTAAGCTTCCTCACAATCTCTTCTCACCTGCTCCATTTCTTTTTGAAACCCTGATTTGGTATATGAGTAACTAGCATCAAAGATATGTTTTTTCAACTCTTCCCCTTTGAACCCAGCTGACTGAAAGTTAGCATAGATATGCCTCAAATAGAACCTTTGTAGAGAATTTGGGAATATTTTAGCAATTGCTTTAAGCAGACCCTAACAAACAAAAATATGTGTAATGAACATGTACATGCAAATAGAGAGAATATGTCTACATAATGACAACTAAGAAATATACAGAAATGCCCTAACCTTTTGCCTATCAGAGATGAAAGTGAAGCTACCAAACTTCCCTAGCTCTCCTATGCAATATTTCAGCTGGGTGAGAAACCACATCCAACTAGTAATGTCCTCTTTGTCAACAACACCATATGCTATAGGGAAAATGTTGTTGTTGCCATCTCTCCTAGTGGCAGCAAGGATTTGTTGGCCAGTGGTTAATTTCACAAAACAACCATCCAGACCTAATTGAAATGACAAGCATAATTATTAACAATTGGTAGCTGTAGTGCAAACATAAATTAAAACAAATGCAATGGTAGTCAATAGTAATTGTACCTATAAAGGGCATGCATCCATTTAAGAACCCTTTGAAGCATTCAAACATATGAAAAGACCATGAAATCTAGGATTGGGACTAGGATGCTCGACCAGTTCCTTGGTGGTGACAACACATCTACTGCCTGGATTAGTGTCTAATATTGCTTGTACATAATCCCTCAACCTTGTGTACTGCTTCTTTTGATCACCCATGACAACTCTAAATGTTTACTCCTTGCCCTATAGGCCTTGCTCCTTGGCACCTCAACTCTAAACTTCTGCTTTGCATTGTAAATGAGTGTCTCCACACAAGTGTTAGGATCAGTTCTCACTGCTTGCTCGGTCTGCAAAGCCAGCCAATCAATTGATACCCTGGTGTTATCTCCATGTGGAATACATGTTTGCACACTATTGAACTTTCTAATACAAAAAAATTTCTCATGGGCAGTTGTAGAAGCTAAACTGAAGAAGGGACATCCCTTGTATTCATCTGCACATTCCCCCTTTACTTTATAAGCTGCTCTCTCACTACACCATGCAATGATTCTATCTGAATTGTTTCTATGATATGCAAAGTTTATTAATTGAGCGATATGGAAATTCCTAAGAGAAGTTCTAATCTGATAGACATCCTTGAAGCACACTTTCAAAGCAAACTGCTCATGTGCATCTGCCCTCATCTCATCATACCAAATCTTCTTCTTAAGCTTCTTCGGCCTCCTCTAATTCCCTATTGGCAAAGAAAATTTCTTTACAAAACCATCATTATCACTGTTAGCCAATTCATCAGGACTGACCTCCTCGTCACCTAATGGCACAAAGAAATCTGGCTCTACTAGGTCTGGTTCATAATGTGATCTGCTAGCTAGTAGGCCCTGCTCTCTTTGGCACTACCTTTTCTGGAAAAAATCAACTTCATGGACTTCATCTTCTTCTGACTCTTATTCTTATTCTTATTCATAAATCTTTTCTACATCAGTTTCCTCTTCAATGTGATCTGGGTCTTCTCTCTTCCTCTTATGTTGTCTAAGTAGGTCCTTAATCAGCACATTTTCAGGATCTTCTTCTGTCCTTTGCCTCCTCAATTTATTCATCAGTTCAAGCTCCTTTGCAAGTGCTCTGTTATGATCTTCAAGGTTAACCTGACATGGTTTCCAGATCATGTCATCATATGAATCATCAAGCACATCTACCTCAGTAGAACCATATGGCACCTGCTTCTTTCCCTTGTCCATATTACAGCTATGTCGAGTGCCAATGAAGAGAACATCTGAAATATCAATAGCAACAGGGTAGAACACATCTTCTTCATCCTCACTAATGTGTGTTACTCCATCCTTGTCAACAGAGAGAAAGGTTGCCTCATTTACTGCTTGCTCAGCTTCCAAGTGATTCTGGTTTAGTCCAGCGGGAATATTAGAGTTGTGCTTAATGATTGTCAAGTTCAACACTTTTCTACTATCATACATTTCTATCATCTTCCGAACCTTTGACATGTTGTCCAATGCTTCCATTCCCTCTATTCCTTTTCCTTTCTCTCTAACATAGTAGATTGTATCTATGTAATCATACTCATGGCCTTCAATCAGTGCTCTCAGATTCAGTACAGTGATATTGGATAAGCACAAGGTCCTCTCTAAATTGTCTTCACCAAGGATATTAAACCTTATGTCCCAAATATCATCGTCCAAACTAAATATAGATAATTAAATAAATACATTCAGTTATCAAGGCACACACATTCAGTTAATATGGAAATGTGAGAAAGTACAGAAACATGGGATAATATATTCACTCTAGTGGTGATTTCCAATAATTAAGATTACATGCACAATGCTAACAATACTAATTTCATATATTATTGGCCCTCAAATATAGTTAACCTTGTTTTTCTATGCATAACACTGATTAAGAAATAACAGAGGATATGAAGTAGCAGAGAGGGAAGGGAACTCACTCGACGCCTCTAAAGAAGATCCCGACTGGTGGCTGGTCTTTGCCGGTGTGCTAGCATCGCATGCGCCAAAGCTGCCGCCACACCATGTGTCAGCGACCGCGTGCCGTCTCCAGGGGTTTGTGCAGACCCAGATTCGTATCTGCCGCTCGCCCAATCCATGCCCTCGTCGGACGAATCGTATCCGCCGCCGTCGAGAGAGTCGCCGCTAACAAGGGGGTTGTTGTCGCCGGGAGTACTCGCCGTCATCGGGGGATGGGGGTCAGGACGAGGAAGAGTACATGTGAGGCTGTAACTGAAACATACTGATACGTCGGAAACGTATCTATAATTTTTGATGTTCCATGCTCATTAGTATCTACTTTTCTTTGCTTTGTCTACACTTTGAGGTGCTTTTTACATGTTTTTTGGTACTAACCTATTAACAAGTTGCCACAGTGCTAGTTGCATGTTTTCTGCTGTTTTTGGTTTAATAAAATCTAGTAAAGAAATATTCTCAGAATTGGACGGGAAAAACGTCAAAGTCAATTACTTTCCGTGGGGAACAAGAATCTAGAAGACGAGATGGAGACGCAAGCCAGGGAGGCCAGACCCGCCTAGGCGTGGGTGGGCCCTGCCCCGCGCCTGGGAGGGTTGTAGGGCCCCTGGCCGCCTCCTCGGCCTCCCCCTTCGCCTATAAGAAGCCCCCGATGCAGAAACCCTAAGCACCCAATCAAATCTCCACGAAACCGTCTGTAGTCGCTGCCACCATCATCCCTAGATCGGGGAGGATCTGATGTTCTTCCCGGCACCCTGCCGGAGGGGAGATCATCCGGAGGCCTTCTCTCCAGTATGATGTGTGAGTAGTTCCACCTTGGACTATGGGTCTATGTAGTAGCTAGATAGTTGTATCTCCTCCTTTGTGCTTTCATGTATAGATCTTGTGAGCTCCGTTCATGATTAAGATCTAATCTATTTGTAATCATGCATGTTGTGTTTGCGGGGATCCGATGGATATTGAGATTATTATGTTGGTTTGATTAATGGTTTTGTCTTTATGATTCTATCATGTCTGTGTTGTTTGTGATCTTGCATGCTCTCCGTTGTTAGTAGCTATCTTGGCCAAGTAGTTGCTAGTGACTCCAAGAGGGGGTATTTATGCTCGATAGTGGGTTCATGCCTCTAGTTTCCAAGGAAAGTGACAATAATCTCTTCGGTTGTAGATGTGTTGTTGCTACTAGGGAGAAAACAACGGTCTCTTGTTCATGGAACATATGGACTGTTTACCTTACACACTTTGCTTAAAGCAGTTGTCTGTTGCTTGCAACTTAATACTGAAGGGGGTTCGGATGATAACCTGAAGGTGGACTTCTAGTCATAAATGCAGTTGGATGGCGGTCTATGTATATTGTTGTATTGCCCAATCGAATCTCATAGGATCTTTCTAACTATTAATTGCATTGTTATGCTTTGCTCAGTTCCTGTCAATTGCCCTGCTGTAATTTGTTTTCCCTTCATGCCATGTTGTTTATCTAAGGAGAGCACCTCTAGTGAAATATGGAACCCGGTCCAATCTTTACCATTGAAACATCTTCCGCTGTTACCTGTTTACTTGCTACAAACCATTACCTTCCACACCATACGTTTAATCCTTTGTTACAGCACGGTGAGCTTGACAACCTCACTGATTCGTTGGGACAAAGTTTTGAGTTTGTGTTGTGCAGGTCTCCACGTTGCTTGCAACACCTTTGAGACGTTTCCTTCCTCCTTTAGGTTCGATAACCTCGGTCTCTACTGAGGAAACTTGCTGTTGTGCTCATCACACCTTGCTCTTGGGGTTCCAACAAAGTGTCCCACATCAACACTGGGTGCGCGCATCAAGATTTCTGGCACCGTTGCCAGGGAGGCCAAGGACGTCTTCACTAGGGGAGTCCTTCACTTCCTTTCTCTTTACTTTATTTTTAGTTTGCTTTGTTTTTTCGCTTGGTTTTGTTTGCCTCTTTTCAAAAAAAATAGTCTAGTTTGGTTTGCTTGCTTTATTCAAAAACACAAAAAATAGTTCCTGCTCTAGCTACTGATTTTGGCTTGCCCACCTTTGCCAAAATAAACTCTGCTGAGAACACCAAGTTGTGTGACTTCACTAGCCCCAAAAATAATGATTTCCTTAGCACACCTATTTCTCCACCTGCTCCTGATGCTACCTTTTATGAAATTAAGCCTGCTTTGTTGAATCTTGTGATGAGAGAGCAATTTTCTGGTGCTGGTTCTGATGATCCTGCTGCCCATCTCAATAGCTTTGTTGAACTTTGTGAGATGCAAAAGTATAAGGATATAGATGGAGATATTATTGAGCTCAAGCTTTTTCTTTCTCCTTGAGAGGAAAAGCTAAAGAAAGGTTGCTTTCCTTACCTAAAAATAGTATTGATTCTTGGACTAAGTGCAAAGATGCTTTTATTGGAAAATACTATCCACCTGCTAAGATTATATCTATGAGAAGTGACATTATGAAATTTAAACAACTTGATAGTGAACATGTTGCTCCATCTTGGGAAAGAATGAAGTCCTTGGTTAAAAATTGCCCTACTCATGGACTCACTGCTTGGATGATTATACAAACTTTTTATGCAGGTTTGAACTTCTTCTCAAGAAATCTGTTGGATTCAGCTGCTGGAGGTACTTTTTTGGGCCTCACTTTGGTGCTGCAACAAGGCTCCTTGATAATATGATGGTTAACTACTCTGAATGGCCTGTTGAGAGAGCTCCACATGGTAAGAAGGTAAATTTTGTTGAGGAAACTTCCTCTTTGAGTGAAAAGATTGATGTTATTATGGCTATGCTTGTTAATGGGAAAGCTCCTCTAGATCCTAATAGTGTTCCCTTAGCCTCTTTGGTTGCTCAAGAAGAGCAAGTTGATGTGAACTTCATTAGAAATAACAATTTCAACAACAATGCCTATAGGAATAATTTTGGTCGCAATAACAATTATAGGCCTTATCCTCCTAATAATGGCAATTCCTATGAAAGCTCCTACAATAATGCTAGAAGTGCCCCCTCTGAACTTGAAGTCATGCTCAAGGACTTTATTAGTAAACAAACCACTTGCAATAAGACTATAGAGGAAAAACTTTTAACTGTTGAGAAAAATATATCCTCTTTGTCTGAAGATCGGTCCTCCTTGATTAATAAAATGGCTGCTAAACCTGAAACCATGGAAAATACCTTTGCTATTGCTCATGCCATACAAGTTACTATTGATGAAAATGTTAGGCTGTTATCTCAACTTCATGCTAAGTGGGAAAGGGAAGCTGAAATTGATAGAAACAATAGTGTATGCACCATCACCACTAAACCACAAGTAGTCCCTATTCCTCCTCCTACTATGCCTAAGCCTATTGAGCCTACTACTAGTGATGCTAAGTTTGATTTTGATATTGATGGTTGCAATATTTCTAAAGTGATTATGTTCCTACAAAAGCTTGCTAGAAGTCTTGATGCTAGTGATATGCATGTTGCTTTCATTAAACATATTACAGATGCTCTTGTTAAGATTAAGGAAGAGAAGCTAAAACACAAATCTTCTATTCCTCGGAAAGTAGAAGATAGTTGGGAACCCATTATTAATATGCAAGTGAATGACTTTGATCTCAAAGCTTCATGTGATCTTGGTTCTAGTGTCTCTATTATGCCTAGGAAGATTTATGAAATGCTTGATTTGCCACCATTGGAAGATTGTTATTTAGATGTCCCACTCAATGATAATGCTAAGAAGAAACTCATGGGGAGTATTAATGATGTTCTCATTATGGTTAACAATGCTTATGTCCCTGTTGATTTCTATGTTTTGGATGTTGAATACAATGCTTTTTGCCCTATTACTTTGGGAAGACCTTTTCTTAGAACAGTTGGTGCCATCATTGATATGAAATAAGGCATAATTAAATATCATTTTACATTCAAGAAAGGTATTGAACACTTCCCTATGAGGAGAGATAGGTTGCTTTTTGCTCCTCCTTTGAAAGCAAGATTTGATGTTAATGCTTCTTCATTTGAAAATACTTGATTCTTCTTGCTTCTTGTGCCTAACTTAAAAGCGTTAAAGAAAAAGTACTCGTTGGGAGATAACCCAAGAGTTTCCTTGAGTTTTGGAAGTTATTACTTCAGTAATGACCTCTCCTTATACTTTTTGTTTGCTTTTTGTGCCAAGAATGACCTCTAATGAGAGGGAAGTGATTTGGGGAGTTGTTGTCCCGAAACAGATTTCTATCCTCAACCAAAAAAAATCGTGAGGAGTCTATGTAACTCGGATTGAGCTCAAAATTTACGAATAAATCCCCCAGTATGTTAGATAACTTTAGTTAGTTCAACACTTTTTTATTTGAGCAACAGAAGATGTTCTAAAAAATCGATTTCTACCTGCTGGTCTGTTTTGACAGATTTCTGCCATTATTTGCATTTGCTTCTTATCGATTCCTTTTTTAGTTCTCTTTAGGTGAATTGAGATTTTTGAAGGAGTTACTACAGTAGCTTGTGTTTTTTGTGAAAAGCCTTGCTGTTTCAAAGCTTTTCCAGAGGTCTAATATCTTTTGAATAAACTAATGTTGCTAATGAAGATTGTGAGAAGTTTTGTGTGAAGAAAAAAAATCCAGGTGAAGAGAGAGAATGATGCAATGAGATAAAGAATGGACAAAAGCTCAAGCTTGGGGATGCCACCATGGTGTCACCCCAAGAAATATCCAAGAGGTACAAGCGTCAAAGCTTGGGGATGCCCAATACATCCCCTTCTTTATCAATAAAAAGCTCAGGTCTGTCTAGACACTTCGTTTTTATTGTTTCATGCACAGTTGTGTTGTTCTTGGAGCGTCTTAGTTTTCGTTTGCTTTGCTTAGGTTGTTTAGTTTAGTTGAATAAAGTAGTTTTGACCCCAGTTCTCGCTGTGTTGTTTTGCAAATAAGTTTCTTGGTGTTGGAAAGTAGTAAGTTCTTGCTTGAAGTGCAAGAGGAGCTTGCATTGACTCTGACTTAGACTTTAGCATGACATGCTAGGTGTTGTTTTGACCTTATGCTTAGTGATTATTGCTATAGCATGTCTTGTTCCAAACAATTGGGATTGCTTAGTGTGTCTTGAAGAAATTATGCGTTGTTTTAGCATGCAAAAGCATAGTATTGTGGTATTCTCCTTTGATGCTTTGTTTGGGTTGACTTGGCACATGCTCACACCATGTTATGACTATGAACAAGTCACCATAGCCTCTATGATCATTTAGTCCTTGACTTGTAGTACCACTCTATGCTTTTATTAGTAATGCTTTGTTGCTCTGCATGATTATGGCCATTATGCTCTCTTAGTTGGTTGCTCCCAGTCTTTTGCTAGCCTCCACTTACATGAGTAAGTTCTACTCATGATTCCAACTCCCAAAAAACCAAGTTATTCCAAAGTGTCCACTATAAACTCCTATGCATGGTGTGTTACACCATTCCAAGTATATTCTTGTTTTCAACTATCTTCCAATTAAAAACTATTTTGTTATGTGAAAACTTAGTGATTAAAGCCCTCACAAACTTGATGGCACACTTTATATTCTTTGCCCCTAATAAACTTGAACCATTGTGGTGCTATGTTGTATATGCTTGCACTTATACGTTGGAATTAGCAGAACCGTGCTATCACGAGGAACGTTTTCAACATTGCACTTGTACTTTGTACTCAGTTGATATCATGCTCTTTTGTTTGTGGTTGTCACCGGTGTGAAATAAAGAGGTAACTTGTAAGTCCATGGAGTTTGTATTTTGTGTTAGAGAAACGCCTGGGCCGCTAGCCTAAGCCATGGCTAATCATGGTGGAAACTTGCAACATCACCATAGTGACATCTATGAAGCATTCTTCTTATAAAAAAATAGACACATTGAGAAAAGAGGAAAGAGAGAAAAAAGAACCATATTCCCATGGTTAATAAGAAGATTGCTAAGATGCTCATTGTCTGCTTGCCTTGTCATTTTGGTTATGGGATAGCTCATGTACCATGTGAAGGGGTACCCCGTTGGCGGTTCTCAATGATATGCAAATACTTACAGTGACAAGAACTTACAGGTGACTAAAGTTGAGTAGCATGAGGTGTGGCCCTCATTTTAAGGGACTTGAGATTGCCAGCTTATACTTCGTCAAGCATATACTCCCTAGTTTGTTCACTTTAACCTTAATCACTTCAAGATGCTTATGATAGGGCAATGAGGGCTGAAAGCTAACAAGTGCCATAATTTTTGGAAGCGCTTTTTGAAACTTGAAATCCCTGCTTTCTTTACAAAAGGCCTTTCTTCCACCACTATTGAGTCTCCACCTTCTACCTTTAGGCACCATTAAAAGAGCATAGTTGTCATTCTGTGTGCAGTGTTCCAAATATTATTGATTGATGCATATTGTGATATTACTTGTTCTTGTGCTATTTGTTTCTAGTCACCCTTGTGAACTTTGAAGGTGCCCTATGCATCTATATTGCTACTCTATGAGGGACAAGCTGATTGTCACTATGCTATGTTTTCTATATGTGAAACAAACAAACGTTTTTCAATGCATGTTATTCATGATCTTTGTTTGTAGCCTTTCATGTTGCATGCATAGTTACTATGTCCTATTGTTATAACTCCATCTTTCATGCACATGTTTAGAGTTCTTTGATCCCAGCTTTCAATGCTTGCAAATGGTTGGATCTTTATTGTGAGGGTGCATGTCACCTCAAAAATTATTCTTTTATCACTTACCTACTCGAGGACGAGCAGGAGTTAAGCTTGGGGATGCTTGATACGTCGGAAACGTATCTATAATTTTTTATGTTCCATGCTTGTTAGTATCTACTTTACTTTGCTTTTTCTACACTTTGAGGTGTTTTTACATGTTTTCTGGTACTAATCTATTAACAAGTTGCCACAGTGCCAGTTGCCTGTTTTCTGTTGTTTTTGGTTTCAGAAAAGCTAGTAAAGAAATATTCTCGGAATTGGATGGGACAAACGTCAAAGTCAATTACTTTCCGTGGGGAACAAAAATCCAGAAGACGAGACGGAGACGCAAGCCAGGGAGGCCAGACCCCCTAGGAGCAGGTGGGCCCGGCCCCATGCCTAGGAGGGGTTGTTGGAATTATGCCCTAGAGGCAATAATAAAGATGTTATTATTATAATTCTTGTTCATGATAATGTTTATATTCCATGCTAGAATTGTATTAAGCGGAAACTTTAATACTTGTGTGGTTTGTGAACAACACCGTGTCCCTAGTACGCCTCTATGGACTAGCTCATTGATCAATGATGGTTAAGGTTTCCTAACCATAGACATGAGTTGTCAATTGATAATGAGATCATATCATTGGGAGAATGATATGGTGGACAAACCCAAACTAAGCGAAGCAATTAGATCGTGTCATCGTGTTCGTCTTTGCGAAGCTTTTCTTATGTCAAATATTGTATTCCTTAGACCATGAGATAATATAACTCCCTGGTATCGGAAGAAAGCTTTGAGGTCATCAAACGTCATCCTATGAGAGGATGATCATAAAGGTGTCTCTCAGGTGATCGGAAAGTATCTGTTGGGTTGTATGTATCGAGATGGGATTTGTCCCTCCCAAGTCGGAGAGATATACTTTGGGCCCACTCGGTAATCAATATCAACACCGCTTGCAAGCATGTGGTTAAGGAGTTAATCACAAAGTGATATCGGATTACGGAACGAGTAAAGTACTTGCTGTGAACGAGATTGAACTAGGTATGACGGTACCGACGATCAAATCTCGGGCAAGTAAAATATCGCGAGACGAAGGGAATATATATATGGGATTGATTGAATCCTGGCATCGTGGTTCATCCGATATGATCATCGATGAATGTGTGGGAGTCAATATGGGTTTCCAGACCCCGCTGTTGATTATTGATAGAAGACCATGTCTGCATATTCTCGAACCCGCAGGGTCACACACTTAACGTGTCTCGACGCTAGGATAGATTGGATAATTGGTTTATGAGTTTTTGTTCGGAGTCTCGGATGGGATCCGGGACATCAAGAGAGGTTCCGGAGTGGTCCGGAGAATAAGATTCATATAAGGCAGTGCAGTTTTTGGAGTTCGGAATTGTTCCGGGTTAATCGGTATTGTACCGGAAGCTTCTAGAACCTTCCGGAAGGGGACCAACATGGCCCCACCTTCCGGGAGGGGGCATGGGCCTATGAGGGAGTGCCCTGGCCGCATTGGGCCAGGGGCACAAGGCCCCATAGGGCCCAGCCGGCCAAGAGAGGTTTAAACTCGAGATAGACCTTCTAGAAGGGGGGGTTTCCTTGCCCCCACTCCTTATCCTTTGGGGCCGCCGGTTTGGGCTTGGGGGAGGGTCTAGGGCTGCGCCCCCCTCCCCTCTATATAAACAGGGGTGGGGGCGCACCAACCCCCCACACCTTCCCCTCCAACCCTAGCCGCCCTGCTGCCCTTCTCTCTCCCTCCCGACTGCTTGTAGGCGAAGCCCTGCTGCAGAAATTCTCCACCAATTGCACCGCGCCGTCGCGTTGTAGATCCAACCCATCTCTCCACCATACTTGCTGGACCAAGGAACGAGGAGACGTCGAGGTGCTGCACGTGTGCATCTCACGGAGGCACCGCCACTTGTGGTGCTGGATCGGATCGGATCGCGAGGAGGAGAAGCGAGTATGACTACATCACCCACGTTCTGACGAACGTTCCGCTGTGCGAATCTTCAAGGGTATGAAGATCTAATCCAATCTCTCTCGTTGTTTGCATCTCCTAGATTAGATCTTGGCTTTCCCTCTGTTCGCATCCGTAGAAAATTTTGATTTACTATGCCGCGAAACCCTTCAGTGGTATCAGAGCTAGATCTATGCGTAGATGTGTTTCACGAGTAGAACGCAACATGGTTGTTGCGGGCGTTGATGTTTTCTGTTGCAAGCCTCTTGTTTGTGTTCTTCTTATGACGCGGGATAGTGAGATTGAAGCGGTCCAGGCCAACCTTACGCGACGTCGTTCGCGAGACCGGCTCCGCACTTGACGTGTGGCTTGTTCCACACATGCGGCTGGTGGATGTCAGTTTCTCTCACTATAGTTGTCATGGGATTAACACCGGAGTTTGGCAACCATAATATCACCGTTGTGGCTTTCCGTAGGTAAGAATCGTTCTTAGCATCTACTCCCATAAGCCACGTAAAACATGCAACAACAAAGTAGAGGCGTCTAACTTGTTTTTGCAGGGAGTGTTTTCTGTGATATGGTATGGCCCAAGATGTGATGTGTATAATGTATGCGATGATCATGTTTTGTAATGTTTCACGACTTGCATGTCGATGAGTACACAACCGGCAGGAGCCATATGGTTGTCTTGATAATTGTGTATGACCTGCGAGTCAACTTCTTATACGCCATGTAATAGCTTTACTTTATCGCTAAGTAGTTAGCAATAGTTGTAGTTGCTATTCGTGGTGGAGGCAATCATGGTGGAGTGATGGAGATCATGTCGGCACGCACAAGATGGAGATCATTGCGCTAAGATTGGCTATACCATGTCACATAAAGTTATATGCATGTGATGTTTATCCTTTTATGTATCTTATATGCTTAGATCGCGACGGTAGCATTATAAGATGATTCCTCACTTAAAGATCAAGATAAAACTGTGTTCTCCCCAACGTTGCGAAAGTTCGTCGTGTCCAAGCATCACATGATGATCGGGTGCTATAGACTCTACGCTCACATACAACGGGTGCAAGCCAGTTTTGCACACGCGGAAATACTTGGGTTTTACTTGACGAGCCTAGCATGTACAGACATGGCCTCAGAACACATGAACCGAAAGGTTAAGCATGAGTCATATGAATGATATGATCGACACTTCGTTGTGCACCATTGAAACCACATATCTTCTCGTGAAGATCGGATTAGGTGTGGTGAATTTGGATCGTGTTCACTAAACAACTTGAGGGATGTTGAATTTAGTGGGAGTTCATCTAGTAATTTGATTAAAAGTTGAACTAGTTATCATGAACATAGTCTAATTTGTACTTGCAAATACTGTAGATCACATGGCTAAGTCCAACTTCAACTTCAACGTTTTTGCTGAGAAGGAAAAGCTTAGAAATAATGGGTCTAAATTCACCAATTGGTTCCGCAATCTAAGAATGATTCTCTCTGGCGGTCAAAAGGACTATGTCCTTGGGAAAGCGTTAGGTGACCCCCCTGCTGCAACTGCGTCGGCTGATGAGAAAGCTGTCTATCAGTCGCGCAAAGATGATTATGGTGTGATTAAGAGCACCATGTTGTTTGCTATGGAACCGGAACTTCAAAATCGTTTTGAAGACTATACCGGGCCCTTTGAGATTCTCGAAGAGCTGAAAACCATGTTATACTCAGGCCCGTTCTGAGAGATATGAGATCTCTGAGAAGTTCTTTAACTGCAAGATGGAGGAAGGGAGTTCCGTTAGTGAGCACGCCATTAAGATGACGGGCTACACTCAACGCCTTGAGCAACTGGAATGCACGATTCCAGAGGAGCTCAAGATTGACAGGGTTCTGCAATCACTCCCTCCCAGCTGCAAAAGTTTTGTAGTGACTCATAATCAGATTGGTTCCACTGATATGATCACCGAGCTCTTCGCAAAGCTGAAGGCTGCAGAGGTGGACATCAAGAAGGATAATCATGTGTTGATGGTCAACAAGCCCTCCTTTAAGAAAGGTAAGGGAGCAAAGAAGCCCTTCAAGAAGGGCGGCGGCAAGCGCACTGCCCCTGCTGAGAAGAAGCTCAAGTCTGGTCCTAAGCCGGACACTGAGTGCTTCTATTGCAAGGACAAGGGTCACTGGAAGCGCAACTATCCGAAGTACTTAGCGGACAAGAAGGCTGGCACCATCAAAGGTATATTTGATATACATGTTATTGATGTTTTCTTTACTAGCCCTCGTGGTAGTGCCTGGGTATTTGATACTGGTTCAGTTGCTAATATTTGTAACTCGAAACAGGAGCTACGGAATAGACGGCGGCTTGCGAGGGATGAGGTGACGATGCGCGTTGGCAACGGATCAAGAGTTGATGTGATGGCCGTCGGCACGCTCTCCTTAGTTTTACCTTCGGGATTAGTTTTAAACCTTAATAAATGTTATTATGTGCCTGCGTTGAGCATGAACATTATTTCTGGATCGTGTTTATTGCAAGACGGTTATTCATTTAAATCGGAGAATAATGGTTGTTCTATTTATATGAGTAACATCTTTTATGGTCATGCACCTCTTGTGAATGGTTTATTTCTTATAAATCTCGAAAGGGATGAAACACACATCCATAACATTGAGGCTAAGAGATGCAAAGTAGATAGTGATAATACTACTTATTTGTGGCACTGTCGTCTAGGTCATATTGGTGTAAAGCGCATGAAGAAACTCCATTCTGATGGACTTTTGGAGTCTCTTGATTTTGAATCATTTGACACATGCGAACATGCCTCATGGGCAAGATGATCAAAACACCGTTCTCCGGTATGATGGAGCGAGCAACAGACTTGTTGGAAATCATACATACCGATGTATGCGGACCGATGAGTGTTTCGACGCGCGGTGGATATCGCTATTTTCTCACTTTTACCGATGACTTAAGTAGATATGGGTATATCTATTTAATGAACCATAAATCTAAAACATTTGAAAAGTTCAAGGAATTTCAGAATGAAGTGGAGAACCATCGTAACAGAAAGATTAAGTTTCTACGATCCGATCGTGGGGGCGAGTATTTAAGTTATGATTTTCTCACGCGTCTTAAAGAAAGCGGAATTGTTTCGCAACTCACTCCACCCGGAACACCACAGCGCAATGGTGTGTCTGAACGTCGGAATCGAACCCTATTAGATATGGTCCGATCAATGATGTCTCTTACTGATTTGGCGTTATCATTTTGGGGTTATGCATTAGAAACCGCTGCATTCACTTTAAATATGGCTCCATCTAAATCCGTTGAGACGACACCGTATGAACTGTGGTTTGTTGCTAAACCTAAGTTGTCGTTTCTTAAAGTTTGGGGATGCGAAGCTTACGTCAAGAAGTTGATGCCGGACAAGCTCGAACCCAAAGCAGAGAAATGCGTCTTCATAGGATACCCTAAGGAAACTATTGGGTATACCTTCTATCACAGAACCGAAGGCAAAGTGTTTGTCGCAAAGAACGGTTCCTTTCTTGAGAAGGAGTTTCTCTCGAAAGAAGTGAGTGGGAGGAAAGTAGAGCTAGACGAGGTTATTGAACCTTCTCTTGAATTGGAGAGTAGCGCAGCACCTGAAATTGTTCCAGTGCCGCCTGCACCAACAATAGAGGAAGCTGATGACAAGGGTCATGAAGCTTCGGACGATGCTGCTACTGAACGTCGCAGGTCGACAAGGTCGCGTTCCCCTCCTGAGTGGTACGGCAACCCTGTCTTGACTGTCTTGTTAGTAGAAGACAGTGAACCTACGGACTATGAGGAAGCGATGATGAGCCCAGACTCTCAGAAATGGCTAGAAGCCATGAAATCCGAATTGGGATCCATGAGCGAAAACCAAGTATGGACTTTGGTGGACCCTCCTAGCGACCGAAAGGCCGTTGAGTGCAAGTGGATCTTCAAGAAGAAAACGGACGCGGATGGTAATGTTACCGTCTATAAAGCACGGCTTGTCGCGAAAGGTTTTCGACAAGTTCAAGGTGTTGACTACGATGAGACTTTCTCTCCCGTAGCGATGTTTAGTCCATTCGGATTTTATTAGCAATTACCGCGTTTCATGATTATGAAATATGGCAGATGGATGTCAAGACTGCTTTCCTCAATGGCAACATTGATGAAGAGTTGTATATGATGCAACCCAAAGGTTTTGTCGATCCTAAGGATGCTGATAAAGTATGCAAACTTCAGCGTTACATTTATGGACTGAAGCAAGCATCTCAGAGTTGGAACCTTCGTTTTGATCAAGTGATCAAGAGCTTTGGATTTGTTCCAAATTGCTACGAAGCTTGCATCTACAAGAAAGTGAGTGGGAGCTCGGTGACGTTTCTGGTACTATATGTGGATGACATATTGATTATCGGAAATGATATCAACATGCTTAACGATGTGAAGAGTTATTTGAACAAGTGTTTTTCAATGAAAGACCTAGGTGAAGCTGCTTATATATTGGGCATCAAGATCTATAGAGATAGACAAAGACGCCTGATAGCTTTAAGCCAGAGTACATACCTAGACAAAGTTCTGAAAAGGTTCAGAATGGATAAGGCAAAGAAAGGTTCAGTGCCTATGTTTTCAGGTAAGATATTGAGCAAGGCTCAGTGTCCAGCTACGGTAAATGATAGGGAAGCTATGAGCAAAGTGCCTTATGCCTCGGCCATAGGTTCGATCATGTATGCCATGCTATGTACTAGACCGGATGTGTCCAATGCTCTTAGTTTGACGAGCAGGTATCAAAGTGATCCAGGAGTGGAACACTGGACAGCCGTGAAGAACATCCTAAAGTACCTAAATAGAACTAAAGAAATGTTCTTAGTCTATGGGGGTGATGAACAGCTCGTCGTAAAAGGTTACGTCGACGCTGGTTTCGACACCGACAAGTATGATTCTAAATCTCAGACAGGATACGTGTATATTTTGAATGGAGGAGCTGTGAGCTGGATAAGCTGCAAGCAAAGCGTGATCGCGGGATCTACACTAGAAGCGGAATACATGGCTGCTGCAGAAGCGTCAAGTGAAGGAGTTTGGATCAGGAACTTCATCACTGAGCTTGGCGTGGTTCCAAGTGCATTGGACCCACTGGAGATATTGTGTGACAACACTGGCGCCATAGCACTCGCTAAGGAACCAAGATATCATCCAAAGACCAAGCATATCAACCGCAAGTTTCATATAATCCGAGATTATATAGCAGATGGAGATCTGAAGATTAGCAAAGTACATACGGATCTGAATGTCGCAGATCAGTTGACTAAACCTCTTCCGTGTGCAAAACCTGATCAGCACCTCAGTGCCATGGGTGTGAGATTGTTGCCAAATGTAAACTAGATTATTGACTCTAGTGCAAGTGGGAGACTGTTGGAATTATGCCCTAGAGGCAATAATAAAGATGTTATTATTATAATTCTTGTTCATGATAATGTTTATATTCCATGCTAGAATTGTATTAAGCGAAAACTTTAATACTTGTGTGGTTTGTGAACAACACCGTGTCCCTAGTACGCCTCTATGGACTAGCTCATTGATCAATGATGGTTAAGGTTTCCTAACCATAGACATGAGTTGTCAATTGATAATGAGATCATATCATTGGGAGAATGATATGGTGGACAGACCCAAACTAAGCGAAGCAATTAGATCGTGTCATCGTGTTCGTCTTTGCGAAGCTTTTCTTATGTCAAATATTGTATTCCTTAGACCATGAGATAATACAACTCCCTGGTATCGGAAGAAAGCTTTCAGGTCATCAAACGTCATCCTATGAGAGGGTGATCATAAAGGTGTCTCTCAGGTGATCGGAAAGTATCTGTTGGGTTGTATGTATCGAGATGGGATTTGTCCCTCCCAAGTCGGAGAGATATACTTTGGGCCCACTCGGTAATCGATATCAACACCGCTTGCAAGCATGTGGTTAAGGAGTTAATCACAAAGTGATATCGGATTACGGAACGAGTAAAGTACTTGCTGTGAACGAGATTGAACTAGGTATGACGGTACCGACGATCAAATCTCGGGCAAGTAAAATATCGCGAGACGAAGGGAATATATATATGGGATTGATTGAATCCTGGCATCGTGGTTCATCCGATATGATCATCGATGAATGTGTGGGAGTCAATATGGGTTTCCAGACCCCGCTGTTGATTATTGATAGAAGATCATGTCTGCATATTCTCGAATCCGCAGGGTCACACACTTAACGTGTCTCGACGCTAGGATAGATTGGATAATTGGTTTATGAGTTTTTGTTCGGAGTCTCGGATGGGATCCGGGACATCACGAGAGGTTCCGGAGTGGTCCGGAGAATAAGATTCATATAAGGCAGTGCAGTTTTTGGAGGTCGGAATTGTTCCGGGTTAATCGGTATTGTACCGGAAGCTTCTAGAACCTTCCGGAAGGGGACCAACGTGGCCCCACCTTCCGGGAGGGGGCATGGGCCTATGAGGGAGTGCCCTGGCCGCATTGGGCCAGGGGCACAAGGCCCCATAGGGCCCAGCCGGCCAAGAGAGGTTTAAACTCGAGATAGACCTTCTAGAAGGGGGGTTTCCTTGCCCCCCACTCCTTATCCTTTGGGGCCGCCGGTTTGGGCTTTGGGGAGGGGCTAGGGCTGCTCCCCCCTCTATATAAAGAGGGGTAGGGGCGCACCAACCCCCCACACCTTCCCCTCCAACCCTAGCCGCCCTGCTGCCCTCCTCTCTCCCTCCCGACTGCTTGTAGGCGAAGCCCTGCTGCAGAAATTCTCCACCAATTGCACCACGCCGTCGCATTGTAGATCCAACCCATCTCTCCACCATACTTGCTGGACCAAGGAAGGATGAGACGTCGAGGTGCTGCACGTGTGCATCTCACGGAGGCACCGCCACTTGTGGTGCTGGATCGGATCGGATCGCGAGGAGGAGAAGCGAGTACGACTACATCACCCACGTTCCGACGAACGTTCCGTTGTGCGAATCTTCAAGGGTATGAAGATCTAATCCAATCTCTCTCGTTGTTTGCATCTCCTAGATTAGATCTTGGCTTTCCCTCTGTTCGCATCCGTAGAAAATTTTGATTTACTATGCCGCGAAACCCTTCAGGGGTGTGGGGCCCCTGGACGCCTCCTCGGCCTCCCCCTTCGCCTATAAGAATCCCCCGATGCAGAAACCCTAAACATCCGATCAAATCTCCATGAAACCGTCTGTAGCCGATGCCACCATCATCCCTAGATCGGGGGGATCTGATGTTCTTCCCGGCACCCTGCTTGAGGGGAGATCATCCCGGAGGCCTTCTCTCCGTTATGATGCGTGAGTAGTTCCACCTTGGTCTATGGGTCCATGTAGTATCTAGATGGTTGTATCTCCTCCTTTGTGCTTTCATGTATAGATCTTGTGAGCTCTGTTCATGATCAAGATCTAATCTATTTATAATCATGCATGTTGTGTTTGCGGGGATCCGATGGATATTGAGATTATTATGTTGGTTTGATTAATGGTTTTGTCTTTATGATTCTATCATGTCTGTGTTGTTTGTGATCTTGCATGCTCTCCGTTGTTAGTAGCTATCTTGGCCAAGTAGTTGCTAGTGACTCCAAGAGGGGGTATTTATGCTCGATAGTGGGTTCATGCCTCTAGTTTCCAAGGGAAGTGATAATAATCTCTTCGGTTGTAGATGTGTTGTTGCTACTAGGGAGAAAACAATGGTCTCTTGTTCATGGAACATGTGGACTGTTTACCTTACACACTTTGCTTAAAGCAGTTGTTTGTTGCTTGCAACTTAATACTGGAGGGGGTTCGGATGATAACCTGAAGGTGGACTTCTAGTCATAAATGCAGTTGGATGGCAGTCTATGTATATTGTTGTATTGCCTAATCGAATCTTATAGGATCTTTCTGACTACTAATTGCATTGTTATGCTTTGCTCAGTTCCTGTCAATTGCCCTGCTGTAATTTGTTTATCCTTCATTCCATGTTGTTCATCTAAGGAGAGCACCTCTAGTGAACTATGGACCCCGGTCCAATATTTACCATTGATACATCTTCCACTATTACCTGTTTACTTGCTGCAAACCATTACCTTCCACACCATACGTTTAATCCTTTGTTACAACAAACCGGTGAGCTTGACAACCTCACTGATTCGTTGGGACAAAGTCTTGAGTTTGTGTTGTGCAGGTTTCCACGTTGCTTGCAACACCTTTGATATGTTTCCTTCCTCTTTCAGGTTCGATAACCTTGGTCTCTACTGAGGGAAACTTGTTGATGTGCTCATCACACCTTGCTCTTGGGGTTCCAACAAAATGTCTCACGTCAACACTGGGTGCATGCATCACCTACCGCCCTTTACCCCAACAGATAAGCCGTTAATGGTCGTTAACGGCTGTGTTCAACGAGTGGGTCCCGTCTGTCAGATCTAGTGTCAATCGTCCTAAATTGGCTAGTTAGCGCACATTGCAAAAAATCAGCAGTAGGGTGGTGATTTTATGCGATTAGAACATAAACTGGTGGTTCTTCGAAATTTGTGTACAAAAATAATGGTTTTATGCTATAAACTCCGCACGGAGCACTGGGAGATCAGGTTAGTGTTGCATCGATACTAACGGACGCACAGGCCGATAGCCGCGTTGACGTTGTCGAATCATCCCAAACATTACCGACCCTTTCTACAGGTACAAAGGTTGTCCATATGAGCCTTCCCTAACCCTAGGAGCTGCCGCCACCTCCTCCACTTTCTCGCCACTGCCGGAGGGGCCTATGGGAAAATCCCAACCGCCCCAAGGAGGGTGGTGGCGGGGATGTCTCCCCTGGCTGGTGGTGCGGCAAGGGCCGTTGTCGTCGGGAGTGCGGGCTGCCGCCAGCGTGGCAGGCGTAGGTGGAGGCTGGTGGTGGGCGCCATGGCGGATGGCGGCGATGGGATGACCAGTGGAGCTCTAATGGGTATGGTCGCCTGGCTCTTGGCCCAGATGCGCCCGCCCCCGCATCCAATCTTCGGGTTTCGGAGGATCTTCGTAGGTCTCTTGGTGCCAGGTTGCGGGCAGCCCGGGCTGCCTACTCCTCTGCCGGCCTAGCTGGTGGGGGAATTGGGCGGACGGTCCCATGGGGAGCCGGCGGGCGGCGGCACGGGGGCCGACGATCTGCCTAATAAAGGTGGCGGTCCTTGAACCCTCTCAAGCTAAGACGAAGATCCTCCTGATGTTTCTCTACATTGATTTGGTTACTATGTCGTGTTTCAGAAGGCTCCACTGGCGTACTCCATAAGTGCGATCATGCCGAGAGATTGCTGGATCGGATAGAATTTGATCATACGCATCCATGTTTTACTATGACCGTTTGGTTTCAGAGGATGCGCTTCGAAGCTTTGTTGGCTGTTAAGATCATGGGGCAGGTTCTCGTTCCATGGTGCTGACGAAGAATGTCATGGAGACCAAGATATGTGGACTGACAATGGTGGTTCGAGTCTGGATGATGATGAGGAATTGGCTTGTTGATTCGTGACTTGGAGCAGTGGCATGCAAGTGGGGGCGACTGCACATGAGAGGTTTACGGTTCTATCTTTTAGGATGAAAATCTAGGTTCTAGGCTTAATTGGATGTGTCTGGTAATGGCCTTGTTGAAGACATCGTTTTAAGAGTGTGGACTTTCTTCATGGTGAAAAACTAAAATCTTTGCTCGGACGATGACAGTGTTTATGCATTGTTTCCTTTTTCGAGACGTCGTTTTTGGAGAAGCTATACTTCTGGTGCTGTCTTAGTGGTGGTAGTACTACTATTCTAATGAATGGGACACTGTGGCATGCCTTTTTTTATATTTCTTTTTTTTTAGTTAGGTGCATTCGTATAGTTGCCGGAGCAATATGTTATTGCAGAGGCTGAGTGTAATTGGAAATTAATATATGGTACTTCCCAAAAAAAATCCCAAACATTACCTTTGTAGCGCTGGATTGCCCGTTCAGGTTCATGCTATCATCGCGGATTGACCATGCCAATTTGGAACGTTGGCGCACAGGGAGACCTCTTTTCAGACCTTCGATCTTCATCGTCCTCATGTTCTTAGCGATCTTTGTGGTGGCAATCCTTTTGCCTATGGGATGCATGGTGGTCATCACGCAGATTGCAACAAGAGAAGACTCTTTCAATATCCCCTTGACTATTGAGTAATAAAGCTTGCCAATTAACCTTATTAAAAGTAGATTTCATATGATGTAGCTAGCATATTGAATCCTCGCTATTCTTTACCAAAAAAATCCTCGTAAACTGAAAACACAATACTAGTGTGTGTGGTAGAAGTTGTTTGACTTTATCTAACAATTAGGTGCATGCCGTAGTTGCCATCAAAACAAAAGTAGTAGTTGTCGGCAATATAGTTATTAAACCAACTCAGTCTACTTTTATGCATGGCCGACATATATATACTCATGGGAGTAGTTGTCTTGCATTAGACTATTCATGAGCTTCACTGAAAGAAAATGGATGACGTTCTTTTTAAAATCGATTTCGTAAAGCCTTATAATAAAGTGAAATGGTCTTTTCTTCAAAAAACTTTGCGCATGAAAGAATTTGCACTTGAGTGGTAATCAAGCAATTTGTACATGGAGGGAGTGCCAGAGTCAAAGTTAATGAGGATATTGGGCATTTTTTCCAAACTCGAAAAGGTCTCACACAGGAAGACCCGCTATTTTCCATGCTTTTAAACATTATTGCAGACATGCTTACGTTAGTCCCGGTTCGTAACGTGAACAGGACTAATGCCTGGAGCAGCTCTATTCCTCATTTGATTGAGGGTGGGATCTCTATTCTACAATATGTCGATGACACCGGTTTGTTTATGGAGCATGACCTTCAAAAGACTGTAAATATGAAGCTTATTTTGTCTATTTTCGAACGGCTCTCTAGACTTAAGAGTGGAATATTTTGTTTTGGTTAGGCCAAAGATAAGGAACGACAGAACAAACATATTTTTGGATGTGAGCCTGGCTTTTTGCCTTTTAGATACCTTGGAATACCTATATATTTATAGGAAACTCAAAAATTCAGATTGGTATCCGGTATAAACCCGATATAAAGGAAAGTTGGGTTGCAGGAAAGGCAAAATCCTATTATACGGAGATAGCTCGATCCTTATCAATTATGTTTTACGAGTTTACCTATTTCATGTTGTATTTCTTAGAAATCCCAAAGGAGGTAAGAAAGCGACTTGATTTCTGTAGGCCACGCTTCTTTTGGCAAAGTGATGAGAAAAAACGAGAATATAGATTAGCAAGGTGGAGTATAATTTGCCAACCAAAAGATTAAGGGGGTTAGAGATTGAGGTTCTTAAACTAAAAAATAAATGTTTATTAAACAAGTGGCTTTATAAACTTCTTAATCAGGAAGGGGTGTGGCAGGATTTATTACACAATAAGTATTTAAACCATAAAAAACTATTTGAAGTCCAAGAAAAACCCAACATATTCCCCGTTTTGTAAGGTGCCTTTGCGGGTGAAGGAAGATTTCGTTTTGCAAGGCCATTTCGTAGCTAGAGATGGCTCTACTACAAGGTTTTGGGAAGACACTTGGTTGGGTGATACTTCTCTAGCCCTTCAGTATCAATTATTGTATAATATTCAGCATCGAAAAAGTGTTCGCATTGAAGATGTTCTAAAAAATACACCTTTGAACATTGCTTTCAGAAGAACTCTTGTTGGTAATAAGTGGGTAGCATAGCTTCACTTATGCCAGATACTAATGATGGTACACTTATCAAATGATCCGGATAGGTTCATATGGAAATTTAGACCGTCTTGGACTTTTCGGTAAAGTCATTGTATGAGGACTTGTTTAATGGCCATACACCTTTTCTTCGCAAATATATTTGAAACTTAAGATCCCACTAAAAAATAAATTTGCATGTGATTCCTTAATAACAAAGTTTTATTAACTAAAGATAATTTAACAAAAAGGAAAAGGATAGGATGTACCAAATGTTGTTTTTTTGGTGCACGAGAAACGGTGGAGCATCTTTTTATATCGTGTCCTTTTGCTGAGTGTATTTGCCGAATTTGTTTTATGCCAACCAATATCATCAGTACGTTTGGTAATTGGTTAAATGGTATATAAAAAATCTATAAGTCTAGAATTTTTATTGATATTTCAGCCTTATGTTGATCAATATGAATATGTGGGAATGATATATTTTTAACAACAAAAGATCTTTTAATTGTTTGCAGGTTATACATATGGTGGTGCACTGGGTCTAGCTATGGGTGTTTATCCTTCCGCAAGACCAGCGAGATAATATGGCTTTTCGGTGCAACTGTTTGCTGACGGTCGCTCAGGATATCTTTAGCCGAGCTGGGTGGCAACATACTAGTCGACTACAGGATTTTTAGATGACATATTATGTTTATTTTTTGCTGGTTGATTCATGTTTCAACTTTGATTGCTACTTGATTTTGTAATAATTCGGAGTGATACATTTTTAATAAAAGGCTATATGCATCAACCAATGCAGAGGCCGGGGCGATACCCCGTTCGAAAAAATATGAATTTGGTTTGCATGCAAAGTAGACCACGAGAAAATTTAGGAGCACATTTGGTTGTTGTTACCATTTTGGACATTTGGAGAGCCACTAGTAGAGATTGTGTCTTTTAAGGCCCCTGGTCACACATGAAAAGGATAAATCGTACGTGATGTTAGATATCGCCGATGACAACAACTTCATGTGTATCAACTCGTTAGGACTCCAAGTGCAGAGTGTTGTAGCAAAAGCGACTTTTCCCCACAAGGGTGACCGTTTATATCAAACTCTCGGAGAATTGGCTTAGAGACTTCTCTTATTTTCTTTTAGGGTTAGGGTTTAGGGTTCGAAACTCCATCGTGTGTTTGTCAAGAATAAGGTTTCATATTAGTAAAACTGAAATAAATTATAAATAAATAAAAGTAAAAGTAATCCATAACTAGATAAGAAAGTAAAAAACAATAAGGTAAATGTACTTTTGGGTTTTTGTTTGTGTTTGCTAATAGTAGAAGTGCTTTTGTGTTTTAAGATTTAATAGGTGCATCAAGTATAAAAGTAATGAAAGTAATTAAAGGTTGTATTTCTTATGATAAAAGCTGGACCGGGATTTCATGGGTTCACTTGTTTATTCTCTCATAAAGTATAGTGGCATAAAACAAATAATAAGCATTACCATATTGATAAGAAATTCATTATGTGTATGATAAGCATTCATATGGGCATAACGTCATATTATAAAGATGATGCAACACATCTCACTTATACTCCTCTAAAAAGGAAAACTTCATGTAATCTAGAATTAAGAATAAACAGAGTATAGCCTTAGGTACGTTGACATGATGTTTGACTAACAAATGTGCTACCTTGAACAAACACGATCATTTGGGCTATCACTAGATGATAATAATACATGGTTGGAGATATGCCCAAGAGGCAATAATAAAGAGGTTATTATCATATCTTCATGTTTATGATAAATGTTTACATACCATGCTATAATTGTATTAACCGGGAACATTAATACTTGTGTGATTTGTAAACATAAAAGAGTCCCTAGTAAAGCCTCTTGTTAAACTAGCTTGTTGGTTAGTATATGATCATGGTTTTCTGGTCATGAACATTGAGATATTATTAACAACAAGATCATATCATTAGGAGAATGGTGTGATGGACACACTCCTATAGATAAGCATAGCATAAAGATCAAGTCATTTCAATAGTTCGTTTGCTATAAGCTTTCTGATACATAGTAACCTAATTCCTTAGACCATGAGATCATGCTAATCACCATCACCGGATGGATGCTTTGATGACATCAAACACCACACCGTAACTGGGTGGCTATAAAGGTGGCATTGAGTGTTCGGAAAGTATGTGTTGAGGCACATGGATCAAGAGTGGGATTTGTCCATCCATATGACGGATAGATATACTCTGGGCCCTCTCGGTGGAATGTCATCCAATTAGCTTGCAAGCATGTGACTGGCTCACAAGGTATCACATATCACAGGAACGAAAAAAAGTACTTATCGGTAACGAGGTTGAACTAGGTATGCAGAGATACCGACGATCAAACCTCGGATAAGTAAACTATCACGAGACAAAGGGAAATTGGTATCGTATGTAAGTGGTTCATTCGAACGCAAAGTAATCGTAGAAATATGTGGGAGCCATATGAATTTCCAGATTCCTCTATTGGTTATTGGTCGGAGAAGAGTCTCGGTCATGTCTGCATAATTCATGAACCGTAGGGAGACACACTTAAGGATTTGATGTTGTTTAGTAGATATGGAATGTAAGTAGAGAGACCGAATGTTGTTCAAAGTCTCGGATGGGATTCGGGATATCACGAGGAGATATGGAATGGTTCGGAGAATAAGATTCATATAAGTAAAGTCCAATTCCGGAGTTCGGGAATGATTCCGGTGTTTTCATTGGAAAGTTCTAGAAGGGTCTAGAAGGGTCACCGGGCCAAACGGGGAAGGGTACACGAATGTGTCATGAATGAATGAAATGATTGAATCATGTCCTAGGTCACTTGGTTGGGCATTTGTAAGAAATAAACTAAAGCTCCAAATTGAAAGTCAAAAGGCAAGTTTGAAAAGTCAAACTGGGACAATGTATCTTGGTGGAGGAAGGAAAGAATATTTCTTTCCCTCCACCACAAGCCAACAAGGAGAGGGAGTTCGGGAAGGATTCAAACTCCCCTCTCCCAAGCTGCCCTCCCTCTCATAAATAGAGGGGAGGGGTGCCCCAAGAGCCATAACACCAGCCCCTCCCCACATAGTCGTGCCGCCGCAGCCCCCTAGCGCCGCCGCCGACGACTCCTCCACCTCCTCCTCTCCGGCCTCTAAACACTAGATCGTCGGGGAACCCTATTTCTCCACCATAACCTGCTCCGGCTTAGGCGAAGCCCTGCAGGATCTTCCCTCTACTTCCGACACCATGTCGTCATGCTGCCGGAATCGCGAGGAGAGAACTACAACCTCTGTTGCCTGCTGGAACAAGGGAGAGGAACGTCTTCATCGAGTACCAAACGTGTGATCGACTGTGGAAGCACTGCCAGAACGCAGCGCCAGAAGGATCGTCTATGCGATTTGAGATCGGCAAGTGTACGACTACATCACCCACGAGAATCTTCTCTCGTTAGCCGCTTTGGAATCTTCGAGGGTGAGTACTCTAATCGACTCGTTGCTACAATCTAGTAGATAGATCTTGGCTTGTTTGTGTCCATGCGGTAGAAATTTTTTGTTTTCCATGCTACGAACCCCTACAGTGGTATCAGAGCCAGGTCTATATGTAGATCTGTTGCACGAGTAGAACACAATGGTCATTATGGGCGTTGATGGTTTTGTTGTTGATTGCTTCTTGTGTACTTTGCATCCTGCGGGATGGTGGGATGAAGCGACCCGGGCTAACCTTACATGACATTGTTCATGAGACTTGCTCCACGCTTGACATGCAACTTGTATTGCATAAGTGGCTTTGCGGGTGCCTGTTTCTCCCAACATAATGAAGATTCAATTTACAACGCGTGATTGACAATACTAGTATCAACATTGTGGTTCTTGTTCGTAAGTTAGAACGACACTTTTTGAAAGCCCCAAACCATGTAAAACATGCAAAGAAAATTAGAGGCGTCTAACTTTGTTTTGTAGGGGTGTGTTGTGATGTGATATGGCCATGATTGTGATTATATATGATGTATGCAATGTTCCTTATTGTAAGTCGGCAACCGGCAGGAGCCTTATGGTTGTCTTTGAATTTGGTTAAGACCTGCGTGTCTATTATTCAAAGTAGTTGTAATAGTTGATGCTAGTGGATGACAACCATGGAGCGGTGCCATTTACCTTGACGCCACGCCGGTGATGATACATATCATGTTCGTTCTTGAAGATGGAGATCAGAAGCACAACAAGAAAGGCCATATCATATCACATATTATGAATTGCATGTGATGTTAATCCTTGTATGCATCTTGTATTGCTTAGATCGCGACGATAGCATTATAAGATGATCACTCTCACAAAATATCAAGTTATAACGTGTTCATCCTTAGTAGGCACCATTGACAAAGCTCGTTGTTTCGAAGCACCACGTGATGATCGGGTGTGTTAGATTCTACGAATATATACAATAGGAGCAAGCCAGATTTGCTCATGCGGAAACTAAGGTTACATCTTGACGAGCCTAGCATGTACAGACATGGTCTCGGAACACGAAATACCGAAAGGTAAAGCATGAGTCATATAGATGATATGATGAACATGATGATTGTTCGCCTTTGAAACTACATCATGTCACGTGATGATCGGACTTGATATAGTGGATTTGGTTCATGTAATCACTAAAACAATGTGAGGGATATTGTTTTGAGTGGGAGTTCAACAGCAATATGATTAAAAGTTGAACACTATTTATCATAAATTAAATCAAAGTGAATTTGCTTAGTTGTTATAGTCATTGGCATCCGTTTACCACATTGTGCTTAGTTATAATTGAGATAATAGAACTATAGAATTCTGGTTAGTTACTTTATGAACTGGTATCGTATTGTTTTGAAGTGTTAATCTAATGTTTAAAAGTCCTATTTGCAAACTTTTAGTAAGTTTCGGTTACTTCGTGAAGTTTAATAATTAGTATTAAATCAATAGTAACAATTCCAGTGTTACTAAATAAGTATCATGTTTATCTCCATGATTCTTGATATTCAAAAGATTATTTTAATATCAAGGTTATCGGGGAGCTGAAAGAATTGTTTCAGAAACCATCATGTGTGAAAGATATTATGATATCTGAAACAAAGTTTTGGTTGCAACATGATAGAGTATAATAGGGCAAAAGTCATGTTCTCATATTTGATGAGAATTTGCAAAAGGTTGGAGACGCTGGTCGTCCTAATCCTCCACAAGGTTTTGGAGAGCAACATTATACTCACAATTCACCGTTATAAGCTAAAGTAGCTTGATCATGAATAGTTCCATGATAAGAATGAATATTTGATGTAGGTAAAATGTTTACTACACTAAAAGATTACTAAAGAATGGAATTTGAAAGAACACCAAACATTTGATGATGGTGATCTACTTCAAAGTGCAAGTCCAAAGACATTGGTATTTAACTATACATATTTTAGACTATGTGTCATAAGTATGGCGCCACTGTTGATGTTGATAGATTCTTTTGAAAGGATAAAGAAATACTGAAAGTGAAATCTAAGAAATATTTGGCAGAAGAGAAAAGACTAGAATTGTTCAGCTTAGATATATAGAGGATATACATGTTATGGCTGTATTCTTTGCTTGTTAAACAATGTAGTTCTTGAGTATTGGATACTGAATTTGTTAGTGTGAATCGTCATACGAAACAACACAATTCATGAACTACAATGGCCTAAGTAACTAGCAAAAGAATATGTGATGATGTTCATCGAGAACAAATAAAGGGTTGTTGTGTTGCTCGTTGAAATTGAAACTTACCTTCAAGATTTGTTTCAATAATTGTTATTTCGATCAGGTATTATGGGAACAAAAGGGTTGTTCAAATAATTGTTGTAATCCATAAAAGATGTATGATTTACAAATCTCGTTGGAGAAATCACATCCATATAACTAGTGCTAAAAATGTCGAAAGACAAATTGATTGAAAGACCACTTAGGAAGTGACATCGCCGTTTAAATTATATTGGAAAGAAAACATGAAGAAACTCCATGTGGATGGAAATTTGGAGTCTTTTGATTTCTGATCAAATGATGCTTGTGAAACTTTCCTAGAGATAATTAAAACTCCGTTTATAGGCCAAAAGGGAACGAATGACTAGATTATTGGAATTTGTACATATTTGATGTATGAAGTCCATTACGTGTACTCGAGAGCGATGGATTTCAACTTCATATGCTTTCTCCGAAAAATTGAGTGAATATATGAATATTTTACTTAATGAGGATGAAGTGTGAAATATTTGAAAAGTTTAAAGACTTTCAAGATAAAGTGCAAAATCAATGTAACAAGAAAATAAAGAATTTATGATAGGATCATAAAGGAAGATATTTGAGTTACAAGTTTAGCAAAACACCTAATATTTGAGGAATCGTTCCATGGATTTGCGTTTCCTAAAACACCATATGAGTATGGAATAATCGAGATATGCAATGAAACCTTGTTTGCCATGGTAAAATCAAAGGTGTAATTCATAAAAATGCCATTATATTTTAAAGATTTAAAGCTTTAGAGACTACCACTTTTTCACTGAAAAGAGCTCCATCATGATCCGTTTATATGACACCATATAAAGTTATGATTTGAGATAAAACCCAAGTTGTCCTTTCTTAAACATTGATATGCTATGCATAAGTGAGATGTTTACTACCAAAGTCGAATGAACATGTCTTTGTATGTTATTTGGAATAATCGTTGAGTATTCCTCCATAACACCGAAGACAAAAATGTATGTCGCTTAGAACATCAAGTTTCTTTGAGAAAGGAATTTTTCGTGAAAAGTTAAGTGGGAGGACAATAGAACTTTGATAAGGTTAAAGGAACCTTAGCTATATGTGCATAATTGCGCAACGCCGAAAAGTGTTCCAGAGGTAGCAACAATGCTCATGGCTCACGTGCCTCAAAAGTTGTGGTTACGGAGGTCTAAGTTCCTATTAAACCAAGTAGGTCGGGTAAAACAATCAAATACCAAGATTTGAGGGTTGAATCATTATTTGACAATAATGAACGGGGCCCTGACTCCATCAAATGGCTTGAAGCCATAAAATTCGTGATAGTTCCATACACGAGAAACAAGCTTTGAACTTGAAAGACTCTCTGGAAAGGTGTAAGACCTTACAGTCATGTTTGGATATATAAAGAAATAGACATGGATGTTTCACATCTATGAAATAGTCGACATGTTGGGAAAGAGTTCATAACAATGTTCAAAGGTTGACTATGACAAGATTTGATCTTTCATAGAGATATTTAGTCTAGACGGATTAATATAGCAACCACTACATATAATTTTGTTATGTGGTAATTGAATAAATAAAACAAGTTCTTCTAATAGAATTGTTACCTAAGACGTGTGCATAACACGGTCCAAAAGGTTTTGATAATTCAAAGGATGCTAAAAGCGTATGCAAACTTCAATTGTTGAAGTGAGCATCGCAGAGTTGGAATCTTCACCATGATGAAACTGTTAAAAGAGTTTAAATTCATCAGAGACGATGAAGATGCTTGTATTTGCAAGAAATTAAGTGGGAGCGCTAAGACATATTTCTAATACATTATGTGGAAGATATATTTTTGATTGGAAATGATGTATCTTTTATTAACACATGTTAAGAATTTCATTTCGATGAAAGACTTAGGCAAAACCTGAATATTTGGCATCAATATCTATATAGATAGATTGAGACGCTAATATGGTTGTGCCAAATGTACATAGATGAGATATTGAATGAGTACAATATGGAAATGACAAGAAAGGTTCTTGCCACACATAAAGGATTAAATCTAAATTCAAGTGTATCGACACTTGGTAAGTGAAACAAAGATTCAAGTATTGATTCATACTTGATCAATAAAATAACAAAAAGTATTTTTCAATCGTACTGTGATATGTACAAATCCAGATATGTCCTATGCTCTAAATGTTATGAGCATATACCAGAATGATTCATAAGATGATCATTGGACGATAGTAAGGATATTCTTATGATCTTTTGGAAGAACTAAGAATATATTATTTTTTAGAAGTGACAAATAGATGGTTAGTTCATTGTAAAAGGTACTACATTGATACTAGTTTTGTCACAAAGTACAAATTAAGTTTATCTCGATCTAAACTAAGGGTGGCACAATATGATGAAAGTAAGTTTCATAATGGATTTGGATGAGTTCCAAAGTTAAGACATTGTGACAGATAATACAACAAAAGGCTAAGTATATGACTGCTATTATAGCAGCAAAAGAGGGCATTTGTGTCAAGTAGTTTGTTATAAAACTAGGTGTAGTTCACAGCAGGATAATACTATGAAGATATATTGTATGACAATATTGTCAACATTTTTAACCCCTAGGAACTAAAGGTCTCACCAAAGGACCAAATTTATACAAAGCCATCTCATTAGATAATGGGTGATGCGTAGAGACGCAAAGACATGCGATTACACACGAACCTGAAAGTGTCGGATCCAAATATTGGCTGATCACTAGCAATCGTGTACATACAACACCGGAAAGCCATAGGTGTTGAATACACAAAGATTTGAAACTAGATTATTGTCTCTAGTGCAAGTGGGAGACTGTTGGAGATATGCCCAAGAGGCAATAATAAAGAGGTTGTTATCATATCTTCATGTTTATGATAAATGTTTACATACCATGCTATAATTGTATTAACCGGACACATTAATACTTGTGTGATTTGTAAACATAAAAGAGTCCCTAGTAAAGCCTCTTGTTAAACTAGCTTATTGGTTAATATATGATCATGGTTTCCTGATCATGAACATTGAGATGTTATTAACAACAAGATCATATCATTAGGAGAATGGTGTGATGGGCATACTCCTATAGATAAGCGTAGCATAAAGATCAAGTCATTTCAATAGTTCGTTTGCTATAAGCTTTCTGATACATAGTAACCTAATTCCTTAGACCATGAGATCATGCTAATCACCATCACCGGATGGATGCTTTGATGACATCAAACACCACACCATAACTGGGTGGCTATAAAGGTGGCATTGAGTGTTCGGAAAGTATGTGTTGAGGCACATGGATCAAGAGTGGGATTTGTCCATCCATATGACGAATAGATATACTCTGGGCCCTCTCGGTGGAATGTCATCCAATTAGCTTGCAAGCATGTGACTGGCTCACAAGGGATCACATATCACGGGAACGAGAAAAGAGTAGTTATCGGTAACGAGGTTGAACTAGGTATGCAGAGATACCGACGATTAAACCTTGGATAAGTAAACTATCACGAGACAAAGGGAAATTGGTATCGTATGTAAGTGGTTCATTCGATCGCAAAGTAATCATAGAAATATGTGGGAGCCATATGAATTTCCAGATTCCTCTATTGGTTATTGATCAGAGAAGAGTCTCGGTCATGTCTGCATAATTCACGAACCGTAGGGAGACACACTTAAGGATTCAATGTTGTTTAGTAGATATGGAATGTAAGTAGGGAGACCAAATGTTGTTCGGAGTCTCGGATGGGATCCAGGATATCACGAGGAGATCCAAAATGGTCCGGAGAATAAGATTCATATAAGGAAAGTCCAATTCCGGAGTTCGGGAACGATTCCGGTGTTGTCATCGGAATGTTCTAGAAGGGTCTAGAAGGTTCACCGGACCGGAAGGGGAAGGTTACATGAATGTGTCATGAATGAATGGAATGATTGAATCATGTCCTAGGTCACTTGGTTGGGCATTTGTAAGAAAGAAATTAAAGCTCCAAATTGAAAGTCAAAAGGCAAGTTTGAAAAGTCAAACTCGAACAATGTATCCTGGTGGAGGAAGGAAAGAATCCTTCTTTCCCTCCACCACAAGCTAACAAGGAGAGGGAGTTGGGGAAAACTCCCCTCTCCCAATCTTCCCTCCCTCTCATAAATAGAGGGGAGGGGGTGCCCCAAGAGACATAACACTAGCCCCTCCCCACATAGTCGCTCCACCGTCGCCCCCTAGCGCCGCCAACTCCTCCACCTCCTCCTCTCCGGCCTTTAAACACTAGATCGCTGGGGAACCCTATTTCTCCACCATAACCTGATCCGGCTTAGGCAAAGCCCTACAGGATCTTCCCTCTACTTCTGACACCATGTCGTCGTGCTGCCGGAATCGCGAGGAGAGAACTACAACCTCCGCTGTCTGCTGGAACAAGGGAGAGGAAGGTCTTCATTGAGTACCGAACGTGTGATCGACTGCGGTAGTGCTGCCAGAATGCAGCGCCGGAAGGATTGTCTACGCGATCTTGAGATCGGCAAGTGTACGACTACATCACCCACGAGAATCTGCTCTCGTTAACCGCTTTGGAATCTTTGAGGGTGAGTACTCTAATCAACTCGTTGCTACAATCTAGTAGATAGATCTTGGCTTCTTTGTGTTCATGCGGTAGAATTTTTTTGTTTTCCATGCTACAAACCCCTACACACATGTATTCACTTTATCCCTAGTGAAATAATAAAAAGGGTAAAAAACATGGTAGATATTGAATTTTTCTGTCACTGTCCAATCACCACCACTAAGTTACTCCAACTAATACACATGTTCCCCATACATGCCCTCTCATACATGTTGGATCAAAACAAGTAATAAATAAAGAGGTTTGTAATATGCATCTACTAATACATCTCACACATACTCCAATCTCAAATATCAACTCATAGAATAAAGATCCACCACATAGGAATTACATAGATGACCATAATCATGTTGGGCATCTCATATGGTACTAGAACAATGATAGATCAAGAGATAAATAGATCAAGCTACTGCCACAAACTCATAGTACATAGGTGGACTACTCCCTCTTCATCATGGTGATACAACTAAAGATGTTAGAGAAGGTAGAGATCCCACCAGCATCGACTCCGGTTGTGTTTCCCCCTCCAATCTTCACTAGTTATATCTCTGTTTTGGTGTTTATATCTTTCTGCGCCGCCTCTTCCGAGATTGTCCCGGGGGGTCTTTTATAGGTTTTTTAGGTCATGACTTCAAGGCTGGGATGAAGATGGACGACTGCGGAGGCTCGAGGAGGGAATGACCTAGGGTGGCGCGACCTAGGATGGCGCGAACATTTATCATAAGCGTGAAGATATGATAATAACCTCTTTATTATTGTCTCTTGGGCATATCTCCAATAAAAGTACCACACCATCCCCACCCTTTCGGGACGGCGGCGGAGAACACCGTGACGAGATAAACACACCCTTACTCACTGACGTTAGTTTCTCCTTGTTCATCAATGTCGGAGGTGCCGCATCAAGGAGGACACAGACGATGAGCTCCGTGGATTCCAACATTGGTATCCTGATCTGCCATGTCTCCGGAGGCCCTTATTCCCCGAGTTGTATAAAGGCTTCAATAACGACGATGAAGGTAGGCACCAGTCTGATTTCTCGAGCCCTGTCCTCTTCCGGTGCCCTAGCGTGTGGATCGATTCGTTAGGGTCTAGGATTCCAAGCGATGGTGTGGGCGGTAGGCTGCCAGAGTTAAGAGCGATGGCAGCTCTTGTCTTCGTTGTTGTGTGATGACTACAAGTGCACATATTGATTGTAGCTAGTTTCGAAATAAGAGTATCAAACCCATATGGAGCTATTTGGTTAAGATCTTTATGACCCTCGTCACTGTCTATCAAAGGATACTTGTAAGTTGCATTTGATTTCAAGTAAAGGGTGTTTGAAAGGTGTTTGGTTGAATGTGGAAAAGTAAATAATTCAAGTAATGAAAGCGTTTGGAATGGTGGTTGAACTCAATAAGGCTAAAGCGTTCTCGGGGATGTAGGATACACCACTAGCATGTTGCAATTAATCATAATTAGGATAACCTATTTCTTATGTCATGACATGTGTAGAAAGAGCTCCGTAATAATATGTTCGCTGCAAGACTCGTAGGCAGTCACTTTGTTTAGGCAAGGAATGAGTTCATATCAAAATAACCACCGCGATGTCTGTTGGGGATATGCTATATGGGTATCCTCATAGCATGTCTCATATCCGGATAACCCGGGTGGCCCACAGTTGGTAGCATGGCCCATGGCCTGCTGGGCGGCCCAGTTAGATGGATCCAGAAGGGAGGCCCATGCCGGATAAAGGAAGGCTACGGAGGAGTCACCGACGTACCCGGAGCCTTGGAGTGCAAGACACGCTAGACTAGTAAGCAGTGTAGGACTCTATAACCTGTCTGGCTAGGACTTTTCCTTGTAACCCTAGGACCTGGCAACTATATAAGTCGGGCCTATGGGAGCCTTTAGGGCAAAGATAACTTAGACTATCTAGTCACCTCGCACAACGAATCAATCCCTGTAACTCGGTGTATTGCCATTATAGTGATTTATAGCAGGAGTAGGATTCCGCCACCATTGTGGGATCTGAACCTGGGTAAGCTGTGTAACCTCGTACCTGTCAACCGTCCGCCTTCCCCCACGTCTCTAAACACGCACTGTGAGCACCCCTCCATGGCGTACTCGTCGGCAATACCACGACAATGTCTAAGAGCAGTCACCCATATATACCACCACAATTAAGGGTCTCCCCATGGATATCGTAATTAGCTTAGTGAATCTCTCTTTATTCCTCCTTTGACCATGTAGGTTATAAGCCAGTGCTTCTAGTCGAAAATAGCTCTGGGCATTCTTCCAAACACGTCCAAAGGATTTCACCCTTTTCTTTAGACCCGAAGGCAAATAATATGTGGCTGACTACATATACCATCTAAAGAGAGAGATCAAACACACATCATCGATCAATAAATCATGGACACTAGTAATAGATCATCTTTATTTCATTTCATAATAATGTTAGGGTTTATCCACCTCCCCAATAATGAAGGAAGCTACTCACACATGGAATCAATCAACAACATCATTATAATCAAATGGATGGATAAAAGTACGGGGATGAATCTAGTGCAAACAACAATTGAACCTGGAATTACAATAAGATCTAATGGATGGAAAGTGGTGGTATTAATGGTGATGGTGATGCAACGGTTGATGGTGAAAGTATGATGCAATGCCCTCCAATGATCCATGAAGCAGCAAGGATTTGACCTTATCCAAGTTCCTCTCCTAGATCCCTTTCTTGTGTGTGTTTTCGTGGGTGGAAGTTTCTGTGAATGTAAGATCTTAGATTCATCTTTGCAAGGTGAAAGTATTTGACAAGGCAGACGTGCTGCCGTATGGTACGGGCGAATGGTACGGGCGGGCTCCGCCCATACCAGTGGTTGTTAAGACCCCTATGCCCTCCTCCGCGTATGCCAATCTCCCAGGTGCGAGGAAAAATCAATTAAATGGTTTTTATCACTTAAAAATATCATATTACAACATAATATGATAGTACTAATGTAGCACCCCGGGTAAAACCACTACTAGAAAATCGCGTTGTTTTTGTGCATTGCATCATCATGACCGCATGCTCATGTCATCATGCCACATTGCATTTGAGCATCGTCATCATCTTGCGTTTGTTTGCATAAAACTATTTTCGAAAAACCTGTTTTTGTTTTCTAAACGCCCCGTCTTTGTTCAAACACAAAACCCGGGTCTCCGGATTATTTTGTTTTGTCTGCCAACGATTTGCAAAAGCCCCGTTTGGAATAAATAAATTGTTTAAATATTTTTAGGGGGCAGCCGAACCGGGCCGATCCGACCCAGTCGGCTACCCCCAGTACAAAACCAGTCTACCCTAAACCCTTTTCCTACCTACCCTTATCCTACCCAGTCCCCAGCCACATCACTCCCTCCAATCCCATGCCGCCACCTCACCCCACTCACCAATCCTAGCCCGCCACCTGGCCCACAGCCCCCACTCCCTCACCCACCACACACACAGCACGCAACGCACACACGCCTGCTGCCACCCCGTCAAACCCGACCCCACCCTGCAGGTCCCACTCCCCAGCAGCCGCCAGTCCATCCTGGCCCCACCCCGAGACCCACCTGCCCCGCTCCTCTCGATCCCCACGCTCCCCGCGCCTCTCTCGCCCGATTCCTCCCTCAACCCCCGAGCGCCTCCCTGCTTCGATCCATGGCGGTGCTGCCGCCGCCCTCGCTCCCTCCCGCCGCCGGCCACCTCCCCGGCTGCTCGCCCACCAACCTGCTCTCTCCTCCTCCCCTCCTCGAGCCGCCTCCCTCCCGCGTGCTCCCTGCCGCCGTCGCCTCCCCCTCAAGCAAGCCGCCGGCCGCCTCTTTGTAACACCATCAGAATCGGGCCTATGCAAGTTTGAGCAAAATTCACCAAACCCGCATAGAAACGATTCAAAGGTGCCCACCAGGCACTTTCGTGCGGGTGGAAAACGAAGTAATAACATTACACAACAGTCCTCGATGGGACCCACAGAACAGATATATATAACAGCGACTCAAGAGTCAAGAATACAGATATAATATACAAAGATCCAAATCACCTTGAAAACGATAGAGCGTCCAGCTACGGACAAGATGCAAATGGGGCTAAGAGCCCTGAAGAATAACCAATGGCGTCCATAACCCTGCCCAGGCCAAGCCGGAAGGGTAACCCTGCTAACGACGTCGATCTCAAAACCTGCTCAAACAAAAAGGGGTGCCGACAAGGGGCAAAGGAAAAAGAGGAGCGTCAGTACTGAGGCCAGTACACGGCGAGGCTAGAATTCGGCGGTCCTCGCCTACATAGGTATGGTGGACTGAGCGGCAGCGGCATCATGCACTAAACAACCTATAGAGACTCGATACAACTGTCGGCGATCAGAGAGGGGTAAGAAGGACCTATCCGGAACCAACCTGATGCTACCATCAAACAAACCCATCCTGGTGTTTCCCCCTCGAGCCCAAACGAGGAAGTCAACCGAGGAACTCACACAGTTGGCAGTTTTATTTATTCAGTTATCGTTGCAGCAATTACTAGTCAGGTATAGATAATCGTCCTGATAAAATAAGCAGTGGGCCGTTTTAGTTAACCATTCCGTTGCAGTTGCAACAATTACTAATCAGATACGGATAACATGAGTTAAACCCCAAAAACCCAGCAGTTGTTGGTACTTTTATTCAGCCATTCCGTTGTAGTTGCAATACTTACTAGTCAGATACAATTGTCGCAAGCGACAAACCAAGCAAGCAGTTGTTGGCAGTTTTATTTAGCCATTCCGTTGTAGTTGAAGCTGATTACTAGTCATATCAGATTCAAGTCAATTTATAACAGTAAACTTTAGTGATAGTTGTCTATGATCGAGATACTGTGCTCCAAGTCGTCCATAACCGTGGACACGGCTTTCAGAAAGTTTTAACCCGGCCGGGGTGCACAAATAGCAACACACACACGATCAACCTCGGAAAAACCAAATCAAAACCCAACGAGGTCTTCACGACAGAGCAATCACAAGATTCAGAAAATATTTCAGGGGGCCACCCCTTTGAGTAGATCCCGCAACGGAGTAAGCAAGCTCCGAGACGGACTCAAGGTTGCGCCAATGGCTGTAAGCGACTGGGAACCCGAAAGTGTGGCTGGGCTTGTCGATACCGCGTAATCACTCCGCATACCTAAACAGTACAGTGTGCTCCTCGCACAATCGTAAATAAAGCAGTAAAGCATGGCATAGGTACAGGATAGTAAATAAAACCTCAAACTAGTTGTGGCCCCAAGAAATAAGACGGAATCAAGCTCTGGCTAAGGGGGGCCCATACTCCCCATATGTGGATAGCGCGATAAATCAAGGAACAGGTATCAAGTACTCGGGGTCCTACGGGACACAAGTGGGCGTTCGGAAACCAAATGTTATCTATCACCCACCGATGCCTCTGCTTACTTCAATTTTAGTTGTTAAACAGGAATTAAAGTGAACGATAAGTAAAACCATGATCATCTCCAACAACAACATGCGGCAATACATCAACAACTATGGCACTGAACGACACGCAATAGCACTTGAGCAAGCGACTACGACGCGCAAGCCCAACTATCTACCAAACAACAGGTAATAGGATGTGTCCAAGGCAATATAGGGCTGCACGGTATATCACAGGTACGGAAACTAAAGCATCGCAACACAGATAGCAATAGATCAACAGGAGGGAATAAATACTATAAAAGTAAGATAGGTAGAAAGGGGGAGATGCTCGCCTGAAAACATTGTCGAAGGTTCAACCGAAGATCGGGGCGAAGCTCACCTCAACTCAACGGCCTTATCCGCGAAGAAGCAAAACACTAGAAGGAACACCGGATGCACTATTTAATACAACGGCAGAAGATCGGCATGATGCATGTATGATGCATGACATGGCAAAGGTGCAATGCAATTAGGTCATGTTAAGCGGAACCGGGGTCCCGACAAATATTCAAGTGGTTCAAGTTGTTTAGCTACCCTGCATTTTAAATGTTGTCTTGACATGGCAAGAGATAGCACCGGTTCGCTACACAAGTTTAAATGAGGCCAATATAAGGCTAGATTTGCCCGCATATGGGCCCCATATTTAATTATGAGGTGAATCGGCATAAGGCTCCCAAACCAAAGATATGCATGCGAGATGACAATTAAGTATGCAACAAGTTGATATCATTTATGAAAATAGGGTATCGAGGGAAAAGGGGCACACATTAGGGTTCGGCGATCTTGGGGTTCCGGGGTTCGGGGTCGGTCTCAGGGTCCAGGGTTCGACGGAACGGTCTCGACGGAAGCGTTCTTGGATTACTGGGGTCGATCTTGTTGTTCGGGATGAAGCACTTGTCGCACCGGGGTCTCGGTGTACGGGATGAAGTACTCGGCGTCTCCGCGTCGGTGGCCTTGGCGGTATCGGGTTCGGACTCCGGATCCGGGCACGGTCTTAGCGCTCCGTCTTCAGTGTCGTTGGCGAACTCGGGCTCGATACCGGGGGTCCTTCGGATCCTTGAGGCGATCTTGGCGTTCCGGGCATCTTCGGTCCTCGGGTCCGAGAGGGGTACTTGTTGTATTCGTGTCGTGGCTCTGGTCGGGGTTCAGGGTTCCGTGTCGAAGGCCTTGGCGCTTCGCCTCCTCGTGATGGTCTCGGGGCGTCGAATCCGGGAAGGAGAGCTTGGTGGTCTTCAAGTTCGGACTTCGCCTCCGGGAACGGGCCTTGGCGTTATCGTGAGTTCTCGGCGTCGGCAGATCTTGGTGGGGGTCGATGCACTCGTCACGGGGTCGGTCTGTGGTTCAATGGGTCCACGTGGACGAACTTGGCGGGCCCCGGAGTCCGATAACGGGTCTTGGCGGAACTTGGCGTTGATCCGTACTTGGAAGATCTTGGCGAGGCCTTACCACACGGTGCAGATACCGACTCAGCGAGGGACGGGACGGCGGCCGGCGAGGTGCTTGGTGGTTGACCGGTGCGACGTGAGGCGACGCAGGGGCTCGGGGGCGAGCGGCGACGGCGGGTGGGGCTGCTGCGGCGGGGCTCAGGCGGCGCTTGAGGCGGCTCAGGGAGGGAGGACCCGGCCAGGTCGAGCACGGGCCGCGGCAGGAGGTTGGTGCGGAGGGCGGCGGTGGCGGGGAGCCGGCGGACGGAGAGGTGGGAGAGGCGAGGCAGCGGGGCGGCGCGGCGCGCCGGCTCGCCGGAGCGGAGGAGGGGAGAGGGACTCGCGGGGAGGAGGGCGGCGGAGCTCGCCGGAGCGGACGCAGCGGAGGAGGAAGGCCAGGGGGAGCTCGCGCGGAGGCGGCCAGGCGAGGGGTACGCGCGGGCGGCGGCGCGACGGCGCCGGAGCGGCGGGGCGGGGCGCGGCCGGGCGCGGCGGCGCGAGCTGGGCGGGCTCCGGGAGGCGGGGTGGAGGCTGCTGGCGCCGGCGGGAAGAGGAGCAGGTGGCGGCGGGAGCTGCGGCGCGGAGGCGTGCGGGGCCGGCGACGAGGCGTGCGGAGAGGGGCGCTGGGGCGGTGAGGCGAGCAGGGAGGAGCGGCGGCGGTGGACCGGTGGGGCGGAGCAAGGCGCCGGGGAGGGGAGAGGAGAGAGAAGGAGCGGCAGCGGGGCAGGGAAGAAGACGACGCGGGGTGGGCGGTCGCGTGCGTGCGTGGGATGGGCGGTTGGCTCGGTGGGAGGTGGGGGGATCGGGTATGGGGAGGGTTGGTGTGTGGTGTGCGTTGGTGAGTGCTGTGTGGTGGGGAGAGAGAGGAGGGAGGGGTGAGAGAGGCCACGTGGCGGGTTGGGGTTGGTGGGGATCTGGGGTGGCTGATGTGGCGTTCAAGGATTGGAGGGGGTGAGGTGGCCAGGGGGTGTGGGTAGGTTTCCTGGTAGCCTTAGGATTTAGAGGTTGGACCGATCTGTTTTTTTTACGGGGGTGGTCGTTCGGGTCGGGTTGGCCCGTTCGACTGCCCCCACTAAAAAATAATATAATTTTTATTTGTTTTATTAACACCGTTTTCAAACCGATAGCGGACAACAAAAATAAACCGGTGACCTGGTTTTGATATTTGAATAAAGATGGGGCGTTTTAGAAAACAAAACGGGCTTTGCGAAATAGTTTTATGCAAACAATGCATGATGATGACGATGCAATGCACAAATTCAACGCGATTTTCTAGTAGTGGTTTTGCGGGATGCCACAATTCGACACCACTAACAAGGGATCTCGCCCTCGAGATCCGCCTCATGGTACCGGAAGGAAGGTCGGCGGTCTGATCCTTCGCGCTTCGTGTGGATCCTCGCGACACCACTAACAAGAGGTCGTTGTCCGTGATCGTCGAGAGAACACTCCGGAAACAAAAGGTCGAAGGTAGAGGTATCAACAAATAAGCCACCCCTAACTTCCGTGGACGGAGTAAAACTGCTGGATCCGCTGATTCGGCGTACAAGAGCGAATGATAAGAGTAGTGGTATGGTAGCTACTCCATCCCGCACTCAAACCATTACTCTGCACACGAATAGGCGGATTATGCAACCAACTCTCGGAATCAGACTGAAGATCTCGACAAGCGAGGTTCGGAACGACGGAGTGATGCAGGCTCTGCATCGGATCTGGCGTAGATGATGTCGTCGCGTCGGAAAACACCGGAAGGCACGAGAAGGAACAAAGAATGGTACCACAGACGAAGGATTCCTCGGATCGCATGAAGACCAGATGTAGCAACACCGTTACCAAAGGAGGAAGCGAAGCCCTGAAGGTACGACGAAAACCCAACCACGAGAATTCCTGGACTCGAAGAAAGAGACGAGAGCGGATTCCAAAACACGTAGAGGTAAGAGGAGAACAGCAGAGGGGTAAGGAGTAAAATCAGACCTAATCAGAACTATCCAACCGATTTTTTCAAAATAGTTTTGACATTCTACTTCGGCCGTTAGCTAGGTTATCCTACAGGCTGGACTTGTGGGGTATCGCAACTGCTGTGCTCTGATACCACTCTGTAACACCCTCAGAATCGGGCCTATGCAAGTTTGAGCAAAATTCGCCAAACCCGCATAGAAACGATTCAAAGGTGCCCACCAGGCACTTTCGTGCGGGTGGAAAACGAAGTAATAACATTACACAACAGTCCTCGATGGGACCCACAGAACAGATATATATAACAGCGACTCAAGAGTCAAGAATACAGATATAATATACAAAGATCCAAATCACCTTGAAAACGATAGAGCGTCCAGCTACGGACAAGATGCAAATGGGGCTAAGAGCCCTGAAGAATAACCAATGGCGTCCATAACCCTGCCCAGGCCAAGCCGGAAGGGTAACCCTGCTAACGACGTCGATCTCAAAACCTGCTCAAACAAAAAGGGGTGCCGACAAGGAGCAAAGGAAAAAGAGGAGCGTCAGTACTGAGGCCAGTACACGGCGAGGCTAGAATTCGGCGGTCCTCGCCTACATAGGTATGGTGGACTGAGCGGCAGCGGCATCATGCACTAAACAACCTATAGAGACTCGATACAACTGTCGGCGATCAGAGAGGGGTAAGAAGGACCTATCCGGAACCAACCTGATGCTACCATCAAACAAACCCATCCTGGTGTTTCCCTCTCGAGCCCAAACGAGGAAGTCAACCGAGGAACTCACACAGTTGGCAGTTTTATTTATTCAGTTATCGTTGCAGCAATTACTAGTCAGGTATAGATAATCGTCCTGATAAAATAAGCAGTGGGCCGTTTTAGTTAACCATTCCGTTGCAGTTGCAACAATTACTAATCAGATACGGATAACATGAGTTAAACCCCAAAAACCCAGCAGTTGTTGGTACTTTTATTCAGCCATTCCGTTGTAGTTGCAATACTTACTAGTCAGATACAATTGTCGCAAGCGACAAACCAAGCAAGCAGTTGTTGGCAGTTTTATTTAGCCATTCCGTTGTAGTTGAAGCTGATTACTAGTCATATCAGATTCAAGTCAATTTATAACAGTAAACTTTAGTGATAGTTGTCTATGATCGAGATATTGTGCTCCAAGTCGTCCATAACCGCGGACACGGCTTTCAGAAAGTTTTAACCCGGCCGGGGTGCACAAATAGCAACACACACACGATCAACCTCGGAAAAACCAAATCAAAACCCAACGAGGTCTTCACGACAGAGCAATCACAAGATTCAGAAAATATTTCAGGGGGCCACCCCTTTGAGTAGATGCCGCAACGGAGTAAGCAAGCTCCGAGACGGACTCAAGGTTGCGCCAATGGCTGTAAGCGACTGGGAAACCGAAAGTGTGGCTGGGCTTGTCGATACCGCGTAATCACTCCGCATACCTAAACAGTACAGTGTGCTCCTCGCACAATCGTAAATAAAGCAGTAAAGCATGGCATAGGTACAGGATAGTAAATAAAACCTCAAACTAGTTGTGGCCCCAAGAAATAAGACGGAATCAAGCTCTGGCTAAGGGGGGCCCATACTCCCCATATGTGGATAGCGCGATAAATCAAGGAACAGGTATCAAGTACTCGGGGTCCTACGGGACACAAGTGGGCGTTCGGAAACCAAATGTTATCTATCACCCACCGATGCCTCTGCTTACTTCAATTTTAGTTGTTAAACAGGAATTAAAGTGAACGATAAGTAAAACCATGATCATCTCCAACAACAACATGCGGCAATACATCAACAACTGTGGCACTGAACGACACGCAATAGCACTTGAGCAAGCGACTACGACGCGCAAGCCCAACTATCTACCAAACAACAGGTAATAGGATGTGTCCAAGGCAATATAGGGCTGCACGGTATATCACAGGTACGGAAACTAAAGCATCGCAACACAGATAGCAATAGATCAACAGGAGGGAATAAATACTATAAAAGTAAGATAGGTAGAAAGGGGGAGATGCTCGCCTGAAAACATTGTCGAAGGTTCAACCGAAGATCGGGGCGAAGCTCACCTCAACTCAACGGCCTTATCCGCGAAGAAGCAAAACACTAGAAGGAACACCGGATGCACTATTTAATACAACGGCAGAAGATCGGCATGATGCATGTATGATGCATGACATGGCAAAGGTGCAATGCAATTAGGTCATGTTAAGCGGAACCGGGGTCCCGACAAATATTCAAGTGGTTCAAGTTGTTTAGCTACCCTGCATTTTAAATGTTGTCTTGACATGGCAAGAGATAGCACCGGTTCGCTACACAAGTTTAAATGAGGCCAATATAAGGCTAGATTTGCCCGCATATGGGCCCCATATTTAATTATGAGGTGAATCGGCATAAGGCTCCCAAACCAAAGATATGCATGCGAGATGACAATTAAGTATGCAACAAGTTGATATCATTTATGAAAATAGGGTATCGAGGGAAAAGGGGCACACATTAGGGTTCGGCGATCTTGGGGTTCCGGGGTTCGGGGTCGGTCTCAGGGTCCAGGGTTCGACGGAACGGTCTCGACGGAAGCGTTCTTGGATTACTGGGGTCGATCTTGTTGTTCGGGATGAAGCACTTGTCGCACCGGGGTCTCGGTGTACGGGATGAAGTACTCGGCGTCTCCGCGTCGGTGGCCTTGGCGGTATCGGGTTCGGACTCCGGATCCGGGCACGGTCTTAGCGCTCCGTCTTCAGTGTCGTTGGCGAACTCGGGCTCGATACCGGGGGTCCTTCGGATCCTTGAGGCGATCTTGGCGTTCCGGGCATCTTCGGTCCTCGGGTCCGAGAGGGGTACTTGTTGTATTCGTGTCGTGGCTCTGGTCGGGGTTCAGGGTTCCGTGTCGAAGGCCTTGGCGCTTCGCCTCCTCGTGATGGTCTCGGGGCGTCGAATCCGGGAAGGAGAGCTTGGTGGTCTTCAAGTTCGGACTTCGCCTCCGGGAACGGGCCTTGGCGTTATCGTGAGTTCTCGGCGTCGGCAGATCTTGGTGGGGGTCGATGCACTCGTCACGGGGTCGGTCTGCGGTTCAATGGGTCCACGTGGACGAACTTGGCGGGCCCCGGAGTCCGATAACGGGTCTTGGCGGAACTTGGCGTTGATCCGTACTTGGAAGATCTTGGCGAGGCCTTACCACACGGTGCAGATACCGACTCAGCGAGGGACGGGACGGCGGCCGGCGAGGTGCTTGGTGGTTGACCGGTGCGACGTGAGGCGACGCAGGGGCTCGGGGGCGAGCGGCGACGGCGGGTGGGGCTGCTGCGGCGGGGCTCAGGCGGCGCTTGAGGCGGCTCAGGGAGGGAGGACCCGGCCAGGTCGAGCACGGGCCGCGGCAGGAGGTTGGTGCGGAGGGCGGCGGTGGCGGGGAGCCGGCGGACGGAGAGGTGGGAGAGGCGAGGCAGCGGGGCGGCGCGGCGCGCCGGCTCGCCGGAGCGGAGGAGGGGAGAGGGACTCGCGGGGAGGAGGGCGGCGGAGCTCGCCGGAGCGGACGCAGCGGAGGAGGAAGGCCAGGGGGAGCTCGCGCGGAGGCGGCCAGGCAAGGGGTACGCGCGGGCGGCGGAGCGGCGGGGCGGGGCGCGGCCGGGCGCGGCGGCGCGAGCTGGACGGGCTCCGGGAGGCGGGGTGGAGGCTGCTGGAGCCGGCGGGAAGAGGAGCAGGTGGCGGCGGGAGCTGCGGCGCGGAGGCGTGCGGGGCCGGCGACGAGGCGTGCGGAGAGGGGCGCTGGGGCGGTGAGGCGAGCAGGGAGGAGCGGCGGCGGTGGACCGGTGGGGCGGAGCAAGGCGCCGGGGAGGGGAGAGGAGAGAGAAGGAGCGGCAACGGGGCAGGGAAGAAGACGACGCGGGGTGGGCGGTCGCGTGCGTGCGTGGGATGGGCGGTTGGCTCGGTGGGAGGTGGGGCCCAGGGCAGGTGGGGGGATCGGGTATGGGGAGGGTTGGTGTGTGGTGTGCGTTGGTGAGTGCTGTGTGGTGGGGAGAGAGAGGAGGGAGGGGTGAGAGAGGCCACGTGGCGGGTTGGGATTGGTGGGGATCTGGGGTGGCTGATGTGGCGTTCAAGGATTGGAGGGGGTGAGGTGGCCAGGGGGTGTGGGTAGGTTTCCTGGTAGCCTTAGGATTTAGAGGTTGGACCGATCTGTTTTTTTTACGGGGGTGGTCGTTCGGGTCGGGTTGGCCCGTTCGACTGCCCCCACTAAAAAATAATATAATTTTTATTTGTTTTATTAACACCGTTTTCAAACCGATAGCGGACAACAAAAATAAACCGGTGACCTGGTTTTGATATTTGAATAAAGATGGGGCGTTTTAGAAAACAAAATGGGCTTTGCGAAATAGTTTTATGCAAACAATGCATGATGATGACGATGCAATGCACAAATTCAACGCGATTTTCTAGTAGTGGTTTTGCGGGATGCCACAATTCGACACCACTAACAAGGGATCTCGCCCTCGAGATCCGCCTCATGGTACCGGAAGGAAGGTCGGCGGTCTGATCCTTCGCGCTTCGTGTGGATCCTCGCGACACCACTAACAAGAGGTCGTTGTCCGTGATCGTCGAGAGAACACTCCGGAAACAAAAGGTCGAAGGTAGAGGTATCAACAAATAAGCCACCCCTAACTTCCGTGGACGGAGTAAAACTGCTGGATCCGCTGATTCGGCGTACAAGAGCGAATGATAAGAGTAGTGGTATGGTAGCTACTCCATCCCGCACTCAAACCATTACTCTGCACACGAATAGGCGGATTATGCAACCAACTCTCGGAATCAGACTGAAGATCTCGACAAGCGAGGTTCGGAACGACGGAGTGATGCAGGCTCTGCATCGGATCTGGCGTAGATGATGTCGTCGCGTCGGAAAACACCGGAAGGCACGAGAAGGAACAAAGAATGGTACCACAGACGAAGGATTCCTCGGATCGCATGAAGACCAGATGTAGCAACACCGTTACCAAAGGAGGAAGCGAAGCCCTGAAGGTACGACGAAAACCCAACCACGAGAATTCCTGGACTCGAAGAAAGAGACGAGAGCGGATTCCAAAACACGTAGAGGTAAGAGGAGAACAGCAGAGGGGTAAGGAGTAAAATCAGACCTAATCAGAACTATCCAACCGATTTTTTCAAAATAGTTTTGACATTCTACTTCGGCCGTTAGCTAGGTTATCCTACAGGCTGGACTTGTGGGGTATCGCAACTGCTGTGCTCTGATACCACTCTGTAACACCCTCAGAATCGGGCCTATGCAAGTTTGAGCAAAATTCGCCAAACCCGCATAGAAACGATTCAAAGGTGCCCACCAGGCACTTTCGTGCGGGTGGAAAACGAAGTAATAACATTACACAACAGTCCTCGATGGGACCCACAGAACAGATATATATATAACAGCGACTCAAGAGTCAAGAATACAGATATAATATACAAAGATCCAAATCACCTTGAAAACGATAGAGCGTCCAGCTACGGACAAGATGCAAATGGGGCTAAGAGCCCTGAAGAATAACCAATGGCGTCCATAACCCTGCCCAGGCCAAGCCGGAAGGGTAACCCTGCTAACGACGTCGATCTCAAAACCTGCTCAAACAAAAAGGGGTGCCGACAAGGGGCAAAGGAAAAAGAGGAGCGTCAGTACTGAGGCCAGTACACGGCGAGGCTAGAATTCGGCGGTCCTCGCCTACATAGGTATGGTGGACTGAGCGGCAGCGGCATCATGCACTAAACAACCTATAGAGACTCGATACAACTGTCGGCGATCAGAGAGGGGTAAGAAGGACCTATCCGGAACCAACCTGATGCTACCATCAAACAAACCCATCCTGGTGTTTCCCCCTCGAGCCCAAACGAGGAAGTCAACCGAGGAACTCACACAGTTGGCAGTTTTATTTATTCAGTTATCGTTGCAGCAATTACTAGTCAGGTATAGATAATCGTCCTGATAAAATAAGCAGTGGGCCGTTTTAGTTAACCATTCCGTTGCAGTTGCAACAATTACTAATCAGATACGGATAACATGAGTTAAACCCCAAAAACCCAGCAGTTGTTGGTACTTTTATTCAGCCATTCCGTTGTAGTTGCAATACTTACTAGTCAGATACAATTGTCGCAAGCGACAAACCAAGCAAGCAGTTGTTGGCAGTTTTATTTAGCCATTCCGTTGTAGTTGAAGCTGATTACTAGTCATATCAGATTCAAGTCAATTTATAACAGTAAACTTTAGTGATAGTTGTCTATGATCGAGATACTGTGCTCCAAGTCGTCCATAACCGTGGACACGGCTTTCAGAAAGTTTTAACCCGGACGGGGTGCACAAATAGCAACACACACACGATCAACCTCGGAAAAACCAAATCAAAACCCAACGAGGTCTTCACGACAGAGCAATCACAAGATTCAGAAAATATTTCAGGGGGCCACCCCTTTGAGTAGATCCCGCAACGGAGTAAGCAAGCTCCGAGACGGACTCAAGGTTGCGCCAATGGCTGTAAGCGACTGGGAACCCGAAAGTGTGGCTGGGCTTGTCGATACCGCGTAATCACTCCGCATACCTAAACAGTACAGTGTGCTCCTCGCACAATCGTAAATAAAGCAGTAAAGCATGGCATAGGTACAGGATAGTAAATAAAACCTCAAACTAGTTGTGGCCCCAAGAAATAAGACGGAATCAAGCTCTGGCTAAGGGGGGCCCATACTCCCCATATGTGGATAGCGCGATAAATCAAGGAACAGGTATCAAGTACTCGGGGTCCTACGGGACACAAGTGGGCGTTCGGAAACCAAATGTTATCTATCACCCACCGATGCCTCTGCTTACTTCAATTTTAGTTGTTAAACAGGAATTAAAGTGAACGATAAGTAAAACCATGATCATCTCCAACAACAACATGCGGCAATACATCAACAACTATGGCACTGAACGACACGCAATAGCACTTGAGCAAGCGACTACGACGCGCAAGCCCAACTATCTACCAAACAACAGGTAATAGGATGTGTCCAAGGCAATATAGGGCTGCACGGTATATCACAGGTACGGAAACTAAAGCATCGCAACACAGATAGCAATAGATCAACAGGAGGGAATAAATACTATAAAAGTAAGATAGGTAGAAAGGGGGAGATGCTCGCCTGAAAACATTGTCGAAGGTTCAACCGAAGATCGGGGCGAAGCTCACCTCAACTCAACGGCCTTATCCGCGAAGAAGCAAAACACTAGAAGGAACACCGGATGCACTATTTAATACAACGGCAGAAGATCGGCATGATGCATGTATGATGCATGACATGGCAAAGGTGCAATGCAATTAGGTCATGTTAAGCGGAACCGGGGTCCCGACAAATATTCAAGTGGTTCAAGTTGTTTAGCTACCCTGCATTTTAAATGTTGTCTTGACATGGCAAGAGATAGCACCGGTTCGCTACACAAGTTTAAATGAGGCCAATATAAGGCTAGATTTGCCCGCATATGGGCCCCATATTTAATTATGAGGTGAATCGGCATAAGGCTCCCAAACCAAAGATATGCATGCGAGATGACAATTAAGTATGCAACAAGTTGATATCATTTATGAAAATAGGGTATCGAGGGAAAAGGGGCACACATTAGGGTTCGGCGATCTTGGGGTTCCGGGGTTCGGGGTCGGTCTCAGGGTCCAGGGTTCGACGGAACGGTCTCGACGGAAGCGTTCTTGGATTACTGGGGTCGATCTTGTTGTTCGGGATGAAGCACTTGTCGCACCGGGGTCTCGGTGTACGGGATGAAGTACTCGGCGTCTCCGCGTCGGTGGCCTTGGCGGTATCGGATTCGGACTCCGGATCCGGGCACGGTCTTAGCGCTCCGTCTTCAGTGTCGTTGGCGAACTCGGGCTCGATACCGGGGGTCCTTCGGATCCTTGAGGCGATCTTGGCGTTCCGGGCATCTTCGGTCCTCGGGTCCGAGAGGGGTACTTGTTGTATTCGTGTCGTGGCTCTGGTCGGGGTTCAGGGTTCCGTGTCGAAGGCCTTGGCGCTTCGCCTCCTCGTGATGGTCTCGGGGCGTCGAATCCGGGAAGGAGAGCTTGGTGGTCTTCAAGTTCGGACTTCGCCTCCGGTAACGGGCCTTGGCGTTATCGTGAGTTCTCGGCGTCGGCAGATCTTGGTGGGGGTCGATGCACTCGTCACGGGGTCGGTCTGCGGTTCAATGGGTCCACGTGGACGAACTTGGCGGGCCCCAGAGTCCGATAACGGGTCTTGGCGGAACTTGGCGTTGATCCGTACTTGGAAGATCTTGGTGAGGCCTTACCACACGGTGCAGATACCGACTCAGCGAGGGACGGGACGGCGGCCGGCGAGGTGCTTGGTGGTTGACCGGGGCGACGTGAGGCGACGCAGGGGCTCAGGGGCGAGCGGCGACGGCGGGTGGGGCTGCTGCGGCGGGGCTCAGGCGGCGCTTGAGGCGGCTCAGGGAGGGAGGACCAGGCCAGGTCGAGCACGGGCCGCGGCAGGAGGTTGGTGCGGAGGGCGGCGGTGGCGGGGAGCCGGCGGACGGAGAGGTGGGAGAGGCGAGGCAGCGGGGCGGCGCGGCGCGCCGGCTCGCCGGAGCGGAGGAGGGGAGAGGGACTCGCGGGGAGGAGGGCGGCGGAGCTCGCCGGAGCGGACGCAGCGGAGGAGGAAGGCCAGGGGGAGCTCGCGCGGAGGCGGCCAGGCGAGGGGTACGCGTGGACCCATTGAACCGCAGACCGACCCCGTGACGAGTGCATCGACCCCCACCAAGATCTGCCGACGCCGAGAACTCACGATAACGCCGGCGGGGCGGGGCGCGGCAGGGCGTGGTGGCGCGAGCTGGGCGGGCTCCGGGAGGCGGGGTGGAGGCTCCTGGCGCCGGCGGGGAGAGGAGCAGGCGGCGGCGGGAGCTACGGCGCGGAGGCGTGCGGGGCCGGCGACGAGGCGTGCGGAGAGGGGCGCTGGGGCGGTGAGGCGAGCAGGGAGGAGCGGCGGCGGTGGACCGGTGGGGCGGAGCAGGGCGCCGGGGAGGGGAGAGGAGAGAGAAGGAGCGGCAACGGGGCAGGGAAGAAGACGACGCGGGGTGGGCGGTCGCGTGCGTGGGATGGGCGGTTGGCTCGGTGGGAGGTGGGGCCCAGGGCAGGTGGGGGGATCGGGTATGGGGAGGGTTGGTGTGTGGTGTGCGTTGGTGAGTGCTGTGTGGTGGGGAGAGAGAGGAGGAAGGGTGAGAGAGGCCACGTGGCGGGTTGGGGTTGGTGGGGATCTGGGGTGGCTGATGTGGCGTTCAAGGATTGGAGGGGGTGAGGTGGCCAGGGGGTGTGGGTAGGTTTCCTGGTAGCCTTAGGATTTAGAGGTTGGACCGATCTGTTTTTTTTACGGGGGTGGTCGTTCGGGTCGGGTTGGCCCGTTCGACTGCCCCCACTAAAAAATAATATAATTTTTATTTGTTTTATTAACACCGTTTGCAAACCGATAGCGGACAACAAAAATAAACCGGTGACCTGGTTTTGATATTTGAATAAAGATGGGGCGTTTTAGAAAACAAAACGGGCTTTGCGAAATAGTTTTATGCAAACAATGCATGATGATGACGATGCAATGCACAAATTCAACGCGATTTTCTAGTAGTGGTTTTGCGGGATGCCACACTCTTCCCCGCCGCCTCCTCTGGCCCACACCTCCACCGCCAAGTCCACCCAACGCCGCCTTCCCTCGAGCCCCGCAAGCCCGCCCCTACCCCGCGGGATCCATCGCCCGCCACCGCTCTCTTTCGAGCACCGACGCCATGGTCGCCGCGTCCTCCTCCGAGCGCCACCTCGTGAGATTCGCTGGACCCCTCTCCTCTACCTCGGCCCACCTCCTCGCCTCCTGCGCCGAGCCCGACCCCGTCGGCTGGCCTCCCTCGTCGCTACCAGCCTACAACAAGCCGTAGCCGCGTGGACCATCTCCGACGAGCCCCTGCACCCCATCGCCGGCCGCTTCCCTGGCCCTGCTCTGTCGCCGCCTGCATCAGTTTTTCCTTGAGGGCGGCAACACCCAGCTCCGCGCTTGGCCGACCTAATTCTCGGCCCTGCAGCGTATGTGCCCACCCCGCACAGTGTTGCCGCCTGCAAGCCCTGCAGCACCATCCCGATGTGTGGCCTCAGAATGTTTGTGATGTTGTATCATCATCCTCTATGATGCCAAGCCGTTGTCCAAGAGACTAGGCCACAATATCTTTGTCGGTATCGTGTCGTGTACTCATGTACATGTCAGGAGTTCGTGATACCAAGTCTCGTCAAGACCGTTGTAAACCATCAAGTTCCTTCACCGCCGGCGCCACGCGAGACCGCGGAAAGACGAGCTCTTCCTCGGAACCCAATGGTCGATGCTTGAAGATTCCCCTACGCCAAGGCCTTCGTCATGAACACCGAACCTCTTCGTCAAGGGAAAAACCCCAAGGTCGTCGCCGCGGAACCGACAAGTTCGCCTACCCGGACACCGTGCGACAAGATCTTCTCGGACCCGAGGACCATCAAGACTTCCGCTCGGCAACGCCAAGTACTCCTTCCTGGCTTCGAAGCCCGACCCCGTGGACCCGACAAGATCTTCGTGACGCCAAGATCGGCACCGACCAGGGCGGATCCGATGTGCCCCCGACGCCAGCCAAGTTCTTCTTCTCGGATGCGACATTGTCCGAGACCGATCTCGTCGAGCCATTCTCCCGTCGAACCCTAAGACCGATCCCCATTGAACCCCCCCGGAACCCCAAGATCTGCCGAACCCAGATGTGTGATGCCCTTTCCAAGCCCCGTATTTTTATAATATATGATATAAACTTGTTGCATTAAATCATTCATGTCGCATACATATGTGTGTGGTTTGGGGGCCTTATGCCGATTCACCATATAATTAAATATGGGATCCATATGCGGGCAAATCTAGTCTTATATTGGTCCCATTTAAATTGGTGTAGTGAACCGATGCTATGTTTTGTCCTGTTAAGACAACATTTAAAATGCGGGGTATCTAAACAACTGGAACCATATATTTAATTGTCGGGACCCCCGGTTCCGCTTAATATTGCCTAATTGCATCGCACCTTTGCCATGTCATACCTCATGCATGCATCATGCCCGATCTTTTGCCGTAGTATTAAATAGTGCATCCGGTGTTTATTCTAGTGTTTTCCTTCTTCGCGGATAAGATCGATGAGTTGATGTGAGCTTCGCCCGATCTTCGGATGAACCTTCGGCAATGTTTTCAGGCGAGCATCTCCCCCTTTCTACCTATCTTACTTTTATAGTATTTATTCCCTCCTGTTGATCTATTGCTATCTGTGTTGCGATGCTCTAATTTTCGTACCCGTGATATCCCTTGCAGCCTTATATTGCCTTGGACACCTCCTATTACCTGTTGTTTGGTAGATAGTTGGACCTGCGCGACGTAGTCGCTTGCTCAAGTGCTGTTGCGTGTCGTCAAGTACCACAGTTGTTGGGGTATTGCCGTGTGTTATTATTGGAGATGATCAAGACTTTAATTATTGTTTAATAACTAAAATTGAAGTAGGTAAATGCAGAGGCACAGGTGGGCAATAGATGTTATTTGGTTGTTAACCGTCCACTTGTGTCCCGTAGGACCCCGAGTACTTGATACTTGTTCCTTGAATATTCGCGCTATCCACATCCGGGAGGATTATGGGACCCCCCTGAGCCAGAGCTTGATTCATTCTTATTTCTTGGGGCCACAAACTAGTTTGAGGTTTTATTTACTATCTTGTACTTATGCCATGCTTTACTGCTTTATTTACGATTGTGCGAGGAGCACCTATACTGTTTAGGATCGTGACCCGTTTTCGCGGTATCGACAAGCCCAGTCACACTTTCGGGTTCCCAGTCGTTTACAGCCGGCCCCACAAACCTTGAGTCCGTCTCGAAGTCAGCTAACTTTGTTGCGGGTATACTTAATGGGGTGGCCCCCTGAAATATTCCCGAATCTTGTGATTGCTTTGTCGTGAATGCCTCGTTGGGTTTTGATTTGGTTTTTCCGAGGTTGATCGAGTGTGTGTTGCTATTTGTGCACCCCTGCAGGGTAAAACTTTCTGAAAGCCGTGTCCGCGGTTATGGACGACTTGGAGCACAGTATCTCGATCATAGACAACTATAACTAAAGTAGTGCTATAAATTTGACTTTATAATGACTAGTAATCAGCTTCACTATAATGGAATGGCTAAATAAAACTGCCAACAATTGCTTGTTTGGGTTGTCGCTTGCTATCATTGTATCTGACTAGTAAGTATTGCAACTATAACGGAATGGCTAAATAAAAGTACCAACAACTGCTGGGTTTTGGGATATCTCATGCTAATTGTATCTGACTAGTAAGTGTTGCAACTACAACGGAATGGTTAACTAAAACTGCCCACTGCTTATTATATCAGGATGACTATCTATACCTGACTAGTAATTGCCGCAACTATAACGGAACGAATAAAACTGTCAACTGTGTGAGTTCCTCGGTTGACTTCCTCGTTTGGTATCGAGGGGGAAATTCCAGGATGGGTATGCTTGGTGATAGTTAAAGGTTGGATCCGAATAGGTCTTTCTTATCTCTATCTGATAGTCACCAGTTATATTGAGTCTCTATAGGTTGTTTAGTGCATGCTGCCGCTGCCGCTTCAGTCCACCATACCTATGTAGGCGAGGACCGCCGAATTCTAGCCTCGCCGTGTACTGGCCTCAGTACTGACCGCTCTCTCTTTTTCCTTTGCCCTTTGTCGGCACCCCTTTTGTTTAAGCAGGTTTTGATATCGACGTCGTTAGCAGGGTTACCCTTCCGGCTTGGCCTGGGCAGGGTTATGGACGCCATTGGTTATTCTTCAGGGCTCTTAGCCCCATTTGCATCTTGTCCGTAGTCGGACGCTCTATCATTTTCAAGGTGATTTGGATCTTTGTATATTATATCTGTATTCTTGACTCATTGAGTCGCTGTTGTATATATATCTGTTCTGTGGGTCCCATCGAGGACTGTTGTGTAATGATATTACTTCGTTTTCCACCCGCACGAAAGTGCCTGGTGGGCGTCCTTGGATCGTTTCTATGCGGGTTTGGCGGGAAGCGCTGAAACTTGCATAGGGCCGATTCTGAGGGTGTTACAACTGATTGGTATGTTCATAAGAGACATTAGTAATTCAGGATCTTGTTAAAACAAGGACAAAATGTGCACATAAATGCAGTAAAATGCCAAAAACCCTACTCTACTTATGAAAAAAAGAGGTATATATGCTTTAATTTTGGACTCATCAACTCCTCCAAGCTAGAATCTTGCTTGTCCCCGAGTAGGATGGTGACTTATGGACAAGAACATCATGTTCATGAGATATGTGTCGTTACAATAAATGAGGCAAAAATTAAAACAGGAATACAATATCATATGTAGAGTTGTATCGTGAGTTTTATCACACCTTTACACATCACATGACTTAGAGGCTTCCACATTTTTGTATCAAAAAATTATAAGAAGGTTTTAGGGATTAACATATTATAAAATCATAAGGTTAAATTGGTTGAGCACTAGATTCGAGTAATGAAAGATTCATGATCACCCTCCTCTTTTTTTCTTCAAGCTTGTACTTTTCTTTTGCCTTGAAATCCTCTTGATAGCTGGATCTTTTTTCTCTCTTTTTTATAGCAGAGCTATCTGATCATGCTCACTACTTTTTATGGCTCTTCTGAACCTAAACTTGTGACTATAACATGCTACCAACCTTTTTTTCCTCATAATTAATCAATATTTTTATTGGTGTGGAAGACCCTAAAATCATCATAGTTGTACAAGTATCATAACTCTCATCCTAATTCATTCATCTAATATAATAATCATGAATCAAAAGATTATTTCAAATACCATAAAGTCTTGAAACTCAACATATATAATTCTTTTCTTGAATAAAAGGGAGTTTGAAGATGATGCAAGTAATACAAATTCTTGAAATAAAACCTAACATGCGCACGGTAAAATAAACATGCTAAAACTATAAGATAGATTACAAGGTATTATAGATCTCCCCCGAGATTGGGATCAAGCTGGTGGGATCAAATAATCTCTCGCGATTATTCGATACCATGGTGCTCTTCAAGTGAAGGTGTGGCATTGGAGATTGTGGCACAAAGTTTTTTGTTTGTCTCCTCCGGTGCAAATATGTGATGAAGACACTTCTGCATATCTGAACGCAAGCGGAACATTCTTTCAATGACCCTCCTTAGCACATCATTGAGTTCCTTCTTGATTTCGAGATCTAAGAGGCGTTTGTACACGATCTCCTGATGGATGGATGAGTTCTTCGTTATGATCCTTCTCTATCTTGTGAAGACGTTATTTAGTTCCTGGGACGTGCGGGATGATGGGCACGTCCAGGATGCTGAACTCCCAATCTGCGGCTTCACGCTCATGTGTGTGTTCACGATAATCTTCTTTGTTATAGAAGTGTGTGTTGTAGTCTCCTGATAAGTTCCTGCATCAGCTTGGTTAGTTTTGATACGCTTGGGTAAAGAGTAGTTGGTGGCAATGAACTTGAGTGACTCCATGCATCCATTCCCATGGGGTCTCTTCGCCTCTTCCTCTTCCTCAGGCTTCACCATAGAAAGATAATACGGCTGCTTCCACCCTCTCTTCGTTTGCTCCATGAAGGCCTCGAATTCCTCATCATCACCATCCGAGTCATAAGCGTACCTCTTGTTTTTAGGGCTTAGGCCTTGAGATTCACGGTCATCAGCTTCAATGGAGGAAGTCTAGAAGCTATCCCACGAAGGAGCCACGAGGCCTAGAGGTTTTCCTTTGCCTGGAACTGGTTAGCGCATCAGGGAGATTGGATTTGTTGATATAAGAGGAAGGAATACCTTTGGGGAGGCTTATGAAGGGTTAGAAACGGGGAAAAACTCGTACTAGAATAAAAAAGGGACGGCCAAGAAAAGAACCAACAAAAAAGGAAAGAACTAAGAGAAAAGGAAGAAAAAGAAACAGTAACGATCGCTAGTAAGGGCGGATGTCTGTATGGCGCGTCCGTACCTGATATTTTTCCAAAATTCGACCCTCCAACATCGATACAAAACCAACCAACCTAGTTGTATGGGTGGGACGCTCCCGTACGGTCCGATTGTACTCCAAACGAACAAGGGAAGACATGGCGAATAACAACCTCCCTTATGGTCGGGGGCCCCCGTATGATGCGGTCGCACCAAAACTCCAGAAAATGCGACGGGACTACTGATCGTTTTACGAGCACTGGTATGGGTGGGTCTGGTCGTACCGTCTGCCCGTACTAGCCTCGTAAAACTGGCAGTACGCAAAGGGAAACAAAAAGAATCCAAAAATACGAATGGAAAAGGTAAAACAACATCTAAAACAGAGATGAATCAGGGTTTTGTTCATCCAAAGGGAATGTGTTTACTTGGGTACCTTCATCTCCTTTTAATTTTTGAATCAACTTTTTTTCCCTTTGAACAAGGTTGGTCGCAAGAAATCGCTAAAACCATTGCAAAAGCAAAATTGAAAACTTTCTTTTAGGAGTTTTAGTCCTAAGGGTATGCAGATGGATGACACTTTTTCTGCTGGTTCAATTTCCTCGATATCCACGGGTGCGTCCGCTGATTCTTACTTTCTTTGTAGAATCTATAAATCAAATTCTTACAAAAGTAAAGTCCAACGGATCATCCTTGGCTTGACGTCTGTCCTTTTGAGAATTTCTTTTAAGCCAATACGATCAATATACACTCTTACATTAGAGTCAATAATATAAAATCAAAACTTGTCTCAAGAGAAAACCACAGGGAAAAACTCCTTTTCTTCCATGGGGTAATTCTTTTGGGCGCCATTTAAGGTGCTACTAGCATGATGAATGATATTGAGTTCATCACCATCATACTGGCAAAGAATTGCTCCAATAACTTCATGGCTAGCCTCAACGAATAGATCAAAAGGTTTCTTCCAATTAGGTGGCTTTATAATAGGAGCTTCAAGAAGGGCTTGCTTTAATATGTTGAAAGTAGTAAGACAGTTTTCATCAAAATTAATTGCAACATCATTTTGTAGAAGGTTGGTTAGTGGTCTGGTAGTTTTTAAGAAGTTTTTAATGAATCTTCTATAGAATCCAACATAGCCTAAGAAACTCCTAATACCTTCTACATCTCGAGGAGTGGGGAGTCATTCTATTGCTTCAATCTTCGCTTTATCGACTTCTATACCCTTACCAGAAATTTTATGACTAAGTATTATACCTTCTTGAACCATAAAGTGACATTTTTCCCAATTCAAGACTAGGTTAGTATCTTCACATCTCAGCAAAACTTTATGAAGGTTATGGAGACAATGATTAAATTGAGTTCCATAAATAGAAATATCGTCTATGAATACTTCCATAATACTTTAAACATAATCAGCGAATATAATAGTCATACACCTTTGGAAGGTGGCAGGGGCATTGCAAAGACGAAAAGGCATATGACGATAAGCATATAAGCCGAAAGGGCCAGTGAAAGTTGTCTTTAGTTGATCATCAGGGTGAACAACTATTTGACAAAAAACAGAATAACCGTCTAGATAGCAAAAATGGGAATGCATAACAAGCCTCTCTAAAGTTTGGTCTATAAACGGTAAAGGATAATGATCCTTTCTAGTTTCCTTGTTAAGTTTTCTATAATCAATACACATCTTGTGACCAATAATAGTTCTAGTTGGTACCATCTCATTATGTTCATTTTGAATGACAGTAAACCCACCTTTCTTAGGAAAACAATGCACAGGACTTACCCAATCACTTTCTTCCATGTGAAAAGATTATTCCTGTATCTAATATGTGTATTACCTCTTTTCTTACCTCTTCTTTCATGTGGGGTTTAAGTCTCCTTTAAAAATCTACAACTGTCTGAGCTCATTCTTCCATAAATGTTCTATGAGTGGCTATCGAGCGACTAATCTATTTCAATTCGCTCATCGAACACCCAAAAGCATTTTGATGCATCCGGAGAACCATCATCAAGTTTTCCTCCTCTTTTTGTGCAAGGTTGGAACTTACAATGACAGGAACATTATTAGTTTCATCAAGAAGAGCCTCATCCCCTTTCCTTATAGGTCCTTCATAAATTTGATTCATTTCATCATCTACCTCAGGGTATGAGCCAACATAATCATCAATTTCCATCTTAACTATATCTTGAGGAATATTATTATTAGCAACTAAACTCCTCGCTAAATTATCATCGGGAGTTTCAACGACTACAGAGGCAATACTAATGATGTTACCTTCCTCCTCTTGCCCATATTCATATTCATCCAATTCTTCAATAACCTCCTTATGATGGAATTTAGAAAAGTGGAAGTCCATTTTATCTTCACCAAACTTGAGAGATACCGTTTATCTCTTGCAGTCAATTTTTGCCCCTGCGGTGTTCAAGAAAGTTCTTCCAAAAATAGTTGGATAGTAAACATCAGTAGGCATATCAACAAGTATAAAATCAATGGGGGTACTTGTATGTTCCAATACAAATTGGTACATCTCTAATTATTCACATCGGAACTCCTGAGTGTTTTATCTGCAAGCATTATTGTCATATCAGTATCCTCTAATTAAGCTAGGATTAGTTCATTTTGGATCTTTAGATAAAAATTGTAAGGGATTGCATTAGCAGTTGTTTCAATATCACAGAGACTTTAATAAGAAGATTCACCAAAAGTACAAGGGAGGACATGTTTACCAACTTCCTTAGCTTTTACCATTCCTTCAACAAATTGTGAAGCTTTGGTATCTAGATCTATCATGTTTCAATGTGCAAACATGGTTAGGATATCTTCTTTCGTTGGTTCCTCGGTCTCCTGCATACTTACTTGGTTAGTTTTTCTTACGTGTGTCTCTTATTCTAGCATTTTGAGGAACATTCTCTCTTCTTCACGTTGTTATTCGAGTTGTTGTGCCATCATATGTTTTCGTGTAGTCCTTGGAAAAGTAAGGTGTTCAACATAAGAGGGTATCTCCGTCAATGGCTCTACATGAGCCACAATTATTGTCTCAACATCTTCAACTAGCTCGGGGGGGATATATTGAAGCCAATCATTCTTGGGAACTTCAATGTGTTATATAAAAGACTGAAGAATCTGCAAAACAATATTATCATCAAGTTGAAGTTCATTATCAGTTGATCTTACCTTATTAGAATCCTTATAAGCATTGAGACAATCATATTCAATTTCTATACCTCCTTCTCTGCCTAAATCAAACCCCCAAGTTTCTCTATTGCGACAAATACGTTCTAGGAGTTCCCAAGCTTTAGTTATAGTTAGTGTTGGAAATATAAGCAACTTATCAAGTGATTTATGTGAGATAAACAGTAGGTAAAACATGACTAGAATGATCGAAAATAAACTAGGCAAGTCATCTGACAGAAAGTGTGTAGAGAGTTGCAGATAGATCGAAATAAGTTGAACAAGATGAAGAAAGAAAACATACAGCAGTGTGCCGGAGTTGGAGTTGTCACCCATGTCGTCTAGGAAGAGGTTCTCGATGGCAAGGAAGAAGTCGTCGTTGGGGAAGATGTCGTCGGCATCGGTGGAGGAGTCCGTGATGAAGCCAGTAGTCGCGCCGATAGCGCTTCCCAAAAACCATATCACCCTTCTCCCGTACAGGACTCGAAGAGGCGGGGTTCCGGAGGCCTACTGTCCTGGCTCGCGGTGCATGCCACAAGACGGGATGGGGAAGAACTGTTGGCAGCTCAGTGCTTTGGAACTTGGATGCAATAGTTCTGATGGATGCCTGAGGAAAGGAGCGACCTTTAGCTCTTATAGGCGCGGGTAGACAAGCGAACAGGCAATGTCGGAAGAGGAAACGAACAGGCAGCGACCGAAGCCAAACAGCCTCCACTAAGTTCGAATTAAACCTCCACTAAGTCGTACTTAAAACCCATTAGCAGAATTGTTCAAATTCTGCACACCCGTTTGTATACCAGTCATGCGTGGCAAAAAGAACTCGGCTCGGCGAGATTCCCGCAACCCACAGCGCGCGCGTCGTGATGAGGCGAGGCGAGGCGGGCGGCGGAGGAGGAGGAGCGTGCGTGTGGGACTCTCTCCTTCTCCTTCTCATCCTTTTACCAAGTGGTAGGAGAGACTCACTTATAAGCTGGTGCAAACCTCCTTCAACTAGCAATGTGGGACTAAACATTTGTCCCACCTCTTGCCATGCATGAATGGGCCACATGGGCCTCTGGGATTTTTAGGAATTATTGGAATGAAAAATGGGCTAGGCTATTTTGGGCCAAAATTCCAACAATCCCCCACCAGATCCCAGAGGCACATGTATTTGCCTTTGGTTCCAAAAACACTGTTTATATACCGGTACTGCAGTGGAGAATGTTAAGTTGAACTTACACCTAGAATTCTATGCTACACTAGGCTGCGACTTGTATAGTGGACTATGCCTTGAACTGCAAGTTTGCTGCAACCTAGCTTCACACGAAGCCTTGACCGATATTGGGCTACCGTGGGACTTCCCCGCGGGTGGAGCTTATGCATCATACTCCATGGCCTTTCATGAGTTTATTAGAGAGCACCCAACTCTCATAGACTGCGACGTTTGACAATCAGACTCATATAGGTGTGTTCTTCAACATATGTTCTGCAGGACAACATCTCTGCTTAAGATTAAGCCATTAGAACACATTAAGATAAAAATCAACCTGCCGTGCAGAATAGGAAAGTATTGCATCTTCACGGAGTGGTATTCATTAAAGTAGGGATACTTTCCTCTCAGTCTACCAATAGCTTGTCTCCCAATTCTAATTCACGGGATCTCCGATCACATAGATTGGTTTGCCACTATGGAAAACTCATAGTGTGGGTCTCATACCCATCTCCTTCGATGCATTTTCTATCACATTGCGTGATAGTCCCTTTGTGAAGGGATCTGCCAGGTTCTTAGATGTTTGGATATAATCCAATGCAATAACTCCGGAGTTTCTCATTTTCCTGACAGATTTTAGTCTCCTCTTCACATGTCTTGAGGACTTAATATTATCCTTAGAACCGTTCACCTTAATAATCATAGTTTGATTATCACAGTTCATTGGAATTGCGGGTATAGGTTTTTCAACCACAGGTAAGTCCATCAAGAGTTCACGAAGCCACTCTGCTTCAACAGTGGCAGTGTCTAGTGTTGTGAGTTCTACTTCCATAGTTGACCTCGGTAAGATGGTCTGCTTGCAAGAATTCCAAGAAACAGCGCCACCACCAAGTGTAAACACATATCCACTCGTGGCCTTTATCTCATCAGCATCAGATATCCAATTTGAATCACTATAACCCTCCAGTACCCTTGGATACCCGGTATAGTGAATGCCATAGCTTGTAGTGCCTTTTAGATAGTGCATGACTCTTCCAAGAGCTTGCCAATGATCATCTCCAGGATTTGAAACAAATTGAATGAGTTTGCTAACAGCAAACGCGATGTCAGGCGTTGTCGCGCTAGCCAAGTACATAAGCGAGCCAATTATTTGAGAGTATGTCAATTGATCTCTAACAGTGCCTCGATTCTTTCGAAGTAGCACACTAGGATCATACGGTGTTGGAGAAGACTTGCGGCTGCTATACCCAAAGCGACTCAAAATCTTGTCCACATAGTGAGACTGAAGCAGTGTGATCCCACTATCATCATCTCTCAATAGTTTGATGTTCAATATAACATCAGCTACTCCTAGATCCTTCATCTCAAAAGACTGAGATAAGAAATCCTTGACCTCCTCAATTACAATAAGGTTGGTCCCAAAGATCGGTATGTCATCAACATACAAACATAGAATAACTCCTTCGCCCCCACCATGGTGATAGTATACACACTTGACAACTTCGTTTACAACAAAGCCTGCAGCAGTTAAGGTTTTATCAAACTTTTCGTGCCACTGCTTAGATGCTTGTCTAAGACCATATAAATTCTTAAGCAGCTTGCACACTTCTCTTTCTTGACCATTTACTACAAAACCATCTGGTTGATCCATATAAATTTCCTCATCCAACTCTCCATTTAGGAAAGCCGTCTTAACATCCATTTGATGAACGAGAAGACCGTGTGAGGCAGCTAGAGAAAGTAGTACTCAAATGGTGGTCAACCTTTCCACGGGTGAGTAAGTGTCAAAGAAGTCTTCACCCTCCTTTTGGGTATAACCCTTGGCCAGAAGCCTTGCCTTGTACTTCTCAATAGTACCATCAGGCCTTAGTTTCTTCTTAACCACCCATTTACATCCTACAGGTTTGCACCCATAAGGACGACCAGTGATCTCCTATGTTTCATTAGCTAAAATGGAGTCCATCTCACTACGGACGGCTTTCTTCCAGTAGTCAGCATCAGGAGATGCATAGGCTTCTGAAATAGAAGTGGGAGTATCATCCACGAGGTATATAACAAAATCATCACCAAAAGAGTTTGCAGTCCTCCGTCTCTTACTTCTTTTAGGAATTGCGTTATCCTCCTCCTTAGGATTTTCTAGGTGTTCTACTGGAATGATTGGTTCAGAAATTGTATCTAATTCCTAACTTGATGAGTTAGGCATATCCTTCATGGGAAAGATATCCTCAAAGAAAGTTGCATCATTCGACTCCATGATTTTACCAACATGCATGTCTGGTACTCCGGATTTTACTACCAAGAATCGATAGCCAATGCTACGAAAAGCATAACCCAGAAATACACAGTCCATAGTTTTTGGTCCAAGCTTGTGCTTCTTGGGAACTGGCACATGAACTTTTGCCAAACAGCCCCAAGTTCGTAGATAAGAGAGATTTAACCTTTTCTTCTCCCATTCTTCAAATGGAGTAATTTCTTTGTTCTTTGTGGGAACTCGGTTTAGGACATGACATGCGGACAGTAATGCCTCCCCCCACCATTCCTCGGAGAGACCCGATGTGTCTAACATGGCGTTAACCAAATCTGTTAGAGTGCGGTTCTTTCGTTCGGCTACCCCGTTTGACTGGGGTGAGTAGGAAGGCATCCTCTCATGGATTATACCATGTTCCGCACAAAAAGATTCAAACTCATTGGAAAAATACTCTCCACCACGATCAGACCTAGGCCTCTTAATCTTTCGATCAAGTTGGTTTTCTGCTTCAGCTTTATAGACTTTCAAGAAACTCAAAGCCTCATCTTTTGTTTTCAGAAGATACACATGACAGTATCTCGTAGAGTCATCGATCAATATCATAAAATATTTCTTTCCACCTTTTGTCAACACACCATTCATCTCACAAAGATCTGAATGTATGAGTTCTAGTGGTGCCAAATTTCTCACCTCTGCAGTCGTATGTGACTTGCGAGGTTGTTTTGCTTGCACACAGGCTAGGCACTTAGATCCTTTGACAGTAGTGAAATTTGGGATTAAATTCATTTTAGATAACTGCGTCATGCAACCAAAATTAACATGACAAAGACGTGAATGCCAAATATTTGATATAAGATCAGATGAAACATGATTCACAACTTTATTGCAAACATCTGATAATGATAGGCGAAACAGACCTCCGCACTCATATCATTTACCAATAAAAGTACCAAACTTAGAAAGTACAAACTTATTGGACTCGAAAACAATCTTGTAGCCATCGCGACATAGAAGAGATCCGCTAACAAGATTCTTATTTATTGAGGGAACATGATGCACGTTCTTCAGGCGTATGGTCTTTCCCGAAGTGAACTTTAGATCAACCATACCAACACCATGAACAGAAGCATGTGAGCCGTTCCCCATCAACACGGACCGAGTCCCTCTGACCTGATATGAAAAAAACATGGAAATATCAGAACAAACATGTACATTAGCGCCCGTGTCAATCCACCAATCAAGAGAGTGACATAATGAAAGAACAGTAGGTGATATACCATACCCAACATCCTTCATCTCAATGTCACCCATGACAATATTAGCGGTCTTGCCACTCTTCCCATGCTGGTGCCTGTCATAGCGGTGGGGGTAGCTAGGAGCCCAGTGATCAGGATCACCGCACACATGACAGGAACCTTTCTTCTTATCAGTATTCTTCTTGAAATTGGTAGACCGTGAGGGCTTGTTCTTCCCATCGAACTTGCCCTTTCCATCAAACTTGCTCTTGTTCTTGAACTTGTGGGACTGGAAGTTCTTTTTCTGTACCAAGTTGGCACTTGAACCTCCCTCAACAACTCGAGAACGTGTGTCTTTTGCTCTCGCCTTCTCTTCCACATCAAGAGTCCCAATGAGATCCGAAATGGAAAAATCATGTCTCTTGTGCTTCAGAGAAGTAGCAAAGTTCCTCCATGAATGGGGAAGCTTGGCAATAATGCCTTGGGCAACGAACTTGTCTGGTAACACACATGATAAGTACTCAAGCTCCTTGGCCAGTGCATGTATCTCATGAGCCTGCTCAACGATGGAGCGGTCATCAGACATCTTGAAGTCATAGAATTGCTCCATGATATACAGTTCACTGCCAGCATCCGAGACCCCAAACTTGGCCTCGAGAGCAGCCCACATATCCTTGCCATTATCAAATGACATATAGGGTTCAACAATGTTCTCTCCAAGCACAGACAACAGAGCAGCCCTGAACAGTTTGTCAGATTTCTGGAAAACTTGCTCCCGGGCAGGAGTAAGCTCTCCCTCAGGCCTGCCAAGAGTGGCGTCATAGCAGTTCATGTTCTCAAACCAAAGAACTGCTCTCATGCGCCATCTCTTATAGTGCGTACCCTCAAACACAGGTGTCTTGATGCCACAAAACCACTTGGAGTAAATTGCATATAATAAGGTTTTTGGATTGTTGGAAATATGAGCAATTTATCAAGTGATTTATGGGATATAAACAGTAGGTAAAACATGACTAGAATGATCGAAAATAAACTAGGCAAGTCATCTGACAGAAAGTGTGCAGAGAGTTGCAGATAGATCGAAATAAGTTGAACAAGATGAAGAAAGGAAACATATAGTAGTGTGCCGGAGTTGGAGTTGTTACCCATGTCGTCTAGGAAGAGGTTCTCGATGGCAGGGAAGAAGTCATCATTGGGGAAGATGTCGTCGGCGTCGGTGGAGGATTCCGTGATGAAGCCAGTAGTCGCGTCGATAGCGCTTCCCAAAAACCTTATCGCCCTTCTCCCATACAGGACTCGAAGAGGCGGGGTTCCGGAGGCCTACTGTCCCGGATTGCGGTGCACGCCACAAGACAGTATGGGGAAGAATTGTTGGCAGCTCAGTGCTCTGGAACTTGGATGCGATAGTTCGGATGGATGCCTGAGGAAAGGAGCGACCTTCCGCTCTTATAGGCACGGGTAGACAGGCGAACAGGCGATGTCGGAAGAGGAAACGAACAGGCAGCGACCTAAGCCAAACGTCGGCGAGATTCCCGCAACCTGCGGCGCGCGCGCGTCGGGACGAGGCGAGGCGAGGCAAGGAGAGGCGAGGTGGGCGGCGTAGGAGGAGGAGCGTGCGTGTGGAACTCTCTCCTTCTCCTTCTCATCCTTTTACCAAGTGGTAGGAGAGCCTCCCTTATAAGCTGGTGCAAACCTCCTTCAACTAGCAATGTGGGACTAAAAATTTGTCCCACCTCTTGCCATGCATGAATGGGCCTCTAGGATTTTTAGGAATTATTGGAATGAAAAATGGGCTAGGCTATTTGGGCCAAAATTCCAACAGTTAGATCCATAAAAGAGCCTCCAGAATTTGTGTCTATCTCATGTTTAATGTTTTGATTAAGTCCCCCATAGAAATATATAAAACATACCATTCATGTAAATCATGGTGGGGACATTTATTAAGGATGGACTTATACCTTTTGAAAGCCCTTACCAAGCCTTCACCGGGGTGGTTTTTTAAATTCGTGATTGCCCTTCTTACCTCCGCCGTCTTTACTTTGGGGAAGAATCGAAAAACGAATTCTCCTCTGAGTTTTTTCCAAGTATCAATTTTTATGCAGGGCAAATTCTATACCAAGCTAAAGTAGTGTTTATTAGAGATTGACTAAACAATTTAAGTGTCAGTTCATCATCAAAATAATCTCTCAATTTAAGTCTACAACATAAGTCAGTAAAATGCATAAAATGAGTGTAAGGATCCTCATCCGGATCGTCTTCTACAAAAGTTTTCTCTTTAATAATATCGATAAAGCGAGGATTAACCTCATATTATGATTTGCTCCCACTCGGGAATTCTTTGACAAGTCCTCTATTGAACTTTCCGAGGTGGTTGATTGCATAGAGCTGATTAATCAATCCGAGTGCAGTCATGGTGTTTACCTAAAACTAGTAACCAACTCTAGTAAATCAATTAATAGAATAAGCAACTAAGAACAAATACCAAAAGCACTTAGCTCCCCGGCAACAGCACCAGGAAATAAATTGATGACTGTAAGTGCACATATCGATTGAGCTAGTTTCAAAATAAGAGTATCGAACCCAGAGAGAGCTATTTGGTTAAGGCGTTTATGCCCCCTCGTCACTATCTACCAAAGGATACTTGTAAGCTGCCTTTGATTTCAAGTAAAGGGTATTTGAAAGGTTTTTGGTTGAATGCAGAAAAGTAAATAAAACAAGTAAAAGAAAATAAGCAACAAAAACGTTTGGAATGGTGGTTGAACTCAATAAGATTAAAGCATTCTCGGGGATGTAGGATACACCACTAGCATGTTGCAATTAATCATAATTAGGATAACCCATTTCTTATGTCATGATATGTGTGGAGAGAGCTTCGTAATAAGATGTTCACCGCAAGGCTCGTAGATAGTCACTTTGTTGAGCCAAGAAATGAGGTCATCTCTAAATAACCACCGCGATGTCTCAGAGCATTCACCCATACAGTCCACCGCAATTAAGGGTCTCCCCGTGGATATCGTAATTAGCTTAGTGAATCTCTCTTTATTCCTCCTTTGACCGTGTAGGTTATAAGCCAGTTGAAACAACATGTGAGGCCCCCATGTGTGGTTTTGGTAATTAATGACAATCTTTATGGACTAATGTGTGTATTAAGTTGTACTTGTAGGAATTGTCCATTGGCATCGCTTGGAGCATGTGTTGGCTTCAAGGTCGATGAAATGATAAAAAGATGTGATGTGCAATCTCAAAATGCGCCATCTATAGAAGATCTCATGTTTGATGCTTGCCATCCCCGCTGATCATGGATCGATGATGAGAAATCAAGAAAGGCGTTCCATCTTGAGAAGGTCAAGTTCGTCTACATCAAGCTCAAGTGGAACGCTCAAGGCAAAGGTATAGTCTTGATAGTTTTTCACTTTTGCCGGTCTCATGTTGTGTGTGGGAGACCAGGTTTAGGATAGATAACCGTACTATCAAGAGGGGCTCTCGAATGAGTAACTCAGTCACATCGTTCAGAGAGAGCTCAATCCTTTGCATATTTGGTTGTTATCTGGTCTTATCCATGTGAGGATATAGAGCTTGTGGTAATCTCCATAACAATCTCTTGTTCATCAAAATCGGATCTTCCGTTTGTATCTTGTTGCGATTTTGATCTTGGCGGCTTTTTGGTTTCTCACCAAGTGAGGTATCTCACATTATTATACATGATACATTCTCACTTGGTGATAACCAATATTTTCACCTCTTATAGGGTAGCTCATGTCGTCCTCTTTCCAACGCAATTGGAATCGGGTCGATCGGAGTTACCAATCAAAAGTTATAGCGGTTTGAATTTTCCTAGGTACCAAAATGCGGTAGTACCGCATTTTAGTACCTAGCGCGGCAGTAGGTTTTGACAAGTTGCCAAAAGCCACTGTCGAGCTTGGTACCAAAAAGCGGTAGTACCGCATTTTAGTACCTAGCGTGGTAGAAGGTTTTTGACTTCGTCATTTGGATCTATCCTACCTTGCTGGACTATGATGTTTCTTTGCATGATCTTGTAGAGGTTGTTGTCCTCTTCGAAACGAGCCCAAGATCATCGAAATCGGAGTCCGGATGCTAAAGTTATGACTGTTTTCGTTCTGTGATGACCGGAAGTACTGGACCAGGATCCGGTACTACCGCATTTTGGTACCGGGGAGCATAGAGAAAAATGCGTCTGGCGCCCCAGGAATCCCAGGGAATGTCCAGTAGTGCCGGGAAAGTCCGGTAGTGCCCGGAAAAAGTCCGGTAGTACCGGGAATCGCGTTTTTGGGCTGCAACGGTTGGATTTTGGAGGGACCTATATAAATGGGCATTCTTCCCCAATGGTTCTTTACCATTCTTGCAAGTTTTCCCCTTCAATTGTTGACCTTCTTGAGCTTGCTTTCTCTAAATCCCTCCGATGATTCTTGCATATTCTTGAGGGATTTGAAAGAGGAGATCTAGATCTACAATCCCACCAATCAATCTCTCCTCTAAGTGAGGGGAACATATTGGGATCTAGATCTTGGAGTCTTTTGTGGATTTCCTCCATTGTTCTTCCTCTCTTATTCCCCCATAAGCTTTTGTAGCTTTGGTGGAATTTGTGAGAGAAGGATTTGAACACCTTTGTGGTGTTCTTGCCATTTGCATTTGGTGCATCGGTTTGTGTTCTCCTCGAAGGATTTGGTTTGAGTTACTCATTGGAGCTTGTCCCTCTTGGGTTCTTGAAACCCTAGACGGTTTTGTGGACTTGGTGGCATTGTGGACTTGGTGGCATTGTGTCACATCCCAAGATTTTCCAAATCTTGTTATGTGAAAAATAAATGAATAAAATAAAACTTTGTTGATTTTCAGGGTGAGAAGAAACTTTTTGAATTCAATTTGGAAACTTTCAAACCTATTTGATCAAACAAATCCTAAAGGGATTTGAAAAGACAAAACCTTTAATAAATAAAAATTTAAATATTTGGAATTGCTATTTTGGATCTTTTAATAAAAAGATTTGATTTTCAAATGAAAAGGTAGAAATTTAAATAAGGATTATTTTGTAAGCCAAATTAAAACTTGGCCAAGCCTTTGAAATAAAATATTTCTATTTGACAAAAATAGTAAAGGTTTTACTATTTTATTTAAACATCAAAACTTATTTAATTATTTTAGATAAGTTTTCCAAGTATTCTTTATTTTCAAATGAAACCTACTGATTTGGTTTTGAAAATATTTAGACTTTAAATGGAGTTTTAAATAAATTAAAACCCATTTGATTTATTAACTAATGTCCATTTTATTTAATTATAAATGGACCCTAAAATAAAATTATTTTATTATTTTGGGAGTTGAAATAATGTTGTTAAACAAAATCAAAACTCAATACAAAGTTTGGTGAAAGTTTGATTTGATTTGAATGCTTGATTGGTTGTTTGAAATTCAAAACAGAAAATAGAAAGGGAAAAAGAAAAAGATTCAGAACAGAAAAAAATAGAGCAAACTCGACCCAACTAAGCTTGGCCCAGCAAGCCCAGTTCCAGCCCACCAACTCACCCCTCTGCGAAACGTTTTTCACTCAAACTCACACCCACGCAGTCACAGACAGCAGGACCCCACCCTCCCCCCCTCTCTCTCTCGCTGCCAGATGTAACACCCTCAGAATCGACCCTATGCAAGTTTCAGCGATTCCCGCCAAACCCGCATAGAAACGATTCAAAGGTGCCCACCAGGCACTTTCGTGCGGGTGGAAAACGAAGTAATAACATTACACAACAGTCCTCGATGGGACCCACAGAACAGATATATATATACAACAGCGACTCAATGAGTCAAGAATACAGATATAGTATACAAAGATCCAAATCACCTTTAAAACGATATAGCGTCCGAGTACGGACAAGATGCAAATTGAGCTAAGAGCCCTGAAGAATAACCAATGGCGTCCATAACCCTGCCCAGGCCAAGCCGGAAGGGTAACCCTGCTAACGACGTCGATCTCAAAACCTGCTTAAACAAAAGGGGTGCCGACAAAGGGCAAAGGAAAAAGAGGAGCGTCAGTACTGAGGCCAGTACACGGCGAGACTAGAATTCGGCGGTCCTCGCCTACATAGGTATGGTGGACTGAAGCGGCAGCGGCAGCATGCACTAAACAACCTATAGAGACTCGATACAACTGGCGGTTATCAGAGAGGGATAAGAATGACCTAGCCGGATCCAACCTGATGCTAACACCAAACAATCCCATCCTGGTATTCCCCCTCGAGACCAAATGAGGAAGTCAACCGAGGAACTCACACAGTTGGCAGTTTTATGTATTCAGTTATTGTTGCAGCAATTACTAGTCAGATGTAGATAATCGTCCTGATAAAATAAACAGTGGGCCGTTTTAGTTAACCATTCCGTTGTAGTTGCGACACTTACTAGTCAGATACAATTAGCATGAGATAACCCAAAACCCAGCAGTTGTTGGTACTTTTATTCAGCCATTCCATTATAGTTGCAATACTTACTAGTCAGGTACAATGGTCGCAAGCGACTTCCAAACAAGCAATTATTGGCAGTTTTATTTAGCCATTCCATTATAGTGAAGCTGATTACTAGTCATTATAAAGTCAAATTTATAGCACTACTTTAGTTATGCTTGTCTATGATCGAGATACTGTGCTCCAAGTCGTCCATAACCGCGGACACGGCTTTCAGAAAGTTTTACCCGGCCGGGGTGCACCAATAGCAACACACACTCGATCAACCTCGGAAAAACCAAATCAAAACCCAACGAGGCCTTCACGACAAAGCAATCACAGGATTCAGAATTATTTCAGGGGGCCACCCCATTGAGTAGACCCGCAACGAAGCCAGCTGACTCCGGACTCAAGGTTTGCGACAATGGCTGTAAACGACTGGGAACCCGAAAGTGTGGCTGGGCTTGTCGATACCGCGAAAACATTCCGCTTACCTAAACAGTACAGTGTGCTCCTCGCACAATTTAAAATAAAGCAGTAAAACATGGCATAAGTACATGATAGTAAATAAAACCTCAAACTAGTTTGTGGCCCCAAGAAATAAGACTGAATCAAGCTCTGGCTCAGGGGGGTCCCATATACCTCCCGGATGTGGATAGCGCGATAAATCAAGGAACAGGTATCAAGTACTCGGGGTCCTACGGGACACAAGTGGGCGTTCGGAAACCAAATATTATCTATCACCCACCGATGCCTCTGCTTACTTCAATTTTAGTTGTTAAACAGGAATTAAAGTGAACGATAAGTAAAACTATGATCATCTCCAACAGCAACATGCGGCAATACATCAACAACTGTGGCACTGGACGACACGCAACAGCACTTGAGCAAGCGACTACGACGCGCAAGTCCAACTATCTACCAAACAACAGGTAATAGGATGTGTCCAAGGCAATATAAGGCTGCAAGGGATATCACAGGTACGGAAACTAAAGCATCGCAACACAGATAGCAATAGATCAACATGAGGGAATAAATACTATAAAAGTAAGATAGGTAGAAAGGGGGAGATGCTCGCCTGAAAACATTGTCGAAGGTTCAACCGAAGATCGGGGCGAAGCTCACATCAACTCAACGGCCTTATCCGCGAAGAAGCAAAACACTAGAATAAACACCGGATGCAATATTTAATGCTACGGCAAAAGATCGGGCATGCTGATGATATGATGCATGGCATGGCAAGGTGCGATGCAATTAGGCCATATTAAGCGGAACCGGGGTCCCGACATTTAATTAGGTGGTTCATGTTATTTAGGTACCCCGCAAATTAAATGTTGTTTTAGCATGGCAAGAGATAGCACCGGGTTCGCTACACAAATTGAAATGAGGCCAATATAAGGCTGGATTTGCCCGCATATGGCCCCATATTTAATTATAAGGTGAATCGGCATAAGGCCCCCAAACCACACAAATATGCATGCAAGATGAATGTTTAATATGCGACAAGTTTTATGTTTAGCATTTATAAAAATAGGGGTTCGGATAAGGGCACACATTAGGGTTCGACGATCTTGGGGTTCCGGGGTTCGGGGTCGGTCTCAGCGGGGACGTTCTCGAACGACGGGGCAGATCTTGTCGTGCTTCAGTTTCGGGTGCGGTTCTCGGCGAACTGGTCGGTTCCCTGTCGGAGGTCTTGGCGCTTCGGATCGGTCTTCAGGGGTCCAGGAAGGCGATCTTGGCGCTCGGGTTCGGCGGTATCGGGCTTCGGACTCCGTGAACGGGCATCGGAGTACTCGAGTCCGTGTGGGCGATCTTGTCGTTCCGTGTAGACGACCTTGGCGTCACGGTGGTCATTTTTGGGCCGGTACCGTGGTCTTTGAAAGATCTTGCCGTACACGTCGAAGAACTCAGATGCGGGTCGGGTGTCGGTGGAGCACTTGATGTTCCACGTAGAAGACCTTCGGGTTCGACGGGGTTCGGTCTTCGGACGCCGGGATCGGTCTTGGCGTTATCGTGAGTTCTCGGCGTGGTTCTCTCGGCTACTCGTGGGTACCGAAAACAGGTCGAAGATCTTGTCAACGGAGGGCTTGCCGAACACTATTTGGGCTTACGTGGAGGGACACTTGAGCGACCTCGCTGGCACCTTCTACTAGGCCTACACCTGCAGAAACAAAACAGGCAGAGGCAACCGCCGATGGGCCTGCACGGGCAAGATGCTCACCAGGGCGGCGCTCTCACGCGAGGGGAGACGGCGCAGCCGGACGGTGACTCGAGCGGAGGTGCCGCGGCTCGGCGGACGGTGCTGGTCGGCGACAGACGGACGCGGGGAGGACGGGCGACGGGGACGGCGACGCGGGAGAGCGGACGGGGAAGGCGCTGGGGCGACGCGAACCGGCGGCGGACGCGGCGAGACGGGTCGAGCTCGGGGACGGCCGGCGTTGGAGGCGGGGGAGCCGGCGAGGAGAGGGTGGGGGAAGGACGAGCGACGGAGAAGGCGTAGGCGGCTGGCGGCGAGGGAGCTCGAGGAGGGAGGCGGCGAGCGGGCCGGGCGCGGGCCGGAGGCGGGGGGGAAGAGCGGCGGTGGCGGAGGGCAGAGGGCGGTGAGGGGACGTGGCGGAGGTCGACGGCGACCGGGGAAGCAGAGAGAGGCGAGGGAGGCGGTTGCGGGAGTGGAGGGCGGCGCGGAGACGGGGGATGCGGCCGAGGCGCTGGAGCTTAGCGGAGGAGGGCGCGGGCCTGGGGAACGGGAGGAAGGAGCGGGGTTGCTGGGTGGCGGCGAGCGCCGGTGTGGGGAGAGAGGGGAGAGAGGAGGGGCGGCCGAGCGGGGAAGACGGGTTGGGTGCGGGGCAGGGAGCAGGTGGGCCAGGGGGTGGCTGTCGGTGTGGGGCCCGGGGGACGCGTGGGACGGAGGGAGTGAGCGGTCAGGGGGAGGAGAGACGGTGGGGACAGGCAGGGGGCGGGGCCCGGGGTGGCAGTGAGAGGGGTAGGGAGTGTGCGAGGTGGAAGTTTGGTGGGGCTGGCGGTGAGATGAGAGGGAGAGGGATTAGGTGGGGATGTGGTGGGATGACGTGGCGGGTGGTGATTGGTGGATGGGGGAGGGACAGCTGAGGTGGCGAGCACCGATTGGGTGGGGTGAGGTGGAGGCTGGGTGGGTAGACTAGGACAGGGTAGACTAGGGATTTTGGTAGACCGGTTGGTTGGACCGATTTTATTTCTGGGGTGGTCGTTTGGGTCGAATCGGCCCGTTCGACTGCCCCACTAAAAATAATTTAATATCTTATTTATTTTAAATGCACCGTTTGCAAACCGATAGCTGACAAACAAAATAATCCGGAGGCCCGGGGTTTAATTTGAAATAGACGGAGGGCTAGTTTCAGAAAACCATAGACTTTTGCAAATAGTTTTAGGCAAAATAATATGCATGATGATGACGATGCGCAAATGCAATGTGGCATGATGACATGAGCATGCGGTCATGATGATGCAATGCACAAAAACAACGTGATTTTCTAGTAGCGGTTTTGCGGGATGCCACAATTCGACACCACTAACAATGGATCTCGCCCTCGAGATCCGCCTCATGGTACCGGAAGAAGGTCGGCGGTCTGCGTCTTCTCACTTCGTGTAGATCCTTGCGACACCACTAACAAGAGGCCGTTGTCCGTGACCGTCGAGAGGACACTCCGGGAACAAAAGGGTCGAAGGTAGAGGTATCAACAAATAAAGCCACCTCTAGCTTCCAATGGATGGAGTAAAACTGCTGGATCCACTGATTCGAGGTACAAGAGCGAATGATAAGAGTAGTCGGATGGTGATCAGTCCATCGCGCACCCAAACCATTACCCTGCACACGAATAGGCGGATTATGCAACCAACTCTCGGAATTAGACTGAAGATCTCGACAAGCGAGGTTCGGAAACAAAGGAGTGATGCAGACTCTGCATCGGATCTGGCGTAGATGATGTCGTCGCGTCGGAAAACACCGGAAGGCACAAACGAGGAACAAGGAATGGTACCGCAGTAGACGGATTCCTCAGGCAACTTGAACACCGGATGGTAGAACACCGTTATCAAAGAAGGAAGCGAAACCCTGAAGGTACGACGGAACCCAACCACGAGAGATCCTGGACTCGAAGAAAGAGACGAGAGCGGATTCAAAACACGTCGAGATAAGAGGAGAATAGCAGAGGGGTAAGAAGTAAAATCAGACCTAATCAGAACTATCCAACCGGTTTTGCAAAAATAGTTTGGACACTCTACTTCGGCCGTTAGCTAGGTTATCCTACAGGCTGGACTTGTGGGGTATCGCAACTGCTGAGCTCTGATACCACTCTGTAACACCCTCAGAATCGACCCTATGCAAGTTTCAGCGATTCCCGCCAAACCCGCATAGAAACGATTCAAAGGTGCCCACCAGGCACTTTCGTGCGGGTGGAAAACGAAGTAATAACATTACACAACAGTCCTCGATGGGACCCACAGAACAGATATATATACAACAGCGACTCAATGAGTCAAGAATACAGATATAGTATACAAAGATCCAAATCACCTTTAAAACGATATAGCGTCCGAGTACGGACAAGATGCAAATTGAGCTAAGAGCCCTGAAGAATAACCAATGGCGTCCATAACCCTGCCCAGGCCAAGCCGGAAGGGTAACCCTACTAACGACGTCGATCTCAAAACCTGCTTAAACAAAAGGGGTGCCGACAAAGGGCAAAGGAAAAAGAGGAGCGTCAGTACTGAGGCCAGTACACGGCGAGACTAGAATTCGGCGGTCCTCGCCTACATAGGTATGGTGGACTGAAGCGGCAGCGGCAGCATGCACTAAACAACCTATAGAGACTCGATACAACTGGCGGTTATCAGAGAGGGATAAGAATGACCTAGCCGGATCCAACCTGATGCTAACACTAAACAATCCCATCCTGGTATTCCCCCTCGAGACCAAACGAGGAAGTCAACCGAGGAACTCACACAGTTGGCAGTTTTATGTATTCAGTTATTGTTGCAGCAATTACTAGTCAGATGTAGATAATCGTCCTGATAAAATAAACAGTGGGCCGTTTTAGTTAACCATTCCGTTGTAGTTGCGACACTTACTAGTCAGATACAATTAGCATGAGATAACCCAAAACCCAGCAGTTGTTGGTACTTTTATTCAGCCATTCCATTATAGTTGCAATACTTACTAGTCAGGTACAATGGTCGCAAGCGACTTCCAAACAAGCAATTATTGGCAGTTTTATTTAGCCATTCCATTATAGTGAAGCTGATTACTAGTCATTATAAAGTCAAATTTATAGCACTACTTTAGTTATGCTTGTCTATGATCGAGATACTGTGCTCCAAGTCGTCCATAACCGCGGACACGGCTTTCAGAAAGTTTTACCCGGCCGGGGTGCACCAATAGCAACACACACTCGATCAACCTCGGAAAAACCAAATCAAAACCCAACGAGGCCTTCACGACAAAGCAATCACAGGATTCAGAATTATTTCAGGGGGCCACCCCATTGAGTAGACCCGCAACGAAGCCAGCTGACTCCGGACTCAAGGTTTGCGACAATGGCTGTAAACGACTGGGAACCCGAAAGTGTGGTTGGGCTTGTCGATACCGCGAAAACATTCCGCTTACCTAAACAGTACAGTGTGCTCCTCGCACAATTTAAAATAAAGCAGTAAAACATGGCATAAGTACATGATAGTAAATAAAACCTCAAACTAGTTTGTGGCCCCAAGAAATAAGACTGAATCAAGCTCTGGCTCAGGGGGGTCCCATATACCTCCCGGATGTGGATAGCGCGATAAATCAAGGAACAGGTATCAAGTACTCGGGGTCCTACGGGACACAAGTGGGCGTTCGGAAACCAAATATTATCTATCACCCACCGATGCCTCTGCTTACTTCAATTTTAGTTGTTAAACAGGAATTAAAGTGAACGATAAGTAAAACTATGATCATCTCCAACAGCAACATGCGGCAATACATCAACAACTGTGGCACTGGACGACACGCAACAGCACTTGAGCAAGCGACTACGACGCGCAAGTCCAACTATCTACCAAACAACAGGTAATAGGATGTGTCCAAGGCAATATAAGGCTGCAAGGGATATCACAGGTACGGAAACTAAAGCATCGCAACACAGATAGCAATAGATCAACATGAGGGAATAAATACTATAAAAGTAAGATAGGTAGAAAGGGGGAGATGCTCGCCTGAAAACATTGTCGAAGGTTCAACCGAAGATCGGGGCGAAGCTCACATCAACTCAACGGCCTTATCCGCGAAGAAGCAAAACACTAGAATAAACACCGGATGCAATATTTAATGCTACGGCAAAAGATCGGGCATGCTGATGATATGATGCATGGCATGGCAAGGTGCGATGCAATTAGGCCATATTAAGCGGAACCGGGGTCCCGACATTTAATTAGGTGGTTCATGTTATTTAGGTACCCCGCAAATTAAATGTTGTTTTAGCATGGCAAGAGATAACACCGGGTTCGCTACACAAATTGAAATGAGGCCAATATAAGGCTGGATTTGCCCGCATATGGCCCCATATTTAATTATAAGGTGAATCGGCATAAGGCCCCCAAACCACACAAATATGCATGCAAGATGAATGTTTAATATGCGACAAGTTTTATGTTTAGCATTTATAAAAATAGGGGTTCGGATAAGGGCACACATTAGGGTTCGACGATCTTGGGGTTCCGGGGTTCGGGGTCGGTCTCAGCGGGGACGTTCTCGAACGACGGGGCAGATCTTGTCGTGCTTCAGTTTCGGGTGCGGTTCTCGGCGAACTGGTCGGTTCCCTGTCGGAGGTCTTGGCGCTTCGGATCGGTCTTCAGGGGTCCAGGAAGGCGATCTTGGCGCTCGGGTTCGGCGGTATCGGGCTTCGGACTCCGTGAACGGGCATCGGAGTACTCGAGTCCGTGTGGGCGATCTTGTCGTTCCGTGTAGACGACCTTGGCGTCACGGTGGTCATTTTTGGGCCGGTACCGTGGTCTTTTAAAGATCTTGCCGTACACGTCGAAGAACTCGGATGCGGGTCGGGTGTCGGTGGAGCACTTGATGTTCCACGTAGAAGACCTTCGGGTTCGACGGGGTTCGGTCTTCGGACGCCGGGATCGGTCTTGGCGTTATCGTGAGCTCTCGGCGTGGTTCTCTCGGCTACTCGTGGGTACCGAAAACAGGTCGAAGATCTTGTCAACGGAGGGCTTGCCGAACACTATTTGGGCTTACGTGGAGGGACACTTGAGCGACCTCGCTGGCACCTTCTACTAGGCCTACACCTGCAGAAACAAAACAGGCAGAGGCAACCGCCGATGGGCCTGCACGGGCAAGATGCTCGCCAAGGCGGCGCTCTCACGCGAGGGGAGACGGCGCAGCCGGACGGTGACTCGAGCGGAGGTGCCGCGGCTCGGCGGACGGTGCTGGTCGGCGACAGACGGACGCGGGGAGGACGGGCGACGGGGACGGCGACGCGGGAGAGCGGACGGGGAAGGCGCTGGGGCGACGCGAACCGGCGGCGGACGCGGCGAGACGGGTCGAGCTCGGGGACGGCCGGCGTTGGAGGCGGGGGAGCCGGCGAGGAGAGGGTGGGGGAAGGACGAGCGACGGAGAAGGCGCAGGCGGCTGGCGGCGAGGGAGCTCGAGGAGGGAGGAGGCGAGCGGGCCGGGCGTGGGCCGGAGGCGGGGGGGAAGAGCGGCGGTGGCGGAGGGCAGAGGACGGTGAGGGGACGTGGCGGAGGTCGACGGCGACCGGGGAAGCAGAGAGAGGCGAGGGAGGCGGTTGCGGGAGTGGAGGGCGGCGCGGAGACGGGGGATGCGGCCGAGGCGCTGGAGCTTAGCGGAGGAGGGCGCGGGCCTGGGGAACGGGAGGAAGGAGCGGGGTTGCCGGGGTGGCGGCGAGCGCCGGTGTGGGGAGAGAGGGGAGAGAGGAGGGGCGGCCGAGCGGGGAAGACGGGTTGGGTGCGGGGCAGGGAGCAGGTGGGCCAGGGGGTGGCTGTCGGTGTGGGGCCCGGGGACGCGTGGGACGGAGGGAGTGAGCGGTCAGGGGGAGGAGAGACGGTGGGGACAGGCAGGGGGCGGGGCCCGGGGTGGCAGTGAGAGGGGTAGGGAGTGTGCGAGGTGGAAGTTGGGTGGGGCTGGCGGTGAGCTGAGAGGGAGAGGGATTAGGTGGGGATGTGGTGGGCTGACGTGGCGGGTGGTGATTGGTGGATGGGGGAGGGACAACTGAGGTGGCGATCACCGATTGGGTGGGGTGAGGTGGAGGCTGGGTGGGTAGACTAGGACAGGGTAGACTAGGGATTTTGGTAGACCGGTTGGTTGGACCGATTTTATTTCTGGGGTGGTCGTTCGGGTCGAATCGGCCCGTTCGACTGCCCCACTAAAAATAATTTAATATCTTATTTATTTTAAATGCACCGTTTGCAAACCGATAGCTGACAAACAAAATAATCCGGAGGCCCGGGGTTTAATTTGAAATAGACGGAGGGCTAGTTTCAGAAAACCATAGACTTTTGCAAATAGTTTTAGGCAAAATAATATGCATGATGATGACGATGCGCAAATGCAATGTGGCATGATGACATGAGCATGCGGTCATGATGATGCAATGCACAAAAACAACACGATTTTCTAGTAGTGGTTTTGCGGGATGCCACACCAGACGGCCCCACTGCCGCGTCATCGTCTTCCTCACCCCGCGACCAGTTCCTCCCCCTCGTCGCCGTTTGCTGCCTCTTATTGCTCGCATCAATTCGAGTAAATGGCCGAATAAATTCTCCCGGTAACCTCGCACATTTAATCGCCCACGCTCCCTTCTCCTTTCCCCTCAGAACCCATTCGACCAGAGCCACTAGGCTACTCGGAATTTCCCTGACACCATCACTGCTCCGACCACCGTCCCCAGCCAATTCCGGAAACTCTACGCCACCCCTTGCCTCCCCAAGCACACGGACACCTTCCCCAGATCCTTGCGCTTCTCCCTGTACCTCCCATTCAACCGCGGGCGCCCCAGAACCTCGACTTCGACAACCTCTGACCGCGCCGCCGCGTCTGCTACTTCTCCGGCGAAGTTCCCTGGTAAGACAGACCACCCCGCGCCTTCTCGATCACGCACGCGTCATCGCCTCGACCATGCGCATCTAACCATGCTCTCTGTTTGCCCCCTTGTGATCTGTAGCGTCGACCCCAGCCACAAACAGGACCATCTGACGCCGCCGACGACTCCGGCGAGCGATTACTCCCGTCCCCGTGCGCCCCTTGCTTCCTCGAGGGCACCTTGAGCACCACCACGACCACGCGTACACGGTGAGACCCTCCCCTGTCTTCTTTGCTTCCTAGAACCGCTGCTAGCCCACCGTCCGAGCGTGCACCGCCGTCTGCCGCCGCTAGCGCCGCCAGTTACTGGTTGAGCTGCTGTGAGCCGTGCGATGCAAATCGTCTGGCTAAGAATAGAACCTGAGCGAAACGGTACGAGTCATTCCGCGCCGTGCGATTAAGTGAAATCCAACGCCCCGCAGAGCACGATCCGACCGAACCGGTATCGACCAGTAACATCGCGACGCGTGGCCAGTCTTCGATTTAAAAACAGATTTGAAATCAGATTTGTTTGCAGATTTGAAAACCTTGTAACTTTTGATCCACACGTCCAAAAATTGCAAACTTTATATCAATGGAATCAGTGGAACAAGCCCTAGCCAACCATGCAATTTGTTTAGTAAAAAGCCTCTGGTAAAATAATTGTTTTTGCAGAAACATTTGTATGCTTGTTTAGGTGATAAAAATTATTCCAAAATGTTTTTAGGGTTAAAATCTTTGCAAATTGGTTTGTGGTGAACCTACTGACCTTAGGAACCAACTTGTGGATTTAAAAATGAATTTGGTGAAGTTTAGGATGGATTAATTGATTTAGCCCATTTCTAGCCAAATAAAAATATTGTTTTGATTATGGAAATGATTTTGAAGCAAAAACTTTGGGAAAATGATTTGAATCAAACCTACTGACCCTAAACACCAAGTTTTTAAAATTAACAACTTATTTGGTGAACAACATAAAGTTTTTGATTTGATAAAAGCATTTTCCACCACATGAAATAATGAATGGATTTAAAAATAGTTTATAGACAAAACCCTTTTGCAAATGACTTTGCCACTTTGGAAAATGTCCACTTTGAGCCTTACAATGTGTAGAGCCTAGTATAGACCACCTTGGCAAATAAAACTATCTTATGCATGCTTGCATGCATGACTTAGTTCCTATTATTTTATGTGTGTTAATTTGTTTGATTGATTTTGGTTGGAATGCTAGTGATATTGTGTTTGCTTGTTTGATTTTTAGTGAAGTTAGAAAAGTGTGAAACTAGCAAGATCAAGAAGTGACCAACATTCCCTACCAAAAGGCAAGTGACACTATCATCTAAAAGTCCTACTATTTTCATTATACTTAGTGGATTTTGAAACATGCATGAAAAGAATTTCTATACTTATGCTATGCTAAATCCTAATAGGATACCCCTATATTTTCCTTAGTGAAAACAATGTAGTTGTAGTATGCTTAGCCCAGCTATATATTGGGATGGGATACATGTTATGATTATATGAAGTATTGAAAAGACTTATGTTTTATATATTAAAACAAGTACTCAATGAACCACCTGGGTGGACAAGGATATTCAAGTTTTGGACAAGGTGACAACAAAAGGAACCATGTTTATATGGCCATCTCTTTTTGTATGTGCACTAGAAGGAAACCACCCAGGTACTTAGAGATTGAACATGTTTCTCGTACAGTGGCTTCCGTGTACAGCCACATGCTAAATGGGCTCTGGATTAGTCAACTACATAGTGGAAGACCCATGCATTGGCATCTTCAGGTTAACTATATTTGTGTAAGGGAGCTTGAAACCCTACATTGGTGCCTGGTAGACAAGCTAGCATTTTGTATTGGGAAGACTTTGTCACATTCTCAATCTGCCAATACTCCATCTTGGTGAGTACTTATCCAGTGGCCACTGGTGGCATCAAGATGAGATTGTGTCATGTGGGTAAAGTGTACAACTTCTGCAGAAGATCAAAATTCTAAGTACTTAGCCGTGTCCCCGGTTATGGACAATACTGAGCAACTAAGGCCTGAAGCTATGGAAGATCTCGACATTCCAATTTCTCAAAGTTAAAACTTGAGCGTGACAACAAGGGATTTTGAAACACTTGGTGGATTCCAAGGAGTTCAGAAAGATTTGACAAAAGATCAAAACTATTTTGAAAATATAGGATAAAACTATATTGCTTTCTGCAAATGAGCCTAAACCCCACTTAGCCAAATAAGCATGTATTGATAGGATCCACTCATATTATACTTAGTAGTGAAACTTGCCAATACAATTCAAATGTATTGACCCTTGTGGCTGCAACTTGTTATGTTGCAGGTTTGATTGATATTAGTGAAGTTGATTGGTTAGGATTACAAGTCTACAACCAACATGTTTGCCTGTGGCACTTTGAAGATGAAGGACCCCATGCTTATAGATATTCTGCTGCAATGTAATGTAATGGCCAACTGAGCTATGTAAGATGTAATAAAATTATGTTATTCCTGGTTATAAAGTTGTATTATGACCTTTGTTTCTTGATATTACATCTTAACTGTGGATGCTAGTTATTGATCCAGGGACTAGCATTGTAAACACAGGGGACTCTACCTTATTAAAGGTTGGGACCCTTACACATTGTGGCCTTTTGTGGCATTTGTTGGGAGCCTCCAATTAGGTTGTGGAGAAGTGCCCCAACCTTGTGAGAGGTTTCGGTTGCCACCGACAAGTGCACCGATAGTGGAAGCGTGGATCGATCCCATTGGGGTGAGATTCACCAGATAATAAGGGAGGCCTTTTGTGGCGTTGGTGGTTTGATACCACCCCCTCTCCAAACGAGACGTACTCCATGTTGGGAGGAACTCGGTAAAATATCGTTGTCCCCGCGTGCCTCGGTTATCTCTATACCCGAGCTCTTTACTTATGCACTTTACATTGTGATAGCCTTCGTGCTTGAAGTAATATATATCTTGCTATCACTTTGTTGCTTGTATTGCTTAGCATAAGTTGTTGGTGCACATAGGTGAACCTTAGTTGTTCTAGGTTGTGCTTAACAAAGTAAACACTAGTTTTATTCCGCCTTTGTTGAGCCACTCTAGGAAAAGTTTTAATCGCCTATTCACCCCCCTCTAGGCGACATCCGTATCCTTTCAATTGGTATCAGAGCCCTGTCTCTCATTTTAGGCTTCACCACCTTGAGAGTAAAGATGTCGGCTAGGGGATTAGTGCACAAGGACACGCTCACATTCGATGGCACAAATTATGATGTTTGGAAAATTCGCATGCTTAATTTATTTCGGGAAATTCACCCAATTATCTAGGGATATCTATATGCGGATTTCTCTTCTCCTATGGATACCCAAAACGAATCTTTAGAGGAGAAGTTGAACTCTCATATAGATGCTCTAGCTACTAAAATTCTTTTGCATGTTGTGAGCAATGTAGTTCTTTCTTCTATCATGCCTTATTCAAGCGCTCGTGAGATATGGACCAAGCTTCAAGATAAATATAGCAAGTCCAACATTTTTGAGGATGATTGTGTTGCTTCCACTTCTAGTCGAGATGAGTTCCCATCCTCTACCACTTCACCAACATGTGACTCTTCATAAGGTAATGATATGGCGAGTGGTGATAGAAATTGCAATTTGGATAGTGTGCTTACTATTTGTAATCCTTCATCTCTATCTAGTTGCAATGATCTATCTTTGGACCCTAACACTTCTAGCACTATAAACTTCTTACATGCTTGTGTTAATAGTCCTTGCATATCATGTAGAAATGACTTGAATAAATCTCATGATGATATGCTTGTGTTGTCTTTTTGCCATGATAAAAATGCTTCTATTTCCTCTAGTGCTTGTGTTGCTAACCATGTAGAGGAAACCGAAGATTCTATGGACCAAGACAAGGTCTTGAAGAGAGCTATAAGTGCAATCTCATCATCACCTTCCTCCGGTTCTCACATATGCCTTATGGATAAGGGAACAAAGGTAACCTCTTTGAATCCCACTATATCTCATGATGATGATGATGATGATGATGATGAGGTTGAGAATGATAATGATGATTATAGAGGTAAGTATGATATTACCTCTATTAAGAAAATGGGAGAGGTTGTCTATGGCGCTCTCTTCAAAAATAAAATTGCTTCCTCCAACTTTCTTGAAATCTTGAATTATGCTATAGAAGGCAATGATCTTATTGAGGAGCAAGAAAACTTAATTGATGAACAATTTGCGCGTGAGCGTAAGTATGCTAATGAAATTGCTCAACTAATGACTCCCTTGAAGAAGAACAAACCACCAAAGAATCTCTTGAGGAGACTTTCACTCTAGAATTATCTAGAGTAAAAGAATACCATGATAGAGAACTTGTGGTGGCAAACTCCTTCAAGTTTAAAAATGATGAACTTGAAGTTGCTTATGCTAAACTTGTTGAGGATTTTAAGCATCTTGATAATGGCTCTCGGGTTGTTAAGAGGGAGCTCATCAAACTCACTGAGTCGCATGAGCAACTTAAAGCTTCATATTCAAAAGAGCTTCCCAAGTTGCCCTCACCTCTCGCTAATAATGATGATGCTTGTGCTACTAACTCTAATTCTTGTGAAGCATCTATTTTGGAGGAGAATGTTGAGCTAAAGGCTCAAATTGCGTTGCTAACTAGCAACTATGGGAAATTAGAAGAAAGTCATGTTAAGCTCTCAAGCTCGCATGAGGATCTTCTAGTCTCCCATGGTAGGCTAAAGTTAGCTCATGAGGCCATCGTGTCAAAGGTAACATCTAGTGGCCCTCATGTGGACATTAGCACTACATCTACTCCAAATGTTATATTGCCATGTGCTAGTCTTTGTAGTTCATCCTCTCACAACCATGCTATATCTCGTGATGAATTACATTCCATGCCTTGTTGCTCTAACAATGTAGCATCTACTTCCTCTAGTGCTTTTGTTGAAACTAACCATGTAGAGGAAATAAAAGAGCTCAAGGCTCAAGTCACTTCTTTGAAGAATGACTTGAAAAAGGGTCATCAAGGGAAGGCCACACTCAACAAAATCTTGAGTGTGCAAAAATCCCCCAATGACAAGAGTGGGCTTGGATTCAACTCCAATGTCAAGAACAAGTCCACTGTCAAGTTGAAGCACAAGGAAAACAAGAAGAATGGCCAAGATCAAGTCAAGAATCTGGCCAACATTGTTTGCTTCAAGTGCAAGGAAGAAGGGCACCATGTTAGATCTTTCCCATTGAAGAAAAAGCCTCTTAGTGTGAAGCAACAAGGGAAGCGGCCTCAAGCTCCACCTCAAGTCATTAATGGGACCCTTCCTAAGAGGACTACTCAAGCTCTTCCTCGAGTTGTGGATTTACCTAAGAAGAAAGATAGCAAGAGTAGAACTTGCTACATATGCCGTGAGAAGGGGCATATTTCTTCCTCATGCACTATCGGTATCTCCTCATCCAACCCTATCACTATTGACGATGTTTATTCTCTTTGTAAGGATGAGGTTGGCAATGTGTTTGCCAAATTTGTTGGTGCTCAATGTGGTGTCAAGAAAAGAACCATTTGGGTTTCCAAACCTATTGTAGCTAATCTCTTAGGACCCAACTTGGTTGGGGACCAACAAGCCAAAACTTGATCAATAGGTGTGTTTTGGAGGGCATTGGAGTCTTGGATACATTATGAAGAATTGAGGGATCTTCATCAACTATTATTGCCAAGCCAAGCCATTTGGATTATCATGATTATATTATATTCCCAATGTTCCTCCTTGCGGTAACATATGCTTAACTCATTACATTGAAAGTTACTCGCCCTTGTGCATGTGTTGGTTTTGTATCTTACATGTTTTTGTACATGTTGTGCTTTCCACTTAATTATCTTGAGGTATCAAGTATATTTTTATATGATTAGGTGGCACACCATGCATGTGTTTTTTTGTTTTGAAGCCTTAATTGATTATATTTGATATCTTATTTGGCTCTTGTGAGAGATTAATGGATTATCCCATTTTGGGGGAGTGTTATGCTTGGGCATTCCACAATCCTAAAATTGTGTGTACATGAGGAATACCACCTAGTATTTATATTGGATTATTGTCTACTCTCTATGTGGTATAATTCTCATGAGAAATTTAAGTTTTATAATGTCCATTAATCATCTCTATTTGTATCCTTTTGCCTCGGGTTGGCTTTATGGTAGTATCACATTATGGGAGAGTCATACGCTTAGTGCATATTACAATCCTAGAAAATGTGAATATTTGAGGTTGTGTCACTTAAAATTGATATTGATAATTATCTAGCGCCTATGTGACGCATTTGCTCATACAAGTTCCATTTTGCTTGAATGCCTTTACTGATCATATTTTGGATCTTGTATATGAGAGTGTTTCTTGGTATGTGTTTCCTCATACTTAGATCTCTATATCATCATGGAAACCATTTGCTTCAAGTTACTCTAATCACTAGTGATTGTGTGACTATTGGAAGCTACCAAGAATATTGTTCGAAGTATCATTCTTAATTATTATATTTTGTTATATGCTTCTTGTTGTGACTATGATCTTGGATATCCATGCAAACTACCTTGGGAAAATTCTTCCCAATATTTCTTGTTCTTGGACAATGAGTAATCAATTTATGGTAGAATTGTTTGATCATATTCACTTTGGCCTTTGCTTAAATATTGTCCTATCTTTGGCCAAGTAAATGTTTTGTGTGCTCCCATGTATTCCTTGTTACTTTTGGATCCTTTTATTTTTATTGGTATCCTCTTGTGTTTTATTTAATGTAGGTAGTAATGATGATCTCATTTGTGTGCATTTTGCATTCAAAAGTAAAATCCTACATAATGCACTATCCATGGGGGATCTCTCATATATTATTTAAAACACTCATATTTATGCTTCTTTGTTTGATCCATATTGGGTTTTATGTGCTTGGAACCTCAATATTTTTATTTTGGTATTTTGTGCCATCATGTGAAGTTTGGGGAGTTTGGTTTCTTATTGGAACCTTGCTCTTTTTGGGAGTTGGTTTTGTATCATTCCTTGTTTCTTGATTTGACCATTTTAGAATGAGATAAATCCTTGAGCATTTTTATTTCTATCTTTTGCTCTTTGGCTTTTGCCTAGTTCATTTTTTGAACTTATGATCTTTCATGTGTTGAATTGGTTCTTTGATACAATTTGGACACCGCTTGTCTTGTCACACTCTTGTGTGTGCCATCTCGGTTTACTTGGTGTTTTTATTCAAATTGTATCTCATTTTTGGTTCTTGAAAAGCCTTGTGCATGTACATTTACTACATACCTATATTATGGCATGCTTGCTTTCTTTGATCCAATATATAGGGGAAACTCCACCAAATCCAATCGGCTAAGTTGTGCATGAAATTCAATCTCATATCAATATGCACATAATTATGTGGAGTCTCTCCTATGTATTGTAGTTTCTCTAACTACTTTGGTCCCAATAAGTTTGGGGACCATTTTGTACTTAATTGTGTTTTAGGTGCATTGGAGATATATTGGATGCTTGTCTCTCAATTTTGAAGAAGTGGTGCATACATGATAATTCGAGACAAGCTATAGGATGATCAATGAATTCATATCCTCTACATCCTATCAATTATATATCGGTAACAAGTATCTCTTTCTCATGCTCATATATCTTGATTCCAATCGCATGAATTAATGTATTTGTAATTGTTGTAGTTCTAGCCATAGTTTTAAGAGGACTCTATATTATATATGTGTTTAAGTTGAGATGAGTGCATATAATTGGAACTATACAAAATCATGCATATGATCCTCCAATCCCAAATATGGCAATCTAGCAATTTTATTGCCTATCATTTCATCAACTTCTCTCATGTGCAATAGTGAGATTTTTGCTAGTCTATTTTATCTTATGATACTTGTTGCCTTTCTCCATATATTCCAACTTTATTTTTTTCCCTTGGTGATAGTTGTAATATATGTAGTTTGTTGGTGTTTGAAGCTCATTCATGTACAATAAGATATATGTGAGCCTTTGGCCATGCTTTGAAGCAAAAATATTATTGGTATTATGTTGTGACTTCATTTTTTGCTTTCATGTGCTTTATTGTATATCTTCCTTGTGTGTGCTTGTTTTTTTATGGTCATATGTCATTGTGATGTTATCCACTTAGAAACATATACACATATGAGAAGATAATTTTAGTTGAGAATTTATTTCTTGGATACCACCTTTTATTTCTTTTGATTCTTCCGTGGCTTCCAAATTTATTTGCCTATTAGTGTTTGTTCCTCTTGTTTGCATCTTCGGGCACTCATATTTGTTCTCTAATGCCTTTTATTGTTAAATGAATTTGAATGAGTGAGGATTCCACGACCATGCACTTTGTTCCCAAATGCAATTATCATAATTGGTGCATTATCTTTGGGGAGCTCATCTAATTCATTTAATAATGCTCATTTGTCTTCTTTCTCATTTAGCCTTAAATGTTTATGGGGGAGTGAGGATTCCATATTTGTGCAATATGTATTCTAATGCATTTATTTTGAATTATGCACAAATCTTGGGGAGCTTCTCCATTTATTATTTAAAAGCACTCTTTTGCTCATATCATAATATCTCGTAGTTTCCATTTGAACTCATTTGTTGTTTTCAATTGGTTTGTCGGACCTTGTAATTGCTCGCATCATTTGACTTTATTTATTTTGGCAATCTTCGGGTCCTCGATATAGTTCTACTCCCTCCCAAGTATTCATCATTGGATATGCGCGAATGCACACCTTTGGAGGATTTATCACTATATTGGCCTTCTAGAACTTTTTCACCCATTTCGGCAATCGATGCCAATGGGGGAGAAATTTTAGAGGGTTTAAGGGGAATGGTTGATGCATTGAGATTGTTCTTAAGCATTTTGCCTTTCATGCTCTTGCATCTTTATTGTTGCTTAGCATGTGTTATATATAGAGGAAACTCCATCAATGATAATGATTGGCAATATATGCAATGAAATTCGAGTTCACCACACATGCATAGATTGTGGGGGAGTTTGCTCTATATATGATGGTGGTACCAATATCACATACTTTTGCAGTATTCGATATTGGTATTACCATTTTATTTATTAAATTTCCTTATATAAACCCTCTTAAAGGGATTGTCATCAATTACCAAAACGGGGGAGATTGAAAGAACATGTGAGGCCCCCATGTGTGGTTTTGGTAATTAATGACAATCTTTATGGACTAATGTGTGTGTTAAGTTGTACTTGTAGGAATTGTCCATTGGCATCGCTTGGAGCATGTGTTGGCTTCAAGGTCGATGAAATGAGAAGAAGATGTGATGTGCAAGCTCAAAATGCGCCATCTATAGAAGATCTCATGTTTGATGCTTGCCATCCCCGGTGATCATGGATCGATGATGAGAAATCAAGAAAGGCGTTCCATCTTGATAAGGTCAAGTTCGTCTACATCAAGATCAAGTGGAACGCTCAAGGCAAAGGTATAGTCTTGATAGGTTTTCCATTTTGCCGGTCTCATATTGTGTGTGGGAGACCAGGTTTAGGATAGATAACCGTACTATCAAGAGGGGCTCTCGAATGAGTAACTCGGTCACATCGTTCAGAGAGATCTCAATCCTTTGCATATTTGCATCGTCATATTTGGTTGTTATTTGGTCTTATCCATGTGAGGATATAGAGCTTGTGGTAATCTCCATAACAAGCTCTTGTTCATCAAAATCGGATCTTCCGTTTGTATCTTGTTACGATTTTGATCTTGGCGACTTTTCGGTTTCTCACAAAGTGAGGTATCTCACATTATTATACATGATACATTCTCACTCGATGATAACCAATATTTTCACCTCTTATAGGGTAGCTCATGTCGTCCTCTTTCCAACGTAATTGGAATTGTGTCGATCGGAGTTACCAATCAAAAGTTATAGCGGTTTGAATTTTCCTAGGTACCAAAATGTGGTAGTACCGCATTTTAGTACCTAGCGCGGCAATAGGTTTTGACAAGTTGCCAAAAGCCACTGCCGAGCTAGGTACCAAAAAGCGGTAGTACCGCATTTTAGTACCTAGCGCGGCAGAAGGTTTTTGACTTCGTCATTTGGATTTATCCTCCCATGCTGGACTATGATGTTTCTTTGCATGATCTTGTAGAGGTTGTTGTCCTCTTTGAAACGAGCCCAAGATCATCGAAATCGGAGTCCGGATGCAAAAGTTATGGCTGTTTTCGTTCTGTAATGACCGGTAGTATCGGACCAGGATCCAGTAGTACCGGGGTCCGGTAGTACCGCATTTTGGTATCGGGGAGCACAGAGAAAAATGCGTCTGGCGCCCCAGGAATCCCAGGGAATGTCCGGTAGTGCCGGGAAAGTCCGATAGTACCGGGAATCGCGTTTTTGGGATACAACGGTTGGATTTTGGAGGGACCTATATAAGGGGCCTTCTTCCCCAATGGTTCTTTAACCATTCTTGCAAGTCTTCCCCTTCAATTGTTGACCTTCTTGAGCTTGCTTTCTCTCAATCCCTCCGATGATTCTTGCAAATTCTTGAGGGATTTAAAAGAGGAGATCTAGATCTACAATCCCACCAATCAATCTCTCCTCTAAGTGAGGGAAACATATTGGGATCTAGATCTTGGAGTCTTTTGTGGATTTACTCCATTGTTCTTCCTCTATTATTCCCCCATAAGCTTTTGTAGCTTTGGTGGAATTTGGGAGAGAAGGATTTGAACACCTTTGTGGTGTTCTTGCCATTTGCATTTGGTGCATCGGTCTGTGTTCTCCTCGGAGGATTTGGTTTGAGTTACTCATTGGAGCTTGTCCCTCTTGGGTTCTTGGAACCCTAGACGGTTTTGTGGCCTTGGTGGCGTTGTGTCCTTGGTGGCATTGTGGCCTTTTGTGGCATTTGTTGGGAGCCTCCAATTAGGTTGTGGAGAAGTGCCCCAACCTTGTGAGAGGTTCCGGTTGCCACCGACAAGTGCACCGATAGTGGAAGCGTGGATCAATCCCATTGGGGTGAGATTCACCAGAGAATAAGGGAGGCCTTTTTGTGGCGTTGGTGGTTTGATACCACCCCCTCTCCAAATGAGACGTACTCCATGTTGGGAGGAACTCGGTAGAATATCGTTGTCCCCGCGTGCCTCGGTTATCTCTATACCCGAGCTCTTTACTTATGCACTTTACATTGTGATAGCGTTCGTGCTTGAAGTAATATATATCTTGCTATCACTTTGTTGCTTGTATTGCTTAGCATAAGTTGTTGGTGCACATAGGTGAACCTTAGTTGTTCTAGGTTGTGCTTAACAAAGTAAACACTAGTTTTATTCCGCCTTTGTTGAGCCACTATAGGAAAAGTTTTAATCGCCTATTCACCCCCCTCTAGGCGACATCCGTATCCTTTCACCAGTGCTTCTAGTGACAGATAGCTCCTGGTATACTTCCAAACACGTCCAAAGTATTTCACCCTTTCTTTAGACCTGAAGGCAAATGATATGTGGCCGACTACACATACCATCTAAAGAGAAAGATCAAACGCACATCATCATCAATAGATCATGGACACAAGTAATAGATCATCTTTATTTCATTTCATAATAATGCTAGGGCTTCTCCATCTCCCCAAGAATGAATGAAACTATTCACACATGAAAGCAATGAACAATATCATCATAATCAAATGGATGGATAAAAGTATATGGATGAATCTAGTGCAAACCACAATTGAGAATCTGGAATTACAACAAGATCTAATGGATGAAAGATGGGGATAGTAATGGTGATGGTGATGCAACAATTGATGGTAAAGGGGATGATGCAATGTCCTCCAATGACCCGTGAAGCAGTAAGGATTTGCCCTTCTCCAAGTTCCTCCCCCAGATCCCTTTCTGGTCTGGTTTTTCTTGTTTGGAAGTTTCTGTGAATGTCAGATCTCAAATCCGTCTTCGCGAGGTGAAAGTATTTGACGAGGAGGACGTGCTACCATATGGCACAGGCGGATGGTACGGGCGGGCTCTGCCCGTACCAGTGGTCGTTAAGACCCCTGTGTCCTCCCCCCCGTATGCCAATCTCCCAGGTGCGAGGAAAAAATAATTAAATGGATTTTATCACTTAAAAATATCATATTACAGCATAATATGATAGTCCTAAATTGATATGCGCATAAGAGAATTTAATAATTCAGGATCATGTTGAAACAAGGACAAAAGGTGCGCACAAACATGGTAAAATGTCAAAAACCCTACTCTACTTATGAAAAAACAAGAGGTAAATATGCTTCAATTTTGGACTCATCATAGTGCTTGGGCAGATCGGCCCGGTCACGCCCAAGAATATTGCAGTGATGACTCGCTTGCATTGTTAATCTAGATTTCTTCTCTGTTTAGTCCGCATTATGACCATATGTTGAATGACATGATGTATGATGCATTTTTCATGGAGCTTTGCTTGTTTCAACACACGCCTTTTGGCAAAAACCCAGTTATTGTCATTGATCTTTGAAAATACTATAACTATCGATAATGCTCCATTAGGTGATACTACTAGTCATTAAAGGAAAAAATACAACACTTCCTTCTTTAGCCCTAGCATATCCTTTGCATGAAAACGGAAGTCGTTTCATAGTGCTTTCATTTCAAAGACTTTTTATCTCTAGAAAACCTGGTGGGTTTATATAATTGTACAAAATTTGGGTGCTTTTCCTTTCTTTGGGACTATATGACAACAACGCAAAGAAATTTTGCATATAAGCTCACCTCTGCATTTAGATGTGCTTTTTGGGAGTATATAACATTGTTCTATTATATAGAGAAGTGGGAAATTCATGAGGTTGGACTAGATGGGCTTTATTTTGGAAGGACAAGTAGAATACCCCCTCTGATAACCAATCAATTTTTGTACCACTCTGATTCATAAATATTGCTGATTTAATAGTACTAAATAAGCGATATTTATTATGGATCAACGACACTTGTTATGGATCCACGAGAGTAGAAAAATTCCAAACAAGTTGAATTCTACAACATTTATACGCTTTAACCATGGAGGCTTGCTTATATGATTGGGATTCTTCATACAAAATTGCGGTACGAGATATGTGATAGAAAATTTAAGTGTTTTTTGCTCGTTGGCAAGGAGAAACACTTCGTCAACATTGGTGCTGTCGTGGTTTTTGGATCTGTTATGTGAAATAAACCAAATAACCAACAACTTAGAGACACATTAATACAAGAGACCATTTAGAAAATGCTCCATGATACTCAAATATACTCCATCTGTTTGTAAATTTGACCAATAAAATATAAATAGAATAACACAAAAATTATACCATTAGAACTTAAGATGTTATATTTTCTAATAGTATAATTTTTATGCTATATAACTTATATTTTATTGGTCAAATTAACAACCTAGGTATCTGTGTAGGACTTATAATCCCAAACATAGGGAGTACATTCTTGATCTCGATGTGAATTGATCATATAAATATGTCCACAAACAAAAAATTGTATGTTTGACCAAACATATACTATACAATAAAGCATCGATATATACAATACTAGTAGATCAATAAATACATCAACGTTTATGTTTTCATTGCTTATGTTTTCAACACAGTAATTGTTGACATTTGATTTTTTCTACATCTTAAATCGGTCGTGTTATTTTATTTATAATATATAAAGCGGGGCAAAAATTGTTTCGAGAGCTAATTAGTTGTTAGACCTAGACATGCCCATTTATTTTAGGAAAGTGATTGGCCTCCCGGGGGATACGTGACTTTCTATCCCCCGGGTCGGGCCCGTCGCTCTCATGGTGGGGCCAGGTTTAACCGAGCTGTACGTGATTCCCCATCTCGCTTTGCCTCCGCCGCGTACTGCTGCCTCCGCCGCCGAGCGGACTGCTGCCTCTGCCGCCGACGATTGCCGCGCGCTCCGTCTTCTCCGCTCTGCCGCCGGAGCTTGCCGTGCGCTGCTCCGGCTGGCCCCGCTGTGCTTGCTGTGCGTCGGCCGTTGCTGTGTTTGTCGTGCTGTGCTTGCGCGCGCCGGCCGGCTGTGCTTGTCGTGCGCCGCCGGAGCTCGCCGCGCCACGACCGCAGCTTGCCATGTCACCGGAGCTTGCTGTGTCCTCTTCTTCGCCCGCACAGCCACGCCACCATGGACAAATCGTCTCCAGTGGACCGCCGTGCGCCGCCTGCAGCTTGTCACCGCGCCTGCGAGAACAATCCCGATGACGATGGCGTTGCAGCGACGCTCTGCTACATACGGTGTCCGGTGTTTTTTATTTTTAACCCACTGTAATAGTATTCTCTACTACACACGGTGTCTGACGTTGCTACCACAGTTTAGAGTGTTTGCTACTTTAGTTGACCGGTGTTGCTATTTTTATTTGTCGTTGCTACTAGCGTTTTGCTACTTTAGCATATTATTTTTGCTAAGTAGTCATATATTTTTTGCTACTTTTACACAATTTGTTTGCTACAACCGATTTTTATGGTTTTGCTATGAGTCCTCCGGCGAGGGTCTCCGGTGATGTCTTCGGCGAAGTCGGCTTTGCTATATTAGCAAAAATATTTTGCTACAACCGTTTTGTGGTTTTGCTATATTAGTGTAAATTTTTAGCTATGAGGTCTCCGGCGAGCGAGATTCTCCGGCGATCTCAGTTTTGCTACATTAATATATATATTTTGCTACAAGGTCGCCGGTGTGGTCTCCGGCGAGGTCCAGTCTATTTGGTCTTTTTCTAAAATGAATCGGTTTTCTGCTACGTGTAGCAAAAACGAGACTATTTGTAGCAAAAAGGATATGTTTATAACAAAATGCGATTTAGACACGGTGGATTTTGAGGAATTATCCCGACCCTTTATTTTAGTGGTAAGCAGCGTTCGGCGCAAAGATTCGTCAAACACGTGAAAGTCCATGGAGTTCTAGGCAAGAAAAGAAGGAAAGCGAGTGGAGCTCCATCGATCGGATAGCTTAGGCAAGATGAACAGCTACTGCTCCACACGCGAGAGCGAGCCAACATCTGTAACGGTCAGGCCGTTGCCATTGCCCCAAGATCAGGAAACTGTGGTGCCAATTATCTGCACAGTGACATCGGGATAGTATTGGGTCCCGCCTGTCAGGCAGCGCCACCGCGTACACGGCAGCATCCGTTGAGAAGTCAATCCCCGGGCTCGCACGGCACGACTGCGACCGAGTGCGACGGGGGCGAGACGCCGAGATCAACGGCCCGGATCTCTCCCGCGCTGCCCCCCCGCCTCTTAAACGCCTCCCGTCCTTCCCCCCCTTCCACACTTCCACAGGGATCCAAACCTCCTCCCCTAGTCGCGAGACTCGCGAGGAGAGAGAAAGCGAAATCGCGACCGCAAAATCCCAATCCTCGGCGGCGTCGATGGGGGCGGCGGAGGCGCCGGCGCTGGTGGCGCCCACCGCGGGGGTCGACCTGGAGAGGAGGGTGATGGCAGCGGTCAAGGCGTCGGAGGCGCGCGGGGACCCGCCGCTGCTGCGGGCGGTGGAGGTGGCCCGCCTCGTCGCCGGGGAGGGGGCGGGGCTCCCCAGCGCCGAGCTCGCCGGGATCCTCGTCTCCAACCTCTGCTTCGCGCACAACTCGGCCTCTCTCTGGAAGCTCCTGGACCAGGCCATGTCGTCCCGCCTCCTCTGCCCGCTCCACGTCCTCGCGCTCCTCACCGCCAGGTCCGCGTGCCCGTCCCTGCGCTCATTTTCTACCCGTTTTTCCCTTCTGAAGGATACACGAGAGTAACTCTCTCTGGCGGTGGTTTTGCAGGGTGCTGCCGCAGCGGCGAGCGCAGCCGGAGGCGTACAGGCTGTACCTGGAGCTGCTGAAGAGTAACGTCACGTCCTCCTCGCTGTCTCTGCACGCCGGGCCTAATCGTGACAAGTAAGGGTTCATCTGTGTAATGTGCGGACGGACGCCTGGTTTGGATTTGTGCTATGCTACTAGTGATGTGTATGCTGCTTGCTAGCTGGTGCCCAATTTGTGCTCATACATGGTTCACCTTGTTTGGTGCTTCCCAGGATGACGAAATCCATCGATGCCGCTTTACAACTATCTAAGATCTATGGAGTTTCCAAGATTGACTTTGGACATGTTGTCATCCTCTTCGTTCTGAGTGTTACCACTAAACTTATTGACTGTGTGCTGGAGGACTGCGGCTTTCCGTCTGTAATGACAGAGGGGCAGGATAGTGTGTATCCTATTGAAGGGCCGCAGGCTATGGACCTAGATGTCAAAGGGGTCTATACTGTGAAGCAAAATGAGCACCGGGAACAGTTACGTCGAAAGAACACTGTCATGGCTTTGGAAGTGTTGCATATCATGGCTGCTGATAAGAAGATTCAAACATTTCTGCGCTTGATACGCCTTAACATGTACGTCTTCGAGCAATCTTTTCCATTATTTTATGGGCTATGGAGTGTATGATATAAATTTCAGATTGGGAATTGACGTATCTATTCAGTACCTGTCGCTATTTTTTTACATTCAGGATAAGATTCACGGTGGAGAATTGGCCTAACCATTTCTCCCCATTAGCTGTTAAGAACACAAATCTTTCCTTGTATCTGAATTCGCATAACAAGTCTTAAAGAATAAATTCCGCTCATTTATTCCTTAGTGTAGCTAATAATAAACATTACAAATACCAAACGTGTGCTAATTGGACAACTTTTCTAGGTCAGGCCTGACAAATTCAGTGCTCTGAGCCAGAGGTTGACGCTGATTGAAGCTCGCAAAATGACACTCGAGAGACTATTGCCTACTAGTTATAAAATTGATGATTTGTTGACGTATATCCAGAGAGTTAGCAGTGTAGATTATCAGCCAAACAACAAACGTCTTGTGGATGTTCTTGGTAACATGAGATCCCGTGGTTCCCTGCCGAGCCAGCTTACAGGAGCTGGGAGAGCTGCCTGTTGGATTATATTTGATATTTACTTGGAGAATGCAATTGATGGGAAACATCTAAGCGCTATATCTGCCATCGGGATTTTAAAAGGTATTACCACATGATCAGTTTATATTGACGAGTTATTGTACTCCCTCTGGTCCATATTAATGTTCTCAATTTTGTCTAGATACGAATGCATCTAGTCTAAATACTTAACTAGATACATACGAATCTAGACAAAGTTGAGAACATTAATATGGATCGGAGGGAGTACCTTTTTCCCCTTATTATTGTCCACATAATTCCTTTACCTATCTGTGACGTGGTATTGATTTAGTAACACGGATGAAGGTGACCATTGTAACCAAGGCTGTGAATTTGTAAATCTAGTGTTTAGATCTTTCCTTCAGTTTTCTTTTGTGTCAGCATGAGTTTTCATTGATTAATATCATGCTTTTCTTAAACCAGAAATGATTAAGACAGCCCAAGCAATTAATGAGGCAAGCTGGCAGGAAACTTTTAAAGCTCTTTGGATTGCTGCCCTTCGTCTTGTACAGCGGGTGATAAACCTTCCACTTGATGTATTATCAATGGTCAAATCATACTCACTTTTGTTGTGACATTTTCAGTTCTCACACATTGTTGTTGTTACTAGGCTAGAGAACCGCTTGAAGGTCCACTTCCTCATCTGGACGCTAGATTATGCATGCTATTGGCTATTATTCCACTAGCGATTGCTGCAATTCTTAAAGAAGAAACTGATGCATGTGCGGCTGAAGGAAACAAAAGTCTTCCACAACGACTAGGACTTGTATATTCTCTCCAGGATTTAGTGCAATATTCAGGACTTCTTGTACCACCTGCATCAGTGGTAAATGTGGCCAATGCTGCAGCTTCAAAAGCGGCAGTATTTAGGGCCAATTATAATGCTGGTGGTGGCAATCCTAGCATGATTGTCCAGAGTGACTCTTCGATGAAAGCTGGTACAACTACCTTTTTAGTTTTCATTATACTGTATGTGCAATTTGGTCAGTTTGTAAGCTAAAATAATTGTTCACTGCTTATGGAATCCTGTTGCTAGACATTTTTTAATTCAGTTGATAGCTTTTCTTCTGTTTTGTATTTAATTTTTGTACTATTATATGGAAAACACATTTATCTTCTGTCTCTGGTTTCTTAGCTTTTAACCTCCCCCCCTATGATTTTTTCAGTTGGAAACATGCTACATCTTATAGTTGAAGCCTGTATTTCGAGGAATTTGATTGACACAACTGCTTACTTGTGGCCTGGTTATGTTATACTATCGGGTCATTTGAAGGATACAACTTTACCCCAGGAATCCCCATGGTTGAACTTTATGCAAGGAGCTCCACTATCTGATCCACTTAAGAATGCTCTCATTTCTACTCCTGCTTCAAGGTATATGGTGCTATATGTGCAATCAAAATAGAAATTTTACAAGCTATGAAATTCAACATCCAGTTATTTAGGTAGCTACCAGGATTTTCCAGTTTTCTGAATTTGGTTTCTTGGTTCCTGTACTTCTCAATTTACCATGTACCCCCTCCCTCCTACTTTACTGGCGTATCTTGTCATTTAATTCTGAGTTATGTTTTGTCTATTCAGTGTTGCAGAACTTGATAAGTTGTACCACATAGCATTGAATGGTTCAGAACAAGAAAAGTCAGCTGCAGCTAAAATTCTGTGTGGCGCATCACTTGTTCGTGGTTGGAATATTCAGGTACCTTGTTATATTCATCTGATATAGAGCTTCCAAAATATTTAAATTGCCATGAAAAATATAAGTTTGTAACTAACCAAAAACTCCTCAATTTTGTGTTGATAAATTTATTGATCTTTTGGTGAGTTGATCTCCACAACAGTATAATACTATTAATTTGACTTGTCCACATTTTCCAATCAACTACTGTATGCTGATTCTGGTAAGAATCAAGTCTGGACGTAGGTGCTTATGCAGTTATGGTACCATTAAGCAAATAGCACAAAAAAGGTCCCAAAATTCATGGTTCTAGGACATATTTATTACCACAGGCCACTTGCAGATTATTGATTTTTCTCTGCTGCATAAAAAAGCAAGGCCAAACTATATTTCAGAAAACACAAGCACAACTTTGTGTTTGCTATGTAGAAGAATTCACGGATGCACATTTTCTAACTTACATCCTTCAGGTTTTCTTAGACTGTTGGGGCTACTCTTGTGTGCAAACCAAAAAGGATCTGAAAATTCTATGTGGAAACTTTTCCCTAGAAATTTATTGATATCCTGCATGTTTTCATCAGGAACATGTTGTCCGCATGGTGGTCAAGTTATTGTCACCTCCTTTGCCCTCAGATTCCTCAACGCAAGGGAGCATGAGCCACTACCTTAGTCAGAAGTCTACGCTGAATGCAATCTTACTCTGTGTCTCATATGTGGATGCTGTCCACATCCTTTCGTTGTATGGAATGGTAAGCAATGCATTGAATGCTTGACCGTGTAATCTATTTGTAACAATACATTGTTAACATATGAAGCTGATGGCGGAGTTTGCATATTTCTATTCAGGGCGCACCGTAAAAATACGTCTTGTTTTTTTGTTTGTCTTCAAAGTAAAAAAAGTGACTTCATCACTAATCAGAAGATTTGTTGCTCCCCAGGGAAACTGGCATCTCCATTAGTTCTGGCCTAAACTTGCATGATACAATGTTTAGAAAATTCAGAATAACTTGTGCAAAGTTTCAGTATCACATTATCTCTGATATGAAAAACCAAATTAGGCAAGCATTGCTTTTGGTGCTTATGAACAGAATTGATGGCTAGATTCAATCTTTTGGTTATTGTTCTACATTGCCAGTTATAAAGTTGGCACCTGATATGCCAATCAGTCCACCTTTAAGACACTCCTGTAGTTGTGTGCCCCCATGATAAACCCATGTTCTTCATCATTTTCTTGACATATCTGTTACTAATACTTGATGGCTGAACTAGATCTTTAGGTCATGAGTTGCATCACATAAATTTGTCTATCTGTGGCTTAGTTTGTTCATATATCTTGTTATGGCCACCCCCTAAAGCTATCTAGGTTCTGATATTGGTACGCTACATGCAATCAGCACGATGATAACTGCATAGTACAAGCAGTTACCACATAGATAGATAATTACATCCACTTTTCATGTCCACTAGAATAATCTTATGTGATGGTTGTGCTGTTTCTTTGTTCAGAATATAAGAAAAACCTTTTGTTGTACAGGTTCCAGATGTTGCTGCAGCTCTAATGCCACTCTGTGAAGCTTTTGGGTCAATGCCACCCCCGTCTAACCACAGATCTACCATTTTTGATGAAACATCTGTCTACTCGGTCTTCTCTTGTGCATTTCTTTGTCTTCTCCGATTGTGGAAATTTTACAAACCTCCTCAAGAATGTTGTGTTGCTGGCCGTGAAGGCTCAGTAAGGTTGGAACTTACTCTGGACTATTTGTTGTTAATGCACAATAGCCGTAATGAGTTCCCAGATTCATCTGCCAGTGCTACTAGTACTAACTCTAGCGGCAGTGTGGGCTCATTCAGCGAGGTTCCAACCCAACCAATTTATATTGATTCCTTCCCCAAGTTAAGAGCTTGGTACTTCCAGAATCAAGCTTGTATAGCCTCTACCCTTTCTGGTGTTTGCAACAAAAATCCTGTCCATCAAGTTGCAAATAAAATTTTGAGTATGATTTGCCGAAAAATGAATAAAAGCGGGGTAGTGTCTGGTAATCTTTCATCCACTTCTAGTAGCAGTGTCAGTGGTTCCTCTCTAGGTACAACAGATGATTCTTACCAAAGGCCCACAGTTCCAGCATGGGAATTTCTAGAAGCAGTTCCTTTTGTTCTTGAAGCTGTTCTTACAGCATGTTCTCATGGGAGGATTTCCAGCCGAGACATGACTACAAGTGAGGAACCCCCTTCTTTTCATTTTAACGTATTGCATGGATTCCCCAAGTCCTGTTGGGATTTTTTTTTGATTAAGTGTTGGGATATTTCTCAATCTCATTCATATGTTAATGTGCCAATTCAATGCAGGTTTGAGGGATCTGGTGGACTTCTTGCCAGCTTCTCTTGCTGCAATTGTTAGCTACTTCTCAGCAGAAATGACACGAGGAATATGGAAAGCTGTCCCTATGAATGGAACTGAATGGCCCAGCCCTGGTTCCGCTCTTCACTCCATTGAAGATGAAGTAAAGGAAATTCTTGCATCTGCTGGTGTTCAGATTCACAGCTGCTATCCACGTATGACCTGCTTCCGGTTCTTATGCATCAACTTAGTTTGCATTGGTTCATACTATATCTGTCGATAGCCGTCAGGTTCTCAGCATCATCATTGGACAATGTTATTATATCATTATTCGACTATGTATTTGTAGAAAATTTACATTTTACTCTTACAGGTGGTGTGCCACCAATGCTTCCTTTACCAATGGCTGCACTTGTCAGCTTGACTATTACGTTTAAGCTGGATAAGAGTCTCGAATACATTCATGGGATCATAGGCCAGGCACTGGAAAACTGTGCAGGGGGCAGTTCCTGGCCAAGCATGCCCATCATAGGGGCCTTGTGGACACAGAAAGTGCGAAGATGGCATGATTTCATTGTTCTTTCATGTATGCGTTCTCCGTTTGCCAGAGACAAAGATGCGGTTGCGCAGCTCATCCGAAGTTGCTTCTCATCCTTTCTGCATTCCTCCTCATCCAGTGGGTCTGATATTACCGCTAGCCGTGGAGTTGGAGCTTTAATGGGAGACTCCATCACAGGACAAGGTCTTCAGCTTCCCATGGCCCCTGGGTTCGTCTACCTGAGAACTTGTCGAACTTTCCACGACACCTACTTTGTGAGCGAGACGATCCTCAAGCAAGTTATTGATTGTTCCCATAAACTTGCAAATGGATGGTCTTCCAATGGACCTCCACATTTAAAATCAGGCCGGATGCCGCTATCTGGTGCTGCGTCCATGGCGTATCAGGTTGCTATGCTTGGTGCAGGACTCTTGTGTATTGCAGGGGGACCTCTGGTGGTCCAGGTGCTATATGAAGAGACATTGCCGACACTGCTGCTATCAGCTCGGGAACAGATTTTGGAAGACCCTGGACCAGTGTCCAGCACACTCCAAGGTTATGCCATGGCCAATATGCTCTTCTTCTGTGGTAGTCTACTCTGGGGCTCAGAAAGAACCTCTTCTGTTATGAAACTGTCATTCCTCTCAAGGAGGCCACGAGTGGTGGGCACCCACATGGATTTCATTGCTGGCGTGTTGGACGGACACATCCTGCTGGGCTGTGACCCAGGTACATGGAAGGCATATGTATCCTGCTTTGTATTTCTTGTGGTGAAGTTTGTCCCGTCATGGCTGCTGGACATAAAACTGGACACACTTAAGAAGATCGCAGCTGGGCTCCGGAGTTGGCACGAGCATGATCTTGCTCTATCTCTACTTGAGCGAGCAGGACCACAGTCGGTCTCCATTGTAGTTGAGACCTTACTGCAATGATCTCCGTCTTCCGGAGTTTTTGTCCCCACCTAACATGTAGGAGTTGTTGCAATTCGAAGCCTAAATTCCAGTTGGTGAGCCATCAGGGCAGCTGTATTTACTTGTCTGGTAGAAAGTTGAGTTCATCTGTGAATTAGTGTCAGGTCAAGGTCATCTCGTATGGGTGTATGGCCTCTTTGCTGGATACTTGGCTGCCGTTTTGTAAGCTCGGATTCTTAGAGCCTACTAGAAGTGTCTTGGGTAAAGTACCCCAGCTTTTAACTTGTACAACACAATATAGTAACATGGGGCCTGTATCTACTGTTAATCTGGCCCTCTCGAAGGTCATCATGAGCGAGCAAATTTGGTAGGTCGGCTATGGAGGAGTCTCTGAATATTGTGCCCCCCTTTCTTCAACAAAACATGTATTGTTCTAGGTTTTGGCACGATATTTACCGCGCATTTTTATTTGAAAAATGCCTGTATGGTCATACATATGTTGCACACAAAACAAATTTGTTGTCACTGGTATCATGAGTAATAGTCAGCGAATTTCTGCATCACACATTTTAGTAGGCCATCTATTTTGGGACAGGACCGTTTTAAACTGCAATAACCTACCTTACCCAAACCATCCCGCTTGTGCTGGCCAAGGCTTTCTTCTTAACTTAAGGTGACCTAAATACGGCCAAACTTTCGCCTGAAAATGCTCCAGGGCCGCACGTACAACCCTATCAGTTGGCTTGCACTGAACAGGATCTAGCAGATGTACACTATCATGACGTACATTGACTACGAAGATCTTGGCGTACATTGATCTGATCAGGGAGCATCTCTTCAAGAAGTGCTCTGCACCTAGGTGCGAGTCCAATTCTTCAGTACCAGGTTGGACACCGCCGCCGCAGGGTTTGGTTCTTGTAAATTCTGCTGCGGCAATCTTTGAGGCCAAGGGCCGCATGAGGGCGGGTGTGATCATCAGAGATCATAGAGGAGCTTGTCTGGTGGCTTTGCACCACCTGAGAATGCTGAAGCTTTGGCCCTTCAGAGGGCAGCTTTCCTGGCTCGTGATGAGGGTTTTGGCAAGGTCATCTTCGCTTCGGACTGTCTCTCTCTCATCCAACGGTTTTACTCCCCGGCGATGGACAGATCTTCGGTAGTTCGGTGGACCTTCTGGTCAATGGCATCAAGGACATGGCCAAATCCTTCTCATCGGCGCTACGTTCGTTCATACTCCCTCCGTAAGTATGGAAATTTTAGATGTTTTAGGTTTGTGAATCAATGTGTCTAGATTCATTTGAACCTATATACTAAAATATGTCTAGATACATCTTCTTCATAAACTTAAAACATCTTATATTTCTAAACGAAGGGAGTATAAAACATAGTCTAAATAAAGCAGCACACCTGTTAGCTAAGTCGTGTGATAGTTTTCCTTCTAGTAAAGTCTTTTAATTCTGTTCCGGATTGTATCCAGGAAACTCTTTGTATTAATGTTATTTAATCAATAAAACGTTGTGTTCTGTTAAAAAAAACTTAGAACAAAACGGAAGCTCAAGCAAAAAGCTTCGTCCTAAAATGCCAAATAAGAAAAGGACAGCGCTACGCGTCCTCGAGGGATAACTCCCCCGATCCTCTGGTCCTCTGCGCAACACGTGTCCTTTTTTTTGTCTAAATTCCTGCTTTTGCTATAAATTATTCCGATTTGCTATAAAATGTCCCGCTTTTGCTACATGTAGCAAAAAACGGTTCGGCCCAGAAAATAGAAAAACAGACTGGATTTTGTCGGAGATTTCGCCGGCGACAGCGTAGCAAAAAAGTTATGCTAATGTAGCATATCTGACCTCGTCGGAGACTCGCCGGAGGCTTTCGCGGGTAGACCTCGCCGGTTTCGCCGGAAACTATGTAGCAAAATAATTGTTCTAATGTAGCAAAAATAGAGAACAATTGTAGCAAAATATTTATGCTAATATAGCAAAATCGGAGAACAATTGTAGCAAATCCGACGCCAAATGTAGCATCGCCGGAGGTCTCATAGCGCCGCCACCGACGCGACCATAGCAAATCCAACACTCGCTTGTAACACTACCACCGGCGCATGTAGCAAACTCCGTCGCCACGTGTAGCAATTCCGTCGGCAGTAGGTAGCACCACCACTAGTCTCATGTAGCAAACCTCAACGCCATAGATAGCACCGCAGCCGGTCACGTGTAGCAAATCCAGCCCGTCGAGACATTTTGCACAGCTATGGAGTCGCACGGCCAGGGCAGCGGCGGCGCAGTCAAAGGCCACCACAAGCCTGCGGCGGGAAGCTAGGCAGCAGCTGTGGCGGAGGCTGCAGCGGAGCACCGGCAGCGCATCCAGGGCAGAGGCGGCGCACGCAAGAGCCACGACGAGCATGGTCCGACGGCGACGGGTGCCTGCTCCAGGCGAAGGGAGCTCTCGGCGAGATCTCGATTTCGAGGATGGGAAGGACATGGGGCACATGCATGTCAGGGATCCAGTTCGGCGAAGACGGCGGCGGCTGCCTGCTTCGGTGGCGGCGGCGGTTGCCTGTTCCGGCGAGCGTGGTCCATGGTGGCGGCGGATGATTGCTTCTGATGGACGCGGTAGGTTGCAGAGGGTACGTGCGGTGCGGGAACAGGTAGTTGGGAAAGGATAAGTGTGATGCGAGATCGTGCGTGTGTGGTTCACGAGAGCCAAGCGACCCGGAGTATCGTTTTCTTGATCCCGGCGGATACATATCGTTTTGAGTTAAATACACTAACAGTCCTATACTTGTGAAGCTGGTTTAATTTAGTCCTTATATTTAGAATTTGCTAAATTTTATATGTATACTTACAAATTTGATTCGATTTAGTCCAATTCAAAGTTTGCTGCCGAATTTGAGATAACGCGGACGACACGTGGACTAAAATCTTGCAAGAATACCCTCCCGCATTTGGGTTGCTAAAACTATCACGATTGAGTCTAGATATAATAGCAGTCCTTATACTTGTCTGTTTGGCTCGATTTAGTTATGATACTTGTAACTTGCATAATCTAATCCATGCACTTATCAATTGGGCTCGATTTAATTAAAAATACGTTTGTCGTTGAATTTGAGCTAACGCGAAAAACACGTGGACATGGGTCCCACTCGCAGGAGAGCGATAGGCGTGAAATCTTGCAGGACCCCCTCCCACACTCCCATATCTAGAACGTACATTTTCGTGTCTATCGGTGTCGTTTCGACGTCATTTCCCCTCTATGAAAAAACGTAACACGTTTCGGTCTAGTGACCGTCGTCGTCAACGTCGTGTCCCTCTCCATCGACTCTCTCCTTTTCCCTCCCTCTTAAATAGAACAATCCTAAATTGAATGGTACTATAACGGTGTGAATTGCTTGCTTATTGATTAGATGGAGAGTGGGTACATGATAGCAAAAATATACGTTTTAGATGCGTGAGAGAGTATCTGCAAATTCTCACGCTAGCTTGTTTCTTGTAAGTGGGATCTGCATTCACGTGTCATCCATATTGGCTTAAATTTTACAAGAGGGATCTGCATTCACGTGTCATCCATATTGGCTTAAATTCAAGAGCAAATATGCGTTTGGGCCAAATTAAGTCCAATTGATAAGTATCAGGACTAAATCGAGCAATTCGGACAAGTATAGGGACTAATCCTGTATTTTGCAACATTTGTGGTTGTGTTTTACAATTTCCTCCGATGCAGGAGGGTGTTCTTGCAAGATTTCAGTCCACGTGTCATTTGCGGCAGCTCAAATTCGACGACAAATATTGAATTGGACTAAATGAAACCCAATTTACAAGTAGACGAGTAAAATTCATCAAATTCCAAGTACGAGGACTAAATCGAGACTGGTATAGAGACTGTTACTATATTTAACTCTATCGTTTCCATAAGAAAACCACAAACCTATACTTCGGCCAGCCCTACCCGGGCCAAATGATGGGCCGCACAGAGCCTGTTTAAAGCGCGAATAAAAGAGATTTGGCGGGGACCCAGATAAAAGAGCGCCGAAGACAGAACCTGGAGACCCCCAAAACCTCCCCCGCCGCCCACCACCGCCCGACCGTTCCGTTCCATTCCATCTCCCCCCACCCCAGCTCGCCTCATCCCTCGCGGAGGCCACGCCACCCAATCCAATCCATTGTAGCCCCGACCGAATCTTCCCCGCGGTCTACCGCAATGGAGGCGGCTCTGAAGGTACTCCTCCCCTAGCCCCCTCCCTAAACCCTAGCGCGACCAGCCGGCGCCTAATCCCTAGCCCCCCTACGGGCGCTAATCTCTTGGTGTTGTTTTTTTCTGGCACAGACGTACTTCGGGTACACCGGGTTCCGGCCGTACCAGCGGGAGATCATACAGAAGATCATGGAAGGGCGGGACGGCCTGGTCGTCATGGCCACCGGCAGCGGCAAGTCCATGTGGTAAATGAAATAACTCTCACGCTTGCTTGCCCGCGGGATCCGCTTCGTTTGGCTTCTGTGAGGAGATGTCGTTGTGGCGTGGCGTGGATGATGTCGGATAGCTGCTACCGTGTACTAGTATTTATTTTGTGTGAATGTTGGATCTGCAGACTGGGTACTGTAGGGAGTAAGGACTGAATCTAAGTTGTGATTCTGCATTTGATGGATGAATGAGTTCTATCTTACCCCTGGCATCTTGCTCGGCATTGCGTTTCTGCGACTAATTTACTTGGGTTACTGTTGTCTTTTTTGAATGTTTGATGTGCATTACTGGTTTTGGGAGAAAATGTAGTCATTTTAGTGGTAAATGCGGGGGCCTATAACATACTTTAAATTCTTATTAATCATCTTCGTCGGGGTCAGTGGCGGAGCTAGGGGGACGAGCGATGGCCAAGACCTCCCCTATTCCAACAGCAGCAAGCCTATTTTCCTTGTTTTAGAGCTGATTAGAGGATTTAATTAGTAAAGTTTAGCTTGACCGGCCCCCCTTATAAGAAAATTAGCTTGGTTGGCCCCCCTTAAAGATGAATCCTGCCTCCGCCCCTGGTCGGGGTTCCCACATTCTGCCAACATACCGTTGGATCAGTAAGAGGCTAAGAGAGCTTTGCAGAACATGACTGGAAAATGTTATATTTGTACCAGGGGAATTCGTTGATGGTCGGACATTATGCTGTCTGTCCTATTGTTCATATTTTTGGTGACATTTTAGAACTTTGATAAATGGGTTGTCATGTATAGGCATTTCCAGATCTTTTATGGGTTATGTCGACTGGAGAGTTTGTCGATTGTATGTATTCGGCATGGAACTCTTGGGGAAGCTATTTTGTTTGTTTAGACACCGATGTATAGTGGCCAGTGCTAATGGCTAATGATCGACAACCATTATTTGACTTCGTTTTTCAAAAATGGATGAGTAGTGCTTCTTCTGGAAATCAGGAAGTTAGTTTGTGGTACTATCAAAGTTAAACTATTGAATTTGCTGATTTGTTTTGTAAGGAAATGAAAATGTGTTTTAACATTTGCAGCTCTCCCTGCAGCCCCTTGGGAGTAAAAGAAATATGCTCCTGTTTTAATTTTTTTCATGTCATTACTTCCTCGTGTATATTGAAAACATATTTTTCTCATGGGAGTTCTTGTCATTGCAGCTATCAAATCCCTCCCCTGGTTGCAAAGAAGACAGCTGTCGTTGTAAGCCCTCTCCTGTCGTTGATGCAAGACCAGGTAAGATTGCAAGATACAGTATAACAATTTTTAGTGCTTTGTTCAATGAGGATTTGCTTTGACAAGAAAGCTTTTATTGTGGTTTTCATTTGCTGAAAACAGGTCATGAGTTTACAACAACGTGGTGTGAAATCTGACTACCTTGGCAGCACCCAAATGAATAGCTCTGTTGCCAGTGGGGCTGAAAAAGGCCTGTACGACGTTCTGTACATGACCCCTGAGAAAGCTATCTCGCTTCCTTCAAGGTGCCAAATCCTGTATAAAAGCAGATTATGAGCGTTTGCAGCATTTATGAAACTATAATCATCAATTATTTCGCTGGAATAGGAAGACAGACATACGAAACTGCAAAAATCTGCCTTGTGTCTACCTTAGTTCCTTGTAGAATTTGGTTGATCTGTTGATTTAACCTTTTAAGCTTCTTTCCAGGTTTTGGAGTAACTTGCAGGCTTCCGGAATCTGCTTGTTGGCCATTGACGAAGCACATTGTATATCGGAATGGGGTCATGATTTCAGGTCATTTGTTATACTTTCATTTTAATTTTGGATATGAAGTCTGCGTGTAGTTTGAAAAATCCTGTGTGTACTGATGACAAATGTAAAGTCTGTGAGTATATATGTACCACCTATCAATTCTCGTTCGGTTGCTCTCACCCTTAAACTCCACAATCAATTTCCGTGAGCAGTTAGCCTAGAACCTATGACTTATGGTTTTTTTTTTCTCTGTTTTTAACTGATTTTAATTCCCTCTGTCGTACGCAGGCCAGAGTACAAGCAGCTGCATTCATTACGTGACCACCTTGTGGGTGTTCCCTTTGTTGCCTTAACTGCAACAGCCACAAAAAGGTATGGATGTTTCACCATCAGTTATTTCCTTCTTTTTACCTGTTTATCCTGCTTTTGATGATATCTAAGGGTAATGTATTTTCTCTGCTTGTTTTACGTACTTCCATATTATTACTTGTTTATTCACTTGCGATGACTGCTTACTAGTTTCATTTGTTTTCTACAGTGTCTGCATCCTTTTCTCTCTCTGTACCGAATATACGGTAACTCTCAATTTGATTTTGTAGGGTACGTGGAGATATTGCCACTTCCTTGAACCTGAGCAGTCCTCACATTGCCATCGGATCATTTGATCGTCCAAACCTTTTCTACGGTGTGAAATCAATGCAACGATCCATGTCCTTTATCAGTGAACTTGTGAAAGATGTCTCAGACACCTGTACTGTGGGTGGATCAACAATAATTTACTGTACCACCATCCGGGACACTGAACAGGTTTGTAATATTCAGTGTCATAACTTCCATTCTCGTATAATTTCAGGCAGCTGGTACACAAGCACCCATTACATTTTTGCTGCTTGTAAGTAGGAACTATGTGTTTTTAAACTCTTTGTGCACACATTTAGTTCATGCTGAATCAGCAAGAATTTTTTTGGGGAGAAGAATAATAAAACCGGAAATAAGTCTGAGATGTGTTTCTATTGATCTTTTTTAGTATCAGGCATTTTCCTTTTCTGATTGATGTAATGTAATGGCTTTTGGGAACTATTCCAATTTTAGTTAGGTATACAAGCATAGAGTTATGTACCATGTAATGGCTTTTGGGAACTATTCAAATTTTAGTTAGGTATACAAGCAAGAGTTCTGTACCATAGATAATGGATCCTACATAACAGGCAATTATAAGTTTCCATATTTTTTCTGGAGTAATATGAGAATTTCAGGCCTCCAGTTTTGATACTGTAGAAGCTGTGCTTTTAACATACCAGATGCGAGTTAGATTACTTTGGGATTGATTTATTATGTATCGAATGTGATTTTTTTTTCTGTCAGGTACATGAAGCAATGGTTGCTGCTGGAATCAAAGCTAACATTTACCATGGTAAAATGGGTAACAAAGCTAGAGAGGAATCCCATAGGTCTGTCATTCATGGGCATGTTAACGTTTTAGTTTGGCTGTTCATTATCTCTTCTTCCCTTCTCAATTTTTTTGGACAAACCAAATTCCTTACAGTGGGTTGAATTGATCAATGCTCTGGATACCATTTTGAGCCTGTTCTAAATTTCATCTATTCACCAAATGTTTCTATTGTCTCGTTAGATATGCCTGAACAAGCCAATTTATACATCATTGATTCTGAACTCGCGAGAGCTATGTATTGGTCTTGCACTACAAAACATTTGCCATTATGTTGTTCTGTCAGTAATGCTTTAGGTCATGCAAGTAATTAAATGAGAAAACAAATCACACAGATTCAAGAAATATAAGGTTGGCATGTCATGTGACCATGCAGCCTTTTTACAATTGTTGGCTTGGCAACATAATGATTAATAATGGATCTCCCTGACAGATCATTTGTTAGAGATGAAGTACTTGTGATGGTGGCAACAATTGCATTTGGGATGGGAATAGACAAGCCAGATATTAGATCTGTAATACACTACGGATGTCCTAAGAGCCTAGAATCGTACTACCAGGAAAGTGGGCGCTGTGGAAGAGATGGACTGCCTTCAGTCTGCTGGCTATATTATCAAAGAGGTGATTTTGGAAAAGCTGATTTCTATTGTTCTGAAGCAACAAATGTAAGTAATGAACTCACATGCTTGCTGTTTGGTTCCCTATACTGTTGACCCATGTCATTACCTTATGGTTTATAGTTTTTACTCATCAACAGGCAACACAAAGAAATGCCATCATCGATTCCTTCATGGCGGCCCAGAAATATTGCCTCCTTGGTACATGCCGCAGAAAATCCCTGTTGCAGTACTTTGGTGAAGAGTGTGCCACTGACTGTGGTATGTTTATGTTTTATATTTTAATAGAATTAGTTTGGACTGATATGCAAACATTGCCCATTTGAAAAGAGGGGCAAAATCAAAGTTCTTTTCTGCGTAGTCTCTATATTCTGAAACCATGTTGAAGGTACAAACTACTGTACACATGGAATACATGCCCAAACTATCATTTTTTATCCCCAAAGCAAAACATCTTCAACTAGAACTCATCACTGGCTCGAGTCACTGCAAACCCTAGAAAACTCCCTCCAAACAAAGCAATACCTTTCAGTCACTACCATTCTCAGTCCTCCACCTAACGCAGATGGTTACTGCCCCCATTATTTTCTTATACTCATATACTGCATGCATGTATTATTTTTCTTATAAACACATAAATAATTGCTGTATCCCCTTAGCTTGTTTAAGGTAAATGCTACACCCATACCGTGCATCTTCGCAATATGGACACATGCTATATCAATTCTCATCTGAACTGACAGAACCAGCATAACCATGACACACTGATTTAAAGCTTGTTTGTTAATCCTCAGGTAACTGCGATAATTGCAAATCGACAAAAACGGAGAGGGATTTGTCAAAAGAATCTTTCTTGCTGCTGTCCTGCATCAAGTCTTGTGGAGGACGCTGGGGCCTTAACATGCCAGTTGATGTTCTTCGTGGATCACGGGTAGGTTTTTCTATGATTGATGTTTGCGATGTTCTTCAGTTTGGCACATGCATTGGCTATTGGCTATTTTCACTTGATTGGAGGAGATTGTCTATGTGTTGACAGTTGGGACTAACCATATATGGCATGATCACTACTAGTAAATCATTTTAAGGGATTTGATGCATGTATCAGTTTTAAGTGTTTTCTTAACAACCTCTCATACTTCACATTTTTTAGAAGAAAGATGCTGTATAACAAGTACTTTCTTATTTTTGTAGGTCAAAAAGCTAGTTGAGAAGAACTACGATAAACTTCCAATGCATGCACGGGGAAAAGACTATCCGCCCAACTGGTGGAAAGCTCTTGGTGGTCTGCTTATAGCACATGGTACCATTGTGAAGTCTATTTACTCAACCAGTTTTACTTGTTGGCTAGCAAGAGATCCCACCAAATTTTTTTTTGTTCCGCTGGCGGACTCTCGTCCTATTTTTTCTTCTTCAAGAAAACGTAATAAGACTATGTCTTCTTGTATTTGATAAAACTGGGAGAATGGTATTTACAATTCCGTAGTTGTGTTTCCAAGTACAGAACAGCCATTCTTTTCTTAGCTTTTTCCAAGAGAACAAACTATTGCATTTTGAAAAAACTTCTTATAACAGTTTTGGTTGATCCTATGTCCCACTGAAGAAGACTCATGAAGTTTCCTTGGAGATGCTGCAGTTTTGCGATGTTTGACTAGTGTTAAATGCATAGTAATAAATTACCACATTTAATTTCTCATGGGGTTATTATCATGTCGAAACATCTCAGCTAGATATTTACACTTCTAGTGGTATATATTTTTACTTTGTTATTGGATATACTGAGCAAACACCAATTATCAGGTGCCAGATAAAGCATTTCTGGCATCATTATTATTGCTGCTCTTATTTATTTCCTTTTTTCTTTTTATTTCCTGGCAGGTTACTTGAAGGAGACTGCCAATGATGGATATAGATTGGTCAGGTGCTTTGTTGAGTATTTATTTCTCTATTTTATGCTAACGATGCTCTGGATTATGTGCTAGTACTTCTCCACTGTACTTACTAATCTCCATAATAACTCTGCATCTCTACCTTCAGTGTTAGTCCAAAAGGGGCCAAGTTTCTCTCAGATGGCGGAACACCACTGTTCTTGCAGCCCACTGCAGAGATGATTGAGCTAGAGGATCATGGTAGTTCACAGCATAAAGAAGGGGACGTAAATCCTTTGACCACCGTAGGATCTGAAAAGATATCTGAGGTAAAGCTTCATGGGATTTATTCATTAAAAGACTTGTGGCCTTGTGCACTTCTTGTTCACACCATGCTATTTTGTTCCTTCACATACTCGTTTTGAGATTATTTGTGGTGGTGTTTGTGTCATTTGTTTCAGGAGGAACAGAAACTCTACCAAATGCTCTTGAACATCAGGACAAAACTTGCTCGGGATATTGGAACTGCTCCGTGAGTTAAATGTTAATGACAGTTTTTAGGCTCTAGGCTGTTTAGATACTGGAACAACCATTGAATTCAACCTCTCTAATCCCATTGTTTCAGATATGCTATATGCGGTGATCAGACCCTAAGACACTTTGCAAAGATTAGGCCTTCTACTGGAGCTAGATTGGCAAATATTGATGGTGTTAACCAGGTATCACTTAGTAATGATACTTAGCAAATGCCATGCCATAACAAAAATATTATGCTTTTCTGCATTGTCCGATTAAAAATACAATAAATTTCCCAATTGTTAATTAAAATACAGTAAATTGCTATCATATTATTTCTCTTGTACTCACATAATATCTGACCTGCTGTTTACAGCACTTCATCTCGCGTTACAGTGGCATTTTTGTCCAAAGTATCACACAATTATCAAAAGAGTTGAACCTTCCATTGGATGATTCATCTGGAGTAGAGGAAATCGTGTCTGTTTCTAAACCTGCAAACAGCAACCTTCCAGTGAAATTGGGTGGTACCAGATTTACTTCATGGGATCTATGGCAGAATCAGAAGTACTCGTTCAAGAAAATTGCGGTGAGTTAGTTTCAGTTTTGGTTTTGCACTGGCCTTAAATGGAAGTTCGCATCCTGATACGATAGTGTATTCTAGCACTTTCGCAGAGCAGTGCCAATAAAAGAGCAAACGGTTATTTCATACATACTTGATGCTGCCCGGGACGGATGTGAGATGAACTGGAATAGGTTCTGCGAGGAGACAGGACTAACACCTGAGGTAGCTTCACAGATCCGTCTTGCCATTGCAAAGGTTGGATCACGTGACAAGCTGAAGCCAGTAAAAGACGAGCTTCCAGAAAATGTAACCCTCCTTCTGTTTATTGTTATGTTATTTCTGTTTATGACTAAGTATATTATTGCTTCAGCAAATGTAGGATCCACTTGTGCGCCAAGCTCATTGCATGTCTGTCCAAACCATTTGGGAAGTACTAATCTGCTTGGCAAAATGCTACATGGCAATTGCAGGTAACATATGACATGATCAAGGCATTCTTCACAATTGATGATCTTGGGATGTCAGAGAAAGCTTTTGGTAACATTCCTACTGACGGGGCCAGAAGAGCCGAGTCACCAAATCCCTGTTCTCATAAGAGTGAAGCCGTCGAGAACGGTGGTCAGGGAGACAGCGTCATCGTGGCAGGTGTGTGCGATTCAAGCCCTTCAACAAAGAGATCCCACACTGACGTAGCACCGGCCCCTGCTGACGAGCCAGTTAAGAAACTGCAAAAGACAGAGGAGCAAGGGACTGGATCTACCGCCGGAGCTGTTGCCACCGAGGAAGCTATACTTGAACTTGCCGAGAGCCGCGGCGGGGTAAGTCATTCTCTGTGAAGGTTCTTCAACTGGAAACCCTATCTCGCTCCTTGTGCTGAGCATGAGAGCATCTCAAATGTTGCAGGTTTCCTTGGAGGACGCCGTCAAGCACTTCAGTGGGTCGAAACGAGAATCTGTCGTCGCGTTGTTGGAGAGCCTGCAGTGCAACTTTGCGGTGTACGAGAAACATGGCTGCTTCCTGGTCCTGTGAGCAGCTGAAGGGACGGACTGGTTACACCATGTACTACTTGCTACCCTTCGCTTGTTTGTGGCGTGGGTGGTAGTTATGGCTTTTGGACTTGGAACCTTGAGGGTGCTTTGCATCCCAAATCCCATGTTTTGAGGGTTTGCCTGCCTGTGGGATGCTCGATGCTTGTAAATATACGTGGATAGTTGGTAATATAACTCTGTATGGGCCCACTATTCAGGCTCGAGTCCTTGTAGACTCAATGTGAGTTACTATTTTGTGAATGCCTTTTTTAGAAATAACTTTATAATATCTCTTCATCTAGTTTTCTGTAATTTTCATATTTTTTTTGAAATTTCACCGATCTATTAATAATCATCACTAACAGTACAAAGAATATTGAAAATAATAGAAACTATAAATAGGTCCTTAGACCATCTAGCGATGATTACAGACACTAGCATGAGTTGAAGACGTGGTGTTGTTCTGCTACAAGACTAGAGTTGCAACCATTGCTGGAGATGACAACCATAGATCGAAAGTGACTGATCTCAAACCACACCAAGGAATTCGTTTGACACATGACTTCATGTGCCCCAGAATTTGGTTGACACATGACTTCACGTGCCCCCTCTAGCGCACCAGAGCGAGGTTAGAGCGGAAAGAACTTATTCTAACTTCAGGACGTAGCTACCGCCTCAATTTTTTACGTTCTAAACCGTTTTCAATAATATTTTGTGATGATTGGTTGCTTTTACAAATTTTTCTACTGTACATAAAACTAGCTAGGTGTTGGCTGCTTTAGCATTCCATTTATTCTTTTTTAATTAATTCAATAACCCAGCAACATATGTTGCCTGAATCCATGACCAAAGCTTCACCTATGGGTTAGTTTGACTTCTAGGTGAATAGACAGCTATAGATAAAATAAATCGTGAGTAGTATTTGTTTTACTCTTTTTTCTGTACGATCCAGGCCACCCTGATATGCGCGGCCTAGAAACCATGGGAAGACGTATATAAGTACGATGATTGTTTTCACTCCGGCTGCTAATGAGAAGATGCATGTGGAAGCAGATGGAATATTCTGACGACATTGATCATTGAAGTCCGGAAAAATAATTATTAAACTATTCTAGATGTGGGAGTCCCAGGCTTATCACCGCCATCAATTTCCTCTTCTTTGCTTTCAAATTCTCGATGTTGTTTTGTGGCAAGCACGAATGAGCTATATTTGTTTCTTTTCAGCAAGGCCCGACCCTCCTCTTTTTTACTTAGTGTGCCCATATTCTTTCATCATACAATAGGTAGTCTCACAGTGTACACTCCATGGACAGATATATATATATATATATATATATATATATATATATATATATATATATATATATATATATATATATATATATATATATATATATATAGCTTGGGTTCAAAACGTTTCTCTGGTTCACTATAACATAATGATGATTTTGCAAACCATATTATGACATTCTCGATTAAGATAAAATGGATGTGTACTTCATAATCTCATATCTTCAAGTATACATTCAGTAATTGTTTACAAAAATACATTCCTTAATCACCTATAAATCCAAGAATCAGAAAAAGAGGCCAAGATGAGAAAATGGAGATTAACAAAACATGTTCATAATGTCACGGTAATGAAAGTCATGGAGAAAAATTCCCCATGTAGTATCAACGAAAGTAGATTATGGAATGTGGCATAAAAGGTCTACTGTATGAAATTGAACTGCTCCGCCCCAAAGTCTTTCACCATAAGTTCTTTGGCACCGCACCGCAAGTACTTGCTAGATAGCTTCTTTCATGCTTATATAACAAGGAGATATACTTTACTATTATTATTATGCATGCATAAATGTACGAATACCACAAATATGGATCAACATCCTCTTGTACTGATAGGTTGATCTATATCTGCAAAGTTTTGGAGCATTCACGTGGAATATCTCTAAGTTGCAGTTCGAACCTATTTCAGATAGTGAATCCAAATTTCTCACCCATGTCCAAAGACTTTAAGCTGGACCAATCGGGAAGCATCGTGTCAAAGTGATAAAAAGTTTGCCAATGTGATGTCCAAAATTGATGAGGCGAATGTTACCCTTGCGCACCGTCGTCTCCCAGCACCAAAGTCTGGTTGGTTGTTTTATTCAAGTTTGCACATATTTTTTACTATTAACAACCGATCTCTTTGGTCGGTTTTGTGTGTCTTCTTTGATGAAAAGAAGCAGATAAACAACCATCATTTTTAAGATAGTTAAAATGTGAAATTATAACACATACCCACATCATTGATTTGATGTCTCGTCTATATGATGCATTGATTGTGACTAGCAATCGAACACATGTTGCTTCTCATCCAAAGATGGTCAAATTTCTTGGACACTAACATGAGACTATGGACAATACAGAATAGTGGAGACAAACAATAGAAGTTACATAGGCAAGTCAAGTAGTTAACAAATGATGTAAATGGCATTTATTTGTTCAGAACATTACAAAATAGATACATGATCAAATATATAACTAAGTATAGCATCTGCACGATTTCATCATAATTGGATCACCTAGTGCTACGTCATAGCTGCATTCATGTGTAACAACAACAAAATATACTATCGGCTGACATTAACATGAAAATTATTGTGATACCACATTTTTTTCCTGAGATTCTCTTATTCTAATGTATGCATAAAGGTAGGAATGCCACCAGAACGGATCAACATCCCCGCGTACTAAAAGTTGTATCTATATCTGCATAGCTTTGGAGTATTCATGGGGAATAGCTATAAGCTCTAGTTCAAACCTTTTCCGTATAGTGAATCCGAATTTCTCAGCCATGTCCAAAGAATCCGGGCATGCCCCGTTAGGGAGAATCCAATCATAGTGATATAGAAAGTTTGCCAATGTGATCTCCAGAATTGATGATGCGAATGTTATCCCTGGGCAGCGTCTTCGCCCACCACCAAAAGGAGTGAATTCAAAGCTTGTGCCGTTAAAATCCACGTTGCTATTCTCAAACCTATCTGGATTAAAATCTTCAGGATTGTTCCAGTACTTAGGATCCCTGGAAATTCCAAAGACATTAATATATACATTGGTTCCTTTCAGCATGTCATAACCCATAATTTTGCAGTCCTCTCTAGTCTTGCGAGGGAGTAGTGGAGGTGGATGCAATCTGAGAACCTCCTTGATGATCAACCGCAAGTAGGGGAGTTCTGCAAGGTCGCTATTGGCAATGATACCTCGGTTTGGACCCAGTACCTCTCGAACCTCGGATTGTGCCTTAGCCATAGCTTTAGGATGAGTTACGAGTTCTGACATAGCCCACTCCAAAGCGGTTCCAGTAGTTTCCGAGGCAGCTCCAAATATGTCCTGGAATGATGGTGTTGTGTTATATAAGAAACAATGTAATACTATATATACATACGATAGTAATAAAAAAACAAGTTGTTAAAGAAAATTATGCCTTTCTTAAATAAATTTAACATGATATATCAAGCACTATATCTGAAACGGCTAGGATATTAGATCTTTATTACTGACAAATACATTTTATAGTCCCATGCCTATTGTTGGTGAGGTTTTGGTCGCGTTTTTTCAAATTATCAGAGCATTGCAAGGTTTTTTTGTCCCGTTTCCCACACTAACATACTTACTTTTTGAATCGTAAGAGCATCCAGCCCTCCAGAAGAAGTTCTGTAAAGTAATATTCATGTACGATGTACATATAACTATTTCCTTTCTTCTTGATCACGGGTTCATAGTGAGCGAGTCAAAGCAAAAAAGTTACACCCGAAACGGTGACTGAATTAAGCAAGTTTATGTCCAGGACTTTGGATGCTAACACTATTAATTGTCTCTATCCATATGAATGAAGAATGATGAAGACATACTAACATGAGGAGTCAAATAGTAAAATGACAAGGAACTGATTGGGCCTTGATGTCGAGGTTTAATAATAAATTAAGATGTGTTGACTACGTACTCATGAAGAAATAGATCCGATGCTAAACAAAGCATATGTTAGCTAGTACCGTTGTCATTCAGATCTAGAGTAGAGAGGGGAAAAAAAATACTCACGAACAAGAAGGTGGATATAATCTCCGTGGTTAATGGCGATGTGAGCGAGTCCTCCTCCTGCAGCCTGAGCAGCACGTCCAGCAGGTCCTCGTCGTCGGTGGCGCTGGAGGCATCTTTACCGGCAGCTCGCGCCGCCTTGCGGTCGACGAGGATGTCGGTGATGATTCCGACCATGACGTCGACGCAATTCTTAATGCGGCGCTCCTCGTCGCTGAACCACCGCACGAGGCGCGACGACGGGAAGAGGTCGACGAGTGTGAAGCCTCCCAGGAGGTCCATCATGGTGTCGGCCTCGCGGAGGTAATCTTCCTGCTTGTTGAACTTGCCGCCGAACACCGCCCGCGTGACGAGGTCGTTGCTGAGCGCCGCCACCTTCTGGCTCACGTTGATGGCAGCGCCACTGGAGGCCGTGATGTAGCGGAGGAGGTTGCCCATCTCCTCTGCCCTGATGCTCTCCATGCGCCTCACCTGCTTGGCGCTGAGGAGCTCCACGATGCAGAGCCTGCGCATGTCGCGCCAGTGGTCGCCGTAGGGGGAGAAGATGATGCCCTTGCCGCCGTTGCCGGCGATGTCCTGCATCCCGGTGGTCCTCCGGTTTGCGAACGCCACGTCGTTGGCCTTGACCATCTCCTCCACCGCCTCGGCACTGGAGACCACCACGGTGGGCACCTCGCCTAGACGGAGGTATATCATGGGCCCGTGTTTGCGGCACAGCTCCGTGATGGTACGGTGCGGGAGAGTGCTGACGACGTGGTGGAGGCTGCCGATGATCGGGAGTCTCCATGGCCCAGGAGGCAGCACCTGCTTCTTTGGCTTCCCATTACCACCGCCGGAGGGCTTGAAAAACCAAAGGGCTAGTGTTGTCCATAGGCCTATCAGACATAAGGTCACCCAACCCTCCATTGCAGTACTGCAGCTTATGACGATCGATCAGCTCGTTGCGCTCTAGTGATACTTGTAATGTACCCAAATGCATAGGTATATATACCTATGAACAGCCGCCCCCTCTCTGCTCCTATAGGTTACGCACGCCACAACCAAATCTTCTAGGGGCCGGTGCTCACGTCGGTGTTTCATAGCCGCCGGCCGCTCTTAAATTAAATTGTTAACCATCTACCGTCCGGAGACCTGGCTGCAGGAACGGCTTCACACACTATATGGAAGATAGCCACCCAGTCTGACTAAACCGAAACATCGAGGAACTGCAAGAGATATGACTAATTGGTTTATACTAGTAGCAGCCACCACTTGTATATAGTAATCTCTTTCACGAAAAAACTCCTCACGGGTCGCTCCCCTCCTGTGGCGGCTTCGGAGGCGATAGCTCCAAAATACTAAAAGCTCCTTCCTATCCCCGCGCTCCTGGCCGCTGCTGTCGCCGGCGCCAGCGGCGGTGGCGGCACCCACCCCGTTGAAACTAACGAAGGGCTGGAGAGGGGCGCTCTGCTGCGTCGCATGGGAGATGGTGTGGCGTTGATGGGGGACTCAGAACGGCTCGGCCTTATGGTTGGTGCCTAAGGTCCAGCGGAGCGACGATGAGGAGGTGGCGGTGCGAGGTCGTAGTGGCCGCCGGCGCTCCCGCCGGGTGCAGCCCATGACGCGCGATCTGGGGTGCTGCTGGGACGCGAACTAGACCTCAGGGGCACATATCTGATCCGATGGTGTCCAGATTTGGATTCTGGTTCGGGGGTCTTCGATCCTCAACCGAGCCTTCCTGCTACTGCCTTGTCTGCTGCTTTCGTTCTGGATGATGACTAGCGGCGTGGGGGGCTGTTTGTTTGCTAAGAATAATGTAGGCGGTCGTAGGATTCCTCTTGCGCCAAGATGAGGATCGACTTGTTGCTTGTCCTATTTGATCTGGTCGGAGTGGCGAGTTTCGTAAGGCTTCGACGGTGCACTCCCATAGGCGAATAATGCATGGAGATTGCCGGATTAAAGGGATTCGGTCGTGCGCACCCATGTTTTACTCTGACCGTTTGGGTTCAGCGGGATCGCTTCGAAGCTCTCTTGGTTGTTAATATCATGGGGCACATTCTCGTTCCATGGTGCTAAGGGAGAATGTTATGGAGACCGTGATCTGAGGACCGACAATGGTGGTTCGAGTCTAGATGGTGAAGATGAATTGGCTTGATGACTCGTGACTTAGAGCAGTGGCATGCAAGTGGGGGCAACTGCATGGAGAGGTTCACAGTCCTACCTTTCAGGGAGAAAACCCAGGATCTGGCCTTAATTGGTTGTGCCCGGCAATGGCATTTTGAATGTATTATTTTGAGAGCGTGGACTTTCTTCAGGGTGAAAACCTAAGATCTATGATCGGGAGATGACGGTGTTTGTGCACTGTTCCCTTCTTGGAGACATCGCTTTTGGAGAAGCTAGACTTCTGGTGTTGTCTTGATGGTGGTTGTACCGATGTTTTAACAAATGAGTCACTGTAGCGGGACTTTTCTTTTTAGTAACTCTTCTTTCTTTTTTTGGATGTGTGCATCCATATGGGTGCTAGGGCAATACGTTGTTGCAGAAGCAGGATGTAATTGGTATCTTGTGATATTAATATATGCTCCTTTCTGAAGGTACCAAAAAAAAATAGGCCCCGATGTGCGATTTTAAAGATATTTTTAAGACCAAACTGAAGGTACCGAAAAAATTAAAACCGTTGATGCGGTTTACTCAAAGAAAAATGCAAGTTTGGCACTAGGAGTTTGTCCCATGGCTTGGCCTTAGCTGATCCTTCCACTAGATCGGAGTCAAGAAGCGGGACTGGGTCACGACGATGGCTTGGGATCATGGCTGAATTAGACTATTTTCCATACTGGATTAGACCCTGAAGAACCTAGAATTGATTTTGCTAGGTAATTTAAGTTGCTACACTATTTTTCATACTGGATTAGACGCTAAAGAACCTGGAATTGAAAGTTGGCTTGCCGACAGTCATAAAGTATGCCTCCATTGCATATAATACCCTAATTGCACCATGTAAATACCATGCTTGGTGTGGTGCCAAGAAATAAAATCCATAAAGCCCTGGTCATTGATAGGTATCTGCAGAATTCGATGATCATCCACAGGAATAAACAAGGATCTATCTAATGAGTTCTTCATTCCATTGTCCCGTGTATGGGTCCAGCAGTTCACACACTTTGGTCAGAACTGCGCCTCCTCTAGGGGCCAGTACCCTTCTGGTAGGGCTCCTCGCAATCTAAGGATTCCTCCATATATCAATTTTCTCCCTATTGCCCACTCTTCAAATAAAACCTTTCTTGAAGGTAGTCAATCCTACTCTACCAAGTGAAGGAAGATCCCGCCTTTGGGCCAACCTTTAGAATGTCACCATTAGGATAGTACTTAGATCTTAATACACGAGCACAAAGAGAATCAGGAACAGTGATAAGCCTCCATGCCTATTTAGCTTATATAGCCAGATTAAAAGAGTGGAAGTCTCTAAAACCCTGGGTAACACAATTTCCACCAAACAAACCAATTCATCTTTTTACCATTTTCATCATCACCCCACCAGAATTTTGCAATACCCTCCATCTTATTTTTACACACTCCTACGAAAATTTGAAACACTGACATTGCATAAACTGGGATGGCTTGAGAAATCGCCTTAATAAGGATCTCCTTACCCCCAATATATAAATGTTTCTCCTTCCAACCACTGATGCGCTTGATAATTCTCTCAATGAAGTGCTAGAAGGAATCACTCTTGTCTGCTCCCGCAATTGCAGAAAGACCAAGCTATTTATCAGAAAGAGCCTCTGTATTGATATGCAGCATCTCACAAATTTCTGTTCTCATGATTGCATGTGTATTGGAGAAAATTAAACGCTTGATTTATACAAACTCACCAACTACCCCGAATTTGCACAATAGGTATCCAAATACTTTCTGTAAGGAAGTTGCATTGTTCATATCCGCTCTCATGAGAATCAGGGAATCATCAGCAAATAAAAGGTGTGAAACTGACGGTGCATTTCTACACACCCGTATCCCACCAATTCTACCAACTTCTTCTTCATACAACAACAAACTCGAAATACCTTCCACACACAAAAGGAACAAGGGGAGAGAAGATCTCCTTGACGGAGGACTCTAGTAGGAACAAACATATTCGTCTCCTCCGAATTAAATCTCACATGATAACGCACTGAAGTAACACATGCCATCATAAGGTGAATCCATCTTTCGTCAAATCCCAGCTTTCTCATCATATTTTCTAAAAATATCCACTCCGCTCTATCATAAGCCTTGTGCATGTATAGTTTCACCGCACAAGTACCAACATCACCTTTCCTCTTGTTTTTAATAGCATGGACACTTTCGTAGGCAACCAAGACACATTATTAGTAATGAGGCGTCCAGGAACAAACACACTCTGCATTGGGAAAATGACATCAAGAAGAATGTCTTTTAAACGAAACGCCAGCATCTTCGAGATAATTTTATAAATGACGTTACATAGAATTATTGGAAAAAACTAAGTAATAAGAACAAGATCATCCGTTTTTGGAATCAGCACCACTGTTCTAATCATTCCACCCCTCAGGAATAACGCCTGCGTTTAACGCATGCAGCACTTTCGAAGTTACATGTTCTCCACATATCTCCCAAAACTTCTTATAGAAAACAACATGTAGGCCGTCAGGCCCAGGGGATTTGAAATCACCAATACTGGAAGCAGCCTTCCTAACGTCCTCAGCAGAAACGGTGCAATCAGTTTTTTCATTCATAACACTCGTTACTTTTGAAAGGATTTTTTCCAAGAAATTTGGATCAAGTGTCTTGCACTTACTCCCTCCGTTTCAAAATATAAGATGTTTTAGCTTTGTGAAGCAAGTGTATCTAGACTTGTTGTAGTGTCTAGATTCATTCCAAACATAAGTGAACCTATATACTAAAATAAGTCTAGATACATTCTCTTCACAAACCTAAAACATCTTATATTTTGAAACGGAGGGAGTAGAAGTGAAAAAGTTAAAAAAATGCTGAAACACCAATGGTTTTAGTAGTTCTGTACCTTCTACCCGCTCATTCTCATAATTTTTTAGCTTCTTAATAAAATTCTTTTTTCGACGAGGTGACGCAAAATTATGAAAAAAGGAGGTATTGCGGTCTCCATGTTGTAACCAATTAGCTCTGGATCGTTGTAACCACCGAACCTCCTCTTGTTCCAGTAAGATATTTATTAGTTTTGCCATCTCATTAGCTTTTGCCTCGCTATCGTCATTGATAGTCCCGCTCATAGTCTTCTCGAACTCACGCTGAGCCTGTCACAGCCTCCTCTTTGGTTCCTTCAAGACAGATTGGTCCCACTCATACAGCATGATGTGCAAGTGTCCCAACCTCGCCAGTATGTTGTCATTCGGTATCACGTGTGAGGCATATTCCCAGGCTTTCAAAACCACATCCTGAATTTTTTTCTCCTTGAGCCACTTAGCCTCAAACCTTCTTGGACCAGAACAATTCAGGGCCTCAGCTCCAATGAAGTCGGTATCAAGCAGGATCGGCCTATGGTCGGATTTGATATATCCTAGATGTTGCAGAACCGCATTAGGATGTTGTAGCGACCAAGAATTTGTAGCAAACGCCCTATCGAATATTTCACGAAGACGTCCATGCTTCCAAGTATAATTATCTCCTGAGAATCCCAGATCTTCTAGCTCACAGTCATCAAGTGAATCCCTGAAAGCTTGCATAAAATTGTGAGGACGATTTCTACCATTGTCTTTTTCACTTGAGAACATAATCTCATTGAAATTACCAATAACAACCCATGGGAGATCATGTTGGCCCTTTAATTCTCTCAGTTTATCCCATGTTTTGTACTTGTCCTGCCAGCGAGGTTCCCCATAAATGCCGGTCAACCTCCAAATATTACTCGACCCTTCAACCTCCTTGACATCGATATATTTTGTTGATGCAAACAATTTTTAAATAACATTTTCTCGCTTCCATAAAAGCATGAAACCACCACTCCTAGCATAGCTAGGATAAACAATCTTGAAATCCATCTTCAGTTTCCTCCTTAAGCATTCTACCGGATAAGTATCTTGAAAAAAACAATACCTCAGGTTCAACTCGCCTCTGAACATCCTGAAGCAAAAAAACTGTCAGGACATTATCCAAGCCCTGACAATTGATCCTCGCGGGAACCTGCTGATCCTAGTGAAGAGGAGTCGGCTCTAGTATTATTTGGTGTTTTGTTGCTATCCCTCACCTTACCTACAGATGATATAGCCGTAGGTAGAGTCTCAACATCAGTAATCATTGCTGTAGGTAGCGTACCATCGGTGGCATTAACATCCACTTCCCCAACTGCCTTATCAAACTCGCCATGAAGTCCTCGTTTAACGCTTGAATTTGAGTTATCATTATCATCGACCTCCATGTATCTTCCTTTTATCAGACTTGTGGTTGTATCCTTAATAGAGTCATCGAGCTCAGCTGCACCAGCAACATTAGTAAGCACATTCTACCTCCAGTTAACATGCGCATAATCCCCTTGGTCAGCATGAAGTGATCCGCTTCCATGGCCATTAGGACCGTCTCCATGTTCACTGCGATTACCACGACCGCCACCCCGATACCACCAAATCCATGACCACACCAGGTTTCCTAGTCAGCTTTAAGCCACTCTCCTCACTTTAGGGACTCTTCATGATGTTCACCGGAGCCGCACTCCAGATGCCCATGGCCAATAAACCCACATGCCCCCACAAAATCTAGGCACCTTTTCATATTTTAGCTGATAACCCCCCCCCCCCCCCCACGTGACATGGAGACAAAACTAGCCAGGGTTTTCCGAACATTCAATCTAACTTTGACTCTCACAAAATTTCCAGCACCCAAAACATTATTGTACCTTCTCGACTATCCCAACCTTCTTTTCAGTCAGATTTGTCAATAAGGTTTTTTCACGGTAGCCGACAGGTACCTTATGAATCTGTATCCATGTTGAAAATAAATTCAGATCATACTTGTCGGTAGAATATAGACCATCATAAGGTTCAATGCATACATCAGCCTGCCTAAACAACCAAGGTCCTCCTTTTCCCACTTTCAGCCAATCGCCTAGGGAAAAACATTGAACCGTAAACAAGTTCCCCTAAGTGTTGGAATTTTACCTCTCACGTGGGGCTCCATCCAACACGCATATGTTGTTCAAAAGTTTGGGGGCTAAAGAAGTTCGTTGTATGAACTCTTGCCAACACCATCCACTTGATACCCTCCACCGAAGCACCTTCCTCTTCCTCAAATATGAGATCATCAAATTCATAATCCTCAACTCCCAACCTTTGAATCAAGTCATCGATCGCCTCATCCTTCTTAGCCCTTGATCCTCCCGGCCACGTCCTAGACTGCGCTGAAGACAACGGTCATGCTTGCCAAAGAACAAGAACCCTTACTAAAACCCTAGCAAGAGAACGGAGAAAGACGGCCGGAAGAACAGCCGAGTCACCCGCACCTCTAGGGATCTGGGAAACACTGATCAGAGCTCGACAAAGAACACCGGCCAATAATCAATCTGGAAGCAGAGTATGAGAAACCCTAGTCGCCTTGCTGTCGCCAGAGCCCTAGGTCGAAACGTTTCGCGTCAGTACAGAGGTGATGTTACTAACTCTTTATGGAAGACAACCACCGGGTCTGACTAAACCGAAACATCGATAAACTGGAAGGGATATGACTAATTAGTTTATACTAGGGAAGTAGGAGCGGCGACACGCCACTCCCGTGTTTTTGAACTATATCTGTCAATGATGTCAACCTGAGTTTAGAGAGATTTGTAGACACTTGCAAGAGTCCAGTAGCTAAACTTTAAATAGTATCATTTAAAAATTTGAGGATATATGTATCCACGAAAGTATAGAATACATATACATGTGATACATAATTTATGGGCTTGTCTTACATAGTTCCTACGCTACTAACATGATACATAGAAAGCAGATAGCGTCTAGTTTAGTATTGTACATTTTCTCGATCGCTTTCATTTCTGGCTATGTGTGTTTTTTCTACCTCGGCACATGCTACTGGCAGCTTGTTGCATTCTTCAGGAATGTGAAGCGGTAGTTGGCTGGCCTCTTCACGTTGGCGGCGAGTGGCATGCGTAGTTGTGGCCATCTTGGTGTGTTGTAGGGCTGGTAAAACAGGTAGAGACTACGGCGACACGACAATCTGCAGCAGGTTGTCATTGGAGGGAAAGATGGAAGGTACAGACCTTGTTCATTACTCAGAAATATCTCCTTGATTTTCTGACAGTGTTTGACGATGTGATTCATCTCTGCTCTATATATATGCTCTATATATACGACATTTATCTTCAAGAATATTTTTTGTTGAGAACGGAAAAGAATATGTGGATTGTAGAAGGTTCATGTAAGCTAAAACAAAACACAATATCTAAGCAATTTTGCTAGGCAATAAAAATATAGCCCAAAAATAAATGAATCAACAACTTGGCAGGAATTAGACGGGAAAATGGAACTCGGTGCAACATGGAGAAAATGCATGAAAAAATAGTTGTAATTAGGGTTGCTTTTTTGCTTTGAATATAATCTAGTACATCATGGAGAAAATGCAAAGAGATAAATAGATGTAAGTAGATCATTCTTGATTGTAAAGTAGAACTGAATAATAAGGCTTACTATCATTAAGTATCCTGGTCAAGGATTCAACCGATAGCGATCTGGCTGGAAGAGCACATCGTCCAATTCAGGGTCACCTGGTTCTTCCCACCATCAGAGACAACCATGAGTCAGAGACAATAGCTGAGATAAAGTCGAAAAACATCACAAAAGATGAAAGGAGCAAGAACAACTGGAAAAATCGAAAGAAAATCGACAGCAAAACACAACAATAGAGCTTGGGAAACAATATAGCTCAAGTCTTTCCTGCATAAGAATAATTTGTAATACCAATAAAAATCCCCTAGTATAACAATAACAACATGAATGAAGTCAATCTCCCTCTCACCACTTACACCATCCGATGTCTATATTTATATATAACCAGCAAATTAAACTGAAGATTGAAGAATTACTCTACATCTTATCACTCTGCATATTTGTAGCAATGCCTGAAAAATTAGAAAAAAATACAAACTTAATTAGAAGTGGTCACAAGTAGAAACTATATGACTTCCAACTGATATTTAAAAATATATATAATTTGATAATCTATAATAGCAAGCAGAAACTACGTCTCTTCACACCAAGAGTTGACAATTTGGTTTCACACGATGAGATCATCCATACACAAATACTCACTCTATACTATGTCTGCAAAAAGTCACATCAGGAGCTCTCATGTATTGAAGGCAATTATGAGTCCTGGAGTGTATGTAGGAATGCACAACTACCGCAGCAGAAACAATCTTACTGAAACCATCGGCAAGTACTTAAGATAGGTTGAATGGTAACCTTCGACCATGGTTGGAAAAAACACAGTTGGCCTTCTTGTTTGGACGTCCATCCTTCGCGAGATACATCTAGAGCAACCTTGGAATTTTCTATTGTATATCAGCGACCGTTTGGTCAGATTGCTGCAAGCAAATATGTTTAAGGGGTTATGGTCGCTCCATGCACAAAAAGAAGAAAATGTATAGAATGTTACATCTTGTCAACAAACCAAGAGTGGTAATTAATATTTTTTCGCGAAAACGCAAAAGCCTTGAGTTTCGATTCATTGATAGGAAAAAATGGTTATATACAACATATACAAACAGCCGCACAAGCAAGCTCACACCCCGTACAATGCAACCCAATAGGTCTAGGGCACCGCCGGTATCAAGGCCCGTAGGCCAGACGCCCTGGCTGCAGCCCAAGATCGAGCTTCAGATCGAATTGTAACGAGAAGGTTGGTCATGTTAGGGGGCGCATTCTCGAAGACTACCACGTTACGTTGCTTTCAGATCCACCATGCTGTCAACATGATGAGCGAGGATGTTCCCTTGCGTATGGCGCGGGGGGTAGAAGACGAAGTGAGCAGCCACCAGTCCACAAAGTCGCCTTCTCCATCCGGTAGTGCGACCGTAGATCGAATCCAGGACAACACCTCGTGCCAGACTGCCCTGGAGAAGGGATAATTCACCAGGAGGTGCGTCATGGTTTCCTCTGTCTGGTCACACAGAGGGCAGCACGGAGGGGGAGCTAGTCCCCGTCTCGCAAGCCGCTCAGATGTCCAGCAGCGATCTTGGCATGCCAACCACACGAAGAATTTAACCCAGGGTGGCGCCCAAGTACGTCAGTTCAACCTCCATGATCGCGAAGCAATCGAACCTTGGAAGAGGAACTCGTAGCAAGACTTGGCCGAGTATTGGCCATCCCGCATCCACCGCCAGCGCAGGCTGTCTCGCCCATCCGAGAGCTCAACATCACGCACCCATATCCAAAGCTGCATGTATTGCCACAGGGCGACCGGGCTCAATGCGCCCTAGATGTCAGCAATCCACCGGCGCTCCAGAAGCGCCTCCCTCACCGTCCGACGCTTCCTAGCGCGCTTAGGTATTAGTGCGAAGAGTGTCGGCGCCGTTTCCTCCAAGTTTCTCCCTTCCAGCCAACGGTCAAGCCAGAAGAGGGCTGTGGAGCCGTCTTCTACCTCCATCGTGGTGGATGTGTCAAACACCTATAGTTCCGTCGCCGAGAAGTGCATATCCAGGCCGCGCCAAGGTCGCAGTAGATCCATGCGCATCCTCCAAATCCAACGGGTATGAAGGCTAATGGCAGTGCGGCCCAAGTTAGGCACCCCCAAGCCGCCAAGACACTTCGGTCTGCACACCCTCTCCCAGTTTACATGGCAGTGGCCCCCGTTAGCGACTGCCCTCCCAGCCCAGAGAAAGCTCCTTGCTATCTTCTAGATCTGTTTGAGCGTTTGCTTGTTGAGCCCCAGTACGATGATCTGGTGGAGGGGGATCGCCATGAGCACCAACTTGACGAGAGTTAGGCGCCCGGCCTTTGCCATCATGGCAGCCTTCTAGGTCGGAAGCCTACAGGCGATGTTGTCCACCAGGGGCTGGAGGGCCACTGCGGACAGCCGCCTGAGCGAGAGCGGAATCCCTAGGTATCTGGCCGGGAAGGGGGCCAACCGACACTCCATGACCATCGCAACCTACTGGGCGACCTCGTCGGAGCAGGCAATCGCGGAGATCGAGCATTTGGCGTAGTTGGTGTGAAGGACCGAAGCCTCACCAAAGAGCGCCAGCAGTGCGTGAATTGTGCGCAGTTCCGTCTCATCCGGGTGGCAAAAGATCACGACGTAGTCCGCGTAGAGGGAAACAGTCGTCACCAGCTCCTGCGCAGCTATGCGCTTCAGCAGCCCCAACTCAAGAGCCTTGGCCAATAGCCAGTTCAGTGTGTTGATGAACATCACGAATAACATTGGCGACCGGGGATCCCCTGTCTCAAGAGTGGTAATTAATATCTTGGTCAGTTTGTCATTGCAATGTTCATTTTGTACATATAAAATGTTGTTTAATAGGCTGATTGATTTTATCTACTCGGCTCTTGACGCTTGAACAGTTTGGAGTGAATATTTACCTATTGAACCTGATTTGCAATATTTATTGGTTAGTGTAAGAGGTGCTGGTGATATGCAATAGTTGCCTTAGAATCACATATCAAATAGTGATCAATAAATTGGTATGTAAGTATTTTTCATAAAAATCTGCAAACATGGGACACCGATGGATCAAAAGGCCTCTATAGTGTTGCAAGTTGAAATAAGAATGCATCTAAACTCCAAATATGACCAAGGGATGGATAGGGATATACACAATGCACTAACAGTTAAAAACCCAAGTGTATTACAAATCAGAGGTGTACCCACTTTTCAGAATGGTACGAATGCAGCGAACATAACCTCGGAAATTAACCTAACCGCAAGAAAGGACATCACACCATTCAAATCAGATAAAAGTGCAAAGAAAATTTGGAAATAATTAGTTAGAAAATAACAAAGGAAACCAACACAGCTAGGATGATATTCAAAATGATATTCACATTAAGCATAGAAAATGTGAAACATGCCTGCTCTTCATGTCTTGAAAACACAATTACCCTATTTCTCCGAAATCAAATTCTTACGTATGATCAAATTGTGGATTATCTATATTACATGAAAAATCAGAATGTATCAAAAAGATTGATCAGAATTTATGACACACCGTTACGATTTACTACAGCTATCTAAGGTCGCAGAAGCACGCTGTATTATACACATACTTACAATCTGTCTCCGGTATCAGAGATATTGTGCAAAATTAATTAAGTACAGTACTTAATTTCTATTTTCATCTCTAACTATATGCAGTCAATACTTTTACAGATTTACAATTGTATTGATTTACCTTTATTTGTAGAAGGCACAGACTATGTATATACCAAGCAAGTGATTCTCCACCGGATTGCTCATTACATAGTCTATAAGACTTTGTTTCTTTGCTTTACCTTAGGTTACTGGACCAATCTAGTTTACCTTTTATAGTCGGATGAATCAATGAATGGAGATAGGACAAAGTTAAAAATTCAACTACGGCTGCACATCATATGAGATAAAAAATAATAATAAACATAGTCATACGTAATGTTTGAATGGAGATAATCTCTTATGGACAACACATCCTAATATATTAGAGTCCCGTGATGCAGCGGGCATAGCAATAGTTTTTAAATTCAATTGAGTGCACACCAAGGCCACGGGTTACAGACGATTATTAAGTGAAGAACACAGATTAAAGCATTAAGTGGTGATGTTGTTGTGATCCCGAATGAGTCGCTAAGCGAAGACCGTACTACCCTTTCCGTCACTGAGTTCCTATGAGATTGCCGCTAGCCAAGTATCTCACCTCAAGTCTTTATCAATCTATGGGATCTTGGGTACCTACAAGTACACAGATCGAGACAAGAGACAAAAAAACAAAAAATACAAATATCAATTGCAAACAAAATACATAACTCCCATAATTAGATGCACATAGTTGCTGCGAGATTTCTTCCCAACCCGCAGCCCGTAAGGACTACTCACTCATAACAAATAGATCAAGGATAGAAGATATTATGCAAAATACTTAGATTGAAATCGAATGTTCTTACAATGGTCGCCAAATCACAAGGAGATCTAAAGTACAAAACAATGGCTATGGCTAGTGGAGGGATAGATGGTGGAGTGGATGAACAATGGCGTGGATCTTTTTTGGTGGTGTTGTGATGAAATCCGAGAATGGCGGCACTCTAGGCGGCGGCCGAAGCCTCAAAATATATAGGCGTCTTCACAAAGGTTGTAGGGTTTGACGAGAAGAAGCCATCGGCACCCTGTATGGACGGGCCATATGGGCAGGCTCCGCCCGTACCGTAGGTCGTTACGTGTACTAACGCTTGGAATTTGCTTCCAATTACTTGGTCGTGTGGACTTACTCAAATTCCTTCATTGTGACTCATGATTTTATTAAAACCCATGATTTTCTGCACATCATAATTCAAAGAAAGGTTTTGCATATCTTTGCAATTATTAGTCATTAGTGGCAGGGATTGAAAGTTTCTTGTCAATTACTTGACTAAAAACAATGTTTAAACGCAGAGAAAGATGGCAAATTTCAGAGCCATCAACTTCCCCAAAGTTCAAACCTTAATCGCCCTCGAGCAAGAAGAAACAAAATAACTATAAGGAATTCAACGTTTAAACTTGAAATAACAAGAATAAGAATTCACTTACGGTTGGTAGTCATATGTGTATAACACTTCGTTCATTTGCGAGGCTGAAAAAAGTTAGAGAGATGACAAGAGTACTATACAAGCTTCAGCAATTCAAGACAATCAAAGTAGAGTTTAATATCAATATGAATAACTAAAAGTGTAGCAATCAATCCAAATCTTCTAGTTAACTCTAAGCTTGACAAGAACACTAGGATGTTTAAATGGTATGATTGAGTAAGAGAGTTTCATGTCCTAAGTAATATAACAATGAAGTGTCTTATTTACACCCACAACAATAAATCAAGTCTATCAAAACACTTCTAATCCAATCATTGTTTTTAATAAAAATTCGTAGAGTAGTAATGAGACCGTGCCAAGGACTTGTTATGTGGATCTTCAAAGATATCTTTTTCTTTTCATTCTTTTCAAGGATTGCTGGATGTTTTTTTTGCAAGTGCTTGCACAACCTTTGAGAATACCAATATTTTTTCTCATATATTGACACTGATGCCAATCATGTCATCAACTCATAGCCAAAATCCTGGATTATACCATAGATCGTTCAAAATCTAGCGCAGTTGTTGGCATCCCAAAGGTGTGCACTAGGAAGATAATAGCAGAATTTTTTTTGTGAGCTAGTACCACGGTTTGATCCATGATTTGGCATGCATCACAATTACCACTAGACTTTATTTCAATCAAACAACTCCTTCAAGAGTGTCGTCAAGACTGTCAAAATATCTATGAGGTTAAGTATCTTCAAGGGTATACTCTAAAGACAATCATTCATCAAACAAGTCGTAAATTTCAGACTTTTTCTTATTGTACTTGTTTGGCATTATTATTTCCAAGGCAAAGACTCGATTATCTAAAAGAACTAGATCAAGAGCTTCGACAACTAACCATCATACTAATAAAAATCTTTACTTTAGTTAGATTAAATTACTCCCACATGCATAACATCTTAGCAAATCGACCAACTAAGATAAACAACTCAAACTTCAAAAATGGGAGACATAGTACATACCTCTCATAAGCGACTTCATGATTCTCTTCCTTATAGGGATGCGTTCCTTCAAAAACTCAAACACGATTACTCTCGTAATAATATAAAAGCAAAGAGGAAAAGTACGAATCCACATTTACGAAAAAAGAAAAAAACGGAAAAATCTTTTTGTATTTTTTAGGAAAGGGATTAAAGAATAAAATATCTTGCGACCAAGCAAGGGATCTAAGAAAAGAAAATAAAAAAATAAAACAAAATCAAACTAAAAAGCAAAGGAAAAAAGCAAAGTGTTGGAACAAGCCAACATGAGTGTTTCAAAACTCCCAAGGAGCTGGAGTACAACCTCATTATTACAAAAATAAATTTGCAAGGGGAATACATTCCCAAGCTCAGGCTTTTGCAAGCCCCTTTGTTGCTCATTGTGGTGGCGGTGGATAATTTCCCATGTTCCATTGGCCGTGCCAATTTTGGAACTGGGTGTTGAGGCTTGCAGTAGCATCTCGAAGGTTGATGGAGAGATTGTTTATGTTTTGGATATTTCCTTTGAGTGCGTAGATGTATTCATAGGTGGTTTAGTAGTTTGGTGGTTGCTCATCTTGTTCGGGTTCTTGTTCTACTTCTTCATCTTCTCCTCCTCCTCCCATGGGTATCTCTTGTTGGGGTAGATTAGCCTCAACCTGTGCGTCATAATGCAAACGTCCATCCTCGATAGAGAAAATAACATTAGGAAAAGGAGTTGGGATCAAGTGATCTGCTCCAGGTATATCGAGGAAATATCTACCATGAGTTTTCGAGACCATACCACATGCTCTTAGAGTAGGGAGACCGAGACGGTGACTTCCTACCAATGGTTGGATATTACCTAGGTTGATGTGAAGTGCATGTGCAATGACGATCACAACCCCCCCCCTCCGCATATGGGTCCACGAGATTGAAGAGCCTATTGCTTAATGTAAAACACAAGCAAAGAGCCCAAATTTGGAATTAAATTACAATTAACAATAGCAGCTTTAGCGAGGATCAACATGTCCTCCTCGTTATCTTTAGTAAACTCACCATGTTACTGCAAGGTGTTAGCAATCACATAAAATAAATAGCGAATAGCAGGGTGATCAATTTGGTTTCCCCTGGGTGTGTTTCCACAAATTCTCATTAAGTTGAAGTATTGCCAAGGTGCAGGATCTAAAATAAAAATAGTTGTGTGTACATCGGTGGCGTTGTTGGCAAACCCAAAACGTTGAGACCATTGGTCGAGTGTTAGGTTGTACTGACGGTTCATAAGGCGGAATTTGACGCGACCAACTACGGGCCTTTGTTCCTCGGTACAATAGTAATGATCCACCGTATGCCTCAAGGTGTTGAAGAACTCAAGTGTCAAGCGGCGATATGTGGCGACATCCTAGAATACAAAGTCATACAAACCAACATTGTTGCATAGTAAATCGAAATCAGCACGAATTCCAAGTTGGTTCAGGATGTAGGGACACTATTGGGGTTCCGGGCAGAAAATCAAAAAAAATACTATGACGGATCACCCCGATGCCCAAAATCTATCTACTAGCAATGCAGTAACGACCAAGAGGTTTTGGATACATACCCTTGTAGTCCGAAAGCAGTTAACGTTCCGAGAGGAACGAGGTTTATGTAGTTGTGCTCGTTGTCTATATCAAAGTCATGAAGCTCCTCGCATGTCACCCATTGCCCCATCACCTTTAGCAGTCCGTCTAACGACATCCAAAGTGCCCCAAGTGTTGCACCTCGTGGCTTCATACACATACAATGTACGGCGAGAACCTCTGTCTCCCCGATCCCGCTGGGAGTGTGGAAGTAGATCTCCGAATTCTGCAGCGCAACGACACCTGCAGAGTAGCCTTGTTCGTACATCCCTTACATGGGGGCCACGGTCACAAGGTATAGAGAGAGAGGGAGAAATTCAACCAAATGACTTCTCAAATTGTGTGTCTAATCCCACCCTATAGGGGTTCATAGCATGGAAAACAAAAAATTTCTACCGCATGCACACAAACAAGCCAAGATCTATCTACTAGATTATAGCAACGAGTCGATAGAAGCACTCACCCTCGAAGATTCCAAAGCGGTTAAAGAGAGCAGATTCTCGTGGGTGATGTAGTCGTACACTTGCCGATCTCAAGATCGCGTAGACGATGCTTCCGGCGTTGCATTCCGGCAGCGCTTCCGCAGTCGGTCACATGTTCGGTACTCGATGAAGACCTTCATCTCCCTTGTTCCAGCAGGCAGCGGAGGTTGTAGTTCTCCCCTCGCGATTCCGGCAGCACGACGGCATGGTGTCGGAAGTAGAGGGAAGATCCCGCAGGGCTTCGCCTAAGCCGGTGCGAGTTATGGTGGATTAGGGTTTCCTGGAGATCTAGGATTTAGATGACCAGGAGGAGAAGGAGGTGTCGGCAGCGGCTAGGGCGGCAGCGACAAACCGGCAGTGGCGCGAGGCGGCGGCGACGCGGCGGCGCGGGGAGGCGGCGGCTCGTGGAGAGGGGCTAGGGCTTGTGGGTTTTGGGGCAGCCCTCCCCCTCTATTTATGAGAGGGGGCAGCCTTGGGAGGGGTGGGTTTGAATCCAAACCCAAACCCAAGTTAGATTGAGAGGACTTGTTTCTTCTCCCACTAGAAAACCATTGTTCCAGTTTGACTTTTCAAACTCCCGTTTGACTTTCAATTTAGAGCTTTAATTGTCAATTACAAATGCACACACCATGTGACCTAGGATATGATCCAATCATTCCACTTACCCATGACACATTCATGGACCATTCTCCTTCCGGACTGGTGAACCTTCTAGACCCTTCTAGAACCTCTCCGATGAAAACATCGGAAACTTCCCCGAACTCCGAAATAGGACTTACCTTATATGAATCTTATTCTCCGGACCATTCCGGATCTCCTCGTGATATCCCAGATCCCATCCGAGACTCCGAACAACATTCGGTATCCCTACTAACATTCCATATCTACTAAACAACATTGAATCCTTAAGTGTGTCTCCCTACGGTTCGTGAATTATGCGGACATGACCGAGACACTTCTCCGATCAATAACCAATAGAGGAATCTAGAAATTCATATGGCTCCCACATATTTCTACGATTACTTTGCGATCGAATGAACCACTTACATACGATACCAATTTCCCTTTGTCTCCCGATAGTTTACTTATCCGAGGTTTTGATCGTCGGTATCTCTGCATACCTAGTTCAACCTCGTTACCGATAAGTACTCTTTTCTTGTTCTCGTGATATGTGATCCCTTGTGAGCCAGTCACATGCTTGCAAGCTAATTAGATGGCATTCCACCGAGAGGGCCCAGAGTATATCTATCCGTCATATGGATGGACAAATCCCACTCTTGATCCATGTGCCTCAACCCATACTTTCCGAACACTCGATGCCACCTTTATACCACCCAGTTACGGTGTGGTGTTTGATGTCATCAAAGCATCCTTCCGGTGATGGTGATTAGCATGATCTCATGGTCGAAGGAATTAGGTTACTATGTATCAGAAAGCTTATAGCAAACGAACTATTGAAATGACTTGATCTTAATGCTACGCTTATCTATAGGAGTATGTCCATCACACCATTCTCCTAATGATATGACCTTGTTGTTAACAACATCTCAATGTTCATGATCGGGAAACCACGATCATCTATTAACCAACAAGCTAGTATTACAAAGAGGCTTTACTAGGTACTCTAATTTAGTTTACAAATCACACAAGTATTAATGTTTTCGGTTTAATACTATTATGGCATGAATGTAAAACTTTATCATAAACACAAAGATATAATAATAACCACTTTTATTATTGCCTCTAGGGCATATCTCCAACAGTTTCCCACTTGCACTAGTCAACTAATCTAGATTACATGGTAATATACCGAACACGCATGGCGGTTTGGTGCTGGTCATGTTTTGCCCTCGGGAGAGGTTTAGTCAACGGATCCGCCACATTCAGATCTGTGTGTACTTTGCAAATATTTATGTCTCCATCTTGGACATGCTCTCGAATAGCGTGAAAACGTATCTTGATGTGCTTCGGCTTCTTGTGTGACCTTGGTTCTTGCGCATTGGCTATGGCCCCCATGTTATCACAGTAGATATACATTGGGTCCAGCGCACTTGGAACCACACCGAGCTTTGTAATGAACTCCTTCATCCATATTGCCTCTTGTAAAGCCTCCGAAGTTGCTATGTATTTCGATTCAGTTGAAGATCTCGCCACAACACTTTGCTTTGCACTCCTCCAGCTAACTGCTGCACCATTCAAAATAAATACGTATCCAGATTGAGATTTAGAATCATCCGGATCGGTGTTCCAACTAGCATCGGTGTAACCATTAACAACGAGATGTTCATCACCTCCATAAGGAAGAACCATATCCTTAGTTCTTCTCTAGTACTTAAGGATGTTTTTGACCGCTGTCCAATGATCCACTCCTGGATCACTTTGATATCTACTAGTCAAACTAACAGCATATGCAATGTCGGGTCTAGTACATAGCATGGAATACATAAGAGATCCTATGGCTGAGGCATAGGGAGTCTTACTCATCCTTTCTCTATCTTCTGCCATTGCAGGACTTTGAGTTCTACTCAAGGTCATATTGGGCAACATGGGCAAGAACCCTTTCTTGCTATCTTCCATTCCAAACCTCTTTAGAACTTTGTCCAAATATGTACTTTGTGACAATGATATTAGGCGTCTCGATCTATCTCTATAAATATTTATGCCTAATATGTAAGCTGCTTCGCCAAGATCTTTCATTGAAAAACTATTATTCAAATAATCCTTGACACTATTAAGAAGGTCTACATCATTCCCAATCAACAATATGTCATCTACATATAGTATTAAGAATGCTACAGAGCTCCCACTCACTTTCTTGTAAATACAATCTTCTCCATAAGTTTGTATAAAACCAAAACTTTTGATTACCTTATCAAAACGTTGATTCCAACTTCAGGATGCTTGCTTCAATCCATATATGGACCGTTGAAGTTTGCATCCTTGTTAGCATCTTTAGGAGCGACAAAACCTTTGGGTTGCATCATATACAACTCTTCATCAATGTCTCCATTGAGGAACGCCGTTTTGACATCCATCTGACATATCTCATAATCATAATATGCAGCGATTGCTAACATAATCCTCACAGAATTTAGCTTCGCTACTGGTGAGAAAGTCTCATCGTAGTCAACTCCTTGAATTTGTCGAAACCCTTTTGCGACAAGTAGAGCTTTATAGACAGTAACATTACCATCAGCATATGTTTTCCTCTTGAAAATCCATTTATTCTCGACAGCCTTCCAGCCATCCGGTAAGTCCACCAAAGTCCATACTTGATTTTCGTACATGGATCCAATCTCGGATTTCATGGCTTCCTGCGATTTATTGGAATCTGGGCTCATCATCGCTTCCTCATATGTCGCAGGGTCATCGGTGTTGTCCACCAACATGACACTCATAACGGGATCATACCAACCAGGAGTGGTACGAGTTCTCGTTGACCTGCGAGGTTCTGTAGTAACTTCAACCGAAGTTTCATGATCAACATCATTAGCTTCCTCTCTTATTGGTGTAGGCGCCATAGGAACTACTTCCGGTGCTGCGCTACTCGCAAGTTCGAGAGAAGGTTCAACAACCTCATTGAGTTCTATTTTCCTTCCTGTCACTTCTTTCCAGAGAAACTCCTTCTCTAGAAAGGATCCATTCTTGGCAACGAAATTTTTTGCCCTCGGATCTATGATAGAAGGTATACCCAATAGTTTCCTTCGGGTATCCTATGAAGATGCATTTTTCCGCTTTGGGTTCAAGCTTGTCCGTCTGTAACTTCTTTACATAAGCTTCGCAACCCCAAACTTTAAGGAACGACAATTTAGGTTTCTTCCCAAACCATAATTCATACGGTGTCGTTTCAACGGATTTAGATGGTGCCCTATTTGAAGTGAATGCGGATGTTTCTAATGCATAACCCCAAAACGATAGCGGTAAATCTGTAAGTGACATCATAGAACGAACCATATCTAAGAGAGTTCGATTACGACGTTCAGACACACCATTACGCTGTGGTGTTCCCGACGGTGTCAATTGTGAAAGTATTCCACATTTCTTCAAATGCTTGCCAAACTCGTAACTTAGATATTCACCTCCACGATCAGATCGTAAAAATTTAATCTTCTTGTTATGTTGATTCTCTACCTCACTTTGAAATTCCTTAAACTTCTCGAAAGTTTCGGATTTATGTTTCATGAAATAGATATACCCATATCTACTCAAGTCATCCGTGAAGGTAAGAACATAACGATAACCACCGCGCGATGCTACACTCATTTGGCCACACACATCGGTATGTATGATTTCCAATAAGTCCGTAGCTCGCTCCATCATACCAGAAAATGGAGTCTTAGTCATTTTACCCATTAGACATGCTTCGCATCTTTCAAGTGATTCGAAATCAAGTGATTCAAGAAGTCCATTGGAATGGAGTTTCTTCATACGCTTCACTCCAATATGACCAAGACGACAGTGCCACATATAGGTTGAGTTATCGTTTAATTTCAAACGTTTAGCTTCAATGTTATTAATGTGTGTATTTCTATAATCGAGATTCAATAAGAATAGACCATCTATCAAAGGTGCATGTGCATAAAACATATTACTCATATAAATCGAACAACCATTATTCTCGGATTTAAACAAGTAATCGTCTCACAATAAACATGATCCATATATAATGTTCATGCTCAACGCAGGCACCAAATAACAATTATTTGAGTATAAAACTAATCCCGATGGTAGATGAAGAGGTAGCGTGCCGACCGCGATCACATCAACCTTTGATCCATTTCCAATCTGCATCGTCACCTCGTTCTTCGCTAGTTTCCGTATATTCTGCAGCACCTGTGTCGAGTTACAAATATGAGCAACCGAACCAGTATCAAATACCCAGGCACTACTACGAGTACTAGTGAGATACACATCAATAACATGTATCTCGGATGTACCTTTCTTCTTGATGTTGTCGTTCTTCAAATCCGCCAAGTACTTAGGGTAATTCCGCTTCCAGTGACCTTCTCCCTTGCAGTAAAAGCACTCTGTATCAGCCTCAGGCCCAGCCTTGGTTTTCTTCACCGGCACAGTAACTTTCTTACCGCCCTTCTTGAAGTTTCCCTTTTTCTTAGACTTGCCTTGCTTCTTGAATTTGGTGGTCTTATTGACCAACAACACTTGGTGCTCTTTCTTGATCCCCACTTCTGCAGATTTCAACATGGAGAAGAGTTTTGGCAACGACTTGTCCATGTTTTGCATATTGTAGTTCATCACAAAGTTCTTGTAACTTGGTGATAGTGATTGGAGGACACGGTGAATCCCCAAAGCATTAGGAATCACGATTCCCAAGCTTTGAAGCTTGCTTGCGTGCCCAGACATCTTAAGCACGTGCTCACTGACGGAGCTGCCCTCTTCCATCTTGCGGTTAAAGAACTTTTCAAAAGCCTCATAACTCTCAACTGCTGCGTGAGCCTCAAATATCATTTTGAGTTCACGGACAATATCATGTGGGTCATGGTTCTCAAACTTTTTCTGAAGCTCCGATTCCAAACCATACAAGATAGTACATTGAACTGTGGAGTACTGATTCTTCCGAGCGAGGAAAACATTCTTTACCTCATCGGTAGCATCAACTGCAGGTGGGTCACCCAGCGGTGCATCCAGCACATAAGTCAAATTACCAGCATTGAGGACAATCCTCAAATTGCGGAACCAATCCGCGAAGTTTCTTCCATTGTTTTCCAACTTTTCTTTCTCTAGGAACGCATTAAAATTGATGGTAGGGGCCTCCATTGATCTACACCATATTTGCAATAGTTTAGACTAAGTTTATGACAAATTGAGTTCTTATTAATAGTTAAATTAATCTAGGTGAACTCCCACTCAAAACAATATCCCTCAAATTGTTTTAGTGATCACACGAACCAAATCCACCACATCAAAACCGATCATCACGAGAGTTGTTGTAGCTTCAATGGCGAACAATCAACATGTTCGTCATATATACTATATGACTCATGCTTTACCTTTCGGTGATCCGTGTTCTGAGATCATGTCTGTACATGCTAGGTGACATGGTTATACCCTACGGGTACGTGACTTCGGTATACCTGGTCCAGCCCAAGGAAGGCCCACAGCAGATACACGCTGACCCATGAATATTTCGGGTGGCCAAGGCCCATGACGCCTTCGGATCCTTGGAGAGCAAGACTAGCGTAGATAGGAAATTCAAAGGGGTAAAACCCTAGAACCTGTAACCGACTAGGACTATGCCCGGGACCTGCCTAAGTCTATATAAAGGCCAGGAGGGCACGTCCTAGATCTCTCGACTCATACTTTCGCACGCACCTCCACGCCAGATCGAATCTGCGCACCCTGTAACCTTCGGTTCCGCCGTAATCAAGAGTAGACAAGCAAAAGTAGGGTTTTCCCTCCGGGGGCCTGAACCTGGGTAAATCTCGTGTCCCCTGGTTGCTTGTCTGTTAACCGTGCCACGATCTCCAGCATCCCCATCTTCTCCAAAACCCAAGTCCATAACAATGGGCATTGATGAGATTAAACCTCGTCAATTGGCGCCGTCTGTGGGAACTGGGGCTGCTGAATGTGCGATCGTGACGGTTCCAACCCGATTGATCTACAACTCTGCGGCGACGGAGAGTCACCTCCTCTTCGGCGCTTTCGACTTAACCGCTCACTCGCCGGCCACCATGAAGGACTTCGAGCCCGTAGGCGACGGACTCGAAATCTTGTTCGGGAGCTTCTGCTTCCAGGTGGTACAAACTGGCACCCTCCGCCTTCCTGAGCGGGTGCCCGTGCCATCGATCAGGCCCGCCTCGTGGGCTCCACACCCCGTGCTACGCACGTCACCATCGACAGATGAGTTCTACAACAGCAGCAGCTGCAACTCTGATCTGTGCGATCCACCTTCGGATGAAGGGACCTACGGTTCCGGATCTGAAAGCTGCGGCAGCAGTGAACCGATCTACGAGCGCTACCTATGTGCCGCGGTCATCCAGTATCAACAAACGCCCAACCCGCCACCCAACACAAACCCCAACCCGCAAGACGGAAACAGCGGAAACGGCGGGAACAGAAGAAGCCAGTCCCCCCACCCGAATGGGAAAACAATGGCCACGTATCCAACTTAGCAAAGAAGGATGGGTCCAGGCACGCTGTGCCGTTGCAGGCGACATAGTCCTGCCTATGGATGCACCACGTGACCTACTGATGGCGTACCACTACCTCCTCATCGAGGAGCACAAGAAGCAAGTCATGATGCAGGAGACACTCGATAAACGCAAGCAAGCAGCCTCCGAGTCCAGCGCGCGACGAGCTGCGCTCTCCGCCATGGCACCCGGCTCTAGCACGAACGGAAATCAGGGAAACAAGCATCGCTCGCGGGTGGAGAACATGGATCCCAAGGAACTCCGTGATGTGACCCGAACTCTCCACACGTCGTTCATGGATATGGATGCCGACGGCAACATCATCCCGAAGACACCACAAGATGCGATCCTCGCAGCCACCGCGTATCTCGCGGCCCACCAACCTCCGAAGGGGGACCCGAAAAGATCCATGCATAAGTCCGCACTCACCAGACTCGGACTCATCGGAGCTGCGCTCCACGAAGACGCTCCTGCGGAGCCAAAGAAGAAAGCTCCGGTCAGGCGCGACCGTAGCCCCACCCCTTCATCCGAAGAGGAGGAGGAGCACGACCTTCCTCGAAGGAAGAAGAGCTCGCATCGCCATAAATGCGACTACGACGCCAGAGACAAGCTTACACAGCGCAAGATCGACAAAGCACGCACCAAACGCGCATGTTCGTCTGAATCTGAGATGGATGAGGACGAAGGAGAACTCTGCGGGGCCCGATGCTTCAGCAGATCTGTTCGGCGAACACAGATGCCACGCAACTTCAAGCTTCCTTCGGATACCCCAAAGTTCAACGGCACGCAAGATCCAAAATCCTGGCTCAGTGACCATCTGTCATCCGTCAAACTTCATGGAGGCAACAAAGAAACCTCCATGCAATGCCTTCAGCTGCAGCTAACAGGCGCGGCGCGGGTCTGGCTCAGCAGCCTATCATCAGGATCCATCCGAAGTTGGGAGGAGCTAGATTACAGCTTCATCCGAAATTTCAAGGGCACCAGCAAGAGGCCCGCCTCAATCGAAGAGTTGCGAGCCTGCACTCAGAGAACGGGGGAATCTATTCGCTCGTACATATTACGCTGGTCTACCACCAAGAACTCCGCAGCACATATCTCCGAGGAGAGGGCCATCGACGCCTTCCGAGACGGCGTCAAGCGCCAAGATTTCAAGGAAGAACTTGGGCGTGTCAAGCCCAAGACACTCGACCACCTCATGGAAATTGCCAACAGCTGGGCAGACGGCGAAGATTGCATCCAGCGAGCGCAATCAGATGAAGAGGACGACTACGGCCGAAGGCGAGAATGCCCTAGCAAGAGGAGATCGCGTGTCTACGAAGACCGTGACGGACACGACATGGTCGCGGCTGGCTACGCCGACCGCCGCAACGACAATAGCCGCAACAGCGGAGGTTACCGCGGAGGAAATCTCCGCGACAGCGGACGATCATCACAATCGTGGCAACGCCGCGATCGCGACAACGGACCCTCAGCATTCGAAAAACTTTCGGGTCCATGCACCATCCACTTCTACATGGACAAGCAAGATGGCAAAAAGAAAGCCAGTCACATGCTCAAGGACTGCCGCGAGTTCCAAAACTCAGCGAAAGCATGGCGCAGATGAGGCAACAAGCCCCAATCCGCGTTCGGGAACGCACCCGCGCAAGGAGAAATAGCACACGGAGCTCCTCCTCCGCCACCTATTGGAGGCCCACACCAACCAGTCGCACCAGCGCAAAACAACGCCGGTGTAGCATACCCCCCACCAAAGGGAGCACTAAATATGATCCAGAAGGGACGCCCCACAAACAGGGTGCAGAAGAAAATCACCCGACAAATCAACTTGGCCGTGGCAACTCCGCCTGCAATCCCTGAGTACCTCAGCGGATCGGAGTCCTTCATCACATTCACTCGCGCGGATCACCCTTGCCAGATCCCTCGCCCAGGTCATGCTGCCCTGGTGCTGGAGGCGCAGATCGGAGGCTTCGAGATGAGTCACGTCTTTATGGACGGCGACAGCGGCATCAACCTAATGTTCGCAAGCACCCTGGCAGCTATGCGGATCCCGCAATGCAGCCTGGAACAATCAGACACAATGTTCCACGACATTGTACCAGGAAAGGGCATATTCCCCCTAGGCAAAATAGGACTCGACGTCATCTTCGGAAAGCCGGACAACTTTCGGCAGGAGCGACTTGAATTCGAAGTGGTGGACTGGCCGTCACAATACCACGCCATCCTGGGGCGTGTAGCATTCGCAAGGTTCCTGGCCGTCCCACACTACGCATACCTACTACTCAAGATGCCAGGACCAAGGGGCGTCATCACAATCCATGGGAGCTTCACCCGATCGGACCAATGCGACAGGGATTTCAACAAAATCTCCTAGTCTTTCGGCATGCAAGACGAGCTTGTTAGGCTCCGCGAGGTGACGGACAATGGGCTACCCCCAGTCACAAGACAGAACGCACCTGACATGTCCTTCGACTCCACCGTCAACACCAAGAAAGTACAGGTCCATCTGACGGATGCCTCCAAGACGGCCTTGATCGCCAATGACCTCAGCACCGCATAGGAAGGCGCGCTCGTCGAATTCCTCCGTGAGCGCTGGGAAATCTTCGCCTGGTGTCCTGTGGACATGCCAGGAGTTCCCAGGGAATTCGCCGAGCACGCACTCAATGTCTTTACAGACACCAAGCCAGTCAAGCAGTCCATCCGAAGACTGTCGGAGCCACGAGCCGAAGCTATCGGCAAGGAAATCAATAGACTGCTCGCTGCAGACTTCATCAGGGAAATCAAAGAAAGCGAGTGGCTTGCAAACACGGTGATGGTCCCAAAGAAGGACACGGACATCCTGCGGATGTGTGTGGACTTCACGTCACTAAATAAGCATTGCCCAAAGGACCACTTCCCTCTTCCACGGATCGACCAGATCATCGATTCGACTGCAGGTTGCGAGAAACTCTCCTTCCTCGACGCCTACTCAGGCTATAACCAGATTCGGCTCAAGGTCGAAGATCAGGAGAAAACGGCGTTTATCACACCGTTCGGAGTATTCTTCTACAACACAATGCCCTTCGGGCTAAAGAATGCGGGTGCCACGTACCAGCGATGCATGCAGGCCTGCCTCAAGGACCAGATTGGTCGCAATGTCCTAGTTTATGTCGACGACATAGTAATAAAAACCAGAGAGGCAAGGACACTTATCGATGATCTCCGCGAGACGTTCGACAACCTCGATCGCTACAGGATCAAGCTCAATCCCGAAAAGTGCGCCTTCGGCGTCCCATCCGGTCAACTTCTCGGGTACTTCATCTCTCAACGAGGGATCAAGGCGAACCCGAAGAAAATCAAAGCCATCATGACAATGGAGAAGCCGAAAAACCTCAAGGGCGTCCAGCAGCTCGCAGGACGAGTAGCGGCGCTAAGAAGGTTCATCAGCCGTATGGGCGAGAAGGCCCTACCATTCTACCAGCTGCTACGTAAAGCAGACAAGTTCGAGTGGACACCAGAAGCCAACGACGCATTCGAAAGCCTCAAGCGGCTCCTCTCCACCTCGCCCGTTTTGGTCACGCCAAAGGAGCGCGAGCCCTTGCTGCTGTACATAGCAGCCACACATCAGGTGGTCAGCACCGTACTCATGGTCGAACGACCCGAAGAAGGCAAGACCCACGGGGTCCAGCGCCCAATTTACTACCTCAGTGAGGTACTGACATCAGCAAAGCAGCGGTACCCTCACTACCAGAAGCTAGCCTATGGCGTGTTCATGACGGCTCGACGGTTGAGCCATTACTTCCAGGAGCACCAAGTGATGGTCGTCAACGAAGCACCCCTGAACAGCATCCTGAATAATCCAGAAGCCACAGGACGGGTGGCCCTGTGGGGCATCGAACTATCACCCTTGGACATCGTCTACGAGAAGCGACACGCAATCAAATCTCAAGTCCTTCCGGACTTCCTGGTGCACTGGATGGAGCTGCAGCTGCCAGATACCCCAGACATGTCGCAGTCCTGGACAATGCATTTCGATGGCTCCAAGCGCGAAGCCGGAGCAGGGGCAGGGGTCATACTGACCTCCCCGCAAGGTGACAAGATGAAGTACGTTCTTCGGATGAAATTCAGGGCCTCCAACAACGAAGCCGAATACGAAGCCCTCATCCATGGCATGAGGATGGCAAAGATATGCGGCGCAACGCTCCTGGTCATCTACGGTGACTCCAACCTCGTCGTCCAGCAGACGATGAATGAGTGTGACGCACACGCCGAAAATATGATCGCGTACCGCGTGCTCTACAACGCACTCGAAGGAGAATTCGACGGCTGCGAACTTCGGCACGTTGGAAGAGAGAGCAACGAGGAAGCCGATAGACTCGCCAACATCGGCTCCACCTGCGCAAAGGTGCCACCAGGTGTGTTCCTCGAACAAATCTGCGTGCCATCCATCAAACGCAAATTCCCTAAGGGATCACCCGAAGAATCAGAGCACTCGGGAGCTACGCTACCCGAAGGACACGAAGGACCCGAGAAACTGGACACAGAGGTAGCCATGGTCAACCTAATGCAGGTCATGGCAGTCGAAGAATCCTGGACACGACCGTACCTCCAGTTTATGATAACCGGAGAATTGCCTGACAGCCCAACAAACGCCCGGCGCATATCTCGCCGGTCAAAAGCCTTCACTGTCATCAACGGTGAGCTGTACAAGCGCAGCATCACGTGTATACTTCAACGGTGCGTCACCATCGACGACGGCAGGGCCATACTCCAAGACATCCACGAAGGCATCTGCGGCCACCACGCAGGCAGCCACTTCCTTGTCGCTAAAGCTCTACGAGAAGGATTCTACTGGCCGACGGCCATGAGCGACGCAAAGGACATCGTCCGAAGATGCAACGGATGCCAACGGTTCGCCGACAAACCGCACGCACCCGGGTCCGAGCTCAGGCCCATACCTATAGCTTGGCCTTTCGCTCAATGGGGCCTCGACATGATCGGCAAACTGCCAAAATCCTCGAAAGGAGGACACGTCTTCCTTCTGGTTGCGGTCGACAAATTCACCAAGTGGATCGAGGCCATGCCGGTCACCAACCAGAAAGGCAAAACTGCCGTCAAGTTCTTCGAGTCCATTGTCTACAGGTTCGGCGTACCACACAACATCATCACCGACAACGGATCGAACTTCATCTCCGAAGAATTCCAGGACTTCTGCGAAGGCCTTGGGATCAACATCACATATGCCTCAGTGGCGCACCCGCAAACGAACGGGCAAGTGGAAAAGGCCAACGGCCTAATCGGAGCTGGCATCAAGAAGCACCTCATGAGCTCACTCGAACATAAAGCTGGAAATTGGACGAAGGAGTTACCCTCCGTCCTGTGGAGCTTACGAACTACGCCAAACAGCTCCACCGGCTACACACCATTCTTCATGGTACACGGAGCCGAAGCCGTGCTACCAGCCGAAGTACACCACCAGGCTCCACGGGTCGTCGCCTACAGTGAAGATGAATCCACGGCTGCACTCGAAGACGCTGTCGATACACTCGACGAAGCACGGGATATAGCAGCAGCTCGATCAGCGGTGTACCAGCAGAGTCTGCGCAACTACCACAGCCGCCGACTGCGCCCAAGGTCCTTCGTCGAAGGAGACCTCGTCTTGCAACTCAAGCAAAAGCGACCGAATAAATTCGAGTTGCCATGGGAAGGACCCTACGTCATCACCGAAGTCATCCCAGGTGGCGCCTATCGCCTCAATCACGTGGAGTCTGGAGTCGCATACTCCAACCCATGGAATATCTCGCACCTGCGACGGTTCTATCCGTAGCAACCTACCCCTTCTTTTACTTTCAATAAGGCTTCCAGCCAAGGCTACTCAGCCGAACAATGTATCTCCTCCATTACGATATAAATAAAGCTAAGTGTCTCGCCCCAAAACTTCGTTTCACAATTTTCTGCAACTATACTATATGCTACAAACGCACTCGGGGGCTCCCCCCACCTCACGATTTCATCGACTGAGGGCCAAACGTGTACACCTGAGTAGCTGACAACGTCAGGCAAACGAAAAGGACACGTATCCAATTAAAGCACTGCGTGCTCACATACAAACAAACCTTTACAACAAAGGGCACAACACGCCCAGCCGAAATATACAAATTTTACATCTCTCTCTTTTTACAGGTACTACCTATGTTGAAGAATAACTTGGGCACGCCGCTCAAACAAATCTACAATATGTTTGCCATACTGCCTCACAGCCGCGTAATGCGGACGCATGTCCCACTCGCTACCATCATGGCGAAGAGGTGGCCCAGCAGCCACGGTAGCCAAATCCACATCAGGCCGGTGCAGCCTCACAAGAGACAACGCAACCTTCACTCCGGCGACAAGCTGCTGCCGCACCAACTCCTTGACATTGCCCACGTTCCGAAATTTCGACAGAAGGCCCGCAAGGCTTATTGGCACGGCATCCAAAGGGAACATGACGTGCAGTACCGAGGAAAGCGATGTCTGCACTTGGCGGAGCACCCGCGAAACTTGATGAACACGATCCTGCACCGTCGCCAGGGCTATGGCGCGATCACGATCCATCCAGAAGAAGCCGCCGGCCTCCATGTCCTGTTGAGTCAAGCAGTTGACCCGAACAGCGACACGCTCTTTTTCTTCCCTTGGAGCAAGATTTGCACCTGCAGCAATCGAACAAAATAAGAGTAAGGCCAACAGGCTCACCCGAAGACCAGAGCTACAGCTCGACCAAAGAACAACTTACATTGCAGCTGCTCGGACAGACGAAACAACTCTGCCATCAAGTACTCCTCTCTGGCTGCGCCACGATCCGCCTTGGACTTCCAAACGTCGGCATGACCACGTAGCCCGAGCAATTCCCTCTCCAAACTGCGCACACGATCCCGAAGGAAAGTAACATGCGAGGAATCATCCAAGGATGGGCGCAATGGCGTTGCGGATGGGACGTCAACAGGGTCAGCACCCGAAGGAACCTAGAGCAGCAGAAAAAAGAAGGCACACATACATTCAGCCAAGGATAGAGCACAACTTAGAGGAATTCATTAAATATAAGGCCACTACGTGGCACAAGGACGGTATTTCCTCAAGATATTTACAACAAAAGTAGACTACACACTACCCTACGTCTACTATGCCTAAGATGCAGGACACTGAGTCGCCTCGGAGCCAGACTGCCTAGCTTTGGCTTCGCCTTGCTGCCGCAGTGCGTACTCAGACAACAAGTCAATGAGCTTGGGCCCATATCGTCTGCAGCGAGCGGAGTAGGCAGCGAAGGCTACCTCGGATCCATCCGCAGCCGTCGGCATCCGAGAGGTGATCTGGGGCAAGTCCAGCTCCGCTCCAGCCGCCAAGGCCATCGCCAGCCCGACGGACGCTCCGATGCCCTTCTATTTGCGCTTGTACGCCACAGGCGCTTCGGCTGACAGAGCCTCTGCCAGAGCATCCACATCATCAAGGGCTGCGCCCTTCGGGAAAAGCTCCTGGTAGAAGCGACCAAGGACCTCTTTCGCCTTGGCAAGGGAGTTGACGACGGTGCTGCAGCGGTCTTCGACCGCCACAGTGGCATCATCTAGAGCACTTCCGTGCTCCAAAGCACCACGGTCGAACTCGATGCCTGCGGCATCTGAGACAAAAATAAGAAGGAAAACATGAAGAAAATCAGCAACAAAGAAGACCCGAAGAAAAAGAACCAAGTATAAAACTAGCACTCACCCGAAATAGCCTTGGCAGCAGCCATGAGCTTCGCCGCCACCTCTTTTTCACGAGCAGCCGCAACCGTGGCCAGCTGCTCCTCACGATCCGCGGCCTCCTGCTGCAGACGCTCCTTCGCTTTGGCTGCCTTAGTCAGCTCCAGCTCGAGGTGCTCTCTCGCGCCAACGGCGGCTTCGGCCTTCTGCTCCGACTGACCAAGGCTCTTCTTGAGAGCGTCGACCTCACGGAGAGAGTCGTTATGCTCCTCTGCATTTAAGACAAACAAATGTCAAAGAACAGAACAAGGATAAACAAGAGAGGTATTACAAGGCAGACGGATACCTTGAAGCTGCCGAAGTTTCGCCTCCAGCGCCAGGTGCTCCTCACCAGCCGCTTGGCCTCCTGTACAAAAGGCTGCAGAAAAAGGAAATAGCAGTAAGAAAAGGACTTGGGGGCTGCGCCCAACACAAAGGAATAAAAACAACATCAGCACACGAAGACACTCGGGGGCTTCCCCCGTGACATGCAGCAGAAAACTTACATGCTCCGATGGCGACCCAGAAGCCCCGCCTGCGAAATTCTGAGGCGCAACCACCAGCACCTCCCGCACAGGAGGATCTAGAGCGGCGCCACCCGAAGTCGCCACCGTCTGAGGAGGAGGCGACACAAAGTTCGACTCCCCCATCATCTCCCGCACACCATCACTAGAATCGTGGGAGGATTGCCTGCATACAAACCAATTAGCACAAGCGCAAAAAATCACGAAGGAACAAGGACAACAGTACAACAAGAAAACTTACGAGCCCAATGCGCTCAGGTCGAAGATAGGAGAAGCCCTTCGGGCCCTCTTCTCCTCTTCCTTCTCTTCCTTCTTCTCCTCCTTCTTTTCTTCCTTCTTCCGCTTTGCTGGCGGGTGCGGCGCGACAGCCCGCACAGGAATGGAAGGAAGGGGAGAGGAAGAACCCCCATGACCATCACTATGACGCTCAAGGCCCAGAGGATTTCTGGGAGTCGGAGGAGTCGAGGCATCCGAAGACTCGCTGGAGCTCCGTGATCGCTTGCGCGAATGGTCCTCACTCGACTCGTCGGCATCCTCCGCTGGAGATCGCGCTGACGGTAGCTCGGACACGGAATCAACCACTTCATTATCCGGGGCATTCGGATACCTTTCGGGCAATGGTGGTACCATCCCTGGCACCTTGAAGCTCTACAAAATTAGAAGGAACTTTGTTAGCAAACAAAGGAAACAAATACAGAGCCGACAAACAAAGGGGGGAGCACTACATGCGCAAAACCTACACCTTCGGTACGACCAACGTCGAAGAAAAGGGAGGAGTCAGCGACTTCCTCGGGATTTCTTCGTCGGCCTTGAACTTCAACAGCGCGCGAAGAGCCTTGTCAAGATCCCCCTCGGAGATTTTCTCACTCGAAACCCTCGTCGAATCACGGCGCCCAGAATAAAGAAACATCGGGTGCGCCCTCGCTTGGAGGGGCTGCACCCGACGCTCAAGAAACGTCCGGATGATGTCCACACCGTTCACCTCCTTCTCAGGAATCAGTTGGAGATCCTGCACTCGACGGTACAGGGCCTCTATCTCCGCCACTTCACCGTCCAAGATTTGGTTTTTCCAGGATCTTTTCTTCTCAATCAATTGGGAGGGGTCAAAGGGAACAAGACCAAAATCTTGCCCGGGCACTACGGAGTCACGGATATAAAACCATCGCCTCCGCCAGTACTGGACAGATTTGGACATGGAAAAGGAAAATAATTGCAGATTGGGACTGAGGGATATGATGAAACCCCCAATGGGATAAACACCATCCGAACCAGATTGCCTCTTCACGGAATAGAGCTTCCGGAAGAGGCCAAAGTGTGGCTCAATGTCAAGCCAGCACTCGCAAAAAGTGATAAAACAAGCAATATGGAGAAGAGAATTGGGAGACAGATGATGCAGCTGAACCCCATAGAAGAAGAGCAGTCCACGAAGGAAGTCATGGACTGGATACGAAAACCACACAAAACGAAGGCGACAAACATAACCCGGTACCCAGATGGGGGACGGGGGATTACCTCATTGCCGGGGAGTTTAACGGCCTTCCTGTCCTCCGGGATCAAGCCCCGCTCGCGCAGCTTGCGGAGATCGCTCTCCCGCGTCTCTGATCGCCGCCAGCCACCATCGGTGACGCGAGCAGCGGCGGCGCCTTTCTTGTCTCCGGCGGCGCTGGTCCCAACCGCAGATGACGACTTCTTTGTCTTCCCCATCACGCTACGGCAGCGCCGGCGGTGCAAATGCAGAAAGCACGATGGAAATGTGGAAGGAAATCCCAGCGCGAAGCAAGAAGCGCTAGAGCACAAGGAAGTAGTGAACATATGAACTGGTGCGGTGAAAACAAACCACAGATTCCCCCAATGATTATAACAGCGAAGACGACGCACGGCAGCCGTCCATCCAGAAGACCTAACGCCAACGACAGATCTGGCCGTACACATGTCAACACCACAACGAACCGTCGTTACCACGCCGTCCACTATGCGCGGAAATCGAGGAGACACCGTAATTATCTCAACGCCCCGCGTGACCGGTCAATTCAAAGTCAGCAAGTGGGACCCATGTTCGTCCAGTCAAGTCATCTCTGGTGTAGCAGACGCTTGAGGTCATCGATCGTCAGCACTGATGTCATCAAAAGCTATACCGGCACCAACTACAATTCTTCGGCTCTACAGCTAAGAGTACTCACTCGAATCCTCGATTCGACTAAATACTCGGGGGCTACTCCTATCAGGAGCGCTGGCCGCGCACCCGGAAGACGAATAACAACAAAGTATTTCTTCGAGTCCTACGTCGAGTCTGCGACTCCACTACGGACTCGGGGCTACTCCCATAGGGAGGATGGATTTAATCATCCGAATTTTTTTGAGTCCTACGGACCTAACAACCGAACAAATGCTTGAACTAAAGTCTCTGCTCGAGTCTACGACTCGAACAGACACTCGGGGGCTACTCCCATAGGGAGCGCTGGTCGCGCACCCTATGAATTCTTTGACTGTGATCTTTCGGATCAACCTGCAAAAACTTTTTGGCATCTTTGCCCCAACAAAAACGCTGAGTGAGCGACGATCTCCTTGGTCACCCGAAACACCTCCGCGGTGACAAACATTCGGATGCTGTGTCTGCGACACAAAGATAAGACCTGCAGATATCATCTAACGGCCTGGCAACATACATGACTACGCTCTGCTAGTATAAATCCATGTAAACAGGCATGATGAAAAATCCCGACGGACGCGTTGGGTACGATAATTAAAATCACTGGAATTCCACTCCTGTAAGTCCTTCGCGACCTGAGTCGAATTGCCCCAGCATATGTTCCAGGTTCGAGTTGAGGGACTCGAACTTGAAGAAGATCGTGTTGTTTCGTCCTAAGACAGTTAACTGACCCTGATCCGTCGGGTGAGTCAGACACACGCGTCAACAATCCCTACACACATATATTAAATACATAGTTGCACCCGAAAAATGGAAGAGTCCTCAGCTGAATCTACGATTCGACTGAACACTCGGGGGCTACTGACATGGTTATACCCTACGGGTACGTGACTTCGGTATACCTGGTCTAGCCCAAGGAAGGCCCACAGCAGATACACGCTGGCCCATGAAGATTTTCGGGTGGCCAAGGCCCATGACGCCTTCGGATCCTTGGAGAGCAAGACTAGCGTAGATAGGAAATTCAAAGGGGTAAAACCCTAGAACCTGTAACCGACTAGAACTATGCCCGGGACCTGCCTAAGTCTATATAAAGGCCAGGAGGGCACGTCCTAGATCTCTCGACTCATACTTTCGCACGCACCTCCACGCCAGATCGAATCTGCGCACCCTGTAACCTTCGGTTCCGCCGTAATCAAGAGCAGACAAGCAGGAGTAGGGTTTTCCCTCCGGGGGCCTGAACCCGGGTAAATCTCGTGTCCCCTGGATGCTTGTCTGTTAACCGTGCCACGGTCTCCAGCATCCCCATCTTCTCCAAAACCCAAGTCCATAACAATGGGCATTGATGAGATTAAACCTCGTCACTAGGCTCGTCAAGATCAAACCTTAGCTTCCGCATGAGCAAATCTGGATTGCTCACGTTGTATACACTCGCAGAATCTAACACACCCGATCATCATGTGGTGCTTCGAAACAATGAGCTTTAGCAACGGTGCTTACTAAGGATGAACACTTTAAAACTTGAAATTGTGTGCATGAGGGATCATCTTATAATGCTACCGTCGCAAACTAAGCAATACAAGATGCATAAAGGATTAACATCACATGCAATTCATAATATGTGATATGATATGGCCTTTCTTCTTGTGCTTCCGATTTCCATCTTCAAGCACGAACATGATCTCCATCATCACCGGTATGGCGTTAAGGTCAATGGCGTCGTTTCATGGTTGTCATCCACCAGCTTCAACTATTACAACTACTTTGAATAGACACGCATGTCTTAACGGAATTTAAAAGACAACCATATGGCTCATGCCGGTTGCCAACTTACAATAAGGAACATTGCATACATCATATATAATCACAATCATGGCCATATCACATCACAGAACACCCCTGCAAAACAAAGTTAGACGCCTCTAATTTTCTTTGCATATTTTACGTGGTTTGGGGCTTTCAATAAGTGTCGTTCTAACTTACGAACAAGAACCACAACGTTGATGTTTGAACTATCAAGTGCCCGTTGTAAATTGAATCTATATTATGATGGGAGAGACATACACCCGCAAAGCCACTTATGCAATACAAGTTGCATGTTGAGCATGGAGCAAGTCTCATGAACGATGTCATGTAAGGTTAGCTCGGGCCGCTTCATCCCATCATACCGCAAGATGCAAAGTACACAAAAAGCAATTGATAATAAAAGCACCACCGCCCACAATGACCATTGTGTTCTACTCGTGCAACAGATCTACATATAGACACGGCTCTGATACCACTGTAGGGGTTCGTAGCATGGAAAACAAAAAAATTCTACCGCATGCACACAAACAAGCCAAGATCTATCTACTAGATGTAGCAACGAGTCGATAGAAGCACTCACCCTCTAAGATTCCAAAGCGGTTAACGAGAGCAGATTCTCGTGGGTGATGTAGTCGTACACTTGCCGATCTCAAGATCGCATAGACGATCCTTCCAGCGCTGCGTTCCGGCAGCGCTTCCGCAGTAGGTCACATGTTCGGTACTCGATGAAGACCTTCCTCTCCCTTGTTCCAGCAGGCAGCGGAGGTTGTAGTTCTCCCCTCGCGATTCTGGCAGCACGACGGCGTGGTGTCGGAAGTAGAGGGAAGATCCCGCAGGGCTTCGCCTAAGCCGGTGCGAGTTATGGTGGATTAGGGTTTCCCGGAGATCTAGGGTTTAGATGATCGGGAGGAGGAGGAGGTGTCGACGACGGCTAGGGCGGCGGCGACGAACCAGCGGTGGCGCGAGGCGGCGGCGATGCAGCGGCGCGGGGAGGCGGCGTCGGCGTCGGCGCGGCGGCGGGGCTACGGCGGCGGTGGCTCATGGAGAGGGGCTAGGGCTTGTGTGTTTTGGGGCAGCCCTCCCCCTATATTTATGAGAGGGGGGCAGCCTTGGGAGGGGTGGGTTTGAATCCAAACCCAAACCCAAGTTGGATTGAGAGAAGGACTTGTTTCTTCTCCCACTAGAAAACCATTGTTCCAGTTTGACTTTTCAAACTTCCGTTTGACTTTCAATTTAGAGCTTTAATTCTCTATTACAAATGCACACACCATGTGACCTAGGATATGATCCAATCATTCCACTTACCCATGAAACATTCATGGACCATTCTCCTTTCGGACCGGTGAACCTTCTAGACCCTTCTAGAACCTCTCCGATGAAAACATCTGAAACTTTCCCGAACTCCGAAATAGGACTTTCCTTATATGAATCTTATTCTCCGGACCATTCCGGATCTCCTTGTGATATCTCGGATCCCATCCGAGACTCCGAACAACATTCGGTATCCCTACTAACATTCCATATCTACTAAACAACATCGAATTCTTAAGTGTGTCTCCCTACGATTCGTGAATTATGTGGACATGATCGAGACACTTCTCCGATCAATAACCAATAGAGGAATCTGGAAATTCATATGGCTCCCACATATTTCTACGATTACTTTGCGATCGAATGAACCACTTACATATGATACCAGTTTCCCTTTGTGTCGCGATAGTTTACTTATCCGAGGTTTGATCGTCGGTATCTCTACATACCTAGTTCAACCTCGTTACCGATAAGTACTCTTTTCTCGTTCCCGTGATATGTGATCCCTTGTGAGCCAGTCACATGCTTGCAAGCTAATTGGATGACATTCCACCGAGAGTGCCCAGAGTATATCTATCCGTCATATGGATGGACAAATCCCACTCTTGATCCATGTGCCTCAAACCATACTTTCTGAACACTCAATGCCACCTTTATAGCCACCCAGTTACGGTGTGGTGTTTGATGTCATCAAAGCATCCTTCCGGTGATGGTGATTAGCATGATCTCATGGTCGAAGGAATTAGGTTACTATGTATCAGAAAGCTTATAGAAAACAAACTATTGAAATGACTTGATCTTAATGCTACGCTTATCTATAGGAGTATGTACATCACACCATTCTCCTAATGATATGATCTCGTTGTTAACAACATCTCAATGTTCATGAACGGGAAACCACGATCATCTATTAACCAACAAGCTAGTATTACAAAGAGGCTTTACTAGGGACTCTAATTTAGTTTACAAATCACACAAGTATTAATGTTTTCGGTTTAATACTATTATAACATGAATGTAAACATTTATCATAAACACAAAGATATAATAATAACCACTTTTATTATTGCCTCTAGGGCATATCTCCAACACACCCATGGGCACCCATTTATCTAGGCGAAAGGGGGAGAGCGCTCCCATTAGGTTATCTATGTGGGACTATTAGCTAAAAGAAATAACTAGGAAAATGAAAACCAGTCGGACAGGCCAAAACAGCTGTGGCCCAGCAGCTACTAGCGGCAACAGCGGTGGCCAGCAGCAGTAGCCTGGCCCACATGGGCCGGCGTGCTTACGGGGCTCACCAGCGCACGCACATCGGCTATGCGTGACGGGTGAGCCGGCCACCCGCTTAGGGCCCTCCAGCGGCCGGAAGCTGGGCAATGGGAGGTAGCGGCTAGGTGTGCTGACGTGCACCTCGCACGGCCCATTGGTGTTCGCACGGTTGGGCTGCAAGGCGTTGGCCTGCCAGCGGCGGCAACCGTTTGCCGCCCCGCGCGGCCTTTTGCCTCGTCCGCCCTCTCTCTGACTAGGCCAGGTCAAAACCAGCCCAGTAGCAGTTGTGGATGTTCCTTTTTCTAGGTTAATTTCCTCTAGGTCAATTCCCTCTGGGGTTTTGACCTAATAAGGAAGTTGCCATATAAACTTTTATTTAAATATTTATTTATAATATAATAATCCATAATTAACATATAATAAATACATATATTAAATTGTCATTTATCCAAAACTCCTTTCGGTCCTTTCCTTTATTTATTTTCTCTAAAGACCTTCGGATCTCTCCGTGGAACAATTCCAGTTTTTCTTTCTCTATCGAGATTCTACCTTATGGATGATCTCAAGGTCATCGCACCCTTAAGTGTATCCCCTCACGGCTCAGGAACGACACAGACATGACCAAGACTCCTCTTGCGTCAATGATCAACATCGGGACCGAGATGTCCATAATGATACATGTGCATTCCAGATTGACGATGTCGTTTGAACCATAAACTTCGAGTCAATTTCCCTTTGTTTCTTCGATACTACTTGTCCGAGATCTGATCATTAGGTATCTCCATACCTTGTTCAATCTCGTTAACGACAAGTACTGTTACTTGTTACCGTGATATTACATCCCCGTGACATAGTCACATGTTGCAATATTTATGGATGTAATCTCACCAAGTCGGCCTAATTGTATCTTATCCATCACTGGGTGAACAAATCCAGCTCTTGACGCAGTCTCTTCAACATGTTCCTCCGGATATCCAACGACACTGTTATGATCACCATTTCACTGAGTGACGTTAAGTGCCATCAAAGTAACCTCAGGAGGCAGTGATTTGATATGGTCTCGCGGTCTAAGGAGAAGGAGACTTCGTTTCTGACTATTGAAACGATGAACTTTGTGACTTGATCGTGTCGAAATCTTTGATAAATGTCCATTACATCATTCAACAATTATATGACCTCATTGTCAACTAGCGCTATCACTTCATAATCAGGAAACCTTGATCATCATGTTGCCCAACGAACTAGTAATAGAGGCTACTAGGAACTTATGTTTCATATCACACATGTATCAATATTTTCACTTGATACGGTTATAGCACAACATGAAACTATTACGAACTTATTGGGATATGATAATAATAAACCTTTTATTATTTTCCTCTGGCCATATTCCCTTCAGACACACCCACTTGGTGGACTTGATTTCCCTAATATTGAGACGGTTGAAACGGCTCAGCTGGAGCTCCTCGGTGAACTCGATACCAAGTGACTCGGGGGGGGGGGGGGGGTGAACGTATCAACAAGTGGTACGGAATATGCCGCAGCCACCGCACATGTACGAATCCTCGTGTTCATCTAAAAATATTAAGATAAAATAAATAAGAAATACTAAAAATTACTAATAATAAATTTTGATTCAATAGAAACATAGCATATGTGATCCTCTACACTAGTTATAAAAGAATTCTTCTCTGAAACAGTACTAAGCATGCTCAATATCAAAATTGAATAAAAAAGAAGACCTAAGTCTAGATTGACAATGGTGAATGATTGAGTGAAACTTTTGCAAAAATAAGTTGTGGACCGGAGGAGAATCATACCTTAGATTGATTGAGTGCGAGAAATCGAAGAAAAAATGAGTAAATTTGAAGATCCAATGGAGGTGGTTTGGAGTTTGGAGAAAGAAGAAAAAGAGATTGATATTTGGGGATTTTAGATTACCTTCCTTGGGGTGTGTATGGTGGCCGCGTACGTGGTACGGGTGGGCCAGAGCCCGCCCGTACCGTGTGAGTTACCTTGGGGCCGACGACTGCTCCCAGGCGGTGCACTCGGTACGGTCGCGCTCGCCCGTATTGCTTGTCGTTATCGGTACGGTATGATTTGTTTGAAAACTGATGTTTGTTCGAGGATATGGTACGGGCGCGCTGTACGGGCGTGTCCGACCGTACCACGGGTCGTTATCGACACTGTTTACTATGAAAAAAACTTTCTGTTTTTCTTCAACTTGAGGTGGTACAGGCACACGGTACGGTCCCTTCCGACCGTACCATAGGTTGTTAAGTAGACTTTGAGCTGTAAAAAATTCAAAATTTTGATTAATATCTCCGTGCACCTTTGCATATCTCATCATAAGAAAAATAACGGCAAACATACTATATAAAAATTCAGCAATACTTTAGGTCATGTGTTAGAAAAATAAAAGATCAAATATTACCTTATTTTTTCTCCTCTCTCCAAAGGTCTTCTGAAACACTCTTTGTTTAAAACAAAACAAAACTAACAAGACTAACACAAATGTAAAAATTTATATGTTGAATCCGCTAGGTGGAGTCTTAATTCATTAGTAATAAATGGCCACAAGTTTAGTTTATCAAATAAGCTTTTGAAAATTGTTGAGACGCTTGCACCAAGATCACAAAGTGCGGATATCTCATTGACTCATAACTTAACTTTAACAGTAGGCTCAAATATATCATGTAGCTTAGCATGAAGCTTATCAACTAGTATTTTGTACTCCAACTCTAGCTCACGAACTTTACATGGTAATTGTATAAATTGTTGGTATATAGCATTGTTACCTTGTTCTATACCTGGATTCTTTACGGTGATTATCTGTAGGGGTTTGTAGCATGGAAAACAAAAAAAATTACCGCATGCACACAAATAAACCAAGATCTATCTATTAGATTGTAGCAACTATTCGATTAGAGTACTCACCCTCGAAGATTCCAAAGCGGTTAACGAGAGCAGATTCTCGTGGGTGATGTAGTCGTACACTTGCCGATCTCAAGATCGCGTAGACGATCCTTTCGGCGCTGCGTTCCGGCAGCGCTTCCGCAGTTGGTCACATGTTCGGTACTCGATGAAGACCTTCCTCTCCCTTGTTCCAGCAGGAAGCGGAGGTTGTAGTTCTCCCCTCGCGATTCCGGTAGCACGATGGCGTGGTGTCGGAAGTAGAGGGAAGTTCCCGCAGGGCTTCGCCTAAGCCGGTGCGAGTTATGGTGGATCTAGGGTTTCCGGCAATCTAGGTTTAGAAGGTCGGAGAGGAGGAGGAGGAGTCAGCGGCGACTAGGGCGATGACGACGGGCCGGCGGCGGCACGAGGCGGCGGTGGCTGGTGGCGGCAGCGTGCGGCGGCGGCGCACGGTGGGGAAGGCTTGGTGTTGTGGTCTTTGGGGCATCCCTCCCTCTATATTTATGAGAGCGGGCAGACTTGGGAGGGGAGAGTTTGAATCCATACCCAAATCCAGGTTGGATAGAAGGAAGGACTCTTTCCTTCTTCCACTAGGAAACTATTGTTCCAGTTTGAATTTTCAAACCTCCATTTTGACTTTCAATTTAGAGCTTTAGTTCTCTCTCGCAAATGCCCAACCAAGTGACCTAGTACATGATCCAATCATTCCACTTACCCATGAAACATCCATGGTCTATTCCCCTTCCGGTCCGGTGAACCTTCTAGACCCTTCTAGAACCTCTCTAATGAAAACATCGAAAACATTCCCGAACTCGGAATCGGACTTTCTTTATATGAATCTTATTCTCCGGACCATTCCAGATCTCCTCGTGATATCTGAGATCCCATACGAGACTCCGAACAACATTCGGTATCCCTACTTACATTCCATATCTACTAAACAACATTGAATCCTTAAGTGTGTCTCCCTACGGTTCGTGAATTATGCGGACATGACCGAGACACTTCTCCGATCAATAAACAATAGAGGAATATGGAAATTCATATGGCTCCCACATATTTCTACGATTACTTTGTGATCGAATGAACCACTTGCATATGATACCAATTTCCCTTTGTCTCGCGATAGTTTACTTATCCGAGGTTTGATCGTCGGTATCTCTGCATACCTAGTTCAACCTCGTTACCGATAAGTACTCTTTTCTCGTTCCCGTGATATGTGATCCCTTGTGAGCCAGTCACATGCTTGCAAGCCAATTGGATGACATTCCACCGAGAGGGCCCAGAGTATATCTATCCGTCATATGGGTGGACAAATCCCACTCTTGATCCATGTGTCTCAACACATACTTTCCGAACACTCAATGCCACCTTTATAACCACCCATTTACGGTGTGGTGTTTGATGCCATATGAAAGAACATGTTGGGCCCCCATGTGTGGTTTTGGTAATTAATGACAATCTTTATGGACTAATGTGTGTATTAAGTTATACTTGTAGGATTTGTCCATTGGCATCGCTTGGAGCATGTATTGGCTTCAAGGTCTATGAAATGAGAAGAAGATGTGTTGTGCAAGCTCAAATATGCCATCTATAGAAGATCTCATGTTTGATGCTTGCCATCCTCGGTGATCATGGATTGATGATGATGAATCAAGTAAGGCGTTCCATCTTGAGAAGGTCAAGTTCATCTACATCGAGCTCAAGTGGAATGCTCAAGGCAAAGGTATAATCTTGATAGGTTTTCCCTTTTGCCGGTCTCATGTTGTGTGTGGGAGACCGGGTTTAGGTTAGATAATCGTACTATCAAGTGGGGCTCTCGAATGAGTAACTCGATCACATCGTTCGGAGAGAGATCAAACATTTGCATACTTGCATCATCATATTTGGTTGTTATTTTGTTCTTACTCATGTGAGGATTTATATATTGTGTTTATATCCATGACAAGCTCTAGTTCATCGAAAACGGATTTCATATGCATTTTCTATTACGTTTTCGATGTTGGAGGTTTTATCGGTTCGTCTTTTTGAGAGATGTTAAAGCTTTCGTCATTTGGATCTATACTACCTTGCTGGACTATGATGTTTATTTGCATGATCTTTTATATCTTGTTGTCCTCTTCGAAACGAGCCCAAGATCATCAAAATCGGAGTCCGGATGCAAAAGTTATGGCCGTTTTCGTTCAGGGATGACCGGTAGTACCGGACCAGGGTCCGGTAGTACCGCCCCTTAGTACCGGGTGGTACTGAATAAGGTGCGTTTGGCGACCTAGGATCCCCAGGGAATGTCCGGTAGTACCGGGATTCGCGTTTTTTGGCTTCAACGGTTGGATTTTCGGGGGACCTATTTAAGGGGTCTTCTTCCCCAATGGTTCCCCAACCATTCTTGCAAGTTTTCCCCTCCATTATTGACATTCTTGAGCTTGCTTCCCCTCTTCCCCTCCGATGATTCTTGCCCATATTTGAGTGGAAGAGAGAGGAGATCTAGATCCACGTTTTGACCAAACCAAAACATCTCTTTGTGAGTGTATCTTTGGGGATCTAGATTTTGGGGGATTTTGTGTCCCTCTTTGATTCCTCCTCTCTTGTTCCCCCAATAGCTTTAGTATCTTTGTTGGAACTTGAGAGCGAGAGATTGGAACACCTTTGTGGTGTTCTTGCCATTTGCATTCGGTGCATCGGTTTGAGTTCTCCCCGGGGGATTTGGTGAGTGAAAGTTGAGAAGATTTTTACTCTTGGGTTCTTGGAACCCTGGACAGTTTGTTGTGTTCCAGGTTGAGGCCTTGGTGGCGTTTTTTGGGATCCTCCAATTAAGTTATGGAGAAGTGCCCCAACCTTCTGGCCTTTGTGGCGTTTGTTGGGAGCCTCCAATTAAGTTGTGGAGAAGTGACCCAACCTTGTGAGAGGTTCTGGTTGCCACCAACAAGTGCACCGATAGTAGAAGCGTGGATCAATCCCGTTGGGGTGATATTTACCGGAGAATAAGGGAGGCCTTTTGTAACGTAGGTGGTTAGATACCACCCCCTCTCCAAACGAGACGTACTCCATGTTAGGAGGAACTCGGTAAAATATCGTCGTCCCCGCGTGCCTCGGTTATCTCTATACCCGAGCTCTTACTTATGTACTTTACTTTGTGATAGCCTTCGTGCTTGAAGTATATATCTTGCTATCACATAGTTTTGTCTTTCTTAGCATAAGTTGTTGGTGCACATAGGTGAACCCTAGATTGTTCTAGGTTTTGTGCTTAACAAAGTAAACGTTAGTTTTATTTTGCCTTTGTTGAGCCCCTCTTGGAAAAGATTTAATCGCCTATTCACCCCCCCTCCTCTAGGCGACATCTGTATCCTTTCAATTGGTATCAGAGCCCGGTCTCTCATTTTAGGCTTCACCGCCTTGAGAGTAAAGATGTCGGCTAAGGGATTAGTGCACAATGATAGGTTCACATTCGATGGCACAAATTATGATGTTTGGAAATATCGCATGCTTAATTTACTTTGAGGAATTCACCCAAATATCGAGGGATATCTATATATGGGTTTATCTTCTCCTATCGATCCCCAAAATGAACCTTTAGAGGAGAAGTTGAACTCTTGTATAGATGCTCTAGCTACTAAAATTCTTTCACTTGCTGTGAGCAATGTAGTTCTTTCGTCTATCATGCCTTATTCGAGTTCTCATGAAATATGGACCAAGCTTCAAGATAAATATAGCAAGTCCAACATTATTGAGTATGATTGTGTTTCTTCCACTTTCGGTCGAGATGAGTTCTCATCGTCTACCACTTCACCAACATGTGATTTTTCACAAGGTAATGATACGGTGAGTGGTGATAGAAATTGTAATTTGGATAGTGTGCTTTCTATGTGTGATCCTTCATCTCTATCTAGTTGCAATGATCTATCTTTGGACCTTAACACTTCTAGCAGTCAAAACTCCTTACATGCTTGTGTTAATAGTCCTTGTATATCATGTAGAATTAACTTGGATAAATCTTATGATGATATGGTTGGATTGTCTTGTTGCCATGACAAAAATGCTTCTACTTCCTCTATTTCTTGTGTTGATAACCATGTAGAGGAAAATGAAGATTCTATGGGACAAGACAAGGTTTTGAATAGAGCTACAAGAGCAATCTCATCATCACCTTCCTCCGGTTATCACATATGCCTTATGGCTAAGGGAACAAAGGTAACCTCTTTGGATCCCATTGTATCTCATGATGATGATGATGATGATGAGGTTGAGAATGATAATGATGATTATTGGGGTAAGTATGATATTACCTCTATTAAGAAAATGGGAGAGGTTGTCTATAGTGCTCTCTACAAAAATAAAATTGCTTCCTCCAACTTTCTTGAAATCTTGAATTATGCTATTGAAGGCAATGATCTTATTGAGGAGCAAGAAAACATAATTGATGAAAAGTTTGCGCTTGAGCGTGAGTATGCTAATGAACTTGCTCAACTAAAGGAATCCCTTGAAGAAGAACAAACCATCAAAGAATCTCTTGAGGAGACTTTTACTCTAGAATTATATAGAGTAAAGGAATACCATGATAGAGAATTTGCGGTGGCTAACTCCTTCAAGATTAAAAATGATGAACTTGAAGTTGTTTATGCTAAACTTGTTGAGGATTTTAAGCACCTCGAAAATGGCTCTCGGGTCGTTAAGAGGGAGCTCATCAAACTCACCGAGTCACATGAGCAACTTAAAGCTTCATATTCAAAAGAGCTTGCCAAGTTGCCCTCTCCTCTTGCTAATAATAATGATTCTTGTGCTACTAACTCTATTTCTTGCGAAGCATCTATCTTGAAGGAGAATGTTGATCTAAAAGCCCAACTTGCTTTGCTAACTAGCAATTATGGGAAATTATAAGAAAGTCGTGTTAAGCTCTCAAGCTCGCATGAGGATCTTCTAGTCTCCCATGGTAGGCTTAAGTTAGCTCATGAGGCCATCGTGTCAAAGGTAACATCTAGTGGGCCTCATGTGGACATTAGCACTGTGTCTACTCCAAATGTTATATTGACATGTGCTAGTCCTTGTCATTCATCCTCTCACAACCATGCTATATCTCGTGATGAATTACATTATGTGCCTTGTTGCTCTAACAATGTAGCATCTACTTCCTCCAGTGCTTTTGTTGAAACTAACCATGTAGAGGAAATAAAAGAGCTCAACGCTCAAGTCACTTCTTTGAAGAATGACTTGAAAAAGGGTCATCAAGGGAAGGCCACACTCAACAAAATCTTGAGTGTGCAAAAATCCCCCAATGACAAGAGTGGGCTTGGATTCAACTCCAATGTCAAGAACAAGTCCACTATCAAGTTGAAGAACAAGGACAAAAAGAAGAATTGCCAAGATCAAGTTAAGAATCCGGCCAACATTGTTTGCTTCAAGTGCAAGGAAGAAGGGAACCATGTTAGATCTTGCCCATTGAAGAAGAAGCCTCTTAGTGTGAAGCAACAAGGGAAGCGGCCTCAAGCTCCACCTCAAGTCATTAATGGGCCACTTCCTAAGAGGACTACTCGAGCTCTTCCTCGAGTTGTGGCTTCACCTAAGAAGAAAGATGGCAAGAGTATAACTTGCTACATATGCCGTGAGAAGGGGCACATTTCTTCCTCATGCACTATTGGTATCTACTCATCCAACCCTATCATTGTTGATGATGCTTATTCTCTTTGTAAGGATAAGGTTGTCAATGTGTTTGTCAAATTTGTTGGTGCTCAATGTGGTGTCAAGAAAAGAACCATTTGGGTTGCCAAGCCTATTGTGACTAACCTCTTAGGACCCAACTTGGTTGGGGACCAACAAGCCAAAACTTGATCAATAGGTGTTTGTTAGAGGGCATTGGAGTCTTGGCTACATTATGAAGAATTAAGGGATCTTCATCAATTATTATTGTCAAGTCAAGCCATTTAGATTATCATGATTATATTATATTCCCAATGTTCCTCCTTGCGGTAACATATGCTAAACTCTTTACATTGAAAGTTACTCGCCCCCTTGTGCATGTGTTGGTTTTGTATCTTCCATGTTTTTGTACATGTTGTGCCTTCCACTTAATTATCTTGAGGTATCAAGCATATTTGTGTATGATTAGGTGGCACTCCATGTATGTGTGTTTCTTGTGGTTGAGCCTTTCTTGATTATATTTGATATCTTATTTGGCTTTTGTGAGAAATTAATGTATTATCCCATTTTGGGGGAGTGTTATGCTTGGGCATTCCACAATTCTAAAATTGTGTGTACATGAGGAATACCACCTAGTATTTATATTGGATTATTGTCTAGTCTCTATGTGGTATAATTCTCATGAGAAATTTAAGTTTTATAATGTCCATTAATTATCTCTATTTGTATCCTTTTGCCTCGTGTTGGTTTTATGGTAGTATCACATTATGGGGGGAGTCATATGCTTAGTGCATATTAAAAATCCTAGAAAATGTGAATATTCGAGGTTGTGTCACTTAGAATTGATATTGATTATTATCTAGCTCCTATGTGACACATTTGCTCGTACAAGTTGCAATTTGCTTGAATGATGTTATTGATCATATTTCAGATCTTGTATGTGAGAGTGTTTCTTGGTATGTGTTTCCTCATATTTAGATATATATATCCTTATGGAAACCATTTGCTTCAAGTTACTCTAATCACTAGTGATTGTGTGACTATTGGAAGCTACCAAGAATCTTGTTCGAAGTATCATGCTTAATTCTTATATTTAGTTATATGCTTCTTATTGTGACTATGATCTTGGATATCCATGGAAGCTACCTTGGAAAAATTATTCCCAATATTTCTTGTCCTTGGACAATTAGTACTAAATTTATGGTAGAATTTATTGATCATTTAACTTTGGCCTTTGGTTAATCTTGTCCTATCTTTGGCCAAGTAAATTTTTTGTGTGCTCCCATGTATTCCTTGTTACTTTTGGATCCTTTTACTTTTATTGGTATCATGTTGTGTTTTATTTATTGTAGGTACTAGTGATGATCCCATTTGTATGCATTTTGCATTCAAAAGGAAAATCATATATAACGCACTATCCATAGGGGAGCTCTCCTATATTATTTAGAACACTCATATTTATGCTTCTTTGTTTGATCCATATAGGGTTTTATGTGCTTGGAACCTCAATCTTTTCGTTTTGGTATTTGTGCCATCATGAAAAGTTTGGGGAGTTTGGTTTTTGTTGGAACCTTGCTCCTTTTGGGAGTTGGTTTTGTCTCATTCCTTGTTCCATGATTTGACCATTTTAGAATGAGATAAATCCTTGAGCATTTTTATTTCTATCTATCTTTTTCTCTTTTGGTTTTAGCCTAGTTCATTTGTTGAACTTGTGATCTTTCATGTGTTGAATTGGTTCTTTGATACAATTTGGACATCGTTTGTCATGTCACACTCTTTTGTGTGCAATCTCGATTTACTTGGTGTTTTTGTTCAAATTGTATCTCCTATTTGGTTCTTGAATGCTTTATGCATGCATATTTACTATATGTTTATATTATGGCATGCTTGCTTTCTTTGATCCAATATATAGGGGAAACTCCACCAAATCCCATCGGCTAAGTTGTGCATGAAATTCAATTTCATATCAATATGCACATAATTATGTGGAGTCTCTCCTATGTATTGTAGTTGCACTAACTACTTTGGACCCAATATGTTTGGGGACCATTGTGTACTTAAAAGTGTTTTAGGTACATTGGAGATAGATTGGATGCTTGTCTCTCAATTTTGAAGAAATGATGTATACATGAAAATTGGAGGCAAGCTATAGGATGATCAACGAATTCATATCCTCTACATCCTACCAATTATATCTCGGTAACAAGTATCTCTTACTCATGCATATTTATCTTACTTCCAACCTTTTGTAGGTTGCAGCTTGGCATGCATTTTGTTATTGTATCTATTGTTGTATCTCTAGCCATGGTATTAAAAGAACTCTCTATTGTATATGTGTATGATTTGAGATGAGTGCATATATGTGGGAGTATATAAAATCATGCATATGATCATACAATCCCAAATATGTCAATCTAGCAATTTTATTGTCTTTCCTTTCCTCAACTTCTTTCATGTGCAATAGTGAGATTTTACTAGTTGATTTCTCCATGTGATACTTGTTGCCTTTCTCAATATATTCCAACTTTCCCTTTTTCCCTTGGTGATTGTTGTAATATATGTAGTGTGTTGGTGTTTGAAGTTCATTAATGTCCAATAAGATATATTTTTTCCCTTGGCCATGCTTTGAAGCAAAAATCTTATTGATATATGTTATGACTTCATTTTAGCCTTTTATGTGATTTATTGTATATCTTCTTTATGTGTGCATATTTATTTGTTGGCATATGTCCTTGTGATGTTTTCCACTTAGAGACATATACACATAAGCGAAGATAATCTTAGTTGATTTTTAAATCCTTGGAGACCACCTTTCTATTCCGGTTGATTCTTCGGTGGCTTCCAAATTTAATTTCCTATGAGTGCTTGTTCCTCTTGTTTGTATCCTTGGGCACTCATATTTGTTCTCTCATGCCTTGTATTGTTAAATGAACTCGGATGAGTGAGGATTCCATGATTATGCACCTTGTTCCCAAATACAATTATCATAATTGGTGCATTATCTTTCGGGAGCTCATCTAATTCATTTAATAATTCTCATTTATTGTGCCTTAAATGTTCATGAAGGAGTGAGGATTCCATATTTGTGCATTTTTGTATTGAAATACAATGATTCTAAAGTGTGCAAAAATCTCGGGGAACTTATCTATTTTATTTAAGCATTTATTTGATATTTCATTTGTTGTGTTTTAAATGCTTATGGGGGAGCGAGGATTCCATATTTGTGCATTATGTATTCCAATACATTTATTTTAAATTTGTGCACAAATATTGGGGAGCTTCTCTGTTTGTTATATAAAACACTCTTTTGCTCATATCATAATATCTTGTAGTTTTCATTTGGACTCATTTGTTGTTTTCATATTGATTTGTCGGACCTTGTAATTGCTTGCATCATTTGACTTTATTTTGGCAATCTTCGGGTCCTCGATATAGTTCTACTCCCTCCCAAATATTCATCATTGGATATGTGCGAAGGCACACCTTTGGAAGAATTATTACTATATTTGCCTTCTAGAACTTGTCACCCATTTCGGCAATCGATGCCAATGGGGGAGAAGTTTTAGAGGGTTTAAGGGAAGTTGGTTTATGCATTGAGTTTGTTCTTGTGCATTTGCCTCTCATGCTCTTGCATGTTTGTTGTTGCTTAGCATGTGGTATATATAGAGGAAACTCCACCAATGATAATGATTGGCAATATATGCAATGAAATTCAAGTTCATCACACATGCATAGATTGTGGGGGAGTTTGCTCTATATATGATGGTGGTACCAATATCACATACTTTTGTAGTATTTGATATTGGTATTACCATTTTATTCATTAATATCCCTTATATAAACCCTCTTAAAGGGATTGTCATCAATTACCAAAATGGGGGAGATTGAAAGAACATGTTGGGCCCCCATGTGTGGTTTTGGTAATTAATGACAATCTTTATAGACTAATGTGTGTATTAAGTTATACTTGTAGGATTTGTCCATTGGCATCACTTGGAGCATGTGTTGGCTTCAAGGTCGATGCAATGAGAAGAAGATGTGTTGTCCAAGCTCAAAATACGCCATCTATAGAAGATCTCATGTTTGATGCTTGACATCCTCGGTGATCATGGATCGATGATGATGAATCAAGTAAGGTGTTCCATCTTGAGAAGGTCAAGTTCGTCTACATCAAGATCAAGTGGAATGCTCAAGGCAAAGGTATAATCTTGATAGGTTTTCCCTTTTGCTGGTCTCATATTGTGTGTGGGAGACCGGGTTTAGGTTAGATAACCGTACTATCAAGTGGGGCTCTCGAATGAGTAACTCGATCACATCGTTCGAAGAGAGATCAAACATTTGCATACTTGCATCATCATATTTGGTTGTTATTTTGTTCTTACTCATGTGAGGATTCAGAGCTTGTGTTAATCTCCATGACAAGATCTAGTTCATCGAAAACGGATTTCATATGCATTTTCTATTACGTTTTCGATGTTGGAGGTTTTATCGGTTCGTATTTTTGAGAGAGGTTAAACCTTTCGTCATTTGTATCTATCCTTCATTGCCGGACTATGATTTTTTATTTGCATGATCTTTTAGAGCTTGTTGTCCTCTTCGAAACGAGCCCAAGATCATCGAAATCGGAGTCCGGATGCAAAAGTTATGGACGTTTTCGTTCAGGGATGACCGGTAGTACCGGACCAAGGTCCGGTAGTACCGCCCCTTAGTACCGGGTGGTACTGAATAAGGTGCGTTTGGCGACCTGGGATCCCTAGGGAATGTCCGGTAGTACCGGGATTCGCGTTTTTGGGCTTCAACGGTTGGATTTTCGGGGTACCTATTTAAGGGGCCTTCTTCCCCAATGGTTCCCCAACCATTCTTGCAAGTTTTCCCCTCCATTGTTGACGTTCTTGAACTTGCTTCCCCTCTTCCCCTCCGATGATTCTTGCCCATATTTGAGTGGAAGAGAGAGGAGATCTAGATCCACGTTTTGACCAAACCAAAACATCTCTTTGTGAGTGTATCTTTGGGGATCTAGATTTTGGGGGATTTTGTGTCACTCTTTGATTCCTCCTGTCTTGTTCCCCAAATATCTTTAGTAGCTTTGTTGGAACTTGAGAGTGAGGGATTGGAACACCTTTGTGGTGTTCTTGCCATTTGCATTCGGTGCATCGGTTTGAGTTCTCCCCGGAGGATTTGGTGAGTGAAAGTTGAGAAGCTTTTTACTCTTGGGTTCTTGGAACCCTAGATGGTTTGTTGTGTTGCAGGTTGAGGCCTTGGTGGCGTTTGTTGGTAGCGTCCAATTAAGTTGTGGATAAGTTCCCCAACCTTGTGGCCTTTGTGGCGTTTGTTGGGAGCCTCCAATTAAGTTGTGGAGAAGTGACCCAACCTTGTGAGAGGTTTCGGTTGCCACCGACAAGTGCACCGATAGTGGAAGCGTGGATCAATATCGTTGGGGTGAGATTCACCGGAGAATAAGGGAGGCCTTTTGTGGCGTAGGTGGTTAGATACCACCCCTCTCCAAACGAGACATACTCCATGTTGGGAGGAACTCGGTAAAATATCGTCGTCCCCGCGTGCCGCGGTTATCTCTATACCCGAGCTCTTACTTATGCACTTTACTTTGTGATAGCCTTCGTGCTTGAAGTATATATCTTTCTATCACATAGTCGTTTGTCTTTCTTAGCATAAGTTGTTGGTGCACATAGGTGAACCCTAGATTGTTCTAGGTTTTGTGCTTAACAAGTAAACATTAGTTTTATTCTGCCTTTATTGAGCCCCTCTCGGAAAAGTTTTAATCGCCTATTCAACCCTCCTCTAGGCGACATCTGTATCCTTTCACCATCAAAGCATCCTTCCATTGATGGTGATTAGCATGATCTCATGGTCGAAGTAATTAGGTTACTATGTATCATAAAGCTTATAACAATTAAACTATTGAAATGACTTGATCTTAATGCTATGCTTATCTATAGGAGTATGTCCATCATACCATTCTCCTAATGATATGATCTTGTTGTTAACAACATCTCAATGTTCATGATCGGGAAACCACGATCATCTATTAACCAACAAGCTAGTATTACAAAGAGGCTTTACTAGGGACTCTAGTTTAGTTTACAAATCACACAAGTATTAATGTTTCCGGTTAATACTGTTATAGCATGAATGTAAACATTTATCATAAACATAAAAATATAATAATAACCACTTTTATTATTGCCTCTAGGGCATATCTCCAACAGTCTCCCACTTGCACTAGAGTCAACTAATCTAGATTACATGGTAATATACCGAACACCCATGACGGTTTAGTGTTGGTCATGGTTTGCCCTTGGGAGAGGTTTAGTCAACGGATCCGCCACATTCAGATCTGTGTGTACTTTGCAAATATTTATGTCACCATCTTGGACATGCTCTCGAATAGCGTGAAAACGTAGCTTGATATGCTTCAACTTCTTGTGTGACCTTGGTTCTTGCGCATTGGCTATGGCGCCCATGTTATCACAATAGATAGACATTGGGTCCAGCGCACTTGGAACCACATCGAGCTCTGTAATGAACTCCTTCATCCATATCTCCTCTTGTGAAGCCTCCGAAGCAGCTATATATTTCAATTCAGTTGAAGATCTCGCCACAACGCTTTGCTTTGCACTCCTCCAGCACACCGTTGCACCATTCAAAGTAAATACGTATCTAGATTGAGATTTAGAATCATCCGGATCGGTGTTCCAACTAGCATCAGTGTAACCATTAACAACGAGTTGTTCATCACCTCCATAAGAAAGAACCATATCCTTAGTTCTTCTCAAGTACTTAAGGATGTTTTTGACCGCTGTCCAATGATCCACTCCTGGGTCACTTTGATATCTGCTAGTCAAACTAACAGCATATGCAATGTCAGGTCTAGTACATAGCATGGTATACATAAGAGATCCTATGGCTGAGGCATAGGGAGTCTTACTCATCCTTTCTCTATCTTCTGCGGTTGCAGGACTTTGAGTTTTACTCAAGGTCGTATTGGGCAACATGGGCAAGAACCCTTTCTTGCTATCTTCTATTCCAAACCTCTTTAGAACTTTGTCCAAATATGTACTCTGTGACAATGATATTAGGAGTCTCGATCTATCTCTATAAATCTTTATGCCTAATATGTAAGCTGCTTTGCCAAGATCTTTCATTGAAAAAACTATTATTCAAATAATCCTTGACACTATTAAGAAGGTCTACATCATTCCCAATCAACAATATGTCATCCACATATAGTATTAAGAATGCTACAGATCTCCCACTCACTTTCTTCTAAATACAAGCTTCTCCATAAGTTTGTATAAAACCAAAGCTTTTGATTACCTTATCAAAACATTGATTCCAACTTCGGGATGCTAGCTTCAATCCATAAATGGAACGTTGAAGTTTGCATACCTTGTTAGCATCTTTAGGATCGACAAAACCTTTGGGTTGTACCATATACAACTCTTCATCAATTTTGACATCTATTTTCCATATCTCACAATCATAATATGCAGCGGTTGCTAACAAAATCCTCACAGACTTTAGCTTCGCTATTGGTGAGAAAGTCTCATCGTAGTCAACTCCTCGAATTTGTCGAAACCCTTTTGCGACAAGTCGAGCTTTATAGACAGTAACATTACCATCAGCATTTGTTTTCTTCTTGAAAATCCATTTGTTCTCGACAGCCTTCCGGCCATCCGGTATGTCCATCAAAGTCCATACTTGGTTTTCGTACATGGATCCAATCTCGGATTTCATGGCTTCTTGTCATTTATTGGAATCTGGGCTCATCATCACTTCCTCATATGTCGCAGGGTCATCGGTGTTGTCCACCAACATGACACTCATAACGAGATCATACCAATCAGGAGTGGCACGAGTTCTTGTCGACCTGTGAGGTTCCATAGTAACTTCAACCGAAGTTTCATGATCAACATCATTAGCTTCCTCTCTTATTGGTGTAGGCGCCACAGGAACTACTTCCGGTGCTGCGCTACTCGCAAGTTCGAGAGAAGGTTCAACAACCTTCTCGAGTTCTACTTTCCTTCCAGTCACTTCTTTCGAGAGAAACTCCTTCTCTAGAAAGGATCCATTCTTGGCAACGAAGATTTTGCCCTCGGATCTATGATAAAAGGTATACCCAATAGTTTCCTTCGGGTATCCTATGAAGACGCATTTTTCCGCTTTGGATTCAAGCTTGTCAGGCTGTAACTTCTTTACATAAGCTTCGCAACCCCAAACTTTAAGGAACGACAATCTAGGTTTCTTCCCAAACCATAATTCATATGGTGTCGTTTCAACGGATTTAGATGGTGCCCTATTTAAAGTGAATGCGGCTGTTTCTAATGCATAACCCCAAAATGATAGCGACAAATCTGTAAGTGACATCATAGAACGAACCATATCTAAGAGAGTTCGATTACGATGTTTGGACACACCATTACGTTGTGGTGTTCTCGACGGTGTCAATTGTGAAAGTATTCCGCATTTATTCAAATGCTCGCCAAACTCGTAACTTAGATATTCACCTCCACGATCAGATCGTAGAAATTTAATCTTCTTGTTACATTGATTCAATACCTCACTTTGAAATTCCTTAAACTTCTCTAAAGTTTTGGACTTATGTTTCATGAAATAGATATACCCATATCTACTCAAGTCATTCATGAAGGTAAGAACATGAGGATAACCACCGCGCGATGCTACACTCATTAGGCCACACACATCGGTATGTATGATTTCCAATAAGTCCGTAGCTCGCTCCATCATACCAGAAAATGGAGTCTTAGTCATTTTACCCATCATACATGCTTCGCATCTTTCAAGTGATTAGAAATCAAATGATTCAATAAGTCCATCGGAATGGAGTTTCTTCATACGCTTCACTCCAATGTTGCCAAGACGACAGTGCCACATATAGGTCGAGTTCTCGCTCAATTTCAAACGTTTAGCTTCAATGTTTATTAATGTGTGTATTTCTACAATCGATATTCAATAAGAATAGACCATCTAACAAAGGTGCATGTGCATAAAACATATTACTCATATAAATCGAACAACCATTATTCTCGGATTTAAACAAGTAACCGTCTCGCAATAAACATGATCCTGATATAATGTTCATGCTCAACGCAGGCACCAAATAACAATTATTTAAGTATAAAACTAATCCCGATGGTAGATGAAGAGGTAGCGTGCCGACCGCGATCACATCAACCTTTGATCCATTTCCAACGTGCATCGTCACCTCGTTTTTCGCTAGTTTCCGTCTATTCTGCAGCACCTATTTCGAGTTACAAATATGAGCAACCAAACCAGTATCAAATACCCAGGCACTACTACGAGTACTAGTGAGATACACATCAATAATATGTATATCGGATATACCTTTCTTCTTGATGTTGCCGTTCTTCAAATCCACCAAGTACTTAGGGAAATTCCGCTTTTAGTGACTTTCTCCCTTGCAGTAAAAGCACTCAGTATCAGCCTTAGGCCCAACCTTGGTCTTCTTCGCCGGTGCGGTTACTTTCTTACCGCCCTTTTTGAAGTTTCCCTTTTTCTTAGACTTGCCTTGCTTCTTGAATTTGGTGGTCTTATTGACCATCAACACTTGGTGCTCTTTCTTGATCTCCACTTCTGCAGACTTTAACATGGAGAAGAGTTCGGGCAATGACTTGTCCATGTTTTGCATATTGTAGGTCATCACAAAGTTCTTTTAACTTGGTGGTAGTGATTGGAGGATACAGTGAATCCCCAAAGCATTATGAATCACTATACCCAAGCTTTGAAGCTTGCTTGCGTGCCTAGACATCTTAAGCACGTGCTCACTGACGGAGCTGCCCTCTTCCATCTTGCGGTTAAAGAACTCTTCAAAAGCCTCATAACTCTCAACTTCCGCATGAGCCTCAAATATAATTTTGAGTTCACGGACAATATCATGTGGTTCATGGTTCTCAAACCTTTTCTGAAGCTCCGATTCCAAACCATACAAGATAGAACATTGAACTGTGGAGTACTGATTCTTCCGAGCGAGGAAAACATTCTTTACCTCATCGGTAGCATCAGCTGCAGGTGGGTCACCCAGCGGTGCATCTAGCACATAGGTCAAATTACCAGCATTGAGGACAATCCTCAAATTGCGGAACCAATCCGCGAAGTTGCTTCCATTGTTTTTCAACTTTTCTTTCTCTAGGAATGCATTAAAATTGATGGTAGGGGCCGCCATTGATCTACAACATATTTGCAATAGTTTAGACTAAGTTTATGACAAATTGAGTTCTAATTAATAGTTAAATTAATCTAGGTGAACTCCCACTCAAAACAATATCCCTCACATTGTTTTAGTGATCACATGAACCAAATCCATCACATCAAAATCGATCATCACGAGAGTTGATGTAGCTTCAATAGCGAGCAATCAACATGTTTTTTATCATATCTACTATATGAATCATTCTTTACCTTTCGGTGATCCGTGTTCCGAGACCATGTATGTACATGCCGGCTCGTTAAGATCAAACCTTACCTTCCGCAAGAGCAAATCTAGCTTGCTCACATTGTATACACTCGCAGAATCTAACACACCCGATCATCACGTGGTGCTTCGAAACAACAAGCTTTAGCAATGGTGCTTACTAAGGATGAACACTTTATAACTTGAAATTTTGTGCTAGAGGGATCATCTTGTAAAAGTAATACAAGATGCATAAAAGGATTAACATCACATGCAATTCATAATATGTGATATGATATGGCCTTTCTTCTTGTGCTTCCGATCTCCATCTTCAAGCACGAACATGATCTCCATCATCACCGGCATGGCGTCAAGGTAAATGGCGCCGCTTCATGGTTGTCGTCCACCAGCATCAACTATTACAACTACTTTGAATAATAGACACGCAAGTCTTAACAGAATTAAAATATAATCATATGGCTCCTGCCGGTTGCCGACTTACAATAAGGAACATTGCATACATCATATATAATCACAATCATGGCCATATCACATCATATCACACCCCTGCAAAACAAAGTTAGACACCTCTAATTTTCTTTGCATGTTTTACGTGGTTTGGGGCTTTCAATAAGTGTTGTTCCAACTTACGAACAAGAACCACAACGTCGATACTAGTATTGTCATTCACCCGTTGTAAATTGAATCTTAACTATGTTGGGAGAAACAGGCACCCGCAAAGCCACTTATGCAATACAAGTTGCATGTCAATCGTGGAGCAAGTCTCATGAACGATGTCATGTAAGGTTAGCCCGGGCCTCTTCATTCCACCATCCCGCAAGATGCAAAGTACACAAGAAGCAATCGACAACAAAAGAATCAACGCCCACAATGACCATTGTGTTCTACTCGTGCAACAGATCTACATATAGACATGGCTCTGATACCACTGTAGGCGTTCGTAGCATGGAAAACAAAAAATTTCTATCGCATGCACACAAACAAGCCAAGATCTATCTATTAGATTGTAGCAACGAGTCGATTAGAGTACTCACCCTCAAAGATTCCAAAGCGGTTAACGAGAGCAGATTCTCGTGGGTGATGTATTCGTACACTTGCCGATCTCAAGATCGCGTAGACGATCCTTCCGGCACTGTGTTCCGGCAGCGCTTCCGCAATCGGTCACACGTTCGGTACTCGATGAAGACCTTCCTCTCCCTTGTTCCAGCAGGCAGCGGAGGTTGTATTTCTCCCCTCGCGATTCCGATAGCATGACGGCGTGGTGTCGGAAGTAGAGGGAAGATCCCGCAGGGCTTCGCCTAAGCCGGTGCGAGTTATGGTGGATCTAGGGTTTCTGGCGATCTAGGTTTAGAAGGCCGGAGAGGAGGAGGAGTCGGCGACGACTAGGGCGGCGGCGTGCGGCGATGGTGGCTTGGCGGCGGCGGTGGCACACGGTGGGGAGGGCTTGGTGTTGTGGTCTTTGGGGCAGCCCTCCCCCTCTATTTATGAGAGGGGGGAGCCTTGGGAGGGGAGAGTTTGAATCCATACCCAAACCCAAGTTGGATAGAAGGAAGGACTCTTTCCTTCTTCCACTAGGAAACTATTGTTCCAGTTTGACTTTTCAAACCTCCCTTTTGATTTTCAAATTAGAGCTTTAATTCTCTCTCGCAAATGCCCAACCAAGTGACCTAGGACATGATCCAATCATTCCACTTACCCATGACACATTCATGGACCATTCCCCTTCCGGTCCGGTGAATCTTCTAGACCCTTCTAGAACATCTCCGATGAAAACATCGAAAACATTCCCGAACTCCGGAATCAAACTTTCCTTATATGAATCTTATTCTCTGGACCATTCCGGATCTCCTCGTGATATCCCGGATCCCATCCAAGACTCCGAACAACATTCGGTATCCCTACTTACATTACATATCTCCTAAACAACATCGAATCCTTAAGTGTGTCTCCCTACGGTTCGTGAATTATGCGGACATGACCGAGACACTTCTCTGATTAATAACCAATAAAGGAATATGGAAATTCATATGGCTCCCACATATTTATACGATTACTTTGCGATCGAATGAACCACTTACATACGATACCAATTTCCCTTTGTCTCGCGATAGTTTACTTATTCGAGGTTTGATCGTCAGTATCTCTACATACATAGTTCAACCTCGTTACCGATAAGTACTCTTTTCTCGTTCCCGTGATATGTGATCCCTTGTGAGCCAGTCACATGCTTGCAAGCCAATTGGATGACATTCCATCGAGAGGGCCCAGAGTATATCTATCCATCATATGGATGGACAAATCCCACTCTTGATCCATGTGTCTCAACACATACTTTCTGAACACTCAATGCCACCTTTATAGCCACCCAGTTACGGTGTGGTGTTTGATGCCATCAAAGCATCCTTCCATTGATGGTGATTAGCATGATCTCAAGGTCGAAGGAATTAGATTACTATGTATCAGAAAGCTTATAGCAAATGAACTATTGAAATGACTTGATCTTAATGCTACGCTTATCTATAGGAGTATGTCCATCATACCATTCTCCTAATGATATGATCTTGTTGTTAACAACATCTCAATGTTCATGATCGGGAAACCACGATCATCTATTAACCAACAAGCTAGTATTACAAAGAGGCTTCATTAGGAACTCTAATTTAGTTTACAAATCACACAAGTATTAATGTTTCCGGTTAATACTGTTGTAGCATGAATGTAAAAATTTATCATAAACACAAAGATACAATAATAACCACTTATATTATTGCCTCTAGGGCATATCTCCAACATTATCTTTAATAGATCTTCCACGGTATACTTTGGTGTTGGCGCATTGCTATAATCTAGATCTTTAGGTTTTTCTTCATTGGTTGCAACACTCATCATCTTGAGGTCTTCTACCGGATTTGTCTCGGGTTTTCTAGAAAACTTTGCTAGTATGAGAGTTTGGCTCTCAACAAATTTACCCACGGTCTTTGTCCTATCCTGTAGAGCCTGCACATTATTTATAATTGCAATGGCCTGGTTAGATAATTTTCCTATACTACTTTCATGGTTCTCTGTTATTTTAATAAGCATATTATTTTGCTCGGTTTGAGTTTGTATAAATGTTCTAACAGTTTGTTCCAACGAGAGATTGCCATGATTTGCTCTATTATTATTATTATTATTATCATAACTATTATAAGGTGCTCCTGCAAGATTTAAATAATGTTTTTGAGCATTAGAAGCATAATGATTTTTCCATGCAGAGTTAAAAGGAGTGCGAGCTGTAAAATTAACATCATTAATGTCGGTAGCGATAACATTAACTTGGGTATTATTTTTTCCTTTTACTATGCTTAGCAGCTCGTCTACCTTAGATGTAAGCTTTTCATTATTTACCTCTGTGATTGAACTTACTCTCTTCGAGGTTCTTTCCTCATGCCATTGGGCATGGTTATTTTGCATATCATCAAGAAGTTTCTTTGCAACACTTACTTGCTTTTCCATGATTGTTCATCCTGCTATAGTATCTAGCATAGACTTAGACATTAGGTTAAGATCATTATAAAATAAATGTAATATAAGTCATTCTTCCATATCATGACTAGGACAGTTCATTACGTCTTCTTTATCCTCTCCCACGCAAGCGCTAGTGGCTCACGGTCTTCTTGTCTAAAGCTTGTAATGTTGGATCTTAGCTGTGTATTCTTAGCTGGGGGGATTTAGTCATAAACAGAGTAGTACATTCCTTCCAAGATTTAATAGTGCCCTTTGGTAGAGCTAGCAACCAATCCTTACCCTTTCCTCTAAGAGAGAAAGGAAACAATCTTAATTTAACAGCATTTGGATCTACATCTTTGATACACATCATGTCGCAAATTTCAGTAAAGTGTTTAAGTGCAAATCTGAATCCTTAGAGGATGAGCCCCAAATTGGTTTTGTTAAACCAAGCTTAAAAGGCTAGGCTTAATTTCATAAGTTTTCGCATCAACAGCGGACTGAGTGATAGATGCACGAATAAAGTCATCAGTGGGAGTAGCATACTCCCCAAGTCTCTTTTAAGCCATGGCTCTTATATTTTTGGTAAATTTTAAGTAATGAAAACAAATAACAAGTAACTATTTTTTTGGGTTTTCAAATAGATAACAAGAAAGTAAACTAATAACAAGAATAAAACTACAAACTAATAATAAAACTAAAACCAAGGTCTCTAGTGACCTCATCAGGATAGCGAAATTGCTTCCCTGACAACAACGGTAGAAAAAGAGTTGATACCTTCGATCCGGATTCACGAATGTAGTATAATAGATTTTCCCTAGAAGACCTAGGTTTAATCGAACCTTGGAAAGCAATGCTAAAAATAAATAAATAAATAAGGACACATCTACAAGACTTTGTTTCTTTGTTTTACCTTAGTTTATCGGACCAATATAGTTTACTTTTTATAGTGGGTTGAATCAATGGATTGAGATAGGTCAGGGTTGAAGATCCAATTGCAACTGCACATTATATGTGATAAAAGATAATAATAAGCATATTCATGTATAATGTTTGAATGGAGATAATCTCTTGTGGACAACACATCTTAATATACTAGAGCAACCGTGATGCAGCGGGCATAGCAATGGTTTTTTAATTCAACCGAGTGCATACCAAAGCTATGGGTTACAAACGATTATTAAGTAAAGAACACAAATTAAAGCATTAAGTGGTGATGTTGTTGTGATCCCAAATGGGTCGATAAGCGAAGACCGTGCTACCCTTTTTGTCACTGGGGTTCCTATGAGATCGCCGCTAGCCAAGTATCCCACCTCAAGCCTTTATCAATCTATGGGATCTTGGGTACCTACAAGTTCACAGATCGAGACAAGAGACAAAGAAACAAAAGATACAGATCTTAATTATAAACAAAATACAATACTCTCATAATTAGATGCACATAGTTGCTGCAAGGTTTCTCCCCAACCCGCAGCCCATGGGGACTACTCACTCATACCAAATAGAACAAGGATAGAAAACATTGTGCAAAATAATTAGATTGAAATCAAATATTTTTACAATGGTCGCCAAATCACAAGGAGATCTAAAGTATAAAACAATGACTATGGCTAGTGGAGGGATGGATGGTGGAGTGGATGAACAATGGATAAACAATGGCGTGGATCTCCTTTGGTGGTGTTGTGATGAAATCTGAGAATGGAGGCTCTCTAGGCGGCGGCTGGAGCCTCAAAATATATAGGCGTCTTCACAAAGGTTGTAGGGTTTGACAAGACGAAGCCGTCGACACCCTGTACGGGCGGGCTCCGCCCGTACCGTAGGTCGTTCCGCGTATTGACGCCTGAAATTTGCTTCCCAATTATTTGGTCGTGTGGATTTCCTAAAATTCCTTCATTATGACTCCTGATTTCGCATTAAAACCCCTGCACAACATAATTTAAAGCAAGGTTTTGCATATCTTTGCAATTATTAGTCATTAGTGGCAAGAATTGAGAATTTTCTTGTCAATTGCTTGACTAAAAACAATGTTTAAACACAGAGAAAGATGGTAAATTTTAGAGCCATCAGCGTCCATCATTGGAGAGTTAGAGTAATGGATTAGGACCACACCATCACTGTCGGCGCTCTTCCCGCCACCTGATCTGCCGGCACACCCTCGTCCTCCTGCTATCGCTCAAGAAAAGAGACTTGGACAGGGAGGGACTCCAGCAGGGCCCCTGGGGCGGTCAGGCAGAGAGAGGAGAGCGGCTGACTCGTAATGAAGAAGCATCTAGAGCGGCCGAAAGCAACCCGAGAAGAGAAAAAGCAATCAGCAATGCTGATTTCTCTTTGCTAACCGGAAATAAAGGAAAGGGAATAGAAATAACACGAAATAATCGAGAGAACCGTGAATAAAGAGAGGAGTACCAGATAACAGCCAAAAAAATAGAATTTACTATCCTAAGAAAAAAGAGAAAAAAATGGAAAACACACCGTAGGGGAAAACTGGTGACACGTCAACACACAATAGGCTAAAATCGGAAATCTACGATACTCGGTAATATATAGTATTCGATCAATCTCTCCGTTGCTGTTTGCTGACTTGGCTAGCTAATGGAGCGCTAATCGGCTCGCTTTTAATCTATGTATCTATATCTTTGACACAAAGCTTAGCTGTTTTTTTAGGGAAAAGCTTAGCTGTTTTTAATTTTTTTTATGAGAACAGCAAAGCTTAGCTGGTGGAAAATGGTAAGTTGCTGGGAAAGACTCGGCACCCGCCCACGAGTGAGGACACTGCCGCACACACGATGGCACGAGGCCCATGTGGCACATGTGCCGCACGCCCGGCCCACCCACGCCACGCCACACTCACGACTCACAGTTCAGTTCCTCGTCTCCGACTCGCTCCGCTCCCTCGGCGCAACCCCCACGCCGCACCGATCAAATCCCGACCCCGCAACCGCGCCGTCGAGTTCCAAGCCTCTCCCCCTCTCTACCGTCCGGTCGCCCCTGCACTGACCACGCCTCCTCCTCCCGGCCCCAACTCCCCAGTGCGAGCGATGATCAGTAGAGGCGGCGCTGGGAACCGGAGTCGGAGGAGCCGATGAAGCCGACGCCGTCGCAGAGGCGGAGGGGCCCGCGCGTGGCGCTGCTGGCGCTCTTCCTCTGCTCCCTGCTCGTGCCCCTCGCCTTCATCTTCGACCGCGCCCCCTCCGGTACGTCCTGCTTCCTACCCCCCTCGCGCATCCACGCCTCGCCCCTCCTTTCACCCCAATTGGGGGGTTTAGCCAACGCGGGGCGGATGCGCGCGCCTCCGGTGGATCTGGGCGTCTCGTTCCGCTCGATTGCTCCGTGTTTTCTCTCTCTCTGAATTATTAACCGCCCCCTTTCCGCTTTTCTGATTCGTTCGCGACGCAGGCTACGCGACCACGGAGGAGCGGCGCCGACAGGTGTGGTACTCTTTGTTTTCGCCTTTATTTCGGTTGGAGCGGGGAGGGTGACAGTGATGCTGATTCTTGTCTCGATCTTCTTAGGAGGTATTTTTGCCTTCCGTCCATCCCGTGGAGCAGATTGGTGGCGGTGGTGGCGCTGTCCATCGAGTCCCTGTCCATGGAGCGAGACAGGTTTGCTGCCTTGCGATGCTGCTCCTTTTAGCCATGATGTAGATTGTTTTGTAGTCTTGTATGGTTCCGTCCGAATGCGATGGCGACCTTGTATCCGTCATGTCTAGTCGTTACCACTTGTTGTGCTCCCTGATGTGATGAGTCTACTCGAAATTAAGCATCTGGCGCTCTGTGGAGTGTCTGATCTGCAATGTCAAGCCATTTTTGGTGTATTGCTTGTTGCATGTTAGCTTCGTGGAGATGGCTGTTCTCTGCTTAGCACTAGGGTGAATGTACTTGATTTTCACTCACTTTCATGTTTATGAATCATGAAAGTATAGAAAAAGTATTTCACAGCGAATCCACGAATTCAAACTTGCGTCACACCTTTTTTTCTTCTTCTCAGGATCCACCGAAGAAGGTTTCCAATGGGAGCACTGGGGTGCTGCAGCATCATAACCACACTGAGCACCGCTCTTCCGGTGTTAGTGCTAAACCAAAAGGTACCACATAGTAAAAAACAAAACCGCTACCCAGTTGATTTCAGTATTTTGTCCAAGCTTTGAAGATGGGAGTGAAATTGACAAATTGTTGCTACTGCTAGAAAATGGTATATACTTATTAGCAAAAACTGGTGTTTGCGGGTTACTTGAGTGTTGAAGCTAGTACAGTATCAGAAAATCCTGTGCGTCATAATTTAACCTAGTGCTCTTTAGGTCTTTCGCTTTCTGAAAATCTGATGTGCCTTGAGCTCTTCATGTGCAATTCCGGTTTTCTTAGGTTGCTCCCTCTCTTACTTCCCTCAAATTTTCTAATCCACTTTACAGACGAGAAGGAATTTTTTTTACCCTAATATTTCCATGTACCCTTTCTTCGATTGAGCTATTTATAGTTTTTTTGTTGCAAGACCGCTATTTAAAGATTGCAGTCCTTCTGTATTGGTATTTGGTTCTGTATAGTGCTGTGGTTTGTTTAGTTTATCTGTACATCTGACTCAATAATTGACAATGTATGCAGTTCTTCCCGTACCACGAACTGAACCACCAAAGGCTGTGAAGGAACCAACTCAAATAGTAAGCGTATGCCTTCTGCATTCTAAGCTATACTTTATTTTTCAGAACCGACATCAAATTATGCTTATTTGTAGACATGTTCAGTCATAGAGTTTTATGTTTCTACAGTAGCAGCAGCAAATAGAAATTCCAGATATTTGATTGTGAGCTCAATCACATATAAGATCTTAAGCACACAATGCAATATTTTCAAATGATTGCCCTCCGTTTTAGTTGCACTGATGTTATAATGTACATAGGTAAGCCAATCTTAGGACAATGCTGAATGTACTGTAATTAAGTATCTTCTAAAATACAGTAGTACTCCCTCCGATCCATAATAAGTGTCGCTGATTTAGTACAAAGGGAGTACTGAATATTCCAAGTCACTGTTCTTATCTCCCCCCTGACCTTTGCATCAACTAGAGTCCAGTGGTATCTATAATGCACATGTATTGCTTTCAGGAAGTTGGCGAGGAGAGAAAGAGACGGGACAAAGGCGCAAAAGAAGATGAAATGGAAAATGCAAAGGCTTGTCAGCTTGAATTTGGGAGCTACTGCCTCTGGTCCACAGAACACAAAGTAATTATGAAGGATTTGATAGTGAAAAGGCTAAAAGACCAACTATTTGTGGCCCGCTCATACTATCCAAGCATTGCCAAACTTCAAGGACAGGAGGTACTTACTCAGGATATGAAGCAAAATATACAAGACCATGAGAGGATTCTTAGTGCATCTGCTGTTGATGCTGATCTACCATCCTCGTAAGACTTCAATTTTAATTACTTAGCTTTCTGGTATTTTCTTAATTAATTCCATTTGTTAATCTTAAACTTCAGTTTATGACGAACAAAGTATTTGCTTGTCCAAATTTGAGCTTTGACCGTAAATTTTTTCATACTCCCTCCGTCCAGAAATAACTGACTTGGGTTTGTCTAAATTTGAATGTATCTATACACTAAAATGAGTCTAGATACATTCAAATCTACTCAAACTCAAGTCAGTTATTCCTGGATGGAGGGAGTACAATATTTTGTTAAAATCACACCATGAGGAACTGCTTTTCAATACAAGTCTAATGGTGTCTATCTTGTGTAACATAAACTACATTTTATTCGACTAATTGCTGGTCAAAGCATAACTGTGGACAGTGAAAATCGGTGTTATATTTTAAGATGTATGGAGTACTTTTGGGTGCCTCTTAGTGGAGATGTTTTGATATAGTTAGGATTTTGTGCATTTATTTGAAAAAGGAGTACGATAGTTCACCATTCATCAATATTTAAGTTACTAATTTGATAATTTAGATGACAACTGTGCTATTATTTCAGTATCAACACGAAGATAGAGCAGATGGAGCACACAATAGCAAGAGCGAAAGCTTGCACTGTGGAATGCCACAATGTTGCCAGGAAGCTTCGGCAGATACTTGATATGACTGATGATGAAGCTCATTTTCATATGAAGCAGAGTGCATTCCTCTACAACCTTGGTGCTCAGACATTGCCCAAAACTCACCACTGTTTTTCTATGAGGTTGACATTGGAATATTTTAAATCCCCTACATTGGATTCAGATGTTTCTCTGGCTCGCAAGTTCAATACCCCAAACCATAGGCACTATGTTATACTGTCTAAGAATGTCCTTGCAGCTTCTGTTGTCATCAACTCAACAGTTATCAGTTCTAAGGTATGTGATGATCTTTACATTGATTAGCTTGCTATTATCTTCTGATACGGGCATTGCTGATGTTCTTACTGGTCTTCTTGTAGGAGCCAGGAAACAATGTTTTTCATATCCTAACTGATGCGCAAAATTTCTATGGCATGAAATACTGGTTTGCTAGAAATTCATACAATAAGGCAGCTATCGATGTCGTGAACTATGAAGAAATGGTTTTAAAGAAGCTACCAAAGTTAAGTACGCATGAGCTGTATTTGTCTGAGGAGTTCCGTGTTCTCATCAGGAGCAACGAGCGGCCCACTGAGCAGACAAGAATGGAATACTTGTCATTGTTCAGCCATTCTCATTTCTTTATTCCAGAAATATTCAAGGATCTCAAGAAGGTGGTTGTATTGGATGATGATGTGGTCATTCAACGTGATCTGTCGTTCTTGTGGAATCTTGATATGGGGGACAAAGTAAATGGCGCTGTCGAATTTTGTGGTGTAAGACTGGGTCAAGTGAGAAATCTCCTGGGCAAGGCAAAGTATGATCCTAAATCATGTGCTTGGATGTCTGGGGTGAATGTGATTAATTTGGATAAATGGAGGAAGCATAAAGTGACAGAGAATTACCTCATGCTCCTTAAGCAGGTTAGTATACTTCTTTATTTAATTTCATGCTACAGTAAAAAAATGAGCTCGCACAAAGGATATTCTGGAAGAACATTTTTGGCCAGTTCATGTGGTGACATACATGCTACTCCCTCTGTCACGAATTAGATGCCACAGATTTGTCTAGATTCATATGTATCTATATACTAAAACACGTCAAGGTACATGAGTTATCTAGACAAATCTGCAACTAGTAGTAACTCGGAACAGAGGGAGTATTATAATTTGGGGCGACTATATCTCAGTTGACTGTGACTTTGTACTGCCCGAACATATATTTTAGCCTCGTGAGCAATCATTTTTTAGACTGCGTGAACAAAATTTTTGCACCTTGAACAATTTGTTTTCAGTTGCAAACCCATGTGCCAACTCCCAGACAGTTGCAACTCACAATTTTTTTGTTCACGCAGTCCAAAATAATTGTTGCATGATGCTTCATACAGTTAGGACACTGCATATTTATTCCAAGTCTTGTTGTGTTGCAGGTAAAGATAAAGGATGAGGTAGCTCTGCGAGAAGCTGCCTTTTCTATAAGCTTGTTATCTTTTCAACATCTCATATATCCCCTTGATGAGAGGCTGACTCTGTCTGGACTTGGATATGATTATGGAGTCGACCCGGAGGTTGCGCGGAGTTCTGCATCGCTGCACTACAATGGCAATATGAAACCTTGGCTTGAGTTAGGCATACTGGAATACAAGAAGTACTGGAGGAGGTTTCTCACTCGAGAAGATCGATTCATGGATGAGTGCAATGTAAATCCGTAGCACACTTGAATCCGAAATCAGAACATTTGACGACAGTTTTGCGACACTCACCGGCCTCCCTAGAATCTGTCTCTGCTGAGTGGATGCCTGTAGCCCCCAAGAGCTGTACTGTGCACTAGCACAACAAACACACGCAGCTATTGAACAGGGGAATAGCTGCAGCCGTTGGCTGTCAGTGTTGACAAGATCGAGCAGACGCAGCACCATCTGTTCATGGCATTGAACATGATTGATTGGTTGATGATTTTGGCACTCTGGGATTTGTGTATGATGTGAGCGAGTCAGCCTCATTTTCGGTAATGTCTTCCATGCAAGATTCATTTCTCCCATTTTTTCTCTTCTGCCAATAAGGGCACACACATGTAGTCTCATTTTTTCGTGTTTGGCTGTAGCTCAGTGATTAGTTCTGGTATTATATGCTCATGGACTGGAAAAATTGCTGTCCAAACCTGTGGGCAGCTCTGTGGATAGCCTGTATATTCTGTTACAGTTCCTCACTGGAATGCCATCTTTTTGACAAGTTTATGAGGCGCACGTTGCATTTCTTCTGAGTGCTCCTCCATGGAGGCGGTGTGCGTCTGTCCATCCTTTTACATATTTGGTGCGCTAGAGATGTATCACGCGTGCATTTCTTTCTCGGGTCCACGCACATGGCGTGCCACCTCTAGATAACTTCCTCGAAGTCACCACATACCACGCTAGCAAATTGGGTGAAATCTCTCTTCTCCTAGAGTCGTAGTCCTACACTCATGTGTTTGGGCCAGCCAGTTCACGCTTTATAATTGGAGAAAATGATGCTATTTTAAAGAAAACTATGCTATTTTAGACTAATTTTGACAATCCTGACACGTGTACTACCTGTCATGACACAAAACTTCAAAATTGCGACTGCTACTAGTAGCCTTAATTTGAAAAAAAAAACTAGCAGCAGCATCAACCTTACCTGCAACACAAATCCCAATATGCTAAAATAGACGGGAAATCCCTTTTGGCTCACGGGGAAACATATTTCAAAATGTCAAAAAATTTGAAAAAAAAATGTCTACATTTATATCCGAACATTTTATGTTATTCACAAGTTTTCGGAATGAAAGAACATTTTATATGTCATGTATAAAAAGACAAAAAATATCACGTGAGTATGACTATTCACAGGACATTTTTTGTCTTTTTTGCACGTGTCATGTAGAATATTATTTCATCTCAAAAACTTGTGAACGAACATAAAATGTTCGGATGTATATGTAGACAATTTTTTTGAATTTTTTGACATTTTGATATATGTTTTCTCGTAATAGATGCAAATGCACCCGTGAGCCGAATAACCACCTCCAAAATAGACAATCTTCACAAGTTTTGAGTTTGACTTTGTCCTATCTTCGAATGGAGGGTGTGTATGGTAAAAGTCAAAATCAAAAGCATCTATTTAAGCCAAAGCTAAAAGGCAAAATTAAGCCACACCAAACAACCCTAGAGCTCAGCAGATACTAATTAGAAATGAAAGTAAAACCTTTTGTAATTCTTTTAACAATTTTTTTGATTGGGAAAGGTCCTGAAGGACCTGGAGCTTGTATTAAATCGACTGTGGGGTTACATTTACAGAAAGGATCCTAAGAAACAAGAAAAATATAGTTAAATCCTTCTCTTTTACACACAACACCCCACAAGAAGTTGTGAAAACATGATCAAGCCCTTGCGACGAGGTTTGTTCTCATCAATGCCCATTGTTATGGACTTGGGTTTTGGAGAAGATGGGGATGCTGGAGATCGTGGAACGGTTAGCAAACAAGCAACACGGGGACACAAGGTTTACCCAGGTTCAAGCCCCCGGAGGGAAAACCCTACTCCTGCTTGTTTGCTCTTGATTATGGCGGAACCGAAGGTTACAGGGGTGCGCAGATGCAATCTGGCGTGGAGGTGTGTATGCGAAAGTATGATGGAGAGATTGTGATGAAACTGTAGATCTGTTGTGGTCTAGTCTATCGGGGGGTGCCCTCCTCGTTGGACCCTCCTAGCCTTTATATATGGGGAGGCTAGGTATCAAGTACCAATACGAGTACGTTACAAGTTGTATTCAAACTCTAGTCTTAAGGTTTCCTTGTCTTGTGCGCTTGGGACTCCGTGTCCATATGGGATTCGTTTCAACCGAACCGTCATAGGCGTCATGGACCCGGGCAGGTCGTCGAGTGGGTCTTCCGTCGGGCTGGACCAGGTAGGCTAACATCGGGTACCCGTAGGATATAACCATGTCAGTAGCCCCCGAGTGTTCAGTCGAATCGTAGATTCGGCTGAGGACTCTTCAATCCTTCGGGTACAGCTATCTCTGTTTTTCTGGAGAATGATTTGAGTGTGTAGGGATTGTTGATGTGTGTGCCTGACTCTCCCGGCGGATCAGGATCAGTTAACTGTCTTAGGACAAAACAACACGATCTTCTTCAGAGTCGAGTCCCTCGACTCGAACCCGGAACATATGCTGGCGTAATTCGACTCAGGCCACAGAGGACTTACAGGAGTGGAATTCCAGTGAATTTAAATGATGTACCCAACGCGTCCGTCAGGATTTTTTATCGCGCCTGTTAGCACGGATTCTTACTAGCAGAGTGCAGTCGTGTGCGATACCAGGCCATCAGATAATATCTGTAAGTCTTATCTTTATGTCACAGACACAGCATCCGAAGTTTTATCACCGCGGAGGTGTTTCAGGTGGCCAAGGAGGACGTTTCTCACTTAGCGTTAATCAGGGCAGAGTTGCCGAAAAGTTTTGCATGCTGATCCGAAGGATCACACTCGAAGAATTCATAGGGTGCGCGAACAACACTCCCTATAGGAGTAGCCCCCGAGTGTCTGTTCGAGTCGTAGACTCGAGCAGAGACTTTAATGTTGGAGATATGCCCTAGAGGCAATAATAAATGTAGTTATTATTATATCTTTGTGTTTATGATAAATGTTTACATTCATGCTATAATAGTATTAACAAGGAAACATTAATACTTGTGTGATTTGTAAACTAAAATAGAGTCCCTAGTAAAGCCTCTTTATAATACTAGCTTGTTGGTTAATAAATGATTGTGGTTTCCCTATCATGAACATTGAGATGTTATTAACAACAAGATCATATCGTTAGGAGAATGATATGGTGGACATACTCCTATAGATAAGCGTAGCATAAAGATCAAGTCATTTTAATAGTTCAATTGCTATACGCTTTCTGATACATAGTAACCTAATTCCTTCGACCATGAGATCATGCATATCACCTTCACCGGAAGGATGCTTTGATGACATCAAACACCACACCGTAACTGGGTGGCTATAAAGGTGGCATTGAGTGTTCGGAAAGTATTGGTTGAGACACATGGATCAAGAGTGGGATTTGTCCATCCATATGACGGATAGATATACTCTGGGCCCTCTCGGTGGAATGTCATCCAATTAGCTTGCAAGCATGTGACTGGCTCACAAGGAATCACATATCACGGGAACGAGAAAAGAGTACTTATCGGTAACGAGGTTGAACTAGGTATGCAGAGATACCGACGATCATAACCTCGGATAAGTAAACTATCGTGAGACAAAGGGAAATTGGTATCGTATGTAAGTGGTTCATTCGATCGCAAAGTAATCGTAGAAATATGTGGGAGCCATATGAATTTCTAGATTCCTCTATTGGTTATTGTTCGGAGAAGTGTCTCGATCATGTCCGCATAATTCAAGAACCGTAGGGAGACACACTTAAGGATTCAACGTTGTTTGAGTAGTTATGGAATGATGAGAAAGATACCGAATATTGTTCGGAGTCTCGGATGGGATCCGGGATATCACGAGGAGATCCGGAATGGTCCGGAGAATAAGATTCATATAAGGAAAGTCCTATTTCAGAGTTGGAGAATGGTTCCGGTGTTTTCATCGGGAATGTTCTAGAAGGTTCCGGAATGTCCGGCACTCCGGAGGGGAAGGGTACATGAATGTGTCATACCAAGTTGGAATGATTGCATCATGTACTAGGTGTCATCGCTGAACAAAATAAAGGGTTTAATCAAATCCTAGTTTGAAAAGTCAAACGCCAATTTGAAAAGTCAAACGGCTATTTTGGGAAGTGGAGGGGAAGGTGGAAACCGAGTTGGGGAGGAGTTCCTCCCCTCCACCGCCGGCCCCCTTGGGAAACCGAGTTGGGGAGTGACTCCCCTCCTCTGGCGCGCCCCCTCCACCTATATAAGGAGGGGCAGGGCTGCCCCTCCTAGTACCCAACACCTCCACCCGCAAACCCTAGCCCTAGCCGCCGGCCCCTCCTGCAGCCGCCGCCGCCCTAGGGCAAGCCGCTGCCGCCTAGCTAACCCTAGCCGCCGGCCAAGCCTTCTCCTTGGTGTGTCTAAACCTAGATCACCGAGGAGCTCTCTCATAGTCCACCATACTCGCTCCGGCTTAAGGCGAAGCCCTGCGAGATCTCCCCTCTACTTCCGGTACCACGCCGTTGTGCTGCCAGAATCGCGAGGAGAGTGCTACAACCTCCGCTGCCTGCTGGAACAAGGGAGAGGAAGGTCTTCGTCGAGTACCGAACGTGTGACCGACTACGGGAGCGCTGCCGGAACGCAGCGCCGGAAGGATCGTCTACGCGATCTTGAGATCGGGAAGAGTACGACTACATCACCCACGAGAATCCGCTCTCGTTAAACACTTTGGAATCTTCGAGGGTGAGTTATTCCATCGACTTGTTGCTACAATCTAGTAGATAGATCTTGGCTTGTTTGTTTGTATGCGGTAGAAAATTTTTGTTTTCCATGCTACGAAACCCTACAGTGGTATAAGAGCCGTGTCTATATGTAGATCTGTTGCACGAGTAGAACACAATGGTCATTGTGGGCGTTGATGTTTTTATTGTCGATTGCTTCTTGTGTACTTTGCATCTTGTGGGATGTTGGGATGAAGCGGCCCGGGCTAACCTTACATGACATCGTTCATGAGACCTGCTTCACGCTTGACATGCAACTTGTATTGCATAAGTGGCTTTGCGGGTGCCTGTTTCTCCCAGCATAGTTAAGATTCAATTTACAACGGGTGATTGACAATACTAGTATCAATGTTGTGGTTCTTGTTCGTAAGTTAGAACGACACTTATTGAAAGACCCAAACCACGTAAAACATGCAAAGAAAGTAGAGGCGTCTAACTTTGTTTTGCAGGGGTGTGATGTGATGTGATATGGCCATGATTGTGATTATATTTGATGTATGCAATGTTCCTTATTGTAAGTTGGCAACCGGCAGGAGCCATATGGTTGTCTTTAATTTTGTTAAGACCCGCGTGTCTATTCAAAGTAGTTGTAATAGTTGAAGCCGGTGGACGACAACCATGGAGAAGCGTCATTGACCTTGATGCAATGCCGGTGATGATGGAGATCATGTTCGTGCTTGAAGACGGAGATCGGAAGCACAAAGAAGAAAGGCCATATCATATAACATATTATGAATTGCATGTGATGTTAATCCCTTATGCATCTTGTATTGCTTAGTTAACAACGGTAGCATTATAAGATGATCCCTCATGCACATGAATTTCAAGTCATAAAGTGTTCACCCTTAGTTAGCACCGTTGCTAAAGCTTGTTGTTTCGAAGCACCACGTGATGATCGGGTGTGTTAGATTCTGCAAGTGTATACAACGTGAGCAAGACAGATTTGCTCATGCGGAAACTAAGGTTTGATCTTGACGAGCCTAGCATGTACATACATGGTCTCGGAACACGGATCACCGAAAGGTAAAGCATGAATCATATAGTAGATATGATGAACATGTCGATTGTTCGCCATTGAAACTATATCAACTCTCGTGATGATCGGTGTTGATGTGGTGGATTTGGTTCATGTGATCACTAAAACAATGTGAGGGATATTTTTTTGAGTGGGAGTTTACCTAGATTAATTTAACTATTAATTAGAACTCAATTTGTCATAAACTTAGTCTAAACTATTGCAAATATGTTGTAGATCAATGGCGGCCCCTACCATCAATTTTAATGCGTTCCCAGAGAAAGAAAAGTTGGAAAACAATGGAAGCAACTTCGCGGATTGGTTCCGCAATTTGAGGATTGTCCTCACAGCTGGTAATTTGACCTATGTGCTGGATGCACCGCTAGGTTACCCACCTGCAGCTACTGCTACCGATGAAGTAAAGAATGTTTACCTCGCTCGGAAGACTCAGTACTCCACAGTTCAGTGTGCTATCTTGTATGGTTTAGAATCGGAGCTTCAGAAAGGGTTTGAGAATTCAGACCCACATGATATTGTCCGTGATCTCAAATTGATCTTTGAGACTCACGCGGCGATTGAGAGCTATGAGGCTTCTGAAAAGTTCTTTAACTGCAAGATGGAAGAGGGCAGCTCCGTCAGTGAGCATGTGCTTAAGATGTCTGGGCACGCAAACAAACTTCAAAGCTTGGGTATAGTGATTCCTAATGCTTTGGGGATTTACCGTGTCCTCCAATCACTACCACCAAGTTACAAGAACTTTGTGATGAACTACAATATGCAAAACATGAACAAGCAGTTGCCAGAACTCTTTGCCATGTTGAAATCTGCAGAAGTGGAGATCAAGAAAGAGCACCAAGTGTTGATGGTCAATAAGACCACCAAATTCAAGAAAGGCAAGTCTAAGCAAAAGGGACACTTCAAGAAGGGTGGTAAGAAAGTTACCGCGCCGAGGAAGAAGACCAAGGCTGGACCTAAGCCTGATACTGAGTGCTTTTACTGCAAGGGAGAAGGTCACTGGAAGCGGAATTGCCCAAAGTACTTGGCGGATTTGAAGAACGACAACATAAAGAAGAAAGGTATATCCGATATACATGTTATTGTTGTGTATCTCACTAGTACTCGTAGTAGTGCCTGGGTATTTGATACTGGTTCGGTTGCTCATATTTGTAACTCGAAACAGGTACTGCAGAATAAACGGAAGCTAGCGAAGAACGAGGTGACGATGCGCGTGGGAAACGGATCAAAGGTTGATGTGATCGTGGTCGGCACGCTACCCCTTCATCTACCATCGGGATTAGTTTTATACTTAAATAATTGTTATTTGGTGCCTGGGTTAAGCATGAACATTATATCGGGATCTTGTTTATTGCGAGACGGTTACTTGTTTAAGTCCGAGAATAATGGTTGTTCGATTTATATGAGTAATATGTTTTATGCACATGCACCTTTGATAGATGGTCTATTATTATTGAATCTCGATAGTGGAAATACACATATTAATAACATTGAGGCTAAACGTTTGAAATCGAGCGATAACTCGACCTATATGTGGCACTGTCGTCTTGGTCACATTGGAGTGAAGCGTATGAAGAAACTCCATTCTGATGGACTTCTTGAATCACTTGATTTCGAATCACTTGAAAGATGCGAAGCATGTCTGATGGGAAAAATGACTAAGACTCCATTTTCTGGTATGATGGAGCGAGATACGGACTTATTGGAAATCATACATACCGATGTGTGTGGTCCAATGAGTGTAGCATCGCGCGGTGGTTATCATTATGTTCTTACCTTCACGGATGACTTGAGTAGATATGGGTATATCTATTTCATGAAACATAAGTCCGAAACTTTCGAGAAGTTTAAGGAATTTCAAAGTGAGGTAGAGAATCAACGTAACAAGAAGATTAAGTTTCTACGTTCTGATCGTGGAGGTGAATATCTAAGTTACGAGTTTGGCGAGCATTTGAAGAAATGCGGAATACTTTCACAATTGACACCACCGGAAACACCACAGCGTAATGGTGTGTCCGAACGTCGTAATCGAACTCTCTTAGATATGGTTTGTTCTATGATGTCACTTACAGATTTACCGCTATCATTTTGGGGTTATGCATTAGAAACAGCCGCATTCACTTTAAATACGGCACCATCTAAATCCGTTGAAACGACACCGTATGAATTATGGTTTGGGAAGAAACCTAGATTGTCGTTCCTTAAAGTTTGGGGATGCAAAGCCTATGTAAAGAAGTTACAGCCGGACAAGCTTGAACCCAAAGCGAAAAAATGCGTCTTCATAGGATACCCGAAGGAAACTATTGGGTATACCTTCTATCATATATCCGAAGGCAAAATCTTCGTTGCCAAGAATGGATCCTTTCTAGAGAAGGAATTTCTCTCGAAAGAAGTGACTGGAAGGAAAGTAGAACTCGACGAGGTTGTCGAACCTTCTCTCAAAATTGCGAGTAGCGCAGCACCGGAAGTAGTTCATGTGACGCCTGCACCAATAAGAGAGGAAGCTAATGATGATGATCATGAAACTTCGTTTGTAGTTGCTACAGAGCCTCGCAGGTCAATGAGAACTCGTACCACTCCTGATTGGTATGATCCCGTTATGAGTGTCATGTTGGTGGACAACACCGATGATCCTACGACATATGAGGAAGCGATGATGAGCCCAGATTCCAATAAATGGCAAGAATCCATGAAATCCGAGATTGGATCCATGTATGAAAACCAAGTATGGACTTTGGTGGACTTACCGGATGGCCGGAAGGCTGTCGAGAACAAATGGATTTTCAAGAAGAAAACATATGCTGATGGTAATGTTACTGTCTATAAAGCTCGACTTGTCGCAAAAGGGTTTCGACAAATTCAAGGAGTTGACTACGATGAGACTTTCTCACCAGTAGCGAAGTTAAAGTCTGTGAGGATTATGTTAGCAATCGCTACATATTATGATTATGAGATATGGCAGATGGATGTCAAAACAGCATTCCTCAATGGAGACATTGATGAAGAGTTGTATATGATGTAACCCAATGGTTTTGTCGATCCTAAAGATGCTAACAAGGTATGCAAACTTCAACGGTCCATCTATGGATTGAAGCAAGCATCCCGAAGTTGGAATCAACGTTTTGATAAGGTGATCAAAAGTTTTGGTTTTATACAAACTTATGGAGAAACCTGTATTTACAAGAAAGTGAGTGGGAGCTCTGTAGCATTCTTAATACTATATGTAGATGACATATTGTTGATTGGGAATGATGTAGACCTTCTTAATAGTGTCAAGGAATATTTGAATAATAGTTTTTCAATGAAGGATCTTGGCGAAGCAGCATACATATTAGGCATAAATATTTATAGAGATAGATCGAGATGCCTAATATCATTGTCACAAAGTACATATTTGGACAAAGTTCTAAAGAGGTTTGGAATGGAAGATAGAAAGAAAGGGTTCTTGCCCATGTTGCCCAATACGACCTTGAGTAAAACTCAAAGTCCGACAACGGCAGAAGATAGAGAAAGGATGAGTAAGACTCCCTATGCCTCAGCCATAGGATCTCTAATGTATGCCATGCTATGTACTCGACCTGACATTGCTTATGCTGTTAGTTTAACTAGCAGATATCAAAGTGATCCAGGAGTGGATCATTGGACAGCGGTCAAAAACATCCTTAAGTACTTGAGAAGAACTAAGGATATGGTTCTTTCTTATGGAGGTGATGAACTGCTCGTTGTTAATGGTTACACCGATGCTAGTTGGAACACCGATCCGGATGATTCTAAATCACAATCTGGATACGTATTTACTTTGAATGGTGCAGCAGTTAGCTGGAGGAGTGCAAAGCAAAGCGTTGTGGCGAGATCTTCAACTGAATCGGAATACATGGCTGCTTCGGAGGCTTCACAAGAAGCGATATGGATGAAAGAGTTCATTACAGAGCTGGGTGTGGTTCCTAGTGCGCTGGACCCAATGTCTATCTACTGTGATAACATGGGAGCCATAGCCAATGCGCAAGAACCAAAGTCACACAAGAAGCTGAAGCACATCAAGCTACGTTTTCACGCTATTCGAGAACATGTCCAAGATGGGGACATAAAGATTTGCAAAGTACACACAGATCTAAATGTGGCGGATCCGTTGACTAAACCTCTCCCGAGGGCAAAACATGACCAGCACCAAACTGCCATGGGTGTTCGGTATATTACCATGTAATCTAGATTAGATGACTCTAGTGCAAGTGGGAGACTGTTGGAGATATGCCCTAGAGGCAATAATAAATATAGTTATTATTATATCTTTGTGTTTATGATAAATGTTTATATTCATGCTATAATAGTATTAACAAGGAAACATTAATACTTGTGTGATTTGTAAACTTAAATTGAAGTCCCTAGTAAAGCCTCTATATAATACTAGCTTGTTGGTTAATAAATGATTGTGGTTTCCCTATCATGAACATTGAGATGTTATTAACAACAAGATCATATCGTTAGGAGAATGATATGGTGGACATACTCCTATAGATAAGCGTAGCATAAAGATCAAGTCATTTTAATAGTTCAATTGCTATATGCTTTCTGATACATAGTAACCTAATTCCTTCGACCATGAGATCATGCATATCACCTTTACCGGATGGATGCTTTGATGACATCAAACACCACACCGTAACTGGGTGGCTATAAAGGTGGCATTGAGTGTTCGGAAAGTATTGGTTGAGACACATGGATCAAGAGTGGGATTTGTCCATCCATATGACGGATAGATATACTGTGGGCCCTCTCGGTGAAATGTCATCCAATTAGCTTGCAAGCATGTGACTGGCTCACAAGGGATCACATATCATGGGAACGAGAAAAGAGTACTTATCGGTAACGAGGTTGAACTAGGTATGCAGAGATACCGACGATCATAACCTCGGATAGGTAAACTATCATGAGACAAAGGGAAATTGGTATCGTATGTAAGTGGTTCATTCGATCGCAAAGTAATCGTAGAAATATGTGGGAGCCATATGAATTTCCAGATTCCTCTATTGGTTATTGTTCGGAGAAGTGTCTCGATCATGTCCGCATAATTCACGAACCATAGGGAGACACACTTAAGGATTCGACGTTGTTTGAGTAGTTATGGAATGATGAGAAAGAGACCGAATGTTGTTCGGAGTCTCGGATGGGATCCGGGATATCACGAGGAGATCCGGAATGGTCCGGAGAATAAGATTCATATAAGGAACGTCCTGTTTCGGAGTTGGGGAATGATTTCGGTGTTTTCATCGGGAATGTTCTAGAAGGTTCCGGAATGTCCGGCACTCCGGGGTGAAGGGTACATGAATTTATTATATCAAGTTGGTATGATTGCATCATGTACTAGGTGTCATCGCTGAACAAAATAAAGGGTTTAATCAAATCCTAGTTTGAAAAAGTCAAACGGCAATTTGAAAGTCAAACGGCTATTTTTGGGAAGTGGAGAGGGAGGTGGAAACCGAGTTGGGGAGGAGTTCCTCCCCTCCACCGCCGGCCCACCTCCAAGCCGAGTTGGGGAGGGACTCCCCTTCCCTTGGCCGGCCCCTCCACCTATAAAAGGAGGGGCAGGGCTCCCCTCCTAGACACCCAACACCTCCACCTCTAAACCCTAGCCGCCGGCGCCGCCACCTGCTGCTGCCGCCGCCGCCCTAGGGCAACCCGCCGCCGCCGCCTAGCAACCCTAGCCGCCGGCCAAGCCTCCTCCTCGGCGTGTCTAAACCCTAGATTGTCGAGGGACTCTCTCATACTCCACCATACTCGCTCCGGCTTAAGGCGAAGCCCTGCGAGATCTCCCCTCTACTTCAGGTACCACGCCATTGTGCTGCCGAAATCACGAGGAGAGTGCTACAACCTCCGCTGCCTGCTGGAACAAGGCAGAGGAAGGTCTTCGTCGAGTACCGAACGTGTGACCGACTGCGGGAGCGCTGCCGGAACGCAGCGCCGGAAGGATCGTCTACGCGATCTTGAGACCGGGAAGAGTACGACTACATCACCCACGAGAATCCGCTCTCGTTAAACACTTTGGAATCTTCGAGGGTGAGTTATTCCATCGACTCGTTGCTACAATCTAGTAGATAGATCTTGGCTTGTTTGTATGCGATAGAAATTTTTTGTTTTCCATGCTACGAAACCCTACATTTCTCATGTATTAGATGGCATGTTTGGATCTGATTGCAAAAACATTCAAAAGTGGATAATCAACTTAACAAACATGATAAGCAATTTCGGATAAACCGGGAAGCAATTTAGTCTCAAGTGACTAATCAACTTAATTAAATGAGATAAGCAACTTGGAATAAAGTGGGGAGAAACTTAAGCTAAAGTGGCTAACAAATTTAATGAAAGAAGACAAGAGACTTTAGTTAAACTAGAAAAGAACTTAAGCTAAAGTCATCAATCAACTTAATGAAACATGATAAACAACTTAGGAGAAAGTGTAAAGCAACTTAAACACGAGTGTATAATCAACTTAATGAAACTTAGCTATGTTGAACAAACAACTTAATGAAATCAGCGTACAACTTAGCTTGTTTGTTTGTATGCGGTAGAAATTTTTTGTTTTCCATGCTACGAAACCCTACAGATATGCCCTAAAGGGTTATGCGCTAGAGGCAATAATAAATGTAGTTATTATTATATCTTTGTGTTTATGATAAATGTTTACATTCATGCTATAATAGTATTAACAAGGAAACATTAATACTTGTGTGATTTGTAAACTAAAATAGAGTCCCTAGTAAAGCCTCTTTATAATACTAGCTTGTTGGTTAATAAATGATTGTGGTTTCCCTATCATGAACATTGAGATGTTATTAACAACAAGATCATATCGTTAGGAGAATGATATGGTGGACATACTCCTATAGATAAGCATAGCATAAAGATCAAGTCATTTTAATAGTTCAATTGCTATATGCTTTCTGATACATAGTAACCTAATTCCTTCGACCATGAGATCATGCATATCACCTTCACCGAAAGGATGCTTTGATGACATCAAACACCACACCATAACTGGGTGGCTATAAAGGTGGCATTGAGTGTTCGGAAAGTATTGGTTGAGACACATGTATCAAGAGTGGGATTTGTCCATCCATATGACGGATAGATATACTCTGGGCCCTCTCGGTGGAATGTCATCCAATTAGCTTGCAAGCATGTGACTGGCTCACACGGGATCACATATCACGGGAACGAGAAAAGAGTACTTATCGGTAACGATGTTGAACTAGGTATGCAGAGATACCGACGATCGTAACCTCGGATAAGTAAACTATCGTGAGACAAAGGGAAATTGGTATCGTATGTAAGTGGTTCATTCGATCGCAAAGTACTCGTAGAAATATGTGGGAGCCATATGAATTTCTAGATTCCTCAATTGGTTATTGTTCGGAGAAGTGTCTCGATCATGTCCGCATAATTCACGAACCATAGGGAGACACACTTAAGGATTCGACGTTGTTTGAGTAGTTATGGAATGATGAGAAAGAGACCGAATGTTGTTCGGAGTCTCGGATGGGATCCGGGATATCACGAGGAGATCCGGAATGGTCCGGAGAATAAGATTCATATAAGGAAAGTCCTATTTCGGAGTTGGAGAATGGTTCCGGTGTTTTCATCGGGAATGTTCTAGAAGGTTCCGGAATGTCTGACACTCCGGAGGGGAAGGGTACATGAATGTGTCATACCAAGTTGGAATGATTGCATCATGTACTAGGTGTCATCGCTGAACAAAATAAAGGGTTTAATCAAATCCTAGTTTGAAAAGTCAAACGCCAATTTGAAAAGTCAAACGGCTATTTTGGGAAGTGGAGGGGAAGGTGGAAACCGAGTTGGGGAGGAGTTCCTCCCCTCCACCACCGGCCCCCTTGGGAAACCGAGTTGGGGAGGGACTCCCCTCCCCTGGCGCGCCCCCTCCACCTATATAAGGAGGGGAAGGGCTGCCCCTCCTAGTACCCAACACCTCCACCCGCAAACCCTAGCCCTAGCCGTCGGCCCCTCCTGCAGCCGCCGCCGCCTAGCTAACCCTAGCCACCGGCCAAGCCTCCTCCTTGGCGTGTCTAAACCCTAGATCGTCGAGGGACTCTCTCATACTCCACCATACTCTCTCCGGCTTAAGGCGAAGCCCTGCGAGATCTCCCCTCTACTTCCGGTACCACGCCATTGTGCTGCCGGAATCACGAGGAGAGTGCTACAACCTCCGCTGCCTGCTGGAACAAGGGAGAGGAAGGTCTTCGTCGAGTACCGAACGTGTGACCGACTGCGGGAGCGCTGCCAGAACGCAGCGCCGGAAGGATCGTCTACGCGATCTTGAGATCGGGAAGAGTACGACTACATCACCCACGAGAATCCGCTCTCGTTAAAAACTTTGGAATCTTCGAGGGTGAGTTATTCCATCGACTCGTTGCTACAATCTAGTAGATATATCATGGCTTGTTTGTTTGTATGCGGTAGAATTTTTTTGTTTTACATGCTACGAAACCCTACAGTGGTATAAGAGCCGTGTCTATATGTAGATCTGTTGCACGAGTAGAACACAATGGTCATTGTGGGCGTTGATCTTTTATTGTCGATTGCTTCTTGTGTACTTTGCATCTTGCGGGATGTTGGGATGAAGCGGCCCGGGCTAACCTTACATGAAATCGTTCATGAGACTTGCTCCACGCTTGACATGCAACTTGTATTGCATAAGTGGCTTTGCGGGTGCCTGTTTCTCCTAGCATAGTTAAGATCCAATTTACAACGGGTGATTAACAATACTAGTATCAATGTTGTGGTTCATGTTCGTAAGTTAGAACGACACTTATTGAAAGCCCCAAACCACGTAAAACATGCAAATAAATTAGAGGCGTCTAACTTTGTTTTGCAGGGGTGTGCAGTGATGTGATATGGCCATGATTGTGATTATATTTGATGTATGCAATGTTCCTTATTGTAAGTTGGCAACCGGCAGGAGCCATATGGTTGTCTTTAATTTATGTTAAGACCCGCGTGTCTATTCAAAGTAGTTGTAATAGTTGAAGCCGGTGGACGACAACCATGAAGAAGCGTCATTGACCTTGATGCAATGCCAGTGATGATGGAGATCATGTTCATGCCTGAAGATGGAGATCGGAAGCACAAAGAAGAAAGGCCATATCATATCACATATTATGAATTGCATGTGATGTTAATCCTTTATGCCTCTTGTATTTCTTAGTAGACGACGGTAGCATTATAAGATGATCCCTCATGCACATGAATTTCAAGTCATAAAGTGTTCACCCTTAGTTAGCACCGTTGCTAAAGCTTGTTGTTTCGAAGCACCACGTGATGATCGGGTGTGTTAGATTCCGCAAGTGTATACAACGTGAGCAAGCCAGATTTGCTCATGCGGAAACTCAGGTTTGATCTTGACGATCCTAGCATGTACAGACATGGTCTCGGAACACGGATCACCAAAAGGTAAAGCATGAATCATATAGTAGATATGATGAACATGTCGATTGTTCGCCATTGAAACTATATCAACTCTCGTGATGATCGGTGTTGATGTGGTGGATTTGGTTCATGTGATCACTAAAACAATGTGAGGGATATTGTTTTGAGTGGGAGTTCACCTAGATTAATTTTACTATTAATTTGAACTCAATTTGTCATAAACTTAGTCTAAACTATTGCAAATATGTTGTAGATCAATGGCAGCCCCTACCATCAATTTTAATGCGTTCCTAGAGAAAGAAAAGTTGAAAAACAATGGAAGAAACTTCGCGGATTGGTTCCGCAATTTGAGGATTGTCCTCACAGCTGGTAATTTGACCTATGTGCTGGATGCACCGTTGGGTGACCCGCCTGCAGCTGATGCTGCCGACGAATTAAAGAATGTTTACCTCGCTCGGAAGACTCAGTACTCCACAGTTTAGTGTGATATCTTGTATGGTTTAGAATCGGAGCTTCAGAAAAGGTTTTAGAATTCAGACCCACATGATATTGTCCGTGATCTCAAATTGATTTTTGAGACCCATGCGGCAATTGAGAGCTATGAGGCCTCTGAAAAGTTCTTTAACTGCAAGATGGAAGAGGGCAGCTCCGTCAGTGAGCATGTTCTTAAGATGTCTGGGCATGCAAACAAACTTCAAAGCTTGGGTATAGTGATTCCTAATGCTTTGGGGATTTACCGTGTCCTCCAATCACTACCACCAAGTTACAAGAACTTTGTGATGAACTACAATATGCAAAACATGAACAAGCAGTTGCCAGAACTGTTTGCTATGTTGAAATCTGCAGAAGTGGAGATCAAGAAAGAGCACCAAGTGTTGATGGTCAATAAGACCACCAAATTCAAGAAAGGCAAGTCTAAGCAATAGGGACACTTCAAGAAGGGTGGTAAGAAAGTTACCGCGCCGACGAAGAAGACCAGGGCTAGACCTAAGCCTGATACTGAGTGCTTTTACTGCAAGGGAGAAGGTCACTGGAAGCGAAATTGCCCAAAGTACTTGGCGGATTTGAAGAACGGCAACATCAAGAATAAAGGTATATCCGATATACATGTTATTGATGTGTATCTCACTAGTACTCGTAGTAGTGCCTGGGTATTTGATACTGGTTCGGTTGCTCATATTTGTAACTCGAAACAGGTGCTGCAGAATAAACGGAAGCTAGCGAAGAACGAGGTGACGATGCGCGTGGGAAACGGATCAAAGGTTGATGTGATCGCGGTCGGCATCCTACCCCTTCATCTACCATCGGGATTAGTTTTATACTTAAATAATTGTTATTTGGTGCCTGCGTTAAGCATGAACATTATATCGGGATCTTGTTTATTGCGAGACGGTTACTTGTTTAAGTCCGAGAATAATGGTTGTTCGATTTATATGAGTAATATGTTTTATGCACATGCACCTTTGATAGATGGTCTATTCTTATTGAATCTCGATAGTGGAAATACACATATTAATAACATTGAGGCTAAACGTTTGAAATCGAGCGATATCTCGACCTATATGTGGCACTGTCGTCTTGGTCACATTGGAGTGAAGCGTATGAAGAAACTCCATTCCGATGGACTTCTTGAATCACTTGATTTCGAATCACTTGAAAGATGTGAAGCATGTCTGATGGGAAAAATGACTAAGACTCCATTTTCTGGTATGATGGAGCGAGATACGGACTTATTGGAAATCATACATACCGATGTGTGTGGTCCAATGAGTGTAGCATCGCGCGGTGGTTATCATTATGTTCTTACCTTCACGGATGACTTGAGTAGATATGGGTATATCTATTTCATGAAACATAAGTCCGAAACTTTCGAGAAGTTTAAGGAATTTCAAAGTGAGGTAGAGAATCAACGTAACAAGAAGATTAAGTTTCTACGTTCTGATCGTGGAGGTGAATATCTAAGTTACGAGTTTGGCGAGCATTTGAAGAAATGCGGAATACTTTCACAATTGACACCGCCGGAAACACCACAGCGTAATGGTGTGTCCGAACGTCGTAATCGAACTCTCTTAGATATGGTTCGTTCTATGATGTCACTTACAGATTTACCGCTATCATTTTGGGGTTATGCATTAGAAACAGCCGCATTCACTTTAAATACGGCACCATCTAAATCCGTTGAAACGACACCGTATGAATTATGGTTTGGGAAGAAACCTAGATTGTCGTTCCTTAAAGTTTGGGGATGCAAAGCCTATGTAAAGAAGTTACAGGCGGACAAGCTTGAACCCAAAGCGGAAAAATGCGTCTTCATAGGATACCCGAAGGAAACTATTGGGTATACCTTCTATCATAGATCCGAAGGCAAAATCTTTGTTGCTAAGAATGGATCCTTTCTAGAGAAGGAATTTCTCTCGAAAGAAGTGACTGGAAGGAAAGTAGAACTCGACGAGGTTGTCGAACCTTCTCTCAAAATTGCGAGTAGCGCAGCACCGGAAGAAGTTCCTGTGGTGCCTACACCAATAAGAGAGGAAGCTAATGAGGATGATCATGAAACTTCGGTTGTAGTTGCTACAGAGCCTCGCAGGTCAACGAGAACTCGTACCACTCCTGATTGGTATGATCCCGTTATGAGTGTCATGTTCGTGGACAACACCGATGACCCTGCGACTAATGAGGAAGCGATGATGAGCCCATATTCCAATAAATGGCAAGAAGCCATGAAATCCGAGATTGGATCTATGTACGAAAACCAAGTATGGACTTTGGTAGACTTACCGGATGGCCGGAAGGCTGTCGAGAACAAATGGATTTCAAGAAGAAAACATATGCTGATGGTAATGTAACTGTCTATAAGGCTCGACTTGTCGCAAAGGGGTTTCGACAAATTCAAGGAGTTGACTACGATGAGACTTTCTCACCTGTAGCGAAGCTAAAGTCTGTGAGGATTATGTTAGCAATCGCTACATATTATGATTATGAGATATGGCAGATGGATGTCAAAACAGCATTCCTCAATGGAGACATTGATGAAGAGTTGTATATGATGTAACCCAATGGTTTTGTCGATCCTAAAGATGCTAACAAGGTATGCAAACTTCAACGGTCCATCTATGGATTGAAGCAAGCATCCCGAAGTTGGAATCAACGTTTTGATAAGGTGATCAAAAGTTTTGGTTTTATACAAACTTATGGAGAAGCCTGTATTTACAAGAAAGTGAGTGGGAGCTCTGTAGCATTCTTAATACTATATGTAGATGACATATTGTTGATTGGGAATGATGTAGACCTTCTTAATAGTGTCAAGGAATATTTGAATAATAGTTTTTCAATGAAGGATCTTGGCGAAGCAGCTTACATATTGGGCATAAAGATTTATAGAGATAGATCGAGACGCCTAATATCATTGTCACAAAGTACATATTTGGACAAAGTTCTAAAGAGGTTTGGAATGGAAGATAGCAAGAAAGGGTTTTTGCCCATGTTGCCCAATACGACCTTGAGTAAAAATCAAAGTCCGACAACGGCAGACGATAGAGAAAGGATGAGTAAGACTCCCTATGCCTCAGCCATAGGATCTCTAATGTATGCCATGCTATGTACTCGACCTGACATTGCTTATGCTGTTAGTTTAACTAGCAGATATCAAAGTGATCCAGGAGTGGATCATTGGACAACGGTCAAAAACATCCTTAAGTACTTGAGAAGAACTAAGGATATGGTTCTTTCTTATGGAGGTGATGAACAGCTCGCTGTTAATGGTTACACCGATGCTAGTTGGAACACCGATCCGGATGATTCTAAATCACAATCTGGATACGTATTTACTTTGAATGGTGCAGCAGTTAGCTGGAGGAGTGCAAAGCAAAGCGTTGTGGCGAGATCTTCAACTGAATCGGAATACATGGCTGCTTCGGAGGCTTCACAAGAAGCGATATGGATGAAAGAGTTCATTACAGAGCTGAGTGTGGTTCCTAGTGCGCTGGACCCAATGTCTATCTACTGTGATAACATGGGAGCCATAGCCAATGCGCAAGAACCAAGGTCACACAAGAAGCTGAAGCACATCAAGCTACGTTTTCACGCTATTCGAGAACATGTCCAAGATGGGGACATAAAGATTTGCAAAGTACACACAGATCTAAATGTGGCGGATCCGTTGACTAAACCTCTCCCGAGGGCAAAACATGACCAGCACCAAACTGCCATGGGTGTTCGGTATATTACCATGTAATCTAGATTAGATGACTCTAGTGCAAGTGGGAGACTGTTGGAGATATGCCCTAGAGCCAATAATAAATGTAGTTATTATTATATCTTTGTGTTTATGATAAATGTTTATATTCATGCTATAATAGTATTAACAAGGAAACATTAATACTTGTGTGATTTGTAAACTTAAATTGAAGTCCCTAGTAAAGCCTCTATATAATACAAGCTTGTTGGTTAATAAATGATTGTGGTTTCCCTATCATGAACATTGAGATGTTATTAACAACAAGATCATATCGTTAGGAGAATGATATGGTGGACATACTCCTATAGATAAGCGTAGCATAAAGATCAAGTCATTTTAATAGTTCAATTGCTATATGCTTTCTGATACATAGTAACCTAATTCCTTCGACCATGAGATCATGCATATCACCTTTACCGGATGAATGCTTTGATGACATCAAACACCACACCGTAACTGGGTGGCTATAAAGGTGGCATTGAGTGTTCGGAAAGTATTGGTTGAGACACATGGATCAAGAGTGGGATTTGTCCATCCATATGACGGATAGATATACTTTGGGCCCTCTCGGTGAAATGTCATCCAATTAGCTTGCAAGCATGTGACTGGCTCACAAGGGATCACATATCACGGGAACGAGAAAAGAGTACTTATCGGTAACGAGGTTGAACTAGGTATGCAGAGATACCGACGATCATAACCTCGGATAAGTAAACTATCGTGAGACAAAGGGAAATTGGTATTGTATGTAAGTGGTTCATTCGATCGCAAAGTAATCGTAGAAATATGTGGGAGCCATATGAATTTCCAGATTCCTCTATTGGTTATTGTTCGGAGAAGTGTCTCGATCATGTCCGCATAATTCACGAACCATAGGGAGACACACTTAAGGATTCGACGTTGTTTGAGTAGTTATGGAATGATGAGAAAGAGACCGAATGTTGTTCGGAGTCTCGGATGGGATCCGGGATATCACGAGGAGATCCGGAATGGTCCGGAGAATAAGATTCATATAAGGAAAGTCCTGTTTCGGAGTTGGGGAATGATTGGGTGTTTTCATCGGGAATGTTCTAGAAGGTTCCGGAATGTCCGACACTCCGGGGGGAAGGGTACATGAATTTATTATATCAAGTTGGTATGATTGCATCATGTACTAGGTGTCATCGCTGAACAAAATAAAGGGTTTAATCAAATCCTAGTTTGAAAAAGTCAAACGGCAATTTGAAAGTCAAACGGTTATTTTTGGGAAGTGGAGAGGGAGGTGGAAACCGAGTTGGGGAGGAGTTCCTCCCCTCCACCGCCGGCCCACCTCCAAGCCGAGTTGGGGAGGGACTCCCCTCCCCTTGGCCGGCCCCTCCACCTATAAAAGGAGGGGCAGGGCTCCCCTCCTAGACACCCAACACCTCCACCTCTAAACCCTAGCCGCCGGCGCCGCCACCTGCTGCTGCCGCCGCCGCCCTAGGGCAACCCTAGCCGCCGCCCTAGGGCAACCCTAGCCGCCGCCTAGCAACCCTAGCCGCCGGCCAAGCCTCCTCCTCGGCGTGTCTAAACCCTAGATCATCGAGGGACTCTCTCATACTCCACCATACTCGCTCCGGCTTAAGGCGAAGCCCTGCGAGATCTCCCCTCTACTTCCGGTACCACGCCGTTGTGCTGCGAAATCACGAGGAGAGTGCTACAACCTCCGCTGCCTGCTGGAACAAGGGAGAGGAAGGTCTTCGTTGAGTACCGAACGTGTGACCGACTGCGGGAGCGCCGCCGGAACGCAGCGCCGGAAGGATCGTCTACGCGATCTTGAGATCGGGAAGAGTACGACTACATCACCCACGAGAATCCGCTCTCGTTAAACACTTTGGAATCTTCGAGGGTGAGTTATTCCATCGACTCGTTGCTACAATCTAGTAGATAGATCTTGGCTTGTTTGTTTGTATGCGGTAGAAATTTTTTGTTTTCCATGCTACGAAACCCTACATTTAATTCAGCCGTTGTTCAGCTTCAGGTCCGTAGGACACAAATTTTTTGGATGCTTGAATCCATCCTCCCTATGGGAGTAGCCCCCGAGTCCGTAGTGGAGTCTTAGACTCGACGTAGGACTCGAAGAAATAGTTCAGTGATGTAGTGTTTTGTTCATTTTTCGGGTACGTGGCCAACGCTCCTGATAGGAGTAGCCCCCGAGTACTTAGTCGAATTGTTGATTCGAGTGAGGAATCGAAGCGTGCCACTCGAAGATCTTCTGTGTGCGCGATCAGCGCTCCAGTTTGGAGTAGCCCCCGAGTGTCTGTCGGAGTCGTAGACTCGGGCAGAGACTCGAGTCTTGTATCGTGCAGTTGTATCTGAAAATCTCGTGGGCGTATCGCTGACCCGGAAGTACATCGGGTGCACGATCAGCGCTCCTGATAGGAGTAGCCCCCGAGTGTCTAGTCGAGTTGCAGAGTCGAGTGGAGACTCATGCGAGGAGAAACCACTGACCCGAAAGTGCATCGAGTCAGCGTCTCATGCATAAGGAGCAGGGATTCAACGTAGCGGAGTGATGCGGCAGTTTAGCCGGAAGGACTCGACGTTGCGGATAAAGTCGACGTTGTTTCTTCTGTCGGGTGCGCGGCCAGCGCCGCTTTTGTCGATGATTGATGTGGTCATCCGACGAATGCTTCGACTCGGGTCTTGGCGTCTGTTGACGTGACTGGCGCTGGTCGACTCCGTTGGAGGACCCAATAGAATAGCTCAGCGCATTTGACATCCTTGTAAGCTGCAGAAAAATATGACGAATTGTGAAGTACTTGTATCTTGTAAAGAATATTCGCCATTCGGCTTGTAAAGCAAGATTCTGGTGCCGATTGAGTCGACACTTTTGCACTGTATGCTAGGCCTTTTCGTTAGCCTGATTACCCTTAGTCTTAGTACCTTGCCGAGGCACTCGGAGTTTAAGGATTCGACGATCAGGCAGAATCAGCTACTCCGGCTGTCGCGTTCGAGGTGCTCGAGTGCGTGAAGCCGATGGCACATTAGGTTACTCGAAGAGGGCGCAGCCCTTGAGTGTTTCGAGTGCGAGTTAAAAAAAGAAATCAACTCCAAATAGAGGGAAACTTAGCTTTGTTGGTCGTCGTGGAGAAGTTGACGCGGTAGCGGGTCACGCGGCAGACGTAGTCGACGCGGCGGACCACGGTCATAGCAGCGACGGGTTCTTGGGGTCGATGGCGGCAGCAAGCTCCGCATCCGAAGATTGTCGCAATCGAAGACCACATTGGGTCGCCACGTCCGAAGGATGTATCGGGTCATCGCAAAAAAACCGCATTGGGTCGCCAATTTCGAGGGAGCCCCCGAGTCGTGGTCGCTAAAGCCGATGCGGGCAGTTGCGGCAATCGAAGACCGCGTCGGGTCACCGTATCCAAAAGATGCAACGGGTCACGCGGCCAAAGATCGCAGCACATCGTCGGGCGGAGTGAGCGTAGCCCCCGGGTGTATAGTCAACGCGGTTGATGTGTGGCGGTGGATCACGTTCAGCCATGATCGCTTCAGGCCTTGAAAACTCCGGTTGTTGGAGTGACTCCTCGCCGTGATGACAAGCTTCTAAAATTATCTTGAAGCGAGCCTTTGATCCAAGTATCACATGACGCAATTTGCTAATTTAAACTTTTTCAACAAGGCCGGCAAGATGCGCACACACGTATAAACGAGTTGATCAATCCTCTTTTCTTGGGAATCTGGCCCATGTGTGTGTATATGCAACAGCTTCATGGCCAGATAGATCCGTCTTGGACTAATATCGCGCTTGTAAACGATTGTGTCTCTTTTAGTCAGATCAAGTTCTCGATTGTCTTTTTTCTATAAAAAGAATCCGAACAACTCAGCCGCGACCCGCACGCAGAGTACCAGTACGAGTTGAATCGGGCTCGTTCTTCTGTGCCCAGTCGCTTCTACGTACGTCGGGTCGGGCTCTGATTGCCTTGGGACAGGGATGTAATTGATTTCTCGTGTGAGCTTCCCAAGTCGGCATCTGGAGGTGACGTACTAGACTGCTTCTTGAGATCACGATTCTTTGCTGGTGCCATCAAATTGTCTGCCGCGAAGTGAGGAAGATGAACGCGCTGGAGCGGATGAACTGGCCAGATATAATTTGGCTGCGGTTGATGACGACGGATCTGAAGTGGATCCCCTTGCTAGAAGTTGGCGAATCGTAGATTGTTTCGAATGAGACCGTCACGACCGCACAATCAGCGTCCCCGGTCCCCACGGACGGCGCCAATTGACGAGGTTTGTTCTCATCAATGCCCATTGTTATGGACTTGGGTTTTGGAGAAGATGGGGATGCTGGAGATCGTGAAACGGTTAGCAAACAAGCAACACGGGGACACAAGGTTTACCCAGGTTCAAGCCTTCGGAGGGAAAACCCTACTTCTGCTTGTCTGCTCTTGATTATGTCGGAACCGAAGGTTACAGGGGTGCGCAGATGCAATCTGGCGTGGAGGTGTGTATGCGAAAGTATGATGGAGAGATTGTGATGAAACTGTAGATCTGTTGTGGTCTAGTCTATCGGGGGGTGCCTTCCTCGTTGGACCCTCCTAGCCTTTATATATGGGGAGGCTAGGTCTCAAGTACCGATACGAGTAGGTTACAAGTTGTATTCAAACTCTAGTCTTGAGGTTTCCTTGTCTTGTGCGTTTGAGACTCCGTGTCCATATGGGCTTCGTTCCAACCGAACCGTCATAGGCGTCATGGACCCGGGCAGGTCGTCGAGTGGGTCTTCCGTCGGGCTAGACCAGGTAGACTAACATCGGGTACCCGTAGGGTATAACCATGTCACCTTGGTCGTTGCTGATGGGAGATGATCTCCAGACGCGGCCACCATTGTCTCTGTCGGGGACTAGGCCACTTTGGGAGGCACTGGCGCACGTCGTTGTGCCGAGATCGAAGAAGATCCTCCTCTAAATGAAGAAGAAAAAGCTCGAACCGCCATCGGGATCGAGCGCAGTAGGAACACCCTTGTGGCAGAGGATAGCAGCGGCGGAACTCCATCGATGCTTGGAAACTGCCGCCGAGGTCGCAGGCTCCAGACACCCCCAAATACCATCTCCATACCCCTATAGCTTCAGCAACCGAGGCCGGCCGAGAGGAGCAACCGTGCAACAAGAGATGCGGCGCTTGATGCAAAAATGGGCTCGCCTGAAGGGAAGACACCAAAATCTTCCACCATGGAAGCACATTAGCATGCCCTAGCAGGACCGTCCAACACCATGTCGATGCGCCGGAATGGATATCCCCCTCTGCCGAGCAGATCCGCCAGCACCACCACTTTCCTTCTCTTTCCCCTCGCCTCCACGGACGTCTAGGAAGAGAAATCGCAGCAGGGGAATTCCCCGGATTAGAGGGCAGACACACACGACTATTTGCGATGGTGATGCCCTTCTCCGCCATCCTCAGCTCCCTCCATGAGAGCACAAAAACAACGAGGAAGGACCCTAGCTAGCTCCAAATCTGGACGCTTAGATTGGAGGCCTTTCCGTGAACTACGGGCATGTAGCCCAACACCGACATCGAGTTGAAAACCCTACTCCTACTTTGAACATGCCGAGCACCTCCACCCCCTTCCCAAGCGACAGCGCCGCCGGAGAGGACACAAGGGAGGGCCTGGAGGCAGAAGTCGACTCTCAAGGTGGGAAAGGTAGAGAGGAGAGTGAAGAAGGAGAAACATTTTTGTTTTTTAACAAATAGTAACACTACTAAAAAGCAAAAGGTTTAGGATGGTTCGAGTAGCATTCCTCGACAGCGGCTCAGCCTTGCTACTCGCATCTACCGAGGGTGGTGGATGCGGGTAGGGATAAGCAGCTTGGGGTCATATCTCATGAAGTTTAGGCAAAGCTTAACTTTACTGGTCCAACAATTTTATGCCCGAGGAGGATCTTCATGTTGTTGTTCTTGAGGGTGCTAGTGGGTTTGGAGCTTATCAACAACAGTGGTTCAGAAGCTATGCCGTCCACTGCGGTGGTCGAAGGGTGGTTTTCTCTAGAGGCTACGCTTCCCACCATGTTGGTCGACCGGGGGTCTTATTTCCATTATCTCTTGTGGTCGAGTGGCAGCCATTCATTTTCCTCCCAGACGGTGAGCCTGATGGGAGGCGGTGTTCCTTCTGCACGAGTTCTATGGTGTGCTGCATGCCATGGAGGCATTGTCATCCCAAGTGGCATCGTCCTCGTCGGCGGTGATGTTGTGCTCGTGTGGGAGAAGTGTAGAACCGATTGTGTTCCTTCAGGTTGTTGGTGCCCTTTTTGCAAAATTCAGAGATCAATTTGTAATTTCCTGACTTCTTTGGGTCTGTATGTAAGATGTACTATGCTTATCTTAATACTCCTTCGGGACCCATCTTCTGTTCAAAAGAGAGTAGCATTCCTATGTGGCAGCAGATGGCTATGGTCTTTCCTTCATAAATGGGAGACATGTCACATAAATCAGCCAATTACTCCAGATTCCCCATCAAACACTCGTTTTACTAGTATTCTGTTATAAGCAAATTACATGCCCGGAAGCAATTTCTTCATCTATGTCGTACACACTAGAAGGTGCATGATCTAAACCGCACGCACATCGTCGGCGACCCTGAATCGCTCGGTCGACGACCTGCCATGACCGAACTCCGCACGAGACTTGAAGAACTCTGCCATGGTGAAACTTCGGTACCTTGCCGGTTTTTCTGCTGTCACCAGCTCGGGGAGAGGCCCAAACAAGTCCGAATCGACGCCCTTGGGAGGATTAAATAAGGTGGCGATTGAGACCCTAGCATCTTGACCAGATTTGCTCCTCACCTTGTGCAGCACGCTCTTGTACTCGTCATTTGATACCAGCTGCAAAATTACCATGCACCATTAGTTTCCTTTCTCTTGTGTACGTGCGTAAGAAGCTGGTAGATGAACACGACCTTACCTTGAGCACGTCCCCTATGTTGACCAGAAGTGCTCCGGCCACCGGCGGCACATCCACCCACGCCCCGTCGTCATTGTCGCCGCCGTCGAGACGGAACTGAAGCCCTCCGACGTCGTCCTGCACCAGCACGGTGAGCACGCAGGGGTCCGTGTGCTCCCCGGCGCCCAGCACCCGCTCGGGCTCCGGGCATGGCGGGTAGTAGTGGCACGCCATAACCCAGGCGTCCACGTCCAGGCGCCTCTCCGGTCCGACGCCGAGCGCCTCCAACAGTATCCCGGCCATCTCCTTCCCGAACTCCTCCACACAGTGCCGATGCCCGACCAGCGCGGCCCGGCACACCTCGGGGACGCGTCCGAAGTCGGGCTTCGGCGACAGGAATCGCAGGCTGTCGCGCCAGGGGAGTATAGGACCGCCGGCGCCTTTGCCGGGTGGCTCGGGATTGGTGGCGTAGGTGACTCCCCCGACGGGCGTGACCGTGTAGAGCGGCGAGCGGCTCGCGAGGGGTAGCTCGTGGAATGTCCGGACGGCGGACACCGCGGCGCCGGCATCGACGCCATGGTTGGTGACGTGGAAGATCCCGCATGTGCGTGCGGCCTGCCCGACGAGGGACACTATGGCCGCGCGCGGAAGGGAGAGGTCAACGGTTGGGATGGCGAAGGTGGTCGTCTTCGTCGATCCTGGGCTCCCGGCCGGCGCCACGAACTGGAAGTAAGGTGGCACGGAGGTGACTCCGGACTCCACGAGGCCGCGGACACCGCCACCGGACTCGTGGTACTTTGCCAGGGCGGCGGCGGTGCCATAGTTGTCGTTTGCAGCCATGTCCGCCGAGCCAAAACCACCTGATCAGCTCAGCTGCTTGTGTAGCCGTGTGTGTGTGGTGATTGAGGTTGCCGGACGAGCTGGGGGTCTCTTATTCACCTATGCAGTGGAGATGCTGGCCACTGAACGAACTTTCAGTCTTGAACCTTTTTATCAAGGAGCCGAAGGCAATTCCATATGTACAAAATGAAGTGTAGAAGTAAATTAAATGAAGTGTACAAGTAAATTAAGTAGGATGCGTGTCTCCAAAAGATTGTGGAGTAGCATATTCAGATGTATTTTAGATCAAACCACCAGTTATCAGGTCAAGTCTTTCTTACATAGCTATCATGATACATGAACTTGGTCACAAATTAAGAGTGGTTGAGATTCCAATTGAACATGCCAGCAAATTTTTGTTTCTTCTTCAGCGATGGGTTCACAAGCTGATCAAGAATTACCAAATTAACATGTACGTTAACTAGAAGCAACTAGTAGCACGTAGCCCATGTGAGTATCAAGGCGATGCTTTGTTGCACACTCGAAACAACACACGACAGGCAGACACGCCACCGAATCTGAACTTGCTGTGATTGCAAGAACTAGTAGCAGGTGAGAGCATCTCTAGGAGATGCTCGAAAAAAGGCATCAGCCAAAAAATTAAAAGTATATACTTCCTTAGACCTGAAAAGTATGTCATAAATTTGTCTAAATTTAAATATATCTATATAGTACTAAATAGTGTATAGATATATTCGAATTCAGATAAATCTTTGACATCCTTTTTAGGATGGAAGGAGTATATATAAAGAGTGCAGTTGCCTCTGTTTAGAACTGTTCCTCAAATGTAGAATTTTATCCAAGTAAAACCAGGATATAAACATGCCGGCCCATTGTTTGTTGACCCTGGCTTCTGCCTTGCATAGGCCTGGTAGTCTCCGAAAAAGGAAAGCAGAGTCCCGGTAACGATTAACCAGGAAAACGGATCTTGTACCACCACGCGCCTTGCTCCGGAAGGAACAACGGCCGTGGCAATATATATATATATAAACATGGATCCCCAGTTTGACGTTTCGATTGAACTTGGGGAAACAAAACCACATCGGTCCCTTCTCTTCTAGCTTCTCCGTCGTCGAGCTGATCGAGGCAAGGTACGCGAACTGTATGATGACTTTGATCTAATAATTCTCTGTGCCTAGAGTCGTCGTTTATTTCTTGCTGATCCATGTCAATTCTTACCCGGTTACATCCAGGTTGTTTTGTTTATATATCCATCCACCCGTTCTGGTTTTGTCTTTTAATTCACACGTGTGGCTGTTAAATAGATTTCGCTAGATTTTACTCACTTTTGTTTTCATATAGTATCATAAAATGCGCGTCTTGGAAAACTAATGGAATACTCCCTCCGTTTCGGTTTACAAGTCCTACGCGTATATCTAGGTTATCAATTTGACCTATATAATTTCAATTATATAATATAAAAATTATATCATTGAAAAATACAAAGTTTAAAGTTTCCGATGATATATTTTTTATAATATATACATCATACTAAGTTGCTCAGTTTGGCGACATATAACTACGTGCAGGACTTGTAAACCGAAACGGAGGGAGTAGCACTTTTGCTTCGGTCCCCCCTCCCCTCCCTTCACTTCAAACTTTGTCAAACAAAAACTCGATACCGATTACTTAGAGGACCGTACGAATCCACCCGAAGTCCGTATGATCCTACACGTATACTCATGTGCCTACGGAAGGCGAAAATCGAAAGCTATATAACAACAACAATAAAAATTTAAAATATGACATGGAAAGACGTAGATCGCGATAATGAGAGGTGGGATCAGCCGACCAGAACATGGATTATACCTAGTTTGACCGAGTATATATATACGAAGATATACGTGGCCTCATATTGGTTTCGACGGGTAAAAAAAATAAAACGGCCCATACAACTTAAGTTAGGGGGGAGGGGGAGGGGGGGGGAGGGGGGGCGAAGCAACCTCATGGAATAGAGGGTGTGATGTTTGTGGCCAGTGAAGATCCATGACTCCGATTTAAACTTTTAATTGTTCGGGCTCCGATCCAAATTCAACAGATGAAAATCTTTGTCAAAACCCTTGCCGGCGAGACGATCACCGTCAAGGTCGATCCAGAGGACACCATCAATGTTGTCAAGGCGAAGATTCAGGATCAGGAGCACCTTATCTTTGGCAAGGAGGAGCTGGACGGCAGACGCACTCTTGCTGACTACGACATCCAGGATGAATCCACACTTCACCTTGATCTGCGCCACCGGAGAAGGAAGATGCAAATCTTTGTCAAAGGCTTGACCGGCAAGACTAGCACCCTTTATGTCGAGGACTTGGACACCGTCGAGAGTGTCAAGGCCAAGATCCAGGACATCGAGGACGCCCCCGTGAACGAGCAGAGGCTCATTTATGGCGGGAAACAACTGATGGATGGCCGCACCTTGCCACCTTGAAGGACTATGGCATCAGTAGAGAGGCGACAATTCACGTCATGCTCCGCCTCCGGTCGTGCATCAAATGTCCGGTGCAGACCTAGCCCAAGCCAAAGCGTGATCACAAAGTCTTATTCCCAGTGTGCTTAAAACATGTTCTACATTTCATTTGTCTTAGTCTAGCGCCGCATGATACAGAGATTACCTATATTTTTTTGCAAATGGGCGCATATATTAATGAAAACGTTTAATGTTTACACCCGACCTTTGCATAACTAGGATGTACACAGCCACACAAACGACAGAGCTAGAGAAAAAAAAGAGTAGACAGGCATTACACAAAGTGGCTAATGAAAAAGGTCCTTAATCTAAGACAGACCAATCCTCAAGTCACGCGGCCGTCCATGTCGGAAGAAAATATCTCTCGATGTATTCTCCAATCGCGTACATCCCTTCACAAATAAGTCGTGAAACTTCATACGTTGGAGAATGGTCCATGATCGGAGAAAAGCCGTGGCTCGGTAAATAATCTGCAGAGGTGAAGACATAATGTTATTAAAGATCTTATCATTTCTACCAAGTCATAGCGACCATATAATGGCAAGCGCTCCCACCCTAAATAAAATCATTTACTTATCGACAATTTTATGCAACCAATTACCGAAAACATTGGTTACTAAGCTTGGAGGAGATAAATCAGAAGCTATTTGGATGAATGACCATATAGAGCGAGCGAATTTACATTGAAAGAATAAATGGCGAATTGTCTCATCGTGATGACAAAAAACGCACCGTGGACTTCCATGTCACACTAGTGCAGACTCCCCCCTCTAACACCGCCCCCCTTTAACACCGGTTCTTATACGAACCGGTGTTAAATGGTGGCGCACGTGGGGCTGCCGCAGGGCTCAGGCCCCCCCCTTTTAACACCGGTTCGTTAAAGGTTTTCTGCCGCGGCAGGAAAACGGCCTAAGTCTCTGCCGCGGCAGGAAAACGGCCTAAATCTCTGCCGCGGCAGGAAAACGGCCTAAATCTCTGCTGCGGCAGAGTTCTGCCTCTGCCCCGTTCTGGGCGTATTTCTGCGGGAGGGGGGAGGGGAATCGATCGGGAGCGGTATACACATACATCGTCATCGGTACATACGAGTACATGAATAATTAAGCAACTATTATTATACACAAACATCGTCATCGGCACATACATTCATTTTGGTGGATATCTAAAGAGTTCTCCGCCAGGCGTGACGACCTCATCAAGTATGAACCCCGCCAGTTCCTCTTGAATGGCTCGTATGCGGTAAAATGGTAGGAGTTGGTCCCGCATCCGTTCGATCTGAATATATATGAAGAATGAGGTCAATATATATATATATATAAGAATAAAACTCAACACAATTGATGGTAATAAAATAATGTTGTGTACTTTGTTTACTTACTCTAAGTTGTTCTAGTGCGGCTTGGCCCGTCGCACATATCGTGTTGCGAATGAACTCGCAAACATAGTACCCACATAAGTTATTGTCGGGTCCCTGATGCGCGCACTTTACGAGAATAGAGAGTTCAATCAAAATAATAATCAATAAAGCATGATATAATGGAATTGGAAGCAGAATCAAAGAGATACGCAGACCTAGCTAGCTAGTATTACTTACATTTTGGTCTACAAATTTTAGTTCTTCTGACCATTCACCCACGGCCCTGCCCGTGAACCCTTTCCAAACCCTGTCTGACAAAGAAAATGGATAAAGGAGTAATTAATTACTTGTTGTCACGAAAGTTGCCGATCTAGTGCGATAATATGATTGCAATTACCTCTGGAGCATCTCTCTAAAGTCTGTCCATATCTCTTTTTCTTTTCGTAACGAGTCCATGACAAGGACTTTTCCTGAGTCGGGTTGAATGACTAGCAGAATAAAGTGGAACCTACGCACGCATAACTCATCATCAGTTACACTTAACATTGAGTAAGCCGAAACAGAATGTGTACAAGAGAGAGGATAACAGTACTCACGAGAAGTTGTAAGGCAATAGTATTTTCCTTTTGGTTTGTTGTCTCAGTAAAGACTTTAGCAAGTAATCTTCTGTTTGCCCGGGTTTGGTTCTTACCACTTCTTCATGAACTCTATTTGGGTCAACGAACCCAATGTCAAAAGGGCCTCCTTTCATGCATTCCATAACTTTTTTCCTGCATAATAGTATATACATATATGGTGAGCATATATATATACATGCAATTAATGAAGTGAATGAGATGAGATATAAATTACAGAAATAGTACTTACACACAATAAAGGCTGATGGCAGCTTTGTCGAGTTCCTTCTGATTGAATAGAAAATGCAAGTCTTGAATGTTGAAGTCGATCGCGTCGTCTCCGCACAAGAAAATCTGATCTCTTATATGCACCGTGATCCATTCTTCCTTTCTCGTCTTGCAGAAATCAAGGTACCACTTGTGCAATCTTCGCATCTTTGTTGGTAGATTCTTGAGCTCCTCTTTCTTGACGAGATTCTTCCCATACTTCCATGGATGTATGGGGTTGGCATCGCATTTGGGCAAGTTGTCTCCCATGAGGTTCAAGTATGCAATGTAAGTCATCCCCATCTCATTGGCCTTTCTTTGTAGCTATGCCTCGTAATCATTTACGGGAGGAGCGTCCCGTGTGTCGAACACTTGGAGCGGGGCGCATGATTGGTTTTCCTGCTCTCCGAGCATGGGAACTGTTTTCTGGGGTGCCGCACGACTACTACTTTCAGTCTCCTCCCTACGGCGCCTTGCATCCCCCTTCAAAATCTGGCGCTCGTAGTCCGGCACAAGTGGGGTTTCAGGTTTCAAAAGATTATTGTAAAACTTCTCCACCACCGCCGGATCTATTTTCTCCTTTGGCTCGGCCCGTCTAGGAGCAAAGAATTTCTTGACCTCTTCTTCCGAGATCCTATTGGTCTCCTCGTCGCTGCGATTCCACGTAAAACCGGCAATGGCTTGGCGGAAGGCTGCAGGACGTAGTTTTTTGAACTCTTTGGCGTACGGTTTCCTGCGGATTTCTTTGTGGCAGTGCTAGTGATGCTCTTCGTGGCAGTGCTCTTCCGCTTACGCTGAGGAGATGGCTGAAGCACCGGAGATGGCTGACGGGCAGGAGATGGCTGGCGCGCCGGAGATGGCTGGCGCGCCGGAGATGGCTGAAGCGCCGGAGATGGCTGCCGCGTAGGAGATAGCTGAAGCGGCTCAGACTGCTGATGATGCGGAGACGGCGGGGGTGCCAGTGCCCTCCAATTTGGAAGCACGATGTGTTCCTTCTTCCAAAGAATGGTTGTTTTCACTGCAAATTTGAGTTGAGTTTCCCCTTCACCTGTAGCATGGTCAAGCTGTGCTTCCTCATATTCCTTCACAACCTCATCCACCCCGACAATAGCATAGCCATCTGGAATCGGTCGGCAGTGGTAAGTTCTACCAGCTACAGGAGGTAAGGCATAGCCGACAGCCACCTTAATGGATAAGCCCATTAATCTCACATGCAGCTCAGCATGTTCGCTCTCCGTGATCTCATCCATGGGGTATCGAGGACCCGCCATTTCAAGCGTGGGCTGCACATTCTCCGTGGAAGCCACGCTGCTTTTCCGCGCAGAGTCTGGGCCGCCGGCAGCTTCCAATGCAGGCTCTTCGTGCCGCTGAGATGGGCCGGTAGCTTGATGGCTCTGTTGTGCATTCACTTGCGCCTGCAACGCCACAAGTGCATGTTCTATCTGTGTCATCCACTCTGTACGCTCTTTTTCTTTTCTGCCGCGCCATCTGTAAGAGTCGCTCCACTCGGCAAACCCATCCTTCCACGTCATACCCCCTGTGCCTCGTGCATGTACAGGGTGTTCTTTTTTACCGATGGCGCGTGTGAGCTGGTCATTCTCTCTGTCGGGATGGAAGGTCCTGGCGGCTGTTTCCACGTATGCCGTGATGAGTTCAGTGACCGGTTTGGCAAGGAGGGTTGAGAAGATACACAATCCTGTTTCTGGGTCCAACCTTGCCCCGATTCCGTAGAACCAAGTCTTTGCACGTAGGTCCCACGTATCTGTCTGGGGTGTGATCCCTCTAGCGCGCAGGGCCTTCTCAACTTCCTCCCACTTAGGCCTCTGAGATATGTAGCCACCTGACCCCGTCCTCTAGTGATATTCCTTCTTCTGGGCATTAAGCGTATTGGTTTCTGACCTCTTTTTAGCTATAGCACCTTTTTTATATGTCACAAATTCGGGCCAGTGAGGTCTTATCTTCGCATAATATGCATCTTCGAAATTTGGAGTCTCGCCAGCTTTGACAAATTTGTTCAATTTTGTCTTCTAGTTGCGAAGAGCGTCAGCCATCTTCTTTAGAGTCCACTCTTTGACCTTTTCCTTTATAACCTATTGGTGGTTTTTTGAATTAGCCATTTGGTGGTTGCTTCACAAAACCGTCTGTTTTATGCTCGGAAAATGGAAAATGCGTTTTTGGTGCGATAAAAAGGAAAACTTCCTCTTGCAACATTGTTTGCCATGCCATGATGCACATGTATACACAATATGGCCATATTATCACAAACTATGCCTTGATTCTAGCCATAACATTGGTCATTTGACCCGAAAGCCAAGAAACCTCGAATGAGATAGGTCATTTTGTGAAGGTTTTTTTAAGACATAATCAATATACCAAGTTTGAGATTTTTTCTTCTAACTATGTCACATAATATAACACCACGCGAAGGTTTCGCACTGTTTCGATCTTTTTTTATTTTTTTATCCCCGTTTTAAACTATCGACAAACTTTGTCGAACAACGGGCATGAAGATTCTTAGCTCGGGGCCAGGCCTCGCTCAACTTGCATTGGTTTTTTGATAAAATAGCATATTGTGAACCTAAAAATGATTTTTGTAAAAAATCATGAGCATCGTATCATGTACCTGTAGTTCATATCTGACCCACGTCCTCCCGATTCGGCAGGAATTTGTCTTTTTCACCAGAGGTGGACGGAAAGGTTTCAGATCCTCCTGTTGGTACATTGTCCATATAAGGTGGTCTAGTATTTTTGTAAAATCTGTTGGTGGTTTTTTTGAATTAGCCATTTGGTGGTTGCTTCACAAAACCGTTCATTTTTTATGCTCGAAAAATGGAAAATGCCTTTTTGGTGCGATAAAAAGGAAAACTTCCTCTTGCAACATTGTTTGCCATGCCATTATGCACATGTATGCACAATATGGCCATATTATCACAAACTATGCCTTGATTCTAGCCATAACATTGGTCATTTGACCCGAAAGCCAAGAAACCTCGAATGAGATAGGTCATTTTGTGAAAGTTTTTTGAGACATAATCAATATACCAAGTTTGAGATTTTTCCTTCTAACTATGTCACATAATATAACACCACGCGAAGGTTTCGCACTGTTTTGATCTTTTTTATTTTTTTATCCCTGTTTTAAACTATCGACAAACTTTGTCGAACAACGGGCATGAAGATTCTTAGCTCGGGGCCAAGCCTCGCTCAACTTGCATTGGTTTTTTGGTAAAATAGCATATTGTGAACCTAAAAATGATTTTTGTAAAAAATCATGAGCATCGTATCATGTACCTGTAGTTCATATCTGACCCACTTCCTCCCGATTCGGCAGGAATTTGTCTTTTTCACCAGAGGTGGACGGAAAGGTTTCAGATCCTCCTGTTGGTACATTGTCCATATAAGGTGGTCTAGTATTTTTGTAAAATCTGTTGGTGGTTTTTTGAATTAGCCATTTGGTGGTTGCTTCACAAAACCGTTCGTTTTTTATGCTCGGAAAATGGAAAATGCCTTTTTGGTGCGATAAAAAGGAGATAGAACTGGAATTAAAATACAGAATGCAACTAATAGTAAGTTACATAAAGCCGAACTGGAACTGAAAATTAAGATACATAAAAGAACTGAAAATTAAGATACATGGCTAGATTAAGTAACAATCGGCCGAACTTGTTTCGGAATGTTGGAGTAATTCAGTCATGCTCCTGCCTACACCTGTAATACTCGCCACTGTAGTCGTCGTACTCGCCGCTGCCGTCATCGCTGTCGTCGTCGGGGTCGCCATAATTGAACCTTGAAGGCTGAGTACGTGTGGGCTGGACTTGAGGGTAGCGCAGACGGGGGTTAGAGTCGGCGGCAGTGTCATAGGCCATGATGCTCTGGAGAGTCCGACCGCGCCACCATAGCCGACGGCCGGCCTCGTTGAAGTTAGGAGGAGGTGGGACGTCCTCCTCGTGCCTGGCGAGCGCCCTCTCACGCCGATCCACGAAGAAGGCTTCCCAAGTAGGGAAATAGTCGGGATGCCATGTGGGATTCCTCCGCTGCTCCAGCGTGAGCTCGAAGTAGTAGTGGTTCGTGATGGCCATCCGGCGCGCCACACCTAGAGGTACAGGAGGAACCGGCACGCCTCCGGCGCTCAGCATCCAGCTGACGGGGACACAGTAGCCCGGCGGGCAGGGGTAGTTCGAGGCGCAAAGCGCCTCCGCCTCCCTGGGGGTTAGTGCTACGGTAGAAGCCATGGGAAAGAGTGATGAGGTTGCAGATATGAGTCTAGAGATGTGCAATGACAATGGAGGCCAACCCTACATATATATATATAGTGAACTGGCGGGAAGAACTGGAGGGAAGAACTGGCGGGAAGAACTGGCGGGAAGAAAAATGGCGGGAAAAAATGGCGGGAAGAAAAATGGCGGGAAAAAATGGCGGGACATTGTTCTAAAAATGGGACGATTGGAGGGATTTCAGGCTGGGCCAGGCAGCACTAATGATAGGGGTGAGTGTCGACATTATGTCGTGCGGCGTGTACCTTGTCCCGGATGGTGTCACCAACCGGGACTAAAGATGAACCTTTAGTCCCGGTTGGAGACACCAACCGGGACTAAAGATGAACCTTTAGTCCCGGTTGGAGACACCAACCGGGACAAAACACGAGTCAACACTAATAATAGGGGTGAGTGTCGACATTATGTCATGCGGCGTGTACCTTGTCCCGGATGGTGTCACCAACCGGGACTAAAGATGAACCTTTAGTTCCGGTTGGAGACACCAACCGGGACAAAACATGAGTCAGTACTAATAATAGGGGTGAGTGTTGACATTATTTCGTAAGTGTCGACACTATGTCGAGCTTCTTGTACTATAAATAGGCATCCTTGTGAGTCCAGTCCTCCAGCCAGTTTGAGGCATCTCCAAGATGGTTTTCGAGAGCAGGGACACCACTACGGCCAGTTTCAGGGAGATGCCGATGGAGCCCAGTCCTCCGGCATCTCCGAGAAACTGGTCATAGAGGCACTCCCTAATATGTGAAATTATTTAGCTCCCAGGTGTATTGATCTAGTTAGAGAAGTTACAAACTGCAAGATGGTTTTCGAGAGCAGGGACACCACTACGGCCAGTTTCAGGGAGATGCCGACGGAGCCCAGTCCTCTGGCATCTCCAAGAAACTGGTCATAGAGGCACTCCCTAATATGTGACCGCGCGCGTTTGGAGATCAGATCTTAATGGTAAGTACGAATCGGGACAACTTATTCTCATAGTCCCGGTCCATCCACAAAACAAGACTAACACTCAAGACATGTATTAATATTAAAAACATGAACTAGAGTTACATAATATGAGCATGAACTTCTTGGCATATGTCCTTCCTTATGATCGCTTCAGACGTAACCATGGAGCATCTTCTTTACTTAACAGAATGCTTGGGTCAGTTTTCACTGTGAAGGGCAGAATTTCACCAAACTTATTATAATCTTCTGACATGTCTGTCTTGTCCTCGATTCCCACGATGTTTCTTTTCCCTGAAAGAACTATGTGACGCTTTGGCTCATCATATGATGTATTCGTTTGCATATTTTTCCTTTTGGTCTATAGGACGTGTCCTTCACATAGAAAACCTGAGCCACATCATTGGCTAGGACGAATGGTTCGTCTAAGTTCTTGTCTACCTTCATAAGATTGTTGAGATCCACCGTTGTCATTCCGTACTTCTTGTCTACCTCAACCCCTCCTCCTGTTAGCTTGACCCATTTGCATCGAAACAAGGGGACCTTAAAATTAGGTCCATAGTCAAGTTCTCATATCTCCTCTATGAACCCATAATACGTGGTCTTCTGCCCATTGTCTTCTGCTGCATCGAAGCGGACACCACTATTTTGGTTGGTGCTCTTTTTATCTTGGCCTATCGTGTAAAATGTATTCCCATTTATCTCGTACCCTTGGAAAGTACATACAGTCGAAGATGGTGTCCTGGCCAACAAGTACAGCTGATCCCCAACAGTGGTTTTATTCGTGAGAAGTCTTTGCAGCCAGCCGCCAAAACTTGCCATGTGTTCACTTATAATCCATTCATTAGACTGCCCCGGGTGTTTGAGGCGTATTAAATTCTTGTGTTCATTGATATACGGGGCAACCAAGATAGATCTTTGTAAAACCGTGTAGTGTTCTTGATTGAGAGAATGCCCGTCCCTACATATCATTGCTTTACATCCTAGGGTGCCTTTTCCACGCAGTCTCCCCTCATGTCGTGATTCTGGAACACCAATCGCCTTAAGGTCAGGAATAAAATCAACACAGAACTCAATGACCTCCTCTGTTACATAGCCCTTGGAGATGCTTCCTTCTGGCCTAGCACGATTATGAACATATTTCTTTAAGACTCCCATGTACCTCTCAAAGGGGAACATATTGTGTAGAAATATAGGACCGAGAATGGCAATCTCTTCTACTAGGTGAACCAGGAGATGCGTCATAATATTGAAGAAGGATGGTGGGAACACCAACTCAAAGCTGACAAGACATTGGGCCACATCTGTTTGTAACCCTGGTAGGCTTTCTGGATCGATTACCTTCTGAGATATTGCATTGAGGAATGCACATAGCTTCACAATGGGTACTCGGACATTTTTAGGTAGAAGCCCCCTCAATGCAATCGGAAGCAATTGTGTCATAATCACGTGCCAGTCATGAGACTTCAGGTTTTGGAATTTTTTCTCTGCCATATTTATTCTTCCCTTTATATTAGACGAGAAGCCAGACGGGACCTTGATACTGCTCAGACATTCAAAAAAGATTTCCTTCTCTGCTTTGGTAAGAGCGTAGCTGGCAGGAGTTAAGTGGCATCGTTTACCCTTCTCGTTCTCAGGATGTATAGGCTCTTCAGGGGCTTTCAGACGTTGCTGGTCCTGCCGTGCTTCCGGTGTATCTTTTGTCTTCCCATATACTCCTAGAAAGCCTAGCAGGTTCACGCAAACATTCTTCGTCACGTGCATCACGTCGATTGAAGAGCGGACCTCTAAGACTTTCCAATAGGGTAGGTCCCAAAATATAGATTGCTTCTTCCACATGGGCGCGTGTCCGGCATCGTCATTCGGAACAGATAGACTGCCAGGACCTTTTTCAAAGATTACTTCTAGGTCCTTGACCATACCAAATACCTCCTCACCGGTACAGAGGACAGGCTTCCTCCGGGGTTCTGCCAGACATTTGAAATGCTTGCCTTTCTTTCTTACTGGATGCAGGTTCGAAAGAAATCGGCGATACCCTAGGTACACAACCTTCTTACATTTATCCAAATATACACTTTCAGTCTCATCTAACAGTGTGTGCATGCATTGTATCCCTTGTTTGTCTGCCCTGAAATGTTACTAAGAGCAGGCCAATCATTGATGGTTACAAAAAGCAATGCTCGTAGGTCAAATGGCTCCCCTTTGTGCTCATACCATATACGTACACCTGGTTTGGCCCACAGCTGTAAAAGTTCTTCAACTAATGGCCTTAGGTACACATCAATGTCGTTGCCGGATTGCCTCGGGCCTTGGATGAGCACTCGCATCATAATGAACTTCCTCTTCATACACAACCAAGGAGGAAGGTTATAGATACATAGAGTCACAGGCCAGGTGCTGTGACTGCAGCTCTTCTCACCAAAAGGATTCATGTCGTCTGTACTTAGACCAAACATTAAGTTCCTTGCGTCACGTGCGAAGTCCGGGTACTCTCGCTCGACTTTTCTCCACTGTGACCCATCAGCAGGGTGTCTCAACATCGCGTCTTTCTTACGGTCTTCCATGTGCCATCGCAACAACTTGGCATGCTCTTTATTTCTGAAGAGACGTTTTAACCGTGGTATTATAGGAGCATACCACATAACCTTGGCGGGAACCTTCTTCCTAGGGGCCTCGCCCTCAACATCGCCAGGATCATCTCGTCTGATCTTATACCACAGTGCAGTGCATACCGGGCATGCATCCAAATTCTCGTACTTCTCACCGCGGTAGAGGATGCAGTCATTAATGCAGGCATGTATCTTCTACACGTCTAATCCTAGAGGGCAGACAACCTTCTTTGCTTGGTATGTACTGTCGGGCAACTCATTATTTCTTGGAAGAAGATTCTTCATTTTTACCAACAACTTTGAAACTGCGCTGTCAGTCACACCGTTCTCTGCCTTCCATTGCAGCAAATCCAGTGTGGTACCTAGCTTTTTGTGGCCATCTTCGCAAGTTGGATACAACAATGTTTTGTGATCCTTTAACATTTGCTCCAAATTCTCCTTCTCCTTTTCAGTTTCACATTCTTCCTTTGCATCAGTAATGGACCGACCAAGATCGTCATCAGCAGGCCCATCTGCTGCCTCTTGATCTTCATTATCTACCCCCGTTGCAGTATCATCATATTCAGGATACATATTATGATAGTTGTCATCATCCTCTTCTTTTTCGTTGTCTTCCATCACAACCCCTTTTTCTCCGTGCTTGGTCCAACAATTATAGCTGGGCATGAAACCGGATCGGAGCAGGTGGGAGTGAATGGTTCTGGTATTTGAGTAGTCTTTCTTGTTCTGACAGTGAACACACGGACAACGCATAAAACCATTGTGACCACGGTTTGCATTAGCCACAACGATGAAATTTTGGAGGCCCGTAATGTACTCGGAAGTGCGGCAGTCACCGTACATCCATTGTCGGTTCATCTGCATTAAAATGTAGTATATATCAAAAATTAATAGGGAGATGACCATTTATATATATAGTACATCAATGACACATGAAAGGATAGTTGCCGACCTCGACCGAGAAGGAAAGAGCAACGAGAAAACTTATTTTGAGCTCTCGGGCATTTCACCGAAAAACTCTTGTGCATATGAAAAAAACACAAACTAGCACTCTTCACACCCTCTTGCTAGGCTCCAAAATGAGATAGTGAAAAAACGGAAGAGTGGGGTGTGGGCTGCGGTGTCTTATATAGCCCCCCCCCCTTTAACACCGGTTCAAGCCACGAACCGGTGTTAAAGGGGCGGGCTGCGCGGGCCACTGTTGCAGGGTCCTTTAACACCGGTTCGTGGCACGAACCGGTGTTAAAGGGGGGGCTCCTTTTTTTCCGCACGGGCCACGCTGGTACGCCCCCCCCTTTAACACCGGTTCGTAGAAGAACCGGTGTTAAATCCCTTTTCCAGGATCAACGAAAAGCCTCGTTTCCACTAGTGTCAATTCCTCTTTGCAAGATTCTCTTTTGTTAGAATTACACCTTTACGTAAATATCATGCAAAAAATTTCGTTTTAAGAGGTATTTTCATTTTCCAAATCTTACTATTGTCATCGACCGGGATATCTGGTTGGACCAAAGCTCTATAAAGTGAGCCAAGAGATTTCCTACATGCACTATTTTGCATTCTTTGTCACGGCTATCTTTTCTCAAAATTTCTAAAAATAAACATAAAATACATATGGATGTCTAGTATGTACATATAAGTTTTCAGGGAAATATATTTTGAGGCATGACCTACACAAAAAATACAAATGTGGAGAGCAAAATCCAAATTTTATTTTTCGTCTCTTTGGAGCAAGATTTCTTTGTAACCGAAAGCTATGTACATTTAATGGTTGCGAGTATGAACAAAGTTTTAGTTTTTACTCAAAAACAGAAAAACATGCGTGACAATCCTTTTGAAGGATGCCTCGTGTCGCAGTGTTTTATTGAGTAGAGAAGATAGTTATATCATGTACTGCAAAGGATATAAGAGCACCACCGCTAGCATTTCAATGAGGCCATTTTTTTATTTGGATTGCAAAAAACGTCTCAATAGTGTTTCCATGAGGCATTTCCAGACCAATTTTTGTCCAATTTTCATCTGGCGTTTTCAGGCCGAACACAAGACGCTGGGAACGGCCTAGGAACACCGGATGAGTGTTTTTGGCCGGCTGGTCCACGCATCGGTCATATAAAACCAAAAAAAAGTTATCCACTGCGGTGACCCAGCATACCACTGCATGATGTAATACACTATAGTCGTTGACATATATTGTTCCACTAGTATTACATCCCTCAGAGTGGTACAATAGAAACATCGTGGGTCCAAAACATGACTATAGGTTACAACACAACTCTTTATAAAAGATACAAAGAACACTCTAAGAAAGCAACTAATTAAAAAGAAGAACCAAAAAATATCAACTCAGAACTATCAAGCATAAAAGATCCAGAAAACACTCTAGATACATTTTGTTTCACAAAGATAAAACATCTTATATTTTCAAACGCTTGGAGTACATGTACTCTACATCTTCATGCCCCCCACATTTTGGTGGGATGGTGGTGGAATGTTGAAACATCCAAACCCTAGTTCCCAAGTGTCCCTCCGCAGACATACGCTGTCACCTAAAAATGAAGGTTCTGGAATTTAATTATTATGGGGGAACTCCCCGTTTTGTTGAAACTGGGTTGGATATTGTCACAACTTGTGCCCAAACATGGGTTGGAATTATCCCATGACCTAACCAAACACAAACTAAGAGAAAATTTCACCGGGCTACCCCATCCTAAGAATATCTAGGGGGGGGGTAGACGATCTGGGGACCACGAATCAGGGTTTTGTAGGAAGAAGCGCTTCAGGGCATCAGAACACCTCCAAAACTTGTATGTGACTCTAGAATTTGTATTAGAGTGTGGTGGAATGTTTAAATGTCCAAAACCTAGTTCCCAAGCGTGACATCCTTCACAGACATATGATGTCACCTAAAAATGAAGGTTCTGGAATTTAATTATTATGGGGGAACTCCCCGTTTCAGAGAAACCTGGGTTGATCTTGTCACAACCTGTGCCCAAACATGGTTTGGAATTATCCTATGACCTAACCAAGCACAAACCAAGAGAAATGTCCACCGGGCTACCCCTATCAGAAGAATATCTAGGGGGTAGACAATCTGGGGCCCACATATCAAGGTTTCGTAGGAAGAAGCGCTTCGTGGCATCGAAACACCTCCAAAACTTGCATGTGATCCTATCATGTGTATTAAAGTGTGGTGGAATGTTGAAATGTCCAAAACATCGTTCCCAAGTGTGACCCTCTTCGCAGACATGCGCTGTCACCTAAAAATGAAGTTTTTGGATTTAATTAGGGGGGAACTCCCTATTTTGGTGAAACTAGGGTTGATCTTGTCACAACCTATGCCCAAACATGGTTTAGAATTATCCTATGACCTAACCAAGCACAAACCAAGAGAAAAGTCCATTGGGCTACCCCTATCGGAAGAACATCTAGGGGGTAGATGATCCGGGGCCTAGGATCAGGGTTTCGTAGGAAGAAGCGCTTTGGAGCATCGGAACACCTCCAGAACTTTCATGTATACCTAGCATGTGTATTAAAGTGTGGTGGAATGTTGAAATGTCCAAAACCTGGTTCCCAACTGTGACCCCCTTCGCAGACATGCGATGGCACCTAAAAACAAAGGTTCTAGAATTTAATTATTATAAGGGAACTCCCTGTTTTGGTGAAACCGGGGTTGATCTTGTCACAACCTATGCCCAAACATGGTTTGTAATTAACCTATGACCTAACCAAGCAGAAACCAAGAGAAAAGTCCATCGGGCTACCCATGTCAGAAGAACATTTGGGGGTAGATGATGCGGGCCGAGGGATCATGGTTTAGTAGGAAGAAGCGCTTCAGGGCATCAGAAACCCTCCAAAACTTGCATGTGACCCTAGAACGTGTATTAAAGTGTGGTGGAATGTTGAAATGTCCAAAACCCGGTTCCCAAGTGTGAACCCTTCGCAGACATGCATTGTCACCTAAAAACGAAGGTTTGGGAATTTAATTATTATGGGGGACCTCCCCGTTTCTGTGAAACCAGGGTTGTTCTTGTCACAACCTGTGCCTAAACATGGTTTGGAATTATCCTATGACCTAACCAAGCACAAACCAATAGAAAAGTTCACCGGGCTATCTCTGTCTGAAGAACATCTATGGGGGGTAGACGATCGGGGGGCCATGGCTCATGGTTTCGTAGAAAGAAGCGCTCTGGGGCGTCGGAACATCTCCAAAACTTGAATGTGACCCTAAAATGTGTATTAAAGTGTGGTGGAATGTTGAAATGTCCAAAACCTAGTTCCCAAGTGTGACCCCCTTAATAGACATGCGATGGCACCTAAAAACGAAGGTTCTGGAATTTAATTATTATAGGGGACTCCCCGTTTTGGTGAAACCATAAACCCTGACCTTATCATGGGCTTGACAGGTATACTAAAGAGATTCAGTATTGATCTTGTCACAACCTGCGCCATAACATGGTTTGGAATTATCCTATGACCTAACCCAGCACAAACCAAGAGAAAAGTCCAGTGGGCTACCCCTGTCAGAAGAACATCTAGGGGGTAGACAATCTGGAGCCCATGGATCAGGGTTTCGTAGTAAGAAGCACTTCCGGGCCTCGGAACACCTACAAAACTTGCATGTGACCCTAGCATGTGTATTAAAGTATGGCGGAATGTTGAAATGTCCAAAACCTGGTTCCCAAGTGTGGCCTCCTTCACAAACATGCACTGTCACCTAAAAACGAAGGTTCTGGAATTTAATTATTATGGGGAAACTCCCTGTTTTGGTGAAAGCGGGGTTGATCTTGTCACAACCTGTGCCCAAACATGGTTTGGAATTATCATATGACCTAACCAAGCACAAACAGTGAGAAAAGTTCTCCAGACTACCCTTGTCAGAACAACATCTAGGGGGTAGACGATTCGAGGCCCAGGGATCAGGGTTTCATAGGAAGAAGTGCTTCGGGTATAGGAACACCTCCAAAACTTGTATGTGACCCTATAATGTATATTAAAGTGTGGTGGAATGTTGAAATATCCAAAAACCTGGTTCCCAAGTGTGACCCCCTTCATAGATATGCGTTGTCACCTAAAAATGAAGGTTTTGGAATTTAATTATTATGGGTGAACTCCCTGTTTCGGTGAAATCGGGGTTGATCTTGTTGGAATTATGCCCTAGAGGCAATAATAAAGATGTTATTATTATAATTCTTGTTCATGATAAAGTTTATATTCCATGCTAGAATTGTATTAAGCGGAAACTTTAATACTTGTGTGGTTTGTGAACAACACCGTGTCCCTAGTATGCCTCTATGGACTAGCTCATTGATTAATGATGGTTAAGGTTTCCTAACCATATACATGAGTTGTCGATTAATAATGAGATCATATCATTGGGAGAATGATATGATGGACAGACCCAAACTAAGCGGAGCAATTAGATCGTGTCATCGTGTTCATCTTTGCGAAGCTTTTCTTATGTCAAATATTGTATTCCTTAGACCATGAGATAATACAAGTCCCTAGTATCGGAAGAAAGCTTTGAGGTCATCAAACTTCATCCTATGAGAGGGTGATCATAAAGGTGTCTCTCAGGTGATCGGAAAGTACCTGTTGGGTTGTATGTATCGAGATGGGATTTGTCCCTCCCAAGTCGGAGAGATATACTTCGGGCCCACTCGGTAATCGATATCAACACCGCTTGCAAGCATGTGGTTAAGGAGTTAATCACAAAGTGATATCGGATTACGGAACGAGTAAAGTACTTGATGTGAACGAGATTGAACTAGGTATGACGGTACCGACGATCAAATCTCGGGCAAGTAAAATATCGCGAGACGAAGGGAATATATATATATGGGATTGATTGAATCCTGGCATCGTGGTTCATCCGATATGATCATCGATGAATGTGTGGGAGTCAATATGGGTTTCCAGACCCCGCTGTTGATTATTGATATAAGATCATGTCTGCATATTCTCGAACCCGAAGGGTCACACACTTAACGTGTCTCGACGCTAGGATAGATTGGATAATTGGTTTATGAGTTTTTGTTTGGAGTCTCGGATGAGATCCAGGACGTCACGAGAGGTTCCGGAATGGTCCGGAGAATAAAATTCATATAAGGCAATGCAGTTTTTGGAGTTCGGAATTGTTTCGGGTTAATCGGTATTGTACCGAAAGCTTCTAGAACCTTCCAGAAGGGGACCAACGTGGACCCACCTGCAGGGAGGGGGCATGGGCCTATGAGGGAGTGCCCTGGCCGCATTGGGCCAGGGGCACAAGGCCCCATAGGGCCCAGCCGGCCAAACCCTAGGGAAACCCTAGGGGAGCTTCTAGAAGGGGGGAAACTTGCCCCCCACTCCTTCCTCCTTGGCCGCCGGCCCTAGGGCTTGGGGGAGGGGCAAGGGCTGGCCGCCCAACCCTCTATATAAAGAGGGTTGGGGGCGCACCCCTCCCACACCTCCTCCTCAAGCCCTAGCCGCCCTGCTGCCCTCCTCTCTCTCTCCCTCCCGACTGCGTGTAGGCGAAGCCCTGCTGCAGAAACTCTCCACCACTTGCACCGCGCCGTCACGTTGTAGATCCAATCCGTCTCTCCACCATACTTGCTGGACCGAGGAAGGCGGAGACGTCGAGGTGCCGCACGTGTGCATCTCTCGGAGGCATCGCCACTTGCGGTGTTAGATCGGATCGGATCGCGAGGAGGAGAAGCGAATACGACTACATCACCCACGTTCCGTCGAACGTTCCGCTGTGCGAATCTTCAAGGGTATGAAGATCTCATCTATCCCCCCTCGTTGTTTGCATCTCCTAGATTAGATCTTGGCTTTCCCGTTCGCAACCGTAGAATTTTTTTGATTTACTATGCTGCGAAACCCTTCAGATCTTGTCACCAGGGGCGGAGCCAGGATTGCGGCATAGGGGGGCGAGCTATGACGATAACATGTTTACTGTAATATATGAAGATATCTAGTCTAACCCATATCAATGTTTTTTTGTGTGAATGTAACCCATATCAAGTTACTAACATATATTTGGCAATAAGCTAATGACCTAAAAATTGTTTAAAAATGACATCATCACTTAATATTGATAAGAAAACCTATATGCTTTATCTATTTTTTCGCAAGTTTAAGAGTAGCCCTACTATTCCTGTTGGCAATAACTTGATCCAAATTTTAAACAGGCCACCAGATTCAGTATCAACCCAATCTGTGTGAAGAATCATACGACTATCATTGTTTTCAACTAATGAATAGCTAAACTATAGAAATGGAGAATTTGATAAGATTATCAATACTCATTATATATAATAAGCGGCATATGCAGTGTACATACCTTGACTAATCCAGTTACGTTGACGTGCCGCAAGCGAGCTGCTACAATCAGTTTCAGCCGGATGCGTTGCTACTCCGCTGCCTTGGCAAGTTCCAAACCAAATCCATGGTTTGCCGCTGCTAGTACACCATAGTGATATCGATCGATGAGATCGACTGCCGATAGAAGATTACGGCAAACAACCAGGGTCCACTATCGATGGCCTATATTTGGACATATGGGTAGATGGTCTGTTTTGGTTGTGATGGACTTCGGTGTGTGCATAGCTATAGAATTCGGGCTTAAATATCACTACTAATGAGATAATTAGGTACGGCCATTAGAGCATACGAATAGGCATACTAATAAAGAGGCTGCCATTATATTTCTATGAGGGGCGATCTATTAGGGGGTCTGTCCCCTGCTACCCCTGGCTCCGCCCCCTGCTTGTCACAATTTATGCTTAAACATGGTTTTAAATTATTCTATGACCTAGCCAAGCACAAACCAAGAGAAAAGTTTACCGGTCTATCCTTGTCCGAAGAACATCTACGACATAGATCGACAAAGCCGGGGCACGCAACAAAAACCATTTCATCACAAGGCGGCCATGCAAGCGGGACGATGACAGACCACAACAACCTATTCATATGTGTGTGCTCGTGATCCTATGAAATAATAGCACCTAACACATATATAATATAAGCCTTGCTAATTAACTAAATAAAAATATATAAAAAAGGGCTTTGTCGTGTATCTTTGCCGTGTGGCCGACGGCGATGGCACACAGCAAAGAGCCTACCATCTTCAGCTGTCAGCTGCTCCCCGGCAGGTGCACCTATGGGGCCATGGGTCCCACCTCTTTGCCATGATAAAACCTATGTTGTCTGTCCTCTTAGACTTTGCCGTGTTTAATTTCTTTGTGGTGTTCCCTTCTTTTATCATTGCTGTGTTTGTTTCTTTGCTGTGTGTTTTTCCAGAATTCCGCCGTGTTGCTACGTCTTGTCGTGTGCTTAGTGGGAGCCACATGGAAAATAATCTCTTTGTCGTGTTCTGGGCCATTAGGCACACGACAAACACTGGAGGCCATGGCAGCGACAATTTTTCCCGTAGTGATAACTTACAAGAGACTATTTGGGGCACTGGCTAAAAATAGTTTCACTTCGAGAGAAGATTTTATTTCAGATAGATGAGAATAACATTATTATATTTGAGTTCGCCGAGAAGGAAGCGTTAGAGGCTATTTCATAAATGGAACACAATAAAACTCCTATTATAGACGAGCTTCTAACAATGTTTTATAAATGCTTTTAGGAGGTTATTAAAAAAGATTTGATAGATACGTTTGTACAACTGCAACAAGGAGAATTGCCACTGTATAAACTTAATTTCAAAGTAATAACATTTTCTTCCCAAAAAGAAAGATTTGGTCTAGATCCAGCAATGCATGTTCACTTTTATTCTCAATGACATTTTTTAAATATTAAAAAGGTGAGCACCAATATAATAACTAGGATTATTAAACCCACACAAACAAACTTTCATGCAAGGACGACTTGGAGGAGTAGTTGTCTTGCATGAAACTATTCATGAACTTTATAAGAAGAAAATAGATGGTCTTTTATTTATGATAGAATTGACATGTGACAAGATAAAATGGCCTTTTCTGCAACAAACTTTGCTTATGAAAGGCTTTTCACACAAATGATTTGATCTCATCTCACAATTCCTACAAGTCCGTCTTTCCCAATCTAGATAACCCTACACTGTCACTTTGAGCGCTAGATGGTTCCAACAAACACCACAATTTCATAGAGACAACCAACTCAAAATATACTTATGATAAATATATATGTAACCTAGCTTAAGTGCCACACACGGTGTGCACGCTATCACTTTCACACACGTGGGGAAAAGCAGAGATCTATTAAAGCACGATGAGTATTTATGTAGACTCTAGCCTAAGTGCCACCATGGCGTGCACGCTGTCACTTTCACACACATGGGGAGGGCAGAGATCTATTGAAGCACTTGAGTAGTAAGGTAGATCTACTTGATTACAAAGCTCATGACCACAACAAAATCATGCATACAGAGAGAGATGAACACATAGTTACCGGTAGAGCCCTTAGCCTCGAGGAAGAACTACTCCCTCGTCATCATGGGAATCAGCAACGGTGATGGAGATGGTGGTGGAGATCGATGGAGATGGCTTCGGGGGCACTTTCCCGTCCCGTTAGGGTGCCAAAACAAAGACTTTCTGTCCCCCGAATCTCCCCTTCGGTGGAGGCGGCGCTACGGAGGTTTTCATGGATTTCTTCTGGATTATTTAGGGTTTTTGGGTCGGAGACTTCTTATAGACGAAGGAGGAAAGGTCGGTGGAGGTCCAGGGGGCCCACACCCCCTGTGGGCGCAGCCTAGGGTGCGCCCGTGCCCACCTAGGGTGTGGCCACCTCCTCTGTCTCGTCTTTGATTTTCCATATCGCTCAGGAAAAAATAATGATTTTGGCTTTTGTCCCGTCCAATTCTGAGAATATTGATTTTCTGCCTTTTCTGAAACCAAAAACAGAAAAAACAGGCAACTGGCACTGTGGCATCTTGTCAATAGGTTAGTTCCAGAAAGTATATAAAAATACCTTAAAGTATAGACAAAACATAGCAAAGTTGATACAAAACAAGCATGGAGCATCAAAAATTATAGATACGTTTACAACGTATCACGTACCTAGCCCCGCGGACCCGTAGACCCGCCCTACCTCTCGCCTCACGCGCTGTCGCCGTGTGGCACCTACATGCACGCACCAGGACCAATACACTCACGCGACACCACCCTTACCCATCACAACACACACACACACACACACACACACACACACCTAACGCAACCACTCGTGCACCCTACCCACACACCGATGCACACAAGAACCGCGTCGCCACCTATTCCTGCCCTCGCGTGCTGCCGGGTACCCGTCGGGGCACTGAACCTGGATAAGTCGGAGGTATGGTAAAAAATTAGACTCGCCTAATTATATGGGGCAGGTATGGAGGGCCCAAAACCGGCCCCGAACCCGGCGGTTGCCACCCGAAATCATCTCGTTGAGAGGGGAGTGTTCATCCTTTAATGAATTGATGGCAATACTCTTTTCATGGAACATGACTTAAGAGAAGACAATGAACAAGAAATTGATTCTTTGTATCTTTGAGTAGCTATTTAGGCTAAAAAATGACTTTCACAAGAGTAAATTTTTTTGCTTTGAAAAGGCCAAAAAAATGGAGTAGTACTATAAACAAATTTTCGGGTGTGAAGATAGTTTTATTAAATTTAGATACCTAAGTGTCCCAATCTGCTACATGAAACTATGATGGAGGGGTTAACCTCTTGGGTGGCCCGATCTTCATGGATCTCATGGTCAAATCGATGGGAAAGCGAGGGGAAAGGGAGAAGGTAGCGGAAGCGAACACACACCTCGCGAAGAACACGGTGAACACATGCAAAACTCACATGATACAAGGCCGATTGCTCCCGAACGGCGGCCACCGGTCCGATAGAATCCTCGCAAGGAAAGATCGGTCAACGTGCTCCCTCAAATCCACATCGGAGAGGGAAGAACACCTTGGGGAGGGTCTTGACAACTTGGATACGAGACATCGAACTCCAAGGCCTTGTTCAACGATGGATGCGTGATGCAAAGTCCAATCAAGGTTGGTGACGATAGTCGGTCCCCTTGGTAAAGGGGATAAGGCAAAACTAGAGATTCCACAATGGGGGTTGTCTTTAGTCTATCATCTATGCCTAAGGGATACATGAGGGGTGGGGGATCTATTTATAGACCAGCAACTAAACAAGGGTAGTTTGGGGATAAACTAGGCGAATAGGTAAGTAAAGGAGAATACATGGGCTGTGGTCCAACAGGTGCGCGCAGGCACAAACTTGACCGGTAGTACCGGACTTAGGACCGGTAGTACCGGTCAGCACCGGTAGTACCACTCTGGGACCGGTAGTACCGCTTGCGGTCCTGGAGCGACGATTGGAGCCGTCAGTAGCGAGCGATAGTAGGGGCGGTAGTACCGCTGACCGGTAGTACCGCTTGGACCTGGCAGCTGCCGATCTATCTTCTTCTGTCTCCTCTTCCAAGCCACCGTATTGTCGGGCTTGATGCTCCGGGCTTCCTCCCTTGCCTCCGTACTTATCAATGTGAACCTATCATGGCCTGCAGTCATGCCTGCAGTACCAAGATATGTGCCTTGGTCAGATCAGGAAGTAACTTGGAGCATAAAGGATCACCCCAAGATAATGCCGAATCCCGGGTCGTATGCACTCGTGTTGGATCCGACATTTGTCGGACCAAGCATCAATGTGAAATTCTCAAAAGACTCATTGACAATGGAAGCAGTATCAACATCATGTACAAAGATACCATGCATAAACTCGGAATATCGTAGAACATGCTGCAATCCACGAGGACCACTTTCCATGGGATAGTGCCAGGGCTTTCATGTGAACCCATTGGTAAGGTCCGAGTGGATGTGTTATTCGGCACAAGAGACAACTGCAGAGCAGAAAACTTAGAGTTTGAGGTGGTGGATCCAGAGAGTTGTTATCATGCGTTACTCGGACGGCCCGCGTTGGCCAAATTCATGGGCAGCTGTCATATAAGTTATCTGAAAATGAAGCTACCCGGACCACAAGGAGTGATAACAGTAGCAGGCGATTACAAGAAGTCAATGGAATGTGTCTCAGCCGGGTCAAATTTGGCCGAATCATTGGTTGTAGCAAGAGAAAAAAGAAGAATTCAGGAGGTAGCAGCCCTCGCTCAGTCGGCACAGCTGAATATGCCGGCACTAGCCAATCCACATGGAAGTGTCTCCTTTCAGCCGACTAAAGAAACAAATAAGTTTTAGATAGATGAGCAATTCCCAGAGCGTACTGTTACTATTGGTGCAGGCCTAGATGCTAAATAGGAAAGCGAGATCACCAACTTCCTCCGTGAGAATCGGGACATATTTGCATGGTCAACTCAAGATCTGCAAGGTGTTCCGAGGGAGTTGGCTAAGCACTCTCTGAATGTAAGGCCAGGAGCAAGGCCGGTGAAGCAACCTCTCCGCCGCTTCGCCGAAGACAGGAGAAAAATAATAGGGGATGAAATAGCTCGGCTCCTCGCGGCCGGGTTCATCATGGAGGTGTTGTATCCGGATTGGTTGTCGAATCCGGTGCTAGTAGAAAAGAAGAAAGATGATCCGAATGTAGCCATTGTATGGCGAATGTGTATCGATTACACGAACCTGAACAAGGCGTGTCCAAAAGATCTTTTTCCATTACCTAGAATAGACCAAGTCATTGATTCGACCGCTGGTTGTGAGTTATTGTCATTTGTAGACGCGTATTCTGGTTTTCACCAGATACCGTTAAATCCGGCCGATCAAATAAAGACTGCGTTTATTACCCCGTACGGGGCTTATTGCTATCGCACAATGCCATTCGGCCTGCGAAACGCAGGAGTAACGTATCAGAGATGCATGCAAAAATGTCTACACGACCAGATAGGAAAAAATATACAAGTATATGTAGATGACGTGGTCATCAAAACCAAGGAAAGCAAAACGCTACTGGATGATATACGGCAGACTTTCGCGAACCTGAGAAGGTTCCGAATGAAGCTTAATCCGGAAAAATGCACATTTGGCATGCCGGCAGGAAAATTACTCGGCTTTCTCGTATCTAGCCGAGGTATAGAGGCAAACCCAACAAAGATAAAGGCGGTAGAAAGAATGGAGTTTCCAAGGTGTCTAAATGATGTACAAAAGTTCACGGGATGTCTAGCCTCGCTCAGCCGGTTTGTATGTCGGCTGGGAGAGAAGGCACTACCACTCTATCAACTAATGAAGAAATCAGATAAGTTCATTTGGACTCCACAAGCAAACAGTGCATTTCATGAGTTGAAAAAGATGTTGGTCACAGCACCCATTTTGGCTTCTCCATTATTGAAAGAGCCAATGTTACTCTATATAGCGGCTACCAACAGAGTAGTAAGTGCTGTAGTCGTCGTATCACTACTAGGAAACAGGCTGTTAGTGGCGCACCCGAAATGCCCATCCGTGGCGCACTAGCAGTGCGCCACGGGCCTTGCGCTACGGCTATCTCTCAGCCGTGGCGCACTGCCTAGTGCGCCACAGAAGTTTAGATACAGGCGTGGCGCACATGCCAGTGCGCCACATAAGTTTGGGCAGGTGCGCCACGCGTATGAAACGATAACCGTGGCGCACTAGGTGCTATGCGCCACGGATATAAATTTCAAAATTCAAAAAAAAAGCAGCAGATCTGGATCTCGTCGTCAGTGCCGTCGCGCGTCGGTGCAGGTCGCCGTCGTCGCCTCCTCGTCGTCACCTTGTTGTCATCGTCGGAACTGCAAGGAGGAGGAGGAGAATAGGAGGAAGAGGAGGAGAAGAAGAAGAGGAGGCAAAGGAGGAAGAGGAGGAGAAGAAGAGGAGGAGAAGAAGAGGAGGAAGAGAAGGAGAAGAAGAAGAGGAGGCAGAGGAGGAAGAGGAGGAGAAGAAGAGGAGGCAGAGGAGGAAGATGAGGAGAAGAAGAGGAGGAGGAGAAGAAGAGAGGGAGGTAGGAAGAGATGGAGGAAGGGAGGTCGACGTCGCCCGTTGTCACTGCGAGGAGGAGGAGAAGGAGGTCGACGTCACGCCGTCACTGCAAGGAGAGGAGAAGGAGAAGGGAGAAGGAAGAAGGGAAAGGGAGAGGAAGAGGGAAAAGGGGAAGGGAAAAGGGGAAAGGAAAAGGGGAAAGGAAAAGGGAGGAGGGCGGGGTGGGGATTCAAATTTGAATCCCGCCCAAGCTTATCCGTGGCGCACTAGGTGTAGGTGCGCTACGGATAAGTCGCCCTGTTTTTTTTTCTGCAGGAAAAAATGTTTTTTTGACCGTAACCTTTTACTCTTTTCGAATTTTGAAAATCTAAAAAATCGCTAAACGACCTAAAGGGGTTGCAAGCGGATCTGGAATCTCGTTCTGGTCATTTTGGTATATTATACGATTTTTTCGATATCGTATGCAAAAGTTACGGCCTTTTTACCGTGGCATGACTTTTTTTTTGCAAATAAAGTCGAAACTCATTTCTGTTAATTTTACTAGAAGCTATACCACATTACCTACCTAAATATGAAAGGATTTAATTTTTTGAAGTGTTTATCATTTTCGTTTATTTTTTGCAAACCCTAAAAAGGCGATCCACGGGGGGGGGGGTGGAGTTGGTGCATGCCACTTAGGCGTAGGGCACTAGGGCAGAGTGCCCTACGGCTAAGTTTATACATCTGTGGCGCACTATGCCATGTGTGCCACAGATGTTTGTGGCCGTTTCACAGCAGAGGGGGCGTGCGCTTAGGCGTAGCGCACCCCCCCATGTGCGCCACAGATGACACTAACAACCGTGGCGCACATGACTATAGTGCGCTACAGATGTTTGGCGAGCGTCCAACAGGGCCCTGGACCACACACATCTGTGGCGCACTATAGTCACGTGCTCCACGGTTGTTCTAGTTACTAGTAGGGCACTGCCCACAGGTGAGCCACGCCTGTTTTAGTCGTGGGGCACTTCAACCATGTGAGCCACGGATGTGCTGATTACCTATAGCTGTTTTCCTAGTAGTGTATAACGACTCGAAGATGACAAGTCGTTACAGAGGCCGGTGTATTATTTGAGCGAGGTGTTATCCGCTTCAAAGCAGAATTACCCGCATTATCAGAAGATGGCTTATGGAGTGTACATGTCGGAAAAGAAGCTTAAACATTACTTCGAAGAGCATCCCATCAAAGTGATCTGTGAAGCGCCCATAGCCGACATATTGAGCAACAAAGATGCAAGTGGCCGAATAGCAAAATGGGCAATCGAGTTGTCACCATACGCTCCACAATTCGATAGGAGAGATGCAATCAAATCTCAGGCGGTCGCCGACTTCTTCGTAGATTGGGTCGAGGTGCAATATGAGCCACCATTACCAGACCCAAATTATTGGACGATGCATTTCGATGGTTCCAAACTAAGAAATGGTTTGGGGGCAGGAATAGTGTTAACTTCACCCAAAAGGGATCAACTGAAGTATGTGCTACAAATACATTTTGCCGCATCAAACAACGTAGCCGAATACGAAGCACTGGTCCATGGGTTGAAAGTAGCAAGAGAGATTGGCATACGCCGAATCTTATGCTACGGGGACTCAGATTTAGTAGTACAGCAAGTCTCAGGCAATTGGGATACGTTGGATGATAATATGGCTTTGTATAGATTTCATGTGCAAAAGATCAGTGGATACTTTGAATGGTGTGAATTTCACCACATACCTCGGGCAGAAAATGATGCCGCAGACACGTTGTCAAAACTAGGATCAACCAGGCAGTCAATTCCACCGGGTATTGCCCTGGAACACCTCAGAAAACCATCGATAACCCCATCACCAGAATCCGAATATATCTTTATTCCGGCAAATTCAGCAGAAGATAATGTGCCGATGCAAGTAGACCAGCAATATTACTCGGAACCCTCCAAGAAAAGGACAGCAGAGGTAAGCATAATTGTGGAGGAGGCCGAGGTAGCTATGTCGGCGGAAAACATGGAGATAGAGAGTGAGACCACACCAGAAAAAATCACACCGATGTGGGCGCAACCCATATTCTCTTTCCTTAAAGATGCGATGTTACCGAATGATGAAGTGTTAGCAAGACAGACTGTAAGGAGAGCAAAAGCTTATACAATCATAAACAATGAGCTATATAAAAGAAGCGTCACAAGTGTATTGCAAAGGTGTGTAAGTTCGGCGGAAGGCCAGGAGATCCTCCTAGATATACATCAAGGAGAATGTGGACACCATGCCTCATCTCGTGCCTTGGTAGCCAAAGCATTCAGGCATGGGTTTTATTGGCCAACGGCGTTGAAGGAAGCCAAGGAGCTGGTTGAAAAATGCAATGGCTGTCAGAGATATGCAACCAAGATACACATGCCGTCGTCCGAGTTAAAAACTATACCTATTACTTGGCCGTTTTCTGTGTGGTGCCTAGATATGGTGGGACCGTTTAAGCCGGCACGAGGGGGGATGACCCACATATTGGTCATGGTGGACAAGTTCACAAAATGGATTGAAGTAAAACCAATAAAAAATGTGACGGGCTCACAACTGTGAAATTCCTCAAAGATATTATCTTAAGATATGGATACCCACACAATGTTATTACAGACAACGGCACAAACTTTGCAGAAGGAGCTTTCGCTAGGTTTTGCCGAGAAAAACACATAAGATTAGATGGTGCTTTTGTTGCTCATCCAGCATCTAATGGGCAAGTGGAAAGGTCCAATGGATTAGTGTTGTCCGGAATAAAACTGTGACTCGTCGAACCATTGCAAAGGTCGGCAGGATGTTGGATTGAGGAATTACCAGCAGTATTGTGGAGCCTCAGGACTACTCCAAATAGATCAACAGGTTATACACCATTCTTTCTGGTATATGGGGCAGAGGCTGTGCTTCCAGCCGACATACTACATGACTCGCCAAGAGTTACTCAATATACAACTTCAGAGATAAATGAAGTAGCTCGGCAAGATACTGTTGACCTGCTAGAAGAAGCCAGAGAATTGGCGCTATCACGGTCAGCTATTTATCAGCAGAACTTGCGATGATATCACAGCAAGAAGGTGAATCCAAGAGTATTCAAAGAAGGAGATTTAGTCCTCCGACTGGTGCAACGCACGGCCGGCATGCACAAGCTGTCACCTCCATGGGAGGGACCATTCATCGTGAGCAAAGCGTTGCATAATGATGCCTATTATCTAATCGACGCTCAATCCCCAAGGAACAAGCCAGACAAAGCCGGCGAAGAAACGAAGCGGCCATGGAACGTAGCTTTACTTCGTCCATTTTACTCGTAGCATAGTATCTCAAGGTCAAGAACCAATTATGTATCAAACCTCGGCATCCAGAGCAGCGACTCGGGGACTACCGTATGTTATTTAAATTTCGTCTTATGTATTGAACCTCGGCATCCAGAGCAGCGACTCGGGGACTGCCGTATGTTATTTAAATTTCATCTTATGTATCTTATCCATTGAAAAAGACAGACTTCCACTTTCCAAACCTGCCCCTTTATTATTATTATTAAGTCAGATAGGTTGCTTGAGCCAATCCTGAACCTCGGCATCCAGAGCAGCGACTCGGGGACTGCCGTATGTTATTTAAATTTCATCTTATGTATTGAACCTCGGCATCCAGAGCAGCGACTCGGGGACTGCCATATGTTATTTCAATTTCATCTTATGTATTGAACCTCGGCATCCAGAGCAGCGACTCGGGGACTGCCATATGTTATTTCAATTTCATCTTATGTATTGAACCTCGGCATCCAGAGCAGTGACTCGGGGACTGCCATATCTTATTTCGACTTCATCTTATGTATTAAACCTCGGCATCCAGAGCAATGACTCGGGGACTGCCATAGGTCATTTAAATTTCATCTTGTGTATTCAACTTCGGCATCCAGAGCAGTGACTCGGGGACTGCCATATGTTGCCCCAATTTTATGTTGAGCACTAAACCTCGGCACCCTGAGCAGCGCCTCGGCAACCGTCTTACATTATTTCTGAAATTTGGTTTACACGCTAGACTTCGGCGCTATAGGCAGTGACTCGGGGACTGCCATATATTGTTCCGAAGTAGTAGTCAACCTTTGATACAAGGAAGGTATCACACTTCGACACTCAGAATAAGAGCAGCTCAATCTCGTATGATATTCGAAGCTCACACCCAGATTAATTGGCTAAACCACGGGGATACAAAGGCAAAGATACATCCTAAAATCAAGAAATCGCAGGTCACCAAAGCAAGAATTCGGACGAACAAAACCACTTAAACAAAGTGATAACAACTACAAACATATATGTCGCAGCAGTACACGGCAAAAGAAATTCAGGTCATACAGAAGACGGACAAATGTTCCACATACATCGTACGCCCGGCATACCAGGGACAAGAAATAACTTAAAGGTTTTCAGCTGTAGAGGCAATAGTTGGGTCAGGGGCTGGATGCTCCGAGATAGGCGGAGCCTCGTCCGAGGTTGCCTCGCCTTCCACAGACCTAGGTGCGACTTCGGCCGAAGCCCGAGGCTGCTGAGGGGCATTAGTTTGCGCAGTTGAATGCCCAGTACCTTTGGAGGAGGATCGCGCGTCGCCGTTGCCATCCGAGCTCGAACTGGAGTCACCAGAAGAAGCCGAATCATCTTCACCTTCACCTTGTTCAGCCGAGTTATTATCTGATGCATCCTCGACTACGACCTCATCGTCCGGGTTCGGGAGGAAGCTCGGACCTTCATTCCAGGTATGCACGTCGACATACTCAATGAGCTAGAAGGCGCGAGCTTGCCGAAGAGCAACGAAGGTGGGGTCCTCAACCCAACGGGAACCTGTGCGCAAATTTCTCAGGATATCAAGAGAAATGTCTTCATACCATGACATGATAGCAGTGAGGGCCATATCAGCGCCAGCTCGCCCGGCTGATTCCCTCCAGAGACTTAGTTGCTTTTCAGATGCCATCAATCTTTTCACCAGCAATTCGACCTCATTGATATCAGGAGTCCCAGAGGTATTAGCCAGAGAACATGGTAGGCTCGGATAGCTGCCTGCACCAAGTCCCTGCCCATAATCTTCATCGGACCAACTGCAGCGCCAACAGCCACCAGGAAATCTTCCATCGAGTAATCCGAGTCAACGTCAACAGGGACACCTCGACGCACACGAGCTGCAAGAACTGCTTTAGAACTCACATGCTTAGCTTCTGGAAAATGACCTGCGCAAAACACGAATGCGTCAGGAGGCAGCAGGGACAAAGAGAAAAACATAATCCGGTCGTGCTAGGAAGCTTACAATGAATATAACTCATCATTATCTGAAGGTCTTTAGCCCAGTTGATCTTTCTCTTCTCAAAGCGAGCAATCTCCTCGCTCATTCCAGGAGTTTTCAGTTCGGCAGCCTCGAGGAGCTCTTTATTCTTCTGCAGTTCCAGAGCTAGCCGATTTTTCTCCTCGGAAAATTCCTGATCGACCTTTTCTAGTTCGGATTTCTGAGAGAGCTTAAGGGCCTCCACCTCGGTGCGCAGGCGAGCTATTTCATCATCCTTTTCTTTCAGCTGCGCCGAATGAGTAGCGCTTTGTTCTAAAAAATGCAACATCACGTCAGGTATGGGCGTGCAATCTTGGTGAGATGCTGCAAAGGTTTGTAACTCGGCTTTACCAAAGCCAAACGAAATAAAAGAAGCTTAGATCACATTTTAAAAAGCGGAAGACGTAAGGTAAAAGGGAAACTAACCTTCCAGGCTCTTGACTTTCTTCGCAAGACGAATGTTGAGGTTATTGACATTACCTGTTCACCAAAAAAGTGAGCCGACATCTCGTATACAAAACAATAAGAATGTCGAAAATGGCGAAGAGAATTATCGACTTACCAGTCTTTTTCGCCACAGGGAGAACTTTCTCATATTTTTCTTCCAATTTTCGGTGCGAAAAAAGCAATCTTTGGAATTCGACAGTCCGCCGGTCATGTGCAACCTGAACAATGCAGCGAGGCACGTGGGGCAGCCAATGGGCAGCAGCAGCTGGTGCGGCGCGCATGCAAGCAGCAGGCAGCAGCAGCTCAGCTAGGCAGTGCGCGGGCAGCAGTGCGCGCAGCAGCTGGTCAACGCGGCAGCGGCAAGGCCAAGGCAGGGCCACGGCGAGAGCAGCAGCGCGGCAAGCATGCGCGCGCGCAGTAGCAGGAGCGATGCAGGGTGGGGCCACCAGGCGACAGCGGCACTGCGCGCGCGGTTAGTTGCCCACGCAGCGGCAGCAGCAAGGCAGCAGTGCGCGTGAGCAGTGGCATCGCGCGCGAGCGGGCGGCAGCCGCAAGTCAACGCGCGCAGCGCACGGGCGAAGCGGGATTTGCGGGGCGCATGCGCAGCGGCGATCGAGGCTGGGCCAGTGAGCAGATCTGGATCTGGAACAAAATCTGGACAAATAAACTGGGCCGGCCAGTAGTACCGGCCCACCCGAGCGGTACTACCGGGCCAGACTGAAGGCGAGCGGGCTGAGTCAGGCACGTCCGGTACTGGGCTCGGTAGTACCGGACGGCCCAGTAACATTGTTTTTCTTTTTTTCTTTTTAGAATTAAAACGACAAATATTCAAACGGTCATAACTTTTAAACGGTAGCTCCGATTAACCCGATTCCAATTGCGTTGGATAGAGGACGACAAGTGCTACCCTATAAATGTGAGAATGTATCAAGTATAATAATGTGAGATACCTCACTTGATGAGAAACCGGAAAGTCGTCAAGATCAAAAATCACAACAAGATGTAAACGGAAGATCCGATTTTGATGAACAAGAGCTTGTTATGGAGATTACCACAAGCTCTATATCCTCACATGGATAAGACCAAATAACAACCAAATACGATGGTGCAAGTATGCAAAGATTTGAGCTCTCTCCGAACGATGTGACCGAATTACTCATACGAGAGCCCCTCTTGATAGTACGGTTATCTATCCTAAACCCGGTCTCACACACACAACATAAGACCGGCAAAAAGGAAAACCTATCAAGATTATACCTTTGCCTTGAGCATTCCACTTGAGCTCGATGTAGACGGTCTTGCCCTTCTCAAGATGGAACGCCTTTCTTAATTTCTCATCATCGACCTCGCATATTGAGCTTGCACAACATATCTTCTTTGCATTTCATCGACCTTGAAGCCAACACATGCTCCAAGCGATGCCAATGGACCAATCCTACAAGTATAACTTAATACACATATTAGTCCATAAAGATTGTCATTAATTACCAAAACCACACATGGGGTCCCAACATGTTCTTTCAATGGCATCATCAACACCCTTATTGTTACCTTGTTCATACCTCTCATATGAAGTGAGTGTTGTGGAATTAGTGGCCTCCTTGTGGACGACTTCGTTTTCTTGATGTAGCCATAGCATAGCATCATCGTCATGCACCATGTACATCTTGTCCAATTGATGCATCATTGCTTCATGGCTTGGCGCATCTTCCTCCATGGAACCTAGCATAACACAAGAGAACACACTAGAGGTAGAGGGTAAGTTGTTAGAAATCGAAATGGTCTCACTTGACCTATCAACTACCACTCTCAACTCAGTAGGAGTATCACTCATGCCCTCCAAGTGGAAGCACTCAATCTCACATCAGGTGGAGTCACTCATCTCACTCTTGTTATCACTCAAGTGGGCTAAGTGGCTCTCATACTCACATGGGATTGGTACCACATCATCACTCAAGCATATGGGGATAGTCTCGGTTTCCTCAACTCCTTGCGCCTCCTTTGGTGAAGGGAAAATCCCATTCTCACCATTCTTGACCTTGTCGCCTCCAAGGTTGGATGCCATAAGATGGGCATCATCGCTCGCCTCCATGGTCGAAGGGAACATCCCATGCTCGCCCGTCTTGTGGCCATCTTGTAGTGGTGGTGGAAGTAGACTCATCGTGTTGTCGAGAGCGGTGCTCGGATCGACATCATCACATATGTGACCTTGGTTTCCTCCATCTTGGAGTGTAGACATCCTCTTGTCGTACTCACCCAACTTGGCGAAGTACATGTCTTCATTTTCCTCATTCGCGAGGTCGTGGAAGTCAAGCGTAGGCGTTGAAGCTTGATGGCGTGGACGAAGGCTTGCTCTTGGTGCCCATTTGGTGTTGGCACTAGTAGTTGAAGGTGCCTTGTGATTGTGTCGACGGAGGTCATTGGCATGCCTTGCCGATGGTTGATGTAGGTGGCGCACTTGGTCATCCATATGACGCTCATGACGATGGCCCTTGACCATGGCACGCTTCCTTATAAGTTCTTCTAATGAGTGCAAATCATCATTAGTCTTGGCGACCATGCTCATGTTTTTGTCGAAGTCATTGTCCATGTCCTTCTTGAAGTTGTGAAGGTTGCTCTTGAACTTGTCCATTTGATGGTGGACCTTGGCGCACTCGAGTTGGAGGCTCCATCTTGGTCGGTGCAACGTGAGGAGCTTGGCGTTGTCGTTCTTGAAGTCCCCATGCTTGGGGAGTCATTGTTGTTGTAGCACTCCATGTCACCCAAGCATGTGGAGCCATTGTCGGTGTAGTGCTCCATCATGTTATCCATGCTTGTGGAGACATATGCATGGTGGCTCATCATGGATTCTTCATGGAAATCATTCTCGGTCCCGGAGTCCCTAGGCATGCTTCACAAGACCAAGTGTTGTATATGGAAGTGGTAGAGGGTGTTAGGGATACAACGTCGAACCTTACTTTACCTTGAAAGATCATATCGTGCAAGTGGCACACTTGAGAGCAATAAACCAAGCAAAGTGAAGTTCACGCGGAACACCAAAACAACTACCAACAAAAAACACACACACACAAGGCCTATGGTGGATAGGTATGGAAAGTGGCATGTCAAGAACCAACCCGAAATCAAGATGTTGTATTGGCAAGTAAAAAAGAACCACAATGATCACAAAGCAAACAAGTCAATCCACCAGATAGGAAATATGTACAAGGAAACACACACGGTGGGATAACATGGGACTTGTGCGACGGATAAAGTGAGCTAAAAACCAAATGATTACCTAGCGAAGACTATAAGCTCGTGTCACACAAGTACAAGCAGAGATGCTAGTTCGATTGCACAAAATTGGTGGGCTACAAGATATGCACAATAAGTACCACCTATATGATGTTCATCGAGCTTGCGCTTCCTATTCTATGAGGCACATGTATATTTATTTATTTTTCACTTTTTCTTTTTCTATTTTTTTCTATTTTTCTTTTTATTTCTTTCTTTTTATTTTTCACTTGCCTCTTCCTTGTGCCAACAACTGAAAGAACGTTTCTTAATCCCTAGTGTTTTGTGTGTTAGATAACAATACCAATGATCATTTAATGTGTGTTGAAGTGTTGCAGCTCTATTTGAGAATAAAGGGAAAAGAACTCTGCCTTTGGGGGCGGATAATCCGGCCCCACCAGGGGCGGATAATCCGCCCCTTCCTTTGCCCAAGTAGGCGCAAGCCCCAGAAAGGGAGGGCGGAGTTTTGGCCGGATTTTCCGGCCCCGCCGGATAATCCGCCCCTCAGGGGGCCGGATAATCCGCCCCCCCCTGCTCATCGCCAAGGCGCAAGCCCCAGAGAGGGGGCGGAGTTTCTACCGGACTCTCCGGCGTGGCCGGATAATCCGCCCCAGGAGGGGGCCGGATTATCCGCCCCCCCCCCCAAGATTTCCACTAAGTTCCTCAAGCGCAAGCGCCAGAGAGGGGGCGGACTTTCCCCCGGAGAATCCGCCCTTGGGGCGGAGTTTTCCCAGGGGGCGGATTATCCGCCCCCTTGGGCGGATTATCCGCCCCCAAAGTTGTGCAACGGCCAGATCTGGGGAGGGGTATTTAAGCCAGCCTTCCCCCTCCTGCCAGAACTCTTGATTCATCACGAAAAAGACCAGATCAGATCTGAAAGCTTCATCCAAGAGTGCTCCACCTAGATCCACTCAAAGGACCCATCCCTCTGGGAATCGAAGGAGGAGAACTAGATCTTCATCATCAGCAATCAAGCGCTTCATCTCCTCTCCATTCATTTGGAGAACCTCCTATCTAGTATTTCTTGCAAATATCTAGATCCTCGTTTTTGTTTATATTGATAAACCTTGTTCTTGAGGCAGCTTGTTGTCATCTCGGGAGCCCCCAATTCGGTTGTGGGTGTGTGCCCCGATAGTGTTGTAAAAGGCACTGGTTCCCGCCTCGAAGGGATCCAATAGTGGAGAAGGTGGATCAGGCCTCTCGTGGCGAGATCCATCGGAGAATAGGGTGAGGCCTATTGTGGCGTGGTGGTCTTAGAACCGCCCACCCCTCCAACGCAGATGTACTTCCCTTAACAAGGAAGGAACCGCGGTAAAACAAATCCCTGTGTCTCCGCTTGCTCCACTTCGGTTTCCTCGCCCCTCTTTTACGTGCTTAGTAGTTAGGGTTACATATAGGAAAATTCTCGTAGTTGCATATCTAGAGAATTTACTTTGTGTCAAGCATAAAATTGAAAAAGTATTTAAAAAATTGGTTAGCACCTATTCACCCCCCTCTAGGTGCCCATACGATCCATTTCAATTGGTATCAGAGCCTCGGCTCTTATTTCGGGCTTAACCGCCTAAGAGAAGTATGGGTTCCAAGGTAGATGGGAGTGATGCTCTGGAGGTAGTCACCATGAACGATCTCAAGACGTTGGAAACAACCTTGGTGAGTTCAATGGAGGCTAAGATGGAAGAGATGCGTCAATTGATAATGCGTCTCTCCACATCCACAACATCACATCCATCTAACTCGGAGGATACCACTCCGCAATCCAAGGAAACGGGTAAAACTGTTTCCAAAGATAACGAAGTGGTTGGTGATGATACTAGCAAGAGCTCCTCCTCGAAAAAGGATAGCGGTAAGGATGGATACAATGAGGTTTCTCACGTGTATTCCCCTGATCCGCCTATCCCTCACCCACATATACATAATAGGGGTGATCCACCCAAACTTTCAGCATATACTTTTTCTCGATGGCAATTTTTGATGAAATCTCATGTGTGCAGTTCCTCCATAGAGTTGTGGAAGATCATCGAAAATGGTCTTCATGTTGGAAACCCCAACAATCTCACAAGAAGAGAAGTGGTCGATAGCCAACTCAACGCTACAGCTCTACACATGATACAGCTTGGTGTAGGTGACAAAGACATGCCACACATTCAACATCTTAGCACAACTAAAGAAGCTTGGGATGCCCTCACCGAGCTCTTCATCGGAAATGAAAGTATGAGAAGGAATAGATATGATGCCTTGAGCAATGAAGCTGAAGGATTGTATATGCTGGATGGAGAAGACCACGAGGACATGTATAGGAGGCTCAAGGCAATAGCCATAACCTTCAGAAACCATGGTGCAGCTCATGTTGATGATGCTTGGATCAAGCGCAAGTATGTTAGTGCTCTTATGCCATTTGAGCCCACAGATTTGAAAAGTCTCCAAGGTAGGCATAACTATCACCTCATGTCATCCAATGAGGTAATGCAAGAAATGGCCGCCTTCAAAGTGGCTGCCAAGAATGCCGAAGATGCTCGTGCTCGAGTTATGGGGATGCAAAAGGGGGTCAACATGGCCTTGAAGACCAGTGTGATTGATCATGATGAATATGCGGTAGAAGGTCTGGACTGTCCCGAGGATATAAAAAGGATCCACGGACAATACTTGGCTCTTTATGCAAGAAATTTTTGGAAAGATCCAGCCAAGGCTAAAGCTGAACTAGATCGCAAGAGTGGAGCCTATGGAAGAAAAGAAAATGGTCCCAAGCTGAGAACATGCTTTAATTGTGGTGACCGGCTGCACTTCGTAGCTGAGTGTCCATATCAAAGTAGAGAGGATAATGGAGGAAGACTCATTTTCAAGGACAAATCAAAAGCTCCACGTAAGAAACAGTTTGTAAAGAATAATGCTCCTTTCAAGAAGCAACCAAAGATTGTTCTAGTGGCTCAAGAAGAATATTCATCGGGGAGTGAAGATGAGGACGAGGACGATAGCTCTCAAGAGGTGGCTGCTATAGCCACCACATCTACATCAACATCTCTCTTCGACTCTCCGAACGAAAACATCATCAACAAGAATGCTACTTGCCTCATGGCACGAAGCTCTGAGGTAACTTCTTCTAACTCTTCCTTTCCCAAGACTATGATAGACATGGATGATCCTACTAGTCTTAAGGTTAAAGAAGAGATTATTGCTTTGGATTATTTCTACACTAACTTGCAAGGTGAGCACAAAGTTCGTTTTGAATCTCTCATGGATCAGCTGGCCCAAAACGAAGCACTCCTTGAAGAAAAGGGCAAAATTGAAAGGGAGGATGCAATGAAATTGCATCCCTAAAAAATGCTCTTGAAGAAGAAGAAGAAGCTCGGGTCTCTCTTGAAGAGAGGCTTGACTCTATGGAAGAGTCACATGATGAAATTGTGACTAAACTTGTTAAGGAACGTGACAATGCTGTCACCAAAGCAAAGAAGTTAAAGAAGGAAAGGATTGACTTTGGGGCTGCTCATGATAGACTCACGGAGGAATTGAAGAAACTTGACAATGCTCACAAGGCGTTGAAAAATGAGTTCTCTATTCTCATTGAGTCACATGATCATCTTCAAAGTCGATTGGCTAAATATGATACTCCTAGCTCGTCCAACTCAACATATAGTAACAAGAAAAATGCTAGTGTGGAAAAAGAAGTGATCAAGGACATCACTACAAAGGACAAAGGTGTGCTTGATGAAGTCCTTGGCAAGCAAAGGTCAAATCATGGTAAAGACGGACTTGGGTATGTCACCAAGTCCAAGAAGAAGAAAACCAAGAAGAACAAGACCAAGAATGTGCAATTAAAGACAAGCACTGCTGAGAAGATTGTCACAAAAGACAAGACTAATGATATTGGTTTTGCAGGGTCTCACAATCCGAATTATGAACTCTTTTGTGATGACTATGGCGATGTTTATGCTTATTATGTTGGTCCTTTTGATGAATATATTGCTTGGTCTATTTGGGTCCCAAAGACCCTTGTTACTAACATCAAAGGACCCATTGAAAAATGGGTACCTAAAACCAAGAAGTAATTCTCTTGCAGGGCTATGCTTCCGGTGGGTCAAAATGGGTGCTGGATAGTGGCTGCACTAGTCATATGACCGGAAGCAAGGAGATCATCACGGAGATGCGTCCAAATCATGATAATATCACAGTCTCCTATGGTGATAAGTCTAAATCTTAGGTATTGGGTCTTGGAAAGGTTGTAGTTGCCCATGATATCTCTCTCGTGGACGTCATGCTTGTTGAGACCCTTGGTTACAACCTTCTTTCTGTTCGTGCCCTTGGCAAGATGGGTTTTGTTGTTTTTATCGATGATGATTTGGTGGTACTCTTGTGGAGCAAGTCTCTAAAGGTCGCTTTCGTTGGATACGTCGAAAATGACCTGTATGTGGTGGACTTCTCGGGGAAAACCACTTTGGGTCCGATGTGTCTATTCGGAAAGGCCGACGTGGGCTGGCTATGGCATCGCCGTTTAGCCCATGTCAACATGAGAACTTTGCAAAGTCTCCAAAAGGGTGGCCACATCCTTGGACTAAAAGACAATGTCTCTTTTGCCAAAGATCGAGTTTGCAGGGCTTGTGTTGAAGGAAAAATGCATGACTCTCCCCACAAGAGGAAGACTATTGTGTCATCAAAGAGGATCTTGGAATTACTTCATGTGGATTTATTTGGTCCTCCTTCTCATGCAAGTCTTGGTGGGAAGAAATATTGCTTGGTCATTGTCGATGACTACTCAAGATATACATGGGTATATTTCTTCAAGCTGAAAAGTGAGACTCAACAAACTGTCATCGACTTTGCCAATGAAGTTCAACGTCAACACAATGTTCCCATCTTGGCAATTAGAAGTGACAACGGCTCAGAATTCAAGAACTACACTTTAAACGAGTTTCTTAGCGAAGAGGGGATTAGACACCAATATTCCGCTGCGTACACCCCTCAACAAAATGGTGTAGCCGAGAGGAAGAACCGGACTTTGATGGATATGGCAAGATCTATGCTGGCTGAGTTCAAGTCTCCTTATAATTTTTGGGCTGAAGCCATATCCACTGCTTGTCACTCATCAAACCGGCTCTACCTTCGGAAGATCTTGGACAAGACCCCATATGAAATACTTACCGGTAACAAGCCCAACATCTCATACTTCAGGGTATTCGGGTGTAAGTGTTTCTTTCTTATTAAAGGTGTCCGTTTGTCAAAATTTGAGTCCAAAGCTTTAGAAGGTATTTCTGTTGGTTACGGTGCCGAATCCCACACTTAAAGAGTCTACAACAAGCTCACTGGGATTGTTGTAGAATCTTGTAGTGTGGAGCTCGATGAAAATAACGGCTCCTTTGTAGGGCAAGTTGATGTTTGTGATGCATATGTTGAAATACCCCAAGATGCCATAAGAAGAATGGGCGTGGGATTTTTCCGCCCCATTGAGGAACCCCTTGTGGCGGATCGGGAAGTACAATGCTCCACACATGTGGATCCCTCATCTACACAAGATCAACGAGCTCCTACTGTTGAAGAAAATCCCGCATCAACACCACAATCTGCTGAAGATCAACTGTCCCCTGGACAAGTTGGTAGTCCCGGGCCGGACTATCCGCCCCCTCAAAGGGACGGACAATCCGCCCCTGGCACTCCAACTCTTTCCAGAGGATCCGAAGGAGAAGTCAGCAACTCTGAAGCTCCCAGGCCGGATTCTCCGGCCCCCGAGGGCGGATTATCCGGCCCTGGGTCTCCAACTCTCATCAGGCATTCTCAAGAAACTGGCTCGGGTTCTTCACCTCCCAGGCCGGATAGTCTGGCCCCTCCAAGGGGCGGATTATCCGGGCCTGAAGAAAATGTTCAGCAACAATCTTCTGGCAGTAACAGTGACCAAGATCAAGGGCAAGGCAGTAATCAAGACAAGGATACAAATATTGAATCAACTCCTTCTAGAAACAATAAGGACATTGAGGCTCGTCGCAAGGCTCGTGCTGATCGGAACCTTGAACTAAGAGGTCACACTCTTGTCAAGGTTGTTGGTGATCTACGACGAAGGGTATCCACTAGAAGAGAACTTGCAAGCTTCTGTGATCATCAAGCTCACATTTCCATGGTTGAACCGAAGAAGGTTTTTGATGCTCTTGAAGATCCCGATTGGGTTGTTGCAATGCATGAAGAATTAAATAACTTTGAACGCAACAAAGTTTGGAAGCTCGTAGAAAAGCCAAAGGATTGCCGCAATGTTATCGGCACCAAGTGGATCTTCAAGAACAAACAGGATGAAAATGGCATTGTTGTGAGGAATAAAGCACGACTCGTGGCTCAAGGATTCTCTCAAGTGGAAGGAATTGATTTTGGCGAGACTTACGCTCCTGTGGCTCGTCTTGAGTCCATCCGTATCCTTCTTGCATATGCAGCCCATCATAATTTTAAATTACAACAAATGGATGTTAAGAGCGCTTTCCTTAATGGTCCTCTACATGAGTTAGTATACGTCAAGCATCCCCCGGGGTTTGAGGACCCCAAATTTCCGAACCATGTCTACAAACTCGATAAGGCGCTCTATGGCCTTAAACAAGCCCCACGTGCGTGGTATGAGCACCTTAAAGAGCTTTTGCTAGACCGTGGCTTCGAAGTTGGGCAAATCGATCCCACTCTTTTTACTAAGAAGGTTAATGGGGAGCTTTTTGTGTGCCAACTTTATGTAGATGACATTATTTTTGGCTCTACTAACCAAGCTTTTAACGATGAATTTTCGAAGCTTATGACTGACAGGTTTGAGATGTCCATGATGGGTGAGCTCAGGTTATTTCTTGGATTTGTGATCAAACAACTTAGAGAGGGAACCTTTATTAATCAAGCTAAGTACATCCAAGACATGCTCAAAAGGTTCAAGATGACGGATCTCAATGGCGTTGCTACCCCAATGCAAACCAAGTGTCATCTTGAGCTCAATCCCAAGGGTAAAGACGTGGATCAAAAGGTATAATGATCCATGATCGGGTCTCTCCTTTACCTTTGCGCATCTAGGCCCGATATTGTGTTAAGTGTAGGAGTGTGTGCAAGGTACCAAGCCGCTCCTAAAGAAAGCCACTTAGTGGCGGTCAAGCGAATCTTCCGATATTTGGTTCATTCCCCCAACTTTGGGTTATGGTATCCCAAGGGTTCAAGTTTCTCTCTATGTGGCTACACTGATTAAGATTGGGCTGGTGACAAAGATGATAGGAAATCAACCTCTGGTGCATGTCAATTCTTGGGCAAGTCTCTAGTGTGTTGGTCATCAAAGAAACAGAATTGTATTTCACTCTCAACCGCCGAAGCTGAATATGTTGCTGCTGCAAGTGCTTGTACACAAGTGTTATGGATGAGGCAAACTTTAAAGGAATATGGTGTCAATTGTGACAAAGTGCCTCTATTATGCGACAATGAAAGTGCTATCAAAATTGCGTACAATACCGTGCAGCATACAAGAACAAAACATATAGAGATTCGCAATCACTTTATTCGGGATCATGTTGCTCGTGGAGATATTGCTCTATCATTTGTAAGCACGAAGAACCAACTTGCTGATATTTTCACGAAGCCTCTTGATGAAGCAAGATTCTGTTATTTGAGGAATGAGCTAAATATCATAGATTCAAGGAGCTTGGCTTGACTACCCTTGCACACTCACTTGCTCTTATTCATGTATTTGGTTTAGATGCGGGCATAGACATAGGGGGAGTGTGGTCCTAATTGATTGGGCCAACCCTCCCCCCATAATGCCGAAAGCAAGTAAAATCATTTACCTTAATATCATTTTGTGATATGTGGGTCATCGATGAGCATTGGTTTTGAACTCAAGATACATCTTCGCGGTGTCATGCCATGCGCTCCAACATGGTGGCTTCGGCCACCTCCCTCTTCCTTGAGAAGAGTTGGTTTTTCATGGGCCTCGTTGGATTTTCTTGCATATCTCATGTTCTTATGGAAAACACACTCAAATTTGGCTTTTGTTTGATTTGATTTTTGCAAACTTGGGTGTGTAGTACCATCTCAGTTTGATGCTCTCAACCCAGCTGATGATGATGATGATGAGTATGATGAAGAGGAAGGTGACGGGGATGACTACGACGAGGATGAGGAGGAGTGATCTTCAGGGGCGTTAGCTTCGCTCTTCTTCCTTTTTGGCGTTTCGATGCCAAAGGGGGCGAAGTAGTTCTATTAGGGCTCGTGGATTTGCAAGGGTCGGGCACAAGCTTTTCGATTTTAGTCGTTTTTATGTGCTTGCTTGTGCCTTTTCTAGCGTGAACTCATTTGCTATTTGTGTTTGTTTATGTAAGACTTTGTCGTACTCCACTTTGTTTGGTACTATGTTGGGTATTCATGGAATTCTGGATTTATCTATTATGGACCCCATGGAATTCTGGAATTATGGAACATATTTGATGGCATATGGATTCATGGGATTATCTATGTATGCTTTGGCTATTCTCATCCCGGTGGTATGACCTTGTCCCTCAATCCACTTTTGTTCCAATTTTCTTTGCCATGGAACTTGTGCTCTCTCTAGTGTGTGTATTTGTATTCAAATGCAAATTTTAAATATGCACACATCTAGGAGGAGCGCCTTTCATCTTAAGGTGGCGATAGCCGGTTTCATTGCAAATCCTAGTATTGTCATCTAACACCAAAAAGGGGGAGATTGAAAGAACATTTCTTAATCCCTAGTGTTTTGTGTGTTAGATAACAATACCAAGGATCATTTAATGTGTGTTGAAGTGTTGCAGCTCTATTTGAGAATAAAGGGAAAAGAACTCTGCCTTTGGGGGCGGATATTCCGGACCCACCAGGGGCAGATAATCCGCCCCTCCCTTTGCCCAAGTAGGCGCAAGCCCCAGAAGGGGGGGCGGAGTTTTGGCCGGATTTTCCGGCCCCGCCGGATAATCCGCCCCCCTGCTCATCGCCAAGGCGCAAGCCCCAGAGAGGGGGCGGAGTTTCTGCCGGACTCTCCGGCGTGGCCGGATAATCCGCCCCAGGAGGGGGCCGGATTATCCGCCCCCCCCCCCCCCAAGATTTCCACTAAGTTCCTCAAGCGCAAGCGCCAGAGAGGGGGCGGACTTTCCCCCGGAGAATCCGCCCTTGGGGCGGAGTTTTCCCAGGGGGCGGATAATCCGCCCCCAAAGTTGTGCAACGGCCAGATCTGGGGAGGGGGTATTTAAGCCAGCCTTCCCCCTCCTGCCAGAACTCTTGATTCATCACGAAAAAGACCAGATCAGATCTGAAAGTTTCATCCAAGAGTGCTCCACCTAGATCCACTCAAAGGCCCCATCCCTTTGGGAATCGAAGGAGGAGAACTCGATCTTCATCATCAGCAATCAAGCGCTTCATCTCCTCTCCATTCATTTGGAGAACCTCCGATCTAGTATTTCTTGCAAATATCTAGATCCTCGTTTTTGTTTATATTGATAAACCTTGTTCTTGTGGCAGCTTGTTGTTATTTCGGGAGCCCCCAATTCGGTTGTGGGTGTGTGCCCCGATAGTGTTGTAAAAGGCACCGGTTCCCGCCTCGAAGGGATCCAATAGTGGAGAAGGTGGATCAGGCCTCTCGTGGCGAGATCCATCGGAGAATAGGGTGAGGCCTATTGTGGCGTGGTGGTCTTAGAACCGCCCACCCCTCCAACGCAGATGTACTTCCCTTAACAAGGAAGGAACTGCGGTAAAACAAATCCCTGTGTCTCCGCGTGCTCCACTTCGGTTTCCTCGCCCCTCTTTTACGTGCTTAGTAGTTAGGGTTACATATAGGGAAATTCTCGTAGTTGCATATCTATAGAATTTACTTTGTGTCAAGCATAAAATTGAAAAAGTATTAAAAAAATTGGTTAGCACCTATTCACCCCCCCCCCTCTAGGTGCCCATACGATCCATTTCAACAACTATACAAGATAACTATATGAGATAGCGCTCACAATGTTTGCTCGGAATCTACAAGGTATCAAATGTGCATAGCCCAAGCAATCATAAGAGGAACTAGTCTCAATAGGTGTTTGTTGCTCGCAAAGATAGTGGGGTTCACAAAGTAATGCAAGTGGGGAGAAGTCGCGGAATGTTTATACCTTTCGTCGACGATCTTCATCCTTTATTGTTGGATTCTGCCTTTATCACGGAATTTGGATGGAGTAGATAGCATTAACAACGTGGATGATGATGTAGAGCTCCTTCTCCTCTTCGAAACGAGCTAAAGAACACCAAAATCCGAGTTCGAATGCAAAAGTTATGCTCAAAACGGTGAGCGGCTAAAATCTGGGAACCTGCTGTTTTTTTTTTCTGTACTAGGGGTAGTACCGGTTTGCTGAGTGGTAGTACCGGTTAAGTGCGGTAGTACCGGATTTTGAGCCCGGTAGTACCGGTTGGTCCAGGGACTCCTAGTTTTGACGCGTTTTCGCGATTTTGGGGCGATTTGGGCGGAAAATCTTCAAGAAAAACACCAAATCGACGGAGGAAATCAAGGAATTAGGCTATGGGAACACAAAGGAAGGTAGATCAACAAGTTTTGCAAGTAATCCACAGATCAAAACTTACCAAAACGCACTCAAATGACAGATCGATCCAAAACACGAATTGGGGCTATTTTTTGTGAAATTTTCGAATTTATGGGGAAAAGACCAAATCGATGAGAAATCCGTGGCAACCAAAAGCTGCTGATACCAGATGATGGAGGGGTTAACCTCTTGGGTGGCCCGATCTTCATGGATATCGTGGTCAAATCGATGGGAAAGCGAGGGGAAAGGGAGAAGGTAGCGGAAGCGAACACACACCTCGCGAAGAACACGGTGAACACACGCAAAACTCACACGATACAAGGCCGATTGCTCCCGAACGGCGGACACCGGTCCGATAGAATCCTCGCAAGGAAAGATCGGTCAACGTGCTCCCTCAAATCCACACAGGAGAGGGAAGAACACCTTGGGGAGGGTCTTCACAACTTGGAGACGAGACATCGAACTCCAAGGCCTTGTTCAACGATGGATGCGTGATGCAAAGTCCAATCGAGGTTGGTGACGATAGTCGGTCCCCTTGGTAAAGGGGGTGAGGCAAAACTAGAGATTCCACAATGGGGGTTGTCTTTAGTCTATCATCTATGCCTAAGGGATACATGAGGGGTGGGGGCTCTATTTATAGACCAGCCACTAAACAAGGGTAGTTTGGGGATAAACTAGGCGAATAGGTAAGTAAAGGGGAATACATGGGCTGTGGTCCAACAGGTGCGCAGGCACATACATGACCGGTAGTACCGGACTTAGGACCGGTAGTACCGGTCAGCACCGGTAGTACCACTCTGGGACCAGTAGTACCGCTTGCGGTCCTGGAGCGACGATTGGAGCCGTCAGTAGCGAGCGGTAGTAGGGGCGGTAGTACCGCTGACCGGTAGTACTGGTTCCGACGACCGGTAGTAGAGCTTGGACCTGGCAGCTGCTGATCTATCTTCTTCCGTCTCCTCTTCCAAGCCACCGTCTTGTCGGGCTTGATGCTCCGGGCTTCCTCCCTTGCCTCCGTACTTATCAATGTGAACCTATCATGGCCATAGGACGGAGTATGAAGTAGTATACCATTAAATAGGGTAGGAAGTGAGCTTGCATAGAGGAACGGATTCACCTTTGGAGTCCATGATGACTTGGCGTAAGTTGGATACCTTGATGTAGTAACGACCGTAGGTCGGGCTGCATCAAACTATTTAATAAAAAATGGATTCCAGTAGAGAATCACTTTGAATGAAAGATGAGATACTGGCAAAGCAAGCTACTCTCATACGGAGACATGCCCGCTATCCCATCATTTTTAGAAATACCTAAATGGTACAAAAATAGCTGGATTTCTACTTGTCTCTATTTTCTAACAAAACTATCAGCTTAAGCAAAAACACTATTTGTCAAAGTGGGACATGATTTGTCGACCTAAAGATCAAGCGGGTTTAGTGTGGAGGTCCTGGAAATAAAGAAGATATGTTTACTTAGCAAATAGATTTTTAATCTCTTGATTGAGGAGGTATGTGGCAATAGTTGTTGCATAATAAATACCTTCAAAATAAAACGTTGTCACAAGTGATAGAAAAACCTATAGATTCACCATTCTGGAGATGTTTAATGGGAATCAAAGATGATTTCTTTCATAGATGATCTTTCACCATAGGCAACCGGTGGAGGGTGCGTGGTGTTGTGCCTCCAATGGTTCTCCTGGGATCAGTCTGTCTTTTTCATTGGTGTGGTTTTAGGTTTGGCTCTTCCGATCTATGCATCTTATTTTTGGCGATGGTTGATGCTCTAATATGTTGGTTTTGGCAACTTATCACGACGATTTCTCGTTTGGCTAGTATAACAAAATCTACTATGATAAGCTTTACTCGATTCTGGTAATGGATGGGCAAGGATGACGACGTAACTTTGGCTCATATCAGTGTTTGTAGTCTTCGGTAGTTGGTCCAAGGACCTCTTTATAAATTTATTGTTTTTTGGGTTCTTTCTACTATTATAGATGATTATCCATAAATCGATAGACCTTTTTTTGCAAAAAAAAAACACAATTTGGTTTTGGATAAATTTATAGGCCTTTTTTCAAAAGAGAGCGTGGTTTTTTTGGAGAGGAAAGAGAGGCCTTACAAAACGGATGACCAAGGCCACAAGTGCTAGAAAGCCCATCAAGCAGGTCCATGAAGCCCGCCATTCGCATCTGTGGGACCCTCGTGTAAACTGAGATCATCCTGACGTTCGGCAGCCGAAACCGAAATCCCACCGCGGCAGGCGGCGGCGAGCTCCAATTTGATCGCTCTCTTGCTCTACCCGGTCGGCTAAATCCTCCTCACAATCCCACTCCGTTAATCTCACAGGTTAGTTAGGGTCCGGAAGCGGCAGGAGTCTCATGGAAGAAGACAACGACATCGTTCTTCCGGCGTACATCGAGGAGGACGAGGAGGAGGCCGCGGCGGCAAAGCAGCAGCGCCGCGAGCAGTGTGAGGACCCCCTCTGTTGACTAGTGGAGGATGCTTGGTTTAGTCCCACCTTGCCTACGGGAGGAGGCCACACCCAACTTATAAGGGAGACATTCCTTCCTCCCTTCAGTCTGGGCTTTTGGGATGGAGTGGGCTCTCTTATTATTGTTGGGCTGTGAGCGCATGAACGTCCAGAACGTGGGCCGGGTACTAGGCTGGCCAAGTGGACGCTAACATCTGGTATCAGAGCTAGCAGTCGTCATGCCTTCCTGAGGGGCTTCTCAGTGGGATGGGATGTTAGGCTGCTGTTGACCGGTGAGGCTACACGAAGTTTAGTCCCACCTCGCCTACGGGAGGAGGCCACACCCAGCTTATAAGGGAGAGATTCCTTCCTCTCTTCAGTCCGGGCTTTTGGGATGGAGTGGGCTCTCTTCGTATTGTTGGGCTGTGAGCGCATGAACGTCCAGAACGTGGGCCGAGTACTGGGCTAGCCAAGTGGATGCTAATATCTGGTACCAGAGCCAGCATCTCCATGCCTTCCTGAGGGGCTTCTCGGGGGATGGGATATGAGGACCCCTCTGTTGACTAGTGGAGGCTGCTTGGTTTAGTCCCACCTCGCCTACGGGAGGAGGCCACACCCAACTTATAAGGGAGAGATTCCTTCCTCCCTTTAGTTCGGGATTTTGGAATGGAGTGAGTTCTCTTCTTATTGTTGGGCTGTGAGCGCATAAACGTCTAGAACATAGGCTGAGTGCTGGGCTGGCCAAGTGGACGCTAACAAGCAGAGCAAGATAAAGAAGCCTCGGGAGAGGATGCCGTGGGAGTTCGCCACGCCATAGGAGGCGGCCAAGGCGGAGGCAAGACATGCTCTGGAAAGAGAGCTCATCGTCCACGACCCCAAGACGGGAGACTGTTGTTTCACCCACGTCTGGTTCCTTGACCTCACCATCTTCGACCTTGACGAAGAGAGTACGTGTCCGTTCTTCCATGCCTTCTACTTAACAAATTATATATACGGCTATTACAATTTAGACTAGTCATAGTGGTAACATAGCATCTACATGCAGTGCTAATTAGGCAATTTGGTAATATGACATGTCATTAAATAATAAAAAATAGCTTTGTGGTAACTAGCTATGTTACCATAACATCACACACTCCAAGGTAAGATAAGTCTACATGTTAATAAATAAAATATTGCATAATACTAGACACAAGTTACTACCCACTATGAAGGTAGTAACATAGACTAGAGTTACTAGTCTATGTTACTCTCCACTATGACCAGTCTTATTAGGCTGATCATAGTGTAAAGTAATATAAAGTAGTAACATATAACATGTATATGTTATTATATTTATAGTGGGTAGTAACATGTGTGTGATGTTATGCAACTGGTTATTTATTAGATTATAGATTATAGATCATTTCATTTTGGTATGTGTGATGTTACAACTAGATGTGTTACTCAGGCTAGTCATAGTGCAAGTAATTTCAGTAGTAACTAAGGGTCCAACTCAGCAAAATTGATTATGTTGCAGTGAGTTAATGAGGCGAGAGATAGACTAGTGGATAGTAACATAGTGCAAGTAACATATCTAGTTACTGTAACATCACATACCAGGATGAAATGAGTCTATAACTAATAAATAATCATTTGCATAACACCATATACATGTTACTATCCATTATAAGATAGTAATATAGACTAGTAACGTATACATGTTAGTACTCTATAGTATTACTTTGCACTATGACCAGCCTTAATCTATCTCTCTCCTCATTAACTCACTGCCATTTAAGCAATTTTGCTGAGTTAGACCCTTAGTTACTCCTGAAATTACCTGCACTATGATAACCTTACTATCCTAATGCAAATTGGCATGCACCACTTGGTTAAGCACAAGTGTGATGATATGGGCGCCGCTTCCAAAGTTATCAGTTTGCAATTAATGTACTCCATCCGATTTATATTAATTTAAATGTGCTTTGCCTGAAGATAATCTCCTCAGATGTTGGCTACCCTATCAATGTGTATGGGATTGTGATAGTCAGAGATGAACTAGATTATAAATGTGTGAACATCTTCCGACGTGACAGAAACAATTGCCAACTAGTCCAATCAGAGGTATTTGAATGAGCAGCTTAACGCCACAACTCGGTCTCTTTATGTGCATATCCTGAACTATAATGTTCTGTAAATCTGTAGGAGTCCTGGAAACTCTATCCCTCCTACTCAAGTCTAAAAACATGCTAGGTTTTTATCATGTAGAAACTTTATATATTTAGTGTCATGTCTGTATGTATCATGAGTTGTCCATATCCCTAGTGGCAAACCTAAATATCTAAAGGCTAATATTACTGACACCTTGGGAAGTGGCTCAATTTTTTGGTAATGAGATGGTTCCAGGAACTCTTGGTGACATTTGGTAAGTTCTCAAACTGTTCAAAAGAGTGTTTGCACAGTTGAATTTAAATTCCATATAGCAGAAAAGTGACAAGTGACCTGCTCTGTTAACCGAGGAATCATAGGTTCAAACTTTGCTTTGTCTTCAATGTTTAACATGACTGTTTTAACCGTTCAGAGGTGAAATTCAGGTGAGTCCATTTACCTTTGGAATGACAGACGAGCAGAAGTTTGAAGCCTATTTACAGAATGGTGGAGGTGGAAGCGGAGAACGGCTTTATTCAGAGAAGCATTTGTGCCGCGTGCCAGATGCTGATGCAATTATTCGGACTCGATTGGTCATATAGAAGCAGATGTGCAGTAATATATCGACTTACCACTTAGTGCAGCTGAAACTAGTAGATACCGTGGTAACAAGCTCATGCTCAAAGTGAGGGGAAATTATCTAGTACTTGAAATAAGGTATGGCAACTGAAAACAAGACCTGATGGCATCCTCAAATCACAAGAAATTGCGATGAACTTTCAGACCCGGCATCTTTCACAGGGGTTTGTACGTGTGTTTTCTGTGGAAGCCAAGATGGCACAGCCTTGGTGCCTTAGGCTGCGTGGGAAGGTCCCGGGGCTATTTTATTGTTGTTTTTTCTTGGCTATTTTTCCACGTAAGATTATAAAATAACCGTTTAACATGCTTTTATCTACTAGGAGTACCTTTGTGGCTATTTCTCCACGACAGACTATATAAAATAAGCACACACAGTTTAGCAACAGTGAACTGAGCCTTTCTAAGAAAACAATCAGTGTGGGAAGGACGGTGCTTACACCCTGATCTCCATCGGCTCGGCGGTCACGATCCTAATCACTCTAATGAGGCCGAAAACTGCGACGATCGAAGAGAAGAGATGCTCTACGCCTATCCATGGTTTACAAGTACCTGCTGGCCATACATGGCGGTGGTTGGCGGTGATCCAATTGCCTACCTACTGAAAATTATATTCACCAGTACTACATCAGTACATCTACATGCCAGCTGATCTGCTACCAGGGGTATAGCTGTCGCAGTTGACCAATGTTCCCAAGTTCAAATAACCATTCATGCAACCGGCCGGACGGACCAATGTGACATGAGGTTGGTCGATCGGTTGTTGCAGCTCATGCATCGCAGAAGAATATTTGGTTTAGGACTCTTTGTACCGTTGTTGATGAGTATTAATAAATCCTAGAATTTTTTCCAAAAAGAAATTGAAAACAGCATCCCTAGCCATACAAATTTAAAGGCTATCACTTCTCATTCTGCCGAAACAGACTTAAAGTAAAAAGAACTAGCAGGCTATCGCAGAAGGATATATATCTGCACAGATAACTTCCAAAAGTTTCTTGTGCGTGACAAGGGTTCGGTGCGGCCGACATGGGAGTTTTCTATCCACGCCAAATTAAACTCTTCCCCCAGTACGGAGAATAAGTCGTGAGAAGGTTCGGTCTCGTGGCATCTCACAAGGTGCCAGCAGTGTCCGAGCCAACTACCGTGTTTTCATTGAGACTTATTTGTCCCATGTTACACTCTCAAGTCTCCCCGGTTGCTAGCTCATGCATTTGCTCTAATCATGGCGCGCGGAAGAAGGTTGTTGCCCCGAATCCTGCACTTAAAATTAAAATATACATGACAGCCTAATTAGGTTTTGATCACATTCATGTGGGGGCAGATTCTTCCTCATCACCGGCTATGGCGCCCCCACGCATTATACGGTTTTGTTTCTTTCTTGGAAGGCAATACATGCATGGTGGGCAAATGTAGTACTAACTCCAATTCGCTTAAACCTACAAAAATAATGGAGAATTTGGTTAGACATGGCAATGAGCCCCCTATATATATCCCCTCTTCCTTTTGCGGCAACTTTGTGCTAAATCGTTTGTTGGAGTTCGATCTCTCAGCTCCAGCCATGGCAGAGAAGGGAGAGAAGGTGAGCTGCCCTAATTCACACGTTCGTACTTACTTGATTTCAATTTGCATGCGTGCATGGTTAATTTTGGTAGATGTAGTCATATCATCATATGGTTAATTTACTGCTTCAGGTATCTACGTTGGTCATCGAATCCAACCTCGAATGCGAGAAATGTTACAGGAAGATTCAGAAAGTCCTGTGCAAAATCCAAGGTACGTAAGTAGGATCATACTACACAGTTTGACAGTTAAGGTCAAACTAATCGTAGAAAAAGTGGATCCAATCTTGTGTTTTACACATTTGCTAATTAACTTTCATGCATTCATGCAACATCCATCGACCGATCAGAGAAGGAGAGGATCAGAAGCATCAATTTCGACACGAAGAAGAACACGGTGACCATCTCCGGGCCATTCGATCCGGTGAATCTGTCGCGGAAGCTGAGATGCAAGGCGCGCGAGGCGATCAAGGACATCAAGATCGTAGAGGAGAAGAAGCCCGAGGCCAAGAAGCCGGAAGAGAAGAAGCCTGAGACAAAGAAGGATGAGAAGAAACCGGAGGAGAAGAAGAAGCCGGCCGACGACTGCTGCAAGTGCTGCAAGAAGCCCGACGAGAAGAAGCCGGAGGAGAAGAAGAAGCCCGAGGAGAAGAAGCCTGAGGAAAAGAAGAAGCCCGATGAGAAGAAGCCGGACGAGAAGCCGAAGCCCAAGGAGGAGTCCAAACCGGCGCCGGCGCCGTCGACGACGGTGAACCTGCAGTTCACGCAGATGTGCAACCTCTGCTACCCGTGGCCGTGCAGCGACCCGAGCCACTGGGGCGGCGTCCACCAGTACCCCCAGCCACAGGCGCCACCGCCGCAACCGCAGTGGCCGTGCGAACCGCCGACGGCCTTCCCCGGCCACCACCACCAGCCGTACCCGCCCTGGGCGCCGGCGACTCCGAAGAGGCAGCCGTGCGGAGGCCCGTCGTACTGCGGAGGGTGCGGCTCGTGCGGCGGCGGGTATAATGCGTGGCCGCCGGCGATGCCGACGCCCCTGCAGATGATGCAGCCGCCGCCGATGATGGGCTGCGGGGGAGCGGGGTCGTCGTGCAGAGGGTGCAAGGGTTGCCGGATCGTGCAGGAGGGGAGGTTCATCTACGAGGAGTACCCGCCGAGTGCGTGCACCATCATGTGACTCTCCAACTGCATGACACCCGTGCATGCATGCATGGTTGTTTGACCTCTCTCTACTTGTTCTTTTTTCTTGGCACAATTATTAGTGTCTGATAAGTTCCATTTATGCATCATGTATGTTTCGTGCACAGTACTCGTTTAAGTCCATTTGCAGGAAAGAAGGCGTATCCGCCATGTACATTTTTCAGTAACAAAATATATATGCTCCAAAACAATTGGATTTGTAAAGGAATATAGGTTTATTCATTTTTGAGAAAAAAATCTGAAAGGTTCAAAGTTGCCGATGGCTCTTATCTAGGGGCTCGGCCTACTCAACGGGGGTAGCGACGATCTGAGTGATAGGGATGTCAATGGGTACCCATAACCCGCGTATCCAGATAAATACCCATTAAGAGTATGGATATGGATAAAAATTACATGTGGGTGTGTAAATGGAAAAATATCACACCCATTAGGTAGAGCGGGGACGGGTATGGGATCATAAAATCCATACCCACATACCCATGTACCCGTCAATTTTTTTACAAGTGGCTCTTCGTAATATTCTAAACATATTTATTTTTTTCTAAATTTGTGAACGTAAAGTGTATGACTATGTTATGATGTTACGATCACGTGTTATTGTTTATATTTTATGATATGTTTTTATCTATGAGCAAGTATTTTCAATGATTGCGCAGGGTTAGCGCTCGATTAGGCCAGGATTAGCCTGGATTGGACCAGGGTAAGCGTTGGTTTTGATGGTGGGCTTTCGTGTTTTGGCTATTGGACCCTTTTGTTTTTTGGGGCTTTGATTGGGTCTTTCCAGATTGTATTTTCTACCTTGTTGGATTTGTGTTAGAGGGGAGAGAGTACTCGCTGATGGAGGGAGACAAAGAGATGATCGTGTGAGATTGTACGGTAGCATGTAATTACTTGTTTTCATCCCTTTTTTGTAATTTTAGTCGTCTTTATCGTGTGCAATTACATATTGTTACGAAATTGCATATATATGTACAATTGAAAGCATATTATTTTATATGTTCAATTGCATGTAGACGCGCAATGGCGCATATGTGTGCAATTTACCTTTTTTGTACTGTGTGTTTGCACATATATACGTGTAATTGCACATATGTGTGTGTAATTTGAATGTATTTTCAAATTTACGAGTCATTTAATTTTGTGCATATTTTTGCTTATAGACATATAATTGCACATGTATATGTAATTATATTGTATATATTTGTGCAATCTTGTTTTTTATTTGCGGTTGCATTTTTCCATCCCTTTGTAATTGTAATTGCCATGTATGTCTTTTTTTCTTACTTAAAAATACCTATTTAAAAGAGCACACTAACACAGGAGGAAAAAGGCTTAGATATGGTCGTTTGCTCAAGTTGGTCGACCGGGAATTAAATGGATTCTCGGTTGACCGAGTCTTAGCCACTCCCATATAATTCCTAAATATTCTAATACTACGGGTTATACATGGGATATGTAGTAAGCTATCTAAACAAATCAAAACCATAAGGGCATAACACTACAAAGTCCTTCAAATCATCCGAATCAAGGGGCCTCTCAACTTTGACCCATAATGCATCATCATGAAAGCATAATTCCATTGATAAATCCAGAGGAAATTGTGAAGTTTCCCCTCATTTTACACCATTCTAAGAAATTCAAAGATGTTGATTTTAATCTCTTTTGATTATCATATATTCAAAAAAAAACTACATGATTAATTCAATTTTCTGTCAAATTTCTCTGCAAGAGCCTTTTGTATCATAATAGGGTTGGAGTTCTTGAGTCTACTCAATTGCTTTTCTTCCGAGATAGAGTGCTACGGTTTTGTTAAGACATAGGAGAATCCATTACAATATGCTACACAATAAAATTAGGTGTAATCCCAAACCACACCTTGCACCCATTATCATCGCAACCTTTTTTGCCATTCAATGAGCAACTTCTTTCGCCGATCGCCGCACCACACGCACCGTGGATTCTTCAAAACTGTGAAGAAAAGTTTTTATCTATGAAAGGATGTTGATGTCGCCTAGAGGAGTGAATATGCGCTCGATTTTGGGTTGAATAAATGTGGAATAAAACACATGTTTAATTTAACAAGAACAAAACCTATATACGCTAGGCTCAACTATGTGCACATACAACTTATGCTAAACAATAAAAACAACTAGTGGTAGCAAGATATATATTACTTCAAGCACAATGGTGGTTATAATGTAAATTTATAAGTATAGAACTCAGGTATAGAGATAATCGAAACACATGGAGAAGAGAATGTGTCCTGAAGTTCACTTCCCAAGGGAAGCTAATATTTGCTGGAGTGGTGTGGATGCACAATGCTCACCAAACGTTACAATGTCTCACTGTATTCTCCTTGCACTCTCGCACATGCAAAGTCTCACGATTCACTAAGGGACCCTTGAGGGTTGTCACCAAACCCATACACCAAGCTTGGAAAATTAATCTCCACAAAGTTTCACCGAGCTTTACACCACAATGATTGAGTTCCATGGTAACAACAATCGTCTAGGGTTCCAAAAACCCAAGAGGAACAAGCTCTGGGTACAAGCATCCAAGAGGAATAAGATTCTCAACTTTCACTTACATGGATCCTTGTGGAGGATTCAAATTGATGCCTCAAATGCAATGGCGAGAATACAAGTGCTCCGGTCCTTCACTCCCAAATTCCACCAATATGAGAGGAAGAACAACACATTTTTTTTAAAGATCTAGATCCCGAGATTCCCTTCACTAAGAAGAGGCATTGATTGGTGGAAATATAGATCTAGATTTCCTCTATCTTTTTACACAAAAAGATGCAAGCAACATAAGAGGAATAGAGAGAAAGGGAAAGCTCTTCAAGGTCAACAATGGAGGAGAGAGATGGGAGATTGATACATTACAAATGTATATACTTTTCTAAGTACTTTGCTCAGTGGTTTGCTATGGAATCTCATCGGACTGGGATAAAACTATTGAATCTGACAATGTTTTTAGCAAAAGTCTTCTTTCTGTCTTTTTTCACGGGAAATTAAATAGGAGAAAAATACTACGCCATTTTTTCATCGAAATAAGAACTCGGGTGCTTGGAAACTCACGAGAAAGGCCACGAGGCCTGAACGAGCCTAGGTGGCATGGCCTATAGTGGGGCTCGCGTTACCTAAGGTCATTTGTCCCTCAAGAGTCGCCTTGTTCCCTCCTTTGGCGTACTCCTTTGGCATCTTCACCTCGTCTCGTCTCTTTGTTTTTGAGGTCAAATTGATCTTGATCTCCATGCCAGAGAGGGGGATTTCGATGTCTTCTTCATCACCAACATCATCTCCATGATCCATGTTCTCACTCTCCATCATCATGAGAGAGTAGTCAAGGGAATATGCCCGAGAGGCAATAATAAAGTGGTTATTATCGTATTCCTTATTTATGATAAATGTTTATTTTACATGCTATAATTGTATTAATACGGAAACGTTAATACATGTGTGTAAACAAAAAGGAAGTTCCTAGTTATGCCTCTCTTATAAACTAGCTCGTTGATTAACATGATGATCAAAGTTTCATGATCATGGACATTGGATGTTGTTAATAACGAGGTCACAACATTAGTGTAATGATGTGATGAACATTCATCCGAAGTATAGCATTACGATCAAAGTCATTGAGTTTATATTGCTATAACAACTTACGAAGTGATCCTAATCCTTAGACCATGAGATCATGTCAATCACTAACACCGGAAGAGTTTCTCGATGACATCAAACGTCACACCGTAACTGGGTGATTATAAAGATGGCTTCAGAACTACTAAAGTGTTATGTTGAGACCCATGGATCGAGAGTGGAATTTGTTCATCCTGATGACGGATAGATATGCTCTGGGCCCTCTCGATGATATCACATTGATTAGCTTGCAAGCAAGTGATTTGATCACTAGAATATTATATCACGGGAACGAGAAAAGAGTGCATGTCGGTAACGAGATCAAACTAGGTATGGAGATACCGATGATCGAATCTCGGACATGTAATATATCGTGAAACAAAGGGATTAAGATACTAGCGTAAAAGGTTCACACTGTTGGAGATATCCCCAAGAGGCAATAATAAAGTGGTTATTATCATATCTTCACACTTATGATAAATGTTTACATACCATGCTATAATTGTATTAACCGGAAACATTAATACTTGTGTGATTTGTAAACATAAAAGAGTCCCTAGTAAAGCCTCTTGTTAAACTAGCTTGTTGGTTAATATATGATCATGGTTTCCTGATCATGAACATAGAGATGTTATTAACAACAGGGTCATATCATTAGGAGAATGATGTGATGGACATACTCCTATAGTTAAGTGTAGCATAAAGATCAAGTCATTTAATATAGTTCATTTGCTATAAGCTTTCTGATACATAGTAACCTAATTCCTTCGACCATGAGATCATGTTAATCACCATCATCGAAAGGATGCTTTGATGACATCAAACACCACACCGTAACTGGGTGGCTATAAAGGTGGCATTGAGTGTTTGGAAAGTATGGGTTGAGGCACATGGATCAAGAGTGGGATTTGTCCATCCATATGACGGATAGATATACTTTGGGCCCTCTCGGTGGAATGTCATCCAATTAGCTTGCAAGCATGTGACTAGCTCACAAGGGATCACATATCACGGGAACGAGAAAAGAGTACTTATCAGTAACAAGGTTGAACTAGGTATGCAGAGATACCGACGATCAAAACCTCGGATAAGTAAAATATCGTGAGACAAAGGGAAATTGGTATCGTATGTAAGTGGTTCATTCGATCGCAAAGTAATCGTAGAAATATGTGGGAGCCATATGAATTTCCAGATTCCTCTATTGGTTATTGATCGGAGAAGTGTCTCGATCATGTCCGCATAATTCACGAACCGTAGGGAGACACACTTAAGGATTCGATGTTGTTGAGTAGTTATGGAATGATGAGTAAGAGACCGAATGTTGTTCGGAGTATCGGATGGGATCCGGGATATCACGAGGAGATCCGGAATGGTCCGGAGAATAAGATTCATATAAGTAAAGTCCTGTTTCGGGGTTGGAGAATGGTTCCAGTGTTTTTATCGGGAATGTTCTAGAAGGTTCCGGAATGTCCGGCACTCCGAAGGGGAAGGGTACATGAATGTGTTATATCAAGTTGGTATGATTGCATCATGTACTAAGTGTCATCTCTGAACAAAATAGAGGGTTTAATCAAATCCTTGTTTGAAAAGTCAAACGCCAATTTGAAAGTCAAACGGCTATTTTTGGGAAGTGGAGAGGGAGGTGGAAACCGAGTTGGGGAGGAGTCCCTCCTCCACCGCCGGCCCACTTGGGATCCGAGTTGGGGAGGGATTCCCCTCCCCTTGGCCGGCGCCTCCCTCCTATAAGAGGAGGGGCAGGGCTCCCCTCCTAGGACACAAGACCTCCACCTCTAAACCTAAACCCTAGCCGCCGCTGCCCACCATAGCCGTCGACGCCTAGGGTTTCTCCCCTAGCCGCCGACTTGGGCAGCTCCAAGCCCTAGTCGCCGGTTCTAGACCCTCGTACTTGGTGCGTCTAAACCCTAGATCACCGAGGGCTCTCTCATAGTCCACAATACTCGCTCCGGCTTAAGGCGAAGCCCTGCGAGATCTCCCCTCTACTTCCGGTACCACGCCGTCATGCTGCCGAAATCGCGAGGAGAGTGCTACAACCTCCGCTGCCTGCTGGAACAAGGGAGAGGAAGGTCTTCATCGAGTACCGAACGTGTGACCGACTGCGGAAGCGCTGCCGGAACGCAGTGCCGGAAGGATCGTCTACGCGATCTTGAGATCGGCAAAAGTACGACTACATCACCCACGAGAATCTGCTCTCGTTAACCGCTTTGGAATCTTCGAGGGTGAGTTCCTCTATCGACTCGTTGCTAAAATCTAGTAGATAGATCTTGGCTTGTTTGTTTGCATGCGGTAGAATTTTTTTGTTTTCCATGCTACGAACCCCTACAGTGGTATCAGAGTCGTGTCTATATGTAGATCTATTGCACGAGTAGAACACAATGGCCATTGTGGGCGTTGATGATTTTGTTGTCGATTGCTTCTTGTGTACTTTGCATCTTGCGGGATGGTGGGATGAAGCGGCCCAGGCTAACCTTACATGACATCGTTCATGAGACTTGCTCCACGCTTGACATGCAACTTGTATTGCATAAGTGGCTTTGCGGGTGTCTGTTTCTCCCAACATAGTTAAGATTCAATTTACAACGGGTGATTGGCAATACTAGTATCAATGTTGTGGTTCTTGTTCGTAAGTTAGAACGACACTTATTGAAAGCCCCAAACCACGTAAAATATGCAAATAAAATTAGAGGCGTCTAACTTTGTTTTGCAGGGGTGTGCTGTGATGTGATATGGCCAAGATTGTGATTATATATGATGTATGCAATGTTCCTTATTGTAAGTTGGCAACCAGCAGGAGTCATATGGTTGTCTTTAAATTCTGTTAAGACCCGCGTGTCTATTCAAAGTAGTTGTAATAGTTGAAGCTGGTGGACGACAACCATGGAGCGGCGTCATTGACCGTGATGCAATGCCGGTGATGATGGAGATCATGTTCGTGCTTGAAGATGGAGATCGGAAGCACAAAGAAGAAAGGCCATATCATATCACATATTATGAATTGCATGTGATGTTAATCCTTTTATGCATCTTGTATTGCTTAGTTTACGACGATAGCATTATAAGATTATTTGTCGTGGTGGTGGCACGACAGATGCCATGGGTAGGCTAAAGTATGGGGCCAATGGATGCTAGAGGGATCTGGGGAGGGAATATGCAGTTGATTCAGCCTAACGGTACTAAAAAATGAGTCGATCCCTTCCTCAGGGTCCAAGCCTCTCCTTATAAAGGAGAGCCTTGGGTTCCTTTAGGGCTGATGTGGCAAGCATATTCGAGGAATATGCTTGTCCCAATATAGTAGTTCGGCGCCCCCCTTTCCCTGTCGCTCCCCTAATGACGGCAAGGTTCCAGAGGGCCCCTCCTGCGCGCCTCGGGCTTCAGGACTGTCACCTCCGTGACCTCCTTTTGCCTCTCTGTCGCTCTGCGTCTTTGTCCGTAGTGCTTGGCTTCGCTCAGATTCTCCCTAGCCTGCGGCTAGGGTTTGACTTCAGGCTTCTCCTTCTCCTGCAAGCTTCGTATCATTCGGCCCTGCCTCCCGTAGCTCGGCTTGTCCTTTATCTGCATTAAGATTACTCGGGCTAACCCAGCCGACTTACGAAGTATCTCGGCCGGGTAATGCCTTGCCATTACTATAAGGGTCCTGCCCTTTCCTATCTTGGCCGACCTCTACATGATTCGGCCGACTCAGACTGTAACTCGGAAACTAGACGGGGAACATCCTTTCGTCCTTCCCCGTCCTTACCCTATCCGGGGTTATCTCCCCAACATTAGTCCCCGAAGCTGGTATGGCCCAGCCGATAACCTCGGCCGGGTCGTATCAGTTTCATGACACACGTCCTGTATTGTTTCCGATTTGTTCCTTTCTCGTTCGAGGTATCATCGGATCTTCTCGCGTACGCCTCGTCCTACGTGTCATCTCCATCATTGTTTCTCTAGTTTTTTGTTCCTCTACAGTATTTACTGACAGGCCACAGTTACCACTGCGCCTGTTGCGCCGGCGCTGCGACGCCTCGTGTGCCGTTTCCGTTGGGGATCGTGACCTTCTTTGCTACCGTGTGGCCCTCGGTGTGGTTCCGCTCAACGACGTGTGGTCGTGCAGTGCACACGATCTACACGGCCAACCACCACACCCACGATCCCACTATCTTGCTAGCGGCTCGGTTATAAAGAGGGGTGCGGCGCTGGAGGATTCACTTTCCCCTTCTCGCTCGCCTGCGCCCTTCTTCCTCTCGCTTCCGCGCCCGTTCGCAGCTCCGCCGCCGCACGTTCATCTGAACCTCCGACGGCGAGGACTCCGCCGCGTTGCTCCGTCTGCCTCGTCCGCGTTCGCTAGCTTCGGTGTCGTCGCCGGTGAGTTCTTTCCGGCCGCGTCGCCTAGGCTTTTCCCTAGATTTCTCTGTCTCCATTTCGTATTCGTGCGGTGGTTCCTCTGCTCCTCCGCCGCCGTTCCTGTGCAGAATCACGACGGGGCCCTGTAGTTCCAAACTTTCCTCCGCCGCTAGTTCTTCCTCCGCTGATTTTTCTGGCGGGCTCATGTTTAGCTCCTTTAGCGGTGCCCTGATAGAGGATGACGATGCTGGCTCTGGGCCCGAGCAAGGCTCGTGGCAGGGCTCCTCCGTTACTCGCCGCGAGATCGAGTGGCTTATCCGAACTCGGAGGATTCCCGCCGAGGTCTCCTGTCGCTTACCCGGCAGCGAGTCCTCTCCGGATCTTAGGGAGGGCGAGTATGTAGTTTTTATGTCGCATTTCTCGCGCGGCGTTGGACTCCCTCTTAGCGACTTTGCTAGAGAGTTTCTCGACTACTTCGGCCTTCAGCCGCATCATCTTCCTGCAAATGCCATCGCTTCTCTTTCTGCTTTTATCTCCGCCTCGGAGGGATACTTCGGCCTATGGTCGTCCGTGCATGTCTGGTCGAAGTTCTTCCAGATTCGTTCTAACGTAGTCCCTGACAAGTCTCTGCACCCTTCCGAGAAACTACTTACTCAATGTGGAGCAGCGTCCATTACACCTCGGAGGAAGTCCGTATTTCCTCGTGTCACAGGGCTAGAGTCATGCAAGAAGTGGCACAAATCCTTCTTCTATGTCAAGAACACGGGAACGGAGGACAAGATTCGGCTCCCCGCATTCTCCATTGGCACGCCCTCCAAGGTGAATTGGACTTATAATCCGAGGAAGAGTCACGCCTTGGCCGAGGCTTTTGAGATTCGGCTTAAAGAGTTGATCCACGCCGGGTTACGCGGCGAGGACTTGATGGCTACCTTTATGAGTATCCGAATCTGCCCATTCCAAAAACGGACGCACAAACTCTGCTACATGAGCGGTCCTCTTGACCCCAACCGAGTCTCGACCGTGGAGCTGGACAACTATCTCATTTTTAAGCGTGTCCGAGCTATCTTCAAGACAGAGATGCCTGAGGACTGGGCTTGGGGATTGAAGCCGTTCACACGCGAGCGTCCCCCTCCCGAAGTAAGCTTAACCACTAACGTTCTGTTTTCCAATTGTTTTCGTAACTGTTCTTGCTAATTTTCCTTTTTCCTGTCTTACAGAGGTTCGCAGAGCAGAAGAACGAGGATGCCGAAGTTTTGTCGCTTCCGTGGCCCGCGGACCGGAATACCCCGGATACTGGGGAGCCTGACTCGGAAGATTTCGTCCCTAAGTCGGATCCTGCCCCGGCTCGTGCTCGTGGCAAGACCTCGGCCCACGAGGAGGAAGGTGATTTGGACGAGGTCCAAGTTCTAGAGGTAGTTGCTGCAATGCCTATTTCTTATGCATTTCCGGCTTCTACTTTCCTAGCTAATCCGGCCGGTCAGGTTCACGACGTCGAGCCTATTGCTTCCCCGCCCCCTGTTACCTCGGGGAAACGTGGGGCTCCTGCTGGTGCCTCAGAGGCGGCCCCCAAGAAACGAACGAAGAAATCTGCACCGAATCCTCCCCGGCGCAAGACCATGCCTGGAGTCGTAGGGTAAGTTCCTTTTGCTCGTATTTCTTGTTTCTCTCTTTCTGTTTTTCAATCCTAACGCCCTTGTTTCTTTTCTATTTCCGCAGTGCTCCACTTTCTGTTAAGCCCGGCGGTCCTAGCATGACTAGCCATGTGACTCGGCAGCCGTCTCCTCCGCCTGCCGAAGATACCAGGATTCCTAGTCCTGCTCGTGCTGCATCTCCTCCAGTTCCGAATCTATCGCCCCCTCGCCACGATGTGCCTAAAATTCCTCTCGTTGACGTTGATTCCACTCTGCCTTCCGAGATTTCCACCGAACCAGTTGCCTCCTCTGTGAATCCAAGCGTCTCTACTGAGCCTCTTTCTACCCCCGCAGTTTCTATAGTAGCTCCAGCCCTGGCCGAGGACGTCAATATCTCGGCGCCCTCTGCGACCGTGACCCCTTCGGATCCTAAAGACCTCGTTCCCATTGCCGAGGTATCAGCTCCTGCTGACGCCTCTAAAGCAAGAAAAGCTGTCGCCGCCAAGGCTTCTACCTCCCAGAAAGGTCTTGTCAGCTCTTCTCAGCCGAGTATCGCCGATGTGCTGCGCAAAGGAACTGCCTCCACCAAAACCTCCATTACTCCGGCTGTCGGTACCCAGCTTGCTCTTCAGAAAAGCCCTGCGGCCGCGGTGGTTACACAGCACGTCCGGGGTAAAGTCCTTACTCGGACGGCAAGTGGGAACAGCCTCGGCTCACTGGTTGAGTATGCCAATAACTGGAATGTTGCCGATCAATTTGAGAGTAATCCCAACAGTCAGCCGTTCCAGCTTTCCGACATTAGCAGCCGCTTGGATCAAGCCGCCAAGATCGTCCTTGATACTAACAGGATGAATGAGGTAATTGTTATTTTACGGAGTTTTGATTAATTCTCCAGTTGCTACTATATATACTCTAGTCCCCGAAACTTGCAAGCGAATAACTTGTTATTTGCTTGGAAGTTTTATGATGCTCTACTTAATTCGATTTAACTTTAGGGTTCGAACCTATATCCGACTAAATCTGCCTTAAACTTTGCTTGATTGTTGTCTAGCTGATCTTTGAATATCTAGCCTCTTAGATCCGGGTAAAATTTAGCTTGACTTGGATCTGTTTTGGCTTTGAATATCCAGCCACCTAGATCCGGGTTAAGTTTTGCTTGACTCGGATCTGTTTTGGCTTTGAATATCCAGCCACCTAGATCCGGGTTAAGTTTTGCTTGACTCGGATCTATTCTGGCTTTGAATATCCACTCATCGTTTGCTCTATTGCTCAGATTGCACATGATCGACGGACTGCTGAATTTCAAAGACTACTTTTTTCGCACAGAAAACTGGAAGAAAAATATAAGAAAGTTATTCCTGTGGTGAAAAAAGCTGGTAAGTCGACAATTCTCTTCGTCATCTCCGACATTCCTATTGTTTTGTATGCGAGATGTCGGCTCACTTTGTTGGTGAACAGGTAACATCAATAATCTCAACATCCGTCTTGAGAAAAAAGTCAAGAGCTTGGAAGGTTCGTTTCCCTTTTAGTTTACACCTTTCCCTTTTTAAGATGTACGCTAAGTTTCTTTTATCTCGTTTGGCTTTGGTAAAGCCGAGTTACAAACCTTTGCAGCATCTCACCAAGATTGCACGCCCATGCCTGACGTGATGCTGCATTTTTTAGAACAAAGCGCTACTCATTCGGCGCAGCTAAAGGACAAGGATGATGAAATAGCTCGCATGCGCGCCGAGGTGGAGGCCCTTAAGCTTTCTCAGAAGTCCGAACTAGAAAAGTTCGACCAAGAGTTCTCCGAGGAGAAAAATCGGCTAGCTCTGCAATTGCAGAAAAATAAAGAGCTCCTCGAGGCTGCCGAACTGAAAACCCGGGGAATGAGCGAAGAGATCGCTCGCTTTGAGAAGAGCAAGACTGACTGGGCTAAAGATCTTCAGATAATGATGAGTTATATTCATCATAAGCTTCTTAGCACAGTCGGATTACCTTTTTCTTTTTTCCTGCTGCTCCCTGACGCATTCGTGTTTTGCGCAGACCATTTTCCAGAAGCTAAGCCCGTGAGCTCTAAAGCGGTTCTTGCTGCTCGTGTGTGCCGAGGTGTCCCTGTTTACACGGACTCGGAATACTCGATGGAAGATTTCCTGGTTGCTGTCGGCGCTGCAGTTAGTCCGATGAAGATTATGGGCAGGGATTTGGTGCAGGCAGCTATCCGAGCGTACCATGTTCTCTGGCCGAATACTTCTGGGACTCCTGATATCAATGAGGTCCAATTGCTGGTGAAAAGATTAATGGCGTCCGAGAGGCAACTAAGTCTTTGGAGGGAATCAGCCGGACGAGCTGGCGCTGATATGGCTCTCACTGTTATTATGTCATGGTATGAAGATATTTCTCTTGATATCTTGAGAAATTTGCGCACTGGTTCCCGTTGGGTTGAGGACCCCACCTTCGTCGCTCTTCGGCAAGCTCGCGCCTTCCAGCTCATTGAGTATGCCGACGTGCATACCTGGAATGAAGGTCCGAGCTTCCTCCCGAACCCGGACGATGAGGTCGTAGTCGAGGATGCATCAGATAACAACTCGGCTGAACAAGGGGAAGATGAAGATGACTCGGCGTCTTCTGGTGACTCCAGTTCGAGCTCGGATGGCAACGGCGATGGGCGATCCTCCTCCAAAGGTACCGGGCATTCAACTGCGCAAACTGATGCTCCTCAGCAGCCTCGGGCTTCGGCCGAAGTCGCACCTGGGTCTGTGGAAGGCGAGGCAACCTCGGCCGAGGCTCCGCCTATCTCGGAGCATCCATCCCCTGACCCAATTATTGCCTCTCATGCTGAAAACCTTTAAGTTATTTCTTGTCCCTGGTATGCCGGGCGTACGATGTACGTGGAACATTTGTCCGTCTTCTGTATGACCTGAATTTCTTTTGCCGTGTACTGCTGCGACATATATGTTTGTAGTTGTTATCACTTTGTTTAAGTGGTTTTGTTCGTCCGAATTCTTGCTTTGGTGGCCTGCGATTTCTTGATTTTAGGATGTATCTTTGCCTTTGTATTCCCGTGGTTTAGCCAATTAATCTGGGTGTGAGCTTCGAATATCATACGAGATTGAGTTGTTCTTACTCTGAGTGTCGAAGTGTGATACCTTCCTTGTATCAAAGGTTGACTACTACTTCGGAACAATATATGGCAGTCCCCGAGTCACTGCCTATAGCGCCGAAGTCTAGTGTGTAAACCAAATTTCAGAAATAATATAAGACGGTTGCCGAGTCGCTGCTCAGGGTGCCGAGGTTTAGTGCATAACATAAAATTGGGGCAGCATATGGCAGTCCCCGAGTCACCGCTCTGGATGCCGAGGTTGAATACACAAGATGAAATTGAAATGACCTATGGCAGTCCCCGAGTCATTGCTCTGGATGCCGAGGTTTAATACATAAGATGAAATTGAAATAAGATATGGCAGTTCCCGAGTCACTGCTCTGGATGCCGAGGTTCAATACATAAGATGAAATTGAAATAACATATGACAGTCCCCGAGTCACTCCTCTGGATGCCGATGTTTAATACATAATATGAAGTCGAAATAAGATATGGCAGTCCCCGAGTCACTGCTCTGGATGCCAAGGTTCAATATATAAGATGAAATTGAAATAACATATGGCAGTCCCCGAGTCGCTGCTCTGGATGCCGAGGTTTAATACATAATTGGTTCTTGACCTTGAGATACTATGCTACGAGTAAAATGGACGAAGTAAAGCTACGTTCCATGGCCGCTTTGTTTCTTCGCCGGCTTTGTCTGCCTTGTTCTTTCCAGGGGATTGAGCATCGATTAGATAATAGGCATCATTATGCAATGCTTTGCTCACGATGAATGGTCCTTCCCATGGAGGTGACAGCTTGTGCATGCCGGCCGTGCGTTGCACCAGTCGGAGGACTAAATCTCCTTCTTTGAATACTCTTGGATTCACCTTCTTGCTGTGATATCGTCGCAAGTTCTGCTGATAAATAGCTGATCGTGATAGCGCCAGCTCTCTGGCTTCTTCTAGCAGGTCAACAGTATCTTGCCGAGCTACTTCATTTATCTCTGAAGTTGTATATTGAGTAACTCGTGGCGAGTCATGTAGTATGTCGGCTGGAAGCACGGCCTCTGCCCAGTATACCAGAAAGAATGGTGTATAACCTGTTGATCTATTTGGAGTGGTCCTGAGGCTCCATAATACTGCTGGTAATTCCTCAATCCAACATCCTGCCGACCTTTGCAATGGTTCGACGAGCCGTGGTTTTATTCCGGACAACACTAGTCCATTAGACCTTTCCACTTGCCCATTAGATGCTGGATGAGCAACAGAAGCAACATCTAATCTTATGTGTTTCTCTTGGCAAAACCTAGCGAAAGCTCCTTATGCAAAGTTTGTGTCGTTATCTGTAATAACACTGTGCGGGTACCCATATCTTAAGATAATATCTTTGAGGAATTTCACTGCTGTGAGCCCGTCACATTTTTTATTGGTTTTACTTCAATCCATTTTGTGAACTTGTCCACCATGACCAATATGTGGGTCATCCCCCCTCGGGCCGGCTTAAACGGTCCCACCATATCTAGGCACCACACAGAAAACGGCCAAGTAATGGGTATCGTTTTTAACTCGGACGACGGCATGTGTATCTTGGTTGCATATCTCTGACAGCCATTGCATTTTTCAACCAGCTCTTTGGCTTCCTTCAACGCCGTTGGACAATAAAACCCATGCCTGAATGCTTTGGCTACCAAGGCACGAGATGAGGCATGGTGTCCACATTCTCCTTGATGTATATCTAGGAGGATCTCCTGGCCTTCTGCCGAACTCACACACCTTTGCAATACACTTGTGACGCTTCTTTTATATAGCTCATTGTTTATGATTGTATAAGCTTTTGCTCTCCTTACAGTCTGTCTTGCTAACACTTCATTATTCGGCAACATCGCATCTTTAAGGAAAAAGAATATGGGTTGCGCCCACACCGGTGTGATTTTTTCTGGTGTGGTCTCACTGTCTATTTCCATGTTTTCCGCCGACATAGATACCTCGGCCTTCTCCATAATTATGCTTACCTCTGCTGTCCTTTTCTTGGGGAGTTTCGAGTTATATTGCTGGTCTACTTCCATCGGCACATTATCTTCTGCTGAATTTGCCGGAATAAAGATATATTCGGATTCTGGTGATGGGGTTATTGATGGTTTTCTGAGGTGTTCCAGGGCAATACCCGGTGGAATTGACTGCCTGGTTGATCCTAGTTTTGACAACGTGTCTGCGGCATCATTTTCTGCCCGAGGTATGTGGTGAAATTCACACCCTTCAAAGTATCCACTGATCTTTTGCACATGAAATCTATACAAAGCCATATTATCATCTAATGCATCCCAATTGCCTGAGACTTGTTGTACTACTAAATCCGAGTCCCCATAGCATAAGATTCGGCGTATGCCAATCTCTTTTGCTACTTTCAATCCATGGACCAGTGCTTCGTATTCGGCTACGTTGTTTGATGCGGCAAAATGTATTTGTAGCACATACTTCAGCTGATCTCTTTTGGGCGAGGTTAACACTATTCCTGCCCCCAAACCATTTCTTAGTTTGGAACCATCGAAATGCATCGTCCAATAATTTGGGTCTGGTAATGGTGGCTCATACTGCACCTCGGCCCAATCTACAAAGAAGTCGGCGACCGCCTGAGATTTGATTGCATCTCTCCTATCGAATTGTGGAGCGTACGGTGACAACTCGATTGCCCATTTTGCTATTCGGCCACTTGCATCTTTGTTGCTCAATATGTCGGCTATGGGCGCTTCACAGATCACTTTGATGGGATGCTCTTCGAAGTAATGTTTAAGCTTCTTTGCCGACATGTACTCTCCATAAGCCATCTTCTGATAATGTGGGTAATTCTGCTTTGAAGCGGATAACACCTCGCTCAAATAATACACCGGCCTCTGTACCGACTTATCATCTTCGAGTCGTTCTACGACGACTACAGCACTCACTACTCTGTTGGTAGCCGCTATATAGAGTAACATTGGCTCTTTTGATAATGGAGAAGCCAAAATGGGTGCTGTGACCAACATCTTTTTCAACTCATGAAATGCACTGTCTGCTTGTGGAGTCCAAATGAACTTATCTGATTTCTTCATTAGTTGATAGAGTGGTAGTGCCTTCTCTCCCAGCCGACATACAAACCGGCTGAGCGAGGCTAGACATCCCGTGAACTTTTGTACATCATTTAGACACCTTGGCAACTCCATTCTTTCTACTGCCTTTATCTTTGTTGGGTTGGCCTCTATACCTCGGCTAGATACGAGAAAGCCGAGTAATTTTCCTGCCGACACGCCAAATGTGCATTTTTCCGGATTAAGCTTCATTCGGAACCTTCTCAGGTTCGCGAAAGTCTGCCGTATATCATCCAGTAGCGTTTTGCTTTCCTTGGTTTTGATGACCACGTCATCTACATATACTTGTACATTTTTTCCTATCTGGTCGTGTAGACAATTTTGCATGCATCTCTGATACGTTGCTCTTGCGTTTCACAGGCCGAATGGCATTGTGCGATAGCAATAAGCCCCATACGGGGTAATAAACGCAGTCTTTATTTGATCGGCCGGATTCAACAGTATCTGGTGAAAACCAGAATATGCGTCTACAAATGACAATAACTCACAACCAGCGGTCGAATCAATGACTTGGTCTATTCTAGGTAAGGGAAAAGGATCTTTTGGACACGCCTTGTTCAGGTTCGTGTAATCGATACACATTCGCCATACAATGGCTACATTCGGATCATCTTTCTTCTTTTCTACTAGCACCGGGTTTGACAACCAATCTGGATACAGCACCTCCATGATGAACCCGGCTGCGAGGAGCCGAGCTATTTCATCCCCTATTATTTTTCTCCTGTCTTCGGCGAAGCGGCGGAGAGGTTGCTTCACCGGCCTTGCTCCTGGCCTTACATTTAGAGAGTGCTCAGCCAACTCCCTCGGAACACCTTGCAAATCCTGAGTTAACCATGCAAAGATGTCCCGATTCTCACGGAGGAAGTTGGTGAGCTCGCTTTCCTATTTAGCATCTAGGCCTGCACCAATAGTAACGGTGCGTTCTGGGAATTGCTCGTCTATCTGAAACTTCTTCGTTTCTTTAGTCGGCATATTCAGCTGTGCCGACTGAGCGAGGGCTGCTACCTCCTGAATCCTTCTTTTTTTTCTTGCTATAACCAATGATTCGGCCAAATTTGACCCGGCTGAAGCACATTCCATTGACTTCTTGTAATCCCCTGCTACTGTTATCACTCCTTGTGGTCCGGGTAGCTTCATTTTCAGATAACTTACATGACAGCTGCCCATGAATTTGGCCAGCGCAGGCCGTCCGAGTAGAGCATGATAACAACTTTCTAGATCCACCACTTCAAACTCTAAGTTTTCTGCTCTACAGTTATCTCTTGTGCCGAATAATACATCCACTCGGACTTTACCAATGGGTTCGCATGAAAGTCCTGGCACTATCCCATGGAAAGTGGTCCTCGTGGACTGCAGCATGTTCTGCGATATTTCGAGTTTATGCATGGTATCTTTGTACATGATGTTGATACTGCTTCCATTGTCAATGAGTATTTTTGAAAATTTCACATTGATGCTTGGTCCAACAAATGTCGGATCCAATACGAGTGCATACGACCCCGGATTCGGCATTATCTTGGGGTGATCCTTTATGCTCCAAGTTACCTCCTGATCTGACCAAGGCACATATCTTGGTACTGCCGGCATAACTGCATTTACTTCCATATGCCAGCGCTGCACACTCTGCTTGTCTTGCAGTTCCGTGGTGAACACGCAATAAGACTGATGATGTTCTCTGTAATCATTGCGTCCAGTATTCGCTGGATTTGTCCTTCCATCCTGGACTTGGTTCATCACTTGATGTACCGCATCTCTCTGGTCCGAGTTATCATATCTCGGGGGAGGAGGCGGTAACATCAGTTGCTGTGCATTTGCTCCAGTCAACTGTGGTTGATGCTGTTGATGTACTTGATGGGGCGCTGCCTGAATGCCTGCGGGGTTTCCCATTGCATTTTTCATCCATGCACATTGACGGGTCGTATGGTTGGCTGGCCTGGATGGGTTTGATGTGTGAAATTTACACGGCTGATCTAACATAGACTCGAACGTGTACTTCGGCCTCTCCTGCCACTGCTTCTTTTGCTCTGGGGTCCACTGTCTTTTTCCCTCATTCCTTGGTGTCCACTGCTGAGGACCATTCTTCTGCCGTTGAGTCGCTCCGTGACTCGGCTGATCCTGCGCTACCGCTGCCACTTGGGCCGAATTATATCTATAATCCGGCCTTTCTTCTCTTCTTCTTCCTCTAAAGTCATTGTGCCTGGATGACCCGGCCAAATCTCTTGCATATTGGTCTTGTTGCTCCCGATGATCTGCCGACATCAATCCTGGTTTCGTTGGATCTCCTAATGCATAGGAGTCCGCTATTCTGATAGTTTCTGCCAATGTGGTTGGCATATCTCTTTGCAGTCGCTGCCACAATACACTAGCATAACGGCATCCTTGAGCGAACCAAGCTATTGCTTGCGACTCTATGACTCCTTCACATGAGTTTCTCAAGTTACACCATCGAGTTAAAAACTCTCTATCTGTTTCATTCGGCCTCTGCTTGCACATGGCTAATTGTTGCGGCCTGTTTGGCCTCTTGTAGGTGCTGGTAAAGTTGCTTACGAACATTTCTTCAAAATCTAACCAACAGTTGATACTGCCTGCCGGCAGATTATTCAGCCATACCCTAGCTGGTCCTTCTAACATTTGTGGAACATACCGTACTGCCCATCGTAAGTTCCCACCCGCTATTTTCACAGCAGTGGCATAGTCAATCAACCAGTCTTGTGGTTTGGTACTCCCATTATATGTTTTCGTGCCTCTCGCTAGCTAAATGTTCGGCACAGGTGGTTCGCCCATGATCCGTGGTCCAAAGCATGTCGGACCTGGTGGACCCTGTTCTTCCAACAACTCGGACCGGTATAGCCGGTCCAGCTTCACTCTTGCATCATTTGATGGCAAATCTCTGTACATAACTCTGTCTTGCATTCCATAGTGGTTATTTCCACCATGGATCGCATATTCCATCTCGGAATAACCATCATTGTACCTTTCATTCACTTGATTGTGGCGAGCTGGCCTCGCTTCTCTTTCCTGCCGGGGTTCATGTCTTGGTTGCGGGTTGAGCGGCGGTTCTCTCCTTACTTCGACCGGGGTATTGTTCTCATGATTGCCTCTTCCGATTTCTCTTCTGCCGAGGTCTCCATTGCCTCGGATTCCGCCATCTTTCTCAATACGGCCGGGATTCCTCTCACCACTGTTACCTCGGCTTCCATTGCCTCTGTTCTCGTTTGCATTCCCGGCTATTGTCGGATCATACGGAACAATTTGCTTGTTTCTCTTTCCTGAGGTTACTGCTTTGTCCTTTCGTGCATTATTTCCGGGTGAAGATGCTGCTGCCACGGACAAGGCAGGTGCTGCTCCTGCTGAGTGAACCATTCGCGAGGCCCCCGGCCTCGCCGGGTCTGCCCTGAGCATTTCTTCGTTTTGTTGGTTCGCGATGCACACCAGCTCATTCACTCTTTCTTGCTGTTTCTGCCGGGCTTCGCCGGTCAACCCCTCTAACTCTAATGCTGCGGCATTTGCCGCTCTTAGGTTCTTTGTCGGGGTACTGTACCTCGGCAAGCCCAAATCAACTGATTCCGCCTTATGAGCATCATGCTCCTTGTTGATATCATCTATGAGGTTTTTCCCTCTCAATATTAACTCGTCCACCCGTTCGGGCGCGACGTCAAGCTTATTAGCTTTGGCATACTCTCATAGGGTTCTGTTTAAGGACTCCCGCAAGGCCGACAGCTTTTTGGCCTCTACCAGCACCTTTTGCCTGGTTTCTTCTAACTCTGCCTGAGCATTCGCCGGATCAAGTATCGGCGCTACAGGTGTAGTCAAGTTTTCTATGGTTGCCTGAAGAATGTTCTCTGGCCTTTCCAGAGGTGGCCCTCTTACTCTTGGTGCCTTTGGGGTAGTGTCCTGCACCTCGGTCTGGTTGGTCACTGGAGGGATTACCTCGGGGGGTAGTGGTGCTGTATGCCTGGGTGCGCCCTGTACGCCTGTGGCTGGGTCTCTGGTCGATCCGGCAGCCGCTACTCCCGCTTGCACTCCGGCCGTGACCATCACCTCGACGCTGCCTACGGGACGCGCTCCGCGTGGACGGCTCGCAGCGCTAAGAGGTGGCTCTCCTTCAACAACAACTTGGTGAGGATAAATGCTGGAGATGTCGACGCCGACGTAGACCCTGTGCCCGCCCAGGCTGATGAAGACACCGTTGCGCGGGGGAGTTTTTCCCCTGAAGCTGCCCGCATTGTCGCTGACGTAGTCACGGAGACCAAACCTCTGGACCAAGCCAGAAACAACGCGCTCGCCAGTGTTGATGAAGTTTCCCGTCTGGATCATAACTCCAGCTAGCACCGCTGCTGGCCCCGCGGTGGGCGCCAACTGTCGTGGTGGTGGCACGGCAGATGCCATGGGTAGGCTAAAGTATGGGGCCAATGGATGCTAGAGGGATCTGGGGAGGGAAGATGCAGTTGATTCAGCCTAACGGTACTAAAAAATGAGTCGATCCCTTCCTCAGGGTCCAAGCCTCTCCTTATAAAGGAGAGCCTTGGGTTCCTTTAGGGCTGATGTGGCAAGCATATTCGAGGAATATGCTTGTCCCAATATAGTAGTTCGGCGCCCCCCTTTCCCTATCGCTCCCCTAATGACGGCAAGGTTCCAGAGGGCCCCTCCTGCGCGCCTCGGGCTTCAGGACTGTCACCTCCGTGACCTCCTTTTGCCTCTCTGTCGCTCTGCGTCTTTGTCCGTAGTGCTTGGCTTCGCTCAGATTCTCCCTAGCCTGTGGCTAGGGTTTGACTTCAGGCTTCTCCTTCTCCTGCAAGCTTCGTATCATTCGGCCCTGCCTCCCGTAGCTCGGCTTGTCCTTTATCTGCATTAAGATTACTCGGGCTAACCCAGCCGACTTACGAAGTATCTCGGCCGGGTAATGCCTTGCCATTACTATAAGGGTCCTGCCCTTTCCTATCTTGGCCGACCTCTACATGATTCGGCTGACTCAGACTGCAACTCGGAAACTAGACGGGGAACATCCTTTCGTCCTTCCCCGTCCTTACCCTATCCGGGGTTATCTCCCCAACATGATCCCTCAAGCACACAATTTCAAGTTTTAAAGTGTTCATCCTTAGTAAGCACCGTTGCTAAAGCTCGTTGTTTCGAAGCACCACGTGATGATCGGGTGTGTTAGATTCTACGAGTGTATACAACGTGAGCAAGCCAGATTTGCTCACGCGGAAGCTAAGGTTTGATCTTGACGAGCCTAGCATGTACCGACATGGTCTCGGAACACGGATCACCGAAAGGTAAAGCATGATTCATATAGTAGATATGATGAACATGTTGATTGTTCGCCATTGAAGCTACATCAACTCTCGTGATGATCGGTTTTGATGTGGTGGATTTGGTTCGTGTGATCACTAAAACAATGTGAGGGATATTGTTTTGAGTGGGAGTTCAACGGCAATATGATTAAAAGTTGAACGCTATTTATCATAAACTAAAATCAAAGTGAATTTGCATAATTGTTGTAGTCATTGGCATCCGTTTACCACCTTGCGCTTATTTTAATTGAGATGATAGAACTATAGAATTCTGGTTAGTTACTTTACGAACTGGTATCGTATTGTTTTGAAGTGTTAATCTAAAGTTTAAAAGTCCTATTGCAAACTTTCAGTAAGTTCCAGTTACTCCATGAAGTTTAATAATTGGTATTAAAACAAGAGTGACAATTCCAAGAGTTAGTGTATGAGTATCATGTTTGTCTCCATGATTCTTGATATTCAAAGGATTGTCTTAATATCAAGGTTATCTAGGATCTGAAAGAGTTGTTTCAGAAACCATGATGTGTGGAAGATATTGTGATATCTGAAACGAAGTTTTGGTTACAACATGATAGAGTATAATATGGCAAAAGTCATGTTCTCATATTTGATGAGAATTTGCAAAAGGTTGGAGACACTAGTTGTCCTAATCCACCAAAAGGTTTTGGAGAGCAACATTATACTCGCGATTCATCTTTATAAGCTAAAAGTAGCTTGATCATGAATAATTCCATGATAAGGGTGAATATTTGATGTAGGTAAAATATTTACCACACCAAGAGATTACTAAAGAATGGAATTTGAAAGCACACCAAACATTTGATGATGGTGATCTACTTCAAAGTGCAAGTCCAAAGACATTGGTATTTAATTATACACGCTTTGGACTATGTGTCATATGTATGACTCCACTATTGATGTTGATAGATTCTTTCAAACAGAAAATAAATATTGAAAGAGAATCTCATAAATATATGGCAGAAAAGAAAAGACTAGAATTGTTCAGTTTAAGTATATAGATGATATACATGTTATGGCTATATTCTTTGCTTATTAAACAATGTGGTTCTTAAGTATTTGATACTGAATTTGTTGGTGTGAATCGTCATACGAAACAACACAATTCATGAACTGCAATGGCCTAAGTAACTAGCAAAAGAATATGTGATGATGTTCATCGAGAACAAATAAAGGGTTATTGTGTTGCTCGTTAAACATAAAGCTTGCCTTCAAGATTTGTTTTATCAGGTATTATGAGAACAAAAGGGTTGTTCAAATAATTGCCGTGATCCATAAAAGATGGATGATTCACAAATCTCGTTGGAGAAATCACATCCATAAAACTAGTTCTAAAAATGTCGAAAGACAAATTGATTGAAAGATCACTTAGGAAGTGACATCGCCGTTTAAATTATATTGAAAGAAACTCCATGTGTATGGAATTTTGGAGTCTTTTGATTTTTGATCAAATGACGCTTGTAAAACTTTCCTAGAGATAATTAAAACTTCGTTCATAGGCCAAATGGGAACGAATGACTAGCTTATTGGAACTTGTACATATTGTTGTATGAAGTCCATTATGTGTAGTCAAGAGCGATGGATTGCAACTTCATATGTCTTCTCCGAAATTTTGAGTGAATATATGAATATTTACTTAATAGGATGAAGTATGAAACATTTGAAAAGTTCAAAGACTTTCAAGATGAAGTACAAAATCATTGTAACAAGAATATAAATAGTTTATGATAAGATCATAAAGGAAGATATTTGAGTTACAAAGTTTAGCATAATATCTAAGATTTAAGGAATCGTTCCGTGGATTTGCATTTCCCGAAACACCATAAGAGTATGGAGCGTTCGAGATATGTAATTAAACCTTGTTTGACATGGTAAGATCGAAGGTGTAATTCATAAAACTGCCATTATATTTTAAAGATTAAAAGCTTTAGAGACTACCATTTTTCCACTGAAAAGAGCTCCATCATAATCCGTTGAAATGACACCATATAAAGTTATGGTTTGGGATAAAAACCCAAGTTGTCCTTTCTTAAACATTGGTATGCTATGCATAAGAAAGATGTTTGCAACCAAAGTCGGATGAACCTGCCTTTGTATGTTATTTCGAATAACTGTTAAGTAATCCTCCATAACATCGGAGACAAAAGTGTTTGTCACTTAGAACGTCAAGTTTCTTTGAGAAGGAATTTTTCGTGAAAAGATAAGTGGGAGGACAATAGAACTTTGATAAGGTTAAAAGAACCTTAGCCATATGTGCAAAGTTGCGCTGCGCCGAAAAGTGTTCCGGAGGCAGCAACAATGCTCATGGCTCACGTGTCTCAAAGGTTGTGGCCACGGAGATCTAAGTTCCTATTGAACCAAGTAGGTCGAGTAAACAATCAAATACCAAGATTTGAGGGTTGAGTCATTATTTGAGAATAATGAACGTACTACATGCAAAGAAGCGATGATGGGCCCTGACTCCATAAAATGGCTGGAAGCCATAAAATCCGTGATAGTTCCATACACGAGAAGTCAAGTTTTGAACTTGAAGGACCCTCGAGAAAGGTGTAAGACCTTACAGTTGTGTTTGGATCTATAAAGAAATAGACATGGATGTTGCACATCTATGAAATAGTCGACATGATTGGGAAAGAGTTCACAACAATGTTCAAAGATTGACTATGACAAGATTTGATCTTTCATAGCGATATTTAGTCTAGACGGATTAATGTAGCAACCACTACATATAATTTTGTTATGTGATAGTTGAATAAACAAAACAAGTTCTTCTAATAGAATGGTTACCAAGGATGTGTGCATGACACGGTCCAAAGGGTTTTGTTAATTCAAAGGATGCTAAAAGCATATGCAAACTTCAATGGTTGAAGTAAGCATCGCGGAGTTGGAATCTTCACTGTGATGAAACTGTTAAAAGAGTTTAATTTCATCGGAGACGATGAAGATGCTTGCACTTGCAAGAAATTAAGTGGGAGCGCTAAGACATATTTCTAATACATTATGTAGAAGACATATTGTTGATTGGAAGTGATGTATATTTTTATTAACACAAGATAGGAATTTCATCTCGATGAAAGACTTAGGCAAAACCCAAATGTTTGGCATCAATAGACGCCAATATGGTTGTGCCAGAAGTACATAGATGAGATATTGAATGAGTTCAATATAGAAACTACAAGAAAGGTTATTGTCGCACAGAAAGGATTTAATGAGTTCAATATTGATGATATATTCAAGTGTATTGACACTTGGTAAGTGAAACAAATATTCAAGTATAGATTGATACTTGATGTATGAAATCACAAAGAGTATTTATATCAATCATACTGTGATATCTACGAATCCAGATATGTCCTATGCTCTAAATGTTATGAGCATATACCAGAATGATTCATAAGATAATCATTGGACGATAGTAAAGATATTCTTATGATCTTGTAAAAGAACTAAGAATATATTGTTTTGTAGAGATGACAAATATTTAATATAGTTCATTGTAAATGAATTACATTGATACTAGTTTTGTCACAAAGTACAAATTAAGTTTATCTCAATCTATACTAACGGTGGCACAATATGATGGAAAGTAAAGTTCCATAATGAATTTGGATGAATTCCAAAGTTAAGACATTGTGACAGATACTACACCAAAAGGCTAAGTATATGACTGCTATTATAGCAGCAAAAGAGGGCATTTGTGTCAAGTAGTTTGTTATCAAACTAGGTGTAGTTCACAGTGGTATAGTACTATGAAGATATATTGTATGACAATATTATCAACATGTTTTAACCCCAAAGAACTAATGGTCACACCAAAGGACCAAATTTGTACGAAGCCATCTCATTAGAGAATGAGTGATGCGTAGAGACGCTAAGACATGCAATTACACACGGACCTAGAAGTGTCAGATCCGGAGATCAGTTGACCACTAGCAATCGTGTACATACGACACCAGAAAGCCATAGGTGTTGAAAACACAAAGGTTTGAAACTAGATTATTGACTCTAGTGCAAGTGGGAGACTGTTGGAGATATGCCCAAGAGGCAATAATAAAGTGGTTATTATCATATCTTCACACTTATGATAAATGTTTACATACCATGCTATAATTGTATTAACCGGAAACATTAATACTTGTGTGATTTGTAAACATAAAAGAGTCCCTAGTAAAGCCTCTTGTTAAACTAGCTTGTTGGTTAATATATGATCATGGTTTCCTGATCATGAACATAGAGATGTTATTAACAACAGGGTCATATCATTAGGAGAATGATGTGATGGACATACTCCTATAGTTAAGCGTAGCATAAAGATCAAGTCATTTAATATAGTTCATTTGCTATAAGCTTTCTGATACATAGTAACCTAATTCCTTCGACCATGAGATCATGTTAATCACCATCATCGAAAGGATGCTTTGATGACATCAAACACCACACCGTAACTGGGTGGCTATAAAGGTGGCATTGAGTGTTTGGAAAGTATTGGTTGAGGCACATGGATCAAGAGTGGGATTTGTCCATCCATATGACGGATAGATATACTCTGGGCCCTCTCGGTGGAATGTCATCCAATTAGCTTGCAAGCATGTGACTAGCTCACAAGGGATCACATATCACGGGAACAAGAAAAGAGTACTTATCAGTAACAAGGTTGAACTAGGTATGCAGAGATACCGACGATCAAAACCTCGGATAAGTAAAATATCGTGAGACAAAGGGAAATCGGTATCGTATGTAAGTGGTTCATTTGATCGCAAAGTAATCGTAGAAATATGTGGGAGCCATATGAATTTCCAGATTCCTCTATTGGTTATTGATCGGAGAAGTGTCTCGATCATGTCCGCATAATTCACGAACCGTATGGAGACACACTTAAGGATTCAATGTTGTTGAGTAGTTATGGAATGATGAGTAAGAGACCGGATGTTGTTCGGAGTATCGGATGGGATCCGGGATATCACGAGGAGATCCGGAATGGTCCGGAGAATAAGATTCATATAAGGAAAGTCCTGTTTCGGGGTTGGAGAATGGTTCTGGTGTTTTCATCGGGAATGTTCTAGAAGGTTCTGGAATGTCCGGCACTCCGAAGGGGAAGGGTACATGAATGTGTTATATCAATTTGGTATGATTGCATCATGTACTAAGTGTCATCGCTGAACAAAATAGAGGGTTTAATCAAATCCTTGTTTGAAAAGTCAAACGCCAATTTGAAAGTCAAACGGCTATTTTTGGGAAGTGGAGAGGGAGGTGGAAACCGAGTTGGGGAGGAGTCCCTCCTCCACCGCCGGCCCACTTGGGATCCGAGTTGGGAAGGGATTCCCCTTCCCTTGGCCGGCTCCTCCCTCCTATAAGAGGAGGGGCAGGGCTCCCCTCCTAGGACACAAGACCTCCACCTCTAAACCTAAACCCTAGCCGCCGCCGCCCACCATAGCCGCCGCCTAGGGTTTCTCCCCTAGCCGCCGACTTGGGCAGCTCCAAGCCCTAGTCGCCGGTTCTAGACCCTCCTCCTTGGTGCGTCTAAACCCTAGATCACCGAGGGCTCTCTCATAGTCCACCATACTCGCTCCGGCTTAAGGCGAAGCCCTGCGAGATCTCCCCTCTACTTCCGGTACCACGCCGTCGTGCTGCCGGAATCGCGAGGAGAGTGCTACAACCTCCGCTGCCTGCTGGAACAAGGGAGAGGAAGGTCTTCATCGAGTACCGAACGTGTGACCGACTGCGGAAGAGCTGCCGGAACGCAGTGCCGGAAGGATCATCTACGCGATATTGAGATCGGCAAAAGTACGACTACATCACCCACGAGAATCTGCTCTCGTTAACCGCTTTGGAATCTTCAAGGGTGAGTTCCTCTATCGACTCGTTGCTACAATCAGGTAGATATATCTTGGCTTGTTTGTTTTCATGCGGTAGAAATTTTTTGTTTTCCATGCTACGAACCCCTACACACACGATCACAGAAGTCATCGTTGAATGTGTGGGAGTCAGTATGGATCTCCAGGTCCCGCTATTGATTATTGATCGGAGAAAGGTCTCGATCATGTCCGCATTATTCGCGAACCGTAGGGTGACACACTTAAGGGATGCCGACACCATTCGGAGCAAATGATATGCAAGAAAAAGAAAAGGAAAGCGCAGGAATTTATTTCACTAGACACCGGAACTGTTTCGGTTGAAAATTGCTGAAACTGGTTCTGCATGTGAAATGGAATACTAGCAAGGGGTTTTATGTGAATGTTTGTTAATTAAAGTAATTAACAAAATTCTGAATAAATAAATAAAAGAGTTTTATTTAAATGAGAGCTTGCATTAATTTTGGTGGAAAATTAATGCATGTGAGTGGAATTGTGAGTGGAGAGGTTTTTATGTGAGTGGAGCTTCCACCACATGAATGAGGGAGAGGTGGGGGCACCCTCCATGGCCAGCGGCCATGCCCCCTTGGGCTTCCCCCCTCCCCTATAAAAGGACCCCCTCCTCTCACTTGTCTCACACACCTCCTCGCGAAGGATCTCTCTCCCCCTTTAGAATTTCCCCATGGTCTCGGATCAGCGAGATACATGTTCCCGGTGGCTTTTTCTGGAAGGATTTGTTGCTTCCGCTGCTTCGCTGGAGAGAGGGCGCGGAGGTTGTCGGGGTACCCGTACGTGTGTGTGATCACGGATGCACCACTGCTTTGAGGTGCTGGACTTGATCGTGTTGGACCGGCTGGACCAGATGGACTTCATCACGATCTTGAGATCGGCAAGCGTTCGTCTACATCATCCACGAGTACAACCTCGTTAACGCTATTCGGTCTTCGAGGGTATGTATTCTATGGATGTATATCCACCCGTTGCTTGTATCTAGTAGATAGATCTTGGTACATAGATGTTCCCATCATAGGATTTTTTTTGTTTTCTATGCTGCGAACCCTTCAGTGGTATCAGAGCCGGATCTATGCGTAGATACTTTGCACGGGTAGTACACATATGCGTATGTGGGCGATGATGATCATTTTATTGCTTCTTAGTTGTACTTTGGATATTGGTGGCATAGTGGGATGAAGCGGCCCGGACAAACTTTACATGTCCTCGCACATGAGACCTGTTCCACGCTTGACATGCAACTAGTTTTGCATAAGTGTCTAGCGGGTGTCTGTCTCTCCTACTATAGTCAATATCTAATTTGCAATGAGTTGTCAACAATTTGGTTATCCTCGTTGTGGTTCATGTTCGTAGGTAAGAACGGTTCTATCTTCAAAAGCCCTAAGCCACGTAAAACTTGCAATGGACAAATTAGAGGCGTCTAGTTTAGATTGTTGCTGGGCTAGTGTTATGTTATGGTGATGTTGTAAGTAGAAGTATGAGATGATACTCTTACAACACACATAGCGTGTAAGTTCCATAGACCTTGGCCTTACACATAAAGGTATGATAGAGATCATACCACGGTGCACATGATGGAGATCATATGCGAGAACCATATCATTTCACTTATTAACATGAGATGTTTGATTGCATCTTATATTGCTATTTTAGCGTTTTATTAGCATAATAAGATGATCCCTCATTTAAATATCAAGACAAGAATGTGTTCTTTCTTAAGTATGCGCCGACAATGTTTCGTCGCTTCAAGGCATCACGTGATGATCGGGTGTACTTGAATCCACGAGCATATCTCGGGTGTAAGACAGTTACACACGCGAATACTAAGGTTCTTACTTGGCGAGCCTAGCATGTACAGACATGGCCTCGGAACACGGACCGAAAGGTTAAGCATGAGTCATATAGTAGATATGATGCCCATTTGATGCTCGCCTTTGAAGCTACACCGACTCACGTGATGATCGGACTTGGTGTAGTGGATTTGGTTCATGTAATCACCAAAAAGACACGAGGGCTGTCGTTTTTGAGTGGGAGTTCATTTCTAATTTGGATTAGTAGAACTCAATTTATCATAAATTAAATCAAAGTGAATTTGCATAATTTGTTGTAGTCATTGGCATTCGTTCACCACCTTATGCATAGTTGTAATTAAGATAATAGAACTATAGAATTCTGGATATATACTTTACGAACTGGTATCGTATTGTGTTGAGTGTCAATCTAAAGTTTAAAGTCCTATTGCAAACTTTCAGCAAAATTCTATTTACTCCGTGAAATTTAATAATTGGTATTAAATCGAGAGTAACAATTCCAGTGTTAGTATCTTAAGTATCATGTTTGCCTCCATGATTCTTGATTTTTTTAATATCAAGTTTATCTAGGAGCTGAAAGAATTGTTTCAGAAACCATCATGTGTGACAAATATAACGATATCTGAAACAATTTTTTGGTTGCAATATGATAGAGTATAATATGTGTTCTCATATAGGATGAAAATTTACAAAGGTTGGAGATGCTAGACATCCTAATCATCCAAAAGGGTTTTGGAAAGCAACATTATACTCACGATTCTCCTTATAAGCTACATTAGCTTGATCATGAAAGTCGTCATGATAAGGATGAATATAAGATGTATGTAAAGTGTTTACTACACTAAAAGATTACTAAAGAATGGATTTTAAAAGAATACCGATCATTTTGATGATGGTGATCTACTTCAAAGTGCAAATCCAAAGGTATTATTATTTGAATATACACGCTTTGGACTATGTGTCATGTATATGGTGCCACTTTTGATGTTGATAGATTCTTTTAAAAAGGAAAAGGAAATGCTGAAAGAGAATCTATAAAATATATTTGGCAGAAAAGAAAAGATTGGAAATATCCAATTTAGGTATATAGATGATATACAGGTTATGGTTGTATTCTTTGCTTGTTAAACAATGTGGTTGGGTATTGGATACCGAATTGGTTGGTATGAAATTTCATACGAAACGACGCAATTCATGAACCACAATGGCCTAAGTAACTAGCAAGAGAATATGTGATGATGTTCATCGAAAATAAACAAACCGTTGTTTGTATTTCTCGTTGACATCAAAGCTTGAATTCAAGATTTGTTTTAATAATTGTTATTTAAATCAGGTATTATGAGAACAAAGGTTGTTCAAATAATTACCAAATTCCATATTAGATGGATGATTTACAAATCTAGTTGGAGAGATCACATCCATAAAACCTAATGCTAAAATGTCGCAAGACAAATGATTGAAAGATCACTTACGAAGTGACATCGCCGTTTAAATTATATTGGAAAGAAAACATGAAGAATCTCCATATTCATGGATTTTTGGAGTCTTTGATTTGATCAAGTGACGCTTGTGAGACTTTCCTTAGGATAATTAAAAACTTCGTTCAAAGGCCAAAGAAGAACGAACGACTAAAATATTGGAATTTATACATATCGATGTATGTAGTCCATTATTTATAGTCGTAAGCGATGGGTTTCAACTTCATATACTTTCTCCGGAAATTTGAGTGAATGTTCACTTAATGAGAATGAAGTATGAAATATTTGAAAATGTTTCAAAGACTTTCAAGATAAAGTGGAAAATCATTGTAACAAGAAAATAAATGGTTTATGATTTTATCATAAGGGATTTGTTTGAGTTACAAGTGTAACAAGAAATTAAATGAATTATGATTTTATCATAAAGGGATTTATTTGAGTTACAAGTTTAGCAAAACACCTAGATTTACATATCCCGAAACACCATAGGAATATGGAGTGTTTGAGATTTGTAATGAAACCTTGTTTGACATGGTTGGATCAAAGGTGTTATTGATAAAACTACCATTATGTTTTAAAAAGATTAAAGCTTTAGAGACTTCCGCTTTTTACACTGAAAAGAGCTCCATCTTGATCCGTTGAAATGACACCATATGAGTTATGGTTTGGGGTAAAACCTAAGTTGTCATTTCTTAAATTTTGGTATGATAAACATAAGTAAGATGTTTACAACCAAAGTCGGATGAGCATGTCTTTGTAGGTTATTTCGAATAACAATTGGTTATTCCTCCATAACACCGAGGACAAAAGGGTTTGTCGCTTGAAATGTGAAGTTTCTTGAAGAAGGAATTTTTCATAAACGTTAAGTGGGAGGACAATAGAACTTTGATAAGGTTAACGAACCTTAGCTAAATGTGCTGAGTTGCGCAGCGCCGGAAATGGTTCTGGAGGCTGCCATAATGCTCATAGCTTATGTGCCTCAAAGGTTGCGGTCACAGAGGTCTAAAGTTCCTATTGAACCAAGAAGGTCGGATAAACAATCGAATGATTGAGATTTGAGAGTAAATCATTATTGTTTGACAATGATGAACCGACTACAAAGAAGCGATGATGGGCCCTGATTCTGTCAAATGGATTGAAGCCATAAAATCCGTGATAGTTCCATACACGAGAAATCAAGTTTTGAACTTGGAAGACCCTCCGGAAAGGTGTAAAAACCTATCGGTCGTATTTGGATCTATAAAGAAACAGACATGGATGTTTTACATCTATGAAATAGTCGACATATCGGTAAATTATTTTACGACAATGTTCAAGGAGTTGACTATGACAAGATTTGATCTTTCATAGCGATATTTAGTCTGGACGGATTAAAGTAGCAACCACTACATATAATTTGTTATATGGTAGATGAATAAACAAAACAAAGTTCTTCTAATAGAATGGTTACCTAGGACGTGTACATGACACGATCCAAAGGGTTTTGTTAATTCAAAGGATGCTAAAAAGGTCATGCAAACTTCAATCGTTGAAGTAAGCATCGCGGAGTTGGAATCTTCACCGTGATGAAAAAGAGTTTTCATCAGGAGACGATGAAGATGCTTGCATTTGCAAGAAATTAAGTGGGAGCGCTAAGACATATTTCTAATACATTTTGTGGAGGACATCTTGTTGATTAGAAATGATGTATCTTTTATTGACAAAGGTTAAGAATTTCATTCAATGAAATACTTAGGCAAAACCCGAATATTTAGCATGAATGTCTATAGTGGATAGACTGTGACGCTAATATGATTGTGCCAAACGTACATATATGAGATATTGAAGGAGTTCAATATAGAAACGACAAGAAAAGGTTTTTGTCGCATGGAAAAGGAATTGAATCAAGATTCAAGTGTATCGACACTTGATAAGTGAAACAAGATTCAAGTGCTTTGACACTTGATGAGTGAAATCACGAGAATGTTTTAATCAATCATACCATGATATGTACACATCTAGATATGTCCTATGCTCTAAGTGTTATGAGCATATACCAGAATGAATCATAAAATGATCATTTGACTATAGTAAGGATATTCTTATGATCTTTTGGAAGAACTAAGAATATATTTGTGTAGAGGTGACAAACAATTACAAATAGTTCATTGTAAAGCGTTACATTGATACTAGTTTTGTTGCAAGATACAAATTAAGTTTATCGCAATTTAAACTATGAGTGGCACAATGAAATGGAAAGGAGTTTTCATGATGGATTTGGATGTATTCCAAAGTTAAGACATTGTGACGAATACTACAACAAAAGGCTAAGTATATGACTGCTATAGTAGCAGCAAAGGAGGGAATTTGTGTCAAGTAGTTTGTTATCAAACTAAGGTGTTGTTCGCAACGGGCTAACACTAAAGATATATCGTTCGACAATAGTATCGACATGGTTTAACCCCAAGGAACTAAAGGTCTCACCAAAAGACCAAATTTATACAATGCCATCTCATTGGAGAATGAGCGATGCGTGGAGACGCAAAGACATGCAAATACACACGGACCTGAAAGCATCAGATCCGTAGATTATGTTAACCACTTGCAGTTGCGTATATGGAACATCAGAAAGCCATAGGTGTTCAATACGCAAAGTTTTCAAACTAGATTATTGTCTCTAGTGCAAGTGAAAGACTGAAGGGAATATGCCCGAGAGGCAGTAATAAAGTGGTTATTATCGTATTCCTTATTTATGATAAATGTTTATTTTACATGCTATAATTGTATTAATACAGAAACGTTAATACATGTGTGTTTAATAAACAAAAAGGAAGTTCCTAGTTATGCCTATCTTATAAACTAGCTCGTTGATTAACATGATGATCAAAGTTTCCTGATCATGGACATTGGATGTTGTTAATAACGAGGTCACAACATTAGTGTAATGATGTGATGAACATTCATCCGAAGTATAGCATTACGATCAAAGTCATTGAGTTTATATTGCTATAACAACTTACGAAGTGATCCTAATCCTTAGACCATGAGATCATGTCAATCACTAACACCGGAAGAGTTTCTCGGTGACATCAAACGTCACACCGTAACTGGGTGATTATAAAGATGGCTTCAGAACTACTAAAGTGTTATGTTGAGACCCATGGATCGAGAGTGAAATTTGTTCATCCCGATGACAGATAGATATGCTCTGGGCCCTCTCGGTGATATCACATTGATTAGCTTGCAAGCAAGTGATTTGATCACTAGAATGTTATATCACGGGAACAAGAAAAGAGTGCATGTCGGTAACGAGATCAAACTATGTATGGAGATACCGATGATTAAATCTCGTACATGTAATATACCGTGAAACAAAGGGATTAAGATACTAGCGTAAAAGGTTCACACGATCACAGAAGTCATCGTTGAATGTGTGGGAGTCAGTATGGATCTCCAGGTCCCGCTACTGATTATTGATCGGAGAAGGGTCTCGATCATGTCCGCATTATTCGCGAACCGTAGGGTGACACACTTAAGGGATGCCGACACCATTCAGAGCAAATGATATGCCAGAAAAAGAAAAGGAAAGCGCAGGAATTTATTTCACTAGACACCGGAACTGTTTCGGTTGAAATTGTTGAAACTGGTTCTGCATGTGAAATGGAATACTAGCAAGGGGTTTTATGTGAATGTTTGTTAATTAAAGTAATTAACAAAATTCTGAATAAATAAATAAAAGAGTTTTATTTAAATGAGAGCTTGCATTAATTTTGGTGGAAAATTAATGCATGTGAGTGGAATTGTGAGTGGAGAGGTTTTTATGTGAGTGGAGCTTCCACCACATGAATGAGGGAGAGGTGGGGGCACCCTCCATGGCCGGCGGCCATGCCCCCTTGGGCTGCCCCCTCCCCTATAAAAGGACCCCCTCCTCTCACTTGTCTCACACACCTCCTCGCGAAGGATCTCTCTCCCCCTTTAGAATTTCCCCATGGTCTCGGATCAGCGAGATACATGTTCCCGGTGGCTTTTTCTGGAAGGATTTGTTGCTTCCGCTGCTTCGCTGGAGCGAGGGCGCGGAGGTTGTCGGGGTACCCGTACGTGTGTGCGATCACGGATGCACCACTGCTTTGAGGTGCTGGACTTGATCGTGTTGGACCGGCTGGACCAGATGGACTTTATCACGATCTTGAGATCGGCAAGCGTTCGTCTACATCATCCACGAGTACAACCTCGTTAACGCTATTCGGTCTTCGAGGGTATGTATTCTATGGATGTATATCCACCCGTTGCTTGTATCTAGTAGATAGATCTTGGTACATAGATGTTCCCATCGTAGGAATTTTTTTGTTTTCTATGCTGCGAACCCTTCAAGTAGTTCTCTGTGGGCATGTGAGTTGGGTGGGGATTGGATGAGATTGATCATGTAATCATGCATATATATTGCGATTTGAGGGGTTTATCTTGAGAATGTTCTTGTATGAGTGTTTATGCACTTTTGCTATGTTTAATGCTTGTTGCTAGGGCTCGATTGACATGCTTTGAATACTGGACATTATTGCCCCATCATATATATGAGTTCAGTATTTATTTGCAAAGTGTATTACCTATTGTTATGTTGAACCTATGAACCTAAAGTAATAGTTAGGTAAAACAAGAGGGATATGTGATAGTTTGAGGAACATGTGTGTTCATGGAGTGTTAATGCATTGTTATAGGATATTCGAAAGGGTAGACCTTAATTACCTGTATTTCCAAGTTGGTCCTAGTGAAATGGGTAGGTAGGACAATAGATATTGTGCAAATTCTCTTGGTTAGTACACAACTACATTTGGAACACATGCCTACACATAGAAGAGTTAGAGATAAGCACCATGTTATTTGTATTTATATTATATGATCAATCTTATTCATGCAAAACCCCGGTATCACCTCATGTCTACGCTTTTAGCCACTGAAATTTAGAAGTTCACTACTTCCGGTGAAGACTAGGAATATGTTACTACTATTTATTGTTTTGTTTTACTATTTTATTTCAATTGCTGCAATTACCACTTGTTTCTTGAGGATATTGATACACATGTGTGGTTGAGAGTGACATATTAATTGCTAAAGTCTTATTGGTATTCTTGTGCTCCCCTTGTGTCAAACTATAAATTTGGTAATACTTTCCATAGAAGATTTCAGCGATCTCCTATACTTGTGGGCATCAGAGATCCAATCCACTCTTGATGAAGAAGGGGCAATTTTATAGGCCCCCCCAAAACCTAGCCATTGTAGGATCAAGGGATCAGAGATTCTAGACTAAGTGCACCAGAACTTCCTACCAACTCCGATGATCTTCAAACTATCTATGGAACGAGTATGGAGAGTTACACTGGCACAACTCAAAAATCAGACAGAAGATTTTGGTTTGGAGACTTGTTGGTCAACACCTCTAGCGTTCACACACCAGAACTTCTGGTGTTTAACAACCAAAAATTCCGTCCCTGAAAAAGGCAGAAATTGCTGAAACCAAAACTGTAATATCTTGAGCATGCAAACTCTGATTAAGATGCTCATATCTAATAGAAATATTATTAAATTACATGAGGGAAAATACCAATAAGATACATAGATGTTAAACCTCCCTAAGATAACCCCCTCCCCAAAAAACCTAACATAATAACGCAATAGGTTTTCTGATGAACTTGAGCTTGTTATGAAGATAACCACAAAGTCTAAATCCTCACATAGATACAAGCCAAATAACAACCAATAAATATGATGCCAAGGATGGAAAAAGATCTCGCTATAGCATGATGTGATTAGACTACTTACTTTGAGAGACCCCTTGATAGTACATCTGCTGATCCTATAACCTGGTCTCACCAACTAACAACATGGAACTGATAAAGTAAACAACATATCATCTTGAACTTGACTTCTCAACCTTATATTTCTTCTTGTTTCTGCATTATAATGATGTCTTGAAGTTAAACATCATGCTTCACTCAATCTTCCATATCTTGAATACATGCTTGCATTGACTCAACTCTCTCATGACCAGTCTTTGTATCATCCTGTGAATAAGACCTAAGTCATCACTTAATCTTCTTCAATTTATTCTTTCTTCATCCTTGAAACCAAGATTTGGTCTTCAAGCATTGCCTATAGAAAAAGCCTTCAAGTAGAACTCAATGCAAAAATTAGTACATAGGAATTTTCATTAAATACCAAAACCATAATGGAGGCTCCATGCACTTCATTTTTACTAAAGCGGACTATAGATAGATCGATCCTAGTTTTACTTGCTTAGTTTTGTTGCAACCTTGATATTGTCCATTTCCACTCGGCTCCTTTAGTGTCAGCGGTGTGGGATCCTATGTAGGGATGAGAACAGAGCAGAAAACGGACAGAACTGAGTGTCGCCACATTTATCTTCATATTTTTTATGTGGAAGCAAAAACAAATACAAAAACCCCAGAAATAAAAACAGACGTAGATATTGTTGGAAACATATACATATTGAATACCATGTGAATGCAGAGCGATACAGATCTTACCTAGAACCAGGAGAACCCTTGAATCATGCAAAAAATCTCAAGCATTCAAGCAAACAAACAAAATTGTTCCCTAATTCTATCATTGTGCTCGGTTTTCAAGGGAATAAGGGGAACATCAAATTGTGGAAGCCTCCTCGAATGCACAAAGAGATTACATGGTTGCTGGTTTTGGGGTGAGTTGCTTTAGAAGTTGGGTTGACAAGGTCTCGGCTGGATTTGCAAAATTCTGTTACTATTTTCATTTTGTTTTCGTTTTTAGCGGAAAATTCGAGAACTTTCCGCTTTATTTTCATCCCTAATCCTATGGAACTAATTCACTACAATAGAGTAGGTCGGCGCTGGCGGTTATAGATACCGAGCTACATGTCTAACGACACACTCACACTTAGGCATCGATTAAAACCCATCGGGAATAACCGTGTCATGGAAAGCTAATGCCTTTTTCACGCGATGCATAGGATTCAGTCTACAGTCTATGATGTGGCGAATAGCCGATGCACCTTGGAAGTTTAAAAAATAGCGAAAAACTTAGTGTTGTCAAGGTATAAGGTGTGGCGGAATATTTTTCCGTGTTTGGTACACATTTCAATGGAACAATAGTTAATGAAAATTTATACTAATAAATCTTTTGTGGTCAATTTGATTCAGATGATATTTTATATCAATTAAGATATAAAAATTTATTTATTAAAAACATAAGATTGCATTAAATTACACTGCAACCACTTCTAATGGCATCCATTACTTGGATGTCTCTATCATAGTAGCTTAGCTGTTGATTGATACTCATGAGCGCTAGCAGCGAAACTCATGAGTTTCTTTCGTTTCAGCAAAGATAACTAAAAAACTAACACTACTTAGGAAAATTACTCCTAGTTATGAGTTACTGAACTTATATCTTTGAGAGATTCATCCCCCACAAGCCATGTGTTGATGACCTCGCGGGACGATCGGTCCGCCTATCTCCATGACGTGGTTCTGGCTATTATTCTCCGCACACCGTATGCTAAATACCTTGCCTTCGACACACCCGCCACCCCCATAAGTCTGTCCCAACCACTATCCTCATGGTGAATATGAAACATAAATAAGTTCATTTGGAAAAGAGACAACAAATAACTAAAGAAAACACAATATGTAGAAGGGATAATGGACATGTACCTAAGTGGTGGAGTGTTTCTACGCGACTTGAGCATATCAGGCGATAGGACCACCTGAGGGTCGCTTGGGCATATATGTACTAGGAGAGGAATGGAGAGCTTGATATCTAGGGCTAGGAGTAGGGGGAGGGGAGTTCAGTGATATGGGGGAGACGAAATGCGTCGTTCTCTGTATTGTATATGAAATGGGAGTGGGGTTTGTTTTATGGCTCATTTGAGTAAGTGAGGATCTATGGCCTCCTCGGTTGTTCAAATGCCCCATAGTGGGACAATCTAGTAGTTTTTGGGCCCACACTTTCAATTGGCTATTCAATTAACTACTAGATTAATTTTTTAGTACACAACGTCAAACAAAAGGAAACACATCACACATCTTAACTATTAGCTTAATTATTCAGTACAAAACAAATAGCATAAGGAAACATATCACACGTCTTAACTACTAGCTTAATTATTCGGTACAAATTGAAGAACGGTAGGAAACACATCACTCATCATAATTTCTACCTTAATAATTATATATAAACGAAGAACAACATGAAGCACATGACACGATATTACCTACTAGTAGCTTAATTATTTGGTACTATGTGAAGGACAAAGGGAAATATATCACACGTATTAACTATTGCCTTAATTATTCGGTACAAAAAGAAAATGGCATGAATCACTTCACACATCTCCAACTAGGGCATCTAGCGTTTCCTTAAGTGGCGCCACCACGTCGGCCACAGTCAAGAACATGGACTTAATCGTGTATTTGGGCCTTCTTGCCTTGCTTCTTCTAGGCTCTGCTAAAACTCCTTATCGGATACCTTGAATTCCCTAGCCTAGGCAAGCCTCCACCACAACGCGAACAACACACGAGAAAACTCCGATAAGTGCAGTTCATCTATCCATCCTACCAAGGTGTATTTATGTGATTCATAGTGGCACCCCATGAACCTAGGGTGGTGTCGACGTCCTTGTATGTCACGAGCCGGTGTGGGAATAGCCCGCAATTGCACCATCTTCACGTCTCTTATATGTCGTTCCAATGCGTGTTATGGATTCACTTGCGCACTTTGTCGTCCTGGGAATAAAGCCACAGTTATTCCGGATCAAGATAAAAAAATACATTGATAACAAAAATAGAAGAAAATGAAAAGATCGAGGAATAATGTACATTGTTGCCATCACTCTCATGATCATTATCCATTGATTCATCATGTTGTTGTTGGCGTCAACACCGTTATAGTTGTTGCACTGACCAAAGAATTTGAATGTTTATCAAGCGAGATAGGTTGTTACTGTGCAGATATATTGATGAGTGAGTTGGTAGCCATGTGTGGAATCCTTGTGGACAACGAGTATAATTAATTGGTAAGAATACATCTAGTCATGGTGGGGCACACTCATCAGCAAGACATGTTTGACCAGTCAGCGCGGCGTCCATAACTATCCTACATTGGGGGACTCACTTCAAATTCTACACCATGCACGACGCACATAATAATGGCTATGTTCCTCCAGGGAGACATTACCAAGCATTGTTTCTTGCATGCCACCCACCACAACACCCGATGTGCCATCATAGTATCTACCATGATGCATTTATAGCCGCCAACTTTACTAGTCGCCGTGAAAGGGTGATCCGTAGGATGAAAAGCTTTTGCTAATACTTTTGTCTTATGTTGTCAAAAGAAGTGTTGGATATATCTTGTAGTGGTTTTCATTAACATATTTTATAATTCCATTGCATTTCTATTTCTCTATTTCCACTTTTCGCTATTCCAAATTCATGAATTTCTGCTCATCATCCAAATCCGTCACCTTGATAGTCTTAATTATGTTTTGAAATCTTGTAGAAATCAACATCATTTGCCATATCATTAATGTATTTTAGGATCGCTTGGGATCACGCGAACTGGAGAAGGTATGAATAGAAAAAGAAATTGCATAGAATGTCATATCACTTTTTAAAGGAAATCCTTGAATGCCACATTTTTTAGCATGTCACATACTCCCTTCGTTACTATAAATAATGATGTGAATGTCATATCACTTTTTAAGGGAATCCTCAAATGTATATTAGTATTTTTTAGCATGCCAGATACTCCCTTCCTTCCTATGAATAAGGATGTGAATGCCATATCACTTTTTTAAGGAAATCCTCAAATATCACATATATTAGTTTTTTTAGCTTATCACATACTCCCTATAAGGCGCACACATATTGCAAGACGAATTTTGACTGGAAAATTAAGCAGCAATGTGATTAGGACATGTACAATACGATGACGTTAGTCTTCACTTATGTTTGCCATGTTAGTTTTTGCTTAGTTGGAGAAGGGAGAAATAATAATAAAAAGTTGTCTTCCCTTAGCTAAGGGATGATCTCTTATAAATAAGAGAAGACTATTTTCTTTATTGTGTCATATATATTTTCTTAGCCAACCAATTTCTTACTAAAAATAGTTAATTCTCATTTATTATTAGAGATAAAAATAAGAGATAATGCATTCTACAAGTTATATATTGTGTCTTTTCTAAATGACGTGGAGAGCTAAGAGAAGACATGCCCTCTCTAGCATTGTACATGCCGTTATACAAGATATTTTTAGATTCATTTTCAAAAGACAAGGGCATGTACAAAGCGGTAATGTCAGCCTTCCCTTATGGTTGTCACATTGGATTTTTGCTTAGTTGAAAGCGAGAGAAATAAAAAGAAAAGATTGTCTTTCCTTAATTAAAGGATGATCTCTTAAAAATAAAAGAAGACTATTTCTTCCATTCTAACACATGTTTTTCCTTAGAAAACCAATTTCTTACTAAAAAAAGTTAATTCTCATTAAGGCTATAGATGGCAATAAGATATAATACATTGTACATGTCAAGGCTAGTCATAGTGAGGGTAACTTCACTAGTAACTAAGAGTCCAAGTCAGCATTTTTGCTTATGTGGCAATAATTTAATGAAGAGAGCGATAGATCGAGTAACTAGCTATGTTATTGTAACATCACATATACCAAGACAAAGTGTGTCTACAATCTAATTAATGTGATATTGCATGTTACCACACACTTTCCACTATGAAGGTAGTAACTTAGACTAGTAACATATGCATGTTACTACTCTAAGTTACTCCCCACTATGACCAGCCTAAAAAGTGCTTTCTCTAGATGATGTGGAGTGCTAAAAGAAGGCATGCCTTCTCCACCAATGTACATGCCCTTAACGATACCAACTTTATGTCAAATATTTCATAGGCTAGTCATAGTGGGAGTAACTTAGCTAGTAACATGCATGTACATGCAATGACAACTAGGCAAATTGGTGACATGGCATGCTAATTAATGAAGAAAGAGAGGGAGATAGTAACTTAGCTAGTTACCATAACATCACACATACCAAGACCATATGAGTCTACAACCTAATTAATTGGGTCTTGCATGACACCATACACATGTTATCACCCACTATAAAGGTAGTAACATCAACTAGTAACGTGTGCAAGTTACTAATCTTAGTTACTTAGCACTATGACCAGCCTTATATATACATGGATTAATTCTTGTTTAAAGATAATAAATCTTGACGCCTTAGGCTGGTCCTAGTGCTAGTATCATAAGGTGTATCATGCATGCCAACTTGGCAAAAATCTGATGTGGCATCATAATTAATGAAGAGAGAGGTGGTTAGAGTATCGTAGGTAGATATCGTATCATAGCACGCAAAACTAGACATCATAATTGCAAGTAAATCTTGTACACACATTTTACATAGAGATTCTATAAATCAATAAATATACTAGTACTATGATACTACTGTATGATACAATGCACTAGAGGCATATACACTAGTATCATATGCATGATACTCCCACTATGACCAGCCTTAGATGCAATGCGAGTCTTGGGCTAGGGCAATAGTATGACGACACACATCCCAAGCAGAAAAGGGGCCCATATAAGTGTATTTCATTTAAGCATAGAGAGTTTTTTTTTAAAAAAATCATGTATTATAAACCCGTTCTAGACATTTAGACTCAGCCAGAGCTTATGGGCTTTCTTTTGAATTTTTCCCTGGGCCCCGGTAGTACGAATTCCTTCTGGATCTCAGAACATGGCATGTTGAAAGAAATAAACGCACTTGCACAGGCATCTTGGAGTGGACTAAAAAAAACATCTCGGAGTGGAAGAGAGACGGAGATTAAAAACAAACGAATTCAAGTTCCTATTGGTTTTTCTGTGTAATTGGTTGGACACCTTCGAGAAAATTGATCTACAATATTACTCCCTCCGTATCAAAATATAAGATGTTTTAGGTTTGTGAAAAAAATAAATCTAGACTTCTTTTAGTGTATAGATTCATCCCAAAGTTGAGTGAACCTACATACTAAAACAAGTCTAGATTCATTTTCTTTACAAACCTAAAACATCTAAAAAAGTAAATAGCTATTTGTAAAAGAAATCTAATTTTGGGGTCATGAAAATATTACAGTCCAAAGAGCCGCCTAATTCTTGCAACTCCGTGACGGCTTTACTGCCCATGTGATCTATAATACTGTAGTTTCTTTCTTTGCAAACCTTTCTGTTTTAGGTGCTAGCCTGACACTGTATGGAATGTCGTGGTCTCATAGAGAGTACTCTTTGTCACATGCCTCTAACATTATTTTATTCACAATGCATGTGGTGCTTGATAATTTCTTGATCTACTTTTGTTACTGTGAGAAAAGAAGACAAGTCAATTATACATGGCACATGAGAGTCAATCGCAGCTCCTGAGCTGTCCTTGGTATTGCGATGACAGCTAATTTGCATGATGTTGCCATAAATAATTAGTTCGCATGTTAAGCTCCACTCGGTCCGGTGAAGCATTGCCATCGGACATCAGCTTAGGACATGGGCATTGAAGGTCAGCTTTCCCTCAGAGCTGTTTTATAGAATTTTTTCTTAGTTGGAAGAGAGGATTACAAAGAGAAGGTTAACTTCTCTTAACTAAAAGATGATCTTTTAAAAAGTAATAACAAGTCAGAAAAACCTATTTTCTTCATTATACCACTATCTTTCCTTAACAACACAATCTCCTTCTAAATTTAATTCGTTCTTAGCAGTTGTTAGGGATGGCAACAAGAGATAATATATTACACCTTATATCTAGTGTCTTCACTAAATGACGTGGAGAAGATATGTCTTACTCTACCACTGTACATACTCTTACCCATCCATACTGTAGAGGCACATTCTTGGCGCGAGCAGCGCAACCAAGGCCGGGTATTAATGATATTTTTTAGACAAAACAATTCTATTCTTAGGACAAGAAAGTTCATGTTTTGTCTTCCTACAGAAAGAGTCACATGTAGTAGGGGAACCCAAGGTTTGGTTTATCAGATCAGGCAACGGCGACAACCGACAATGTTCTCTACTTGAGGTGGTTGTCTTGGTATGTAGCGGCGACCCCCTTTTGTGGCAAGGTTTGGTGGTGGTGCGACAATGCTGTTTCTACCAACATGGCACTTGAAGGTGTAATCGGCATCATTGGCGGCACTTTCTAGACAACTCCCTTCTCAATTTCCCTGTTAGTCTTGCCCTTCTATTCATTACAAGTCCCCCCTCAAACATAGGGGATGGGTCGTCGTGATGTCGTGGTGTGTTGTGAGCAAGGGAGGGGGAAGGGGGGGGGGGGGTCGGTCAACTGCCATGAAGCGGTCTTTGAGACCACATGATCTACTTATTAGCTATTGATTTCTAGAGTTCGGGCAAGGTGAGTGTCATGTCGTTCGCTCTCAAGTTTGGGGACAACCCCTTACCTGGTTGTAGATAGCTTGGTTAGGCAGTCATGTTTTCCCTTTTTCTACCTTTACCTAGTTTCGCTGTTGGCGGGTGCAATGAAGTTGTATGTGTTTGTACCTTTTGGTCGGTCCCACTTTCTTCTTAATGAAAATGACACCCTTCTATGTGTATTTAAGAAAAGACATGTGGCTCTAGATAGAAAGACATGATGTAGAGTCCAGGGCTTCGCTCTCTTTTTTATAAAGACAAAAAAATACATGATAAATGAGTAGAATGACGAAACACACAATAATTTTGATGAGTTTTTGAGAGCTCTTATAGGGAGCTTAGTTTATCGAAGCCATAGAGAATAATATGAAGATGATAAAACAAGAGACGGTGAAAAGTGGAAGAAAACCGGTTGCATTAGCGATGGTAGTGAGGTTGCCAGCATCGACATTTTGGAGGCGCCACACAACATGCTTAATTGTAAATGGAGTATAATTTTCCTTTCAATTTTTCTAGAGTATAAAATTAAATTTCTGATTTTATGCTAGTCTTTTAATCACATCACTCCCACTCTCTCGGTTTGATTGATCATTGTACTTTTGGCTAATAATCACACATTTCCTAAAAATCATTTTCAGCCGTTCGTATGCAAGTTTCCTAGTCTCATTTGACCGCATCACTCCGCTCTCTCAACATGATTGAGCAGAGTGTTTCCGGCTAATAATCACACATTTTTCGTGCACGCGGCCGGCGTCGGTGGTGTGAGAGTGCACCTACCGAAATCCACCATCCCGAACGCCAACGCCAGTGATATTCCTCACTGTCGGTGACCGACGCCGATCGCTCTCTGCCGCGTAGGCCCCCGCCCGGATCCAGCTACCCTTTCTTCCACCTCCCGCCTAGCTGTCACGAGAAAAAAAAATCTAATCAGACTAGCCATGTCGCGGAGATCCCTTGTTAATGGTTAACTAATCCCGCATGGAAACCGACAGCGCAACCACCTCACCATCGGTGGCCTGTCCTTTTCTCTCCCCCTTCCGTTAGTTAAGCGCTGCACCCCCGCGCCACCACCACTACTACTAGTAGCAGCGGCATTCCCGCGGCTACCCCCACCGCTGCCCCCCCTGAACTCCGCGCTCGGGATCGGAGCTGGTCGAGCTCGGCTGTCGGTGCGAGGCGATTCGCTTTGGCGGCGCCATGGACGGCGACGCGGTGAGTCCTCCCCGGAGATCTTTGCCGAGTTTCCCTTGCATTTCGTGTGCCTGATTGGAGGGCTGTGTGGGGGGCGGATCTTTGGACGGGGAGCCTCAGTTCTGACGCGTTTTTTCGTGCGCAGAAGTCCGGGAGGCGCGGGGCCGCGCAGGTGTGCCAGATCTGCGGCGACGGGGTGGGCGTCACGGCGGAGGGCGAGGTCTTCGCCGCCTGCGACGTCTGCGCCTTCCCGGTGTGCAGGCCGTGCTACGAGTACGAGCGCAAGGACGGCACCCAGGCCTGCCCGCAGTGCAAGACCAAGTACAAGCGCCACAAGGGTAACGATTCGTCTTCCCCCTTCTCGATCCCTGCAATTCGAGTATAATTCAGCACAGCTAAGAAGCTTATAGTTAGGAACGCCCAAATTGAGGATTCATTTTAGCAGATCTTGCATCATTCTCTCTCTATCTCGTTCGCCGCCTGCAATTCGAGTGTAGTTCAGTTGATCTTATATCCAGGTGACTGTAGCTATGGGGAATGAGTAGATTGCGGTATATGATGCAACATTCTGGGCTTCCTAGTCATGATCTGCAATGAGCGTTGAAACATTTTGTTAAGTCTATCTATCCTGAGTTGTGTATGACTTCTTCAGGGAGCCCAGCGATCCGTGGGGAGGAAGGCGACGATACTGATGGTGATGAAGGCAGTGACTTCAACTACCCTGCATCTGGCACAGAGGACCAGAAGCAGAAGGTTGCTGACAGGATGCGCAGCTGGCGCATGAGTACTGGGGGCAGTGGGAATGTTGGCCACCCCAAGTATGACAGTGGCGAGATCGGGCTCTCCAAGTATGACAGTGGTGAGATCCCTCGGGGATACATCCCTTCTGTCACTAACAGCCAGGTTGGTGCTAAAGCGTTTTAATAGGTTTTGTTGAGAATATCACGTGTGTGCACTATCGCTTAGCTTCTTGAGTTGGATTTTGCTTGCAGATCTCAGGAGAAATCCCTGGAGCTTCTCCAGATCATCATATGATGTCCCCTACTGGGAACATTGGCAAACGTGTCCCGTTTCCCTATGTCAATCATTCACGTATGTTTATTTCTTGCCATCATCTCTCGTGTTTCTTTTTTGAAATGTCAATGTATGAATATTGTTTATTTCCCTTTGCCAGCGAATCCGTCAAGGGAGTTCTCTGGTAGTGTTGGGAATGTTGCCTGGAAAGATAGAGTTGATGGCTGGAAAATGAAGCAGGACAAGGGTGCAGTTCCCATGACTAATGGCTCAAGCATTGCTCCCTCTGAAGGCCGTGGAGCAGCTGATGATGCATCTACTGAATATAACATGGAAGATGCTTTGCTGTGAGTTCGAACACCCTCTTAGCACTCATATTTTACAGCTTTATCGGCTGTTTGTCATTACAAAACCTGATTGAACTTTAGAGGTTGCCTTCATACTTGCACAACTGCTAAGCCTTACTTTTTTGGGGAATATTGCACGTGCTCTTTTCATCAAAATCTCCTACCTATTCTCCTGCAGCATTAATTTTATGCCATCTAAATTACAGGAATGATGAGACTCGCCAGCCTCTATCTAGAAAAGTCCCCATCCCTTCATCCAGAATAAATCCCTACAGAATGGTCATTTGTCTGCGATTGGTTGTTCTAAGCATCTTCCTGCACTACCGTATCACAAATCCTGTGCGTAATGCATACCCTCTGTGGCTTTTGTCTGTTATATGTGAGATTTGGTTTGCTATGTCCTGGATACTGGATCAGTTCCCAAAGTGGAATCCAATCAACCGGGAGACCTACCTTGATAGACTGGCTTTAAGGTGATCTTATCAGTTCTTTTCTACTTAGTTTTAAGAAGACTTTGTTTGTTCATTATTCCTGATGCTATTACTATTCATTTCCTCTAACAGGTATGACCGAGAAGGCGAACCATCTCAGTTGGCTGCTGTCGACATTTTTGTCAGTACGGTCGACCCCTTGAAGGAGCCACCTATCGTCACTGCCAACACCGTGTTATCCATTCTTGCTGTTGATTATCCTGTGGATAAGCTTTCTTGCTATGTATCTGATGATGGAGCTTCAATGCTGACTTTTGATGCACTGGCTGAGACTTCAGAGTTTGCTAGGAAATGGGTACCATTTGTTAAGAAGTATGAAATTGAACCCAGAGCTCCTGAGTGGTACTTCTCCCAGAAAATTGATTACTTGAAAGACAAAGTCCAGCCTTCGTTTGTTAAAGAACGCCGGGCCATGAAGGTTTGTGTGCTTTTTAAACATATAGATATTGATTTCTTATTTTCCTATCGCATGCTAATTGTTCTTACAAAATAATAACTGTTACAGAGGGAATATGAAGAATTTAAAATTAGGATAAATGGCCTAGTTGCTAAGGCAATAAAGGTCCCTGAAGAAGGATGGATCATGCAAGATGGCACACCATGGCCAGGAAACAATACCAGGGACCATCCTGGAATGATCCAGGTTAGCGCATTTCCAATATAGACTACAATTGCTGAATGCACAGCTAGGCTGGTCTGGTTAGGTAGATCTTTTGTATTCTAAGGTCATTGCTTGGCTAACTCCTCTTTCTGATCATACTCAGGTTTTCCTTGGTCACAGTGGTGGCCTTGATACTGAGGGTAATGAACTCCCCCGTTTAGTTTATGTATCTCGTGAGAAGCGTCCTGGATTCCAGCACCACAAGAAGGCTGGTGCCATGAATGCTCTTGTGAGTAGCTGAATGTTACTAAATTTTTATATACTTAGCTTCCATTTGTTGGTTCTAATAGCAGATCAATCTTTTCGACAGGTTCGTGTCTCGGCTGTCCTTACTAATGGACAATACATGTTGAATCTTGATTGTGATCACTACATCAATAACAGCAAGGCTATCCGGGAAGCTATGTGCTTCCTTATGGATCCAAACCTAGGAAGGGGTGTCTGTTATGTTCAGTTCCCACAAAGGTTCGATGGTATTGATACCAATGATCGATATGCGAACAGGAACACTGTGTTTTTTGATGTAAGTCTGCAATCCTCTCCTGTGACTGTATTCACTGGTGTCAAGTAATCTTAGGTTGATAAGTGATGCTTTTTTGGGCTTAATAAGTGATGCTAAGGGCCTAAGTTGGTTGATGCACTAGCTTTAAAGTTCATAACTGTATCCATGACTTTTCGGGCTATTTCTGCCTTTTGCAGATTAACTTGAGAGGCCTTGATGGCATTCAAGGGCCAGTTTATGTGGGAACTGGTTGTGTTTTCAACAGAACAGCTATCTATGGTTATGAACCCCCAATTAAGCCAAAGAAGGGTGGTTTCTTGTCATCACTGTGTGGGGGCAAGAAGAAGGCAAGCAAGTCGAAGAGAAAGAGCTCAGATAAGAAAAAGTCGAACAAGCATGTGGACAGTTCTGTCCCAGTATTCAATCTCGAAGACATAGAGGAGGGTGTTGAAGGTACCATCTATATTTTCTCGCATCTTCTAGGGCATGATTCCTTAAGTTCTTTTTTTGTCATCTGCAGCGGTTATTATTTCAGGAGTTTTAACCTGTAAGCATATTAACATGTTAACTTGTGGCAGGTGCTGGGTTTGATGATGAGAAATCAGTTCTCATGTCTCAAATGAGCTTAGAGAAGAGATTTGGCCAGTCTGCAGCATTTGTTGCCTCCACTCTGATGGAATATGGTGGTGTTCCTCAGTCTTCAACTCCAGAGTCTCTTTTGAAAGAAGCTATCCATGTCATTAGCTGTGGCTATGAGGACAAGTCTGAATGGGGAACTGAGGTAAAATAACAATCATCCCATCAATAATATTCACATTCATATTTTCTAGTATACAAAATTAGTGTGAAAAAATAAAAGTGAGGTACCACGATGCAAAATTGGGGATGCAGCTGATGTTTTTGTATCTTTACTCTGGAGAAAAAAACTATGTTTTACTATTTTTTACCAAATGCAAATGATATGTCTCAGTTGTCATGAGTAAGGCCAGTTCTTGATTAACTGTAATGAGGTTGTTCTGAATTGCAGATTGGTTGGATCTATGGATCTGTTACAGAAGATATTCTTACTGGATTCAAGATGCACGCACGAGGCTGGCGGTCAATCTACTGCATGCCTAAGCGCCCAGCTTTCAAGGGATCTGCCCCCATCAATCTTTCAGATCGTCTGAACCAAGTGCTCAGGTGGGCTCTTGGTTCTGTGGAAATTCTTTTCAGCCGGCATTGCCCCTTATGGTATGGCTACGGGGGACGCCTCAAGTTCCTAGAGAGATTCGCTTACATCAACACAACCATTTACCCACTAACGTCGATCCCGCTTCTAGTCTATTGTATATTGCCTGCTATCTGTCTGCTCACTGGAAAGTTCATCATGCCAGAGGTAAAAGTTGGTTTCATATTTCTGTTATTCAGTTGAGAGAGCTTGCAACCACAAAACTAACTGAATTCATTTTGGATTGCAGATTAGCAACTTGGCCAGTATCTGGTTCATCTCTCTCTTCATTTCAATTTTCGCCACTGGTATCCTTGAGATGAGGTGGAGTGGTGTTGGCATTGATGAGTGGTGGAGAAATGAACAGTTCTGGGTTATTGGAGGTATCTCTGCCCATCTGTTTGCTGTCTTTCAGGGTCTTCTGAAGGTACTTGCCGGTATCGACACCAACTTCACTGTCACCTCAAAGGCTAATGACGAAGACGGTGACTTTGCTGAGCTCTACATGTTCAAGTGGACGACACTTCTCATCCCTCCAACAACAATTTTGATCATTAACATGGTCGGTGTTGTTGCTGGTACCTCCTACGCCATCAACAGTGGTTACCAATCATGGGGGCCGCTGTTCGGAAAGCTCTTCTTTGCCTTCTGGGTGATTGTTCACTTATACCCATTCCTCAAGGGTCTTATGGGCAGGACAAACCGCACACCGACGATCGTCATCGTCTGGGCTATCCTCCTCGCTTCGATCTTCTCCTTGCTGTGGGTTCGTATTGATCCATTCACTACCCGGGTTGCTGGCCCGAACATCCAAACCTGTGGGATCAACTGCTAGGAAAATGGGAGATTGCAGAGACAGAGACAATACAACGAATTGTGTTTCTTTTTTCAGAATATATATACATGGTCAGTGATTGACTGACAACCCACGGAACCAGATAAAATTGTTGTTGGGGGTTGGAAATTGCTACCTTTGAGAAGTTGGCAAAAGGTGAGAACGCCATGATAAACATGCCATTTCTGAAAAACACAATTGTAAATAGATGTAATAGGCCATTTGCCATTTTCACAAGGTTAAGGGCTTGTTTTGAACAAATGTAATTTATTCAGAGGATTGTAATCCTGTAGCAATTTTTCTTATGAGACACTTTGGATTGTAAGAATGTACCTACGAATTCTTATAGAAATTCTTCTTGTTGTCCTCCACATTTTGGAGTATTCCGAACATGAAGTCCACTCTCATGTTACAATTTCTTTGAGAACTCAAAGCCAAGATGAATCTTTCTCTCCCTTCTCCTCGCACCAATCATGAAACTACTTTTTGCAAAATTGCTTCAGTGCATCTAAACTTTGGATTGTCAGAATGAACATACGAATTCTTATTAGAGATATTCTTGTCCTGCCCTCCGCATTCCGGAGGATTGTAAACATGAAGTCCATCATCATGTTAAAGTTTCTGTGAGACTCCCAAGCCAAGATGAGTCTTTCTCTCCCTCCCCCCCTCCAATCCTGAAACTATTTTCTGCAAAAGTGCTTCAGTGCGTCCAAACAATTTATTTTTGTGGAAGTCTTGTGTCATGCATTCACGTAGGAAGCTTGCCACAAGACAAGACACTCAAATCGTGTATTGTTCCTCCAATCCTTTCAGAACACTGCGCTTTCCGTGGGAGCTCCATATTGTCATACATTCATGTATTGGTCTCAGTTGCTCGGTTTTAGTGCTTTAGGTTGATGCAGGTGCACATGAGTGTTGTTGAGGGTATAGCCTCCTTTTGGCACAATAGCGGTTGGATTTGGCAAAGTCATGCTAGAATGAATATATGTGATTATTTGCAACATTATTTGCATGCTCAAAAGCTAGAGTATTTTTTATTTGCTTGGGTTGTTCTAATTGTTTATCCATCCTAATGTTTATTGTTGGAACAAATATATTCAATTATGTACTATTATATTATGCTTGGAAGGCTACAATATTTTATTTGCTTGGGCTATTTTATAATGCACTCAAATTGTGCTAGGACTAAGATAAGCTGGCGTAATCTGAGCAATGAATTGCTATGGACGGGAAAATTTGATTCAAAAAATGTTTTTGTGTACTAAAAATGCAAAGTGCAGAAAAATATTGGCTCAATAAGGTCTATATATTATTGTGCCATATAAGTGGGTATGGCCCATATAGATGCCTAATGGAGTAGGCTTTCCTAGAATTAGGACGAACCTAAACCATCACTAAAACCTGCCACATCAGTTGTGAAGTCCAGTTAGGATCGCCACGGCGAATCCACTGTGGCCTTGTGTGCACATTCCACGAAGAAATTTTTGGTCATAAATTTTGATTTTTGCCATTGATGAGTGGATTTTGTACAATGTTTAAAGCCTACTTGTTGAATGTAAAACCCTTGTCTCGTGCTCCATCTAGACACTTTTATATCCATTATGCATTATTACTTATTTCTACTATTTTTAGTGTGAGAATTGCATAATATTTAGTTTTTATTATGATTTTATAAATTTTCTTTGATTTTGGCATAGGTTTAGGTGAAGAGAACCTCTATGAAACTAAGCATGATGAAATGAGGTTAGTTGGAATTGAAAGATTGCCGAAGTATAGATTGTATTGATATTGCAAGACGTGGTTACATCGTGAGCCCTTGGGCTGTTTATATAGTACTAGAAGACTTGAGGGCAAGAAGACTACTAGAGATATAATTGGATTACAAACTTAAACTACCAAATATAACGTAACCGTAATATACTCTACCCCCCCCTAGTCGGATCGATAGTGACGCGAATAGCAGGAACGCCGCGGACGGTCTGACTGGAGCATAATCTGAAGTCACGAACTGGAGAGGATGTCGGTGGATGCCGATGTCGATGTAGCGGAAAGTGAGGCATTTTAGTGGTGGTCGTTGGTGTCGTTGGTGAAGTTGTCGCCGTTGATGAAGTCAATGAATTCGATGATGTTGTGTTGTGGTCGATGTCGTCGTTGAGCCGGGAGAATTCGTCGTAGTAATTGAGGTAGACGTAACTGGAGTTGGAGAAGTCGAGGTAGGCGACACGCCTTGCCGAGCTTGCCAGACTCGGGAGCATGCCGGGGACGAAGGCACGCGTCGATGTTGCCAATATCGGACGCGCAAAGACAGGGACCATCACGAGCCATACGAGCCAGAGCCGAAGGGAGCAGCAGAGAAAGTCTACGTGAACGGTCGGTGCGTAGAAGTTGTCCGCCGATTTGTCGGAGTAGATAAAGTAGTTGCAAGAATAAAATTGTTTTAGTGCAAAAATAGACTGCGCCTCTGACGGCGAGGTCATGTTGGACGAAGACGATGAGGTAGTTGTTGATGGCGATTGAATTGTTGTTGTAGTTGATTTCGGGGATTAGACCTGTATTTTCCGCTTGTATGAGCGCGGCGTCGCTCGTGAAGAAGAACTTTTTGTTGGCGTTGACTGTAGGGTTCGCAGCATAGAAAACAAAAAAATCCTACGATGGGAACCAAGATCTATCTACTAGATACAAACAACAGACGGATGTATATACATAGAGAACATACCCTTAAAGACCGACAAAGCTTAACGAGTTAAACTCGTGGTTGATGTAGATGATCTCTTGCTGATCTCAAGATCGAGAGGAAGTCCTAGCGCCGCAAAACAGCGCATCCGTTCTCGCACACACGTACAAGACACCGAGCAACCTCTGCCTCCTCGCTCCAGCGATGCAGCGGAAGGACAACCCTTTCTTTCCGAATAGCCACCGGTAACATGTATATCGCTAGTCCGAGACTATGGGGGATAAATTCTAGAGGGGGAGAGAGATCCTTCACGAGGAGGTGTGAGTGAGAAGTGAGGAGGGGTGTGCCTTTTATAGGAGGGGGGGACCCCAAGGGGGTGGCTGGCGCATGGGGCTGCCCCCTTGCCCTCCCCTCATTCATGTGGGTGAACACTCCACTCACAAAAATCCTTTCAATTCCCTCCACTCAAAATCCCACTCAAATTCCCATTAAATTTCTACCAAATTTAATGCAAACTCTCATTACATAAAACTTGTTTTATTTATTCAGAATTTTGTCAATTACTTAATGACAAACATTCACATATAACCCCTTGCTAGTATTTCATTTCACATGCAAAAACACTTTCTGCAATTTCACCCGAAAACCTGTTTGGTATCTAGTGAAATAAATTCATGCGTTTGTTATTCTTTCCAGCATGAAACTTTTGCTCCAATTGGATGTCAGTGTCCCTTAAGTGTGCCACCTTACGGTTCGCGAATAATACGGACATGATCGATACCCTTCTCCGATCAATAATCAGAAGTGGGACCTGGAGATCCATACTGACTCCCACACATTCAACGATGACTTTCCTATGATCGTCGGAACCTTTTACGCTAGTATCTTAATCCCTTTGTTTCACGATATATTACATGTCCGAGATTCGATCATCGGTATCTCCATACCTAGTTTGATCTCGTTACCGACATGCACTCTTTTCTCGTTCCCGTGATATAACATTCTAGTGATCAAATCACTTGCTTGCAAGCTAACCAATGTGATATCACTGAGAGGGCCTAGAGTATATCTATCCGTCATCGGGATGAAAAAATTCCACTCTCGGTCCATGAGCCTCAACATAACACTTTAGTAGTTCTGAAGCCATCTTTATAATCACCTAGTTACGGTGTGACGTTTGATGTCATCAATAAACTCTTCCGGTTTTAGTGATTGACATGATCTCATGGTCTAAGGATTAGGATCACTTCGTAATTTGTTATAGCAATATAAACTCAATGACTTTGATCGTAATGCTATACTTCGGATGAATGTTCATCACATCATTACACTAATGTTGTGACCTTGTTATTAACAACATCCAATGTCTATGATCAGGAAACTTTGATCGTCTTGTTAATCAAAGAGCTAGTTTATGAGAGAGGCATAACTAGAAACTTTCTGTTTGTTTATTAAACACACATGTATTAATGTTTTCATATTAATACAATTATAGCATGCAAAATAAATATCTATCATATACTTAGAATACACATAATAAACACTTTATTATTGCCTCTCAGGGCATATTCCCTTCAGTCTCCCACTTGCACTAGAGACAATAATCTAGTTACATAGTGATGTATCTAACACCCATGGAGTTCTGGTGTTGATCATGTTTTGCTCTAGGGAGAGTTTTAGTCAACGGATCTGCTACATTGAGATCCGTATGTACTTTACAAATCTTTATATCTCTATCCGTATGTGCTTAATATGCTTGAAATAATTGTGAGACCTTGGTTCTTTGGCATTGGCAATGGCACCATTGTTGTCACAATAGATCACCATTGGGTCCAACGCGCTTGCAACCACACCTAGTTCGGATATGAACTCCTTCATCCAAACTGCTTCCTGAGCCGCTTCCGAAGCAGCAACATATTCGGCCTCCGTTGTTGATCCCGCCACCACAGGTTATTTGAAGCTCCTCCAACTAACCGCTCCGCCATTCATGAGAAATACGTATCTGGATTGAGACTTAGAGTCATCCGGATCAGTGTCAAAGCTAGCGTCGACATAACACTTAGCGACGAGCTCTTCTTCACCTCCGTATATAAGAAACATATCCTTAGTTCTTCGCAAGTACTTAAGGATATTCTTGACCGCTTTCCAGTGTTCCGAACCTGGATCCGATTGGTACCTACTAGTCAAACTAATAGCATGTGCCACATCTGTTCTTGTATATAGCATGGCATACATTATAGAGCCTATGGCTGAAGCATAGGGACTTTGTCCATTATCTCTCTTTCTTCCGCCGTAGCCGGACTTTGAGTCTTAGTCAATGTCTTGCCTTGCAACATAGGTAAGAACCCCTTCTTACTTTCGTCCATTTTAAACTTCTTTAAAATCTTATCAAGGTATGTACTTTGCGATAGCCCTATTAGGCGCCTAGATCTATCTCTATAGATCTTTATGCCTAATATGTATGACGCTTCACCTAGGTCCTTCATTGAAAATTTGTTGTTTAGATAACTTTTAACACTGTTTAAAAGATCTATATCATTTCCGATCAATAATATGTCATCCACATATAATATTAGAAATTCCATATTGCTCCCACTCACTTTCTTGTAAATATAAGCTTCTCCATAAGTTTGGACAAATCCAAACTCTTTGATCACCTCATCAAAACGGATATTCCAACTTCGTGATGCTTGCTTCAATCCATAGATGGATCGCTGAAGCTTGCACACCTTGTTAGCATCCTTAGGATCGACAAAACTCTTTGGTTGTATCATATACAACTCTTTTTAATATTGTCATTGAGGAACGCGGTTTTGACATCCATCTGCCATATCTCATAATCGAAATATGCAGCAATTGCTAACATAATCCTAACTGATTTTAGCATCGCTACGGGAGAGAATGTCTCATCGTAGTCAACTCCTTGAATTTGTCGAAACCCCTTTGTGACAAGTCGAGCTTTATAGACAGTCACATTACCATCAGCATCAGTTTTTCTTTTGAAAATCCATTTATTCTCCATGGCCTTTTGGTCGTGAGGTAAGTCCACCAAGTTCCAAACTTGATTTTCATACATGGATTACATCTCGGATTTCATGGCTTCTAACCATTTTTTGGAATCTGGGCTCATCATCGCTTCTTCATACGTCGCAGGGTCATCATTTTCATCAACCATGAAATTCATGACAGGATTTCCGTACAGCTCGGGAGCTGCACGCGTCATGCTAGACCTACGAGGTTCGGTAGTACTCTCTTTCAAAGTTTCATGATCATTATCATTAGTTACTTTTTCAACTGGTGAAGCCAACTCCAGAACTATAGGGTTCGCAGCATAGAAAACAAAAAAATCCTAGGATGGGAACATCTAAGTACCAAGATCTATCTACTAGATACAAGCAACGGGTGGATATACATCCATAGAATACATACCCTCGAAGACCGAATAGCATTAACGAGGTTGTACTCATGGATTATTTAGACGAACGCTTGCCGATCTCAAGATCATGATGAAGTCCATCTGGTCCAGCCGGTCCATCACCATCAAGTCCAGCAACGCAAAGCAGTGGTGCATCCGTGATCGCACACACGTACGGGTATCCCGACAACCTCCATGCCCTCGCTCCAGCGAAGCAGCGGAAGCAACAAATCCTTCCAGAAAAAGCCACCAGGAACATGTATCTCGCTGATCCGAGACCATGGGGAAATTCTAAAGGGGGGAGAGAGATCCTTCGCGAGGAGGTGTGTTTTGAGAGGATGAGAGGGGGGCTTTTTATAGGGGAGAGGGGGCACCCAAGGGGCATGGCGCCCAGCCATGGGGCTGCCCCCACCTCTCCCACATTCATGTGGGTGGAGCTCCCACTCAAAATGAAAAGCCTCCACTCCCATAAAAGAGCCTCCACTCAAAAATCCACTCACATGCATTAAATTTCCAGCAAATTTAATGCAAGCTCTCATTTAAATAAAACTCTTTTATTTATTTATCCATATTTTTTTTAATTACTTTAATTAACAAACATTCACATAAAACCCTTGCTAGTATTCAATTTCACATGTAGAACCAGTTTCAGCAATTTCAACCGAAACAGTTTCGGTGTCTAGTGAAATAAATTCCTGCACTTTCCTTTTCTTTTTCTGACATATCATTTGCTCTGAATTGTGTCGGTATCCCTTAAGTGTGTCACCCTACGGTTCACGAATAATGCAGACATGATCGAGACACCTCTCCGATCAATAATCAGCAGCGGGACCTGGAGATCCGTACTGACTCCCACACATTCAACGATGACTTCTATGATCGTGTGAACCTTTTACGCTAGTATCTTAATAACTTTGTTTCACGATATATTACATGTCCGAGATTCGATCATCGGTATCTCCATACCTAGTTTGATCTCTGTAACACCCTCAGAATCGGCCTTATGCAAGTTTTAGCGATTCCCGCCAAACCCGCATAGGAACGATTCAAAGGTGCCCACCAGGCACTTTCGTGCGGGTGGAAAACAAAGTACTATCATTACACAATAGTCTACGATGGAACCCACATAACATATATACAACAACGACTCAAAGAGTCAAGAATACAGATATACAATACCAAGATCCAAATCACCTTGAAAACGATATAACGTCCGAGTACGGATAAGATGCAAATTGAGCTAAGAGCCCTGAAGAATAACCAATGGCGTCCATAACCCTGCCCAGGCCAAGCCGGAAGGGTAACCCTACTAACGACGTCCATCTCAAAACCTGCTTAAACAAAAGGGGTGCCGACAAAGGGCAAAGGAGAAAGAGAGCGGTCAGTACCGAGGCCAGTACACGGCGAGACTAGAATTCGGCGGTCCTCGCCTACATAGGTATGGTGGACTGAAGCGGCAGCGCAGCATGCACTAAACCACCTATAGAGACTCGATTCAACTGACGGCTATCAGAGAGGGATAAGAAAGACCTATTCGGATCCACCTGATTCTAACACCAAACATACCCATCCTGGTGTTTCCCCCTCAAGACCAATCGAGGCAGGCCACCGAGGAACTCACACAGTTGGCAGTTTTATTCATTCTGTTATAGTTGCGGCAATTACTAGTCAGATATAGATAGCATGAGTTATCCGGATATTATAAACAGTGGGCAGTTTTAGTTAACTATTCTGTTGTAGTTGTAGTACTTACTAGTCAGATACATATAGCACGAGGCATCCCAAAACCAGCAATTGTTGGTACTTTTATTTAACCATTCCGTTATAGTGAAGCTGATTACTAGTCATTATAAAGTCAAATTTATAGCACTACTTTAGTTATAGTTGTCTATGATCGAGATACTGTGCTCCAAGTCGTCCATAACCGCAGACACGGCTTTAAGAAAGTTTTACCCTGCAGAGGGGCACAAATAGCAACACACGCACGATCAACCTTGGAAAAAAACCAAATGAAAACCCAACGAGGCATCACGACATAACATTCGCAAGATTCATATTTGATTTCAGGGGGCCACCCCACTAAGCAACCCGCGACGAAGTTGGCCGGCTCCGAGACGGACCCAGAGGTTTGTGTCAATGGCTGTAAACGACTGGGAACCCGAAAGTGTGACTAGGCTTGTCGATACCGCGGAAACATTCCACATTTGTTTCTAAACAGTACAGGCGCTCCACGCGCAATAGTAAATAAAACAATAAAGCATGGCATAAGTACAGGATAATAATAAAGCCCCAAACTACTTGTGGCCCTAAGGAATTAAATATGACTCAAGCTAGGGTTAGGGTGAATCATGGTCCCACATGCGGATAGTGCGAATATTCAAAGAACAGGTATCAAGTACTCGGGGTCCTACGGGACACAAGTGGACGGTTAAGAACCAAATAACATCTATTGCCCACCTGTGCCTCTGCATTATTTACCTACTTCAATTTTAGTTATTAAATGGTAATTAAAACCATGATCATCTCCAACATAAAGCATATGGCAGTCTTCCAACAACTGTGGTACTTGACGACACGCAACAGCACTAGAGCAAACGACTACGACACGCAAGTCCAACTATCTACCAAGAAACAGGTAATAGGATGTGTCCAAGGCAATATAAGGTTGCAAGGGATATCACGAGTACGAAAACTAGAGCATCGTAACACAGATAGCAACAGATCAACAGGAGGAAATAAAGACTATAAAAGTAAAATAGGTAGAAAGGGGGAGAATGCTCGCCTGAAAACATTGTCGAAGGTTCATCCGAAGATTGGGTCAACACTCGCATCAAGTCATCGGCCTAATCCGTGAAGAAGCAATGCACTAAAATAAACACCGGATGCACTATTTAATACTACGGCAGAAGATCAGGCATGATGCATGTATGATGTATGACATGGCAAAGATGCGATGCAATTAGGACATATTAACGGAACCGAGTCCCGACAAATATTTAAGTGGTTCAAGTTATTTAGATACCACGCAATTTAGGTGTTGTATTAACAAGAAAAAATATGTAATCGGTTCGCTACACAAATTTAAATGGAGTTAATACTAGACTAGATTTGCCCGCATATGGTCTCCATATTTAATTATAAGATGAATCGGTATAATGCCCCCAATCCACACAATGTATGCAAGTATGAATGATTTAATATGCGACAATTTATATAGATGTCATTTATTAAATAAGGGTCAGAAAGGGAATCACACATTGGTCCGAAGATCTTGGGGGCTCGGAGGGGGTTCGGCTTCGGCTTCGAATCGGATTTTCGGGTTCGGACGGACTTCGGGGTCTTTAGTTCCATGTGGCAGATCTTGGGCATCCGGGTCACCGGATCCGTGAAGTAGAACTCGTGGTCGATGGTACAGAAGTAGTTTTGTCTTAACCATCTTGATTCTCCCAAAGGCGACGAAGACGAAGTCGTTGAAGTAGCGGTTACGCCGATACGATGTTTGAAGATAAGTGGGGCGAAGGAGCCAAACTCAATGGAGTATTAGCCTATTAAAACGCGTTGGTCACACCGGATAGAATAAATAGGAACAAAGCATATGTGGACATTTTATCGAACACTATGCGAACAGGTACATACGGAGAGAAAATGTAGGGTTGCTGCATTCGCCCAGACAGAAACAAAGAGGATTTCGGCATGTTGGCGACAACATTAAGACACCACAACAAGCTCCCGAGGGAGAGAAAGCAACGGCCGATGATGGGCTTGGGACGCATGCGAGGGAGGTGGCCGGAGAGGGGCTCGGGTTGACGCGGCATCACGAGCGCGGCTCGAGGAGGCGCGAAGACAGGGACGCGCTCGGGGAGGAAGAGGAGTGTCGGCGAGGTCGAGGGAGGTGGCCTCCTGGCGGCGGCCTCACTAGGAGGAGGATGGGAGAAGGACGGGTGGCGGCGTTGGGCGTTCGGCCGACGCGGCGGCGACGCTGCAAGGTCGACGGGGAGGACGCCAACACGGGACGGCAGAGGAGGGGCGCAGGCGCGGGGCGATGGGGACGCTGGGCGGCGCGGCGCACGCATGGCCAAGCAGAGGCGGCGACAGGAGGGGGCTGGGATCGATGCAGAGGTGGGGTTCTCGCGAAGAACAGAGAGAGCGGGGTCTGCGAGAGGACGCGAGATTGTGGGAAGTGTGGGTTCGGTCGGGGTCAGGTGGGGCCCGCGCGGTGGGCGCCTGTGGTACGAAAGAGAAAGAGGTTGGGTCGCTGGGCAGGGAGGCGCGCGTTGTGTTTTGTGTGGTGTGTGTCGATTGGTAATACAGGGGAAGGGGTGGGGCGCGTGGTGTGTGTGTGTGTTTGCTGCACCGCGCGCGTGTGTGATGGCCAGGAGGGGTGGCGGCAGCGACAGGGGAAGGTGAGCTAGGGTAGCTAGGGTTTGGGTGGGGATTAGGGTTTGCTGCGGGTGTTAGGGGTAGTACGCTACTGTTTTGCTGGGCTTTTGGCCTGGCAGGCCGGTGCCCCCCCCCCCCCAAAAATTAGATTTTTATTTAGCTTTTAAGTATATTTTTTATATAAATAGTTTTAGACAAATAAAGGATTCGGGCGGACCGAGGGTTTATGTTTGAAGTCGAGAGGGGAGTATTTAGAAAACAAAGATATGCTTTGTAAAATAGTTTTTAGGCAAATAGATGCATGTTGATGACATGATGATGCACAAAGGTAAATGCAGACGATTTTCTAGTAGTGGTTTTACCCGGGATGCTACAATCTCGTTACTGACATGCACTCTTTTCTCGTTCCCGTGATATAACATTCTAGTGATTAAACCACTTGCTTGCAAGCTAATCAATGTGATATCACCGAGAGGGCCCAGAGCATATCTATCCGTCATCGGGATGAACAAATTCCACTCTCGATCCATGAACCTCAACATAACACTTTAGTAGTTCTGAAGCCATCTTTATAATCACCCAGTTACGGTGTGACGTTTGATGTCATCGAGAAACTCTTCCGGTGTTAGTCATTGACATGATCTCATGGTCTAAGGATTAGGATCACTTCATAAGTTGTTATAGCAATATAAACTCAATGACTTTGATCGTAATGCTATACTTTGGATGAATGTTCATCACATCATTACACTAATGTTGTGACCTCGTTATTAACAACATCCAATGTCCATGATCAGGAAACTTTGATCATCTTGTTAATCAACGAGCTAGTTTATAAGAGAGGCATAACTAGGAACTTCCTTTTTGTTTATTAAACACACATGTATTAACGTTTTCATATTAATACAATTATAGCATGCAAAATAAACATTTATCATAAATAAGGAATACGATAATAACCACTTTATTATTGCCTCTCGGGCATATTCCCTTCAGTCTCCCACTTGCACTAGAGACAATAATCTAGTTTAGAAACTTTTCATATTGAACACCTATGGCTTTCTGGTGTTCCATATACGCAACTGCAAGTGGTTAACATAATCTACAAATCTGACGCTTTAGGTCCGTGTGTATTTGCATGTCTTTGCGTTTTCACGCATCACTCATTCTCCAATGAGATGGTATTGTATAAATTTGGTCTTTTGGTGAGACATTTAGTTCCTTTGGGGTTAAACCATGTCGATACTATTGTCGTACAATATATCTTTAGTGTTAGCCCATTGCGAACCACACCTTAGTTTGATAACAAACTACTTGACACAAATTCCCTCCTTTGCTGCTACTATAGTAGTCATATACTTAGCCTTTTTGTTGTAGTATCCGTCACAAATGTCTTAACTTTGGAATTCATCCAAATCCATCATAGAAACTTTCTTTCCATTTCATTGTGCCACCCATAGTTTAAATTGAGATAAACTTAATTTGTATCTGTGACAAAACTAGTATCAATGTAACGCTTTACAATGAACTATTTGTAATTGTTTGTCACCTCTATACAAATATATTCTTAGTTCTTCCAAAAGATCATAATAATATCCTTACTATCGTCCAATGATCATTTTATGATTCATTCTGGTATATGCTCATAACACTTAGAGCATAGGACATATCTGGATGTGTACATATCATGGTATGATTGATCAAAACATTCTTGTGATTTCACTCATCAAGTGTGAAAACACTTGAATCTTGTTTCACTTATCAAGTGTCGATACACTGGAATCTTGATTCAATTCCTTTCCATGCGACAAGAACCGTTTCTTGTCGTTTCTATATTGAACTCCTTCAATATCTCATATATGTATGTTTGGCACAACCATATTAGCGTCACCGTCTATCCACTATAGACATTCATGCTAAATATTCGGGTTTTGCCTAAGTCTTTCATCAAAATGAAATCCTTAACCATTGTCAATAAAAGATACATCATTTATAATCAACAAGATGTCCTCCACATAATGTATTAGAAATATGTCTTAGCGCTCCCACTTAATTTCTTGCAAATTCAAGCATCTTCATAGTCTCCTGATGAAAACTCCTTTTCATCACGGTGAAGATTCCAACTCCGCGATGCTTACTTCAACCATTGAAGTTTGCATGCCCTTTTTAGCATCCTTTGAATTAACAAAACCCTTTGGATCGTGTCATGCACACGTCCTAGGTAACCATTCTTTTAGAAGGATTTTGTTTTGTTTATTCATCTACCATATACCAAATTATATGTAGTGGTTGCTACTTTAATCCGTCCAGACTAAATATCGCTATGAAAGATCAAATCTTATCATAGTCAACTTCTTGAACATTGTCATAAAATACTTTACGACATGTCGACTACTTCACAGATGTGAAACATCCATGTTTGTTTCTTTATAGATCCAAATATGACCTATAGGTTTTTACACCTTTCCGGAGGGTCTTCCAAGTTCAAAACTTGATTTCTCGTGTATGGAACTATCACGGATTTTATGGCTTCAAGCCATTTGACGGAGTCAGGGCCCATCATCGCTTCTTTGTATGTGGTCGGTTCATCATTGTCAAACAATAATGATTTACTCTCAAATCTTAGCATTTGATTTGTTTATCCGACCGACTTGGTTCAATAAGAACTTAGATCTCCGTGACCACAACCTTTGAGACACATAAGCCATGAGCATTATGGCTGCCTCCGGAACGATTTCCGGCGCTGCGCAACTCAGCACATTTAGCTAAGGTTTGTTAACCTTATCAAAGTTCTATTGTTGTAACATCCCTAAAATCATGATTTCAAAGATTGCATATCATTCATGCATGCATATAGTTTTGAGATCAATTTCAAACCAATTTCAAGAAAACAGAAGAACATAGTGCTATCATTTTATGTGAGCAAACTTAAATCAAATGGCCATCCCCATTTGAGAGCTTGAGTGTTTTAAACCAAGTTTGTTTGCTTCCTTGTTGATTGGATTGAGTGTGGAATTTGAACAAAATTATACAAAATAAAAATGGTTCAAAACCATTTCCAAAACATTTTCAAATTAAAGTGCTATAGCACTGTTTATTTTGTTTAATCAAAGGACCAAGCTTGAGCTGAGAGACCACATGTTTCTATGCCCAGAAATATGAATGTTGCACCCTACAAAATTCCTGAAAATATTTGATTTCAATTTGAGTTTGAAATCATTTGAAAATCATTCCAGAAAATCAAATCAGAAATAGAAAAGGAATAAAGAAAAAGAAAAGGGTCGGCGCCAGACTTTGGGCCCAACAGTGAAACCAGCCCAGCTAGCCCACCCGGGTCCCCTCTCTCTCTCACGCGCAGACGCACCCAGCGAGCCGCTGACACCCGGACCCCACTCCCCCTCTGTTCTATTCGCTGACAAGCGGGCCCCGTCCACGTAGTCATCGTCTTCCCCAGATTCCGCGCACGAACACCACCGCTGGCCGTTGCTGCGCTGATTCCGCGGCGTAATTGGCATTGAATCACTGAGCGTTTCTTGTCGAGCCTCTGCCTACTTAAGCCCCTCCCTCTCGCGGTCATTTTCCCTCACCCAATTTCCTCTCCACGCCACCAGGCTGCTCGCAACTCGCCTGACGCTGCCGCTGTTCCGACGACCTCGCCGACGAATTCCGGTGAGCACCGTGCCCCCCTCTGTCCATGGTTCATACTAGCATGCTCTACAGCTCCTTGCGCATCTACTGACACACCCCATTTGTTCTCGCATGATCGGTAGCCTCGACAGCGACAACATCTGAGCACCGCCGCTCTCTGCTCGAACTCCGGCGACCTCTCCTCGTAAGTACCAGCCTCCCCTTGCCCTCTGTTTGTTACGCCTAGGACCCTTAGCACCTTGCGTGTCTAACGGTGCCTTCCTCTTGTCTTAGCGCGACGCAGAACCTCGCCAACATCGACCATCAGTCGTACCCGACGCATTCGCGAACTCCGACAAGGAATCCCCGACGACTCCGAGCGCCCCTTGCCAAGCCACCGCCATGTTGAGCTTCACCTCGTCCCTGCGGTTCTGGTGAGCACCCTCTCCCCTCCCCGGGGGACCTAGAACACCGACACCGCCACTGGCAGACGCGCCGCCGCCAGTCGCCGCCGCTAACGCCGCTAGGCTATGGTCAGAGCAACGGTAGCCGTTAGATCTGTATCGTAAGGACTAGATTAGATCTGAGCGAAACATTTTCTTTGAATCTGGCGCGTTGGATCTGACTTGATCTAACGGCGCAGAAGGGTGATCCTGAGTGAAACGGTATCGGCCAATAGGATAGCGCCGCGTGGCTAGGGTTTGGTTTAAAAACAGAATTTGAAATCTGATTTATATCCAAATTTGTTTTAGCTATAACTTTTGATCCACACGTTAGTTTTTGACAAATTTTATACCGTTGGAATCAGGAGAGCAAGATCTTTCAAAATATGCAATATGTTTAATGTTTAGCTTCTGTTAAAAAGGCTTTATTTGCAGAAACTTGTTTAAGACTATTTTGGGTGTTTGAAATATTTAGGAAATGTTTTAGGGTATAAATATTGGTAGTTTGGCAAGATTTTATCTTGTTAGTGAATCAGTACCTTGCACTTGCTTGGTTGAGTTTTGAAAATCATCACTTAGCATTTTGCATGCATGCATATATTTATGTTTGTATATGATTTGTGTGTAATTTGTGCTACCATTCTTTGTGTAGACTTTGGTGCTAGTGATTGTGATTGTGAAGAGTGCTACTCTCCCAACTACCAAGGCAAGTGGTACTTCATGAATAATTCTATCCCTATATTTTATACTAAGCATTAGAAATATTTTGCTAAGTCTTGCATGTTATTATTTTGCCTATATGCCATGTTGGGAAATCCTAAGTAGTTGTAGAATTGCTAGGAAATTTCTAAGTTAAGTTACTATCTATGCCATGCTTAGCCTAGCTAGTAGCAAACAAGGGTTGGAAAAATATACATGCTATGATGAAAATATTTCTAAGTCTTTGGACTTATTTTACTTAATAAAACAACTAAGTCAATGAAACACCTGGGTGGAATGGTAATTGCTTGGTGGTTTTTGGTTGAGTGGTTACACAAGGCCCATGGCTATGGTTTACCTTGTGTATATCACTTGTGGTAAGCCACCCAGGAACAAAGAGATTTTAGAGCCCAAGTGTTAAGAAGCTTCTAGTGCAGCCACTTGGCAATATGGGATCTGCCTGGATCACATAAGTTGCTAGAACTTAGCCATTTGGACAGTTGGTGGTAGTGGGAATGATAGGTTGGAACGCGTCCATTTGGTCTAAGGAAAGGCTTCTGAAAGGTCCTGTCTTGGTGAAACCAAGTCTGGTGGGGAAAGTGCACAACCTCTGCAGATGGAAAAATCTAAGTACTTAGCCAAGTCCATGGCAATGGACAACTTGAGCATCAAGGCATGGAAGCTATCAAGAATCTCCTCATCCCAATTTCTAAGTAAAAACTTGTGGGTTAACAAGGGTGAAGGACCCCAATGTCTATTGGTGGTTCCTTGGGAAAAGTTTTGACAAGGAAAAACTTAGTGATTTCAACTAATAGGATAAACCTATTTTGAGCAAAGCAAGCCAAGCTACACTTAGCCAAAATGCATATAGTAATATAGTCCACCTAAATTTTACTAAGGTATCACTTGCCAATGCTATTCCAAAGTATTGACCCACTGTGGTTGTAACTTGTGATGTTGCAGGTTACTCTGATGAGGATTAGGTGTCATGAGTCTACACTCAACATGTTTGCCTGTGGCACATGAAGATGAAGACTTACATTTATTTACTTATTCAAACTCTTGTATTAGGCCTGTGGCCTTGAGTTGTAAAGACTATGTTTATCTCTGGAATGGATGTAATAAATGACCTTTGTATCCGTGTACTTCATCTTAAACTGTGGATGCTAGCAATGATCCAGGGACTAGCATTGCAATCACAGGGATCCTTTTCCTTTACAAAGGAGGGGTCTTACAATTGTCCTCCCACTTAACTTTTGCGAAAAATTCCTTTTTCAAGAAACTTCACATTTCAAGCGACAAACCCTTTTGTCCTTGGTGTTATGGAGGAATACCCAATTGTTATTCGAAATAACCTACAAAGACAAGCTCATCCGACTTCGGTTGTAAACATCTTACTTATGTTTAGAATACCAAAATTTAATAAATGACAACTTGGGTTTTACCCCAAACCATAACTCATATGGTGTCATTTCAACGGATCAAGATGGAGCTCTTTTCAGTGTAAAAGCGGTAGTATCTAAAGCTTTAATCTTTTCAAAACATAATGACAGTTTTATAACACCTTTGATCCAACCATGTCAAACAAGGTTTCATTACAAATCTCAAACACTCCACACTCCTATGGTGTTTCGGGAGATGTAAATCTAGGTGTTTTGCTAAACTTGCAACTCAAATAAATCCCTTTATGATAAATCATAATTCATTTATTTTTCTTGTTACACTTGTAACTCAAATAAATCTCTTTATGATAAATCATAATTCATTTATTTTTCTTGTTACACTTGTAACTCAAATAAATCCCTTATGATAAAATCATAAACCATTTTATTTTCTTGTTACAATGATTTTTCACTTCATCTTGAAAGTCTTTGAAACATTTTCAAATATTTCATTCTTCTTTCTCATTAAGTGAACATTCACTCAAATTTTTAGAGAAAGCATATGAAGTTGAAATCCATCGCTTACGACTATTCATAATGGACTACATACATCAATATGTATAAATTCCAATATTTTAGTCGTTCGTTCTTCTTTGGCCTTTGAACGAAGTTTTAATTATCCCGAGGAAATTCTCACAAGCGTCACTTGATCAAATCAAAGACTCCAAAAATACATGAAAATGGAGTTTCTTCATGTTTTCTTTCCAATATAAATTAAACGGCGATGTCACTTTATAAGTGATCTTTCAATCATTTGTCTTGCGACATTTTAGCATTAGCTTTATGGATGTGATTTCTCCAACTGGATTTGTAAATCATCCATCTTATATGGAATACGGTAATTATTTGAACAACCTTTGTTCTCATAATACCTGATTTAAATAATAATTATTAAAACAAATCTTGAAGTCAAGATTTGATGTCAACGAGATATACAAACAACGGTTTGTTTGTTTTCGATGAACATCATCACATATTCTCTTGCTAGTTACTTAGGGTATTGTGGTTTATGAATTGCGTCGTTCCGTACGAAATTTCATACCAACCAATTCGGTATCCAATGCCCAAGAACCATATTGTTTAACAAGCAAAGAATACAACCATAACATGTATATCATCTATATACCTAAACTGGATATTTCCAGTCTTTTCTTTTCTGCCAAGTATATTTTATAGATTCTCTTTCAGCATTTCCTTTTTCCTTTTAAAAGAATCTATCAACATCAAAAGTGGCGCCATATACATGACACATAGTCCAAAGCGTGTATATTCAAATAATAATACCTTTGGACTTGCACTTTGAAGTAGATCACCATCATCAAAATGATCGGTATTCTTTCGAAATCCATTCTTTAGTAATCTTTTAGTGTAGTAAACACTTTACATACATCTTCTATTCATCCTTATCATGACGACTTTCATGATCAAGCTAATGTAGCTTATAAAGACGAATCGTGAGTATAACGTTACTTTCCAAAACCCTTTTGGATGATTAGGATGTCTAGCATCTCCAACCTTTGTAAATTCTCATCCAATATGAGAACAGGCATTATACTCTATCATATGGCAACCAAAACATTGTTTCAGATATCGTTATATCTGTCACACATGATGGTTTCTGAAACAATTCTTTCAGCTCTTAGATAAACTTGATATTAAAACAATCAAGAATCATGGAGGCAAACATGATACTTAAGATACTAACACTGAAATTGTTACTCTCGATTTAATACTAATTATTAAACTTCACGGAGTAAACAGAGTTTGCTGAAAGTTTGCAATAGGACTTTAAACTTTAGATTGACACTCAACACAATACAATACCAGTTCGTAAATTATATATCCAGAATTCTATAGTTCTATTATCTCAATTACAACTATGCATAAGGTGGTGAACGAATGCCAATGACTACAACAAATTATGCAAATTCATTTTGATTTAATTTATGATAAATTGAGTTCTACTAATCCAAATTAGAAATGAACTCCCACTCAAAAACGACATCCCTCGTGTCTTTTTGGTGATTACATGAAGCAAATCCACTACACCAAGTACGATCATCACGTGAGTCGGTGTAGCTTCAAAGGCGAGCATCCATATGGTCATCATATCAAAACACATGACTCATGCTTAACCTTTAGGTCTGTGTTCCGAGGCCATGTCTGTACATGCTAGGCTCGCCAAGTAAGAACCTTAGTATTCGCGTGTTTAACTGTCTTACACCCGAGATATGCTCGTGGATTCAAGTACACCCGATCATCACGTAATGTCTTGAAGCGACGAAATATTGTCGGTGCATACTTAAGGAAGAACACATTTTTATCTTGATATCTAAATGAGGGATCATCTTATTATGCTAATAAAATGCCAAACAAGCAATATAAGATGCAATTAAACATCACATGTTTATAAGTGAAATGATATGGTTCCCGCATATGATCTCCATCATGTGCACCGTATCTACTCAAATCATACGTGAAAGTAACAAAATAACGATATCCACCTTGCGCCGACACACTCATTGGACCACATACATCAGAATGTATGATTTCCAATAAATCTGTAGCCCGTTCCATTGAACCGGAAAACGACGTTCTAGTCATCTTGCCCATAAGGCATGGCTCACATGTATCAAATGATTCAAAATCAAGTGATTCCAAAAGTCCATCCGAATGGAGCTTCTTCATGCGTTTAACGCCAATATGACCTAGACGGCAGTGCCACATATATGCGGATATATCATCATTAAGTTTAATCCTTTTAGCATCAACATTATGAATATGTGTAACACTATTATCGAGATCCAATAGAAATAAACCATTCATCATCGGTGCATGACCATAAAAGATTTCATTCATATAAATAGAACAACAAGGGTTCTCAGATTTAAATGAATAACCACTTCGCATCAAACACGATCCAGATACAATGTTCATGCTAAGTGCTGGCACCAGATAACAATTATTCAAGTTTATTACTAATTCCGACGGCAAGTGGAGAGGCAGTGTTCCGACGGCGATCGCATCAAAGCTTGACCCATTGCCGACACGCATCTTGACCTCACCCCTTACTAGAGGTCGCTTGTTCCGCAACCCCTAATTCGAGTTACAAATATTAACAACTGAACCGGTATCAAATACCCAGGTGCTACTGCGAGCACTAGTCAAGTACACATCAATAACATGTATATCATGTATACCTTTGTTTGCCTTGCCGGCCTTCTTGTCTGCCAAATACTTGGGGCAGTTGCGCTTCCAGTGGCCAGTCCCCTTACAATAGTAGCACTCGGTATCAGACTTAGGTCCAACTCAGGGTTTCTTTTCAGGCACGGCAACCGACTTGCCACCCTTACTTCCCTTACGTTTTCCCTTCTTGTCTTTCTTGAAACCAGTGTTCTTATTGATCATCAACACTTGATGTTCCTTTTTAATCTCCACTTCTGCAGTTTTAAGCATTGACAGAAGCTTGAGGAGAGACTTCTTCATGCCTTGCATATTATATTTCATCACGAAGCTCTTATAGCTAGGTGGCAGAGACTATAGAACACGATGGATGCCTAAGTCAATGGGAATTGTTATTCCCAAGGACACAATCTTATCGGCGTAACCCGACATCTTGAGTACATGCTCACTTACAGAGCTGTGCTCTTCCATCATGCAGCTAAAGAACTTCTCTGAAGCATTGTAGCTCTCTACAGCAGCATGTGTGTCGAAAATCATTTTCAACTCACCCATTGTATCAAATGCATTGCCATTTTCGAAACGCTTTCGAAGTTCTGGCTCTAGCCCATACAATATGCCACAATGAACTAAGTTGTGGTCCTCCTGACGAGTCTGATAGACATTCTTCTCCTCGTCAGGGCATCATCGAAAGGTGGGGGCCTAGCGGAGCTTCTAGCACATATTGCTTTTGTGCAGCAGAGAGGAGAATCCTCAAATTCATGGCCCATTTGATAAAGTTGCTACCATCCGGTGCAAGTTTACCTTTCTCCATGAACACATTGAAATTAAAAGCAGGTGGTGCTATCTACAACAGAATTTGTAAAGTTTAGACTAAGTTTATGATAGATTGAGTTCAACTAATCCACATTATGAATGAACTCCCACTCAAAAACGACATCCCTCGTGCCTTTTTGGTGATTGCATGAACCAAATCCACTACACCAAGTCCGATCATCACGTGAGTCGGTGTAGCTTCAAAGGCGAGCATCAAATGGGCATCATATCTATTATATGACTCATGCTTAACCTTTCGGTCCATGTTCTGAGGCCATGTCTGTATATGCTAGGCTCGCCAAGTTAGAACATTAGTATTCGCGTGTGTAACTGTCTTACACCCGAAATATGGTCATGGATCCAAGAACACCCGATCATCACGTGATGTCTTGGAGCGACGAAAACATAATCGGTGCATACTTAAGGAAGAACACATTCTTATCTTGATATTTAAATGAGGGATCATCTTATTATGCTAATAAAACGCCAAACAAGCAATATAAGATGCTATCAAACATCACATGTTTATTAGTGAAATGATATGGTCCTCGCATATGATCTCCATCATGTGCACCGTGATATGATCACTATCATACCTTTATGTGTAAGGCCAAGGTCTATGGAACTTACACGTTATGTATGTTGTAAGAGTATCATCTCATACTTCTACTTACAACATCACCATATCATAACACTAGCCCAGCAACAATCTAAACTAGACGCCTCTAACTTATCCATTGCAAGTTTTACATGGCTTAGGGCTTTCGAAGATAGAACCGTTCTTGCCTACGAACATGAACCACAACGAGGATAACCAAATTGTTGAAAACTCGTTGTAAGATAGATATTGACTATAGTAGGAGAGACAGACACCCGCTAGACACTTATGCAAACTAGTTGCATGTCAAGCGTGGAACAGGTCTCATGTGCGAGGACATGTAAAGTTTGTCCGGGCCGCTTCATCCCACTATGCCACCAATATCCAAAATTACAACTAAGAAGCAACAACATGATCATCATCGCCCACATACTCATATGTGTACTACCCTTGTAAAGCATCTACGCATAGATCCGGCTCTGATACCACTGTAGGGTTCGCAGCATAGAAAACAAAAACAAAAATCCTATGATGGGAACTATGTACCAAGATCTATCTACTAGATACAAACAACGGACAGATATATATCCGTAGAGAACATACCCTTGAAGACCGAAAAAGCTTAACATGTTAAACTCATGGTTGATGTAGACGATCTCTTGCCGATCTCAAGATCGAGAAGAAGTCCTAGCGCTGCAAAACAGCAGCGCATCCATGCTCGCACACACGTACAAGACACCGAGCAACCTCCGCCTCCTCATTCCAGAAATGCAGCGGAAGCACAACCCTTTCTTGCCGAATAGCCACCAGGAACATGTATCTCGCTAGTCCGAGACCATGGGGGATAAATTCTAGAGGGGGATATAGATCCTTCACGAGAAGGTGTGAGTGAGAAGTGAGGAGGCGTGCCTTTTATAGGATAGGAAGGACCCCAAGGGGGTGGTCGGCGCATGGGTCTGCCCCTTGCCCTCCCCTCATTCATGTGGGTGGACACTCCACTCACAAAAATCCTTTCAATTCCCTTCCCTGAAAATCCCACTCAAATTTCCATTAAATTTCCACCAGATTTAATGCAAACTCTCATTAAATAAAACTCCTTTTATTTATTCAGAATTTTGTCAATTAGTTTAATGACAAACATTCACATATAACCCCTTGCTAGTATTTCATTTCACATGCAAAAACACTTTCTGCAATTTCACCCGAAAACCTGTTTCGGTATCTAGTGAAATAAATTCCTACGCTTGTTATTCTCTCCGGCATGAAACTTTTGCTTCAATGGATGTCAGTGTACCTTAAGTGTGCCACCATACTGTTCGCGAATAATGCGGACATGATCGATACCCTTCTCCGATTAATAATCATAAGCGGGACCTGGAGATCCATACTGACTCCCACACATTCAACGATGACTTTCCTGTGATCGTCGGAACCTTTTACGCTAGTATCTTAATCCCTTTGTTTCACGATATATTACATGTCCGAGATTCGATCATCGGTATCTCCATACCTAGTTTGATCTCGTTACCGACATGCACTCTTTTCTTGTTCCCGTGATATAACATTCTGTTGGAATTATGCCCTAGAGGCAATAATAAAGATGCTATTATTATAATTCTTGTTCATGATAAAGTTTATATTCCATGCTAGAATTGTATTAAGCGGAAACTTTGATACTTGTGTGGTTTATGAACAACACCGTGTCCCTAGTATGCCTCTATGGACTAGCTCATTGATTAATGATGGTTAAGGTTTCCTAACCATAGACATGAGTTGTCGATTAATAATGAGATCATGTCATTAGGAGAATGATATGATGGACAGACCCAAATTAAGCAGAGCAATTAGATCGTGTCATTGTATTCATCTTTGTGAAGCTTTTTCCTATGTCAAGTATTGTATTCCTTAGACCATGAGATAATACAACTCCCTGGTATCGAAAGAAAGCTTTGAGGTCATCAAACGTCATCCTATGTGAGGGTGATCATAAAGGTGTCTCTCAGGTGATCGGAAAGTACTTGTTGGGTTGTATGTATCGAGATGGAATTTGTCCCTCCCGAGTCGGATAGATATACTTCGGGCCCACTCGGTAATGGATATCAACACCGCTTGCAAGCACGTGGTTACGGAGTTAATCACAAAGTGATATCGGATTACGGAACGAGTAAAGTACTTGCTGTGAACGATATTGAACTAGGTATGACGATACCAACGATCGAATCTCGGGCAAGTAAAATATCGCGTGACGAAGGGAATACATATATGGGATAAATTGAATCCTGGCATTATGGTTCATCCGATATGATCAGCGATGAATATGTGTGGGAGTCAATATGGGTTTCCAGATCCTGCTGTTGATTATTGATAGAAGATCATGTATGCATATTCTCGAACCCGTAGGGTCACACACTTAACGTGCATCGACGCTAGGATAGAATGGATAATTGGTTTATGAGTTTTTTGTTCGGAGTCTCGAATGAGACCCAGGAAATCCCGAGAGGTTTCGGAATGGTCCGGAGAATAAGATTCATATAAAGGAAATCAGTTTTTGGATTTTGTAATCGTTTCGGAGTTTATCGGTATTGTACCGGAAGGTTCTAGAAGGTTCTGGAGTGGGACCAACGTGGGCCCACTTGTCGAAGGCCTGCGTGGGCCTAAGGGGAAGTGCCCTGGCCACTTTGGGCCAGGGGCACAAGGCCCCTAAGGCCCAGCTGGCCAGCCCTTAGGGGAAACCCTAAGGGAACATTCCAGAAGAGAGGGGGTGACTTGCCCCCCACTCCACCCTTGGGCCGCCGCCCTAGGGCTTGGAGGAGGGGTCAAGGGGCTGGCCAGACCTCTATATAAGGAGGACAGGGGCGCATACTCCCCCTACTCCAACAGTAGCCGCCGTCCAACTACTGCCCCTCCACACCTCTCTCTCTCTCTCCCGATTGCGCGTAGGCGAAGCCCTGTCGCAGAAACTCTCCACCATAAGCACCACACCGTCGTGCTGCAGATCCAATCTATCTCTCCACCATACTTGCTGGACCAAGGAAAGGAGGAGACGTCGCTGCACCGTACGTGTGCATCTCTCAGAGGCACCGCCACTTGTGGCGTAGGATCGGATCGGAACGCGAGGAGGAGATGGCGAGTACGACTACGTCAACCACGTTCTGTTGAACGTTTCCGCTGTGCGATTTCTTCAAGGGTATGAATATCTCATCAATATCTCTCGTTGATTACATCTCCTAGATTAGATCTTGGCTTTCTTGTTCGCATCCGTAGGAATTTTTTTGATTTACTATGATGCGAAATCCATCAGTGGTATCAGAGCTAGATCTATGCGTAAATGTGTTTCGTGAGTAGAACGCAACATGCTTGTTACGGGCGTTGATGTTTTCTGTTGCAAACCTCTTGTTGTGTATTTCTTATGGCGCGGCATAGTGAGATCGAAGCGGTCCAGACCAACTTTACGTGACCTCGTTCGCGAGACCGGCTCCGCACTTGACGTGTGGCTTGTTCCACACATGCGGCTGGTGGATGTCAGTTTCTCTCACTATAGTTGTCATGGGATTTACACCGGATGTTGGCAACCATAATATCACCGTTGTGGCTTTCCGTAGGTAAGAATCGTTCTTAGCTTGTTACTCCCATAAGCCACGTAATACATGCAACAACAAAGTAGAGGCGTCTAACTTGTTTTTGCAGGGAGTGTTTCTGTGATATGATATGGCCCAAGATGTGATGTGTATGTTGTATGCAATGATCATGTTTTGTAATGTTTCACGACTTGCATGTCGATGAGTACACAACCGGCAGGAGCCATATGGTTGTCTTTATAATTGTGTATGACCTGTGTGTCAACTTCTTATACGCCATGTAATAGTTTTACTTTATCGCTAAGTAGTTAGCAATAGTTGTAGTTGCTATTCGTGGTGGAGGCAATCATGGTGGAGTGATGGAGATCATGCTGGCACGCACAAGATGGAGATCATTGCGCGGAGATTGGCTATACCATGTCACATAAAATTATATGCATGTCCTTTTATGTATCTTATTATGCTTAGATCGCGACGGTAGCATTATAAGATGATTCCTCACTTAAAGATCAAGATAAAATTGTGTTCTCCCCATGTATGTACCATTGCGAAAGTTCGTCGTTTTCAAGCACCTCGTGATGATCGGGTGCTATAAACTCTACGTTCGCATACAACGGGTGCAAGCCAGTTTTGCACACGCGAAAATACTTGGGTTTGACTTGACGAGCCTAGCATGTACAGACATGGCCTCGGAACACACGAACCGAAAGGTTAAACATGAGTCATATGAATGATATGATCGACACTTTGTTGTCCACCATTGAAACCACATCTCTTCTCATGAAGATCGGATTAGGTGTGGTGAATTTGGATCGTGTTCACTAAACAACTTGAGGGATGTTGAATTTAGTGGGAGTTCATCTAGTAATTTGATTAAGTTGAACTAGTTATCATGAACATAGTCTAAATTGTATTTGCAAATTTTGTAGATCAAATGGCTAAGTCCAACTTCAACTTCAACGTTTTTTGTTGAGAAAGAAAAGCTTAAGAACAATGGGTCTAACTTCACCAACTGGTTCCGCAATCCGAGAATCATTCTCGCTGGCAGACAAAAAGCCTATGTAGTTGATAAAGCGCTAGGTGACACCCCTGCTACTGATGCGCCGGCTGATAAAAAAGTTGTTTATCAGTCACGCAAAGATGATTATGGAGTGATTAAGAGTACCATGTTGTTTGCTATGGAACCGGAACTTCAAAATCGTTTTGAGGAGTTCGACGGGACCTTTGAGATACTTGAGGAACTAAAAACCATGTTTCAGACTCAGGCCCGTTCTGAGAGATATGAGATCTCTGATAAGTTCTTTAACTGCAAGATGGAGGAAGGGAGTATCGTTAGTGAGCACGCCATTAAGATGTCAGGCTACACTCAACGTCTTGAGCAACTAGACTGCAAGATTCCAAAAGAGCTCAAGATTGACAGAGTTCTGCAATCACTCCCTCCTAGCTACAAAGGTTTTGTAGTTACTCACAATCAAATTGGTTCCACTGATACGATCACTGAGCTCTTCGCTAGACTAAAAGCTGCGGAGGTGGATATCAAGAAAGATAATCATGTGTTGATGGTCAACAAGACCACTAGCTTTAAGAAAGCTAAGGGTGCAAAGAAATCCTTTAAGAAAGGCAGCGGCAAGCGCGTTGCCCTTGCTGAGAAGAAGCTCAAGTCTGGACCTAAGCCGGACACTGAGTGCTTCTATTGCAAGGACAAGGGTCACTGGAAGCGCAACTGTCCGAAGTACTTAGCAGACAAGAAGGCTGGCACAATTAAAGGTATATTTGATATACATGTTATTGATGTTTACCTTACTAGCGCTCGTTGTAGTGCCTGGGTATATGATACTGGTTCAGTTGCTAATATTTGTAACTCGAAACAGGAGCTACGGAATAGATGGCGGCTAGCAAGGGATGAGGTGACGATGCGCGTTGGTAATGGATCAAAAGTTGATGTGATGGCCGTCGGCACGCTCTCCTTAGTTTTACCTTCGGGATTAGTTTTAAACCTTAATAAGTGTTATTATGTGCCTGCGTTGAGCATGAACATTATATCTGGATCGTGTTTATTGCAAGACGGTTATTCATTTAAATCAGAGAATAATGGTTGTTCTATTTATATGAATAACATCTTTTATGGTCATGCACCTGTTGTGAATGGTTTATTTCTTCTGAATCTCGAAAGCAATGAAACGCACATCCATAACATTGAGGCTAAGAGATGCAAAGTAGATAGTGATAATCCAACTTATTTGTGGCACTGCCGTCTAGGTCATATTGGTGTAAAACGCATAAAGAAACTCCATTCTGATGGACTTTTGGAGTCTCTTGATTTTGAATCATTTGACACGTGCGAGCCGTGCCTCATGGGCAAGATGATCAAAACCCCGTTCTCCGGAATAATAGAGCGAGTAACGGACTTATTGGAAATCATACATACCGTTGTATGCGGACCAATGAGTGTTTCGACGCGCGGTGGATATCGCTATTTTCTCACTTTTATTGATGACTTAAGTAGATATGGGTATATCTATTTAATGAAACATAAATCTGAAACGTTTGAAAAGTTCAAAGAATTTCATAACGAAGTGGAAAACCATCGTAATTGGAAAATTAAATTTCTACGATCCGATCGTGGAGGTGAATATTTGAGTTATGATTTTCTCACGCATCTTAAAGCAAGCGGAATCGTTTCGCAACTCACGCCACCCGGAACACCACAGCGCAATGGTGTGCCTGAACGCCAGAATCGAACTCTATTAGATATGGTGCGATCGATGATGTCTCTTACAGATTTGCCGTTATCATTTTAGGGTTATGCATTAGAAACCGCAGCATTCACTTTAAATAGGGACCATATAAATCCGTTGAGATGACACCGTATGAACTATGGTTTGGTGCTAAACCTAAGTTGTCGTTTCTTAAAGTTTGGGGATGCGAAGCTTACGTCAAGAAGTTGATGCCGGACAAGCTCGAACCCAAAGCATAGAAATGCTTCTTCATAGGATACCCTAAGGAAACGATTGGGTATACCTTCTACCATAGATCCGAAGGCAAAGTGTTTGTTGCAAAGAACGGGTCCTTTCTTGAGAAGGAGTTTCTCTCGAAAGAAGTGAGTGGGAGGAAGGTAGAGCTAGACGAGGTTATTGAACCTTCTCTCGAGTTGGAGAGTAGCGCAGCACCTAAAATTGTTCCAGTGCCGTCTGCACCAACAAGAGAGGAAGCTAATGACGAGGATCATGAAACTTTGAACGATGCTACTACTGAACTTCGAAGGTCGACAAGGTCACGTGCCACTCCTGAATGGTACGGCAATCTTGTCTTAACTGTCTTGTTGTTAGACAATAGTGAACCTGCGAATTATGAGGAAGCAATGATGAGCCCAGACTCTGAGAAATGGCTAGAGGCCATGAAATCCGAATTAGGATCCATGAGTGAAAACCAAGTATGGACTTTGGTGGACCCTCATAGCGACCATAAGGCCGTTGAGTGCAAATGGATTTTCAAGAAGAAAACGGACGCGGATGGTAATGTTACTGTCTATAAAGCTTGGCTTGTCGCAAAAGGGTTTCGGCAAGTTCAAGGTGTTGACTACGATGAGACTTTCTCTCCCGTAGCGATGTTTAAGTCCATTCGTATTTTATTAGCAATTGCTGCATTTCATGATTATGAAATATGGCAGATGGATGTCAAGACTGCGTTCCTCAATGGCAACATTGATGAAGAGTTATATATGATGCAGTCCGAAGGTTTTGTCGATCCTAAGGATGCTAATAAGGTGTGCAAACTTCAGCGTTCCATTTATGGACTAAAGCAAGCATCTCGGAGTTAGAACCTTCATTTTGATCAAGTGATCAAGAGTTTTGGATTTGTTCCAAATTGCTACGAAGCTTGTATCTACAAGAAAGTGAGTGGGAGCTCGGTGACATTTTTAGTACTATATGTGGATGACATATTGATTATTGGAAATGACATTGGCATGCTTAACGATGTGAAGAGTTATTTGAATAAATGTTTTTCAATGAAATACCTAGGAGAAGCTGCTTATATATTAGGCATCAAAATCTATAGATATAGACAAAGACGCCTAATAGCTTTAAGCCAAAGTACATATCTAGACAAAGTTCTGAAAAGGTTCAGAATGGATAAAGCAAAGAAAGGTTCATTGCCCATGTTGTCAGGTAAGATATTGAGCAAGGCTTAGTGTCCAGCTACAGTAAAAGATAGAGATACTATGAGCAAAGTGCCATATGCCTCGGCCATAGGTTCTATCATGTATGCCATGCTATGTACTAGACCAGATGTGTCCAATGCTCTTAGTTTGACGAGCAGATACCAAAGTGATCCAGGAGTGGAACACTGAACAACCGTAAAGAAGGTCCTAAAGTATTTAAATAGGACTGAAGAAATGTTCTTGGTCTATGGAGGTGATGAGCAGCTCGTCGTAAAAGGTTACGTCGACGCTAGTTTCGACACCGACCTGGATGATTCTAAATCTCAGACAGGATACGTTTATATTTTGAATGGTGGAGCTCTGAGCTGGAGAAGCTGCAAGCAAAGCGTGATCGCGGGATCTACAACAGAAGCGGAATACATGGCTGCTTCAGAAGCGTCAAGTGAAGGAGTTTGGATCAGGAACTTCATCACCGAGCTTGGTGTGGTTCCAAGTGCCTTGGACCCACTGGAGATATTGTGCGACAACATTGGCGCCATAGCACTGGCTAAGGAACCAAGATATCATCCAAAGACCAAGCACATCAACCGCCGTTTTCATATAATTCGAGATTATATAGCATATGGAGATCTGAAGATTAGCAAAGTACATACGGATCTGAATGTCGCAGATCCGTTGACTAAACCTCTTCCACGAGCAAAACACGATCAGCACCTTAATGCCATGGGTGTTAGATTGTTGCCAGATGTAAACTAGATTATTGACTCTAGTGCAAGTGGGAGACTGTTAGAATTATGCCCTAGAGACAATAATAAATATGCTATTATTATAATTCTTGTTCATGATAAAGTTTATATTCCATGCTAGAATTGTATTAAGCGGAAACTTTGATACTTGTGTGGTTTATGAACAACACCGTGTCCCTAGTACGCCTCTATGGACTAGCTCATTGATTAATGATGGTTAAGGTTTCCTAACCATAGACATGAGTTGTCGATTAATAATGAGATCATGTCATTAGGAGAATAATATGATGGACATATCCAAATTAAGCAGAGCAATTAGATCGTGTCATCGTATCATCTTTGCGAAGATTTTTCCTATGTAAAGTATTGTATTCCTTAGACCATGAGATAATACAACTCCCTGTTATCGGAAGAAAGCTTTGAGTTCATAAAACGTCATCCTATGTGAGGGTGATCATAAAGGTGTCTCTCAGGTGATCGGAAAGTACTTGTTGGGTTGTATGTATCGATATGGAATTTGTTCCTCCCGAGTCGGAGAGATATACTTCGGGCCCACTCGATAATCGATATCAACACCGCTTGCAAGCACGTGGTTAAGGAGTTAATCACAAAGTGATATCGGATTACGGAACGAGTAAAGTACTTGCTGTGAACGAGATTGAACTAGGTATGCTGATACCAACGATCGAATCTCGGGCAAGTAAAATATCGCGTGGCGAAGGGAATACATATATGGGATTAATTGAATCCTGGCATCGTGGTTCATCCGATATGATCATCGATGAATATGTGGGAGTCAATATGGGTTTCCAGATCCCGCTGTTGATTATTGATAGAAGATCATGTCTGCATATTCTCGAACCCGTAGGGTCACACACTTAACGTGCATCGACGCTAGGATAGAATGGATAATTGGTTTATGAGTTTTTTGTTCGGAGTCTTGGATGAGACCCAGGACATCACGAGAATGGTCCGAAGAATAAGATTCGTATAAAGGAAAGCAGTTTTTGGATTTCGGAATCGTTTTGGAGTTTATCGGTATTGTACCGGAAGGTTCTAGAAGGTTCCGGAGTGGGACCAACATGGGCCCACTTGTCGGAGGCCTGTGTGGGCCTAAGGGGAAGTTCCGTGGCCACTTTGGGCCAGGGGCACAAGGCCCCTAAGGCCCAGCCGGCCAGCCCTTAGGGCAAACCCTAAGGGAACCTTCCAGAAGAGGGGGGGTGACTTGCCCCCACTCCACCCCTTGGGACGCCGCCCTAGGGCTTGGAGGAGGGGTCAAGGGGCCGGCCAGCCCTCTATATAAGGAGGGCAGGGGCATAGCCTCCCCCCACTCCAACCCTAGCCGCCGTCCAACTGCTGCCCCTCCACCTCTCTCTCTCCCGACTGCGCGTAGGCGAAGCCCTGCCGCAAAAACTCTCCACCATAAGCACCACACCGTCGTGCTGCAGATCCAACCTATCTCTCCACCATACTTGCTGGACCAAGGAAAGGAGGAGACGTCGCTGCATCGTACGTGTGCATCTCTCGGAGGCGCCGCCACTTGCAGCGTTGGATCGGATCGGATCGCGAGGAGGAGACGACGAGTATGACTACGTCAACTACGTTCTGTTGAACGTTTCCGTTGTGCGATTTCTTCAAGGGTATGAAGATCTCATCAATCTCTCTCGTTGATTACATCTCCTAGATTAGATCTTGGCTTTCTTGTTCGCATCCGTAGGAATTGTTTTGATTTATTATGCTGCGAAATCCATCACATTCTAGTGATCAAATCACTTGCTTGCAAGCTAACCAATGTGATATCACCTAGAGGGCCCAGAGTATATCTATCCGTCATCGGGATGAACAAATTCCACTCTCGATCCATGAGCCTCAACATAACACTTTAGTAGTTCTGAAGACATCTTTATAATCACCCAGTTACGGTTTGGCGTCTGATGTCATCAAGAAACTCTTCCGGTGTTAGTGATTGACATGATCTCATGGTCTAAGGATTATGATCACTTCGTAAGTTGTTATAGCAATATAAACTCAATGACTTTGATCATAATGCTATACTTCGGATGAATGTTCATCACATCATTACACTAATGTTGTGACCTCGTTATTAACAACATCCATGTCTATGATCAGGAAACTTTGATCATCTTGTTAATCAACGAGCTAGTTTATGAGAGAGGCATAACTAGGAACTTTATGTTTGTTTATTAAACACACATGTATTAACGTTTCCGTATTAATACAATTATAGCACGCAAAATAAACATCTATCATTTACTTGGAATACACATAATAAACACTTTATTATTGCCTCTCAGGGCATATTCCCTTCATTGACGTTGACCACGATTGGTGGTGGCGGCGACGATGCGACGATGTTGTTGGTGTAGATGGTTGTCGGCGATGATGACCACGAGTGATGAAGGTGTAGCCCTTTGTTGACGGCGAGGCGTGTACTTGGGACATGCGTTCCGTTTGATGTTGGCGAAGATGATCCGGCGCGGTCGATGACAATGTAGCCGGAGATGCCTCTACGCCGAGGTTGAAGTGGAGGCGTGTGACGACATGCGGCTGTGGACGACGCAATCCGATCAATGCAAAAGAAGAAGAAACATCGGTCAAGCGGCCGGCAAGAAAATTTTGGCGAAGTAAGATCTAATCTACTATTGCGCGGCCCCCGGCGGAGAATGATCTCCCCGAGGGCGGCGCGACGGAAGAGGTGGCTAAACCCTAGGCGGAGCAAACCGCTCTGAACCATAAAAGATTTCGGAAGTGTAGATTGTATTGATATTGCAAGAGGTGATTATATCGTGAGCCCTTGGGCTGTTTATATAGTACTAGAAGACTTGAGGGCAAGAAGACTACTAGAGATAGAATTGGACTACAAACTTAAACTACCAAATATAACGTAACCGTAATATACTCTAACAGGAATCAATATGTAGAAGTTATAGGCACCAAATGCAGGCCATATGGAGTGCTCAGTAATGATATTGTTCTAACCCAAACTGAAGTATCCAACGCTATCTATTGTGAGCATCATCCATATGAATCTAACAAGCCTAAGAACATCAAATCAGAGTTTATATGAGAAAATGGTGTCCAAAACATCGAGGCACCCGAAAGTTTAATGACGAGCGGTACTGACATGTACAACCATACCCATGGTCGTACCACCTCATCTAGGCAATGGGAATTATTGTAAATTACACGATTCTTCTTCAATGATTTTGCCCCGTTGTTTCCCATACTTTTATTATGTGATAATGATAATTTCTGGGGGTCAGTCGAAATGTGTAGATTACAGCTCTGGCGGCGATTTGCTGGGCCATTTGAAATCTTAGGAACAGAGCATGTTCTAAAAAAAACTTATTAACTCACCAGTTGATTTGGTTATATATGCATGTGTTTTCATTCGATATTGGGCAGGTTTGCATGGGGTTGAGGAACAGGAGATGCTGCCTTCTAGGGCTGATGTGATGCAGCAAAATGCCTTAGATGATGTTGCGGCGATGGATGTTGCTCCTGTATCTTTCATGGGACTTCCGGCAGTGCCTCATGATCACAAGGGGGAAGCAAGCGGCTTGGAGAAGGAGAAGTCAAAAAGGAAATGGTGGTGTTGAAAAAACCTAGGATTTCCTGTTATGTTTGTGTTGCTTGTTATGTCTAGAACTTCCACTAGCCTGCGGGCGATGCTCTTGCGTCTCTACCCCCTTTCGGTTTTTAGAAACTTGTAATAAGGTGAAGAACTTATAGATCCTCTAGATGGATCAGACGGTGTCTTTTGGTGGTTTGTTCTGTTCTGTTATCTTGTGATAGTGGAACCCGACCCCTATGTTATGGGGGTTGTATGGAAAAAAATTAGGTGATAATGAAAGTATTATTGATTTTTGTGACTCATCTAGATCCCTTGGATCAAAGGAGAAGAGGAGCCACAGAGGCTGGCTATATAATCAACACCAACACTAGCCGCTGACACCTCTCTCCATCGCCATCACGCTGAATATGTGCCACCATGCCACCTCCATTTCCATAGCTTCAACACCACCACACTATCCATGTGAGAGGAAGAGAATGCTTGGGACATGGAGGCCACACCATCAATCTCCATCAACAACCTCATCATCTATTACATCATCATCGATTTCTTCATTCATCTTTGTTGTAATACCAAAATCTCACACGTATGTTACTTTAATCATCCATAACTATTCATATGATTATTCACATGATGTATTGTATCCCCAGGCCCGAGTATAGTGTTTAAGATCAAATCAAACTGAGAAAATCACACCAGAAGATGTTATAATAATCATGAGTTGACATCAGCTTAGAACATCTCCACCGGTGCCCCCCCCCCAAGCACTCCTAATGGGATTTGGGGGTTGTGGAGGAGAAGCGGATTGTAGCGGCCAATTTCCGCTCAGACCTAAACCACGTCGAGCTCTCCACGCACAAAAGGTGTTTGGCCAATTTCCTAGGTAATTTTATCTTCAAATTTTGCTACAGGACAATTATATGATGTTCGGTAGTTTGATTCATTTGTTGTTTCATGCGTATAATATGTATAGAGATGATAAAATGATGATGGCACAATTGATGCAAGAGGAGGCCACCACGCAGGACGATGAGCTCGAGCGCATCATGATCATCGGTGGTCTTCTTTGTCTATGTGCACGTCCGTGAGCTCCTCAACGAGGAGGTTCTAGGCCGAGAAGATGAACAGTGACCGACAACTTATGTCTGGTGCAATGATGATGGAGGTCAACTATTTCAAAGATGATCCAACATATGGGCCTCACGTGTTTTGGTGGCGCTTCAGGACGGACAAGGAATTGTTCATGAAAATTGTGCATGGAGTGAGAGAGGTCAACCCCTATTTCATTTGCAAGAAAGACTGTACCAGATTGGTTGGTTTCTCCACTGGTTAGAAATGCACGGCAGCCTTAGATGTCTTGCATACGGAGCTCCTCCAGATACACAATATGACTACCTGCGCATGACCGTGTCCACAATATTTGAGTGTGTACATGTTTTGCGGGGGCATTGGCGGGACTATCTGTGCCAGTAACTAAATGAACAAGACACAACTCAGATACTGACACAAAGCGAGACAAGGGAATTTCCTGAGGTGCTTGAAAGCATCGAATTCATGCATTGGGATGGAAGAATTGTCCATTTGCGCTACAAGTGATGTACAAAGGCCATACTGTAGAATACAGTATGGTACTTAGGCTATGGCAGATTATGGCATTGTGAATTTGGCACACTTTATTTGGTAGACTTGGCAGACTTGCTAAAGGCCATGCTCTGGTGGTCAAATTTGATATCAATGGTGGACCATACATCAAAGGGTACTACCTTGCCGACGGTATTTATCCAAAATGGGCGACATTTGTGAAGACAATCCCCGATCCTCATACTGATGCAAGAGTTTGGTTTTTGAAGTGCCAGGAGGCTTGCAAGAAGGATGTTGAGCTCCAATCTCGTTTTTTCTATCGTCGGTTACCCTGCTCTTACTTGGTCAACATCTCAGATGTGGTAGGTATGAATACTTGTGTGATCATCGAGAATGATCGCGATGCTTCAGTTGTTGATGATCAGCCGTTTGAGCACATGTGCCCTCTAGCCAATGTCGCACGAGGTGTTAGAGTTAGGTGCTTTCCCGTGCATCAAGAAATATGTGACAAACAGGTGCATTAACAACTCCAAGAAGATTTCATGGAGCATTTTTGGATCCGTAAAGGAAATACCGCCGCTTGAACCATTAGAACTTTCATTTATTTAAATTATTGTGTGAACTATTTTATTTTTATGTTTGAACTATTGGGTCGTCCAAGTTAGCTAGGTGTGTTCATGTTTTATTAGCTAGCGATAATATACGGTTTAAGTATAGATTTGGTACGCGGGTTACAAACTCCTGGAGTCCTGGGTCGTGGCATGTGCCCTTATATGCGTTTAAGTTGGAGTCGTGTTAAGCACGCCAGAAGATATAGGAGCCGTGAAACCTGAGGTATCTATTCTACCGACCTACTATTTGCACCGTGAAAACTGAGATAAGTACCGAATGTGCTATATAAATAAACAAGTTGCACCCACCCATCTATACCCGACACCCATCCACGAAACGTGATCTCAATCGCACATATGGCGTCTCTCAAGTTTGCTCTCCTCCTCATCCTCGCCGCGGCGGCGGCGGCGCTCGTCCCCTCGGCGTCGGCCGAGGAGTACTGCCGGGACTCGCTCGACGGCCTGCAGTCGTGCCACGACTTCATGTTCGAGGGCGCGCCGGCGGCCTCGCCGGTGTGCTGCGATGCTTACGGCGACGTCATGAACACCGTCCCGTTCTGCCTCTGCTACATCGCCAACGGCGTCTACGGCCGCTCCACCGGCTACGACGTCAACGTCACGCGCGCGCTTGAGATCCCCACCAGCTGCGGCCAGTTCCAGCCGCCCATCGAGCTCTGCGGCAGTAAGTAGCCCAATGATGAGCCTCGCATGCATGCATGATGGATCTTACTACGCGTGCTGATGGATTTCTTTCTTATCGATCACTGACCAATTAATGGATCTTATTTGCAGTGATGAAAGGAACAGATCTTCCTCCCTACGAGCCAGCGTCTCCCCAAGCAGCATCGTCGCCGTCGCCCTCACCGGCTTCAGGTAATGGCCGAGAGATCGAGCTGGATCGATGCATGGAAATTTTTATGCAATCGATGTCTGATGGGAGTGCTTCGGTTTGATAACGCAGGTTTGCCTGTAGAACCACCACCACGGCCGTCTCCCGCACACGACACCGTCTCCCCACCGCCGCCGTCAACCTCCGGTGGTGGCCGTGATTCTTCGGCACAGATGGCAGTCGTGTTCTTCACCGTCGTCGCTGCTGGCATGTTCTTGGCAGCTTGAGGCCAGCCCATGATATGATACGGCCTCAGAAGTGCAAAAGTACTCGATGGTCGTAACATGTAATGGACAAAGACGATTTTGTTTTACTCGCATAGGTATATATCTATATAAATTAGGTATAGGTGTTGTAGGTCAGAATAAGAGATATCCATCGCCTAATCTGTCTGAGGCGCGCGTACATGCATAATGATTGCTTGCTTTAGTTAATCTTTCTCGATCGAACTCAACTCAGTTTTATGTCAGTATGAATTTTTTTGCTTTCAATTTTACGTACGTGTAGCGGCGGAGACTCTGGACAAACTATGCTCCTGTTTTGTGGGTGTCATCAGGCATACTGGGTTTTACACAAATCGAATAGAAAAATGTACCCAAATACTAATAAGCCTGTCGTAGGTGCGCCCAGCTGTGTGATGGTCACAGCTGCGTAGACATCCTGCAGCTGATGGATCCGGCCTGATCGATCCGAGACGAGGCACCTATACGGCTGTACACTAGTTACTAGTGCATGTATACTAAGGGTGTATTTAGTTTGGGAGCCTCTAGATTTCAGGGGTTCGCTGATGTCATTCTATTATTTTGTGCTAATTACTAATTGTAACTGGTAAAATTTGTATCAATTCTCAATTGCAATCTAGTTGCAACTCAATAAATTTTTAGTTACAACCTAGTTGTAACTCATACATTACACGAATCGCGAGGTATATTCAATGGTGAAAGAGGTGACTGAGACCTAACTAAAAATCAGGCTAGTCCCTAATATGTATTTCATTCGGTTGCCCACATTTCATTCCTTGTATTGGCTAAGGTGTTTGTTTGTCCCCTTTTTTCCATTTTTTAGCTTATTGCTACTAGTTTGGTTACTTGCATTCTGTCTGATAGCGTTACCTCCTGGCAAATATGGTGAGCTTACCCATCACAAGAACATGTCCCACAATATGGTTTAGATAATGGCAATTACGACTAATTTAGTAGTAGTTTGACATAATCTAAGCAGTCACAACATGATGCATCACAAGTTCAAAAAATTGAGAGGTTATAAGTGAATACCACTACGCAAAATATACATACCTGCCAAAAGTTATCATCGAGCCTAGCTACTGCAAAATATACATCATAGTCATCACCATCAGCACTACCATCGACACCTCCTGCAGCAACATCGCCAGCTACTCACAAGTAGTGCTTGTTGAGGAAGGCCATGAACCGGTTCATCCCGCGACCAGAGGTCATAGAAAGATACATGGTGGCTTGCACCTTGTTCTCCATGAGGTGGAAAGAAGCACGGTCTAACGCAGTCGGAGGGATGGGCGTTGTGGGCATACGAGTACCATAGATGATCTTCATTTGAGCATAGTTCTCAATAGGCTTGTTGATCATCTCGGCGTCCTTCGGGTGAGCCTACATAAGAACAAAGTTAGTTATGACGTTTTGTTAATATGTGAACTTGCGAACAACTGAGTTTACTGATGTAAGGGAAAAATTATCAAACCTTAATGTGCTCATGGCGGTGCTCGTCGTCCATCATGAGAGATGATGTCTCCTCCACCCAGCGCATGTTCTGAAGCCTTCTCATCTTCAGCTCCTAAACCCACCTAACTATTCGATGCCTCATATGGTTGTGGATCTTACTTGGGGTAACTACTCAGCCACATAACTTGAAGACATCACCTGCAATAGCTTGCATGTCCTTCTCTTTGAATCCCCAATGCATTGATCCCCCTTTTTTGATGAACTGACAAACCCTGTTCGGGACAAATGTGGACAAAGATGCTAGCCATGTCATGGCGCTCTTTCTTTGGCACACCTTATCAGGCATCAACACATATCAAAGAGGCATCATTGAGGTTGCTGATAGATCAGGGGAGGCAAGCTTCTCCTACAAAAATATGAATCATTATGTCAAAAATAGCAATGCTATTTCTCATCGAACAAATCTAGTACGTACCATAAGAACTTCGTAGAGAGAACCTTAAATACCTACTCATTTCTATCTTCATGTAATTCATATAAAATCTGTAGTATTGGCAAAGCCCCCGGCAATCTTGAACAACATCAAGAAAACAAATTCCCAAACATATTGATGGGTGGAAGGGACAATTTTGTTGATGGTTGGCCGCTTGGAGATGATCTTGGATTAACTTTTTGATCTATAACTCAATCAATGCACTCACCGGATATAGGGAAAACCAATAAACATGCGAAATTGACAACAAAGCAACAAAAAGTAGTGGAGGGTTGGGGGTTTGGGGTGATCGAATCTGGCTAACCTCATATAGCGAGGTAATGAAATGGGCCACCGGCAACGTGGAAGGTACCAGTAGGAGATGCATGAGAGAGGTAATACAGAAGGTTCATTGGTTCATATGGGAGCAAGGGTGTTGCACGTCCTAACTAATGGTGGATATGAAGGACATACGAGTGCTTAGAATCCTTCCATCGGTTACTACTACCCTGTGCAGGAGATGAAGAGGAAGGAGAATCTATTAAGAGTACCATCCATTAGTGTGTAGCGTGAGCGCACTTTTAGGAGAAGATAATAAAGGGTGAAGGGCATGTGTGTCACAGGAGATCAGGAACATGGGAAAAACTTGATCGGTCACTCCGGAAAAAATAAAGTGGATGGTATGAGGTGGACCCGTCAGTGGCTTTGCTGATTTGTATTGTTACTATATATAGATTGCACCAGCTCTTTTTATCAGTTACTAGTTAAATGCCCATGCATTGCCATGGTTTTAAATTTTTTATTTTTTTGATATGTCGCACATGCGTAAAATTCTCGTATGTAGCAATCGAGAATACAAGTTGTATTCAAACACTCTTCATAAAAATGACCAAGTCAAAAATTCTCAAACATGGAAGTAGAAAAGCAACTAAAAATAACATACTAAATAAAACAAATACTCATCTAGTAGTTTTGATGTTGTTTTTTAAATGTACATCTAAGAAATACAAGTTTTCCACCTCCATAACCATAAACTGAAATGTAAACAAGCATGTACTAAAACTATAGCCATGCACTTCACCTTTGGCTGTATTTTCCTGGTTTTGACACTAATAAATATTTTCTTTCCAAGTTTACATAGTTACTGATTAATTAGCCACATTAGACAGAATATCAGTAATCCCGAGCTTTGGTATAGTACAACGTACAAAAACCACACATAAGAAGAGACAATATATGGATTGAAGTTCAAAATTAGACTACGACTTTAGCGACTTCAGAAAATCTGGAAACAACAATTCCATCTTAAACTTCGCAAGGGATACCATGGAAGATGTCTTGAGGTAAGAAGCCATACTCAATATTCTGCAAAAGTACATTTGTAAGCGTGCAGGAATTCACATAAGCAGGCCATCGGGACTACATTACTTGTTAAGGATTTTCTAAATAGAAATATTTCTTTCTGAGAATAATTGTGGAAACAAAGCTATCTGGTTGCCTCATAAAAATAATATATCAACAAGTAAAGCACATGGTAGTCCATATACCAAATAATGGATTTCATAAATAAACGTATAATCCTTCGTAAACACACATGCCTAGATAACTATTAAGGAATGTACAGATTTCTGGATTCACGTTTTTCTTCGAAACAAATTTCCAATACACTATTAATTCTTTTACAATGCCAATCAACTCTTCTAATTTTTAATCGCATCCCTTACATTGCAATGCTACAACCAGAATTTCAGAAGATTAATCATACCAATTTAAACCTCTGCAAGTTTGATAACTTGCATTCAACACACGAAAATACTCGTAAAGGAAGTACCTGTGAATAGTAAATAATTTGCTAGATAAACATATGGAAGTGAAGAAACATACTTATTTACATTAAGAAAGATCCTTGTAGGTGAAGACGATCTGGGACTTGAGGTACATGCGGAAGTCTGCGTAGCTGACGAGGGAGAAGTGGTCCACTCCCCGAACAACACGCCCTCCAGGTTCTTTCTGATGGCCAGACACGGGTAAACAGAACATTGTCCTTAATAAAATCAATGCTAAACATAAGTCCTAAATCATTACGGCTTGTTTAAATTCCTCTTCCAGGCGGATGAGTAATCCATGGCGATGTACCCTTTTATAGGACACCAAACATTAACCTTGGTTATGCCAATGTGTTCCTGAAATTGAAAACGGATTGACAAGTACCTGCGGTTGGAATTGCTTGTGAAAAGATGCACCTTAGAACTCCTGTAATGCTTGAACACATTTTGAAAAAAGATGCACTATACCGTCAACTCAAGCATGCATGTTACACATTGTAATTTAAAAAAAGGAAGATACTGCTGCAACAGTATTGCACCAGGATAACCACTAAAAACCATAGAAAAAATAGAAGTAATTAAGAAGTTTGGAACACATTATGACCCAAATAAAAGTTCATATTTCAGCTCCACAAAGTGAACATCAAGAAATCAACTCTTATTAATTCAAGAATTGCATGGTAACTGCAACTCTCTGGTGAGAACCTGAAGAGAGTTCCTTTAACATTGGCTTGTTCTTGGAGAATAAAAAGATAGTGTCTTTTGGTAGGCAAACTGAAGCACCCTTCTTAATATTGTTTAGAGTGTAGAATTCAAATAAGAATACGAGCTGAAAAGAAAACAAATACTATTATGTATCTGCCAACCAAAAACCATGATGTCACCGTGTTTTTTGTGAGTTTGACCAATGAGATTAACCAAGGAATACATGGGGTCACAGAAAATGGAGTGATGTCACCCACAATAAGCTACTACCCAGCTCTCATCATGAATCTGGTTATGTATTTGGCATAAAATAATCTAAGAGGGAACGAGCTAGCATTGACAACATCTCGCCAAATCTAAATTTGGCAATGGATGTTACAGAAGTTAATGATCAAGAACAAAATCATGAAAGCTACATGTTGATGTGGAGGAGCTCTGTACCTACATGATCATTGTGCTATACTGATAATAGATATTGAACTTGAGGCATAATGGATATACAAATTTCTATTACCTTTTGATCCTGCTCAAGGTTGCAGACGCTGGACTCTGCCGTGCACTTTGCAAGCGCCTTCGCAATGCTAGGATGTTCCTCGGGAACCACTGCCTCTACCTACAAGGTAGATCAATCAAATCCAAATAGCATGCAATAGCATGAGTTGAGGACGCTGGACTCCGCCTCTACCTTGCAAGCGCCTTCGCAATCCTAGGTTATTCCCCTCTGGAACCACCGCCTCCACCTGCAAGATCGATCAATCAGACCCAAATAGCATGTAGCGGCAGCTTGAGAACATATCGAGGAGTGGAGCATACTAACGCTTCAGTGGCAGAAGGGAGCGTGTCCGGTGATGGCGGCATCGGCAAAGGTTCTACGGTCCGTGAGGCGGCGGGAGCTGGTACGGTCACTGGATTCGACAAAGGCGAGAGGAGGTAAGTGGGCACCTTTGAGGGCTCGACTTGTTTTGTACAGGCCAAGGTTCAAACCAGCATGATTGGTAGTCCCCACGTGTTGAGCTGACGAACGGCTCCACAACTCCACACGCACGGAGCTGACTGGCTGTTCCACATTTTGGGAGCTGCCCTGGTTCCATCGGTCGAGAGACAACTGGGGGATTGGGGAGGCGGTGCCCATGGATAGGGAAGCGACATGGCGGGTGACTGTGAAGCCGAGGACCAGAGTTGTAGATGGCAGTGTGGTGGTAGCTTGGATTGGCGGTGCGGCAACAGATGGAGGAGGCAACGTTTCCTCCATGCGGATTGACAGGAGAGGACGGACGGGTTGAGAGGCATTTTCCGGTTTTTCCCAGCGTGTAGGATGCAAGGAGCGTGATTTTTTTTGCCTTTTCTTTGTGCGAGGGAGACGCTTAAACTCTCCTGGTTGACTTATATAATGTAACAGTGGAACATGTAATCGCATAACACTGGAATACTAAGATAAACATTCTTCCTGTTTGATAACATTGACACGACTACTTTGTCGGGATATAAGTTTGCAATTCAAGAACCAAGAGACCAATATTTTCAAAATGTTTACGGGTGAACCGGAAAAATACCTAGAGAAGTATATAGATATTAAAAATACTTTTCTTTTGCAAGGAAAGATATTAAAAATACTTTGTAGAAATTTAAAAATACTGTGTACGTGGATGGCAACCAAGATCTCACTTATACTTTGCTTCACGCAATTCCGCTGACAAATATCAATCAGAAGAAACAATAATTATTGACCACCCTAACCTATTGTGTTGAACAAAGGCTGCAATTTGCACAGGATTTAATATCAAACCACATAGTTTGAAAAAAGCAAACCAGATCTCGCTTGAATTTTAAAATGCCTAGAGAAGTATATAGATATTATTAAAAATACTTTTTTGTGGGGGGAGATAATAAAAATACTTTATAGGAATTTAAAAATACCGCGTACGTGGATGGAAACCAAGATCTCACTTAGACTTTGCTTCAAACAATTCCGCTAACAAATATCAATCATAAGAAACAATAACCATCGACCATCCTAACCTATTGTGTTGAACAAAGGTTGCAATTTGCACAGGATTTAACATCAACCCACATAGTTTGAAAAAACCAAACCAGATCTCACTTGGATTTTACATTAAAGAATCTAACAAGATTGAGGGGTTCTCTCTAGGGAGGACAAAGGGTGACCAAACCAGGCTCACCTCCAGAGGCTACAGTGGAATCAAGAGGTTTCTGCCAATCTAGTAGTCGTGTCTAGTAGGCTAAACTCATCTGCCATGACACTATTTCAGTCTCAAGACGATAGAGTGAGCGGAAAAAAGAACGACGATTCCAGACGAAGAGAGGGCATCTCAGCAGGCTAAATGACACAATGAGCGATGGGCTATCAGCAGGCCAAGGTCAAAAATGATGCCGGAAGTGACGAAGTGTATCTGTCTTGCGATAGCGAGCTCGAGCAAAATGTGGGCAGGGCAGCATCAGCGGTGGCAAGACTAAAGGGAAGACGTATAGCACATATCTATAACAATTAACCATTCATTAATTATACGAACATTGACAAACTGACGTAACATTGGCACATGCTACAAACTTCAAAAGACATCTATTCATGAGGTGTTTAGAGTAGCAAAGGGATGTTTGGAGGAACATAGAGGAATTAGGGAAGAATAGAAGTTTTTTTTAAGCGAGGGAAGAATAGAAGTTGGTTTAAGTCCATTGCTACTTTGCTACTCCACCAACCAGACTTAGCTAAACATGGCGTTCATTGAAACCTTAAATCTATCAGAAGGTATCTAGTCGAAACATACATCAAGTTGCAACCACATATGCAAAAAAAGTGCAAATTTAAACGATGCCAACAAGAAATTTGTAAAACCAAAGAACATGCATGGCATCTAGGCGACGACCTTGTTCGTCTTCATCGCGGCCTGTGTGTCGCCCTCCGCGTGCTTTGCCATGGGGAGTTGCAGGAGAGCGATGGACCTCCGCGGCGAGCGATTATCTAGATGCGGGAGGGTCAGAGGTGGCGATGACTTGGATGACAACCTAGTCAGGATCCGCGGTAGGCACAAAGTCCAGAGGACAATTCGGCACAAATAAAGGTTGAACTGCATAAAATTGGATGTTTTTCCAAGTAAGCAACAACTCGATGTTATTACAGGAATGGTAAGGACTCACAAAATACTAAAATCAGAGAAAACGATAACCATGTAAGCTTTGCCACAAAACGAATTTGCACAACTAAGTGATTGAAGTTTCTTACATACCAGTCAGAAAATGTTTTCCCCAAACTATGAAAATTAGCTATGTGATCTCATAATCAGGTGATCACTCTATATGCATTGTTAATATTTTAGACCTTATTGTTAATCCTATATGTAACATCAAAATTGGTAGAAAATATCATAATCCTATAAAATCAATTTTGTCTAATTGAAGCTATTAGAAAAATCCCCAATTGAAGCTTAGAAAATTGGCAACTTTCAGACAGCCATTGTTCAAATTACTCTTCCTAAAAAAGAAACCATACGAGCTAATGGATTTATTTTGATCTATAGTATATCCTCACTCCTGAGAAAATCCATGCTATGTAAAGAATTCTGAGACCGTACCGTGAGCTTTACCAACTGTCAAATAATTCGTAGTGGTTCAGAGATAGCAGAACGTATTTGGATTTCCATCGAGGTATGCATGATAGGCACAAGCAGGAGTCACCTTTTAAGAAGTGTTCATGGGGTCGTCGACGATTCCAGATGAAGAGAGGGCATCCCAGCAGGCTAAATGACAGAATGAGCGGTGGGGATGTCAGCAGGCCAAGGTCAAAAATGATGCCGGGAGTGGCGAAGTGTATTTGTCTTGCGACAGCGAGCTCGAGCAAAATGTGGGCAGGACAGCATCAGCGGTGGCAAGACTAAAGGGAAGACGTGTAGCACATATCTATAACAATTAACCATTCATCAATTATATGAACATTGACAAACTGACGTAACATTGGCACATGCTACAAACTTCAAAAGACATCTATTCATGAGGTGTTTAGAGTAGCAAAGGGATGTTTGGAGGAACATAGAGGAATTAGGGAAGAATAGAAGTTTTTTTTAAACGAGGGATGAATAGAAGTTGGTTTAAGTCCATTGCTACTTTGCTACTCCACCAACCAGACTTAGCTAAACATGGCGTTCATTGAAACCTTAAATCTATCAGAAGGTATCTAGTCGAAACATACATCAAGTTGCAACCATATATGCAAAGAAAAGTGCAAATTTAAACGGTGCCAACAAAATTTTTGTAAAGACCAAAGAACCTGGATGGCATCTAGGCGACGACCTTGTTCGTCTTCATCGCGGCCTGTGTGTCGCCCTCCGCGTGCTCTGCCATGGGGAGTTGTAGGAGAGCGATGGACCTCCGCGGCGAGCGATTATCTGGATGCGGGAGGGTCAGAGGTGGCGATGACTTGGATGACAACCAAGTTAGGCTTCGTGGTAGGCACAAAGTCCAGAGGACAATTCGGCACAAACAAAGGTTGAACTGCATAAAATTGGACGTTTTTCCAAGTAAGCAACAACTCGATGTTATTACAGGAATGGTAAGGACTCACAAAATACTAAAATCAGGGAAAACGAGAACCATGTAAGCTTTGCCACAAAACGAATTTGCACAACTAAGTGATTGAAGTTTCTTATGTACGTGTCAGAAAATGTTTCCCCCAAACTATGAAAATTATCTATGTGATCTTATAATCAGGTGATCACTCTATATGCATTGTTAATATTTTAGACCTTCCTGTTAATCCTATATGTAACATCAAACTTGGTAGAAAATATCATAATCCTATAAAATCAATTTTTTCTAATTGAAGCTATTAGAAAAATCCCCAATTGAAGCTTAGAAAATTGTCAACTTTCAGACAGCCATTGTTCAAATTACTCTTCCTAAGAAAGAAACCATACGAGCTAATGGATTTCTTTTGATCTATAGTATATCCTGACTCGTGAGAACATCCATGCTATGTAAAGAATTCTGAGACCGTACCGTGAGCTTTACCAACTGTCAAATAATTCGTAGTGGTTCAGAGATAGCAGAACGTATTTGGATTTGTATCAAGGCATGCATGATAGGCACAAGCAGGAGTCACCTGTTAAGAAGTGTTCATGGGGTCGTCGACGATTCCAGATAAAGAGAGGGCATCCCAGCAGGCTAAATGACAGAATGAGCGGTGGGGCTGTCAGCAGGCCAAGGTCAAAAATGATGCCGGAAGTGGAGAAGTGTATCTGTCTTGCGACAACGAGCTCGAGCAAAATGTGGGCAGGGCAGCATCAGCGGTGGCAAGACTAAAAGGAAGACGTATAGCACATATCTATAACAATTAACCATTCATCAATTATACGAACATTGACAAACTGACGTAACATTGGCACATGCTACAAACTTCAAAAGACATCTATTCATGTGGTGTTTAGAGTAGCAAAGGGATGTTTGGAGGAACATAGAGGAATTAGGGAAGAATATAAGTTTTTTTTAAGCGAGGGAAGAATAGAAGTTGGTTTAAGTCCATTGCTACTTTGCTACTCCACCAACCAGACTTAGCTAAACATGGCGTTCATTGAAACCTTAAATCTATCAGAAGGTATCTAGTCAAAACATACATCAAGTTGTAACCACATATGCAAAAAAAAGTGCAAATTTAAACGGTGCCAACAAAAAAATTGTAAAGACCAAAGAACCTGGATGGCATCTAGGCGACGACCTTGTTCGTCTTCATCGTGGCCTGTGTGTCGTCCTCCGCGTGCTCTGCCATGGGGAGTTGCAGGAGAGCGATGGACCTCCACGGCGAGCGATTATCTGGATGCGGGAGGGTCAGAGGTGGCGATGACTTGGATGAAAACCTTGTTAGGCTCCATGGTAGGCATAAAGTCCTGAGGACAATTCGGCACAAACAAAGGTTGAACTGCATAAAATTGGACGTTTTCCCAAGTAAGCAACTACTCGATGTTATTACAGGAATGGTAAGGACTCACAAAATACTAAAATCAGGGAAAACGAGAACCATGTAAGCTTTGCCACAAAACTAATTTTCACAACTAAATGATTGAAGTTTCTTACGTACTAGTCAGAAAATGTATCCCCCAAACTATAAAAATTAGCTATGTGATCTCATAATCAGATGATCACTCTATATGCATTGTTAATATTTTAGACCTTGTTGTTGATCTTATGTGTAACATCAAACTTGGTAGAAAATATCATAATCCTATAAAATCAAAAAAATTCCAATTGAAGTTATTAGAAAAATCCAAATTAAAGCTTAGAAAATTGGCAACATTCATACACCCATTGTTCAAATTACTCTTCCTAAGAAAGAAACCATACGAGCTAATGGATTTATTTTGATCTATAGTATATACTGACTCCTGAGAACATCCATGCTATGTAAAGAATTCTGAGAGCGTACCGTGAGCTTTACCAACTGTCAAATAATTCGTAGTGGTTCAGAGATAGCAGAACGTATTTGGATTTGCATCGAGGCATGCAAGATAGGCACAAGCAGGAGTCACCTGTTAAGAAGTGTTCATGTGGTCGTCGACGATTCCATATGAAGAGAGGGCATCCCAGCAAGCTAAATGACAGAATGAGCGGTGGGGCTGTCAGCAGGCCAAGGTCAAAAATGATGCCGGGAGTGGCGAAGTGTATTTGTCTTGCGACAGCGAGCTCGAGCAAAATGTGGGCAGGACAGCATCAGCGGTGGCAAGACTAAAGGGAAGACGTATAGCACATATCTATAACAATTAACCATTCATCAATTATATGAACATTGACAAACTGACGTAACATTGGCACATGCTACAAACTTCAAAAGACATCTATTCATGAGGTGTTTAGAGTAGCAAAGGGATGTTTGGAGGAACATAGAGGAATTAGGGAAGAATAGAAGTTTTTTTAAACGAAGGGATGAATAGAAGTTGGTTTAAGTCCATTGCTACTTTGCTACTCCACCAACCAGACTTAGCTAAACATGGCGTTCATTGAAACCTTAAATCTATCAGAAGGTATCTAGTCGAAACATACATCAAGTTGCAACCATATATGCAAAGAAAAGTGCAAATTTAAACGGTGCCAACAAAAAATTTGTAAAGACCAAAGAACCTGGATGGCATCTAGGCGACGACCTTGTTCGTCTTCATCGCGGCCTGTGTGTCGCCCTCCGCGTGCTCTGCCATGGGGAGTTGTAGGAGAGCGATGGACCTCCGCGGCGAGCGATTATCTGGATGCGGGAGGGTCAGAGGTGGCGATGACTTGGATGACAACCAAGTTAGGCTTCGTGGTAGGCACAAAGTCCAGAGGACAATTCGGCACAAACAAAGGTTGAACTGCATAAAATTGGACGTTTTTCCAAGTAAGCAACAACTCGATGTTATTACAGGAATGGTAAGGACTCACAAAATACTAAAATCAGGAAAAACAAGAACCATGTAAGCTTTGCCACAAAACGAATTTGCACAACTAAGTGATTGAAGTTTCTTATGTACCTGTCAGAAAATGTTTCCCCCAAACTATGAAAATTAGCTATGTGATCTTATAATCAGGTGATCACTCTATATGCATTGTTAATATTTTAGACCTTGCTGTTATTCCTATATGTAACATCAAACTTGGTAGAAAATATCATAATCCTATAAAATCAATTTTTTCTAATTGAAGCTATTAGAAAAATCCCCAATTGAAGCTTAGAAAATTGTCAACTTTCAGACAGCCATTGTTCAAATTACTCTTCCTAAGAAAGAAACCATACGAGCTAATGGATTTCTTTTGATCTATAGTATATCCTGACTCGTGAGAACATCCATGCTATGTAAAGAATTCTGAGACCGTACCGTGAGCTTTACCAACTGTCAAATAATTCGTAGTGGTTCAGAGATAGCAGAACGTATTTGGATTTGTATCGAGGCATGCATGATAGGCACACGCAGGAGTCACCTGTTAAGAAGTGTTCATGGGGTCGTCGACGATTCCAGATGAAGAGAGGGCATCCCAGCAGGCTAAATGACAGAATGAGCGGTGGGGCTGTCAACAGGCCAAGGTCAAAAATGATGCCGGAAGTGGAGAAGTGTATCTGTCTTGCGACAGCGAGCTCGAGCAAAATGTGGGCAGGGCAGCATCAGCGGTGGCAAGACTAAAAGGAAGACGTATAGCACATATCTATAACAATTAATCATTCATCAATTATACGAACATTGACAAACTGACGTAACATTGGCACATGCTACAAACTTCAAAAGGCGTCTATTCATGAGGTGTTTAGAGTAGCAAAGGGATGTTTGGAGGAACATAGAGGAATTAGGGAAGAATATAAGTTTTTTTTAAGCGAGGGAAGAATAGAAGTTGGTTTAAGTCCATTGCTACTTTGCTACTCCACCAACCAGACTTAGCTAAACATGGCGTTCATTGAAACCTTAAATCTATCAGAAGGTATCTAGTCAAAACATACATTAAGTTGTAACCACATATGCAAAAAAAAGTGCAAATTTAAACGGTGCCAACAAAAAAATGTAAAGACCAAATAACCTGGATGGCATCTAGGCGACGACCTTGTTCGTCTTCATCGCGGCCTGTGTGTCGTCCTCCGCGTGCTCTGCCATGGGGAGTTGCAGGAGAGCGATGGACCTCCACGGCGAGCGATTATCTGGATGAGGGAGGGTCAGAGGTGGCGATGACTTGGATGAAAACCTTGTTAGGCTCCATGGTAGGCATAAAGTCCAGAGGACAATTCGGCACAAACAAAGGTTGAACTGCATAAAATTGGACGTTTTCCCAAGTAAGCAACAACTCGATGTTATTACAGGAATGGTAAGGACTCACAAAATACTAAAATCAGGGAAAACGAGAACCATGTAAGCTTTGCCACAAAACTAATTTTCACAACTAAGTGATTGAAGTTTCTTACGTACTAGTCAGAAAATGTATCCCCCAAACTATAAAAATTAGCTATGTGATCTCATAATCAGATGATCACTCTATATGCATTGTTAATATTTTAGACCTTGTTGTTGATCTTATGTGTAACATCAAACTTGGTAGAAAATATCATAATCCTATAAAATCAAAAAAATTCTAATTGAAGTTATTAGAAAAATCCAAATTAAAGCTTAGAAAATTGGCAACTTTCATACAGCCATTGTTCAAATTGCTCTTCCTAAGAAAGAAACCATACGAGCTAATGGATTTATTTTGATCTATAGTATATACTGACTCCTGAGAACATCCATGCTATGTAAAGAATTCTGAGAGCGTACCGTAAGCTTTACCAACTGTCAAATAATTCGTAGTGGTTCAGAGATAGCAGAACGTATTTGGATTTGCATCGAGGCATGCATGATAGGCACAAGCAGGAGTCACCTGTTAAGAAGTGTTCATGTGGTCGTCGACGATTCAAGATGAAGAGAGGGCATCCCAGCAAGCTAAATGACAGAATGAGCGGTGGGGCTGTCAGCAGGCCAAGGTCAAAAATGATGCCGGGAGTGGCGAAGTGTATTTGTCTTGCGACAGCGAGCTCGAGCAAAATGTGGGCAGGGCAGCATCAGTGGTGGCAAGACTAAAGGCTGCATCACGACTGGAAGACGTATAGCACATATCTATAACAATTAACCACTCATCAATTATACGAACATTGACAAACTGACGTAACATTGGCACATGCTACAAACTTCAAAAGACATCTATTCATGAGGTGTTTAGAGTAGCAAAGGGATGTTTGGAGGAACATAGAGGAACTAGGGAAGAATAGAAGTTTTTTTTAAGCGAGGGAAGAATAGAAGTTGGTTTAAGTCCGAGGGAAGAATAGAAGTTGGTTTAAGTCCATTGCTACTCTGCTACTCCACCGACCAGACTTAGCTAAATATGGCGTTCATTGAAACTTTGAATCTATCAGAAGGTAGTCGAAACATACAACAAGTTGCAACCACATATGCAAAAAAGTGCAAATTTCCAACAAGAAATTTGTAAAGTCCAAAGAACCTGGATGGCATCTAGGCGACGACCTTGTTCGTCTTCATCGCGGCCTGTGTGTCGCCCTCCGCTTGCTCTGCCATGGGGAGTTGCAGGAGAGCGATGGACCTCCGCAGCGAGCGATTATCTAGATGCGGGAGGATCAGAGATGGCGATGACTTGGATGACAACCTAGTCAGGCTCCGTGGTAGGCACAAAGTCCAGAGGACAATTCGGCACAAATAAAGGTTGAACTGCATAAAATTGGATGTTTTCCCAAGTAAGCAACAACTCGATGTTATTACAGGAATGGTAAGGACTCACAAAATACTAAAATCATGGAAAACGAGAACCATGTAAACTTTGCCACAAAACAAATTTGCACAACTAAGTGATTGAAATTTCTTACGTACCAGTCAGAAAATGTTTCCCCCAAACTATGAAAATTAGCTATGTGATCTCATAATCAGATGATCACTCTATATGCATTGTTAATATTTTAGACCTTGCTGTTGATCATATATGTAACATCAAACTTTGTAGAAAATATCATAATCCTATAAAATCTATTTTTTTTAATTGAAGCTATTAGAAAAATCCCCAATTGAAGCTTAGAAAATTGGCAACTTTCAAACAGCCATTGTTCAAATTACTCTTCCTAAGAAAGAAACCATACGAGCTAATGGATTTCTTTTGATCTATAGTATATCCTGACTCCTGAGAACATCCATGCTATGTAAAGAATTCTGAGAGCGTACCGTGAGATTTACCAACTGTCAAATAATTCGTAGTGGTTTAGAGATAGCAAAACGTATTTGGATTTGCATCGAGGCATGCATGATAGGCACAAGCAGGAGTCACCTGTTAAGAAGTGTTTATGGGGTCGTCGTCACCAGGGCCGGGAAGCCTCTCCCGCTCGTAGCCCTCCTCCTCCCTGTAGGAGGCGTCCTCATCGACCTCCAGGACGGATATGGCCGACGCTGCCGCTAGGTGCCTCTGCTAACGCTGCCGAGGCCGGACACCCCCTAAAGCTCGTATCCTTATCCTCTAGGATGGAACGGGTAGGCGGTCATTGGATCGGCTACGTCGTGGTTTTCTCCGGCCGCGGGTCGGAGACGGGACGAGAAGTAGAGTGAGAAGGGCGAGTGAATATGGGGAGGAGGCCAAGAACCGGGAGGGAGGTTGGTGGCGGAAGGGTTGCACACCGAGCTTTGGAGAAGAGGCCCAGCGCTGGAGATGGGGACGGCGCCTGCCCTAGTCGCTGGAAACCATGGAGGTTATGTCGGGATGGGGGAGTGGAGGAAACGTGCTTGAGGAAGGGGGATGAGAAAGGAAAAAAAGAAATGGTAAGTTAACTTGGCGGTGGCAATTCTAGGTAAATAGCCAGAAAAGAAGGGGTAAATGCAAAGTGACGTACCACCATCTTGTTCTCTTCTCCTTTAATAAGTAGTAAAGAAGACTGTTAGTTGTGTGGGATAGTGCATCTTAAAAAATAATTTTAATATTTTAATTTAATTAAGTATCATAGATTATAGATTCGGCAATCAGGGCAGGGCCACAGAACACTAATACACAAATGAATACATTTTTTTAATCCAGAACACACTTCCTAACCTAGCCGCCAGGAATCTCTTGTGCGAGTAGGCGGACACCTCTCTCCCCGATCTCCACTGGAGAGGCTGCTGGTCCCCTCTCCCTCTGCTTGCCGCTCCACCGGCAGGAGGGGAGGGAGACCTCATTCTTTCGTTCTGACTTGGTAGCTAGGGTTAGGACAAGTTTTGCATGGCGCGTTGTTGGGTTGGTGGGAGCGACGCCTGGGCAAATAAATCTGTCTCATATCCACTCACACACATGAAATGTCCTTCATGGCGATGTCTTGGAGGTGATGGCATCGTGTGAAGGGGATATGGCCTGAGAGGCAATAATAAAGTGTTTATTATATGTATTCCAAGTATATGATAGATGTTTATTTTGCATGCTATAATTGTATTAATACGGAAACGTTAATACATGTGTGTTTAATAAAAAAACATAAAGTTCCTAGTTATGCCTCTCTCATAAACTAGCTCGTTGGTTAACAAGATGATCACGGTTTCCTGATAATAGACATTGGATGTTAATAACGAGATCACAACATTAGTGTAATAATGTGATGAACATTCATCCGAAGTATAGCATTACGATCAAAGTCATTGAGTTTATATTACTATAAACAACTTACGAAGTGATCCTAATCCTTAGACCATGAGATCATGTCAATCACTAACACCGGAAGAGTTTCTTGTTGACATCAAACGTCACACCGTAACTGGATGATTATAAAGATGGCTTCAAAACTACTAAAGTGTTTTATTGAGACACATGGATCAAGAGTGGAATTTGTTCGCCCCGATGACGAATAGATATACTCTGGGCCCTCTCGGTGATATCACATTGGTTAGCTTGCAAGTAAGTGATTTGATCACTAGAATATTATATCACGGGAACGAGAAAAGAGTGCATGTCGGTAACGAGATAAAACTAGGTATGGAGATACCGATGGTCGAATCTCGGACATATAATATATCGTGAAACAAAGGGATTAAGATACGAGCATAAAAGGTTCCGACGATCACAGGAAAGTCATCGTTGAATGTATGGGAGTCAGTATGGATCTCCAGGTCCTGCTACTGATTATTGATCGGAGAAGGGTCTCGATCATGTCCGCATTATTCGCGAACCGTAGGGTGACATACTTAAGGGACACTGACATCCAGTTGGAGCAAATGTTTCATGCTGGAAAGAATAACAAGCACAGGAATTTATTTCACTAGATACCGAAACAGGTTTTCGGGTGAAATTACAGAAAGTGTTTTTGCATGTGAAATAGAATTCTAGCAAGAGGTTATATGTGAATGTTTGTCAATAAAGTAATTGACAAAATTCTGAATAAATAAAAAGAGTTTTATTTAATGAGAGTTTGCATGTGAAATAGAATTCTAGCAAGGGGTTATACGTGAATGTTTGTCAATAAAGTAATTGACAAAATTCTGAATAAATAAAAAGAGTTTTATTTAATGAGAGTTTGCATTAAATTTGGTGGAAATTTAATAGCAAGTTTGAGTGAGATTTTGAGTGGAGGGATTTGAAGAGGATTTTGTGAGTGGAGTGTCCACCCACATGAATGAGGGGAGGGCAAGGGGCAGCCCCCATGCGCCGACCACCCCCTTGGGGTTCCCCCATCTCCTATAAAAGGCACCCCTCTCTCTCTCACTCACACCTCCTCGTGAAGGATCTCTCTGCCCCTCTAGAATTTATCCCCCATGGTCTCGGACTAGCGAGATACATGTTCTCGGTGGCTATTCGGCAAGAAAGGGTTGTGCTTCCGCTGCATCGCTGGAGCGAGGAGGCGGAGGTTACTCGATGTCTTGTACGTGTGTGCGAGCACGGATGCGCTGCTGCTTTGCGGCGCTAGGACTTCCTCTCGATCTTGAGATCGGCAAGAGATCGTCTACATCAACCACGAGTTCAACTCGTTAAGATTTGTCGGTCTTCAAGGGTATGTTCTCTACGGATGTACATCCGCCCGTTGTTTGTATCTAGTAGATAGATCTTGGTACGTAGTTCCCATCATAGAAATGTTTTTTGTTTTCTATGCTACGAACCCTTCAGTGGTATCAGAGCCGGATCTATGCGTAGATGCTTTACACGGGTAGTACACATACGAGTATGTGGGCGATGATGATCATGTTGTTGCTCCTTAGTTGTAATTTTGGATATTGGTGGCATAGCGGGATGAAGCGGCCCGGACAAACTTTACATGTCCTCGCACATGAGACCTGTTCCACGCTTGACATGCAACTAGTTTGCATAAGTGGCTAGCGGGCATCTGTCTCTCCTACTATAGTCAATATATATTTTGCAACGAGTTATCAACAATTTGGTTATCCTCGTTGTGGTTCATGTTCGTAGGTAAGAACGGTTCTATCTTCGAAAGCCCTAAGCCACGTAAAACTTGCAATGGATAAATTAGAGGCGTCTAATTTAGATTGTTGATGGGCTAGTGTTATGATATGGTATTGTTGTAAGTAGAAGTATGCGATGATACTCTTACAACACACATAACGTGTAAGTTCCATAGATCTTGGCCTTACACACAAAGGTATGATAGTGATCATATCACGGTGCACATGATAGAGATCATATGCGGGAACCATATCATTTCACTAATAAATATGTGATGTTTGATAGCATCTTATATTGCTTGTTTAGCACTTTATTAGCATAATAAGATGATCCCTCATTTAAATATCAAGATAAGAATGTGTTATTCCTTTAGTATGCATCGATTATGTTTTCGTTGCTCCAAGACATCACGTGATGATCGGGTGTTCTTGGATCCACGACCATATTTCAGGTGTAAGACAGTTACACATGCGAATACTAAGGTTCTAACTTGACAAGCCTAGCATGTACAGACATGGCCTCGGAACACGGACCGAAAGGTTAAGCATGAGTCATATAGTAGATAGGATGCCCATTTGATGCTCGCCTTTGAAGATACGCTAACTCACGTGATGATCGGACTTGGTTTAGTGGATTTGGTTTATGTAATCACCAAAAAGGCACGAGGGATGTCGTTTTTGAGTGGGAGTTCATTCGTAATGTGGATTAGTTGAACTCAGTCTATCATAAACTTAGTCTAAACTTTACAAATTCTGTTGTAGATGGTACCACCTGCTTTTAATTTTAATGTGCTCATGGAGAAAGAGAAACTTGCAACGAACGGTAGCAACTTTACTGAATGGTCCATGAATTTGAGGATTCTCCTCTCTGCTGCACAAAAGCAATATGTGTTGGAAGCGCCACTAGGCCCCCCACCTTTTGAGGATGCCCCTGAGAAAGAGAAGAATGTCTATCAGACTCGTCAGGAGGACCACAACTTAGTTCATTGCGGCATATTGTATGGGCTAGAGCCGGAACTTCGAAAGCGTTTCGAAAACGGCAATGCATCGATACAATGGGTGAGTTGAAAATGATTTTCGACACACATGCTGCTATAGAGAGTTACAGTGCTTCAGAAAAGTTCTTTAGCTGCATGATGGAAGAGCACAACTCCGTTAGTGAGCATGTACTCAAGATGTCGGGTTACGCCGATAAGCTTGTGTCCTTGGGAATATCGATTCTCATTGACTTAGGCATCCATCGTGTTCTGCAGTCTCTGCCACCTAGCTATAAGAGCTTCGTGATGAACTATAATATGCAAGGCATGAAGAAGTCTCTCTGTAGGGTCGAATCTTGGACATGTAATATATCATGAAACAAAGGGATTAAGATACGAGCGTAAAAGATTCCGACGATCATAGGAAAGTCATCGTTGAATGTGTGGGATTCAGTATGGATCTCCAGGTCTTGCTACTGATTATTGATCGGAGAAGGGTCTCGATCATGTCCGCATTATTCGCGAACCGTAGGGTGACACACTTAAGGGACACTGACATCCAGTTGGAGCAAATGTTTCATGCCGGAAAGAATAACAAGCGCAAGAATTTATTTCACTAGATACCGAAACAGGTTTTCGGGTGAAATTACAGAAAGTGTTTTTGCATGTGAAATAGAATTCTAGAAAGAGGTTATATGTGAATGTTTGTCAATAAAGTAATTGGCAAAATTCTGAATAAATAAAAAGAGTTTTATTTAACGAGAGTTTGCATTAAATTTGGTGGAAAATTTATAGCAAGTTTGAGTGGGATTTTGAGTGGAGGGATTTGAAGAAGATTTTGTGAGTGGAGTGTCCACCCACATGAATGAGGGGAGGGCAAGGGGCATCCCCCATGCGCCTGCCACCCCCTTGGGGTCCACCCCCCCGCTCCTATAAAAGGCACCCCTCTCCCTCTCTCTCACTCACACCTCCTCGTGAAGGATCTCTCTCCCTCTCTAAAATTTATCCCCCATGGTCTCGGACTAGCGAGATACATGTTTTCGGTGGCTATTCGGCAAGAAAGGGTTGTGCTTCCGCTGCATCGCTGGAGCGAGGAGGCGGAGGTTGCTCGGTGTCTTGTACGTGTGTGCGAGCACGAATGCGCTGCTGTTTTGCGGCGCTAGGACTTCCTCTCGATCTTGAGATCGGCAAGAGATCGTCTACATCAATCACGAGTTCAACTCGTTAAGCTTTGTCGGTCTTTAAGGGTATGTTCTGTATGGATATATATTCGCCCGTTGTTTGTATCTAGTAGATAGATCTTGGTACATAGTTCCCATCATAGAATTTTTTTTGTTTTCTATGTTGCGAACCATTCATCGTGTGCTTGTCAATCTTTTAGATCGATGGCAGATGATTTTTTGGATGGTGTCGGCGAGGCGGCGACGCGACTCCATCAAATGTCTCCGTCCTCCTGCTCTGTCCCCGCTGCTGCGGCGCTGTCTTCGGCATCATGGTGGAGCAAGGAGGATTTGTTCAGGAGTTGTCCGACAGCTATGACATGCAGTCGTAGCGGCGCCCGCGTGCAGTTGAAGATGACAACCCTAAAGCTTGGAAGGTGGTTTGTGGATGACAGATTTGGCATGACCGCTCGACTACGCCGATGGGAGGCGGCGGATCTGGGGCCAGGATGGCATGGGGAAGATCCCTGGTCGACATGTCTCATCGATATGTGCCTTGCGTGCTGGGTAGGCCTGGTTTTCGGCTCAAAGAGCCTTGATGAAGATGGTGTTTTCCGATTTTGGCAATGATGGAGGCCTTTCTCTTCTTCTATCGGCGGGCGTCTCGACGACGATGGTGGTTAGCGATGGCAGTTTGTGTTGGTATGTGCAGGCTTCTCCCTGCATAGTTTTAAGGGCAGCTATCTTTGGACCGTGTCTTTAGTAGTTTTCGTGAGGAGCTTCTGTAATCTCCATCTACAATAATGAAATAGACGGTCACTTCAAAAAAAACGAATACTCCCTCTGACCCATATTAATCGACTCACATTTGTCTAGATTTGGATGAATCTAGACACTATTTAGTATATAGGTTCATTCAAATTTTAATAAATCTAAGTCAATTAATATGAATAGGAGGAAGTACTTTTTTTTTAGGGTTACACAACGGAATGCTCTGACACACATCACCAAAGTGAATTTGCACACAAAAAAGTACGACACACATCACGAAAGTGAATTTCCGCGAAGTCGTGAGAGGCACCACCCCATCCCAAAGCCACGACCTGCTATTCTCATCGCCACATAGGAGAGCTAGTTTATCTCCGGCTTTTTCGGCGCCTTCCAAATCCCCAACCCTCCGCCATGGCCACGGCCGCCACCATCTCCACGCCCACGCCCCTCACCCTCCGCCCCTCCTCCCGGCATGCCTTCGCCCACCCCAAAATGCTGCGTTCGCTCCCCTTCCTCCGGCGCCGCCTGCCCTCCCTAGTCACCGTCGCCGCGGTCCAGCAGGACGCGGCCGTCTGGAACGCGGCCCCGGTCTCCTCTGTCGGCGCGGCCAGCGCCGACGGCTCTCTCTTCCACCTACGCGTCGACCTCTCCGACGCCGCCGACCTCGCCTCCTCCTACACCGCGCCGGGGCAGTACCTCACGATCCGCGTCCCCGGCGAGGACGGCCTCAAGCCGGCCTTCATGGCCATCGCCTCGCCACCAGGGGCCGACGGAGGGTTCGAGTTCCTGGTCAAGACCGTGCCCGGCGCCACGGCGGAGAAGCTCTGCGGCCTCCGCGACGGGGACGTGGTGGAGCTCGGCGCCGTCATGGGGAAGGGGTTCCCGATCGAGAGGGTCACACCCACGGACGCCGCGGAGACCCTGCTCCTCTTCGCCACCGGGACCGGGATAAGCCCGATACGCTCGCTCATCGAGTTCGGCTTCGCGGCCGATCAGAGAGCTGATGTGAGGCTCTACTATGGCGCCAGAAATCTTCAGACCATGGCGTATCAGGATAGATTTGCAGAGTGGGAGTCAACGGGGCTCAAGATTGTGCCGGTCCTGTCACAGCCTGATGATAGTTGGAAAGGAGCACGGGGGTATGTTCAGCATGCCTTCTTGGAAACCAAGAACATTGCAAATCCTACTTCAACAGGGGCAGTGCTGTGTGGACAGAAACAAATGCTCGAGGAGGTCACATTGGCCCTTGCAGCAGATGGTGTATCCCAAGACAAAATCTTGAAGAACTTCTAGAAGTGTCCACCTGTGTAACTTGTGCTTCTTTTGTCCCTATTACTGTGGCTTTCTGTTCGTATTAGAATATACTCTCAAATTTGTCAAAATTTAGATGAATCTAGACACTATTTAGTATATAGATTCATCCAAAATTTAAAAAACCTAAGACATCTATTCTTGGACCAAGGGAGTATGATTTAATTTGATCCATTGTTTTGATATTTCTCAACACAAGGCATGATATTGATAGATATACATGGTATGTATGAAAGCGCTTCTGCTCCTGTGACTAGCCTGCATAATATCTGGTTGCGCGCTGCCCCTAGAAAATGATATCATCTAGTATCCCAGGGACTGTAATTCATGGTGGCTTTGTATTTTTCTTCATTGTTCTTAGTTATTCTGTAGATGTTTTTTGTTACCCTGATGATAGATCAGTTTCATATCCATTGCAGCGGCTGCATAATTCATGGTTAGTCTACAGCATGGTCCATTGTTTTTGTAATGCTAGAATTACATGCCTTGCTACATATGAGGTATTATCTGCTAACAAATATGTCTAACATCTCTCAGATTACAGTTTAGCGAGACATGGTTTGTTGTGGATTTACCTTTCTCTCTCACCCTTAAGTCCAGTGGTTTATTTAGCGGGCCGGCTTTGTACTGCTAGAATTCCAGTATAAGTAATTGAATATTTATCTGACGAGTCTGCTTACTGATTCAAATTGTGCTTTGATCTGGCTTGTTACCTCTTTGATTAATCCTCAATCAGAATTCAAAGACATTTTGGTCATGTAATGTTCCTTGGGATATTCTGAGACAAAGTGCTTCTTTTGGTAGCAAAACTGGAAATATTACTATTCAAGGTTCACTTTTGCCTCTTCAAAACATTACAGCCTGTGTTGCTGCTACTGGGCATGGATTGATCATCGGTTAACTTGAGTAGGACAAACTTTGCCATATCGAGGTAAGCTCTATTTGCATGTGATATTCTGAGTTCGAAATTTTGTTGTCACTAAATGTTGTGTATGTCCAAACTTTTTTTTTTTGAAACGAGGTGTATGTCCAAACTTGTATTGTTTATTTTCTAGCACTTCACTCCCCAGCTACTTTTAATAGCTTAATGAAGGATCTGTTAATTAGGTGACTAGGCAACCCCATCTTGGAAGAAATAACAAAATTCACCTCTAGTTTCATCTCCCGATTATTTTTTTGTTCGTTTGTTGCATAACTCTGTTTAAAAGCAAGCCAACCTCAAACTTTTATACTAGATTAATTGTATGTGTTTGTTCTACACTTGGCTAAATACAAAGGAGAAACAATTCATTATGGTCGCATCTAGATTACATTGTTGCAGGTCAACCACTAAAATGTATATGTCGTCATGATTTTGATTTGATTCCTAATCAGCAGTAGGTGGTAATAACTAAATCTAAGAACAGGGTCAAGTATGCCATGTAGTGCAAAGTGTTCTTTAAGAATGAGTTATATCGGATGCTATTTTAAAAGATTACATCAATGGTCCCATCTATAGGCAATGATGATATTGTCTCTACCTTTATATTAGATTTAAGAATGAAATCTATCAGATGTAATTCTGAAAGATTTATCTAGAAGATGTTTTTAGATCAGATTTTGAAGATGCTGGTAAAGGTTTGCCCCTATTTATGTCCAAAACAACATGATGCACTCAGTACACCAATTTAAACATTATGAAACAACTTCATGTGTTTTTTATTTTTCACTTGTCCAAAAAATTTAAACTATGTTTTGTATTTTAAGAAGAAAGTCTCCGGTGAATGATGATATTGCCTCTATACCTTTATATGCAATTTTGAAAGATTTATCTAGAATATGTTTCTAGATTAGTTTTTGAAGATGCTGGTAAAGGTTTGCCTCTATTCAATATCCAAAACAACATGATGCACTCAGCACGCTTTAAACATTATGAAACAACTTCATCTGTTTTTTTATTTTTCATATGTCCAAAGAAAATTAAAGTATGTTTTGTATTTTAAGACGAAAGTCTCTAGTGATGGTTAAATATGTCTAATTTCATGTGTATTGGTCATTCCTAAGAAGTGTACATGATTTTTATAGTCCTTTCTATCTTCAAAAATATTAGGGTTAATTGGATAGACGCCACTATAATTTCCACGAAATTGAGAAACGCCACTGCAATTCTCAACTTTGAAAAAATGCCACTAGAATTATGTATACCTTTGACAGATGCCATTACACCCATTTACATAGCATATACTAGTCAATATATGTTGTATTCTCTGCCGTATGTACGTATATATGGTGGGGTCCATCAGAATCAGCGGAAAAAATATAAGTTGGTAACAAATATTGGAAGAAAATTACAACAATATAAAAAAATGGAAAAGAAATTGTAAAGAAGAAGATACTATCGAACTGGCAGAAGCGGCGGCCCGTTAGAGCCTCGGTTACAATATAGCGGTGGAAAGAGCCTCCACCGGGTGGCACATACACATGAGAGTGAGAGAGATTGGTCGAGGGAGGAGTACTACTCCAGGACTGACACGTTACAACGTACAGAGAATTTAGGAGGGGTACAAAACTAACTCTAACAGACACCGGTGAGGAAGAAGACACCGGTGAAAAATGGCAAGAAAAAAAACTGAGGTGGTCGTACCATCCACGAGTGAGGCGGTCCTGATGCCAACACTTGGAACAAAGCGAAGCCTTATGTACTGGCTTGGAGACTAGATTCATGCGTCTGATGTCCATTTGAATCTGGAGCTGTTATTTTGTGAGATGAGGTACTTTAAAATCTGGACCCTGTTATTTCGTTGATGCAACAATGTGATACTTATTTGGACCTGGAGCTGTGTTGCTTATAAATTGTGCTGTCTGTTTCTTGTTTTGTTGTCTCTAATTTGAACTTGGAGATGCGACCGTTGGACATATATTCTGGAGCTGTGTCGGTGTACCTTTGATACTATGATTCTGTATTTAACATCTAGCTTTTATGAAAAAAAAATTATCCAAGTGTGTGTGTGATTTCTATTTTTTATATTGTTGTAATTTTATTTCAATATTTGTCACCAACTTATATTTTTTCCGCTGATTCTGGTGGACCTCACCATCTGTATGTACATACGCAGAGAATACAACGTATATTGACTAGTATATGTTATGTAAATGGGTGTAATGACATCTTTCAAAGGTACATATAATTCTAGTGGCATTTTTCGAAAGTTAAGAATTGTAGTGGTGTTTCTCAATTTCACGGAAAGTGCAGTGGCGTCTATCCAATTAACCCAAAATATTAAGTCTGCAAAACATATACAAACATATACGCCTAACTAATTTATTTATTTCTGAGCTAAAACTAAGTTCGATTTATTTATAATATTACTATTATTTTTTATTAGATGCAATTTTGAAAGATTAAATCTTAGGTCCTCTCCATAAGCAATGATGCTGTTGTACAGTATCTATATACTATAAGATGTAAGAGAGTTCTATCAGATGCAGTTTTGAAAGATTAAATTAAATGTCCTCTCAATAAGCAATGATGATATCGTCTCTACCTTTATTTAAGAAATTGTGGAAAACTTCCACATTATTTTGCAATTTGTTGTTCAGAATGGTTCATTGTTGTCTTTTCTACTCTGTTTTGGTTTTCCAGATTGAGCCGAACCTGCAATTCGAAACATAATGCTGCTAGGACTACAATGTAATTGAAAATCAAAACGAATTTTCATCTCTCCGTGAGAGTTGTACCTCTTTTACGCCTGTGTTCAGTAGTAACTGCATATGTCTGTAATTGTCAAAAGAAAAATGCATCTGTCTGCAACGAATTGTGTTTTTCAGGATATATACGTGGGTGTATAAAAGTGATATCCTGACATGCTTGGTGCATGAGAAAATAGTTGTTGGAGTTCAAAAAAAAAAATCTAAACAAGTTTTAGCCCAAATAGGCCCTGTTAAGATAAATTTGGTTGCTGGGCCGTCTGCGTGTTCAGTGCAATGTTCATCCGAATGCCTATTGTACAATGCGGGCCTGTAATCCCACCTTATGGGCCTTACTCTTATATCCTTCGCAAGCAAGAGGCCCACTGCTTGTAAGACTTAGAAGCGGCGTGTCAGCAAAATCCTTGTGCAAGCACAATGTTTGGTGTGAGAATTAGTACTACGGTTGGACGCTCTGAATAACAAGACGCTGTTAGCACCTTGAGTAGTCAAGAACAGCAAGAAGATAAAGAGTTAACAACGCGTTGCTAGCACCTGGAGTAGTCAAGAACAACAAGAACGGCCCTGAGCAAAATCTGTCTGGAAGACCCGCCGGATTGCCACACGTGCATGTCCGGTACTCGCGTCGGCCCAGAAACAAGCAGGCGCAACACAACAAAATTATAGCGAAGAACCTAGGCAAGTGACATGGACGTAACATACCAACCCTACGTGATAACAACAAAGACACGGCTGCTTATCTTAAAAAAAAAAAAAAGACACGGCTGCTAGCCGTGTAACACAAGGCACCTCGACTCAATATCGGCGCCGCAACCCAATGCAGCATTTCTAGCCGACTCGGGACCCGGTCGATGGGGAGCCGGGACGGGCACCCGTGCATCCGAAGGAAACCACGCCACGCCCGCACGGCCACGGCCCGGCCGGCACGGTCTCCCGCGCGCGCACATTCCCTTCCCCGTCCATTCGTTTTTTCCAACTTGATTAATCTCTGGGGAACCGACCAACAATCCGACGTGCAGGCAGGCGAAATTTATTTTCCGCAGATGCAACGAGCAATAACTACAGGCAGCAGCGGTGCCCATTAATTGATGCGAACCTAATCATCCGATAAACCCTCTGGTTGGTTCCGGTGAATCCACCCCCGGTCTCGCTCTGGATAACGACTCCAGCGCCCCGGTCGGGCCGGCGCCGGCTCCACGTCCACGGTGGCGGCGTGAGCCGGTGACCAGATCTGTTCTCCTGGGCGCCTACATGGTGGGTACGTACGAGCTGCGACGACCGTGCATGCATGCCGCCGTACGGGACGTCTCCATCACCAGCTGCGCATGTATGTATACGCGATCGATCCAAATCCAACACGACGGCCACTGACACGACTACGACGGAGCGCGCAGTGCAGGGAGCGACTGAGACGGTGGTAGTATTATTGGGCCGTAGATACAGCTGCGGATACGCACCCAGGCCAGGCACGCACACAGACACGGTAGTGCATCTGAGGGGAGGGGACAAGGCTGGAGATGGGCGGCAGCGCAGCACATGGAGGCCACATGCTCGCGCCAGTCCGTCCGTCCGTCCTCGAGCACGGCGCCGGGCCGGTAGGGTAGCGACAGACAGCGATCGGCGAGAACGCATTACCCTACACCGCTACGCGCGCGCCGCGATCGGTGCAGAACTTCTAAGAAGAGATCGTATCTGAATATCCGGTCGAGGGCCGAGAGCCCGAGAGACCACCCTGGTTTCGCTTCGCAAGGCCAGGCCAGATGAGCTGCCACCGGCCGCGACGCGAACGAGGGTGGTGCTCGGCACTGACAGGCGAGCCCGCCCGGCCGTGTCGCCCTGCTGGCCCGCACCGGCGCATCGCTCGCAGGTCGCTCTCGAACACGGACATTGCAAAAAACAATAGTTATCACGTACCCCGGCGCTAATCAGGAACCACAAAGCATCCCCCGCCCGCTTCCCCGATGCTTTGACTAATCAGGAATTGTCCGCGTCATTTGCGCATCGCACCCTCAGCTTTTCCCCTCTCTCACAGACAACAGCACCAAGGAGGCCTCGAGGTTTGACCGGTCTACGCGCGGAGCCAACGAGCCACGAGCCGATGCACGTGCGGCCGGTTGCTAAACTAAACACAATTTTTTACTGTCTCCTTTTTTACCGCGGTGCCACGCTTCCACGTGGAAGTGCAACACAAGTCAAGCGTGATGTGAGCTACTCCAAGCAGAGTTCAAAATTTAAAACGCACGGCCGTCCGTTTTCGGCCTGTCGCGTGCACACGAAACTCGAAAGTTACTCGCGGTAGCGGTCGTAGCGGAGTGGTTGGATATTCCGGTTCGATGATTCGGTAAAAGCTGAGCGGGACGCACGGACACGTGGGGGGCGTGCAGCAGGGCAGGTATGTCTGACGCGGCGGCCGGGCCCCGCCACGGTTCCATCTTTCGGCTTCGATCCACCGTATCGGACGGACGAAGGTGAATTTTCGGGTGCGCCGATCTACCTGCGTCTGCCTGTCACGCTTTTTATTACTGTTGCTGCGCGCAGGTTCCACGTTGAAACGCGCATTTTTTTTACCGCACGACAGTTGGAATTACTCTTTCGCTCTGTACAACACCGAGAAGAAATTGCGTTCACGGCGAAATTACTTGTACTACTTTGGCAGATAGGCCAGGCACGTCGATTTTTTACGTAACCCAGACTTGTTGTATGGGATAGCCATAGCCACAGGCCCACAGGCAGTATCATAATGGCAATTATCACTGCAGGCGATTACCAGCTCTAGTAATCGCGGAGGCAAAGCACCCGAAAACGGCACGCACTTTCCGTAACCTCCCCCCGGCCCAGACACCTGGAGTCCTCCCGATCCAATCACCGGCGCGGCGCCTTTCCGCCACCGGAGAGAGCGACACGCCCGCCGAGCGCGCACCACCGTCTCCATCCCCAAAAGCCACCACGGCCGCCGCCTCATCCTCTTCATCGCCACTGATTACTACCGAATTCGTCCTGCCGCTGACATGATTAGCAATCGATCGTACTAGTACTACTCGCCATCCTCCAATGGAACAATTCCGACTAGGCGTCTCTTCAAATTTTCAATTGCGAGTAGTATTGAAAATTCTCATGTCGGTATTCGCATCGTCCTCGGATGTGGACGGCGTGGGCATCTGTTGTGCATTTTTTTTTCACACGTCGCGTTTGGCATCCCGAAGGAAGAAAAGCATGTCCACTCTGCTTGCCCCCTGTGTGCTCGTTCCACCTCGTCGCTGTCGCGCCTACGGGTGCGTCGTTACGACGGAGGAAAGCAACGGCACTTGAGCAGAGACTGGGATACAGCACAGAGGGCAGGCATTCAGGCAACCCATTCATTACCCATCCATGGTAGATCGAGACGAGCAAGAGCAAAAAACAAGGACAGAAAAAACATGATCTGTAGTGAGCTGAATCTGGTGCCGGGAGGGAGAGGAGAAGGGGACCACGATCCACGGCCAACGCTGACACCTCGCCCTACCGCGGTACCGCCGGACCAGCACGGCAGCGGCAGCACGGTGGGGGTGCGATGTATCGTAGCGCCGGGGTGGTCCTCCCCATCTCCCATCGACAGGCCTACATGCAACTGACCTGGTGACCCTGTTCATATCTTCATTCATTCATCCTGTGAAATTATACATTATACACCCAACACAGCACACTAGCTTAGCTCACCTATGCCTTTCTGTCACTTGTCCATTACCACTGTATCTCGTTGTACTGTCTTGCAATACAGCGAGCAAAGCACTCTGCTGCTGCTGCTGTTCTGGTTACATTGTACCGCAGTATCCTTCATTGTAGTTGTGGCTAAACATCATTCACAAATCGCACCTAATGTGCTGCTGCTGCTTCTGCTACATGACTAGTGGCTGTGTGGTGGTGGCTTATCAGGAGCTTGGTGGTACATCAATGTGGGGTTGGTGGTGGCAGTATTGGTAGTAGTAGTACTAGAGGTAGTAATTAACTAACTGTAACTAATGCATCTTATGGTAATAGTAATAGGAGGGGGCCTACTGTATCTGGCACTGTATTTTTAAAAAGCATTGGGGTTGCTTGCTGTTCTTTACCCTTCTCCTCTAATGGTTGGTTTAGTAATGTGCTTAGTACCATCGACTTGAGGAGAGGAGAAGGGGGAGAAAGATTTTAAGAAAAAAGGGACTGAAACTAAAACTATGCTGCATCTTCTTCACTCTTTTTTCCTACAGTAGTATATTGCACTATTCTCTTTTCTTTGCTGCTAGTATTCCTGCAGGGGCAAACAGAAGGCGAACCGGAACAGGATGTAAGACACACCATCATGCATATTCCAACAGGTGAAAAAAGCATAATATCATTCTAGTACTAGAGAGCATGGCGTTTCAGATGAATGAACTTTGTGAAAAGGGGGAGGACTGGCGAGGTGCTTACTATGATTAGGCAGTAGTATTACTCACTTCCATTCAGGGCTACTTTACATCCCGATCGCGCCGTGATCGGAGGACAGCCTGCATGCAAGATGCTTTCAGCAAAATCAATCATGCAACACCAGATAGATACATTCGACAATTTGCAATATTAAATGGAACTAGATGCCATGGAGGAGGGATGGTGTTCAGCATACCTGGACATGGGGAAGAAGTATGGTTTTGGTGAGGGTATGTCCAATGCAGGGGGCAGGAGATGGTTAGTGCCGTTCCTCGCGCCATTGCCGATGCCGATGTAGGCTGCGTTGCAACCGGTCGAGGCGGCGGCAATCTCTGCTTCAGTGGGCGCGAAAGGATCACGGGCAAGCGCTGCGGCGGCCTTGGTTGGCGACGCGAACGGGCTGTCCGGCAGGTTATGCTCCGCACTGCAGATTGCACAAGGGGCTAAAAGTTCAGTTTGGTGAAATGTTTACTTCCCCCCTCTGCTGGATGAAAGCTAAGTGTGATGAAAGGAACAAATGGTGATGATGATGGTGATTTGTTTAGTGCTAAATTCTACCTTTGGTCACTGTCAGTGTGAGGGCTGGTGGAATCGCCGGAGGATTCATCCTTATCAGCTCCGTTGACCGCCTTCCTGTGAGGAAAAAGGAAGCCGCAGCCATGGCCTTGCTCTCCCACTGTCGCAAAATCAGCACAAGAAACATTAGCTATAACACTGCATCAGTTGTTCCAGCAAGTGATACTATGGTGTACGAAGTCCTACCGGAATCAGGCGGTGAATCGTTAGGCGTGCCAACAGCGGTGTGCTTGGGACTGAACGGGTTGCCGATGGGGGTCGGCGCTGCTGCGGCGGAGCGCGACTTGAGGTCCAGCAGCTGCAGTCCCATGAGACGTCGGCTCTGAAGCTCGATCGCCTGCTGCAGCTCCACTGCCTGCTGCTGCTCTTCCAGCTTCCTCCTCAGCAGCATCTCGTTGGCGCTGTTCGAGTGCTGCAGCATCCTCGCACCTGGAAACCAACCAATAAAGAAAATCTCAGTTGCCGATTCATCATACATCTTCTGATCGAATCAACAAACAGTGTCACAATGACGAACCGAGCTGGTGCAGATCGAATGGGTCTCTTGCATCCAACCCTGTGGGAGAGCCGCAGCTGGAGAAGTCCACCCTGTCGCCCGGCTGCTTCCTGTAAAGCAACAGCGAAGTAATTAGTCACGGGAGCTGTTATTACTGCTGCCGGAAGCAAGAGGCAAGGGTCGCCGTGGGTTGGATTGGGTGGCTTGCCTGAACTTGTCGGGGACCTTGCCCTTCTCCTTGTAGGGCTTGACGAGCACGCGGGCGTCGCAGATGAAGTGCGGGTTGCCCTTGGCCAGGATCAGCTTCACCGTCTCCGGGTACACGAAGGTGACGAACCCGAACATGCGCTTCTGCTGGTACGGGATGCGCACGTCGTGGACGGGGCCGTAGATGCTACGGTTCAGAGGAAGAGAAGCGGTTAGTCCCCGGCGAAACTCGGCAATGGATGCTAGCTTAGCTCTCTAGTGCACTTTGCCAGCGAGCATGGTGGAGTGGATTGATTGGAGTACCTGAAGTAGTTGGAGACGTCCTCCTCGCGGAAGGTGCTGTCCGCCGGGAAGGTGAGGTAAATCTGCCGGGAGCCCGGGTTCATCATGCTCGCGAAGTCGGCGCGGTCTAGCCGGGGACGGCCCATGAACTTGTGTGCCTCGTCGCCGCCCAGCATCAGCGCTGCTGCGGCAGCCGCGGCCACGGCCCTGCGAATCGGAGGAATCGTTGGCTTCCTGCTGGGGAGTAAAGGAGAGCATGCGAGGAGCTTGAAGGTGGTGGTTAATTACCTCTGGCTATCGTTTTGCTGCTGCTGCTGCTGCAGGAGCAAGCTCAGGCACTTGCTGGCCGCGGAGGGGGAGCCCGGGAGGGAGCCGGTGGGGGAGTAGGGGAAGGCGGCAGCGGCAGCGGCCAAGCGCTGCGACTTGGAGCGGAGGAGGAAGTCCTGGCACTGCTGCTCCATGGCAGCCTGGTCCATCTTGGCGCCGACGAGAGCGTCGTCTGGGAGACTGCTGTGCACGAACCGGCACGCGCTGCCGTTTTTGCAGTACCCGCGCGCGTAGTACAGGCACGGCTTCCAGCCGAGGCCATCGCTGCCGCCGAAGCAGAGCTCGCTCACGGACGCGCTCCGTCGGTGTCCGGGCCCACCGTTAGCCCACCCTGCGCCGTACGGGAAGAGACCGCCGTCGCCGGCGCTCGGGCTACGGCACTCGCCGTTGTCGAACTGCGGAAGCTGACGCCCTCCTCCGCCCATGCCCCCGTCTCTGAGGAACGCGAGCTCTTCCTGCAAGTGGAGCTCGTCGAGGATCAGCGAGTCCCCACCGAAGAAGGGCGATGGCGGGCCTCCGCCGCCGTTGGCCGGGCTCATGAGCTCCTCCGCGACGCCGACCATCTCCTCCGCAGCGCCATTGCTCACGCTGTTGCTCCTCGAGAAAACGGGCGGCGGGGCCCACGACGATGGTGACGAGACCGAGAGCGGCGAGGGCGCCGTTCCGCCGCCGAGGCCGCCGCCGCGCCCGGAGTTCTGGCGCGAGAGCATGAACGGCGAGTGCCCTCCCGGCGCGGCGGAGGTCGGCGTGCCCGGGCCCGACCCAGGGAGTATGCCGAGGTCCTTGCGCGCCTTGGCCATGACGGCGTGGAGCAGCGCCTCTGGGCCGAAGGCGAGCCGTATCATCTCCTTCTCGCCGTGGTCCTGGATGAGCAGGAGGCCCATGATCTTCGCGGCGTGGTCCGGGTCCAGGCCCTGGATCCGCGCGAACACCACCTTCGTCGCCTCGTAGGCATCCATGCCGATCAACCAAACTCAGGAACCAATTAACCCACGCAGCCCCCGTCTGCTTCCTCCTGTCCTCCTCCTTCTCCTTCGTCACAGAACTAGCTAGAGAGTATGCTCGAGCCGGAGACGAACAGCTCCATGAATCCTCGGAGCTCGCGGTCGTGGGTGGCAGCGGCAGCGAGGGTTAGCTAGCTATACTACTTGCAGCAGCACGAGGGTGGTGCGCACCTTCCGCCTGGGGCTGAATCCCAATCTCTCTATCTATAAGCTCGCTGCTGCTGCTTCGCTTTGCTTTCCCGGGGAAGAGGGGGTCGCCGGGGACGGGGAGGACATCGTAGGGGTGTTTCGGGAAAACGTACCGGGTTTGTCCTGTGATGTTTTTAGCAGTGTTGTTTGGAGAGTGTTTTTATTGTTTCAGGAGGTGGATAGATCTAGATCTCCGTGGCCCCCATTTATAAAACTCGACCCACCTCCCTCTCTGTGACCGTCTTGGCCTCTTTCTCTTTTTTTTTCTTCCTTTCTTCATGCTTTATCATAGGATGGAAAATCTGTTTATGGAAGTGTTGCATTCATCCTTTGCCCAATGTCATGCTTTCAAAGATCATAGTAGTTGGGTAGGTTATATACCTTGCGTTGCGAGTTGTCGCTTGAGCTTAAGTTTGTGGCAAATCTCTATTTTCTTGCAATCTTTCATCTTACTTTTATTGTTGGGCATGTTGTGTTGTTGCCTCATGATTTTCTTTTCTTGTTGGTGAACTCTTGTAAGGTCGTTCTTTATTTACAAAAAGAGGAGCGGACCGAATGGTATTTTGGAACAAGAGGAAGTTAATAATATATAGTTATAAATTAATTAATGGAAATAATATTAAATAAATATTTATTATTAAATATTTGGGACAACTTTCCCTGATGGATCAAATCACCGAAGGAAAAAGTCCCAAGAAGGCATTGGGGCAGCCGCCACCATCGTCGTTGGCCATGGGCGGTGAAGGAAAAAGTCCCAAGAAGGCATTGGGGCAGCCGCCACCATCGTCGTTGGCCATGGGCTGCCACGCGGGGTGGGGCCCACCCAGCCACTGCGTCGCCTCTCCGTGTGCGGGATGGGGCCTACCCGGCAGGCTGGTCGGTCCCTGGTCGCCGCCGCCTCCTCTCACCCACACGCCTCCTCTCCCCTCCTTTAGTCCTACCCCGGGACGTGGGGATAAAGGGGTCATAGGGATGGGAAATTACACACAGATAAATTGAGATTTTCTTTAAGGCATTTTTCTTAGAGAATTTCTCTCTTCCTCTCTTGCAACTGCGGCCCTGAGTTAGGGATGTACGCGCAAAGGGAGTACATCGTTGTGGCATAGGAAGGTCCTATAGGGATTCCAGCCGGAGATCTACTTCCGCACTCTCGGCAGGGATCAGGGAATCAGAAGTCATCACCGTACACCGCACATGCGCAAAACCTCAGAGGTGCTGCCACTAGTGGCACCTGGGTTGTCGTGCAAGGACCAAGGAGGTGACATGAGAGGATCTTCGCGACCTTGAGGTCGGCTATGGCATCGACTACCTCATCCATGTTCCCCGCGGAACATCAAACACTTTCGGTCTACATGGGTATGTCATTGAAACCTTCTCCTTTACAGCTTAATTCCTAGATAGATCTTGGCTAGGTGCGTTCCATCGTAGGATTTTTTTGTTTTCTATCATGGAACACCTTCAGTGGTATCAGAACCGATCTATGCGTAGTACTGCTGTAAGGTTAAACATGTGTTGATTTGGTGGGCATTTATCCTATAGTTGTCACCCTCTTTATAGTTGTCACCCTCTTGCGTGTATTTGATTATATCGTGGCACTGTTTAATGGAGCGGGTCAGACCGACCTTACGCGTAATCTTACACGAGACTGGTTCCACGATCAACATACGGCTTGTACTGTATAAGTGTCTAGAGGGTGTCTGTCTCTCTTCCAGTAGTTGATATAGCACTTACAACGGATGTCCCCGAAAGGGGTGTAGTAGAAACAACTATCTGGTCCATATTGTGGTTCGAAGTTTGTAGGTACAAATGGTCATGTCTCAAAAACCTAACAGCCACGTAAAACTTGCAAAAGATAAGCTGGAGACGTCTAACTTTATTTTGCAGGAGGTATATGATGTGATATGGTCTAAATCGTAGTAAAGGTAAAGTAATTTCCTTTATGTTACTAAGTAGTGTAGTAATAACCATCTTCCGGATGGACTACGGATTGGTGGTGTCGTGGACTTGAAGGCATACCGGTGGTAAGATGAAGATCATGCCAGTGCGCATGAAAAATACCATATCATATCATCTTAGCTGCGTATGATGTTGATAGCTTATACATCTTGTTGTGCCATGTATTAGATACACTAAGATTAGCATTAAATAAGACGATCCCTAATTAATACCAACGGTAGTGTTCTCTGATAGCTCCAAATTTTGACACTTTTACCGATGATTTTTCTTTGGTTTTTATCGGATTTCGTTGGATTTTACCGTTCAACTAATGTTAACATCGCGAATTAGCGAAACCTTGGTTTTTTGCGATGGTTTTCAGGTAATAAACACTTTTGGAAGATCCTGGAGCATTTATGAGCTTTTTATGATTAAATATGCACATCCTCAATTGAAGCCCCATTCATGAGAGGTGTACAGGTCGCGTAACGACCACTGGTACGGTCGGAACGCGCCCGTACCATTGATATGTTGCAAACATATCTATAATTTTTTATGCTCCGTGCTTGTTTTACACCAATTGCTTTATGTTGTGCCTGCACTTCGTGGCATTTTTATGCATTTTCTAAAACTAACTTATTAACAAGATGTCATAGTGCCAGTTCCTGTTTTCTGTTGTTTTTATATTTCAGATTTGTACCAAATGAAATATTCTTGGAATTGGACGAAACAAAGCCAACCTCCTATTTTTTCTGACACGAAGACGGAGTCCAAAGCAGAGACGGAGGAGGGCACCGAGGAGGCCACACCATAGGGTGGCGCGGGTCACCCCCTGGCCGGGCCTAGCCATGGTGTGGGCCCCTCGAGCCTCCACTGACCTCGCCCCTTCGTCTATATAAACCCCCCGAGACGAAAACCCTAAACATGAGATCAGAAATCCATGAAAAGTTCCGCATGCCGCCGCCACCGAAGACGAGATTCGGGGACAGAAGTCTCTGTTTTGGCACCCTGCCGGGACGGGGAATTTCCCCCAGAGCCATCTCCATCGACTCCACCGCCATCTCCATCGCCGTTGCTGACTCCCATGATTCGGAGGGAGTAGTTCTCCCCCGAGGCTAAGGGCTGTACCGGTAGCTATGTGTCCATATCTCTCTCCATGGTGTGATCTTATTGTGATTATGAGCTTTGTAATCTAGTTGAATAAGTAGATGCTACTCTTTGTCTATTATGATACTCAAGTGCTTTTATTAATGTGATCTCCGGAGACACCTTGTCCCATGATGTGAAGGTGACAGTGTGTGCATTGTGTGTGGCTCTTAGGCTAAAGATTACAGTAATACTTTGTAAGGTTCCCAACCTTTAATAAGGTAGAGATCCCTGTGTTTACAATGCTAGTCCCTGGATCAATAGCTAGCATCCACAGTTAAGATGTAATATCAAGAAACAAAGGTCATAATACAACTTTATAACCAGGAATAACATAATTTATTACATCTTACATAGCTCATTTGGCTAATACATTACATTGCAGTAGAATATCTATAAGCATGGGGTCCTTCATCTTCAAAGTGCCACAGGCAGACATGTTGGTTGTAGGCTTGTAATCCTAATCATTAAACTTCACTAATATCAATCAAACCTACAACATAACAAGTTACAGCCACAAGGGTCAATACATTTGAATTGTATAGGCAAGTGATACTATGGTAGAGTAGTGGAGTCTATCATCTGTATGCATTTGGCTAGGTGGAGCTTAGGCTTGCATTGCTCAAAATAGATTTTCCTTATCATTTGAAAACACTAAGTTTTGTTTGGCAAAAATCACCCAAGGCATCTACCAATCAAAGATTGAAGATCCTTTAACCCTTGTTCAACCACAAGTTTTTAACTTAGAAATTTGGATGATGAGATTCTTGATAGCTTCCATGTCTTGATGCTCAAATTGTACTTTACCAGGGACATGGCTAAGTACTTAGATTTTACACTCTGCAGAGGTGGTGCACTTTCCCCACAAGACTTGGTTTCACCAAGACAAGATCTTTCAGAAGCCTTCCCTTAGACCAAAATGGACGCGTTCCAACCTATCATTCCCCTACCACCAACTGTCCATTTGGCTAAGTTCTTGCAACCTATATGATCCAGGCAGAGCTCATAATGCCAAGTGGTTGCAGTTGAAGCTTCTCAACATTTGACATCTCAAATCTCTTTGTTCCTAGGTGGCCATCCACAAGTGAGATACACATGGTAAACCATAAAAATGGGCCTTGTGAACCACTCAACACAAACCTTTCCTTCCATTCCACCCAGGTGATTCATTCACTTAGTTGTTTTATTAAACAAAACACAAGTCCTCAGACTTAGAAATTTTTCCATAGTGTGATTATATATTCCACCCTTGTTTTCTATTAGCTAAGCTAAGGATGATAGTAGTAGGAATCTTAACCTAGGAAATTTTACTAAGGTTTCATCTACTAGGTTTTCCCATAGCATGGTTTATACTTAGCAAAAATTCCATGCAAGTTTTACTTAGAAAAATCACTAATGCATAGTGAAAGTAATGGGACAAAAGTATGAAGCATCACTTGCCTTTTTGGTAGAGGGTATAGGTTCACTCCTTGATATTTGCAATGTTCACACACTTCAAGTCACTACAATTCAACCAAGCAAACAATATTTCAATCTACCATTCAAGCAAAACATCACATAAAATAATAAAACAAAAATAATGCATGCAAGCATGCAAGAGATTGTTTTATTTGGAGAAGTGGTTTCTAATGGTTCATAAACATTTGGAAACACCTATTGGTCATTTTATAAAGTGGCAAAGTCATTTTCAAAAGGTTTCACTTTATAAACCATTTTTAAAACAAGGTATCATTTTATGTGGTGTAGAAATATTTTTAATAAGGCATTAATCTATAGGTTTCACAAAATATGTTTTCAAACCATAAAATCTTGTGTTTAGGGTCAGAGAGTTTATTTCCAAAACATTCCTCAAAGATTTTCTACCAAAACCATTTTTAATAAATAAGCCATATTTTTATTTGACTAGAAATGGTTTAAATCCAATATTCATTCTTTTGTTTCACAAAATACATTTTTGAAACCACAAAGTGATTCCTAAAGTCAGTAGGTTCAAAACACACCATTTGCCAAAGATTTTATCCCCAAAAACATTTTAGAACAATTTTTATAACCTAAACAAGCATACATAAGTTTCTGCAAAAACAAACATTTTAACAGAAGCTTTTTACTAAACCAATGGCATGGTTGGCTAGGGCTTGTTTTTCTGAATACATTGATATAAAGTTTGTAAAATTTGGACGTGTAGAACTCAAGTTATGAATTTTTCAAATTTGCATACAAATCAAATTCTAATTCTGTTTTAAATCAAAGGCTGGGCCACGTGGCTGCTTGCTATTGGCTGATACCGGTTCGGTTGGATCAACCTCTCTGGTGCGTTAGATCCAAATGAAATCCTGTGGCTCTGATTCAAACTTACCCCTTCGACCTAATCTAATCGTAGCCACAGGATTTGGATCCGACGGGCTCAGTGTGTTTGACCACGAACTGGCGGTGCTAGCGGTGGCTGGCGGCGGCGCGCGGTCAGACGGTGGCATCACGGCGGTTACAGGAAGCAAGGAGAGAAGTGGAGGTGCTCACCGTGCTCGCAAGGTCGAGGTGAAGCTCAAGGTGGTACTGGCTGGCGAAGGGGCGCACGGAGGTGATCGGAATCGCTCGTCGGAGTGGAGCTGCGCCTCGGGTTCGTACGGTCGTCGACGGGGGCGGGCTACAAGGCGTGCCAAATCAAAATAAGGGGTGCGTTAGACGCGCATGGTACCAGGAAACATGTGAGCATCAAGGAATGGCTTCGGGGCGGTCTGAGCTTACCAGGGGAGGTCGCCGGAAAAGGAAACAGACGCGGCGACGCTCAGTAGATGACGCAGTCGACGTTGCGGAGCGCCCGCAAGTGAATGAGTGGCACGGGGAGATGCGCCAGGAGGTGAGGAGCGAGCTCGTGTGCTTGGGCAGGCGAGGCGAGGCTGGACGGCGCCGGAATTTGCTCGCGAGTTCGTCGGAGCAGAGCGGGGATTCTGGTGAAATTAGCGCAGCCCGGTGGCGAGCTGGTGCGTGCGAGGGAGGGGAAATAGAGAGGAGGGGCAGGCGCTTTAGTACGCGTGATCGAGGGGCCAATTAATCGCGGCGTTACTGCGTATTACGCCGGCTTTGATTTGGCAGCAACGGCTGGCGAGAGGGGGCGTGGTCAGCGGGGTGAAGGAGACGATGACGTGGCTGTGGGGCATTGTCGTCAGTGTGAGAGAGAGTGAGTGGGTGGGGTCCGCAGCTCAGTGACTGGGTGGATGATTTCACTGGTGCAAAACGTTTTCTCGCGGGGAGAGAGGGATTGGGCTAACTGGGCCTCGCTGGGTTGTTGGGTTGGGTTTTGGTCTGATCCATTTTTTTATACTGAATGCCTTTTTCTTTTTCTAATTGATTTTCTGTTTTGAAAATCAATCAAACAATTCAAACATTCCAATCAATCAAACTTCCACCACACTTTGTATTGAGTTTAGTTCTGTTTAACAACAATATTCCAAGTCCCAAAATAAAATAATATTTTTATTCTTTTAGGATATATTTAATAATTAAATAAAATAGTCCTTAGTTATTAATTCAAATAGGATTTGATTATTTAAAATCTCCATTTGAAATCTAAATATTATCAAAACCAAATCAGTAGGTTTTATTTGAAAATATAAAATACTTGGAAAACTTGCTTAAAATAATTTAACAAGTTTTGATGTAATTAAAATGGTAAAACCTTTATTTTAATAAAATTGGATATTAATAAATCCTCATTATTTTGTTTAAATAACCCTTTACTCTTTTGATCAAAACAAAATACTTTACTTCAAAACTTGGCCAAGGTTTAATTTGGCTCTATAAAAATAGTCCTTATTTATATTTCTACCTTTTCATTTGAAAACCAAATCTTTTTATTAAAGATCCAAAAATAGTAATTCTACTTATTAAAATCTTTCTTTATTAATTGTTTATCCTTATAAATCCCTTTAGGATTTATTTGATCAAAATAGGTTTGAAAGCTTCTAATTGGAATCAAAAAGTTTCTTCTCACCCTGAAAATCAACAAAGTTTTATTTTATTCATTTATTTTTCACATAACAAGATTTGGAAAATCTTGGGATGTGACAGGCTACCACACTTAAAATAAATCTCGTCCCGAGATTTGGGGAGGCTAGGGGTTACAAGTTGGCTCAAAAGCATCTAGGGCACTACCACCCTTAAAAATTTCCAACTAGATTACATCTTGTCTTACTTGGGATCTTGGTGTAACTTTCCTGGACAGAGGTTTGCATAGTGGCCTAGCTCCTTGCATTTGAAACATGTGATAAGGTTGAGGTCTTGAGGTGGCTTCTCTGGACAATATGATGCATAATGTCCTAACTCTTTGCAGTGGTTGCACATCACTTGGCTAATATCCTTCCTCATCTTGGGTTTCACTAGCTTTTGTTTGTCTTCTTGGCTCTTCTCCTTTTCTGGGCATTCACTGGCATAATGTCCCATCTCTTTGCAATCGTAACATTGCAGCTGGCTTTTGTCCTTCTTCTTCTTTTTGGGTCTCTCAAAAGCTAGGAGTTCTTCTAGTTCATGCTCTTCATACCTCACCTCAAAGGTGGGAAATCTTTCTCTCTTCTTGGGGCAGTTACTAGAGATATGACCTTCTTCTTCACAAGAGTAGCAAAACTTTGTGATCACTTTGGATTTGGCCTTATTTGGCATGGTTCTGACTTTTCCTTCATCCATCTTGGTAGAAGTTGTTCCCTTATGGAGGTTTCCAAACATTTGATGCATTCCATCTTGCTTCATTTGTTGAACTATAGGATAGATGGGGCATTGAATAGGGGCATGATCATTTCCTTCACATAGGAAACAAGTCACTTGAGATGTGGGGCATTGATTAGTTGGATGTCTCTCTTCACAATTAGGGCATTGATCTTCATGCTCCTTGGATGTATGATCCTTGTCTCCACAATTATTGAAAGCTTTGGTTCCTTCTAAAATAACATCTTTGTCATCCTTGTTGTCATTAGCTCTTTGGGAAAAGTTTTATCCCATGTTGATCATTTGAGTAACCAATCCTTGCAACAATTGGGATTAAAGTTTCAAAATCCTTTGTATGGCTGGGTCTGGTCCATTGTTGTTGGCTAAAAGCTGAGTTGTCACTTGGCTCAACTGGTTTTGGGTTGCTATAAGTTCTCTCATGTTGTCCTCTTGGTTGTTGTTGTTGTCACCATCCTTGATGTTGGAGTCTCTTGGAGTAGTCATCTGTTTGGGTTGGATTGGGATTAGAGTAGGCAAAGTATTTCTAAGGGAATAATTCTAATCACACACATCATAATTCACACAAGCAATGTGCAAGCATTTACAAACAAACATTCCACTCAAACAACAAGTTTCAAGTATAATTTTAGGCAACCAAAAATATTTTTGTTACACCACATAAGTTGGTGGGTTTGACTTAAACTAAATATGGTGGTCCCTCCATATGGTTCACTTGTGATCTTTCCATCCTTCTTGGTTGATTCCTCTTGCTTGAGATCATGGTTTCCTTGGGAAAACTCTTGGTCACAAAACTTCAAGCTGATGATGATTCTCAAGTTGTGTTTCCTTAGTCTTCAAGTCTTGAGCAACATTTCTTGTCACACTTGTAGTACTTAGTAATATCTATGGTTGAAGTCCTTGGTGAAAATGTTGAAGATGTGGAAGTCATTAGAGTTGAAGATGTTGAAGTCATTAGAGTTGAAGATGTTGAAGTCATTAGAGTTGATGAAGTCCTTTGCACATGGTGAAGTCTTTGGCCATGGGGTAGGCTTTATCCATCAAGTTGAAATAGAAGAGAGGTAGAATCAAAACCATAATGGTTGAGGAAAGAGTTTACAAGATTTTTGTAAATAAGTTTTGGAACAAATACAACTCCTATTTTTCTAAGGGATTTTGTCCAATCCTAGGTTTACAAATCCTACAGGCAAAACAATGCTCTGATACCATCTGTAAGGTTCCCAACCTTTAATAAGGTAGAGATCCCTGTGTTTACAATGCTAGTCCCTAGATCAATAGCTAGCATCCACAGTTAAGATGTAATATCAAGAAACAAAGGTCATAATACAACTTTATAACCAGGAATAACATAATTTATTACATCTTACATAGCTCATTTGGCTAATACATTACATTGCAGTAGAATATCTATAAGCATGGGGTCCTTCATCTTCAAAGTGCCACAGGCAGACATGTTGGTTGTAGGCTTGTAATCCTAATCATTAAACTTCACTAATATCAATCAAACCTGCAACATAACAAGTTACAACCACAAGGGTCAATACATTTGAATTGTATTGGCAAGTGATACTATGGTAGAGTAGTGGAGTCTATCATCTGTATGCATTTGGCTAAGTGGAGCTTAGGCTTGCATTGCTCAAAATAGATTTTCCTTATCATTTGAAAACACTAAGTTTTGTTTGGCAAAAATCACCCAAGGCATCTACCAATCAAAGATTGAAGATCCTTTAACCCTTGTTCAACCACAAGTTTTTAACTTAGAAATTTGGATGATGAGATTCTTGATATCTTCCATGTCTTGATGCTCAAATTGTCCTTTACTAGGGACATGACTAACTACTTAGATTTTACACTCTGCAGAGGTGGTGCACTTTCCCCACAAGACTTGGTTTCACCAAGACAAGATCTTTCAGAAGCCTTCCCTTAGACCAAAATGGACGCGTTCCAACCTATCATTCCCCTACCACCAACTGTCCATTTGGCTAAGTTCTTGCAACCTATATGATCCAGGCAGAGCCCATAATGCCAAGTGGTTGCACTTGAAGCTTCTCAATATTTGACATCTCAAATCTCTTTGTTCCTGGGTGGCCATCCAAAAGTGAGATACACAAGGTAAACCATAAAAATGGGCCTTGTGAACCACTCAACACAAACCTTTCCTTCCATTCCACCCAGGTGATTCATTCACTTAGTTGTTTTATTAAACAAAACACAAGTCCTCAGACTTAGAAATTTTTCCATAGTGTGATTATATATTCCACCCTTGTTTTCTATTAGCTAAGCTAAGCATGATAGTAGTAGGAATCTTAACCTAGGAAATTTTACTAAGGTTTCATCTACTAGGTTTTCCCATAGCATGGTTTATACTTAGCAAAAATTCCATGCAAGTTTTACTTAGAAAAATCACTAATGCATAGTGAAAGTAATGGGACAAAAGTATGAAGCATCACTTGCCTTTTTGGTAGAGGGTATAGGTTCACTCCTTGATCTTTGCAATGTTCACACACTTCAAGTCACTACAATTCAACCAAGCAAACAATATTTCAATCTACCATTCAAGCAAAACATCACATAAAATAATATAACAAAAATAATGCATGCAAGCATGCAAGAGATTGTTTTATTTGGAGAAGTGGTTTCTAATGGTTCATAAACATTTGAAACACCTATTGGTCATTTTATAAAGTGGCAAAGTCATTTGCAAAAGATTTCACTTTATAAACCATTTTTAAAACAAGGTATCATTTTATGTGGTGTAGAAATGTTTTTAATAAGGCATTAATCTATAGGGTTCACAAAATATGTTTTCAAACCATAAAATCTTGTGTTTAGGGTCAGAGAGTTTATTTCCAAAACATTCCTCAAAGATTTTCTACCAAAACCATTTTTAATAAATAAGCCATATTTTTATTTGACTAGAAATGGTTTAAATCCAAGATTCATTATTTTGTTTCACCAAATACATTTTTGAAACCACAAAGTGATTCCTAAAGTCAGTAGGTTCAGAACACACCATTTGCCATAGATTTTATCCCCAAAAACATTTTAGAACAATTTTATAACCTAAACAAGCATACATAAGTTTCTGCAAAAACAAACATTTTAACAGAAGCTTTTTACTAAACCAATGGCATGATTGGCTAGGGCTTGTTTTTCTGAATCCATTGATATAAAGTTTGCAAAATTTGGACGTGTAGAACTAAAGTTATGAATTTTTCAAATTTGCATACAAATCAGATTCTAATTCTGTTTTAAATCAAAGGCTGGGCCACGTGGCTGCTTGCTATTGGCTGATACCGGTTCGGTTGGATCAACCTCTCTGGTGCGTTAGATCTAAATGAAATCATGCGGCTCTGATTCAAACTTACCCCTTCGACCTAATCTAATCGTAGCCACAAGATTTGGATCCGACGGGCTCAGTGTGTTTGACCACGAACTGGCGGTGCTAGCGGCGGCTGGCGGCGGCGCGCGGTCAGACGGTGGCGTCGCGGCGGTTACAGGAAGCAAGGAGATAAGTGGAGGTGCTCACCGTGCTTGCAAGGTCGAGGTGAAGCTCAAGGTGGTACTTGCTGGCGAAGGGGCGCACGAAGGTGATCGGAATCGCTCGCCGGAGTGGAGCTGCGCCGCGGGTTCGTACGGTCGTCGACGGGGGCGGGCTACAAGGCGTGCCAAATCAAAATAAGGGGTGCGTTAGACGCGCATGGTACCAGGAAACATGTGAGCATCAAGGAATGGCTTCGGGGCGGTCTGAGCTTACCAGGGGAGGTCGCCGGAAAAGGAAACAGACGCGGCGGCGCTTAGTAGATGACGCAGTCGACGTTGCGGAGCGCCCGCGAGTGAATGAGTGGCACGGGGAGATGCGCCAGGAGGTGAGGAGCGAGCTCGTGTGCTTGGGCAGGCGAGGCGAGGTTGGACGGCGCCGGAATTTGTTCGCGAGTTCGTCGGAGCAGAGCGGGGTTTCTGGTGAAATTAGCGCAGCCCGGTGGCGAGCTGGTGCGTGCGAGGGAGGGGAAATAGAGAGGAGGGACATGCGCTTTAGTACGCGTGATCGAGGGGCCAATTAATCGCGGCGTTACTGCGTATTACGCCAGCTTTGATTTGGCAGCAACGACCGTCGAGAGGGGGCGTGGTCAGCGGGGTGAAGGAGACGATGACGTGGCTGTGGGGCATTGTCGTCAGTGTGAGAGAGAGTGAATGGGTGGGGTCCGCGGCTCAGTGACTGGGTGGGTGATTTCATTGGTGCAAAACGTTTTCTCGCGGGGAGAGAGGGACTGGGCTAACTGGGCCTCGCTGGGTTGTTGGGTTGGGTTTTGGTCTGATCCATTTTTTTTATACTGAATGCCTTTTTCTTTTTCTAATTGATTTTTTGTTTTGAAAATCAATCAAACAATTTAAACATTCCAATCAATCAAACTTCCACCACACTTTGTATTGAGTTTAGTTTTGTTTAACAACAATATTCCAAGTCCCAAAATAAAATAATATTTTTATTCTTTTAGGATCTATTTAATAATTAAATAAAATAGTCCTTAGTTATTAATTCAAATAGGATTTGATTATTTAAAATCTCCATTTGAAATCTAAATATTATCAAAACCAACTCAGTAGGTTTTATTTGAAAATATAAAATACTTGGAAAACTTGTTTAAAATAATTTAACAAGTTTTGATGTTTAATTAAAATGGTAAAACCTTTATTTTAATAAAATTGGATATTAATAAATCCTCATTATTTTGTTTAAATAACCCTTTACTCTTTTGATCAAAACAAAATACTTTACTTCAAAACTTGGCCAAGGTTTAATTTGGCCCTATAAAAATAGTCCTTATTTATATTTCTACCTTTTCATTTGAAAACCAAATCTTTTTATTAAAGATCCAAAAATAGTAATTCTACTTATTAAAATCTTTCTTTATTAATTCTTTATCCTTATAAACCCCTTTAGGATTTATTTGATCAAAATAGGTTTGAAAGCTTCTAGTTCGAATCAAAAAGTTTCTTCTCACCTTGAAAATCAACAAAGTTTTATTTTATTCATTTATTTTTCACATAACAAGATTTGGAAAATCTTGGGATGTGACATACTTATCATGGGTTATAATTTGAGTTGGATCTCTATATGAATTGTGGTGTTTGTGTGGAACCATCTAGTGCGCTCAAGGTGATAGTGTGGGGCTATCTAGATTGGGAAATGCAAACTTGAAGGAGTGCTTTTATATCCCTACGCAATGAATTGGTGTTCGTTATCCAACCAGAGTATAGTTCGGTGTAGCATAGTGAAGAGAAGATATTTATGTGTTCAATTATGTTATCATTATTGAGAGTGTCCACTAGTGAAAGTATGATCCCTAGGCCTTGTTTTTAAGCATTGAAACACCGTTTACAATCAGTCCTGCTACATGTTTGCTTGCTGCCATTTTTATTTCAGATTGCAATTACCACTTATAATCATCCATATTACTTGTATTTCACTATCTCTTCGCCTAACTAGTGCACCTACACACATGCCAAATGGATTGGGTGCATTGGGGACACAAGAGACTTCTTGTATCTTAATTGCAGGGTTGCTTGAGAGGGATAACTCTGACCTCTTCCTCTCTGAGTTCGATAAACCTTGGGTGATCCACTTAAGGGAAACTTGTTGTTGTTCTACAAACCTCTACACTTTGAGGCCCAACACTGTGTACAAGAATAGAAGCATCCATAGACATCAACTGTCCGCCAGTATGACCCTCCAGCGCCTTCGTTATATCAACACAAGCAACTTCTGTATTGGAGGAGAGACGAAAACACAACACAACCGTCACAAATCATTCTAGAAGATGAGGGGGGTCAGATCTGAAGGAGGAGAATGCGGTGACCTAGCATACCACTGCATGTGTAGTACACTATAGTCGTTGACATGACATCCAATAGAACACCGTTCCGTAAATATCACATCCCTCAGAGTGGTACAACAGAAACATTGTGGGTCCATATTACAAACATACACACATTATTATTATTACAATACCAGAAGTTCAAGACTTCAAAATATTCAACTTACAAACCAAAATATAAAGTGTTTTAGTGGAAGTTGAAAGTAACAACTCCATCTCAGAGTTGAGCTCAACAGCTTATTATATAAGGTTCATGTTGCTCGGCTCAATTGATTACTAATAACTAAGGCAACTAATCTGACTCGTTTCCGTCCACTCCATATCGGATCTCGTAGTCCACCCCTTCAACACCTCCTGACAGGTCAGGCCCCTCACAGAAATGTAGGGGTTCGTAGCATGGAAAACAAAAATTTTCTACCGCATGCAAACAAACAAGCCAAGATCTATCTACTAGATTGTAGCAACGAGTCGATAGAGGAACTCACCCTCGAAGATTCCAAAGCGGTTAACGAGAGCAGATTCTCGTGGGTGATGTAGTCGTACTCTTCCGATCTCAAGATCGCGTAGACAATCCTTCCGGCGCTGCGTTCCGGCAGCGCTTCCGCAGTCGGTCACACGTTCGGTACTCGACGAAGACCTTCCTCTCCCTTGTTCCAGCAGGCAGCGGAGGTTGTAGCACTCTCCTCGTGATTCCGGCAGCACGACGGCGTGGTACCGAAAGTAGAGGAGAGATCTCGCAGGGCTTCGCTTTAAGCCGGAGCGAGTATGGTGGACTATGAGAGAGGCTTGGCGATCTAGGGTTTAGAGTCACCAAGTAGAGGGAGCTAGGCCGGCGGCTAGGGCAAAGGGATTGCCCCAAGTCGGCGGCTTGGGCAAACCCTAGGGCGGCGGCGACTTGGGTAGAGGCCGACGGCTAGGGTTAGGTTTAGAGGGGGCAATCTTGTGTGCTAGGAGGGGAGCCCTGCCCCTCCTCTTATAGGAGGGAGGCGCCGGCCAAGGGGAGGGGAATCCCTCCCCAACTCGGATCCCAAGTGGGCCAGCGGTGGAGGAGGGACTCCTCCCCAACTCGGTTTCCCACTTCCCCTCCACTTCCCATAATAGCCGTTTGACTTTTCAAATTGGCGTTTGACTTTTCAAACTAGGATTTGATTAAACCCTTTATTTTGTTCAGCGATGACACCTAGTACATGATGCAATCATACCAACTTGATATAACACATTCATGCACCCTTCCCCTTCGGAGTGCCGGACATTCCGGAACCTTCTAGAACATTCCTGATGAAAACACCGGAACCATTCCCCAACTCCGAAACAGGACTTTCCTTATATGAATCTTATTCTCCGGACCATTCCGGATCTCCTCGTGATATCCCGGATCCCATCCGAGACTCCGAACAACATTCGGTCTCTTACTCATCATTCCATAACTACTCAACGACATCGAATCCTTAAGTGTGTCTCCCTACGGTTCGTGAATTATGCGGACATGATCGAGACACTTCTCCGATCAATAACCAATAGAGGAATCTGGAAATTCATATGGCTCCCACATATTTCTACGATTACTTTGCGATCGAATGAACCACTTACATACGATACCAATTTCCCTTTGTCTCACGATAGTTTTACTTATCCGAGGTTTTGATCGTCGGTATCTCTGCATACCTAGTTCAACCTCGTTACCGATAAGTACTCTTTTCTCGTTCCCGTGGTATGTGATCCCTTGTGAGCCAGTCACATGCTTGCAAGCTAATTGGATGACATTCCACCGAGAGGGCCCAGAGTATATCTATCCGTCATATGGATGGACAAATCCCACTCTTGATCCATGTGCCTCAACACATACTTTTCGAACACTCAATGCCACCTTTATAGCCACCCAGTTACGGTGTGGTGTTTGATGTCATCAAAGCATCCTTCCGGTGATGGTTATTAACATGATCTCATGGTCGAAGGAATTAGGTTACTATATATCAGAAAGCTTATAGCAAATGAACTATATTAAATGACTTGATCTTTATGCTATGCTTAACTATAGGAGTATGTCCATCACATCATTCTCCTAATGATATGACCCTGTTGTTAATAACATCTCTATGTTCATGATCAGGAAACTATGATCATATATTAACCAACAAGCTAGTTTAACAAGAGGCTTTACTAGGGACTCTTTTATGTTTACAAATCACACAAGTATTAATGTTTCCTATTAATACAATTATAGCATGGTATTTAAACATTTATCATAAGTATGAAAATATGATAATAACCACTTTATTATTGCCTCTTGGGCATATCTCCAACAGTCTCCCACTTGCACTAGAGTCAATAATCTAGTTTCAAACCTTTGTGTATTCAACACCTATGGCTTTCCGGTGTTGTATGTACACGATTGCTAGTGGTCAACTAATCTCCGGATCTAATACTTCCAGGTCCGTGTGTAATTGCATGTCTTTGCGTCTCAACGCATCACTCATTCTCTAATGAGATGGCTTTGTATAATTTTGGTCCTTTGGTGTAACTACCTCGATGAATTACGCTCCTAGATACAAGCCTGGAGGAGCGGAAGTGGTTGAAATAGTACGGTGGGGCCCCAAAAGCCACTCACGGGTAGACCTTTCGGCCGTCCCAACCACTTCCAGTCATCGGGACAAGTACGGGCGGCGTAATCGGCAGGCGAAGGGATCAACTACATACACAAATGAGTATGTATGCAAGCCACCATACAATAGTACATCAGAGCCATACCATCTAAAAAGAAAGGAAATATAGCAACGCCATACGGCAAGATTCAAATGTCCTAGATAGATATGATATTTTAGGATATTTCCTCATACATCACACATCAGAGTATCAAGCGGAAGCGGCAAAACAAGGTCCGAGTACGGATAAGAAGCAAATCGGCATAAGATGCCATAGAAATAAGCACATTCCGCCCACAGATCTCACGGATCCCCGTTCCCGGAATCTCTACACCGAACGATCGTTGCCCACATCATCAGCCTCTTCCACCCAGTATCCGTCCTGCGAGTGTACCTGTTCATCTGAACCAATAATTTATCGTCTGAGACCCTAAGGGTACTCAACAAGTCTTAATGCCTCTAAAGGGGACACAACCTGGGGTGACGCAATTGCAGCAAAAGATAAACCCTATCAGTTCTATAGATACTCGCTAACCATCCGCCTAACCAAAGATAGACGGATGTCCGTGAATTAATGGCAACAGTTATAACAGTAATATCCACAGATCCATCCTCCTCCTCGCTTACCAACGAGGAAGCGGACGAACAACCCCCCATCCGTTGGCAATTTTATTAACCATTCCATGAGTGTTGCACTATTTACTAGTCATTTACTTAGTCAGATCAAAGCGGTACTTTAGTTATGCTTGTCTATGATCGAGAAACTGTGCTCCAAGTCGTCCATAACCGCGGACACGGCTTTCAGAAAGTTTTACCCTGCAGGGGTGCATAAATAGCAACACACACTCGATCAACCTCGGAAAAACCAAATCAAAACCCAACGAGGCCTTCACGACAAAGCAATCACAAGATTCAGAAGTATTTCAGGGGGCCACCCCTTGGAGTACACCCGCAACGAAGTTAGCTGACTCCGAGACGGACCCGAGGTTTGGGTGGACGGCTGTGAACGACTGGGAACCCAAAACTGGGCTTGTCGACACCGCGAAAACGTGTCCCGATCCTAAACAGTACAGTGTGCTCCTCGCACAATCGTAATAAAGCAGTAAGGCATGGCATAAGTACGGGATAGTAAATAAAACCTCAAACTAGTTTGTGGCCCCAAGAAATAAGACGGAATCAAGCTCTGGCTCAGGGGGGTCCCATAAGCCTCCCGGATGTGGATAGCGCGAATAATCAAGGAACAAGAATCAAGTACTCGGGGTCCTACGGGACACAAGTGAGCAGGAAAAACCAAATAGCAGATATTGCTCACCGGTGCCACTTTCATTAGTTATCCCATTACTACTCAGGTTAAGTTGTTTAGGTACCTCGTTATCCATCAGACACTCACAAACCCTACACATGATGTTCTACGACTCGCATGGCTCAAACAACTCCTGTAGTAATGGATCATGGGATGGGGGAACAAGCTTGGTGGGGTTTAAAAGTAAAGGTTATGCAATACTTGGGATTCAGTTTAATGCAATCGCGACTCAATGATGCAAGAATAAGATAGAGGCAATAGGTACTGTATGTATGCAAGCATGTGGTAGTGCTTTCCTGGCAACTCAGTTGAAGCGAGAGACGGATCTGGGTAGTGCTCCTGGTTCTCTTGATATATCCCCTGCTCAGAGTCTATTCGAAGAAAAACCAAACAAACAAGGGCCAACATAAATAAAGTGCACAAGCATAGGAACAAAATGCATCAAGCAAACAATCATGCCATGATGAATGATGCACAAGTTGCATGGCAAAGGTGTAGCATGGCATGGGTGAGGTGTAGAATACAAGAAATAACATTTTTATTGGGTTTTGATCACATTTTATTGTCATATTAGTTGCTGTATACTATATATTTATATGATGCATGCTGCAATTGAAGCCATGGATAGCATAAACAGAAAGGTCTCGTCGAGCTGATCATTTTAGACATATCATTTGTCAAATTCGGAGTTATAAAACAAAAGTTATTAATTTATTAAGGTCCAGGGGCATTTTGTTGTAATTTAATTCAACTTGAAATTCAAAGCGTCCAAATAATATTTTGAATGGCATATTTGAATTCCTCACATTTTTCTGATTCAAAAACATATATTATTTGTATTATTTGGAATTATGAATTTAAATTTATTTTATAGTCAAAATTATTAAATAGGGTCAAAGTCAAAGGTTGACTAATTAAATTAATTCTGAAAATATTTGATTAAAGATTTGAATTAACATTCAAAAACTAAACATTTTTCATATAAGGTTTGAATTCAAATTCGAAATATTTAATTAGTTATGAATTTATCTGATAATAATTATTTACTGAAATTTTTATTGATTTAAGAAAATGGCTGTGGACTTTTCTTACTCGGGCTAGAGCTACCCAAGTCGCTGACCAGTGGGGTCACCGGTGGCGCGGCCCACTGCGCGAGTGGAAGCCACGTGGACACAGCGGGACCGCGGGTTGGAAGCCCAAAAAGGAGGAGGGGCTCTGTGCAAAACATCCAAGAGGCTGTCGGGTGGGGTCCGGGGGTCTGCGGGTTGATGACAAGGAACCCTAGGGCCTAAACAGAAAAGCGTCTGGGGTTGGTTTAGTCTGACGAAACTGTCGATGATTCAGGAAAAACTGCGAGCTGGCCTGAATTTCAAACGAACATGGCGAGCAAACGGATGCGAATTTCGCAAAACCGTAAAAACCAAAAAAGAAGAGGGATGTACAGGCTGCAAGTTTTGTGTTTGGGGTGTCACCAACGGAGGACTCTACACGCTGGGAAACTACAACAAACAGAGGCCGACCCGAGGCAAAAGACTGAATCTCATCGTCAGGAAAAGAGGGTTTTATCATGATCTTTCGAGGACGATGGCGAAGGATACAAAACGAATTCAGCGATGATGTAAAAACAAAATACGCAGAGGAAAGGTAGGGCTATAACTTTCATGTTTGGGGATTTTGCAAAGGAGGGCTGTAGCGGGCGGGGCAAGGTGAAGAACAGGGGTGTTCTCGGGGCTGTTGCTGATCTGTCGAGCGGCTTCGTTTGACAGGGTTCAGCTATCGCGCGCGCTGATAGCGGCCGACAGCAACGGCTACAGATGGTTGGGGACGCCGGCCTGGTGATGATCCTCGACCGAGGCGAGGCTACGGTGCACAACAGCAAAGGAGGAGGAGGGGAATTGGACAGGGGTGCTCACCTAGACCGATTCCCAGAGGAATCGAGGAGGGGAGCGGTCGGAGGTGATGTCGGCGACGGTGGCGTGGTCCTGCGCTTGGTCGGAAGAAGAGGAAGCAGAGGCTCCTGGGGCGTACAGCTCCTCTAGAGGGACCCCCACAGCGGCGCGGACGAAGGAGTGCGATCCCCGGCTTCAGCGGGGCTCACCGGCGACCATGGTGACGGGGCGGCGACTGCTCGGCTTGCTGCTGCACGCGGGAGGGCGGAGGACAGGGGAAAAAGGGAATGGCGGCGGAGAGGAGGGGAGAGGAAGGCTAGGGTTCGAGGGGGGAGCCTCCGCGGCTTGGGGATAAGAAGGGGGCAGGCGGATGACGCGGCTGACGGAGGACGACGCCCACCTGCTCGCTCCGTCGGGGTCGCACAGAGAGGGGGAAACGGCGAGGAGGAAGAAGTACAGTCACGACGTTGGGGCGAAGGGGTACTGGGCCAGGGGGGTGGGCTGGGTTGCTGCTTCTCTCGCTCGGGCTGATACGACTGGGCCAAAGTGGGCTGCTACCAGGTATGTTCTCTCCTTTTCCTATTTTTTTTGTTTATTAATTATTTGTTTGTTCTTTTTATTCTATTTCAATTTTCAAACCAGTTTATAATTTCAATTCTTTTGAATTTTGTTTTCTGAGTTTTGAATAGTTAGCTTGACTAAGAGGAGAGGCAAGGAGCAAGAGATGGGGAAAAAGGAGAAGCCCACATACATGGTTCAAGAATTGGGCCAAATGGGGCATTTTACCAGAATATGAAGATATGGGGTTTTGCAAAAATAGATGAAAACATTTGTAAAAGTAGGGAACCTTCACATGGAACCAAGGCTTGAAGAAAACAAAACAGAGGGAAAGAGATGAGGTGGTTCTTGCATGGCCCATGCAAATGCATTAAATGCTAGGTCTTATCCTGTGAAAACAAAACAATATCTCATGGCATTTATTTATTTGCATCCTCCAAAGTTGGAGTAAGGGCCAAGCAAAAGGATTGGTAGCATTGGACCCACCCTATCTCTCATGAGCTAGACCAAACACCAAAAGAAAGAATAATTGCAAGCTCATGGTTAATGGGGTGGTGGAATTGTCAGGTGGTGAAAGAGAGGTGATGGAGTTGATTGAAAAGATATGCCCCCAACTCAACTTGGGCATTTAACAATATATCAAGAACCAGATACAATAACAAGAGGCAAATACAATTAATGATGCATATGAGGTAAGAAGCAAATCACAAGGGTTTGTATGATGCTCAAATTGCAAGGTGGCATGATGACATGAACATGATATGATGATGATGCAACAATTATATGAGGGAAGTGGCCATTTTATTACTAGATCCAGTAGCATTACAGTTGTTAGACAAATGGGATGCTACAACTCTCCCCCACTAACAGGAATCTCGCCCCGAGATTCTAGGAAGAAGAAGACACAAAGAGGGTAGGATAGTTGGCACGGAGTCCATCTTCACGTTCCCAAGTGGCTTCATCAACAGAATGGTGTGACCACTGCACCTTTGCATAACTTGATGGACTTGTTGCGAGTCCTTCTTTCTGCGGTCTCAAGGATTTTTGTGGGGTGTTCTTGATAAGACAGGTCTTCTCGGAGATCGATAAGCTCATGATCCACGGTCCTGCCGGGATCTTTGAAGCACTTCTTGAGTTGAGAGATGTGGAAAACATCATGGACTTTGAGTTTTTCCGGGAGCTCAAGGGCATAAGCAACTTCTCCTCTTCTACCACGAATTTTGAATGGACCGATGTATCTAGGAGCCAGCTTTCCTTTGATACCGAAGCGGTGCGTGCCTCTCATGGGAGTGACACGAAAGTAAACGAGATCACCAGGGGCATACACCATGTCCGTGTGCTTCCTGTCATAATTGCTCTTCTGGAGACTTTGAGCAATCTTCAGGTTTTCAAGAATGATATGCACCTTCTCCTCCGCTTGAGTTACAATATCAGGGCCAAACCAAATTCTTTCTCCTGCACCTGACCAACCAATCGGAGTTCTACACTTACGACCATAGAGAGCCTCAAATGGTGCCATCTTCAGACTTTTCTGGAAGCTGTTGTTGTAAGAGAATTCAGCATAAGGAAGACATTCCTCCCACTTCATGCCAAAAGAGATGACGCAAGCACGAAGCATATCCTCCAGAATCTGATTGATCCTTTCAACTTGTCCTTGCGACTGAGGGTGGTAAGCAGTGCTGAAGTTCAACTTTGTTCCCAAAGCATTTTGGAAACTTTCCCAGAACTTGGAAGTGAAGATGCTCCCACGGTCTGAACTGATCTCAAGCGGAACCCCATACAGAGAGACAATTCTGTTGATATAGAGCTCAGCCAACTGAATTCCAGAAATTGTTTCCTTGACGGGGAAGAAATGAGCCACTTTAGAGAGCCTGTCAATGACAACAAAGATTGCATTGTTGCCCTTCTGTGACCTTGGAAAACCAGTGATGAAGTCCATCTCTACTTTCTCCCATTTCCATTCCGGGGGTTTCAATGGCTGTAGAAGACCGAAAGGTTTCTGATGGACAGCTTTCACTCTGCGGCAGACATCACACTCCGAGACATACTTGGCACAATACCGTTTCAAACCAGGCCACCAATATTGTGTTTTCAAGTCCATGTACATCTTTGTGCTGCCAGGATGGATAGAAAGAACCGAATCATGCGCCTCCTTGAGAACTTGCTCTCTCAAACCCGGGTAGTTCGGAACAAACATCCGGTGTTCAAAGAAAAGCGTGCCTTGATCATCAACGTGGAAGGACTCATACTTCGGAAGCTCAAGTTTGGAGATGATCTTTTTGGTGTGCGGATCACCCAGCTGACGAGAGCGAATCTTTTCTTCCAAGAGAGGAGTAGCCAGAAGGTTCAGGAGATGCCCTTGTTCCACAATTTCCAGGTTGAGCTGACGGAATTCCTCGCACAAGAGAGGCTGTTGCTCTTCCATCATGAGGTTGTTGACATAAGCTTTGCGGCTGAGAGCATCGGCCATGACATTAGCTTTGCCCGGAGTGTAGTTGATGGTCAAATCAAAATCATTGATTGCTTCAATCCATCTCCTCTGACGAAGGTTGAGATCAGGCTGAGTGAAGATATACTTCAAACTCTTGTGGTCAGAAAAGATCTCACAACGGTTGCCAAGCAAGTAGTGCCTCCATAGCTTCAGAGCAAAGACAACTGCTGCGAGCTCGAGGTCATGTGTGGGATAGTTGATCTCATGCGTCTTCAACTGTCGAGAAGCATAAGCAACCACTTGCTTTTCTTGCATAAGGACCGCACCCAATCCTTGCAAAGAGGCGTCACAGAATATCTGGAAAGGCTTAGATGTATCCGGAGGAACCAAGACTGGTGTGGAAGTGAGCTTCTCTTTGAGTGTCCCAAAGCTTGCTTGACATGCAGGAGTCCAAAGATATTTCTTGCCTTTCTTGAGGAGATCGGTAAGAGGCTTCGCTATCTTCGAGAAGTTCTGAACGAAGCGACGACAATAACTAGCCAAATCGAGGAAACTCCGCACTTCTTTGACATTAACAGGCGGAAGCCATTCAACAATTGTCTTCACAGTTTCTGGGTTGACTGCAATGCCCTTGGCAGAGATGACATGACCAAGATATGTTACTTCAGGCAGCCAAAACTCACACTTTGAGAACTTTGCATACAAGCGGTTCTCACGAAGCTTGTTTAGGACACACCGAAGGTGTTCTTCATGTTCTTCCTTTGACTTAGAATAGACCAGGATGTCATCCAGATAGACCACAACGAACTTATCAAGGTACTCCATGAAAACCGAGTTCATGAGCCTCGAGAAGGTAGCAGGTGCGTTGGTGAGACCGAAAGACATGACCGTGTACTCATACAGGCCATAGCGGGTGGTGAAAGCTGTTTTAGGCACATCTTCCTTGCGAATCTTGATTTGGTGATAACCACTCCTCAAATCCAGCTTAGAGAATACCACAGCTCCAGCTAGCTGATCGAAGAGATCATTAATCCGCGGGAGGGGATATTTGTTCTTGATGGTTTTAGCATTGAGAGCCCGATAGTCAACACAAAGTCTATCAGTCCTGTCACGCTTCTTCACAAAGATTGTTGGGCTACCCCAAGAAGAAGTACTGTGTTGAATGAAACCCAACTTCTCTTGTTCATCAAGTTGTCGTTTGAGTTCAGCCAACTCAGAAGGACCCATTTTATAAGGCCGCTTGGAGATAGGAGCCGTTCCAGGTTCAAGATCAATTACAAACTCAACCTCACGATCCAGAGGCGTACCCGACAACTCTTCAGGAAAAACATCTGGGAACTCATAGACCACCGGTACACTCTGAATAGCTTCCATAGAATCATCATTCAGAGCCGCCAAAGAGAAAAGCTGGGCAGCAGGAGTCAAACTTGGAGAAAAGACTATATGGCCTTCAGGAATCTTCAGAGAAACCGAGCGTTCAGCACAATCAATCACAGCTGCATTTGCTGTCAACCAATCCATGCCCAAGATGACATCAATGTCAGAATTGCCCAGAACAATTAAGGATGCCAAGAACGAAGAGCCACCAATCTCAATTTGATTGCCATGGCTGATATGAACAGCCCTCATGTTTGAACCAGGAGATTGTACCACCAACCGCTTAAGGAGAGGGACCAAGACTAACTCATTCTCATTTGCAAACTTGTGAGAAACAAATGAATGCGATGCACCAGAATCAAACAAAACTCGTGCAGGGACTGAGTTAACGGAAAGCATACCCATCACAACTCCAGGTGCATGCTCATCTTGAGCGGCGTTGACACAGTTGGCACGAGCAACAGTAGACCCGGGCTTGGTGTTGATGTTGAGAGCCCGAGGTGGTGGTGCACGAACCAAAGGAGAGCTTGCTGCAGATCTTGGCGGGGGTGGAGGAAGAGCTTTGTTTTTCAACGGACAGTTCCAGTTCAGATGCCCAGGGTCTCCACACGTGAAGCAAGCACCAGGTGGACGTGGAGCAACGTAGCCAGGGACTCCGCCAGGCGCTCTAGGGTAGTAGTGGTTGTAGCCCCTGGGAGCAGAAGTGGTGAAGTTTGGTGGCCTTGACGCGTAGCTTGCAGGTCTTGGTGGAGCCGGGAGCGACGGTGGGGTGTTAGGAACCCAGACACGCCGCTTAGAAGGAGCTTCCATAGCTGAAGAGCTTGATGCATCACGGTTGTGTTTCTTGGATTCCTCAAACACTTGCCTACTTGCTTCCTCTTGCAGAGCTGTGTGCTGAAGTTCCAGAAAAGATGCCGGCCTTGCATGTGTGATTGCATACTTGATCGATGCATTGAGCCCTTGCCTGAACCTCTTTTGTTTCTTCTTGTCATCTGAGATCTCATCACCACCATAACGAGAGAGTTTCATGAAGTTCCTGATGTAGGTATTGACATTATCATTTCCCTGCTTGAGGTTGAGAAAGACTTCCTTCATCCTTTCCATGACAATCTCTGACAGGAATTGCTCTTTGAAAGCTCCAGAGAACTGTTCCCAAGTAGGCTGAAAACCAGTGCAGCTTGCCTTCAGGTAATTCTCCCACCAGAGAGCTGCATCTCCCTTCAGAAGGTGAGTAGCACATTTTACCCATTCTTGCTCAGGCACATCAGCAGTCTCCAGTAACCTTGACATCTCACGCAACCAATCATCAGCATCAAGTGGTTGATCAGAAACATCAAATTGGCGTGGGTTGAACTTCAGGAAGCTTTTGATGTCACCCCGCTTGGGAGGTGGAGGGAGTGGAGCAAACTCATTCCTCCTGACGCTTTCTTCCAAACGCTGCTGGTTCTGCTGCATTGCTGCCAAGGCATTGGCGATGTTTGACAACGCGGCCCCCAGTTCAGGTGGTATGTCCTCATCAGAACGGCGTGGTGGAGCCATCCTGTGATTGAATAAAACACAAGTCAGTACTATAATGGAGAATGATAATAATCCAAAATAGTACCAAGATGGAATTAACCAAGATTAAAGGATACAATTTACTAAGATGATATTAAAATATCAACAAAGTTCAAAGCACCTAGAAGATATTAAGCATATCGCACACGACTAAAAAGGAGTGTGGTACACAAATATATCAAAGAAAAATTTTCCGCAAATTTCGGCATTAAAATACCTCTAGATGCGCAAAATTACTTAACGAATCAAGATTAGTGACTCTACCAATTCAATATACAAAAGCGAATGATAAGAGTAGTGGTATGGTCGCGACTCCATCCCGCACCCAAATCATTACTCCGCACATGAATAAGTAAAACACATATCCTAACCCCTTCTTCTCACGATGAACCTAAAGATTAGCAACTACGGAAATGAACACCCCAAACAAGATAACGTCGGATAACAAAGAGTAAGACAGATCGCGTCAGTTTGCAAAAAGCCTGTTGGTATGGAATGTACCAACAGTTGATAACCAAAGGCTGATTAGATAACAACTTGGATGCAACAGATAGACAAGGGATTGCACACACACACACACAACCTATGGTACTACGGAAACCCAGAACACGTGAACCCTAGTTTGAATTTTTAGAAGAGGATTGAAAACGTTACACTTCCTTACCAGAAAAGGGTGGGTGGGTGGGTAAGAAGAAAAGTGGAAGCAGTCCTACTCTCGCGTTTTGTTTTTCCCTAGTATACATAACTACCAAAATATTTGCTAGACTGACAACGACCATTTGGCTGAGACCCTGAAGGGCGGGATGGCTCTGATACCAATTGTAACTACCTCGGTGAATTACGCTCCTAGATACAAGCCTGGAGGAGCGGAAGTGGTTGAAATAGTACGGTGGGGCCCCAAAAGCCACTCACGGGTAGACCTTTCGGCCGTCCCAACCACTTCCAGTCATCGGGACAAGTACAGGCGGCGTAATCGGCAGGCGAAGGGATCAACTACATACACAAATGAGTATGTATGCAAGCCACCATACAATAGTACATCAGAGCCATACCATCTAAAAAGAAAGGAAATATAGCAACGCCATACGACAAGATTCAAATGTCCTAGATAGATATGATATTTTAGGATATTTCCTCATACATCACACATCAGAGTATCAAGCGGAAGCGGCAAAACAAGGTCCGAGTACGGATAAGAAGCAAATCGGCATAAGATGCCACAGAAATAAGCACATTCCGCCCACAGATCTCACGGATCCCCGTTCCCGGAATCTCTACACCGAACAATCGTTGCCCACATCATCAGCCTCTTCCACCCAGTATCCGTCCTGCGAGTGTACCTGTTCATCTGAACCAATAATTTATCGTGTGAGACCCTAAGGGTACTCAGCAAGTCTTAATGCCTCTAAAGGGGACACAACCTGGGGTGACGCAATTGCAGCAAAAGATAAACCCTATCAGTTCTATAGATACTCGCTCACCATCCGCCTAACCAAAGATAGACGGATGTCCGTGAATTAATGGCAACAGTTATAACAGTAATATCCATAGATCCATCCTCCTCCTCGCTTACCAACGAGGAAGCGGACGAACAACCCCCCATCCGTTGGCAATTTTATTAACCATTCCATGAGTGTTGCACTATTTACTAGTCATTTACTTAGTCAGATTAAAGCGGTACTTTAGTTATGCTTGTCTATGATCGAGAAACTGTGCTCCAAGTCGTCCATAACCGCGGACACGGCTTTCAGAAAGTTTTACCCTGCAGGGGTGCACAAATAGCAACACACACTCGATCAACCTCGGAAAAACCAAATCAAAACCCAACGAGGCCTTCACGACAAAGCAATCACAAGATTCAGAAGTATTTCAGGGGGCCACCCCTTGGAGTACACCCGCAACGAAGTTAGCTGACTCCGAGACGGACCCGAGGTTTGGGTGGACGGCTGTGAACGACTGGGAACCCAAAACTGGGCTTGTCGACACCGCGAAAACGTGTCCCGATCCTAAACAGTACAGTGTGCTCCTCGCACAATCGTAATAAAGCAGTAAGGCATGGCATAAGTACGGGATAGTAAATAAAACCTCAAACTAGTTTGTGGCCCCAAGAAATAAGACGGAATCAAGCTCTGGCTCAGGGGGGTCCCATAAGCCTCCTGGATGTGGATAGCGCGAATAATCAAGGAACAGGAATCAAGTACTCGGGGTCCTATGGGACACAAGTGAGCAGGAAAAACCAAATAGCAGATATTGCTCACCGGTGCCACTTTCATTAGTTATCCCATTACTACTCAGGTTAAGTTGTTTAGGTACCTCGTTATCCATCAAACACTCACAAACCCTACACATGCTGTTCTACGACTCGCATGGCTCAAACAACTCCTGTAGTAATGGCTCATGGGATGGGGGAACAAGCTTGGTGGGGTTTAAAAGTAAAGGCTATGCAATACTTGGGATTCAGTTTAATGCAATCGCGACTCAATGATGCAAGAATAAGATAGAGGCAATAGGTACTGTATGTATGCAAGCATGTGGTAGTGCTTGCCTGGCAACTCAGTTGAAGCGAGAGACGGATCTGGGTAGTGCTCCTGGTTCTCTTGATATATCCCCTGCTCAGAGTCTATTCGAAGAAAAACCAAACAAACAAGGGCCAACATAAATAAAGTGCACAAGCATAGGAACACAATGCATCAAGCAAACAATCATGCCATGATGAATGATGCACAAGTTGCATGGCAAAGGTGTAGCATGGCATGGGTGAGGTGTAGAATACAAGAAATAACATTTTTATTGGGTTTTGATCACATTTTATTGTCATATTAGTTGCTGTATACTATATATTTATATGATGCATGCTGCAATTGAAGCCATGGATAGCATAAACAGAAAGGTCTCGTCGAGCTGATCATTTTAGACATATCATTTGTCAAATTCGGAGTTATAAAACAAAAGTTATTAATTTATTAAGGTCCAGGGGCATTTTGTTGTAATTTAATTCAACTTGAAATTCAAAGCGTCCAAATAATATTTTGAATGGCATATTTGAATTCCTCACATTTTTCTCATTCAAAAACATATATTATTTGTATTATTTGGAATTATGAATTTAAATTTATTTTATAGTCAAAATTATTAAATAGGGTCAAAGTCAAAGGTTGACTAATTAAATTAATTCTGAAAATATTTGATTAAAGATTTGAATTGACATTCAAAAACTAAACATTTTTCATATAAGGTTTGAATTCAAATTCGAAATATTTAATTAGTTATGAATTTATCTGATAATAATTATTTACTGAAATTTTTATTGATTTAAGAAAATGGCTGTGGACTTTTCTTACTCGGGCTAGAGCTACCCAAGTCGCTGACCAGTGGGGTCACCGGTGGCGCGGCCCACTGCGCGAGTGGAAGCCACGTGGACACAGCGGGATCGCGGGTTGGAAGCCCAAAAAGGAGGAGGGGCTCTGTGCAAAACATCCAAGAGGCTGTCGGGTGGGGTCCGGGGGTCTGCGGGTTGATGACAAGGAACCCTAGGGCCTAAACAGAAAAGCGTCTGGGGTTGGTTTAGTCTGACGAAACTGTCGATGATTCAGGAAAAACTGCGAGCTGACCTGAATTTCAAACGAACATGGCGAGCAAACGGATGCGAATTTCGCAAAACCGTAAAAACCAAAAAAGAAGAGGGATGTACAGGCTGCAAGTTTTGTGTTTGGGGTGTCACCAACGGAGGACTCTACACGCTGGGAAACTACAACGAACAGAGGCCGACCCGAGGCAAAAGACTGAATCTCATCGTCAGGAAAAGAGGATTTTCTCATGATCTTTCGAGGACGATGGCAAAGGATACAAAACGAATTCAGCGATGATGTAAAAACAAAATACGCAGAGTAAAGGTAGGGCTATAACTTTCATGTTTGGGGATTTTGCGAAGGAGGGCTGTAGCGGGCGGGGCAAGGTGAAGAACAGGGGTGTTCTCGGGGCTGTTGCTGATCTGTCGAGCGGCTTCGTTTGACAGGGTTCAGCTATCGCGCGCGCTGATAGCGGCCGACAGCAACGGCTACAGATGGTTGGGGACGCCGGCCTGGTGATGATCCTCGACCGAGGCGAGGCTACGGTGCGCAACAGCAAAGGAGGAGGAGGGGAATTGGACAGGGGTGCTCACCTAGACCGATTCCCAGAGGAATCAAGGAGGGGAGCGGTCGGAGGTGATGTCGGCGACGGTGGCGTGGTCCTGCGCTTGGTCGGAAGAAGAGGAAGCAGAGGCTCCTGGGGCGTACAGCTCCTCTGGAGGGACCCCCACAGCGGCGCGGACGAAGGCGTGCGATCCCCGGCTTCAGCGGGGCTCACCGGCGACCATGGCGACGGGGCGGCGACTGCTCGGCTTGCTGCTGCACGCGGGAGGGCGGAGGACAGGGGAAAAAGGGAATGGCGGCGGAGAGGAGGGGAGAGGAAGGCTAGGGTTCGAGGGGGGGAGCCTCCGCGGCTTGGGGATAAGAAGGGGGCAGGCGGATGACGCGGCTGACGGAGGACGACGCCCACCTGCTCGCTCCGTCGGGGTCGCACAGAGAGGGGGAAACGGCGAGGAGGAAGAAGTACAGTCACGGCGTTGGGGCGAAGGGGTACTGGGCCAGGGGGGTGGGCTGGGTTGCTGCTTCTCTCGCTCGGGCTGATGCGACTGGGCCAAAGTGGGCTGCTACCAGGTATGTTCTCTCCTTTTCCTATTTTTTTGTTTATTAATTATTTGTTTATTCTTTTTATTCTATTTCAATTTTCAAACCAGTTTATAATTTCAATTCTTTTGAATTTTGTTTTCTGAGTTTTGAATAGGTAGCTTGACTAAGAGGAGAGGCAAGGAGCAAGAGATGGGGAAAAAGGAGAAGCCCACATACATGGTTCAAGAATTGGGCCAAATGGGGCATTTTACCAGAATATGAAGATATGGGGTTTTGCAAAAATAGATGAAAACATTTGTAAAAGTAGGGAATCTTCACATGGAACCAAGGCTTGAAGAAAACAAAACAGAGGGAAAGAGATGAGGTGGTTCTTGCATGGCCCATGCAAATGCATTAAATGCTAGGTCTTATCCTGTGAAAACAAAACAATATCTCATGGCATTTATTTATTTGCATCCTCCAAAGTTGGAGTAAGGGCCAAGCAAAAGGATTGGTAGCATTGGACCCACCCTATCTCTCATGAGCTAGACCAAACACCAAAAGAAAGAATAATTGCAAGCTCATGGTTAATGGGGTGGTGGAATTGTCAGGTGGTGAAAGAGAGGTGATGGAGTTGATTGAAAAGATATGCCCCCAACTCAACTTGGGCATTTAACAATATATCAAGAACCAGATACAATAACAAGAGGCAAATACAATTAATGATGCATATGAGGTAAGAAGCAAATCACAAGGGTTTGTATGATGCTCAAATTGCAAGGTGGCATGATGACATGAACATGATATGATGATGATGCAACAATTATATGAGGGAAGTGGCCATTTTATTACTAGATCCAGTAGCATCCATGTCTATTTCTTTATAGATCCAAACACAACTGTAAGGTCTTACACCTTTCTCGAGGGTCCTTCAAGTTCAAAACTTGATTTCTCGTGTATGGAACTATCACGGATTTTATGGCTTCAAGCCCTTTGACGGAGTCAGGGCCCATCATCGCTTCTTTGCATGTAGTCCGTTTATTATTCTCAAATAATGATTCAACCCTCAAATCTTGGTATTTGATTGTTTACCCGACCTACTTGTTTCAATAGGAACTTAGATCTCTGTGACCACAACCTTTGAGGCACGTGAGCCATGAGCATTGTTGCTGCCTCCGGAACACTTTTCGGCGCTGCGCAACTCTGCACATATAGCTAAGGTTCTTTTAACCTTATCAAAGTTCTATTGTCCTCCCACTTTACTTTTCACGAAAAATTCCTTCTCAAGGAAACTTGACATTCTAAGCGACAAACATTTTTGTCTCTGGTGTTATGGAGGAATACTTAACAGTTATTCGAAATAACATACAAAGATAGGTTCATCCGACTTTGGTTGCAAACATCTTTCTTATGCAAAGCATACCAATGTTTTAAGAAAGGACAACTTGGGTTTTATCCCAAACCATAACTTTATATGGTGTCATTTCAACGGATTATGATGAAGCTCTTTTCAGTGGAAAAATGGTAGTCTCTCAAGCTTTTAATCTTTAAAATATAATGGCATTTTATGAATTACACCTTTGATCTCACCATGTCAAACAAGGTTTAATTACATATCTCGAATGCTCCATACTCTTATGGTGTTTTGGGACATGCAAATCCACGGAACGATTCCTTAAATCTTAGGTATTATGCTAAACTTGTAACTCAAATATCTTCCTTTATGATTTTATCATAAACTATTTATATTCTTGTTACAATGATCTTGTACTTCATCTTGAAAGTCTTTGAACTTTTCAAATGTTTCATACTTCATCCTTATTAAGTAAATATTCATATATTCACTCAAATTTTCGGAGAAAGCATATGAAGTTGAAATCCATCGCTCTTGACTACACATAATGGACTTCGTACAACAATATGTACAAGTTCCAATAGGCTAGTCATTCGTTCCCTTTTGGCCTATGAACGAAGTTTTAATTATCTCTAGGAAAGTTTCACAAGCATCATGTGATCAAAATCAAAAGACTCCAAAATTCCATCCACATGGAGTTTCTTCATGTTTTCTTTCAAATATAATTTAAACGGCGATGTCACTTCCTAAGTGATCTATCAATCAATTTGTCTTTCGACATTTTTAGCACTAGTTTTATGGATATGATTTCTCCAACGAGATTTGTGAATCATCCATCTTTTATGGATTACGGTAATTATTTGAACAACCCTTTTGTTCTCATAATACCTGATAAAACAAATCTTGAAGGCAAACTTTGATGTTTAACGAGCAACACAATAACCCTTTATTTGTTCTCGATGAACATCATCACATATTCTTTTGCTAGTTACTTAGGCCATTGTAGTTCATGAATTGTGTTGTTTGGTATGACGATTCACACCAACAAATTCAGTATCAAATACTTAAGAACCACATTGTTTAATAAGCAAAGAATATAGCCATAACATGTATATCATCTCTATACTTAAACTGAACAATTCTAGTCTTTCTTTTCTGCCATATATTTATGAGATTCTCTTTCAGTATTTCCTTTTCTGTTTGAAAGAATCTATCAACATAAATAGTGGAGTCATACATATGACACATAATCCAAAGCGTGTATAATTAAATACCAATGTCTTTGGACTTGCACTTTGAAATAGATCACCATCATCAAATGTTTGGTGTTCTTTCAAATTCCTTTCTTTAGTAATCGCTTGGTGTAGTAAATATTTTACCTACATCAAATATTCACCCTTATCATGGAATTATCCATGATCAGGCTACTTTTAGCTTATAAAGATGAATCGTGAGTATAATGTTGCTATCCAAAACCTTTTGGTGGATTAGGACAACTAGTGTCTCCAACCCTTTGCAAATTCTCATCAAATATGAGAACATGTCTTTTGCCATATTATACTCTGTCATGTTGCAACCAAAACTTCGTTTTAGATATCACAATTCTTCCACACATTATGGTTTCTGAAACAACTCTTTCAGATCCTAGATAACCTTGATATTAAGACAATCCTTTGAATATCAAGAATCATGGAGACAAACATGATACTTATACACTAACACTTGGAATTGTCACTCTTGTTTTAATACCAATTATTAAACTTCATGGAGTAACCGGAACTTTACTGAAAGTTTGCAATAGGACTTTTAAACTTTAGATTAACACTTCAAAACAATACGATACCAGTTCGTAAAGTAACTAACCAGAATTCTATAGTTCTATCATCTCAATTATAACTAAGTGCAAGGTGGTAAATGGATGCCAATGACTACAACAACTATGCAAATTCACTTTGATTTAATTTATGATAAATAGTGTTCAACTTTTAATCATATTGCCGTTGAACTCTCACTCAAAACAATATCCCTCACATTGTTTTAGTGATCACACGAACCAAATCCACCACATCAAAACCGATCATCACGAGAGTTGATGTAGCTTCAATGGCGAACAATCAACATGTTCATCATATCTACTATATGACTCATGCTTTACCTTTCGGTGATCCGTGTTCCGAGACCATGTCTGTACATGCTAGGATCGTCAAGATCAACCTTAGCTTCTGCATGAGCAAATCTGGCTTGCTCACGTTGTATACACTCGCAGAATCTAACACACCCGATCATCACGTGGTGCTTCGAAACAACGAGCTTTAGCAACGGTGCTTACTAAGGATGAACACTTTAAAACTTGAAATTGTGTGCTTGAGGGATCATATTATAATGCTACCATCGTGAACTAAGCAATACAAGATGCATAAAAGGATTAACATCACATGCAATTCATAATATGTGATATGATATGGCCTTTCTTCTTTGTGCTTCCGATCTCCATCTTCAAGCACAAACATGATCTCCATCATCACCGGCATTGCATCAAGGTCAATGACGCTGCTCCATGGTTGTCGTCCACCAGCTTCAACTATTACAACTACTTTGAATAGACACGCGGGTCTTAACAGAATTTAAAGACAACCATATGGCTCCTACCGGTTGCCAACTTACAATAAGGAACATTGCATACATCATATATAATCACAATCTTGGCCATATCACATCACAACACACCCCTGCAAAACAAAGTTAGACGCCTCTAATTTTCTTTGCATATTTTACGTGGTTTGGGGCTTTCAATAAGTGTCGCTCTAACTTACGAACAAGAACCACAACATTGATACTAGTATTGTCAATCACCCGTTGTAAATTGAATCTTAACTATGTTGGGAGAAACAGGCACCCGCAAAGCCACTTATGCAATACAAGTTGCATGTCAAGCGTGGAGCAAGTCTCATGAACGATGTCATGTAAGGTTAGCCCAGGCCGCTTCATCCCACCATCCCGCAAGATGCAATGTACACAAGAAGCAATCGACAACAAAAGCATCAACGCCCACAATGACCATTGTGTTCTACTCGTGCAACAGATCTACATATAGACACGGCTCTGATACCACTGTAGGGTTTCGTAGCATGGAAAACAAAAAATTTCTACCGCATGCAAACAAACAAGCCAAGATCTATCTACTAGATTGTAGCAACGAGTCGATAGAGGAACTCACCCTCGAAGATTCCAAAGCGGTTAACGAGAGCAGATTCTCGTGGGTGATGTAGTCGTACTCTTCTGATCTCAAGATCGCGTAGACGATCCTTCCGGCGCTGCGTTCCGGCAGCGCTTCCGCAGTCGGTCACACGTTCGGTACTCGACGAAGACCTTCCTCTCCCTTGTTCCAGTAGGCAGCGGAGGTTGTAGCACTCTCCTCGTGATTCCGGCAGCACGACGACGTGGTACCGGAAGTAGAGGAGAGATCTCGCAGGGCTTCGCTTTAAGCCAGAGCGAGTATGGTGGACTATGAGAGAGGCTTGGCGATCTAGGGTTTAGAGGCACCAAGTAGAGGGATCTAGGCCGGTGGCTAGGGAAAAGGGATTGCCCCAAGTCGGCGGCTTGGGCAAACCCTAGGGCGGCAGCGACTTGGGTAGAGGCCGGCGTCTAGGGTTAGGTTTAGAGGGGGCAATCTTGTGTGCTAGGAGGGGAGCCCTGCCCCTCCTCTTATAGGTGGAGGGAGGCGCGCCTGGGGAGGGGAATCCCTCCCCAAATCAGATCCCAAGTGGGCCGGCGGTGGAGGAGGGACTCCTCCCCAACTCGGTTTCCCACTTCCCCTCCACTTCCCAAAATAGCCGTTTGACTTTTCAAATTGGCGTTTGACTTTTCAAACTAGGATTTGATTAAACCCTTTATTTTGTTCAGCGATGACACCTAGTACATGATGCAATCATACCAACTTGATATAACACATTCATGCACCCTTCCCCTTCGGAGTGCCGGACATTCCGGAACCTTCTAGAACATTCCTGATGAAAACACCGGAACCATTCCCCAACTCCGAAACAGGACTTTCCTTATATGAATCTTATTCTCCGGACCATTCCGGATCTCCTCGTGATATCCCGGATCCCATCCGAGACTCCGAACAACATTCGGTCTCTTACTCATCATTCCATAACTACTCAACGACATCGAATCCTTAAGTGTGTCTCCCTACGGTTCGTGAATTATGCGGACATGATCGAGACACTTCTCCGATCAATAACCAATAGAGGAATCTGGAAATTCATATGGCTCCCACATATTTCTACGATTACTTTGCGATCGAATGAACCACTTACATACGATACCAATTTCTCTTTGTCTCACGATAGTTTTACTTATCCAAGGTTTTGATCGTCGGTATCTCTGCATACCTAGTTCAACCTCGTTACCGATAAGTACTCTTTTCTCGTTCCCGTGGTATGTGATCCCTTGTGAGCCAGTCACATGCTTGCAAGCTAATTGGATGACATTCCACCGAGAGGGCCCAGAGTATATCTATCCGTCATATGGATGGACAAATCCCACTCTTGATCCATGTGCCTCAACACATACTTTTCGAACACTCAATGCCACCTTTATAGCCACCCAGTTACGGTGTGGTGTTTGATGTCATCAAAGCATCCTTCCGGTGATGGTTATTAACATGATCTCATGGTCGAAGGAATTAGGTTACTATGTATCAGAAAGCTTATAGCAAATGAACTATATTAAATGACTTGATCTTTATGCTATGCTTAACTATAGGAGTATGTCCATCACATCATTCTCCTAATGATATGACCCTGTTGTTAATAACATCTCTATTTTCATGATCAGGAAACTATGATCATATATTAACCAACAAGCTAGTTTAACAAGAGGCTTTACTAGGGACTCTTTTATGTTTACAAATCACACAAGTATTAATGTTTCCTATTAATACAATTATAGCATGGTATTTAAACATTTATCATAAGTATGAAAATATGATAATAACCACTTTATTATTGCCTCTTGGGCATATCTCCAACAAGAAAACATCATCTTGACATTCTGTTGCATACATTGGGGTATCTTGTGGATCGTCAGAGTCTAACAGGGTTCAAAGGAAAGGGTGAGTAACAGCGTTACCCAGCAAGTTCATTATATGAAAGGTAGGAAGTTTGATGCTCTATCTACCACCTTGGACTATAAGTCCTTGGTACTATGCAGTTTTCGTAATTCTTTCTTCAAAGATTGATTTTATTGTGAAAATCTATGACCATCAGCCTTCACAGGTTTACCAGAACTTTCATGGAGTTCCTTTCCTGCCGCGTTCGTAGCTCCTTCCCGGAACAGGGAGTTACAAGTTATAGTTCTTACACTCTGTAGAGGTGCGTTACTTTACCCTTGAGATCAACTCCTTGTTGCACAACAGAGCGTACTTTCCCGTCCACAATTCCTTGATGTGGGTCCCAACAGGTGATCCAAGCCAATCACTGCCCCCTTCGCGACCCTGCATGCCTCCTTCGTGTACACCATGCCCACCCATTGAATTACGGCAATGGTTTGTACATACCATTAGATGTCAGAACTATCGTGGGAATATGAGGGTTCCCACCCATATGCTGCATATCCTCTATGAATTACCAATTAAATGCACGTTACGAGGATAATAGCCACGACCTGCACATCTGGCTACATGCGAGAGGAAGAAGATACAGCTGACTTCTCTGTCCCATTCCAAATCTCATGGTTAACGCGTGATATACGGCGCTAGAATCACTGATGTCAGGGGTTGTTAAATTCCTAGATGATTATCCTTGTTGCATTTAGAAACCTAAGTTCAATTGCTCCATTATATCATCACTTAGTATGATATCAACACTTTATTTACTTGAGAAAATAATATTTTCTTTTCTTGAAAGATAGATAACACACAATTTGCAAATACTTTGATAAAGACTCTTCAAAGGACATGAGCAAGTGATGAAATTGCCTTGTGATTGCAAGGTAGTGAAGTTGGATGCTTGCAGTGGACCTTGAGCTTCTATATTGCCTAGTAAGGACAATATTTAAAGAAGCAAAATGAATATGCATAGTAATGTAATGCATTATTTCTTATTTGTCTTCTTTGTATGTTTTACCCAATATTCTTAGTTCCTGAAATTCTTTAAGTAATAAAGGGATTTATTTTAAAGAATAAATTTTTAATATTTGATAAATATTACATTCACTATTTAAATAGATTTAAAGCTAAGGATCTTTATTGAATATAAATTCTTGTATTTATTTGTTTAGTAGTTCTTTTTAAGAATTAGTATTTAGATAAAAGAGAATTTCTATTTTAATAACTCTAAATATTTATTTAGTATTTTTCTAAAATACTATAATAACAAAACATAAGAAAAATGATTTTTATTTATTTTTTATCCTTTTTCTTTAATTTTATAAAATTCTAGAAGGAATATATATTATAAAATTCTTGATTAAATATTGTATATATAAATTATCCCTTAATTTATCTAAATAGGTTAGATTATTATGAATCTAAAAATATTTTGTTTGCAATTTTTAGACTTTTATTTTATTCTCTAAAATTTTATTCAATTCTAGGGGTATTTTGGTCCTTTATTAATTATTAAAACTTCTTTTAAGTTTTGGGCTGATCTTTTGGGCTTATTGGGCCAAACTGGCCCAAGTGGCTTGACAAAAAGATCTCCCCGAAGGGCTCTGGCCCTATCGGCCCATTCTCTCTGTCTCTCCTCTCTCGACCTTACCTCTTCTTCTCCTCGACCCCGTGGTCGTTGGCGCCGCCGCCGTGCGATGCCCGCCGTCGTGGTCCTCTCTGGCCGCTGTCGTGGTGCAGGGCGAGGTTGTCGACCACCCTCTTTCATCTGCTCCGACTCTATTTGATTTTGGGCCCTCCTTTGGCCAGGCTAGCCCCGTCCCGAACCCTAGGTTTAGGGTGGTGCTACTAACGCCGCCGCCGATGCTCCCGTGGTGGCGTGCGGTGCTTGTGCGCCCTCGTGTGCTGCTATGGACGCCGCCGTGGCTGGTTGCGGGTTGCAGCGCCCTCTGAGGTGCTCCTCGTGCTGCCGCGAGCTCGTCGGCCCCTCTGCTTCCTCTTTAATTCCTAGCGAGGACCACAAGTGAGTTGGTTCCTGCATTGCTCTGGCAAGTCCATCGAGCCAGTTGTTTTCTCTTAAGGTAAACTGAATTCCTTCCGTAGTGGGAGGTTCAATCTTTCCTCGGAGACTTGCAACAATTAGCCACTGCAGGTATTCTCCTCCTTGATCATTGAGTTGAGCTCCGAAGAACTCGGGGTGCGGACGCTCCAGAAGTTCCGAAAGCTGGTCCAAATCCCTCTCAAAGATAAGGTCTTCGCCATTCCCCAATTGGTAAAACTTTCTGTACTTCACGTCCATCTATAAGAATATAGGATGAGTAAGTTAGTAGAGTGATCAAGTGTGTCAAAATTTTATGTATTTTTGCAAGAGTTTTTGAGGAACATGAATTTTCATGAAAGAATCAAAGGGATAAGAATGAGAATAAGTTTTTGTAAATATTGGTTTTCTTTGGTTTTGGAAAATAAGTTTTTGATTTAAACGTCCAGCCTAACTAGGGTCTCCTATGGCCAGGATGGCTCTGATATCAACTTGTCAACACCCGGGTTTTTAATCCTAGATGCTTGTTATGCCATACATCGCAATCCCAAGATTACCATTTTTGCGAGACATAACAGAATTGGATACCATAGTACATCATCCATTACAAACCGTACATAAGTTCTTACACAAATAGGGATCTCATGATCCAGTTCTTAATACAACATCAAGCAGCGGAATACGTAATAGTAATGGTAGCGTAGGCGAAGCTCCATCTTCGGGGTCACAGGCAATGCTGACGATGGGAGATGATCCTAGTTGTCGTAACCTTCCTGGGGTCCATCCTCCAGGTACTCCTCTTCATAGTCTGGCCATGGGAATAGCTAGGGACAAAGCCATGAGTACTCTTTAAGTACTCGCAAACTAATACTAACAAGTGACAGGGGTTTTTGATAATAGGACACTAGGCTCTAGGGTTATTTTGCAAAAGCCAGATTTATCTCTACTAAGTCTAGAAGCAAATGAATGCTACTCACAATTTTATAACTCCTAAGTGGGAACTTGTATTTCATATCACAACTCTGTTGTGGTCAAGTCAAAGTCTCAGTTCATTTCACAAGTCATTTTGAAAAGTCTGACGGGGGAATAGTATGGCCACTCCAACTGTCCATAACCGCGGACGCGGCTATTCGAATAGTTTGACACTCTGCAGAGATTGTACACTTTCACCACAACATTCGATACATCCGTCAGGAACAAATCCTGAATTCACCATACTCAGTATGCGGATAATCAATCCTAACCTTTCAATTACACGCCCTAGTATAAGCACCTCTCCTGTGAGTTTGGCCTCCCAACCATGACCAACTATCATCTTGGGTACTGCACAGGTGGACAATCTTCACAAGGTAGCCTCAGCTCAGACCTTGGCCGTGAGGGAACTAATACTAAGGTATATAAGTTTCCAGTCAAGCCCTACCCAATATTCAGGTATTGTGGTTGTACGATAAAATTGGAATGGTATCGCATCCAGACAACCATCAGTTTTATAAAAGGGCTAAGGCTCATGCCTCATCATTTTCATCACCAAAATCATCAAGTGTTCGGAAACACATGTCCAAAACATTTCAATAGAATGATCCATCATTCCAAGGTTTTCATAACCATTTTTCCACCAAGTATTCCCATCTAAATTTGATCAAGTTTTATGCTTAGCACTAGCATCTACAAGTGGGGGTAAGCACTAATGAGGGGTGATAACTAGTAGATTCTAACTAAGTTCAATCTTATGCCTTGGGATGACATCAAGATTATCTAACTTAGGCCAAGTTTAATGCTCTTTATGCAACCTTCAAGTATCCTTCTAGTATCTACCATTTATTTCAGTAAACTCTAAGTAAGAGCTTGGATAAAGCAATAAAGTAATAGACTTGCAAATAAAACTAGGATTGGTTTATCAAGTGGATATGATCACATATGCTTAAGGCATATAGTGGGCATAGTAACAAGTAGTGGTTTGTTGCATCAGTAGAGTATCTTGCAAGTTTTAGCTTGCACATTCACTAGTAGTATTAGGCTTGCATCAGTGTCAATATAAGATTGCCTTGTGCAGAGCAGTGGTTGAAGTTCTCCTCGGCTTCTTCTTCGTAGAATCCTCCTTCCTCCTCGTATCCTTGGTCGGTGCTATCGTCTATGAATAAATACGAGGTACACAATCACCAAACAATACTTAACTACTGGCAATCATCACACATAAGGGTCCTATAGATGATCTAACATCATCACTAACATTACAAGATTAAAGCTTGGTTTAATTCCTTTTATTTTTAGAAAAGTAATTTCTACTCATTGAAAAACTACTTAAGATTTAATATTCTCCAAACCAAATATGGGATCATGTTGACACATGTCATCACCACATATTTTAGTCCATGGGAATATGATTTAAAGTGGTGTCACAATTTAATAAGGTTTTACCCTTTTATTTTAATTAGTTAAAGTGGCTAGAAATGCCTATGTATCATTCTTTTATTACTTGAACATTATTTATGAAGGTAAACCTATATATTTTTATATATTCTGAAAGGTATGGTTAAATGTGATTTTTGAGAGTTGGAAACAACTCAAAAGCTATTATGGTTTAAATTTGAAAAATGTTTGAATGCAGAAAAACTTCTGCCTTGTTATTTTTACCATGGGTGATCTATAGATCCAAATGACTTGAATCCAACGGGCTTGGATTCAGCATTCTCAGACCTTTCTAACAAAATTGGTTTCATTCAATTTGGTGCACTGAATCGATCTGGGTTGATTTTTGAAGTTGGGTACAGAAGTGAGTTTGAAATAAAATGGAAAAGGTTTAATTCAAATAACTGGGCTGCGCGGGAAAAGTTGCTGGGCCGGACTGCTAAGCGAAGCGCGCGGGCTACTTAAGTGGGTGTCCCCACTCGTTAGTGAGATAGGGGGGTGCGAAGCGGTATGGGGTGATGTGGATCGTGCGATCTGGTTCTAATCCAACGGCTGGGAGTCATCATCGACGCGGGGCAACGCTGGCGAGAAAGAAACCTAGCGCGGCCAGTGAGGGGTGTTGGGGGATCACCGGGGTGCAGGCGAGGGTCGGCGAGGCGGGCGAACGACGAAGTCGACGATGGCGAACTCAGTGGTGGTCGCGGCAGCTCCTGGGGTGGACGAAATCGATGGCTCCCTTCTTCTCTAGAGGCGGTGGGCTCCGGTGAAATTCCGGCGAAGCACTACTCGCCTTGCTCCGGGTATGGTGTGGCACGATCAGTGGTGAGAGGGGAGTAGAATGGTGTGAAGAATTCGAGCAGGGGTGGCCTCTATTTATAGTCGAGCGAGGGGACCGTCGGGGCGCACGGTGAGCTCGTCGGGGGCGATGGTACAGACGGCTATTGGCATGGGCGAAGGTAGGGGGCGGTGCGGTGTTCCCTGGCGATGCTCGACGACATGGTTTCGAGGCGTGGGGCGGTGCGGCTTGGTCTAGAACATGCGATGCTCTGCGCGGCAGAGGCGGCGTCTTCGACGGCGAGCGGTGGCTGTGCGTCACGGGGCGGCGAACGAGGATGTCTGGCGGTCTCCTGGGTCGATGGCGATCGTGTAAGCGCGCGATGAGGGCGGCGCGCGGTCTGTGGGCTTCGGTCGAGGGTGGCGCTCTGGCGCATGCTTGGCATGGTCGCTGGTGGTCTGGGCGCGGTCTGTGCGTGTGGTCCAGGGGTTGGCAAGGTTCAAGCGGTGGACAGGGAGTGGCGGTGGACGGTGGGCTGCCTCCTAGACATGCTGGCTAGGCTTGCTTCTCTTCCTAGCTTACTGTCGACATGGGGGTGACATGGGTGTGCTCGGCTGTTGACCATTGATGGAAATTCCAAGCTCACAGTGGGACTAGTGCTTGGTTTAACTTGCTAGATGATCTACTGAGATGGTTGTGAGCTAGAGAGGGAACAAGTTAGGCTTCAATCACTGCTCACTATAGTGTTTAGATTTTGTATGATTTGTGTCTGCGACCTGTTTGATGAAATGGCCGCATGAAATCAAGTTTTGAATTTTGAAAAGATTTTTGGTGGGTGTGCTAGATTGGTGCTGGTGAGTCTGCAGATGCTTGGGTTTTGAAAGTTGAGCTTGTTTGAGTGGTTTTTGAAAAAGTGGGATCTTCCCATATGATAAGGATTCAATTTTGAATTGTCATTTCAACTATGCATTTGAAAGTTTCTGGATGATCACAAAGTAGGCCTTGATACTTTGTTATGAGTACAATCAAGGGGTGCAAAGATCCAGAAAAGTTTCTGTTAGGTTCTGAAAGTTTGAGACAGCCAAAGTAGGCATGGGAGTTAAATTGGTCAAAATGACCATTCCTTTATTTTATTTGTTTTGCTTTACTTGTCTTTGGGAAAGGTGTGGGAAATGTTTTAGATGATGTTTATTTCACCTAAGAAAAATTTTACAAGCAAAGAAACACATAAACAAGGTGGTTCAAAAGAATTTCAAATTAAATGCATACACATATGCATGCTTTCATAATTTTATTTAGAAAAGTTTTTCTTAACCCTAATTTTGATGATTAGAGTTTGATGATTTAAGTTTAGTATTTTTGGGATGTTACAAACCTTCCCCCCTTAAAAAAAATCTCGTCCCGAGATTTGAAA